>JAUMIR010000005.1:219678644-220928644 GCA_030847615.1 Gambelia wislizenii | reverse complement strand
GGCATGGGTCCAGGTTATCTGAAGGACGTCATCTCCTGGCATGAGCCCAGTATAGCTTTAAGATCATGTGGAGAGGCCCTTCTCTTGGTCCCACCACCTTCTCAGGTATGTTTGGTGGGCACAAGGGAGAGGGCTTTCTCGGTGGCTGCTCCCAGACTGTGGAACTCCCTCCCCAGAGAGGCAAAGATGGCCCTGTCTTTGCTCTCCTTCCAGCGGCAGGTTAAGATGTTTTTATGCTGCCAGGTTTTTATGAACCAACAAGGGCTGGGCTAATGAGGCTGTGTGGTATGGTTTTAAACATTTTAAAGGTTCTTTTAAAAGGTATTTTAATTTTTACTGTAATGTTTTTAACTTGTAAATTGTTTAATTTCTTTTCAAATGTTATATTTATAATGTGATTTTAACTTTGTACTGTTTTTAGCCTGTATTGTTTTTACAATGATGTTTTTAGCTGCCTTGAGTCTCATTGGTGGGAGAAAGGCGGGATAGAAATGAAAATAATCTTCTTCTTCTTCTTCCTTTTTAGCTACAGGTTTCTTGGCAAAATTGTAAAGAATTCAGCAAGAGAGTGCAAAGATCACTTTGTATGGGACTTAATATTGCAAGCTGTGTGCTGTCCACTAGTTTAGGTAGCCTGAAAAATGATGAGACAAATACTTGGAGGAAACAGCTATCTAAGGTTATTAGGCATAGCAAGGTGGAACCTCCATGTTCAGAGGCAGGATAATCTTAAGCACCAGCTTCTCGGGACAAGAGGGGGTCAGGCTATTCCCTTGGTGTCTTAGTTGAAAGCTTCCTTGGAAAATGTGGGTAATGCTAATGGGGACAATGCTTGACTAGATAGACCAGGGGGTGGGAATTGTGCAGTCCTCCAGATGTTGTTGAAGTGCAACATCTCCTAGCAGTCCTAGCCAAGCATAGCCAATTGTGAAGAATGGTGGGAGTTGCTGTTTAACAACACCTGGAGGGTTGCACAATTGCCATAGATGAGATAGACCTTGCTCTGATCTGGCAGACCTCTTAGATTTGTTATACTAGTGCCATTTTCTTTTTTTAAAAAGGTGAAGTTCAGAAAAGTCACTTTCTGAACTATAACTCCAATTTCCCAATCAGCATGGCCACTGCCCATGATATGTAAGAGAATTCTGGAACTTGTAGTCCAAAAACCATGGGCAGTTGAGGACTCTCAGAGGAGACCTGGCTGAGATCCTGCTTGAAACATACAGTTTTGCTACTGTACTTATCTGGAGGTCCAGGAGGACAATGGTGGCCAACAAAGTGACAGAATGAGGGAACTTTCCTGTAGCATCCCATGGGGCCAGTTAGTGACTTGGGGTTTTTTTGGGTGGGGTGGGAGAATGAAGCTGCACTCAAATGCTTTCCAGCAGAATTGTACACCTTTGGAAAAATGGTTGCACAAGGAGGCACTAGGTACTTTCTTATGCAATGTCAGAAAAAGTAGTTACACTTGCATAACCCCCAGTTAAGTCAAGTGCAAGTCACCAAGAGGATGCCAGTCTTTGTTCATGGCACCATGCTGCATGAGCCATCATTGTACCCATTAGTCTTTGGTACACAGAGGTGGGGACTTTTGCAAGATCCTTGGGTCTGGTGTTATGATCTAGCTTAAGCTGTTCAGCTGCCCTTTGCTTGCTTACTCGGTGGGAGTCAGTAGAGCAGCTGGTCAGAGGATAATTTCAGGCCAAGTGTGATGCTCCAGGGCCAGCTACACTGGATGCTGTGGCAGCCTTGTTAAGCCCATCAGAGGGTGACACACAGACACCTCGACAGCCTCCTAAATGCCAAAGCACCAACAGAGCTTCTTTCCAATTGGGCAAAGAACCCTTTTGGCTGAGCCTTTCTCTGCTGCTGCCGACAAATTAAGGGAAAATCTTCTCTGCCCTAAGTCTGATACTGAAGCAGAGCGCGTGCTAGCATTAGAAAGATCTGGCATCCTGAACAGCAGTGTCTCCCTGCCCCCTCCTGCCTTCCAGCTCCTCCATGCTATAGTTCATCACACCCGAGTCCCCACACCCCCTGCCCACAAGGACTGATTAAAACTATGGGGATGTTGCTAGGCACAGTTGTGGGAGATTCTGTCTCCCTGTGACCTACAAGTGGTCCATGGCCTTGGGAGGCACAAGTTTGCCTTTGATGAAGACTTAATCCCCTCTCGACCTGGCCCTATGGCAGAAAGAGCTGGTGGGAGAAGAGCTAGAAAAAAGGTACAAGGTTTGAGAGGGAGGAGAGGAGGGATAAAAAGATGACAACTCACAATGACTGTGTGTTTACTGCAGGGAAGAAAAATGTACCAGGGGCGGGACACAAGCCACAAAAAGACTCAAAGAGAGCAGCAAAAAGAGAGTGATAGGGTGGGAAAACAATACATGGGAAACACCATGTGTAAGAAGAGAGGTGCTGCTAGGACTCTCCAGACAACCTGCAATTAGTTATCAAGTTAAGTCTGTTATCAAGTTAAGTTATCAAGTTAAGTCTTTGCTTGAACGGCAGCAGATGCAGGGTATGAGGTTTGATCCTAACAAGGCATGCCACCTGCAATCCCACCTGAACAACTAGGGATGGTTTTTAATCTGCTTTCATCACACATATCTCCTCATTCAGGTATCCTCAAAAGCTAATAAGGCTGGGAAGGTATCCTTTTGGAACTTTCTCTCCATATGGGCCAATCCAAATAAACACATTTATACTGTTTTTGCAGCCTGCCTCATCATTCCTCTGCAGCCTGCTGCCAAGGAAGGGTGTGTGTGTGTGTGTGTGAAAGAGAGAGGGGGGGATGGGGATGGGTGGGTAGGTGGGCGTGAGGGAATCTGTTCAATGTACACATCTGTTTGCTAAGCAAAAGCACACTCACAGACCTGCACAAGAAACCCCACAAAGTTTCAAACTAGCTCTGCCTCAAACTACAAGGGTGTGGAGGGAAAGGAAATTAGATCAGTTCTAAGGGACAGAGTCCTGTCATGCATTTGTTCCTATGCACACACATGGCAAAGACAGCAACTTTACTTTCTGTTTTGTAGTTACCTAGTGTGGGGTACGTAGCTTGAAGTACATCTGTTCTGCTTGGACTGATCTTATTCCCTCCAAATGGTTCTCTCCACAATAAACACAATTTGTTGCACATTAGGACATTTCCTGTCTATCCATTCCACATTTCCTATGTCCAGGAGGATGGATATAAAAGTTAAAAAGAGCAGTATTAGGGAATGGAAGAATAAGGGATGGAGATACGTTTTGGGTGTTTTACCTGGACATGGTCATCTCAGTCTGAGGACTCTGCGATTTCTCCAGTCCCAGCTTGGTAAAGATTCCCACCAGCACCATGATGGCCACTACGCCACAGATAATATATACAATCATGTTGGTCTTGTCCCTGGTGGGATTCATGGGGGACTCATCCACTCTTGGTGGTGGTTGGCCTGTGTTGACCCATTCTGGTGTCTCATAGTTGGAACAGCCACTTTGGTCCAGTCGTCCACCTGTGAACTGGCAGCAGAAGCGATACCCACAGGTCCCACAACAAAACTTGTAGATCCCTGAATTGCAGTTAAATGGAGGATCCCACTGGCCCATAACATCGTAGTAGCCAAGACACCGATCACCGCCAAGTAAGGCCTCAGTGGGAGCAACAGCTGTGTTCTCCACGGTAGGACCCAAGGTGGTGTTGCTACTTGTCTCCATCTGCATTTCCAGTTCAGGTTTTGGGGAACTGGGATTTCCAGTCCAAACCTGTCCTGGATCCAACAAAATGAGGCAACAAAATCCAAATATATAACTCCGTTCCATTTGCATGCCACTCCACCTCATCGTTGGATGCCTTCTCTCTCACTGCTTCATGAGACGACTTCCACAACACAGGCAAAAAAAAAAAAATTGTTTTCTCTAGAGATACAACAAAGAGGGGATTTTTAAAATCCCAATTAAAAGCTACAATATACAACAGCAGCACATCTCTTCATTGGGCACTTCTAGTGAGATGAAATACTCCAGCCCTTCCTCATGAAGCAGTTTTCTCCAAAGCAAACCACACAATCCATGGAAACCTGCCAGCCAAGGAAAAGATGTGGGATAGGTGGAAGTGAAGACGGGAGTTGGAAGTTTAAAAAAAGAAAGGAAAAAGGGGGTAAAGGCAAGGGGGAGGGAAAAATAAAATCATGTGCAGTGCTGTCTAAGTCAAGCGACAATTTCCTCTGTGATCCCAGGAGCTGGAAGACATACACTCCCCCTCCTCTTCTTTGCCTTTTAGTAGAAAATATTCTATGTTTCTAATTTCATGTGAAAAGCTGCTCTCTGAACTACATTCCCATCTTGGCTTGCACAGAATCCTGGAGGCAGACCGTCTCCTTTCTTTCTCTTTCGCTCCCCTTGCCTCAGAGACACTGGAGGGGAAAAAAAATCCTTTGCACCAGTGAGAGAAAGGGAGGGATCAAGAGGGGAGAGAAAGAAAAAAGGAAGAGGAGGAGGAGTGGGGGAGGGAGAGAGAAAGGGAAAAGGAGGAGTAGAAAAAACACACAACAGTCCTTATTCCTTCTTAAAGCCAGACCCACAACTGCCCAACAGTTTCCAAAGCAGACCAGAGAAGAGCCTTTGCCAACTCCTCTCACACATTCGATGTCCTCTGTGCAAAGCTCTGGCTTAGAGCCAGAGGTTGTCATCAGGACAGGCGGGATGCAAGAGGACACCAGCAGCTCCTTATTGACCATGGGCACTCCTGCAGAAGTGGCAAGAGCCTGGCAGGCTAACTATAAACACACATCTCGGATGCTACTTGTATAGGAAAGAAAGAGGCAGAGAAGAGACTGGATGTCTACTGGCTTCCTTCCTTCTCTCTTTCTCTCTCTTGTTTCCTCCTGTGTCACTCTGCTCTGCGGAGTAGAAAAGCTATCCTCTAATAAAAAAAAGGAATTCTCACACACTGATAACTTTAATCTGCCAGCATCACTGCTGCAATGCTGTGTTTGACAGCATTGTTGTAAAAGCATGCTAACCCAGATACAACAACAACAACAACAGCAACTTCCCTTTCTGCCCCCAAACTCTACAGCCAGAAAGAGAGAGAGAGAGAGACTAATGGTTAACAAAGTATCAAAATTTCAAACATTCTGCAGGAAAAAAAAATAGCAACTTCACTAAATTTAGCCCCTCACTAGAAAAAAAGAAAAAGAAAAAGAAAGGTAAATTCAAGTAGCAGTTTTGGAAACCGCCCTATGATTGGCTGTAAAGTGTGTTAATTTCAGTTATACAACAAGCCCCCACCCTCACTGGCTCAACCATTGAGGTATTAAGGAACGTTTATGAACATTCATACAGCTCATATGGTCTTGTTGTCTATGGACAGATGGGCTGTGATCAAGAAAGGGTTCAGTGTGGAGGAGAGTAGGCAGTACTAGTGAAGTGTTGGTAAAATATGCTGAGTGTAGAATATTGCTTGTTTATGAGAGAAATGTTGAATGGTGCCCATGCAAGGTTTCTATATGGGAATGAGTAGTGTGGATAAGCATGTGAATGGGTAGCATAGACAGAGAAGGTCTCTCTCTCTCTCTCTCTCTCTCTCTTACACACACACACACACACACATACACACATACCAGCATTCTGAATTTAGGAAACATGTGCAGAGAATTCCATTGTAATTCAGAAAGGACACCCAGCTAATTCTTCTTTTCATTTTTGTTCTGCACAGAACTTTTTCAGGACACTTAAGCGAAAAACAAACCAAGTCTGAGGAGAAACGTCCAGGGCTTTGTACTGTCATACTTATTCTGGCAAGGCTGCCTATTAATTTTAGAAGGGAAATCTTTGCCTGAATACAAAATGAAGGACAAGTGAGAACTAGGAAAGAAGACTCAGGGCAAAGAAGATGAAAACACTTATTCATAAACTAATAATTAACTTACACAATTGATTGCCAAAACGTGTTGCAATGGCTCTAGGAAAGAAATGTAGGACCATCAGGAGAGTGGTTCAGTTGCATTCCTGGCCGGTCATAGTAACAGACTCATACCTCGACTCAGTCATTCATCAGAATGGAGACTGCAGCCAAGAAATCAGAAGAACTAGGACTTGGAAGGGCAGCTATGAGGGGACTAGACACGATTCTGAAGTGTCAAGATATATCATTGAATACTTAAGTTAGGAGTTTGTAAGACCTGAGCAGGGATGTTGATGAAAGGGTGACTTGGAAGTCTCTCATTCATAGGGTTGCCATGAGTCAGGAGGGCTACCGCACTCCAAAGAAGTTGAGGTCAACCTGATGACAGTTAACAACAACAAAGTGAATATGAAAATTTGCAGCTAAACAATTCCATTTGTTTTTTTTTTCTTCAGTAGGAAACTTAACTGCCAACACAGCCCTTCCCCAAACAACCTATCTCTCAGGGAAAACAGCAAATCTTTTCAATGACTTCTAAAAGATCCAGTCTAGTCTACAGGCTCTTCCACACTACATAATTATAGTGCTAAGATTCCATGTTAATTGCTATGGCAATATCCTATGGAATCCTGGGATTTTTAGTTTAGGAATGAGCATTTAGAATTTTCAGCCAGAGAGCTCTAGTGCTTTACCAAACTACAAACACCAGGATTCCATAGCATATTGACATGGCAATTAAAGTGAAATCATAGTGATAGAACTGTGTAGTGTGAAAGGGCCCAGGTAGAGCTTAGAGTCAAGTGTCTCTCACAACACCACATTTTAGGATGTTAACAGCCTGCACCATCTTACTTCTTCCTCATGGGAAAATTTAAATCAATGATTGCCAATGAACTGTTGGAATTAAATGTTAGCCTAAACTGAAAGGCTTGAGTAAGCAATGCCCGGTATCTGAAAATTGCATGTTTGGCAGGTAAACATCAGGACAGTGCTCTCAAGTGTCTTATGGAAGCATACAGAAGGATCTAGAAAGGATCTTAGCAGTTTACTGTATGTAACGGGCTTCCAAAATGTAACTCAGTCAATGAATAGGGGCATCTCAAGATGCTTTGCTGCCTGAGGAAAAGCAAAAAATGGTGGTCACCCCGTCCCAAGTCAAGATGCATAGTACTCAAGGTACAGCAAAATGGGGCAGAAAATCTGACAAGCTCCTTTCGTGATCCCTGGCAGTCAGACCACCATCATAACAAAATAAATAGCCAACAAAGTATTGCCCTTTCATGACAACTGAATCTGCTGTCTGAGGCGACCACCTCTCTTAGCCTAATGGGAAGACCAGCACTTCCAGTAGCCAGAAATGACAATGTCACAGACAATTTATTCATTATTTATTTATTTAATGTATACCCCCGCCTTTCTCCCTGTATGGGATCCAGTACAATTGCATAACCATTCCATAAAACTAAAACTACAATCCTCCCCTCTCCCACGCCCCAGCCTAGGAGCTGTCCAGCATGGAGCTTCTGAAATTCCTGATCAGTCCTACTCTTCACAGTGAGGATTGCAGTTCTAAAGGATGAACTACTCCTCTAAGGCTGCATCCACGCCAGAGAAATAATTCAACCTTGCTTGGATCACACAAAGTTTTCCTGGCTTTGAAGTGAAATTGGTCCTTTTGCTCTTTGCTGGGTTGACAGAGTTATTAGAAAGCCTTTCAAGGGCTTGGTGGTTAGCTCCATTTCCATATTTGAATATTACACAGATGTACGGACAGAAACCCACATAGCCCTAAACATAAGTGAAAATGTATCAATCATCTTTCAGGAGAATTTGAATCTAGCCCCCTGTTTCCAAACAGCTGTTTTCCCCACACATTCTGACAAGCAACCATTGTTGATAACATTGTGAGTCTGTGTGTGTGTGTGTGTGTGTGCGTGTGCGTGTATGGAAGGGAGTAACACAAAATTAAGCATTTAATTCTAGGATGTGACTTGATGCATTCTGCCTCAGATATTACAAACTTGGGCTCAACCCCCTCCCCTCACTTGTCTACCTTCCAGGGAGCCCTGGTGTCAACCATCTGTTCTATGGCTAAGCATCACTGCTGCTCAGAGAAACTCAAGTCAGTAGATGCAAGGCAGTTAGCACAGTCTTCATCTCCCCCTTTCTCTCATGAACCTGTATGTAAAACAATGTAAAGAAACAACCTGTCTCCCCCGCTTTTTTTAAATGACAAGGAAAAGAGAGAGGAAGCAGCAGAGGAGAGTTGTATTGTTACACATATCCCACTCCGCCCAACAGTGAGAAATTCTGAGGCCGGACAACAGGATAAATTCCTTTTGAATGAAACCAAAGGTGACGGTAACACTTCTTTCATTTGTAAACCATACAACCATAGAATCATAGAGTTGGAAGAGACCTCAAGGGCCATCCAGTCCAACCCCCTGCCATGTAGGAACACACAATCAAAGCATTCCTGACAGATGGCCATCCAGCCTCTGTTTAAAAACCTCCAAAGAAGGAGACTCCACCATACTATGAGGCAGTGTATTCCACTTCTGAACAGCTCTTGCTGTCAGGAAGTTTTTTTATTTATTCAGGAATAATAAATGCAAAGGGTCTATAAGTGGGGATGAGCACTCTCATGGCAGGCAGAGGGTTTTGCAGAGAGCAGCCTGTGCAAGCTGCACCTCTAGTTGAAACAAATTCTGTTTAAGAGCCAGGAAAGTTACATTTTTTATTACATCATCCCAAATCCCTCAACTATCATGGATAAGATTCTAGGAGTTGCTATCCAAAAAAGTAACTTATCTGGGCTCTGTTCCAGAATTGGCAGAAGATAGCTAGGTTGGAATTGCTGGTTGAGAGCTGACTTTTGTATGAGCCACAAATTTACAGGAAGAAGCAGGAGAGAAGTCTTCCCTCCCCCTCCAGTGCTTCTGAGTGAAAGTTTAATAGATTGTGTAATTGTATTATTGTTGTTGTTGTTTTAATTCTTGAGTTAAGGCTTGGGGGTTCACAGCAACAAAAGATATTTAAAGGGGACCTCTAGTCAACAAAAGGTTACGAGCCACTGTTCTAGACAGCAATTTTAATCCCTCTTTATCTCCCCATCCTCTCCATTGACGCCCCCTTGTCGTGGGAGAGAGGCTTGCGTACCCTAATGATGTTTTGAGCTATGCTGGCGGTGGCATAATAGCCACTGGTAGGGTCTCCCATGCCAGACAGGTCAAAACCGAAGGGTCTGACAAAGAGCGTCAAAGGGCAGGATGGGCTCTCCAGCCTTGTGGCAACCGTCCTAGGAGAAGGAAAACTCCAATCCCAAACCCGGGCAGATGGTGCTCGTCCAACCCTGTAAGGTCAACCATCTAAGAGAAGGAAACTCTAATCAAACCTACGGCCCGAGGACCTCACTGCCACGTCCATGCTTGCAAGGCCACGGCAGATGAATCTCTGGTTTAAAGGGTGAGGCCAGTTCTGTGCACGCTGCGCTCCACCAGAAAAATCCATTGCACAGGCTCGAAGGACAAATCCATTTCCAAAAAAGCCCTGTAGCGACTGGCGAGGGACGAAACCGGCAGGTGTAAAGATGCACTGGAAGCCGCAGCCCCAACCCTGCATGCAGGCGGTTCAGGACATTGGTCGCTCAAGCCTGACCCGGGAGATGACAGTCTTGTTCGGCAGCATTCTGAACGACCAAGCAGCCTTTTTTAAGGAGAGCACTGCTTGCTCCACATGGAGAGGGGCCTAGAAAAGGTGGCCTAAAGAAAGCTCATCCCCAACTACCTGGTTGGCTAGCCGCGGCCAACGGGAATCTTCTGATGCGGTCAAACCAAGGCAAAGAAACAAAGGCACACACCGGCCTCCAAAGGTGTAAATAAACTGACACTTGCATGCTGGAACATCAGAACCATGCAAGACTCTGAAGATAGTGGACGGCCTGAGCGTCGTTCTGCCCTAATAGCCCTTGAACTATCACGGCTTAATATTGACATCGCTGCTCTTAGTGAAGTTCGCTTCCATGAGGAAGGCAGCCTTAAAGAACATGGTGCCGGCTACACACTTTACTGGTCTGGCAAACCCAAAACCGAAAAACATCTGTCAGGAGTAGGCTTTATGATTAAAAACTCCATTGCCTCCAAACTCGAAACCTTGCCAACAGGACACTCTGATCGCATTATTTCCTTACGCCTCCCACATGTTGTTCTCTTTAGTATATATGCCCCAACTATGCAAGCTGACCCTGCAGAGAAAGACAAATTCTACACAGACCTACGCCAACTCATACAAAAAGTCCCTGTAGAAGATAAAATTATTATCCTTGGTGACTTCAACGCCAGAGTAGGAAAGAACTCCGAAGCCTGGAAAGGTGTCTTAGGCAAGCATGGTGTTGGAAATTGCAATGATAACGGACGCCTCCTGCTAGAGTTCTGTGCAGAACAACAGCTGACTATTACAAACACAATCTTTCAGCAGAAAGATAGCTTGAAGACAACCTGGATGCATCCCCGATCCAAACATTGGCACCTCATTGACTACGTTCTAGTCCGTCAGAGAGACATTCGTGATGTCCGTCATACCCGAGTGATGCCCAGTGCAGAATGCCAAACAGATCATCGCCTTGTCAGATGTAAACTAAATCTTCATCTTAAGTTCAAACCTAAGAGGGGTGGCATCTTAAAGAAGAGACTCCAAGTCAACAATCTTCAACAAGCTACCATGAGAGACAACTTCCAGGCAAATCTACAAACGAAACTTGAAGACCACCCTACAGATCCTTCTCCTACAGTGCTTTGGCAACATATCAAAAACAGTATCCTCCAGTCTGCAGAAGAATCACTTGGCTTCTCCCACAAGAAAAATCAAGACTGGTTTGATGAAAACAACCAAGAGATCCAGGAACTGTTGGCAAGGAAGAGAGCTGCTCACCAGGCATACCTCGCCCAGCCAACCTGTCATGTAAGAAAAGCAGCTTTCCGCCTCACATGTAGCAAACTACAACAAAAACTCCGAGACATGCAGAACAAGTGGTGGATCAGTATAGCAGAAAAGACACAACGCTGTGCAGATCTGGGTGATCATAGAGGATTTTATGAAGCTCTTAAAGCAGTGTTTGGACCTACTTATCAGGTCCAAAGCTCCTTATACAGTACAGATGGTCAAACATTAATTACTGATAAAGCCTCCATCCTAAATCGTTGGGCTGAACATTTTCAAAGTCTCTTTAGCGCCAACCGAGTAGTCCAAGCCTCAGCTATCCAACATATGATACAAAAACCAATGAAAAATGAATTGGACATAGCTCCCACTTTGGAAGAGACCTTTAAGGCCATACAGCAGATGAAAAACGGCAAGGCAGCTGGGATTGATGGAATCCCACCTGAAGTTTGGAAACACGGAGGTCATGCACTCCACGAAAAATTCCACGAATTCCTTGTGAATTGCTGGGAAAAAGGGGAACTGCCATCAGACCTCCGAGATGCAGTCATCATCACCCTGTACAAGAAAAAAGGAGCAAAATCCGACTGCTCAAACTATCGAGGCATAACACTGCTCTCTATTGCTGGAAAAATCCTTGCAAGGATACTCCTGAACAGGTTAGTTCCTGCTATTGCAGAAGAACTTCTCCCTGAAAGCCAATGTGGCTTCAGAGCCAATAGGAGTACTACAGACATGGTATTTGCCCTTAGGCAACTGCAAGAAAAATGTAGGGAGCAGAACAAGGGTCTCTATGTAACATTTGTCGACCTCACCAAAGCCTTTGACACTGTAAGTAGAAAAGGTCTGTGGCAGATCCTGGAAAGACTAGGATGCCCCCCCAAATTCCTTAAAATGATTATCTTGCTACACGAGGGACAGCGTGGTCAAGTCAGATATGGCGATGCTCTTTCAGAGCCCTTTCTAATAACTAATGGAGTGAAGCAAGGTTGTGTTCTTGCACCAACTTTATTTACAATCTTCTTTAGCATGATGCTCCAAAGGGCTATGGCAGAGCTTGAAGAAGACGACGGCATCTATATACGCTACCGTACTGATGGTAGCTTGTTTAACTTAAGCCGTCTGAGGGCTCACACTAAGACTCTAAACTATCTAGTCCGTGAGCTGCTCTTCGCCGATGATGCTGCCCTTGTTGCCCACACAGAAGGAGCTCTGCAGCGCCTAACATCCTGCTTTGCAACAGCTGCAGAGCTGTTTGGGCTAGAAGTCAACCTGAAGAAAACAGAAGTTCTTTACCAGCCTGCACCACAGGACGAACACCACCATCCCCACATTGCCGTCGGCAAATCAGTGCTCAAGTCCGTTCAGCAGTTCACCTACCTGGGAAGCATCATCTCCTCAGATGCCAAGATTGACAAAGAGATCGATCACAGATTAGCAAAGGCATATAGTGCATTTGGAAGACTTCACAAAAGAGTCTGGAGCAATAAACACCTGAGGCAAAGCACAAAAATCAGTGTGTATAGAGCCATCGTACTGTCTATCCTCCTTTATGGATCTGAAACATGGGTCACCTATCGCCACCACCTACGACTCCTCGAGCGCTTTCATCAGCGCTGTCTACGCACAATCCTAAATATACACTGGACTGACTATGTGACGAATGTTGCTGTCCTTGAGCAAGCAGGGATCACCAGCATTGAGGCCATGATATTGAGAACACAGCTGCGCTGGGCAGGGCACGTTTCTAGGATGGAGGACCATCGCCTCCCAAAAATACTACTCTACGGTGAACTCGCCACGGGTCAGCGTAAGAGGGGCGCTCCAAAAAAGCGATACAAAGACTCCCTGAAACACCATCTCAGGCTTGGCCAAATTGATCACCAACAGTGGTCCGCCCTGGCCTCACATCGGGAGGCATGGAGACGCACTATCCACAATGCTGCAGCCTTATTTGAGAACTCACGACGAACAAGTCTTGAAGAGAAACGACAACGCAGAAAGAATCACAACCCAAAAACATCACCCAAGGAGACCTTCTGCTGTGCTTTTTGCAACCGGACTTGTTTATCTCGGATTGGCCTTTTTAGTCATCAGCGCGCTTGCAGAAAGCGCGGGATGAGTCCTTCCTGAATCTTCGTTTGCGAAGAAAAGCCAGAGAGAGAGATCTCCCCATCTTTCCCATGTTGCAACGCAAACAGCTGCCCCCCCCCCATTCTGAGAAATTGATGGCATATGCGAGCAGGAATCACCCTTTCTCATCCATCCCACAAACTCAGTCTGATCGAAGATTTTTCCTGCTTCTCTTCCTTTCTCTCAGCAGTAGAGAAACAGCCTGAGAACAGTCTCTGCTTCTCTCTTCCTTCCTTGTTACCAAAACACACTTGTGCCCAAAAGTCCTCTCAATTTATACAAGCAGACACATCTGGTGGTAAAGGTTTGCTTACATACTGACACTTCAGGCTGCAGATTCATTGCTGTTCTATGGTTAACTGTTCCCACATGGAGAGAGCGAGAGAAAAAAAATCTTCTTGCACACAAAAACCTAGCAGTCAGGAAGAAGGGGTCAGCACACTCCCTGGTGTGCTGTCCCCTTCCCTCCTGTGTCTGTGCCTTCAAGTCACCTGCTGACTAATGGTGACCCCATGAATTTCATGGGGTTTCTTAGGCAAGGAATACTCAGGTGGTTTTGTTAGTTCCTTCTTCTGAAATATAGTCTGCAGCACCTGGTATTTGTTGGTGGTCTCCCATCCAAGTACTAACCAGGTCTGACTGTACTTAGCTTCAAAGATCAGAAGGGATCTGGTGACTTTAGGATATTTAGCCCCATTTTGTGTGTGTGTACATGGACATGTGCATAGGCTCATGCACACACACATATGCTTGCTTGCTCTCAAACATGCCCTTTCCCCCTGTCTCCTCCAACCAGCAGTGTAAAGTGGTATAATCCTGGATTCCCCCCCCCCCCACTTTAATGATTGTATAAACTGGCTACTAGCCCTAACTCTGAGACTAAACAGGACATTTGCCTGATCTGAGGGTGGCTATGAGGGTTCATCCCTCCATACTTCCCTGGCCAGGTAAGTATCCATTACAGGGGAGAAAGTCAAGGTTCCAAAAGGAGCAGTTCCTGACCTCTGCATGGTCTTATTTCAACAGTGCTGAGTGGCAAACCTTTCCTCATTTTTAAAGAAATCAATTTATTCATTTAATTATGGAATGTGTTTTGCCCCTTTTTCCATCATGTCACCTGAGGCAATGCAGAATAGTGAAACTCAACAATCTCTCTCTCCAGCTTTTCTTCGCAAATGAAGGTTCATGAAGGACTCATCCTGCACTTTCTGCAAGCGCGCTGATGACTAAAAAGGCCAATCCGAGATAGACAAGTCCGGTTGCAGAAAGCACAGCAGAAGGTCTCCTTGGGTGATGTTTCCGGGTTGTATTCTTTCTGCGTTGTCGTTTCTCTTCAAGACTTGTTCGGCGTGAGTTCTCAAATAAGGCTGCAGCATTGTGGATAGTGCGTCTCCATGCCTCCCGATGTGAGGCCAGGGCAGACCATTGTTGGTGATCAATTTGGCCGAGCCTGAGGTGTTGTTTCAGGGAGTCCTTGTATCGCTTTTTTGGAGCGCCCCTCTTACGCTGACCCGTGGCGAGTTCACCGTAGAGTAGTATTTTTGGGAGGCGATGGTCCTCCATCCTAGAAATGTGCCCTGCCCAGCGCAGCTTAATTAAACAATATAAGAAATGAGAGAAATCATAAGAACCAGGGTGGGAGAAATGTAATGAAATAGCGTTAAAATATGGCTTGAATCTACTATGAAATAAATAGAGGAAAAATGTGTGTTAAGAAGGACGGGTGGAAGGAGGGAAAGAAAAAAAACCTCTTAGAGATATTTACTACGATGGAAGTCATGGTTTTTAATTTTAACTCATTTAACGAAAATCATATGGATAAGCTAAGACAAGGGAATAAAGAAAGGGGGGGAAGGAGTAGGTTACCCCCAATATTTCTGTATCCTTAGTCTGCTATGGAATTGAATATGCAAACTTAATAAAAATAATTAAAAAAAAACAATTAATACATGCATGGCAGGGGGTTGGAATGGATGGCCCTTGTGGTCCCTTCCAACTCTACGATTCTATGATTTTATAACCTGACTCATTAGTGTGTTGGGGGGGGGAGAAGGGAACCTTAGCAGATTAGGGGTGGTGACAGGGGCATGCACCCCTTGATGGGTTCAGAAGGAAGGGTTAGGGAGGAATGAATTATAGCAGCTCTCTTGTTTTGCTTCAAGGAAGCCCCCTGTATGGAACGCCAAGTGGAAATGGGTCACTGCATCTTGGGCAACAACCCAAAACATGGTCAAATCTTGAAGCATCTATGGATCTTACTGCACTCAGAAGAAAAGCAACAAGGCAGCAGAAACATTGAATCTTCCCTGCTGCCTTGCTGCATGACGTCGCTGTTCTTCTGGCTTTCTTTCATTCCAGCCCTGTGGGAGACTGAGTTAAAACCGTGTCTTTTTGCTAACGGGTTTTTCTGGTTAGCAAAAAAGCCACATTTTTTCCTTAATCTCTTATAGAACTGGAATGAAAAAATGATGACGCCATGTGGTAAGGCAGAATGGAAGATGGAACATTCCTGCTTCCTTGTTGCTTTTCTTCTGATTGCAGTAAGCCATTACCACTGTGTCCCAGTAAGTTGTAGCTGGCCTTCCTTTTAGCTACTAGGAACCCCACCATCCCCACAAGAGACCCACAAGATGTAGGGGTACATTTTACAGTTGGAGTATGCAGGACTATGAAGCTTCCTGTTAAATTTAAAACATTAAAGACCAGTGTATTCTGGCAGGCCTATCCAGATTATTTTAAAGGGTAAATTTTAAATTGTGTATTGATCATTTTAAAATGTCTTGGTTTTACTTGTTCTTTTAAACTGATATGTGTTTTTAACTAACATTATGTTTATGTGTTAATTTATTGTTTCTTGCTTCAATCTATAGGGAGAGGTGGATAAGAAATAACCATTACCATCATCACTGGAAAAGAAGACAAACTGCTGTAATTTAAAACTTAACCCATTTCTCTAGTCCTTACACTTAGTTGGTGACTGAATGTATTTAGTAGCCAATTCCTGAAACTATTTTGCATTGATGTGTGAAAAAAGATTCTGCTGGGGAAATAGCAATAAGACCTTTTGGGTCTCCTTAACACTCACATTCACTTGAGACTTTTAAAACAAAGTTGTTTAGGACATCGTAATGGGCAGGAGTTGGCCTTCTACCAAATGTCTTGTCATTTAATTTTCATAATGGTGAACTCCACTTGTTTAATGTACTGCAGAAGACCCACAGAGAATATTTCTTATATATACTTCAGCCAATTGCAAAATACCTAAGCACATCAATTACACACACACACACACACACACACACACACAGAGAGAGAGAGAGAGAGAGAGAGAGAGAGAGAGAGACCTCCTGATCTGTGGGCTTTGGATCTGCAACGTCAAGCCTATATGTCCTATACTTAAAATGGTGGCAGCATAAACGTGCCTGTGCTGAAGTGTCCATGAGCACGTCACCTCCATTTAATAATATGTTTTTGTCATCCGCTGGAACCAAACTCACATGGATCCAGAGGGCCCATTGTATACACACACACACACACACTAGTTGAAGCGCACCCTCTCAGATCAAGTTCATGTTTACTACCACAAAAAGGGTTCCTGTTCTTCCACCATCCCCCCCCTTTTAAACCTCAAGAATTTCCCCCTCTTTTTTTCCCCCCACCTCCTTTAAATCTCAGGAATCTTATCACCAGTCCTTGTTTCCCTACCGTTTCCACTGTTTCAGCAGTCTTAGCAGTAGTATCTCAGTGAGCCGCTTCCTGTCATGTAGCTGAATTGTATCTGGTAATACCCAGGTCTATACCTAATATTCCAAAAAGGGGTCCATGGGGCCTTTTGCTTTTCTGCTCCACCCTTAGAAATATTACCAGCAGTACTTCAGAGAGCCCCTTCCATTTGTAGCTAATGGCTGCCATGTCATTGGGGCAATTAATCCACTCTAGGTTTTAGTCCTATTTTTAAAGGAACCATCCAAGGTGCTGAATCCTACCACCAAACTAGATTCAGCATCTTGTATAGCTCTCTTAAAGCTATACTAAGTTCTTTACAGCTAGACCAAAACCAGAAGCAGATTTACCAGCCCTCTGAGATGGAAGCCCCCAGTTGTCATTGGCTTATTCCCATTTTCATCTTCTTTTCCCAGACTTCTGAAATCTTAGCAGCAGTAAATGAGTCCTCTGTTATTTTTTTGCCCATTTCCTATCTCAGCATATTAGCAGTTGTGACTTAGAAAGTGCTCTTTTTGTAATCCTTAAAAAAATTATGATGAGTTGTGGCATTCCCCTTTTGCTTCCAGGAAGCTCTTTGTTTGGAATTTCAACTTGGAATTGACCATAGGCAGCAAATCAAATTTTGAAATTGCTACTGCAATGTCTCCATGAGCTGTGGAAATTTGGCAAGGCAACTTAGATAACAACCAAAAATACTCTGTCAGATTCTGAGGTGACTAGTGTGGTGTCCTGATGAGTTATGGCTGCCTCAGACTGATAGACACATACACAGACATTCTCCTCTATTATTCTAGATCAGTCTTTGATTTGACACTCTTGTCCTCATATTTGTTTGCTTGTTATACATTTAAACTACTCAATAACTAAAGTTCTTTGGTTGAAGCACATTTTAAAATATAAGAAATGAAACTGCAATAAAACTGCACTAGATAAAATTGTGCAAGATAAAATCAGCAGCAGGGGGTAAAAACGTTGCAGTATGCAATAAAACTACAAGAAAACTACCAGTAAAAGAAAAGCCTTTGCCAAGGACAGAAAGCATGAAAACAAGACCACCTGAGCCTGCAGAGATGATGGTGGATTTAAGAAGAGGGTAAATAGTTACTAGGCTCAGTACAGTTTAGAGAAGCAATCAAATTGATATTTGATATCTAGAAAATCCTTCATTTGTTCACTTCTCGCAAAGATTGAGATTAGAAAGATTTGAAAGTCAAGAAATGCAAAATCAAGTCAAGAAAGTCAAGAAATCCAAAACATTTTACTGGGAGATTGGATTTGAATCAGAATTAATGCTATGTTACCTGAGAGCAACCCTGCTGGAATCCTCTCTGGGATTTACATTGCGTGTGTCAGATTGGCATTTTGCTTCAGTAGCCACCTTAACTAACACTGGAAATCTAGGACCACATCTTGCCTGCAGATATCTCTCTCTCTCTCTCTGCAGCCCCACCGTTGGAATTTATTGTGCTTATTCCAGAAAGCAGAATGTGACTTGCTGCACTGCACATTGACATAATCTTGAACGACACCGTCCAGAATCCTAAATCTTCCAAAGGTGCCACACACATGGACAGAAGAGGACCGGGGAGATCCTGGTGTTAAGTGGACCCCTCTTTAAGGTGAGAGGATCTTGGCCTTCAGTGATCAGCAAACTGACATGGCATTGCACACTTTTTTGGGTTCCTGGAGGAGCATCGGCATCGGTATGGACTGAAACTAGAGCACAATGAATGCAAATAGGTTCGCAGTTCTGTGTACTGACCTTTATGCTTCTGTGAGCTGTACTACACCAGCACCTAAGGGGGACTTGCAGAAATTATTCTTCCACTTCCACCCACTGTTTGGAACAATTCAAAAAACAAGCAAAAGGAAAGTTTGCAGCCACGTGAAGACTTAAAGCTTCTGTTCACTGCAGCGGTCAAGTTAAAACAATAATAAATATCAATTCCTTTAAATTTTTTGAATTATTTTATACATAGATACATGTATTCATACAATTTATTTTTACATATATTCCTTTCATGCATTCTCAGTTAGAAGACTTAACTGAGACAGACAGTACTGTGCTGAAAGTAGTACTGCCAATTCAGTGTAAATGTTTCTACTAAGAAACAGACCAAAATGAAGTTAAAAATATGATTGCATAATGCAGTTCCTGACCTAACAGTAAGAAAATTATTTTAAATTCCTGTCCTCATAAGTCTGCAGAAATTGATATGATAACATTATTTGGCACCTGTGAATGAGAGCCAGTGTGGTGTAGTGGTTTGAGTGTTCACTAGAACATTGGGAGACTGGGGTTCAAATCCCCCTCAGCCATGGAAACCCCCTGAGTGACCATGGGCAAGTCACACCCTCTCAGCCTCACAAGAATGCAAGGGAAAACCCCTTCTGAACAAATTCTGCCAAGAAAATCCTGTGATAGGTTTGCCTTAGGGTCACCATAAGTCAGAAATGACTTGAAGGCACATAGCAACAACAAAGTTCCAGAATGTTAAGAAGAGACTAGCTGGCATAAATACCCTAAAGGCACTAGAGTTAGCGTGCTCTACTACCCCTCCCTATAATATCTCAAGATTGAAAACATTGAACCCTTTGAAGTGGTCAGGTAGACTGGGGTGATCCAAAAAGAGGTCAGGTGGAGGTCACAAGGACCTGGGAAGGTGTTTTAGAAATATTTTAGCATGCAAGCCCAAACTAGGATTGAGCGGAAGACCCTGGTAAACAAAACCATTAAGGAGGTATGTGCTAACTCCTGCTTGGGCCCCTCGGTGGTGAGTCACACAACCTAAACAATCAAGTGACCTTTCCAACCCAAATCCCCAGGAAACATCCCCTCAGGACCCCCCCCCGTTTTGGAATACAAGGTTGTCATAAACCCATCAATTCCAATCTTTTGGCTGTCAACAACAATCAGATAAGTTTCAGTTTCCTTTGTTTACATGGTAGGAAACCCATCTAAGTTTTGTCCTAGCCTTCAGCATATGAAGCAGGGTATAAATATTAGTCCTCCAGCAATAGAATGGTGTGCCACTGTGGATGAGACGGGCCACTCTCTTTCTCGGCGCACCCCTGGGTTGGAACTTCCATTGTCACTCTCAGATTTCTGTCTGAGTACTTCAAAACTCTGTTCTTCAAGACTAGCAACTATTGCCATATTTCCTGAATCTATCCCTCTATCTAACCTTTCTGCCTTACTCTTTGATAGCTTTGTGTGGTTCTCAGGAATGCGCATTGCGTGTCTGAATGCTTTTTGTGTTATTTCCAATAAAAACATTTTATTTTACTTTAACCTGGAGCCCTCTGCAGTTAGTACTGGTATACTGTACATAGTTGAAAAGATCCTGAAGTTACCCACCTCTTGCAGCCTTTCATTTGAGCTAATAATAATTCCCCCATCTAGATTTTGATCTCAGGGGTGTGTCTCAAAGCACCTCTCCACCTCTTAGGGTAACACTAGATCCCTTTTGATCTTGGAAGCTAAGCAGGGTCAGCTCTGGTTAGTACTTGGATGGCAAACCACCAATGAATACTAGGTTCTCTAGGCTATATTTCAGAGGACGGAACTGTCAAAACCACCTCTAAGTATTCCTTGCCTAAGAAAACGCCATGAAATTCATGGGGTTGCCATAATTTGACACAAAACTTGAAGGCACATAAACACAAGAAGACACTCCTTGTTATTTTAAGTTTATTAGCCATGTTCATTTTAGTTTCCCTTTCAAATTTTATTCATGCTATTTTATGCATAAACATTGCATACTTACGTAATTCTATAGTGGGCAATTTATCAATTTTCAAGTATTTGGCTGTCAATTTTTTTCAGTAATAACTAACTCAAGTGTCATTATTTGGGTTTTGGTCAGCACATAAGACCCAATAAATTTAATAAGAAAATGTGCAATTCCAAAGGATTCTCATAAAGCAGCGAATTCCCATTTATATCTAATTCCTTCTTCAAGAACTCCCCTATTTTGCTACATTCACGTCTAGGCTGGGAGCAACCAGTGGTTCCACTGCCATTCAGTTCGTGAATCCCCTCTTGATCTTAGTGCCATTCCTCCCATAGCTGCTCTGAGTTATAAGGAATGTCTTTTGGCGCAAGATCTTATACCTATAGATGTTTGGAACCAGCAGACCTCCCATATAACTCAGAGCAGCTATGGGAGGAACGGCAGTAAAATCAAGAGTGGATTCACCACTTCTGCAGTGACAAATCTACTGGCTGCCTCTGATGTAAACAAATCAACCCCATTGCTCTGGTACCAGCTCTTCAAAAGCTTACCTGGCTCCTCCAACTTTTTCTTATAGGACTTGGTTTCCAGAATGGCTATCATTCTGGAATGATCACCCTTCTGTGGATGCATTTTGGCTTGTTGACATCCTTTTTAAACTGTGGGGCCCCCCTGAAGTGGACACAACAGTCCAGGGAACAATGCCATTAGTTCGCTTAATCTTGGCTCTATCTTCCTTATCATATCACACTCTTATAGTTCTATATGCTACTTTAACTGCCATGGCAACATCCTGTGGAATTCTGGGGTTTGTAGTTTAATGACGCCCAAGAGATCTCTGGCTGAGAATTCTAAATGCTCCTCCCTAAACTGCAAAAGACTGCTAAAAAGACAAATAAAGGGGTCCTAAAGCAAATCAAGCCTGAACTCTCCTTAGAAGGCAAGATGGCTAAACTGAGACTGTCATACTTTGGCCCCCTATCATGAGAAGTCATTACTCACTAGAAAAGACAATTATGCTCAGTAAGATAGAAGGCAGTAGGGAAAGAGGAAGACAACATTACAGATGGGTAGACTCAATCAGAGAAGCCACAGTCTTGAGTCAGCAAGACCTGAGCAGGGCTGTCGATGATAGGTTGACTTGGAGGTCTCTCATTCATGGGGTCGCCATAAGTTGAAGTCAACTTGATGGCAGATAACAACAAACTGCAAATCCCAGGATGGCTGTTAAAGTGGAACATAGCATTATAACAGTGTAGTGTGATGGGAGACAGGATATCTATCGATGCAGCTACGACGTTTTGATTTCAGTCCCGCAGGGCTCCAGGCTGACTCAGCCTTCTATCCTTCTGAGGTTGGTAAAATGAGTACCCAGCTTGTTGGGGGCAATTAGCGAACACATTGTAAACCACTTAGAAAGTGCTTAGTACTATAAAGAGGCATAGAAATGCAGGTGCTATTGCTATTGCAGCCTAGATTTGCATTAGCTTATTTTGCCTTCCCATCTCCTTACTGACTCATGTGTAACTTGACTCATATCTAACAATGTGAGCACTGAAACATTTGTGTATGACAGAGCACAAAACGTCTTGTACATGTACGAGAACACCTTTGTTCTTGTACCTGCGTGATAACTCTTATATGCATGGAATTGCCATGACCACACACACACAGCTCAGAGTTATGTCTGTATGTGCCTTCAAGTCGCTTGTCAATATATGGTGACCCCATGGATTTCATAGTGTTTTCTTGGGCAAGGAACACTCAGAGGTGGCTTTGTCTGTTCCTTCTTCTGAAAAATAGCCTACAGCACCTGGTATTCATTGGCAGTCTCTCGTCCAATCACTCAGGGTTATGCATGTACCTGTATATAGCTTTTTTGGAACTGCACATGCAGCTATTCACTAGCTCCTCACACAGTTTCCAATCATTTCCCCAAAGTAGTGTACAAGCCCAGGAGTCATTGCCAGCCAGAGCCATTTACTAGGAGGAGGAGGTGACTAAGTAACACCTGTTCTGGCTGCAACCAGGAGGAGAGAAAAGAGGATGCTGGAGATGTAGGAGAATGACTTCATTTCTCTCCTTGGCTGCAAAACTGCAGCCAAGTGTTGCCTGCTCACCTCCCCACTCCCCTCATCCAGTAAATGGCCATGGCAGCACCTCCGGGGCTTGTAAACTGTCTTCCAGGAGAGGGAGAAGAGTGGAGCTGCACGTTCTGAGCCCATGTCCCTGTTGGGGGCTTCCTGTTAATTGGGAGTTTTTAGCCCTGGGGCACCAACAAATCTACCATTGCCTTTCTTTATGCATGCATCTTTTTAGCTGAGGAAACCAGTACTTTCAATTAAACAATGAAATGAAATGCCACTCACAGTCTCCTTGCATTCTGTTTCTTAGAATGTAGCAAGGAAGGGCAAAAGAAAATCCTGCCTTTCCTCTCTCTGTATCTCACAGTAAAACAGTTGGGAATTTTATAGCACTCTGATAGGAATATCACTGTGGAATTCCATGTCTGGCAGTCCCACACAAACTTTTCCTGTCCAGCTAGCAGGGAAATGATTGGCTGAACTGTGCTCTCTCTTTGGCTATGAAAAATCGAAACACAACTCCCTTTTCAAATTGGCAGAATCATTTCCTATTAGCACAGGTGGAGAATGAACCCCTCCTCTAAGCCTGTGGGTTTATGTTACTCTCACTGGATCAAAAAAGATATCAGAATCCCAGATGGGCTGGATTTGTTTGCACAGTGCAGGTGACAGAAGGGCAACTTCTGTCACAACTAGCTAAATGGGTAAATGGAATTTGCTCAGAGTTCCTAGAAAATAAATCACTGTGGAAACACTGAAAACATACCATGAGGCGTGGGGTGAGAATATGCTTGTGGATGATGATTTGACAATTATGTGTGTGTTTGCCAATGAGAGAGATCAGTAAATGAACTGGGAAAGTACATCATTAAGAACCTTCTATTCAGAGGAGTAGAAGAGGGCAGATCATTTGAATTAAGCATCACATCCATTCAGTGCTGGGCAGTGGAAATGCAATCGGTGGTACGGTGCAGGTATTGGAAACATTACTTTTTTGGACAGGGAGTTTCTGGGAGTTCTAGTTCCCAAAAAGCAACCTTCCCAAGCCCTAGAACAGCATCATTTGAAACCACTTGTGATTGTTATTCGCCACTTACAAAGATCTATCCTGGTTAGCTTGCAAGAGATTTTACAGACACTATTGCTCACATCTGTCCCCAGTGTTCCAACATTGAATTTTAGCAGACCTCATTATGTGAACTTCCTTGGTCTCAGCTTCTTTCGTAAACATGAGTAACTTCCAATCTCTGCAGCCTGAGGGTGCACAGTTTTGTTACCTCCTTTGGTTAAGTGAACCAACTGTCATGGGGTAGGACTAATCAGATGGGTGCAAGAAGTAGTAAGTAAGTATTAAGTAGTAAGCTAAGGGGTGTATTTTCAGTAATCCTCAGTAATTTTCAGAAATCTGTAATGGATCAGAGCCAAAACAACTCTTCAATGGGTCTTTGGTGTAGCACAGGGGCTAAGAGATTATGGAAGATTTGTATACGAAAGAGCTTGTGTCTGATCTTGCCTTTTGGGTCCTGTGCACAGCTGACATGAAGCTTTTGACCATTTGCCATCGAGGGAATTGGGCTCTAACATCTAGACTACAGTACCCTTCTCCTCAAGTTGGCCAAGATAAATCTTGGAGGCACTGTTTTGTGGTGGTTCCTGACTTTCTTGGAGTGAAGGCATCAGAGTGGATCTGAGGGTCTGCAGCTGGACTCATGGCCTATAGATTAACAAAGTCCCACTGGGTTTCATTTTAGTAATTCTGAGAGGTGTAGTCAAAAAAGTAACTTTTACAAGCTCTATAGTCACTTTAGTATTGGCCAGGAGGCACTGTGGGTGCAGACAGAATGAATGCAGAATAATTGGATTTATTAAGGGCAGCACCACTGATTAACCTGATGACAGATTTCAATGAGGCCCAAGCTGCGCTGAGCTCCTTCCAAGTTTCTAGTCACATGATGAGTCTTTTCTGCTAAAGGCCCTCCATCTGGGAGCTGGCCTTGAAGCAACAATACCAATATGCTGTGTTTACAGTTTTTACTTCAACAGTTGATCTTCATTTGGCCCTAAGTGGAATACAGACATGACATTATTATCATTTGGTGGCTGCTTGCAAGCATACTATGGGGAACATGGGATCCAAACAGACATCTTATGGCCATGTTTTTAAGGGAGCATTTACTTACCTGAGCATGGTTCTTATCATCTGCAAAAGATGAAGAGCTCCTGTCCTGTAGAAGCAACACTGCCACCACACACACACAATTTCTGCAGAAAGTGCTAAAATGCTTCAGTGAATCTCCATAGCTAAGACAGCTCAGAAACATTGAATAATGCACATCAAGAGAATTCAATGTAAGAGAGACTGGAAAAGAAAGACAACGGAGCATGTCAAGCTTCAGGAGAACAAAGAAAGTGGGGATGGCATTTACTGTGCTAGGATGACTATGGTCAATGATGGCTGAGCCTCTCGTTGTTGTTGCTGTTGTTGTTGTTGTTGTGTGCCTTCAAGTCATTTTTGACTTAGGGCAACCCTAAGGCAACCCTGTCACGGGATATATTTTTGGGCCTTTTCCTTCCTCTGAGGCTGAGAGAATGTGACTTGCCCAAGGTCACTCAGTGTTCCATGGTTGAGTGGGAATTAGAACCTTGGTTTCCAGAGTCCTAGTCCAAAGCTCAAACCACTACACCACACTGGCTCTTGAGCTTCCCTATAATTCTTCCTTTTCAAACAGTACATGTGTATGTACTGTACTCATGATTATCCATGTATGCATATACTGTATAGGCATGCTGCCAGTCTTCAGCTTTATAGAAATTCTACACTTTGGCTCAATTGGGAGGTCAAACTAGAGGTGAGTAAACCTACCTTAGAGCAAGAATCCCTCATGGATTTAAATTTTCACTAGGAAATATTTCCTTTCTTCAAAAACTAGTGCAATTCTGCCACCCACAAGCTGGGGTTCTGCTTTTTAAAAACATTCTTCACAAACTATATGTCCCAGATGGTGGCCCATAGAGCCCTTGAAGGGAAATTTCCTTCCTCAGTCACTCCAGGAGAAAGTAGAAGACCAGGCTTGGTGAATCAAGGATCAAGCTTTATTGAAAGAAATTTCTGTTCCAAATGCTGACAGACCAGAATCTGAACTAGATGGAGCTACTGAGCTCAGTGCATGTACACTCTAATATAGTATCCCAAAACTTTCTAAGGTAACTTTCTATCCAACCAACATTTCTAGCAGAGGTTTAGGTTAGCTTTCCAGGCCTGGCATCTAAACTGGCCTTCTACTTACTTCTTCCATGTAAACAAGCCAGTCCTTGCTCCTTGATACCAGAAAACCCTTAACACTTTATGTGTCAAGAGGGGAACCAGATATTCTGGGTGCAACCTTTGCTGTGTCTGCCAGTTTTACTGGAGGAAAGTCCTGGACATTAAGGCACACAGTTCCATAGAGATCTGAGTAGTGTTCCAACTTAGCTCAAGGAAAAACCATATCAGACTTCTCCTTCAGATTCAGGTGCAATTTCATAGGTATCTTTCTAATCTACCATGCTGTTTCATTCACTCTCCCCTCCCACTCCTCACATCCAACCCTGCACTCTGCTCTCTGATGAAACTGATAAAGCCATGGAAAGCAGCATGAGAATTGCTTCATCAGCACTGGTGTGACCAGTCTTATCATGGTGTCACTAGTATGATCAGTGTTGTTATAGTGATGTTGTAGTTTTAAAAGCCTAGAGTACATCAGCACATTTGAAGGAATTTTTTTTTTAAAAAAACTTTCATCTTTGGACCAGAATGAGGCAGGGAACAAGGGGTGCTGTTTTCTCCACTTCTGTGAAACTGACTGACAAGAATTTTCCCCACCTGTGAGGCTCTGGAGGTCTCCTATGTGTGTGTGTGTGTGCACGAGCACACACACACAGAACTCCAGAGTTAATCTAGAATCTTGCCGCCAGCACGCATTGACTTCAATTTCCCTTCAGTGTAGCCCAATGGGAAGTTACAGGGTTCAACTTGTACTTTCCACTCTGTTGAACTTCATCTCCCACCACCTCTGTGTGGGAAAACAGAATAAGGCATGTGAAAAAGGATGTGCAAAGGAAGAACTTTAAAAAGGCAGCTTATTCTAAGCAGAAACTACACAGCATAATAAAAATAACTCTTTCATGAAAGACACCTTCCTTTCAGGCACACTTAGGAGTTACAAAGTTACAGATAAGTCTAGTCATTCCAGCCAAGTTTATAAAATAAACATAAGCCCTGATGTGACTAAATTACACAGTTCCCTAAACTACTCACAAGGAGTGCAGCCCAGATGTGCTGGATGTTCATGGGGGTTGGGAGTCTAGGCCTTTCAGCCTAGCCTTTACCATGTGCCCCCCTTAGTTGGGATGACAGTTCCCCTGGCTCAGATCTCTCTTTTTTCTTCTCTCTGCAGTATTTATCACTTCTTCACAGAAGCATCTTGATCCCTCCAGGCAGTCATCTCATTGGTCAGCTAGCCTCTGATACTGACCCCCATAAACTGTAACATAACCTGACACATGTTTACCTGGTTGGCTGTGCTGCCAGATAATGGGAGAGCCCATTATCACAGCATCCTAGTTAGTTTTCCCAGAGTGAAGTTTGTCAGCTTCAACACAACATGGAAGGGGATGGTGAAGTACACAGAATTGAGGAAGCTATCATTTATGTAAGGGCTGGAGGTTAAAATGCCAAACAACAACAACAACAACAACAAACAGTTCTCAAATGGGCAAAAATCTACTCGTAACACACACACCAAAAATATTAAAACCAGGCTTCAGGTAGAATGTACTTGCTTGGTAACAGCAAGCATGAATATAGTTGAAATGGACATAAAAGGATTTTTTCTCCTCTTTCCAGCATTAAAAAACCTGACACCAGCACACTGAAAACTGCACTTTTCAATTTTTTTAACACATATATAGCAATAGAAGGAGAGATGCTCAAGAGTGCCTCTAAGCAGTGTGTGTGAAATCAATGTTATTCAGCTATTTTCTACAATTCTGTTTGCTTTCAGCTGAAACATTAATTTCATTTACTTCTCATTCTGATAACAGGAAATACTTCTTCAAACAGGATATTGTCAAACTATGGAATTTTCTACCACAAGATCAAGGAGATTTTCAGACAACACTGTTATAGTGTTACTATTCCACTTTATTTTCTATGGCCGCCTCCTCTTGAATCCTGGGATTTGCAGTTTAGGGAGGGGCATTTACAACTCTCAGCCAGAGAGATCTTAGGCCTCACTAAACTACAAACCCCAGAATTCCACAGGAGGCAGCCAGAGCAGTTAAAGTGGAATAGTAACACTGTAACAGTGTAGTCTGAAAATCTCCGTACTGATGGCTGACCATTTGGATGACCTTAAAAAAGGATTAGACCTATTCATGGGGAATAAGGATGTCAACAGCTGCTAATTGTATCTTTCTAATATCAGAGGCTGTATGCTTTTCAGTACCAGTTGCTGGAGAACATGAGTGTGAATGTGCTCTTGTACGCATGCCCTGCATGTGTGCTTGGCCACTTTATTTCCTTGGCCCTTGTGGGAACAGAATGCTAAACTAGATTGGTCTTCAGTCACCAAAACTGTTCTCACCTTTTAACAAATATGCAATCAAATCACATAAGTATTTTAACTTTTCATTAAAATCATGTACAACTCTACAATTGCCTGTCACTTCTCCTAGGAATATAAAACAACCTCCTCCTCCATCTTTATTATCTTAATTCCACACAAATCTTCCCCAAACTGTTTACCAAAAAAACCCCAAAAGCAAAACAACAACAACAAAAACAAACACCCTAGAACACCATTAAAATAAAAACCCACAGCAGCTCATATTTTGGCAATTCATAACAGACAAAATAAATCTCAAGCCACTTCTATAAGAATCATCCTATATAATTCCATTCATAAAGGCTTATTAACCACAAACATTTATTTCAAAACAAGCTGTCACATTCAACCTAGGGAGGACACAGTTCTTGTAGTCTTTTCTACAGATAGAACATGCAGATGCTTTCCATAAAGAAGGTCACTTTTTTCTGCGTATCCATCAGCAATTCATAAGTAATGATGAATAGACAAGGCTGCATGAAGCCTCATCTTCCCAATGAGATCCACAACTCACCCAAGATATCAAGTCCCCCTATGTCCTTGCCAAGTTCCAGTGAGGCCTTTCAAATAAAGGGTCAGTGCAAGTCCAATGGTCCATCAGTTCTGTTACCCTGTCTCTTTTTGTGATAAGTTCCTGAAGGTTCAATGGAAGGAACAAAACTCTCATCCTGCACTTAGCTGTACAATACTACACTACAGGGGCACATTTCTTTCTGATTCCAGCTGGTAATCAGTTTATACCCTGAAGCGTGGGGATTAATAGCTCTTGTTTCATTACATTCTGCTGACCTAACATTCCCCAGCCAATATCAAGTAGGAGATGTCATTCTTCACTTCCATTCCTTAGGAAAACTGCTATGTAGCAGTGATGGTGCAATGCAGAATGTTGGTTGATGAATATTCCTGTGAATCTTTATCTTGCACCAAGATCAACTCAGATTTCTTAGTTTAAGGATTTTTTCTTCATTTTGTTTCCAGTCTAATCCTCCAAAAATGGGGAGCTGCTAGATAACTATTTGACAGATGGAAGTCAGTACCTCTGCATGCCATTTCTGTTTGTTTCTCCTAGTCTAGAAGTTACTTCTAGAGAGTACCAGCCAAAATGATCTGTGTATTTTATTTTCCTCCAGTCCTATCATACAGAGGTATTTCAGGGTGCCATCTCAAGTTTCAAGATCCTTGGTAAAAACATAATCAATGTGTGTTGCCGATTATTAATTTTGTAAACAGAACATGATCTTGCCCAATGGTATTGTTTTGCTGAGATCAAGTTTCTGCCAGTTCTAACCAAGTAGTAAAATACATTTTTTAAAAAAGTTGTTGTTTTATGTAGAAAGTATTTCATCTTCCTATTAAACAAGACAACATCATCCCAAATGCTTATGTCTGAGTGTTTCACACTTTTCAGTTAAGGAACATCTGAGGATCTTTTACTCAGTTACTTTAAGTGTGTGATGTTCTAATATGATGCTTCCTTTGGAAGAGAAATTAAAGCCAAAATTTTAGCAGCTGCTATGAAGCAAGCATCCAGTTCTTCAAACAACAATTATTAATGGATATTAATGGATTATTAATGGATAACCACAAATCATAGAATGCATTGTTACTTAGAAGTTGTTGTTCACTGCCATCAAATAGACTTAGGGGCTTACCACACTCTGAAGAAAAATGGGAGCGCAGCAGGAAGGTTCTGGCAGGAGTGGGCTGGTCATGTCATCGTGCAGCACCTTGCACCACAGAACTCTGTTGATGCAGCTGGCTGGCTTTTAAGATGGGTTTGGGGAGCATTTCCAACCATGTCAGTGGTACCATAACTATAAATGTAACTAGGGAGATTATCAAACGGGGACAAATAAAGTGTCCCTGTCTTGCCTTCTAATTTCCACCCCGATCCCGTCTCTGTCATGGTTTAATTTTTTTTCATACACTTACCTTTCAAGTGGAATAAAAAGTCTCCCCCACCTCTCCAGCAGCCCAGGCATGAATGCAGCTCGAGCAGAGCTGCATTCACTTCCTGGAAACTAAATCCCTGCCATTCTAGCGAGAGGATGATCATGCGGGAAATTTTTAAAAGAAAAGAAAACTAAGCATCAAAAAGAAAAGAAAAGCACAAAAACACACTTAAAAATGCAAAGTAACCCAAAGAGGGTACAAAAAAGGCTGTCATTTATCTGGATGTCCTGATTGCACCCGGAAGTGTTCAGCACGGACCTCCTGGCATCGCACCACAGACACAGGGCACATTTTCACAAGCCAGTGATTCCATTACAGAAATGGAATGGGTGATCTATTGATGGCTTAGCCCATCAATAGAAAGAAATGGGGACGGGACGGAAGCAGCATGGGGGAAGAACGGGACAGGGACGACATGGTCTGAAAGGGAAGCCCTTCCGCTATCCTGTGGCGTCCCTGTCCTGGATTATTAAAGTCATCTGATAATCTCCTAGGAAACAGTTATGTGATCTTAAGTCCAATGTACAGCATTGTAACCGACTAATGGGATGCCAGCCAAATTATACATGCACTTTTCAACCATAAGCTCTTGCCCTGAGATTTCTGCCCCTTGCCTTGAGGACTAGAGAAAAAGGGCCAACCCCTAAGGTATAACTTCATCATCTCAACTGATTAATCAGTAGAGAATTATTTTAATCAGCTTGGGCAAATCTGTAAAAGTGTGCCGAAAGTTAAAGGCACATGAGCTTTTAAATATATATATATATATATATATATATATATATATATATACATACATACACATATATATCTAATAAAGCTATTTTGGCTTTGGTATGTTTTTTAAAGTGGATTTTCCTTCTGATTGTGAGTAAGAGATGGTGTTAAGGAAGTTTCAGTGAGTAAGTTATCTAACTTTTACCTTACTATCATTAAAAGGTGCTTATATGAAGGTTTTTGGTCATATGCAAATATGCTATAATTTAGCAATCAGCCTATTTGTTGGTTGAAAGTTAGATGATTAAAAAGAATGTACTTAAGCTAAAGGTTAATTAGTTGTGTTAGCAATTAAAAGGAATAATGCATAGTCTTCAGCCTTCTCAATTTGGCAGGTACAGTCCTGATTAATCCTCTGACATTGCACCTTTTCAGCTGCTTTTAAAATGTCCCAGTTTCTCTCTCCTTCTCCTACATTCCAGATTACTTCAATTGCTGCAAACTGAGTTCAAAGTAAAAAAAAGTAGTTTGTACTCAAGGAGGAGGAACAAGATGGCGACGAGGCAGCAGCTGCTGTAAAGAGCTCCCTCCTTAAAGTTTGCTTTTATTATCTTTGCATGGGTAAAATCCTTCTAATTTCCTGGCTCAAACTTAACAACAAACGTATCTAACAATATCTCAACGAAAGCTAAGAAAAGATCCCAGACCAGCCCTAGCAAAATGACAGAAGTTCCTGAAACTCCTAAAACAGAAAAACAGAGGACGATTGACACTTATCTTACTCCAGCAGATGTGTTGCAAAGTATGAGTAGCATTTCCACTGCTCCAGAACTCTTCTTGTCTGCTATAAATAAGATATCACAGACTTCGGATACAAAACATACTCCCTCTTCATTATCACAGAACTGTAACTGTTGCTTTAATAACATTCCAGATTTGGAAAACAATGGGGATCATAGAATCATAGAATCATAGAATTGCAGAGTTGGAAGAGACCACGAGGGCCATCCAGTCCAACCCCCCTGTCACGCAGGAAATCTTGATCAAAGCATCCTCGACAGATGGCCATCGAGCCTCTGTTTAAAGACCTCCAAGGAAGGAGACCCCACCATGCTCCGAGGGAGCGTGTTCCACTGCCGAACAGCTCTTACTGTCAAAAAGTTCCTCCTAATGTTGAGGTGGAATCTCTGTTCCTGGAGCTTGCATCCATTGCTCCGTGTTCCAGTCTCTGGAGCAACAGAAAACAAGCCTGCTCCATCCTCAGCGTGACACCCCTTCAAATACTTAAACAGGGCGATCATATCACCTCTTAACCGTCTTTTTTCCAGGCTAAACATACCCAGCTCCCTAAGTCTTTCCTCATAACAAATCAAATTTTTGAAGGGATAACCTTCCAAAGTCAGCTGCTTGTAACCCTTCTAATTATATGACACAACCACACCAAGAGATTTGTCTTTTGGCTGCAGAATCCTTGATTTTAATACTTCAGCGTTTAAATGATGTTGCAGTTAAGATGGCCAGCTTTCAACAAGTATTGGAGTGGCAAAGTTTGCATGGTACACAGCAGGCTGTTTTAGCAGTGAAAGCCAGAAATGCTGATGCTTCCCCAGGTTGCCCAGCTTTGGTAAATATCAAGACCTAACAGGGGTTATAAATTATTGTCCTTTACTGAAGAGGAATCAACCCCTTCTAGAAGTATGTGGGAATGCCTACAGATGGAACAGCTGGGAGACTATAGTGTTCCAACTTTCCCAGCTTTTACATTGCAATAAGAAAATAATCAATCTGAGTGAGTATCATTGTTTATCTAGTGTAGGAAGATTTAAATGCATATTGCTAACATTTAAGAACCCTTTTGTACCTAGGCTCTTTCAGATAAGCAACTTCCTATGGCAAACTTTTCATATTAAAATTAATATAAAATTAATAGCATTTTTAAGGAGGAGACAGTTCATGGTCTTTTGATGGGAGAATTGAAATATGGCTGTGCATATGAAGATAAGGATACAAGGACTTTACATCCTAATTGCAACAGACCTACCACCTATGATAAGAATGAAAAGCATCAATGCACAATAAAAGTGGAAGCTAATCCTATAAATAAAGAGCTTAATGACTTGAAGGACAAATTTACAGATATTAATACCAAAATTTGGCTACAGGCTTGTAGTAAAGATAGCGATAAAGAAAATATACAACTCAAAACTTCAGGGGCAATAAATCATCCAAATAATAATATGCCCTATGCTATTTCCTCCTTAAATTTAAAATGTAGCCAGCAGCCAGTATACTGCTCTGATCCCCCCCTTTAGTGGCAATGAAAGTGACCCAAGTAGTGATATTCTTGTGAATTGTAATCTTTCACCACTTAAGGAATTACAACAATCCTCTGTAGCTGATACTCATACAAAGCAGATAAAACTAAGACAGGCTGCACCACCCAATGCATTGGGGAGGCTCTCTCATGTGCACCTCTTACATCAACTAAGGAATCCTGTTTGCTGGATAATTTGTCTTGGCAAACTGAGCAGCCATTAGATAATAACATGGATGCTTTTCCATCTAAGGAGTTCAGTTCCTTGCTTGTTGGAGACTCTCATTTTGCAGCCTATGCTGCATTGATTCTCCCAGTCTCTCTTGCAGAGTCAAGACAGGAGTTGAATGAGTGGCTCCTGAATGTGACACCACACCCTCCTGTTTTGGAAGAAGGGCAGTTTCTACTACCTGGGTCATCCTCAAATGAGAAACAACCATCTCCTGCAAGCTTACATACCCAACTAGTGGCTGGCAATGTAGAACCATGTAAGATTGCCCTCCTAACCTGGAATGTGGCGGGTTGGACTTCATTCATTAATGATTCTTGTTTTTCCACGTTTTTATCCTGCTTTGATATTATTATGATCCAGGAAACTTGGGCTATGGAAGAGTTGTTATTATCTGGTCTTTATTCTTTCTCAGTAAGGGCAACAGCAAAGGCTAGGTTTGGAAGAGCAATAGGGGGATTAGGAATTTTAGTTTCTACATCTTTACGAGCTACTATAACAACCCTTCCCTCATACAAAACACATGTTATGGCAGTTAAAATACAATTCAAATATAACACTCTTGTGATAATAAATGCCTATATGCCCCTTCTGAGGCAGAAGACCTCAGAAGAGCTTGAGACATATGTAGACGACCTTATAATGAAAAATCCGAATGCATCCGTGGTCTTGGGGTGTGTGACCTAAATGCCTGGTTAGGCTCTAATGACAATTCTTTGTACTCGCAGCACAATTGTGTCCCCCAACACTTAGGACTTTTTCAGACAAACCTAAAATCTGGAAGAAGCTGTCAGGAGAGGAACGCAGCAAGGGGCAGTTCCCGCGGCAAGGGGCAGTTTCTGATGATGGCTGTCCCTCTCGCATTACCCTCCATGTTCCTTCCATGTTGCATGGAAGGAAAAGCCACCACTTTTTATTCACAGAAGTTCTTTGTTAATAAAAAGTGGCACCTTTTCCTTCCATGCAACATGGAAGGAAACAGGGAGGGTAACGTGAGAGGGACAGCATCATCAGAAACTGCTGCCTGCCATGGAGCAGCTGTGTTCCTCTCCTGACGGCTTCTTCCGGATTTAAGGTTCATCTGAAAAAGTCCTTAGAGAATGAAGGAGCTCTGTTGACGTGCTGCTCTAGGGATCCAAAATCTAACTATGTGGGTCTATGCCTGGCCCTGACAACTTTTAGATTAAATCTTTATTTATTAAATGGCACCATGGACAAAGATTACCCTGCAGGATTTACTTACTTCTCTGGCACCAGGATGAGTGCAATTGATTACCTAATTACATCTAAGGATCTTCTTGTGCTTGCAAAGGATCTGGAAGTTATCCCAAGATTTGATAGTGATCACTTTCCAATTACATTGCAGTTAATTGACTTTGCACAAGAGCTTTGGGCTGAGGATTCTCATCAAATTGATATTGTTCCAGAAGGAAGAGTCTATCACAGAGCCAAATGGTCCACACAGCTAAACATGATGATTACTGATTTATTAACTTCAGATCACTTTCAATGCCTTCAATATGCAATGCTATCAGCTGAGCTTCCTGAAGCACTCCTAGAGAATTATAACACAATTACCCGGAAGTTACATCAGTTTCTATCTCATAACAGCAGCACACAATCAAGATTAAACAAGCATTTCTCCAAACCATGGTTTGATAAGGATTGTGTTAAAGCCAAAGAAAATATTGCTGCTACCTATCAGGCCTATGTAGCTAGTACTTCAGCAGCTGATGCATTGGAGCTTCTTCTTTGGAAGAGGCAATATAAACAATTATTGAAATATAAAAAGAAGCAAGGTGGTCACACCTCATTCAGGCTGTTAAATCTAATGACTCTATACTCTTCTGGCACATTACATCTGGTATGCAAGGTAGTGGTCCTCCTCAGCCAGAATGTCTCATCACTCCAACAAACTAGGAAATATATTTTCATGAATTTTACTCAGATATTGGGTCTGGAAGAAAAGATTCTAGTCATTTTTTGGATAATCTTCCAGTATCCCCCCCCCCCGCCGCCATGACCTGTCTGAAATCAATAGTCTTGTGGGCCAATTAAGATCAGGGAAGGCACCAGGCGAGGATTTAATTCCACCAGAAGCTATTAAAAACAATCTGCACTTTTGGGCTCCAATTTTGGCTTCTCTCTTCACCTGTATTGATCTATATGGACGAGCTCCCTCGGATTGGGAGCTGGCAGTCATTGTTCCCATCTTCAAAAAAGGATCAAAGAAGGACCCAGCAAACTACAGACCGATTAGCTTACTCAATACCATCAGTAAGCTATATGCAAGACACTTACACAGGAAATTTCTGGATTGGTTGGAACAAGAAAACATCCTAGCAGATGAACAAGCTGGCTTGAGAGAAATGCGATCTACTACTGAACAGTGTTTTGTATTACACCATTTGATAGGAAAATACTCTTCTAGTAACGTAACCTCCCTTTATGCTGCTTTCATCGATTTCAAAGCAGCTTTTGATTCCATATCCTATTCTACACTGTTGAAAAAATTGGAGGTATGTACAATTGATAGGCAACTACTTCATTTAATACGAATGCTGCATGAAGGGACTTCCTTTAAAGTGAGATATACCCCCCATGGTCATCTTACCAGAGCAATAAAAACTGAGAAGGGAAACTGAGAAAAATATTTACTTACTAACTCAATTAACTCAGCATGGGGAAGGGGAGATGAGAAGATGGAATCTTGTCCTTCCCTGTAGACTCAGGCAGAAGCAGACTGCTGCGATCTCTCCTAGCTTGTGTGTTCTTCCTCATTAATAACTTTTGCCATCTTTTGCCCCACTTTTCATCTGTGAAATATTAGAGGATATGATAATGTTTTCTTCTGCTCTTGGGTGGACAGAGGAAGAATTTTTTTTCTGTATGAAATGTGTGTGCATGCACCTTCAAGCTGCCTGTCAATTTATGGTGACCCCATGATTTTCCTAGGTTTTTCTTAGGCACAGATTACTCAGTGGTGGTTTTGCCAGTTCATGAACCTTGAGATAATTCCTCTATACTCCTGCTTCTAACTCCGGTGGAAAATTATGTTTTTTTCTTGTGACTAAGGATGAGTAGTGGTTAAGAATATGGATGCACTCTCAGTGTGTTTGTTATTGCTAACCAGAAAATGTCTTGGCCACATACTCACACATTTCCAGCACTGAGACAGGAACAGCTACATATGAGAAAAGCTTGTTTTGTGTGTGCGTATACAGAAAATTTCTGAGCATCCCTTTGTCTGGCTAAACAGGGCTGTTTTAGAGAGGGACATATGGCTGGAAACAATATGTAGCGTGCCTTCACTGTGGTAGGCCGGCAACAGAGAGTGCAGCATCTCTCCAGGAGAAAAAGTCATGCCAAACTCATTTGGCTCCAGCATTTTCATACAGCCACAGCTTTACTAGCTGTGAAAGGGCCTAAATGGTTACAGTGTGTATATAGGAAATGAGCATGGTAGTTTTTTTACCTTGCTATTTATACTGGTTTGTTTTTGTCATTTTTACACACAGAGATGTGTAATAGACAAGATGGGAGGAAAGCTTTTTTCCCACCACTCAGATTTAGGTGTGAAAGTTAAGGGCAGAATTCTGGAAAGTTGGACTACAACTCCCAGAATCCCTTAGCCAGCATTGTCACTGGCCATGCTGGTTAAGGAGGTCAGGGTCTTGATTTTTGGGTTTTTTTGTAAAAAAAGAAGAAGAAAAAAGAAAGGTTCCCAAACTCTGAGTAAGAGGGCCTGTAATGCACAAGCCTTACCCCAAATTCCATTAATTTTAGTCAAATCATGGCCTCCTTTAGCTTTGCAAAAAATAGGAGCTTAGATAATGTCATGGAGGTTGTTACCCCCATAGGAAGAAACACATCATAAATCCTGCCTTGCATAGTCACCAGCAAGTCACAGGCACTCTTTTGCTGAGATTGTGTTGATTACTAGAATTATTAGGTTAGAAATGACAACTCACTACATAATAATGACAAGCGCTTGTCTGCATGCTTTTCCTTTACCCCCGCCCCAAATTGGCCACATTCCTGTTCTGGATTACACATAATCCTTTCTCAGCTGGCCAGCCAATGACCTTTTCATACCCGCCAACATTTCACAGATGAAAACTTGGACACATGTGGCCAAGCAACATTAGAGTGTGGTTGAGATGGCAAAACGTATTAATGAAGAAGAACACATAAGCTATCCAAGGCTGTAGCCATTTGCTTTTGCTTGAGCCTACTGGGAAGGGCAAGATTCTGCCTCCTCTACTTTGAACTCAGTTTCTAGCAGTTGAAGTAAGCTGAGGGCAAAGATGGAAGTGGAAGGAGCAGTGGGAAGCAGGAACATTTTAAAAGTAGCTGAAGAAGTGGGACAATAGGTGGTTAATCAAGATTGGGCATTTTGGTACTTGGAGCAGAGAGGCAAGTAGTGTCGTCTCACAATTCAAGGTGCCTAATATGTAAAGGCAGCCAAGTTGCTTTGAAACAGGAGGCAGAATAAGTCCTTCAAGCAACTCTCCCCATCTTTAGCAGTAAAAATACAACATGAACAAATTAAAGAACCAAAGGTGGGCTGCCTGTTCATGACATGCTAAATCTGTTGCTTCACTCTGTCTAAAGGTAGGAAAGGACCAGTCCCTTATGACACTCAGGGGGATTTGTGGCATACTTTCTGTTTGTGCAGCATGACCCTGATATCTATCATTTGACTACCTAATTTAGAGTGGCACACACACCTGTAAACTCTTAGAATCTGAATGTATCAAATGTAAGAACAAAGTTCTAAGAAAGAAGCCAATTGTTTGGTGTTAACAAAAGCCCAGTGGCACCATTTGCAAGAAGAGCTTCATTAGCGCCAGTGTTCCAGCCAAATTCCAATTTTTGGGGAAATCTATTGAGGCTCTTTTAAGTCTCCCTCTAGTTTTAACTGGCTGTAGTATTCTTCTTTAGTTCCAGAAACCCAATATGTTCCTGTGAATTTTTTGCCTGCAGAGTCTTCCCAGCAAAGGACTGGGAGAATTCATGGTTGCTCTCCAGAACATGGTCTCTAATGCATGGAAGTCCTTCACAGTCACCAAAAAAACCCACAACAAAAAAAACCCAGTCTGGTTCAAATACAGCTTAATAAGATCAGGACCTGGTCACATATATAGCCTGGAATGTTGCTTTTTAGGAGGAATTAGTTACCTACTCATTACTCTAACCACCCACTGCTCATTATTTGTTACTGTTACTGCAGTCCAGAAAGCAACTGTCTGGATTACTCATTACAAGTATGTTACTATCACTATAGTGCCATTGAAAATATAGGAAAATGCCCTCTGGTTCTGTAGGATATTTTGTTATTTATATTGAGCAGATTGCAGCAGAGTCCCAGTGCATCATGAGCTTCTGGTACAAAACAGGACATAAAACATGCAGGATGCTCCAGTAAAATTATAAATCATAACTTATGTTTATTATGGCAGAGAATACATCTTAGATAGGAAAAATAGATAGATAGAAGAGAGTTATCTAACTTGGATGGAAGAATCCTTAAAGCCAACTCTCATGAGTGCATGTAAGGCATCTCGAAGCAGAACTGCCTCATGCATGATAGCTTTTAGCTTCTGAGACAAAGGGTTGTAAAACACTATAACTACTCAGAGCAAAGAGAGGGGAAATGACCTCTGCATGCAAGCAGTAAGTAAACACAGATCAGGAACACACAGAGAGCTGTAAACAAGTGTTGATGCTTCTTCACTTCCAACAGGTTCTTCTATCTCTGATCATCATAATTCTGAGTGGGCTTCCTGCTTTGGGTCCCCCCCATATCTAATAAATTTCACAGGTACAGCATAGCAGATCATGCAACTGCCATGTGCATTGCACACAAACTCTTTGGGCAAGTGCACAAAAGGAGTCACTCACTAATTCCCTCTTCCATCTCTTGGCCAACCCACTTGATGGGTTGGCCTCCAAGCCTGGCTCAAGGCATGCTGCTGCCTGAAGCAAAGGATAGGGTGATGCTTCTGGCCCAGGTAATACTGGTAATAGGATAATGACTTGAGGTGGCAAGGTCATTTAGAGGTCCTGGGAAAGACTGTATGGGACACACAGCTCAGCGACAGAGAGGAACAAAAAGAGAGCTTATGAAGTATCACTTGAAGGCTGCCACTGCTGCCAAACTGTTGCTTTGGCTCACTGATGCTGACCTCCTCATTCTGTTTGTCTGCCTGCCTGTCTGCCTCTCTCATATGCCATTCTGATAGATGGATGGAAAGGAAGACAGATAGAGGAGGTTAAGGGGAGTGAGTAGCATAGCTGGGAAGTTTTATTTGGTTTTAATTGGGCCAAGTTTTATTTTTTGGGGAGTTTTTGCACAAAAGAATGCTTCCTCCTCCCAATAAGTGAAGGAAACATAATTTTTCAGGTGCAGAAATAACACTGTCGATATTTTACGGCTGTCTTTGTTTTGGCAGAAATCAGATACTTCCTGTAATTTTCCACATCTAAGCACACACCACATGAATACTGTCTAATAATAAAAAAAGATTTTGGAATACATAATAAAGGTTAGGAGTTTAGCTGTGGGGGCATTGCTTCAGAAGTGATGTGCCACTTCTAGAAAGGAAATCAGTGGAGAAAGGTATTCGCAGAACAGATTATAAAATCACATAAATTGGCTGACCTGTGCCCCATCATAAATTTGCTACCATGACTTATCATTGTTTTCTCTGAAACCTCTGCAAAATTCTTTGCATATCATTTGTGTGTATGCATGGGTAGATAAGCAGATACACATGCATGCACACAAACTAATGTGGCTTATTAACTGATATTGCTTTCTCGTACTGGGGAAAATATCCATTATTCTTCTGCGCTGTGGGCTGATCATTTGCACCATGTATCTTGGAGATGTGTCTGTAATAAGAGCTCCTGTGCAGAGTTTGACAAAGTTACTTTTCCGAACCACAGTTTTCCGAATCCCAATTAGCCATGTTGGGTGGGAGATTCACTCATTTTAGTCAAATCAAGGCCTCCTTTACCTTGTCAAAATAGTAGCTACGTCCAAAAAAAGGATTTTTTCCCCAAGCTCTGCTTGTGTCTATCGAATCATCAAACTTCTTGAACAGCTGACACCCAAATATGTATCCTTCTTTCTCATCCTTCCCCTCCGCTGTTTTGTTCTACGTTCTCTCTTGTTTTCCTACTGATTGAAAACAGAGAACCAGATATTCAATAATTCTGCAGAGACCCAAGCCTGTATCAGGGACACACTTTAATTATTTAGAGGCCTTTTTTTCCTGATAGCTATGCAGAACCCAAAGGAGTAGTGTATCTGTTTTTCCAAACCATTAACATTTTGTTCCAATTTTTGGTTAGAATTCCCCCACCCCTTAATTCAATTATTACTTATTGTTCTTGTTTTAAGCACTGCAACATTTAATAAAGTACTGAGTGGGGGGTTGCCTTCTGGTCCATGAGGCATCAGTTGCTGGTCTCTCGTGAGTTTTCAGGAAAGAAAGGAACAAATGTAGCCAATGGGCAAAAGTATGGTACCGGTTCCTGGCATTCTGAAAAAGAATTGCAGGTCCCCCTCACCTGATGGCTTTGGAAGCACTATTCTAGATTAGTGAAAACAGGGGGCTCAGCTTTTAAACAGCCCAGTTGTTAGACTGAATCTGCCTTTTTAGACCTGGCATCTTCCAGACACTACAGCTCCCATGATCCTTGAACACTGGGCATATTGGCTGGGGCTAATGTGTGTTGCAGTCCAAACCATTTGAAGGGCATCCACTTGAGGAAGGCTGCAATAAATAAATTTTATTTCTTAGCATTGGGTACTTAAGCCAAAAATGTGTACACACATGTTGCTGAACTTTATAGGTATGATTTAGTAGGTTTCAGTGAAAATTGTTAAAGTCAGGTTATAGCATCCTTGGGGGATGTTACTTTGGGGGGTCTACAACTTTCAGTCACAGAGTTGGAAGAGACTGCAAGGGCCATACAGCCCAACCCCCTGCCATGCAATAAACAATCAAAGCATTCCCGGCAGATGGCCATCCAGCCTCCAAAGAAGGAGACTCCACCACACTCCCAGGCAGTGCATTCCACTGTTGAACAGCTCTTATGGTCAGGAAATTCTTCCTAATGTTTAGATGGAATCTCTTTTCCTGTAGTTTTAGTCCATTGCTACATGTCCTAGTCTCTGGAGCCTCAGAAAACAAGCTTGCTTCATCCTCAGCATGACATCCCTTCAAATATTTAAACATGGCTATCGTATGTCTCCTTTTAACCTTTTCTTTCCCAGGCTAAACATGCCCAGCTCCCTAAGCCGCTCCTCATAGGAAATGGCTTCCAGACCTCCTACCATTTTGGTCACCCTCCTCTGGACACATTCCAGCTTGTCCATATCCTTCTTGAATTGTGGTGCCCAGAACTGGTGACAGCCATTAGCTAAAATGGCTTTAAAGGGATGTTCAAGAAAGTAATGGAAGGAAAGGCCATCTATGGCTACTAACCATGATGCTGACATAGAATTTCCATTTTCAAGAGCTGTATGCCTCCAAGTACCAGTTGCTAAAGACTAAGGACTTTTTCAAATGGGGATAAAATCCCTGAGGAGGTCGGGAGAACGGTGCTGTCGCGCTTGCAGCGCTCCGTTTCGGATGATGCCATCCTCCTCCTGACCTTCCCCTGTGCTTCCTCCATGCTGTGGGTGCAAGAAAAGCGCTGCTTTTATTGACGGAAAATCCCCGCCAATAAAATGCGGTGCCTGCAGCACGGAGGAAACACGGGGGAAGGTTGGGAGGAGGACGGCACCATCTGAAATGGAGCGCTGTAAGCGGGACAGCGCAGTTCTTCTCCCGGCCTCCTCGGGGGTCCCCCCCCATTTGAAAAAGTCCTAAGAGTGGGAGAGGGTCATTACTCACATGTCTTGCAAGTGGGCTTTCCAAAGGCAACCAGGTTGTAAATATGGGAAATAGGATGCTGGACAAGAAAGACTTGTGCTCTTAACCTGTAGTGCTCTTTTATTAAAGGTTTCTACCCCAAAACCTCTCAAAGGGTGCTTCTTGCAACTTAGGTCTTGTCTATACAAGGGGGGGGGATACAAACACATTTGGAAAGGCAGGCATTCACAATGATGCAAACTGCCTACATGGCCAAAAGAGTCCCCCTAAACTCCACTCCCCATTTGGGGAATTCTGGAAGTGGTATCCCAAACAGGTAGCATTTCTAATCATTGCTTTTACAACAGGCCCCAACAGCTCTTACAACTGTAGTGCACAAACACCCTGTATTCTAAACTGCCTTCCAGTATGTCACTTTTTATTAGCCAAGGACACTTTGACCTCCATTGCAAAGCCTGAAATGGTCCAAACTGAGTTGACAAGTAATGGCTAGTGCCAGCTGCAGACAATGCCAAGAATACTAAGCAATTTTGCATTGTCTTGCATTAGGCTGGACTTTGGGCCTGGATAATAGCTATGGGCTATTAGCCATGGGGTTATTCAGTCTGTCACTTGGTTCTGTATTCCAGCCACATCCAAGGGAAAATAACTTAGAGAAAACATACCCTCCAACATTTCACAGATGAAAAGTAGAAAATGTGTGGCCAAGCAGGGTGGCAAAAGTGATTAATGAGGAAGAACACACAAGTTAGGAGAGGCTGCAGCAGTTTGCTTTTGCCTGAGTCTACAGAGACAAGAAAAATTCTTCTTCCTGCTCTCCTCTCTCCCCTTTTGTAAATTATTTATTTACTAATTTTAAGGCAAACAGTCCAATTCACAACCAAAGTAATAAAAAATCAGGAGGGGGGGGGAAGTAGAAAGAAGAACAAAAGCAGAAAGAAGGAAGAAGAAAAAAAGAATACATTAATGTATACAAATACATATAATTAAAGCCAAAACACCCTACTAAACTGAGACAGTAAACACTAACTAAAAGGCTTAATGCACGAGGGAAAGAAGTGGCCATTTACTCAATAATAGCACTGCCCATCTTGCCTTATAGCATGATGTTGGCATATTTCAGCAGTTCTTCCATTCCAGTCCCATGGAAAAAAAGTATTTTTGCTAACTTGAAAAAACCATTAGCAAAAAGACCCACCTTTACCACCATCTCCCACAGGACTGGAACGGGAGAACAGCGGAAACTGACTGAAACATAAAAGGGCTCTGAACCCCAATACAAACTGTAATGAAAGAAGTAAAATCGAAAAGAAAAAAAATTCTACCATTACAGATCCAGATAAATAAACCTACTAGAATTACTAGTAACCATAGCCACAGAGTATTACAAAGTTAGATTACTTATTGCTCAGAGAAAGTCCATAAAAGGTTTCCAGTCTTTCAAAAAGTCTTCAACTGGTTTATCCTTTAAAACCCATGTTAGTCTGGCAATTTAGGCTAACTGAGCATCCTTAACAATCCATTCTTCTGGCATTGGTGGTTTTGTCCATTCCAAGTTCAAGCAAACAGTGTTCTTGCTGCTGTTATCATATACAGTACTCCATATTTACTGTCCAATCCATAATACCCAGGAAAAACATTTCTAGGAACATTGCAAAATCTACCTTTAAATTTTTTTGGATTAACATGTGAATCTTAGACCAATAACTTTTCTCTTTCTTTCAAGTCCACCACATATGAAAAAAGAGTCGCCCACATCTTAAGAGCTCCAACATTGATTTGAAACATTCTTAGAGATTTTCAACAGTTCATTTGGGGTTAGATACCATCTGTACATCATCTTATACATGTTTTCTTTTAAATTACTGCACTAAGTAAAATTTTATGTTTTCGTCCACATTCCCCCCCCCCCAACAGCCATTTGAACATTATGTCACAAAATTTTGGGCCCACCTAATATAATCTTTTACAGGTTCACCTTTTGTCTCTATTTTCAAATTTATACACTTGTAAATTACATGATTGTCATCTTTATGCAATTCTAAATAAAACCAATGTTCTCCAACCACTATGGCTAAATCTTTCTTATCTTGATCAACTCCATCCTTAAATTGCATATAAGCAAACCAATTAAGATCTTTGCCTTTCTTGAGAAGCCTCTCTCTTCATTTAACTTCCCAGATGTCTTGTTCCAAGTGCAAAAGATCATCATAGTACGACCATCTCCCATTTTTAACCCATTCTTTCTTGAAAAAGGCTTCCTTTGGTGAGGTAGCTTATGTTATCTTAGGAAAAAGTTGCTACTTGTATTTATACCAAACTTGCAGAAGAGCTTATCTAATACAATGATGTTTAGATTCAGCATGTGCTTTAACTTTATTGTACCAAAGATAACCATGCCACCCAAATCTTAAATCATGACCTTCAAGTTCCAAAAGTCTCTCATCTCTAAACAAAATCCATTCCTTCAGCCCCACAAAACAACAGGCCTCATAATACTGTTTACTATTAGGAATTCCCAGGCCACCTCTTTCTTTTAACGCCATACAATGTTTTCAGTTTTATCCTGGGGTGCCGTTTACACGGCAAAATAAATCCTCAAAGAATGTGACAAGAAGCCTGATAGTTCCCATGCATTTTGAAGCCACAGTGCCCTTTTCAGAAGGAGGGGGAGCAAAAAAACCCATAAGTCACGCAGTATTAGCTTTTGCTAGTTTTCCTGACTTTTTTGATAAAGTTCGTGAAAATGAGCACAATTGGTCGTGTGACCTTACCATTTGCAAATGTCTGTGTGAACTTGCAGTGACCTTTTTGAATTAGTGTGAGCAGAGCTAAATCCTGATTGGTTGGAGTAACCATTGTGCCATCTCCGAACAGATGGAGGGGTTGGAGAGGGAAATCCACTGAGCCTGCCATTTGCCCCTTCTTCTGCTTGCAGCCCACTTTGGGAAATCTGTTCTGAGCCCTTTCTGTCTGTTTCAAAGGAAGGCTTTGGGGGCAGGGAAGAACATTGGGAATGGGGCTAGCCCCCGCTTGGGTGGTGTGTAGGTGTATGTGTGTGCACGCGCGTGTGCATGCTGCAACCGGCCAATCACTCCATCGTGCTTTTGTTTGTTTGTGCTTCCCTTCACTCCTTTGTCTTTATTTAAGGCTTTCAGGGCAGGGAAGACGATCGGGAACTTGACAGATCACTCTGCCTTTCTTTTGTTTGTTTGTGCTTTTCTTCCCTCTTGTTATTTATGGTCTTCATGACCCCCTCCTTCCTCCCTCCCCACCTCCTGCCTGGCTTTAATCATCTGGAGGTCATGCCCCCCCACCTTTGCCTGTGTAAACTAATGAAAACTGAAACTTGCCACATCTTACAAATTAGCAAGAATTCGTGTGAATTATGTGCTCCTGATGCAAAAGAACGGTAATCCGGAATTTCGTGAACTTTATCCTGTTGTGGAACTGGCACCTGGGTTTCCTTGCCTGCCAGACAAATCTGGAAACTTCTTTCTGCCATTGCACAAAGGGATTCAATTTCTTATAATAGGGATAATTTGAAAGTAAAATAGAAGCCTTGGCAAGACATTTGCTTTTATTACCGTGATTCTCCCCATAAAGGATACATTTAACTTCCCCAATTTTTCTCAATCTCTTTTAATTTCTTTCCAGACTTTTTCATAATTATTTTGAAATAATAAACTTTATTCTACATAATTATAATCCCCAAATACTTAATCTCCCCTTTTTTCCACTTTAAAATTGGAAAGAGCAGTTAATTCGTTTTCCTTTTCTGAAGCCATATTTTTAGTCAACAGTTTTATTTTATCACAGTACCCTTTAAACCCAGAACATGGCTCAAACACCTTAATTTTCATTTCCAAAAGAATCTTCATTGAATCCAGTGGGTTTTGTGTCATTATGACAAGATCATCCACATAAACCCTCAATTTATACTGCTCTTTTTTTACCCTCACTCCACAGATTCTGTTATCTTGTCTGATGTCTCTCAATAAAGTCTCCAATGCCAAAATTGAAAACAAAGGCAAGAGGGGACAGCCTTGTCTAGCTCCTTAAAAAAATAAAAACCTCAATTGGTGTTGTGGCATTGCCATTTATCAGAATCTGGGCTTTTAAAACTGAATATATTGTCCTTACAGCCCAAACAATATTTTTGCCAAAGTTCACTTTCTCCAATACTCGAAATATGTAATTCAAAGAGGTATTATCAAATGTTTCCTTTGCATCCAAAAAAATATATCAAAACAGCCTTTTTGTCATTATGATATTCCAAATATTCAACAGTATTCAAAATAATTCTTACATTCCTCCTTAGTTGTCTTTTTTGGCAAAAATCCACCCTGCTCTTCATGAATATTTTGAGAAATATGTTTCCTCATTTTGCTTGCCAAAACAGCAGTAAATATCTTATAGTCATTGTTTAGTAATGAATTAGGTCTGCAATTTTTTGTTGATGTCTCATCTGTATCTTCTTTGTGAATCACTGTACTATAGGAATTTATCCCCAAGAGTCTGGTATCCATCTTTTTCCTATCCTCTGCCCCCTTTTTGAGTTAATTGAGTACATACTACTTTTGCACTTTGAACTTGGTTTGCAACAATGGAAGTAGGCTAAGGACAAAGGTGGAAAGTGAGAAGAGCAGAGAGAAACTGGGACATTTTAAAACTAACTGAAAAAATGGGACAGTAGAGGATTATATGGGACTGTCCAACTATCAGGGCAGTTGGATGCTATGCTTTTTGGCGCTTGAGATAGAAAGGCAAGCAGTCTCAGCCCACAAGTCAGGGTGCCTAATACACAAAGGTAGCCAAGTTGCTTTGACACAGGAGACACTTAACGTCCTTCAAGCATTTCTCCTCATGTTCAGCAGTAAAAGCACAACAAATTAAAAAACCAATTGCTCATTCTATCAAATCAGAACAAGTGAAATCAGACAAGTATGAAAAAGGAATGTGCACAAAGCTCCAAATTTACCGTATATTCCTGCATATAAGACTGCTTTTTAACACTTGAAAATCTCCTCAAAAGTGGGGGGTCATCTTATATGCCCAGCAGATCTTTTCCCCTGCTGTGAGAATGACTGCCTTGTCTTTGAAGTGGTAAATTCCCTGGGCAGTTTCCCCAGCAGATCCTTCCCCCTGCTGTGAGAATGACTGCTTTGCCTTTGAAGTGTTAATTGCCCTCCATTTAGGGATTGTATTTTGGTAAACTTGCCAGGAAGATTTCCATTTGCATAGTTTTGGGGAGTTCCTCTCCAGGAGTTTGCAAGTCTGCCAGTGTGGCTCTAAAATCATGAATATGCTCATTCAAAAATTTGGGATTTGATAGCTTCATTCTTAACCAACTTCATTATTAATGAAACCTTACTTTCCAAAGATTGAACACCACAGAGATTTTTCAAAGTATCCCATGCTTTTTTAGCTGTTCTCAGTCCTTTAATTTCACAGACTTTTCCATCATCTACAGCCACTGAGCTGGCTGGCTGGTGGGGGGCAGGCTTTCCAGCCAGGTGGCTGGCTAGACGGGGAAGGGGGCAAAGTCTATATTTTAACTTAAAAATGGGGGGGGTCGTCTTATGTGCCCAGTCATCTTATACGCCGGAATATATGGAGCTTGAAGTAATATAGGGGAAAGAATGCAATGTATTTCTACTGAGGCCTCCCAAAGAACATGGCTGCAGAAAGTTTTTAATTACATTTATAGGCCACCTTACTTCCAACAAACTTAAGGCTTTATACATGGCTTTCTCTCCACACTCTTCCTTCCCTACTTTACTCTTTCAACAACCGTGCAAGGTAAATTAACCTAAGGTTTACAGTAATCAAGCCAAGGTCACTAGGCAAGTTTTATGACTGAGAGGGGAGGACTTGTCTAGATCAGAAAATATAATGTGGATTGCTGCACATTAATGCAAATTCACAGCAGCATTCATTTGTCTCCACAGGCCTTTGGAAAAAATCACTGGTATATAAAGCTATCAGTGTTTGAAATGTACACACAGCCATGCCTGCGAATCAAGATGGTGGCTGAGAGTGAATTACTTGTGTTTTTATTCTCAACACATTGTTGCTGTTGTACTGTGTATATTTTAAACTGTACACCAAAGGTGCACATGTGTGAGCTTTCATTTTAAAAAGCTGTTTGGTTGTGCCAGTGCACCAAAAAAAAAAAAAAAAGCACATGATTACTAACGTGAAACTCCAAAATGGCGCTTCTGGCCACTTCATTGCCAGAAATCCCGCCTCCCCAGCCCATGTCTGACCAATCAGCTTTCCACTTCCACCCCACCGAGAATGTGCAGCTATTACCATGCCTTATGCCCCCTCCCTATAATATTTCATAATTTGGCAATATTAAGACACTCCACATGGTCTAGTAGACTGGGGTATACTATAAGTGAGGTCAGATGGAGGTCGCCAGGACCTAAAGGAAGGCGTTGTGGAAAATAACCAACAGACATGCTCAAGACAGGATTAAGGAAAGCCCCTAGTAAGCAACACCATCACAGAGGTGTGTGTTAATCCCCTCTTGGATGCATTGGCCATGAGTTATCCATCACAAACAAACAAATGACTGGAACAACCATTATCCCCAGAAAGCCTTTTATTACACCTTTCCTATCCCACAATATGGAGGTTGTCATAAACCCACCAATTCTAACATCACAGCCATTAACAACAATTAGCGAACTCACAATTAGATGGGAAACCCATCTAAGTTTTGTTCTAAGTTAAAAACACCCCTTCAGGATATGAAACAGGGTATAAATATTAGCCCCAAACAATAGCAAAGTGTGCACGCAGTGCCACAGCTGTATACTGTCACTCTGCTGGATTTCTGTGCCACCCTCAGTTGCAATTCTGAGTCTTCTCCGCAGCATGAAACTCTTCAGGACTGATAATTATTGCCCATGCTTCCTGAATCTATTCCTCTATCCAACTTTTCTGCCTTAAAACTCTTCGTTAGCTTTGTATGTTTCTTGTGAATGTGAGTGTGCGCATGTGAACACTTCCATGTTATTTTCCAATAAAAAACATTTATTTTACTTTAACTCAGAGTCTCTGAAGTTAGTACATAGGTGTAAAGATCCCACAGAAGTGTAAAGATCCTGCAAGTTACCCAACCTCTTGCAACCATCCATTTGATCTATAATAATTCCCCAATTAATAATGTAAATTTGTTTTTTTAAAATATATTTTTATTAATTTTATAATCATACATTATATTATCCAATCAATACTTAGTTAGTATAACACATAAAATTACTATAAACATCACAATTTTTCTATTAACTAATTTCAAAGGTTAACATAGATTCTTTACTATAAATCTATTCAAAAATATTAATTCCCCTACCCCCCCCTCCACCTCAGTGCTCCCCTTCACCGGAGCCATTATCCTTTACCTAATTTTTCCAGAATCTCATTTCTTCTCGTGGAGGTAACCTCCCATCTTTTGTCTGTAATACTTTTTTAACAAATACTTTCCAAATTTTATCAAAATCACTTTCTTTCCAACTTCCTCTTCTTACTTTAATTCTACATGTTAATTTATCATTTATTGCCATCTTCCAAACTTCTTTATACCACTCCTCCACTTGTACATTTATTTGCATTTTCCAATGTCTTGCTATAATTAATCTTGCTGCTGTTAATAAATTTGTTATTAAATCCTTTTCTGCTTGATTCCCATTCTCTCCATTATAAATTGACATCAAGGCTATGCTCGGTTTCCTTTCTATATTTCTATTCAGAATATTCTCTATTTCTATGAAAACCATTTCCCAAAACTGCTGTACAAATTTACAGTTCCTCCACATATGCATATATGTACCTATTTCTTGACAACCTCTCCAACAATATTTAGAGTTATTCTTATCTATAATAATGTAAATTTGGTGTTATGAGTGGGTGCCCAACAGACCCCCACTGATCCACTAATTTGGATAACACAGTGATGCAAATTGGTTGTCCAAACAAGCTATAATACACATTTCCATGCATTATTTAAAAAACTTGCGGAAAATCCCCGCAGTTTTTGAAGTTTCTGTCCCCTCTCCTTCTGAATAAGGCTGATCACAGCAGGATCTTGTTGGGGGTGGGGGAAAGTATTCTCTGTGAATTCTATTAGGATTTTTTTTAACCATCTAGGTTTTTTCTTTGAAAATAAATGCAAATGGGAGAGGTTTTTTTTCCTTTTTTAAGTAATAAGCTCCTAACATAGCCATCAGGCATAGCTTATTTGGTCCATACACTGTGTAGAAATTATTTGCACGTGTACAGAATGTGATAGAGTCTGATGCATGAACTTATCTTGCTGTATCCATGGAGGAAACAAGATCATTCCTCTTTCTTGGTCTCAGCATAGTACTGGAAGTGTGTGTTACACTGCTCATCTTTTCCTTGCTCCACCTGCAACTGCTCTTCAGAGGCTGGAGAAAAAACAAGATGGAAAAAAGAAGAAGATGAAAATGGTGAAATATATAGATGGCAAGTGAAGCCAGCTAATGGGGGGAGATCACAGTCTACAAATATCTGCAGGATGCAAACATTAAAAAAAAGGGAACATGATTCTTTAATGTGGTACTTGTGGGTATAATTAAGAGGAATTTGTGAATTATCAAAATGAGAGGAGAGGTAGGATAGCTAGAAACATGTAGAAGAGTTAGAAAACAGACTCAATAAAACAGCATGAAAACATGTTGCAGAAAGTTGTGCATCCCCTCTACAACCCTATGGGGCTTAAGAATACTGGCTTTCTTTCATTTTATTTTCTGCTGACTCTTCAGTAGCAGCTGGAAATACACAAATTAAGCTGCTGAAGTTTTCCTTGGCCCATAGCGATGGTGGCACTTCTGTGTCAGACCTCTCTATTAAAGCCCCCAAAGCAAGCTGAGTAAAAATATTGGCAGCCATATTGAGACAGCCTTGTACTGAAGCAAAAACTTTCAGACCATCAGCAGGCAGGTGGGGTGAAGATTTTTCAGATGAAGAGTGGAGCAAAAACACTTCAGATATGTCAGAAAGATAATCAGCATCTGTGTGTGCCTAAAGAACATCTTACCACATAAGACTAAGGACATTTTCAGACGGGGCCAAATACCCATTCCTGCCCTGCCACCTCCATTCCCGTTCCTGCCATGGAATAGAAGAAAAATGTTCGCACACTTACCTTCATTCCGTGGCAGGAATGTAAAAACAAAGCACAAAAACACAGAAAAAAATACAAGTAACTCGGCGAGGCAGGGGAAGGGTGCCACTTACCTGAATGTCCTGATCGTGCCCAGAAGTGCTGGGAACGGACCTCCTCCCTTGTGGCTGTCATCTCAGAACAGGAAAGGGGCTCCTGTTCGCACAGCTCTAATTCCGTGACAGACACGGAACTGCTGGTCTGTTCACAATGTTTCATCATGAATAGAATATTCTGGGAACAGCACAGGGGCAGGACGGGAGCAGGACAGAATGAGTTGACGTCATCCAAAAGGGAGACCCTTTCTTGACCCTGTTCCATACCTGCCACAGAATACTGACCCCATCTGAAAATCTCCTAAAAGTCAACCCATCAGATCCACTCTTCATTTCAAGTCTCTGTCCCTAGAACTATCAATGGTAGCTGCTGAATGACACATTTCTACTTGTGTTTTTCAAAAGGGACAGCTGTATATGTGACCAGCAGAGCTTGTAAAAGTTATTTTTTTGGATTGTAACTCCCAGCAAGCATGACCACAGTGGCTAGAGGATTCTGGGAGCTGTAGTCCAAACAGTAATGTTTACAAGCTTTATAAACTGGATTGTGCTAATGCAGAAGAGCAGTGGCTTTTAATCTTTTCTTTACCAGGGACCCCTTTTAAATATATTTTGTTGCCGTGGCCCCCCCAAATTTAACTCAAGATTTAAAACAACAACAACATAATTACGCCATCCATTAAACCTTTCCTCAGAGGCACTGGAGGGGGAGGGAAGACTTTGATCTTGCTTCTTCCTGCAGGTTTGTGGCTGGAGCAGATTGAACGACAATGCGCCAAACCAGCCTTTGCCTCGGCTCCTGTCACATGGCAGCTCCATGGTGGGGAGGAGGTGGGCTGAGCAGCCTTCAAGCCTTCGCTGACCCCCTGTGAGGACACTGGACCACAGGTTAAGAGCCACTGAAGAAGATGAAAACCAGAGAGAGGTATTTGTAATGCGAGTGAATATTCTGATCAGTTTTGGCTTTTTTCATTGGCCTTTCAAAATGAAGGAAGCAAGACCTGTGAAATAAATAATAATAATAATAATAATAATAATAAAATTTATTTGTATCCCGCCACCCTCTATAAAACGCAATCGGGGTCGCTTACAGCATTTAAAATATGCATTCAAGACCCTCCATCTCACCCACCCCTTAAAATACAATTAAATACTTCAAAAAATTTAAAACATACTTAATAAATACTAAAAACAAACAATAAAGATGGTTGTATCGGGATCGGCTAAATTATTTTTCTTTCTGATGGCTGGGTATCTATTCAGGAAAGGCCCACCGGAAGAGTCCATCTTAAGAGCTTTTTAAAAGCTATTTAAGGTGATAATATGATGGATCTCATCCAATCTTTATGTTGACCCTTGAAGACAAATTTATGGGCTGTGGGTTTTCATAAGTAACAACCTTCTCACCCATCAAAGTAAACACAAGAGCAAAACATCAGAATCTATACCCACCAAGATAATGTGCTATATTGGTTAGATTCTGACATCAGAATGTTAGACCTGTGACATCACTAAGGCTGGTGTCCCCCCTCTTCCCGATGGTGTCACCTGGTGTAGTTTGGCCTCTCCACACACCCCTAGTGCCACCACTGTGTTAGATTAAGCTTGGAAATCTCCACTCAGGCATGAAACTCATTAAGTGATCCTAGGCCAGTCACTATCTGTCACCTTAACCTACCTCACAGGGTTATTGGGAAAGTAAAATGTCCATGTGCGTGTGTAGATCCATATAAAATGCCTTGGTTTATTTGAAGTATGAATTGAATAGAAATGAGGACTTTATCAGATGCATGAAAAAATGCGTCAGAAGAACACGACAAGAACACAAACAGGCAAAATTATCAGACAATGTTGTCTTTCAGCTTTTCTGGGGGTGTAGTGCGGGCGTGAATAAGGTGTCACTTTTTATGGATGGCTTAGCCCATCAATAAAAAAGGGATGCCTTATTCACGCCCACATTACATCCCCGGAATGGCTGAGGACACAGGTGTCTGATAATGTTGCCCTTTCTGTCATCCTCCCGTTCTTCTGACGCGGTTTGGGACGTGGTTTTGTGCTGCATTCCCCCATGTCTGATAAAGTCCTGAATTAAATACATAGGGCCCACAAGAGAGTCAGCTCTCCTTGTGTATCTGGCTTGAGTTCCCAGATTTAAAAAAACTCTCTCATATAGGTTTTGGGAGGAATGTTCATCCTTGGATCCCACTCTCCATGCCATCCTGAAACCAATATTTAACAGCAACAGGTAATTTCATACCCTCCAGCTGCTCCAATTAAAGCAGGAACAATCTTGATTAACCTTCTGTTGTCCCACTTTTTCAGATGCTTTTTAAAAATGTCCCAGGGCCCGTTTACATGGCAAAATAAGTCCATGAAGAATTTGCTAAGATTCCTAATAGTTCACACACATTGCACCACAATATCGCCTCATTCAGAAGTGGGGGGGGGGAAGCTCAAAAACTTTTGCTACTTTCCCCGACTTTTTTGAAAAGAAGTGCGACTTAGCGCACTATTGATTGTATGAACTACCATTTCAGAAAAGCCTGTGTGAATTATCAGCAATCTTCCCGAAACAACAACAGCAGAGCTGAGCCGTGATTGGTTCGAATTGACCAAGGAGGGGGTAGACTTGTAAGAGATGGAGGAGCCTCAAATGAAAAGATCCAGCCCCTGTTGTTTCCAGCCATGGGAAAGATCCAGCCACTGCTATTCCCATGCTGCGGCTGAAGAACCCCCAGTTAGCCTCTATGTGTGTGAGTGGGGGGGAGGGAGATTGCGTAGTGACCTGCTCCTCCAGCTGTTCGCTCCCTCGCACTCCTCTGATCGCATTTGTGTGTGTGTGTGTGTGAGAGAGAGAGAGAGACAGAGAGAGAGAGAGGGTGAGGGGAAGGGGGGCTTGACCGGGGGGGGATAGCTCCTCCATGGCTGAAAGGCTGCCTCCTTCCTCCCACCCTTCTCGCTTTGGGAAGAACAGGGAGCACTCCCTGCTAAGGCATGAAACTAGCACGAATTCCTCAGAGGAAGGAAAGATCCCAGCAGTTTCTCTCTCTCTCTTTCCCTTCCTCCCTCTCATCTTCCCAGCATCTTCCCCCAGATGTGCTTGGGAGGCCACACACCCCACCTTTGCCTGTGTGAACCAGAAAGCGAAAAACTAAACAGACCAACCGGTTTCCCAATAAATCATGTAAACTATCCGGCACTGGTGCGAAAATGCACTAAAGCACAAACTATCACAATAAAAACTGCCATGTAACTGAGCCCCCAGTTTCTCTTTTCATCTTCCATCCCTCCCCTTTTCCTGGCTCGCTTCAATTGCTGCAAACTGAGTTTAAAGTGCAAAAGTAGTCTGTACTCAATTAACTCAACAGCAGGGAGAGGAAAGAAGGCAGCAAAATCTTGTCCTTCCCAGTAGACCCAGGCAGAAGCAAACTGTTGCAGCTGCTCCTAGTTTGTGTCTTCTTCCTCATTAATGACTTTTACCATCTTGACCACACTCTGATGTTGCTTGCCCACATGTGCCCCTGTTTTCATCTGTAAAATGTTGGTGGGTATGGGGTTTAGAACCTTCCTACAAGAATCCCATAAATGTGATAAAGTTTGGTCCATGGTATCACATTCTTTAAAGACAAAAGAATCCTGCCTTGGTTAGAATGTCTTGTATAGCTTTTGTTCTTCTGGTTCTGTGAGCCATCATGGCGCATTTATGTACTGGCCCTGCTCTGGGAACTGCTACGCACCACAGCACTGACTTGATGTATGCAGATGTGAATGCTAACTATACAGTGTGTGCTCTTATATAATGTAGGTTAATATTAGGATTAATCAAGGGGTGGGGGAGCCATTATGCTTCAAGCTCTAAAAGAAGTATCTTTGGCTAAAACAAGGACTGGGCCTTATGATACCAGAAACCGACACTTGGTTTTGTACACTGAAGCAATGGAGTTAGTTCCTTTGGGAAACAGTCTTCTACAATCAGCTTAAACTCTCACTTAGGACTCAAACTAGATTCCTGGAACTTCGACTTGAGTTCCATATCATTACTTCTAACTGCATTGCATTGGACCCTCCAGAACAATTCTTCTCTCTTTTTCTAGTGGGCACTTCACAGATGTGAATGGAAAGTACATAAAACTCTGTGGGAAGTGGCTTATGAAAAACAAACACACACCAGGGTTATTAGAGGAAAATGTTTCCTCATATAAACTTTGGTTGTGTAAAACAAGAGGTGTATCAGACGTGGTGAAATGTGGCAAAAAAAGTGTCCAAAATTGCACCAGAAGAACACAACGAGAACAGAAAGGGCAACATTATCAGATGCCCGCATCCTCAGCCGTTCCTAGTGACATAGCACTGTTGCAGAGAAGGTTTCAGTTTTTTATTGATGGGGCTAAGCTGCCAATAAAAAGAGACACCTTATTCACGCCCATACTACACCCCCGGGATGCTGAAGGACGTTGTTGTCTGATAATGTCACCCATTCCTGTCCTTGTCATGATCTTCTGACACAGTTTTTGCCACATCTGATAATCTCCTAAATTGCACAGTTATAACAGTTTGATCCCACTTTAGCTACCATGCCTCCATCCTGAGGAATTCTGGGATCTGTAGTTCAGTGAGGGTTATAGAATCCTCTTCCAGCTCTACAAAGCAATCTTGCAAAGAAGTCTAAGGACCTCACAACCAAACTACAAATCCCAGGATTCCTTAGAATAGAAGCTAAAGTGGTATCAAACACTAATAATGGTGTAGTCTAGATGCACTCAAGGTAAGTGTATGAGAGCAGAAAATGGGAAGACTGAGGGTTGGTCTAGACAAGGGAATAAAATGTGAATTGGAGCACAGAAATGCCAATTCGCAGCAGCTGTCATCTGTCTCAATGATTTTATTTTTATTTTTTGGAAGATTGCTGGTATGCGAAGCTCTCCATGTTTCCTGTTGACACGGAGGCATGCCAATGAATCAAGATGGCAGCCGCAAGTGAATTACTCCTGGTCTTGTACTCCCCAACTTGCCCCCGCCAAACAATTTTTATTTTAAAAAACTAACTCCAAAGTGCGGAAAAGCGATCTTCTGCTTAAATAATTTTAAAAAAACAAACAAACAAGGAAAGAAAGCCTGTTTCATCACCTCAGCACACGATTGCTATGGCGACAATCCAACATGGCCGTTTCGCAATCTGCCATCTTACCAAGCCCCTTCCCCTGCGCATGTCCTACCAATCAGCTGTCCCCTTCAGCAATGCAATGCAATGCGATTCAGTTGTCCTAACAGGAGAGGGTGTGCATTTCCATCGAGTTTTAAAAAATAAACTAGGGAAAAGTCCTGGAGGCTTCTGCTGTGGACTTTCCCGACTTTTGCTCCCCCTCCCTCCAAAAAGGAGGGAATGCTGTGGGATCCCATTCGGACAAATGGAATTCCCCACTGATTTTAAGAGGATTTTTTTTTCACTATCTGGACTACCCCTTCGCAGTGGGTGAAAAACATGGATTCTTTGGAGAAGTACCAGTAGCAATACACTTGGATTAATGTAATAGGATTCTCTCAAAATACTGTAGAACTTTCTCTCCTTTGAGCTTCTCCCAGATTCTAGAGAAGACTGAGAGGATAACAGATGGGAAGAAACTGTACTGAAATTTAGGATTAACCTTCCCCACATCCCTCTTTTCTTACTCACGTTTCCCCAGTCAAAAGATGTTTCTGTTCTTTTAGCAGCTGCTCAGGAAGGAGAGGTTTGCTATACAGCTATTAAAGGTGCAGCTCGTAAGAAATATACAATGGCAGTCTCTTGCAGTGGAGCCAAAGCTTGATGAGCTACAGTTCTGGGACTTTTTAATTAGCCAGGAGAACGATGCCACCTGCCACCCACTTCCTGAACTTAGCTTCAGTCCTCACAGTAGCTTCGGGTGGTGTTGGTGGGAGGGATGCCCAAACCATGGCCAAGACTATGCATTGGGGGGTGTACTTCTTCACGTAGCAGTGGGCTCGTCTACTCAAGGCAATAAAATGTGGATTGATGCGCACTAACGCTAATTAACGCCAAGTGGAATCATAGTGCTACAATTTTGTAGCATGAAAGGGCCCATGCTTTCAGCTCCCACACAGCAACAAACCACAAATGAGGCATGCTGCCCAATACAACCATGTCTGTTCAGATCCATGAGATAGAAACGCAAAACTGAAGTATTTATAGTATGCAGGATATACAGAAATACAGTATCCACCCAATAGAATGGAAGAAAAGAAATGGATGAGGCAAAACTTGTTCCCAGCAACAATCTACTACATGACAGACACAGAAGAGAACATGACAAAACTTGACAAGTTGTTACTTACAGCTCCCAGCTGAGACCACACAAATGGAATATCAGTGGGGCAATAAATCTACTCTGGATTTTAGTCTGAACTTTAATGGAGCTATCCAAGGTGCTGAACCATAACCTCCCCAACATAGAATCATAGAGTTGGAAGAGACCACAAGGGTCATCTAGTCCAACCCCCTGCCCTGCTGGATACCCTATCAAAGCATTCCTGACAGATGGCCATCCAGCCTCTGTTAAAAACCTCCAAACAAGGAGACACCACCACACTCCGAGGCAGCGCATTCCATTGCTGAACAGCTCTTACTGTCAGGATGTTTTTCCTAATGTTTAGATGGAATCTCTTTTCCTGTAGTTTGAGTCCATTGCTCCATGTCCTAGACTCTGGAGCAGCAGAAAACATGCTTGCTCCTTCCTCAGTATGACATTCCTTCAAATATTTAAACATGGCTATCATGTCACTTCTTAACCTTCTCTTCTCCAGGCTAAACATACCAAGCTCCCTAAGCTGCTTCTCAGATGGCATGGCTTCCAGACCTCCTACCATTTTGGTCACCCTGCTCTGGACACATTCCAGCTTGTCAATATCCTTCTGGAATTGTGGTGCCCAGAAATGGACACAGTATTCCAGGTGAGGTCTGACCAAAGCATATCCCTCACCTTGTATAGATCCTTTAAAACTAAAACCTGGGGCAAATCCACTGCACCACTGGAGGGGGAGTCATCGTACACTACTGTTCCAAACATCATGAACAAGCTACAACCCGTTATGAACAATAATACAGTACTTAGCTCTCATAGGCTTGGGGTGGTGGTGGTTTGGCTGTACTTGCTTACTGACAAACCCCCAACTCTAAATAATTACTTGCCTACACCATGTCCTCCAACATGGCTAGAAAGACAAGGATTAGACATGACTACAAAATCAGATGCCAGCTCTCTTCTCTCTGTGGCAACGCATTTACAGGTCCCAAAATGTCACCCATGACATCAGGGGTTCATTCACTTGCTCATCTTCTGATAGGATATATGTTACCCTCTGCCAGCAATGCCATGCTATATTCTACATAGGGCAAACAAGACATTTTCTACATCATAGGATAAATAGGTGCAAATCAGACGTCAGTAAAGGCAGCACACAAAACCCAGTGTCAGAACACTTCAGTCTCCAAGGCTACTCTCAAAGTGACTGTTGTAGAACAAAAGAATCTTAATGGAAAATTTGAAAGGGAAGCAACTGAATTGGGATACATTCATAATGTCTATTAACAGAGTTCTGTATAGAGAACAATGGGTTCTTAGCACATTACTTGTAATGAATAGGTTGGTTTTCACAGTTTTTCTTTCTTTCTCTCCCCCTCCCCCTGCCATGCCACAAGACTGTGCATTTAATAGAACAAATTTTTCTGTAAGCAGAATGTACTGTTTTAATTACACACTGAAGCAATCAACAGCCTAGCAGACTTGTGTGTTAGTTTACAAGGTGTCATGATGTTTATGTTAAAACAATGTTTTGAAAGTTTATGGCCATTATTACTAATGCAATTGTCATTTTCTATGTTCCATTTCACTCTGATACCACCCCCACATCTATGTGACTGTGCATATGTATCTGAGTTTTATATATTGTACTTATCATGCATCTGAGGAAGACAATTACAATCAGTGAAACTCCATGCTAATATTCTTAATGGTGGTACTAGCCCTTTCTTTTCCTTTTCTTTTTTTTACAGACTGATATAATCCCCTCTTTGACAATCACATTATGATTCTAACTTAAAGAGGGATAGCTTCTCCTATTTGCAAAGTAATTTGAACTTTTAATTAGTTCTACAACCAAGGTGTGTGGCTTCAAGATGAAGGAGGAATATCACATGGTACCAGGGCTGGCTCATACAATGTCCTATGCTTCTGCCTTGTTCTCTGTTATAAATGCTAAGATATGACAAGCTAGGCAGAAAGAAAGAGCCCATCTATATGAGGCAATAAAATGTGGATTGATGTGCACTAATGCCAATGTGCAACAGCTTTCACTTGTCTTCACATTTTTTTCCCCCAAGATCGCAGCCATGTGAAGCCATAAGCATTTGTTGTTCAAACAGGCAAGCCTGCAAATCAAGATGGTGGCTGCTAGTGAATTACTTGCATTTTTATTGTCACCTGTTGCTGCTGCTGAACAGTATATGTTTTTAAAGCAACTCTAAGGTGAGTGTGATCTTCCGCTTACATAAACAGAAAAAAAAGAAAAAAAACTGTTTTGTTGCCTCAATGCATAATCACTACAGCAAAAATCCAACATGGCAGTTCCAGCTGCTTGCCTTGCTGGCAAGCTCTGCCCCCTGTGCACGTCTGACCAATCAGCTTTCCTCTGCTGCTCTTATTAGGAATATGCATCAAAGTGAATCGGTTGTTCCAACGTGTGGGAATGTGCATTTCTCTCAGAGTTTTTTTTTAATGTGGACTGCTTAGAGTTTTTTGCCCCATCCTTCTAAATATGGCAAAATGATTTGGGATCCCATTGGGACAAAAAGTATTCTCCTTGAATACTATGAGGAGTATTTTCGCCATACAGACAAGCCCTATGTGTTTTTTGTGTCACAGGTAAGTGGATTATAGCATTCAGGTGTTTAATTTCCCCCCCAAAGGAACTGATGTGAGTTAGGCTGACTGTATTTATCAATGAGAATAGATCTGGAGGAAAAGTGGACATAGTGTCTATGGTTACACTCTGCCTGCTTATTCCAGTGGATTATTACAAGTGGCTGCTCTACCACTCTCCTGAAAGAGCCTATTAATTGTGCCCCGGTTATCTACATCATCTGTCTATGGCTGGCACCCTGTTAGTTAGACTTACAACCGTGTATCTGAGCCAGAGAGCTGTGATGCAGGGCCCTGCTTCTCCTGCTGCAGCTTGCTGGTGGGAGGGAGGCTGGATGTGCCATCCCTCAGTGCCCTATTTGCCAGCATTACAGAACTCCACCCCTTAGTGTGGCTGGCTGGATTTTAAGGTGGGTTTCAGGGGTCAGATTGGGAGACAGATTGCAGCCATGACATCGTGGCTATGTGTATGATGCAGGATCTCAGTCTATCTACCTGTCTATATATCCATCTATCCATCCATCTAATATCTTACCTTTCTCCTGGTATGGTAATCAAGATGGCTTACAAAAATGCTAAAGAAAGAAAGATAAAACTTGATAATAAAAATAAAATAAAATGCAGTTAAAGAAGTTATCATATTACAATGCCATTAAATTTTTAAAAGCTATAAAATCATTTTAAAATATAACAATAAAGTTAAAAACACAGCACACACAGCTCATAGAAATGACTCTCAACAACTAAATACCTGCTTGAATAGGAAGGTCTTTGCATGCCAGGAAAAGGAGAGCAGAGATGGAGGCAGCCTAGCTTCCTGTGCAAGGGAATTCCACACCCTGGGAGGCTGGGCTGATTTCTCCTGAGAGGCTCCCATGCTTTCAGGGAACTGACCCAGGAATATTTCTCCTTATATTTCCCAATTTTATGATTTCCTAAATTTCTAGGCTGTTCTATGTGAGTTTTCCAAAGTTCTTACTCTTTCCTCCAATTTATTTTCCCAGCTGACAATACAGGTGCTGGAAACTTTCCTGCTAAAATGTGTAAACTGACATGTAACTGGATCAGGCCAAAGGCCAGTGGGGTTTTCACAGGCAGCAACTTTAAAGCTAGAAAGCTTATATTGTTCTCAGGCAAAAGAATGGCCTGAGGTGAAAGGACTACATTGATCCTTGTGACTGACTGACCTGTTGGGGTATCCAGTGCCTTATAACACACTGAAACATCTCAAATGTATCACAGTGATTTCATTTAGAAAATCTCAAAAACACCACATTTCTAATACAAAGGAAATCTCAAGATTCACACACACCCTTTTTTGGGTGTGCAGGTACTGACAGTTGTGAAGGGAGCATCTTTGCTCTGGAGTGGGCATGCATTCCTATGTAGTCATGTGTTTTGACTAACATGCTCAAAAGATGGCAGGAACAAAAGGGTAAGAAGCACTGCAAGAAGTGGGGAAGGCCAGGGATCTGTACAAAATGAGAACAAGCCAAGATGGATTTGACTGGTGGCAGGAAGGGGAGGGAAGGCCACCTTCAGTGAGCTGAATTCTTCACCTGACTTAGTAAAGGCACAGAGGCTTGTGTGTGCAAGAGTAGGGAAGGGTGGCAGCAGATTAGTTTAAAAATATACGACACCTGACTTGCTCCTTTGCCATTTTCCACATCAAGTGGCATTTTCTCTTTCCATCCTTCTCCCAGTTCTTTCATCTTTGGGGAATGAAGTGGCAGGATCGGTTGCAGTGAACCCATTCTAATACAACTCCTCCTCCTCTGTTCTTTCTGTGCGTCCTCTCTCCATTGCTATTGAACTGAAGATGTCATTAATTCAAAGGCTTGAGGATACTTTCCCCGATGTTATGTGCATCTGATGTCTTAAAAACCCACATACTGTCTATGCAGAGGTATGCAGATTTTATATATTTACATGCATTTCAATCTTCTGTATGACTTAGAGCCAATTAACAGCCTTGAGTTTCACCAACCTGCTTCTATTTACAGTACAAACAAACAAAAAAAGATCTGTGCCCTTATTCTGATCCCAAGAGAAATGAACAGTTTAAGAACTTTTCAAACAAAGAATAGGGAAACAGAGGAGAATGGAGAGAAGAAAAAGAAATAAAAAAATAGGAAGGTTAGCCACAGGAATTAAACCGTACAGGGATGAATCATCTTTGGTGCTTCAGATGTTTGGTCTACAGCTGCACCCAGTGTGGCCAATGGTAAGGGGTTGTGGGAGTTGTAGTCCAAAACATCAGGAAGGCCAAAAGTTCCCCACCCTGTTTCAGGGCCCTTTCACAGCACACAACTATAGCACTATGATTCCACTTAACTGCTCTGGCAACATGCTATGGAATCCTAGGATTTATATTTTGTTGAGCCACTAGAACTATCTGGCAGAGAATTCTAAATACCCCTCACTAAATGAAAAAAACTGCCAATTCCAGAACTTCATAGGAAGTTGCCATGACAATTGAAGGGGAATCATAGTGCTTATAAATGTGTAGTGTGAAAGGGCCCTGAAACATTTGTGTATGAGAGACAGAAAGGAGCACCACTGTGCCTCTTTTGTAGTAGTCATGGTATATGTACATGTCTTCGTTGCAGAATAGACCATAGAAGAGAATCCAAATGTATATTTGAGCCAATTTAGATTTATGAACATAACCTTCATTCTTGCGGGTATGGGAAGGGAAAGTTCTTTTTATCATCGAAGCTATGCAAAACAATGAAATACAATTCTGGTTCATTCTAAAGAGATACGTATAAGTCTCCCTTCAGTTTATTGCCAAAAACTCTCAGGCATGACCCCACACACACACACATTCATCCAATGAACCTGTTGAAGAATGGGGTATCTTCTGAAGAGATCCATCATGGCCGCTTAAATGTGTGTTGTTGCATACCTAGTTCCTTCCACTCTGGCTGCAGTGTCTAGATAGATCCAGATGGGATGTGGTATCATTTAAGATGTATGCTTGCATCCCTGGGGGAAGCTAATAATGTAGACCAGGGGTGTGGAAAGCACAATGTGGTGATATCATGTCCTGTGTCTTTCTAAAACAAAGTTACCACAATGGGAGGAGGAAAACGACAAAGAAGTGCTTTGGAGGTAGTGGTGTGGTGTGTGTTTGACATTTTCTCTTGGGCCAGGCCCAATGAAAACTGCTTTCATCCAAAATTGTTGTTCATTGAGGCCAATGCCAACTACCTCCTCAGAGCAAACTGCAGCTGAATGGCCATGGGAAAGTTTGGAACCAGCTGCTGTCCCCGCTTTGGTGCTGGTTTAGATTTTTTTGGTCCTGGTTGCTCCTATTAAAAACAAACAACAATACCAGTGCAAGCCACACATTTAATATAATGACTAGCATCCTGTTAGTGACATATGCATGCAAATATTGTAGTATGTATGCAGGGGAATTATTCACCACAGGGCAAGAAATGTGTTCCTCTTACAGTGGCAGAAGTGAGGTTGCATATACAGCAACATTGCATAATGTGTTTGTGCACTGCACAATGCAGTTTCACATTGTGGGTGTGCATTGCACAACAGCACCCAGTTATTGACATGTGTTGTGCCATATTGCTATTCTGCAGGGCGTTGCATAGTGCTGGTGTAGCATATCTCCACATACAAATATTTATGCTATGCTGAGGGGATTGCAGCCACCTCAGGCTTCATCATCAGGTCCTGGCATTCCTTGTCTATATGAATGGGAGCTTTTTTTTAATCTCAAGTTCTCAGCTTCTAGATCATAGAATCATAGAATTGTAGAGTTGGAAGAGACTACAAGGGCCAAACTAGTCCAACCCCCTGCCATGCTTGATCCAGTCCAACCCCCTGCCATGCTTGATCTTGATTTTGTCTTGAAGCTGCTCACATTGCTAAACTGGGTCTCATACTCTTCTCTGCAGAAGGTCATGCCATGAAAAAGTGACAGTGACAGTGCAATTCACTGCTCTGATGGTTTCTTGACCAATGCAAAATAAACAAAACAAAACAAATGACCCCTGTATCTTTGGGGGATATATTCCAAGACCTTGTGTGGATACCTTTTTAGTCATCAGCATGCTTGCAGAAAGCACGGGATGAGTCCTTCTTGAATCTTCGTTTGCGAAGAAAAGTCAGAGAGAGAGATATTCCAAGACCTTGTGTGGATACCTGAAACTGTGAATAACAGGGAACCCTATTCTTTTCCATGAGACAAACACTGGAAATTGACCATAGAATCATATTGGAGGACCTAGAAATGCCTAGAGATAACGTATTTTTCCCATGTGAATAAGTGAAACTGTGGATACCAAATTAGTGGATATGGGGATTGACCTGTAGTTTATTTCTGAGAAAGACTACCAAGAATCTTATGGTTACTTAATATGCATGGGGCAAGAGCTGGAAGAGAGCTCTCGGTTCCTTACTGTCTGTCTCACCTGCTCTAGCAGGATGGAACTGCTGTGGGGGTTTTAAATTCACACAATCACTCTTTAAAGAATAATCTTCCTACGGTAGTTTGAAGCAGCTTGAGCATTATAATTAACCTGCAAATTAACTCAGAAAGCCTATTGCTCTAAATTATTCTAAAGATGTGTTGCTGCACAGCATACTATGTCACACGGTTCATCTTCTCACTTTTAGCACCAAACCTATTTTTGCCCACCACAACACAGACATGACACAGACAAAAAAGAAGAGGGAAGGGAGAAAGGCCAGTGGAGAAAAGACACAGACTTGCTCACTCCGGCTATACATTTAAACTCAGATTCTAAAGCTTGCCCAAAATTGCTTTGACACACACACACACATGCACGCACATGCACACAATATATGTATATGTATATAGTATATGTATATGTCTCCTTTTGTCCAGAAAGCAACTAGGTACCAGCAAAGTATAAACAGCACTTAGGAGATTATCAGACGGGAACAAAACAAGCATTCCTGTCCCACAGTCTCCTTTCCCACCACTCTCCCACCCCAGTCCAAGCATAAGAATGAAAACTTTCATACTTACCTGAATCATTCTTGTGCCGGGCAGCCCAGGAAGTGAAAGGAGCTCTAGAGCTCCTTTCACTTCCTGGTTTGTAATCCCAGCTGCTCTCGTGAGAAGAGGAGAGCCAGGATTTAAAGGGACAGGCTGGCAATTGGGGACTGGAGGGCTGGCAATCGGGGGCTGGATGGCTGGCGATCGGGGTGTGTGTGATGGGCTGGCGATCGGGTGATGGGCTGGCGATCGGGGGTGATGGGCTGGTGATTGGGGACTGGAGGGATGGCGATCAGGGGGGTGATGGGCTGGCGATCGGGGTGCAGGGAGGGGTGATCTGGGCAGCAGCAGCAGGGGCCTGTCATAAGGGAGGCATCTGGAAGTGTTTTGACACTCCGGACCTCCCATTAACGCTGGCATCCCACCAGCATAATGGGCACCTTTTCACATTCCTCCCATTCTGTTCAGAAACGGAATGAGGGATCTATTGATGGCTTAAGCCGTGAATAAAAAAAAAACAGGGGCAGCATTGGAGCAGAACGAGAACAGAACGGGCAGGGAGAATGTCATGTGAAAAGCAAAGCCTTTCCTGATGCTCTGGAGTCCCTGTTCCGCTTTATTTGGCACGTCTGATAATCTCCTTAGTCTGGGAAGGGAGCCAACTGTTAATTAGCTCACAGGAATGCAAACACAGTCAAAGATTTAGTCCAGTAACACAGTCCAAAGGATCAGAGGCTTATGACAATCAGTCAGTGTGGTCCAAAGCAGTCCGAGGGTCAACAGGAGCAGGCAGCAGAGTAGTCAGGGACAGTCCAAAGTCTAAGCATGAGTCGGGGTAACAGAAGTCAAGATAACTGGAATCCAGGCACCAAAGTCAGCAGGAAGCTTTCACCAGGAAGATCAGTTGATTTCTGACAAAGCCTCCATCACCTCTCCCAGCATATATAAAGCAATTAAGTCTTTGTCAGGTGTTTCTTAACGAGCAGGTTTTTTCATAAAGCCTCAGAGATTTCCTTTGAGCTTCCTTTTGAGCTCGCTGCTAGGTATACGATGGAGGTAAGTCCCTTCTTCATCCTTATCTGAGTGGGCAGGACTCTGCTGGGACTGATGCCGACCCGCTCGGACCAGGCTCTTCCTCTGCTCAAGCCTCTAGGTTGGCAGGGTTTCCTGTTGGTACAGGTGTAGATAAACCTGTGCCAGGGTCCCTAGGACCATTCCCTGCCGTGTCCTCCTCTTCCTATGACTCTATAGCCTCATCAGGCTCACGGGGCGTGACACCTTTGGAACTTCTCCTAAACTGCGGGAGAAATTCATCTCTCTATTGGAGACTATTTGGCAACCAAGGCCTCCCTGATTTTGCTGTCCATGTGAAGAGACGTACTTCTGTCCCATCCTCAACAGCCCAGGGGCTCTTTCAAAATACATAGCTGTAGCACAGTGATTTCACTTTTTAATTGCCATGGTTCCATCCTACAGGATTCTGGAATTTGTATTTTAGGGAGGAATACTTAGAATTCTCAGCCAGAGAGGGCTAGTGTTTCATGAAACTACAAACTTCAGAATCCCATATGATGTTGCCATAACAACGAAGTGGAATCATAGCATGATAATTGTGTAGTGTGAAAGGACTGCAAGAAGAAACACAGCTTGGGGAAATTAATTTATTGGATGACAGCACTCAGAATACTACTTTATTAGATGACAGCTCTCAGAATCGCCCAGCCAGCATGGGCAGGTGGCCCTACCATTAGACACAAGGAGGCCATCACTTTGGATTAGCGAATTTTGAATGTCATGAAAGGGCACCAAATTGTTAGCTATTTAATTCATGAGTGTCATATGCAACCATTGTGTACTATGTAGCACTGTAATAATGTTGCTAAGTAGTGAATTCTAGCATGACTCCACCCCCTAAACTGCACTTACTGGTAAGCCACCACTGGGATTGACAGGGGTCCGTTCCTCTGTTGATCGACAAGCAGCTGCCTGACATTCCCACCACCTCCAGTGAGCAATCTACAGTGCAACAGGCACAAAAAGGGCCCCTGTTGCAAATCCCCCTTGCACCGGAGATTGCTTGCATGGGGGGAGTAGGAACATCAGGCAACTGCTTTCCATTCAACAGGGGAATGGACCTCTCTCAATCGCAGTGGCTGCTTACTGGTAAGTGGGGTTTAGGGGACTTTCACGGTCCCTACATAGCTCCTAAATTAGGGGATGCACAGGGATCGTGAATATGTAGCAATTGCAAACGCGTAACTGTAGGTTATGCATTTACAATTGCCTAACTAACAGGATTCCATCCTATTGTTTTATTTTTTTACTGCCAGGGATAGAAAAAGGCACTTATGGGATTTTTTAACCTCATGGGCCAAACATTTGTTGCTCTGCCTCAAGCAGCAAAATGTCTTGGACTGGACAAGGAGGCAAAGGACACGATGACACTCCCTTTCCAGCCCAAAGACAGAAGCTGACTGGACTACTAGTTGAATCCATTACAACTGATGCAACAAGCTAGTTTAGGGGACACTAGACAGGTTGTGAGGCATAAATAGCTCTGTCTTCAAAAGAGGGAATAGCTGGATAATTCTTGAGGAACAGCTGCTCTCCTGCCCACAGCATCCGTTGCCTGAAGCAAAACCTTTATGCTGACTAATAAAAGAAGTCCTGAATGGGATGGACTCTTTCTCAGAGAAATCTTTGGAAGACTGCATGCTTTCTCAGGGCTTGTTATCCTCTACCTGCAACCAAGGAGATGAATAAGTTGTGACATCATCTGCCAAGAACAAAAGCAAGTGGAAATATGTTGGGAACACGTGTTACCCCACAGCAGACATTGGACCTGTCTGCCTCCCCTTTGCAACCTTGTTCTAATGTTTTATTTTTAACAGCATCACCACATAAGGGAAGTCACTTCCAATGTGTATGCAGAGTGGAGAAAAGAGGGATGAAAGAGAGGGACATCCCAAGAAGCGTGAAGGATGATTTATTCCAAGGAGAAGAATACAACAGGGTTGTAAGCATGCGCTGAATCCAGTGGGACTCCTTTGTTCTATGACTGCAAGGTTGCAATTGTGGTGAGCAATAAAGAACAGCCCAAGCTCACTGCTTGCTTACCACTCCTCTGAGTGAAGATGCTGTTCTTCTCTTGCTGTCACTGGAACACATAACTCCACAGTGATGGCAACTTTTCATTGTTTTTATGCTGTGCTATTTGAAAGAACATTGGGGACACATGCCACAGGATATGTATCCCAAACTATGGTACAAATGCAGACATGTTGTATGCATGTGCCCAGCAGCAGTGCAGTTTTCATGCTGTTTTTGTGTCACTTTCCAATGCAGAACTCTTCTTGTGGATATACCCCAACCAGCCAATCCCATCTCAACCTCTTATTTCCCCTGGGGTAACTGTACTGCTGGCTGACAAGAAAGCACAACATTAGGGCAGATTTGTGGAGACAAGATGAACATGAACTCTCTTTATTGTGAAGGGGGAGGATGTCAAGTTATGCATCCTCCCACCCCCTCCTCAGCTTGTCCCTCTGCTCTTTTGCTGCTGATTTCTTCTCTCAGGGTAGGAAATGTCATGTTTATTACCCACCAGCTTTCCTCTTGCTCTCTGAAGCTTTCCCTCTGTCTCTGGAATCTCTCAAGGTCATTCTCTGTTCCTTCCAAAATTGGGTGTCATCTGCAAAGATGGATCACATCTGAGAAATATTGGACAAATATTCCTTGTGGTGGGGCAGAAAGGGGGATGTTGTTTTTAGCTATCATATCCTAAATATCCCCTAGTTTGGGTAAAGATACAATGGCATTTTCCAGGCTTGAAGGATGAACTAATTCTTCAGGTCTTGAATAGAAACATGTCAAAGCAAAATGCAAAGGGAGACAGTTCAAGGGAAATATGCTGACCTCAAGCTAAATGGACTTATTTGAGGTGCCTGTCAGGCTCCATGAAATACAAAAAGGCTGGTCATAATAGAGAAGGTAGAGCAAGACTGATAGAAAGTATGGGACTTATACTATAGGTCAGTAGTTGTTAACCTGTGGTCCGGGGACCTCCAGGGATCTGTGATGTCCTTATAGGGGGTCCACAAAGGCTTGAAGGCTGCCTGGCCCACCTCCCCCTGCAGTGGAGGGGCCATGTGGCAGGAGCCAAGGCAAAAGCTGGCTGGCTGGCTTGGCCTGCAAATTGCCATTGAATCCACTCCAGCCACAAACGTGCAGGAAGAAGCAGGAGGTCTTGGAGGTCCACAGCATCAAAAGATATTTAAAGGGGGGCTCTGGTAAAGAAAAGGTTAAGAGCCACTGCTATAGCTGATCATGTCAGAATCTCCCGAGTTGGATCAAATGATGTTAAGTCAAGGATGATTAATTCATTAGATGCATTATGTGGCCATCAGTGAGTTGACAGCTGTTCAGAACATAGGCAAAAAATTAAAAGCATCTTCATAAAACAAAACAGATAAGATAAAATAGAATAGAATAAAATAACAATCCTTCAGTTTGAGCACAGAACCACCATGCACTTCTTATGTCTGTCTAGATGTCTGGCCCAGCCAATTTTCAGAACATGCATGTCTTGCCACTTAGCTGTACTATATGATGTGAGGCATATTAATGTTAGGGTTATGGGGGACAGCTTCATATAAGATTGTATTTTTACAGGTATCCCCTTTGTAGATTTGAATAAATGAAGCCCAAAGTTCAAGGAGACTGGCTTTCAGGAGATTATCAGACAGGAACGCAAAAAGCATTCCTGTCCCACAATCACCAGACCCATCCCTGTTCCACCACAATAACCCTCCCCATCAGACTTACCTTCTCTTGCGACCAAAGGCACCCCAGGCATGAACGGAGCTCTAACAGAGCTCCGTTCACTTCCTGGACTGAAATCCTGCCCATTCTCGTGAGAACACGCAAGCGTGAGAAATTCAAAACTAAAACTAAAAATACACACAAAAAACTTTGCAAAAGCACATACACACACTAAAAAAATAACAAAAAACCTGGGGAGGGTACAAAAAAGAGGGTACTCTACCTTGTTCTTGCAATCCCACCCAGAGGTTTTCTGGCAGGACTGCCCATTGATGCTGTATTCATGAATCAAAAACGGTGCAAGGTTTTAAGATGCCGGCAATGCCGGTACCAAAACGGGATGGGCGATCCATTTACAGCTCTGGCCTGTCAATAAAAAGAAACACCATGTTGTGTGATATTGGCATCCTTTTGCATTCCATTGGTGTTGTTTTGGTGCCACATTAGCCATGTCTGATAATTTCCTCAAAGTAGGCATGAGCAACAGCCCCACCATAATAATACTGCCTTTCCATGGTGATGAGATTAAAGGAAGAGGCTATCCAGCTGCTGCTAAGATCTTCCACGTCAGACAGGCTTTTGCTGAGGAACCAGACTGTATGAAACAACTCCTGGGCAGCAGCAGTAGTGGCGGGTGACACTGGCAGAGGATTTCTCAGAGACAACAGCAGTGGCACAATAGCTAATACTTGGTAGTACTGCACAGAAGGAGGCACCATTAAACCACTTTCTAATGCCTTTTACTATGAAAATCCTACAATGAGACAATAAAAAATGAAACCTGAGAGCTAGTGCCAGAAGATGAGACTCCCAGGTCAGAAGGCATTCAATGAGCTACTGGGGAGGAGCAGAGGACAAGTAAAGAGTAGTGCTAATGGCTCAAACTGAAAGGAAATTCAGCTGTTGACATGTTCAGAAATGAAAGGAAAGCCCAAAGCTGCATAGCACATATTATATGAACATGGAATATGGGAAGCATGAATCAGGGGAAGCTAGACATTGTAAAGTAAGAAATCTATAAACATTGCAGCACTTGGGGTGAGCAAGTTGCAGTGGACAAGAATGGAACATTTTCAATCAGGTAATTACACAGCGTTTTACTCAGGAAATGAAAATCTAAGAAGAAATATTGTGCTATTAATAGTGAGGAGAGATGTAGCAAAAGTAGTCAGAGGATATAATGTAAATTCTGACTGAATAATATCAATACAACTTCAGGGAAAGCCCATTAATATAACCACAATCCCATTAATATAACCATAATCCAAGTTTATTTTCCAGCTACCGAGGCAGAAGAGGAAGAAATGGAAAGATTCTGTGCTGGAATCCAGGAGGAAATTGCTCACACACCAAAACAGAACTTCTTGTTAATCACAGGCCATTGGAATGCAAAAGTAGGAAACAGAGCAGAATCAAAGATTGTTGGAGAATTTGGCCTAAGGTCATGAATTGAGACAGGAGAGTGACTGGTTGAATTCTGTGAGGCTAATAGTTTCTTCATTGCAAACACATTCTTCAGGCAGAATAGATGTTTAGACGCTGAAGACATATCTGCCTGCACTTTGCAAAGAATGTTGCAAAGAATGAAAAGGCTGCTTACAGTATATAGCAAGTGTCAGCTATGATGCAGCAAGGGCAATTTCAACGGTAGCTGTAGGAAGGAGATCCTTGTGGCTGAAGCTAGAAATAATTTTATAAATATGCCATTCACCACCAGAAGATGCCAAGCAACAACCATCCAGGTCTTCCTCAGTCACATGTCAGCAACTAAGGCAGTCACCACATTTGTGAGGCTAAGGATATGACCAGGGCCGGTTTAAGGAATTTTGGGGCCCCCTGCAGTGCTTTATTTTGGGGCCCCCATATGTTTATCTCAGGTCAATGTAACCTAACCTATTCACCGTACAGGATGTTCAGATCACAGTAGGGCCCCCGTATCCATGGATTCATTATCCATGGGACACAGAACAGCACACCTACCTTAGAGTCTTCCTAGTAAATGTGTCCTCCCTAGTGGTTTTCTAGGCCCTCCAAGGCAACTCTATGGTATTTTAAACCAGAAGTACCATTTTTTTCAATGGTGTTCACTATTATTCATGGTTTTCAGAATCCACCCCCCCCGAACCAATCCCCAGTGGATAAGAGGGGCCTACTGTATTACATAATTTGACACCAATAATTTAGTTTAAAAACTATATTATAGGCACTAACATAATATTTTTAGTTTATTAGCAATTAATGTAATGATGCAGATTTCCTCAAAGAAAAGAAAGAGTGGACTACAAGCTAAACATGAGTTAGCAGTGTGATGCAGCAGCAAAAAATGCCAATGCAATTCTAGGCTGCATTAATAGTGTCTAGATCAAGGGAAGTAATAGTATCACTCCATTCTGCTTTGGTCAGACCTCACCTGGAATATTGTTTCCAGTTCTGGGCACAACAATTCAAGAAAGATACCGAGAAGGATGTTGGGAGGTCTGGAAGCCATTATGCCCTATGAGGAACGGCTTAGGGAGCTGGGCATGTTTAGCCCAGAGAAGAGAAAGTTAGGAGGGGACATGATAGCCATGTTTAAATATTTGAAGGGGTGTCATACTGAGGAAGGAGCAAGCTTGTTTTCTGCTGCTCCAGAGACTAGGACACGGAGCAATGGACTCAAACTATAGGAAAAGAGATTCTACCTAAACATTAGGAAGAAGTTCCTGACAGTAAGAGCTGTAAGGCAGTGGAATACTCTGCTGCCTGGGAGTGTGGTGCACTCACCTTCTTTGGAGGTTTTTAAGGAGAGGTTGGATGGGCATTTGTCAGGAATGCTTGGATTGTGTGTTCCTGCAGGGCAGAAGCCAATCGGATGGGATGGCTGTTGGGGTCCCTTCCAGCCCTATGATTCTAGGCTGCATTCAGAGCCTGGGAAAGTTACTCTTGGATTACACCTCCCAGAATCCCCCTGCCAGCACCCTTCTCAAGATCTGGTTGCATTGTTCCTTTTCCAGCATTCTCTAGCCCAGTGGTTCTTAACTTGGGGTCCGCAATGTCCTCACAGGGGGTCCACAAAGGCTTGAAGACTGCTTGGCCCACCTCCTCCCTGTAGTGGAGTAGCCATGTGACAGGAACCAAGGCAAAGTCTGGCTGGCTTGGCCTGCACATTGCCATTCAATCCACTCCAGCCACAAACTTGCAGGAAGAAGCAAGAGTGTCTCTGAGGGAAAGTTTAATGGATGGTGTAATTGTATTGTTGTTGTTGTTAGCTATTATTATTAGGGTTTTAAATCTTGAGTTAAGTCTTGGGGCAACAAAAGATATTTAAAGGGGGTCCCTGGTAAAGAAAAGGTTAAGATCCACTGCTCTAGGCCAATGCCTCTCACATAACACTACTGGATATTGGTGTTTTAGTGACAACAATAAAACCATTGTTCCCAGTAATATTACTCCAAATTTTAATTTATATTCTTTATACAGTATTCTTCTGTTAAAAGAGTTAAGAGTGTTGTAAAAGTTTCAGCATTGCACTATGACTATGGAGACCAGGGTTTGAATCCTTACTCAGCCATGAATACCCCACTGGCTGACCTTGGGCAAGTCACACTCTCTCAGCCTCAAAGGAAGGCAAAGGCACACACCCTTTGAACAAACCTTGCCTAGAAAACCCCATGGTAGGTTTGCCTTAGCCAGAAATGACTTGAAGGCACATAGGCAAACACACACAAATGCAGGCTGAACTCAGTTGGCAAGGGAAGTGAAGGGAAGGGAAGGGAAAGAAAGAAAGAAAGAAAGGAGCCCTTTCCGAGACAACCCTCAAATTCCCTGTCTCTCTCATAAACACACACTCACCGTCTCCGCGGTAGCAGCAAACTCCCTCCAGCTTCTGCCACAGAGGGCTGCTGTTTCTTTCACTTTCTCTTTAGTTTTGGAGACATTTTTTTGGAGGAGGGCGGGAATGTGGTGGAGTCTCCTTCTTTAGAGGTTTTTAAACAGAGGCTGGATAGCCATCTGTCTTGACTCCAGCAAGAAGTTAAAAAGTAAAATAACCACCCCACTGTGCATGGCAGCCCCCCCCCCAAGATCCCCGCGGCCCCCTGAAGACAGTCCCTCACTCACACGACCAGCTGCTCTGCCTTTCCTCCTTCACAGCAATGCAGCCAGGGACTGTCTCCAAATTACAACTTCCCAAGAGCAAACCCTTTCTCTATCTCCCGCACTAGCTCAGTGCTATTGCCATGCCCTGCCTGAGGAGGGAGGGGGAAGGGGCTCCAAAGGAGCGGAGGAGCCGGCTGCTGTCTCCTGGCTGTCTCCTTCATCAGATAAGGGCAACACTCACCAGGGGGCCCCCTTCACCCCCGAGGCCCCCCGCCAATGCGGATCTGGCAGACAGGTTAAACTGGCCCTGGATATGACCCCTACAACAATGGTTCATTACTGTCTTTGACCCAAAATTCGACTCTCCATACCGCCTCCTCACCACCCCGAGGCCAATACAGGGATCCCTCAACTGGCAGCTCAATCCCAGGAACCTCCTTTAAGGGATCCCCTTCCAACTGCCCCAGCCGCAATTGTCCATAACGACGAACGCATCTCTCCATGCTTGGGGTCGCACGGGCTAGGCCTTGCAATTCAAGGAAAATGGTCTCCACATGAATCCTCTTTTCACATCAATCTCCTGGAGCTGCTAACGCGGCGGAAAAAAAGGAACTGAGGGGAATTAGGCGGGAGCACCTTTTAAGGGACCGTTAGTGTGGGCAGAGTTACCTCCAAAAATGTATCAATGCACATTCCGCCTAGCGATACCAGAAGGTTCCATATGCTCTGTGCAGGCGCAGGTGCAGGCATAACCCAACTGTGTGATTCACAGAGACCAAGAAGAAGATCCACGGATTTCGGTATCCATGGGCGGTCCTGGAACCCTACCCCAGTGGATACCCAAGGGCCCACTGTATTCATTCCTATAATATTTCCTATCCACTTTTTTCTTCTGACATATTGGTAATACTTGTTTTTTAATCTTACCTTGCACTAACTTCGCCAAACAACAGTTTTTGAGTATAGTTGTGTTCATTGTTAAAGAAGAAGACATGGAGGTAAAATACAGCTTCCTTGGTTCCGATATTTCTACTGATAGTTTCATTCTTACCAGTTTCAACTGATGCATCTTGACATGTTAGGCACTCATGGTTTTGGGCTGACCCCAGTGCTTCCTGCCACATCACTATCTGCTTCGAGGTAGCATGAACTTCCATCTACTCTGGGCAGGACAACTTGACCAGTTTCTTCCAGTTTATGTACTTGGGAGTCATCAGGAAATGTCAGAACCCCATTACTCAGGAGTCTCTAGAGGTCCTTTATGTTGGTTCCTATTCAGGGAAGAAATACCGGATGCTTCTCTGCATACATAAGGTGATCCTCTGAGTGAGTTTGCACTCTGTCAGGATTGAAGCAGTTAGGGATTATTTGCATACTCTGTATGCTTGGGACTCCTCTCCTCACTACTGAGGCCAGCGTTTATCACCTCAACATCTTCAGTTTTATGGAAGTACTTCAGAATGTTCTCCGTATTTGTTCTGTTTGAACCATCGCTGTCATCTGTGATACCAGTGGGAATATGATTGGAAAAATCCTCGACAACATAGGTATTTAAGATCTCTAGCTCTTTGGAGAGCACTTAATAAAGCACTCTTCTGCATATAACTATTTGCATATGGAAACAATGTATTTTGTATCCCATTATCCCTCTGGTCCAACAGGTGCAATCTCCTTACAGATTTTCCTGCATGGCACGGGGTTGGACTGGATGGCCCTCGTGGTCTCTTCCAACTCTACAATTCTATGATTCTATGATTCTAAGGCCATTGTGCATACCCAAGAGTTTTATATATAGAGATGACTCCACTATCTGCAAAAGCAACATTCTATGGAATCCTAAAGCAACATCCTATGCTGCCAAGGCAACATCCTATGGAAGAATTTGAGGACAAGCATTTAGAATTTTCAACCAGACAGTTCTAGTGACTCACCAAGCTACAACTTCAGGATTCCATAGGATGCAGCCATGGAAGTGGAATTATAGTGCTATAACTGTATAGTGAGAAATTGCCCACACAGACAGCAAGGCAGTAAGACTGGAGACAGATCCATTCTTCATTGATCTGACATAGAAACAGATTTCATATGATTTGCAGTCACTTTCTAAGTTGCTGGTCTACTGCAGGCCTCTTAAAATGTGCTGGCCACAAAGAAAGGTAAGCAGGCAGGCAGGCAGATCTATGCAATGTGTACATGAATGGAAATACATTTTAAGTATGAAGCCATCTGCTTCTCGATGCACCATCTCAATATTTAATCAACAGTAACTTAATTACTTAACAGTAATTAACAGTAACTCTCAACTTTATCATTTCAGTCCATCTTCCAGATGTTTCTGCTTGCAGCTGTACAGTTGTGTATCACCCTTCCATTCAACAATTATTAAAAGACTGAATCTTCCAGGGGGACATACAGATTTTTTTTTATGGATTTGTTTTTAGATCTAGGAGGAAGAAAATGTGGTCCTTCAGAAGTTGTTGGATTGCTCTTCCCATCATCCTTCACCACTGGCTAAGCTAGCTTGGGCTGATCAGAGATGCAGTTTAACAATACCTGACAAGTCACATGTCCCCACTGCCACCACATTTAGACTGAGCTAATTGAAGAGAGGACTTCAACTTTTAATAGCAGGGGAATTGCAGCCAATGTTTTGGCCTTTCTTGGCTAAAAGGATGCAACTAATTCAGTTTGGATTGGTAGAAAAGATGGGCAGGAACAGATGGGGATGGTGTCCTGGCAAACCTATTCACCCACATTCATTAGTAAGCTTGAGACACTGGCAAAAATGTTATGGGACTTCCAGAAAAAACCAACGTACAGTTAACATTGATGGCTGACTGTGTTCTGCTTCCTTATATTGGCAGTCATGTTCAGTTCTTTCCCTGGTGCTGCAGGAGATGGAATGCTCTGTCCCACAACTTGACACTCCTGCACACTGGCCTGCCCATTGGTTGAGCTTTTGAGATGTTAATTGCCACTGACACTACCAAAGGAATCTCAAGCATATACATGCTTAGGAGCATAGCAGCACTAGAGCAAATCAGTTCTGACAAAGCAGAAGAGTTTAAAACATCAGTACTTCTGGAGTGTTTCCAGATTAGATTTTTATTCTAAGACCACTCTCCCACAAACATGGAATTTTCTGGTGGTCAAGGAGAAATATCTTTATTTACTATTTGTACCCCTCTGTAGTCCCACTGCTTATTCTATTCCCCCCCCCTTTTTTTTTTCTTACTAGGAAAAGAGGAAGGAAAAGATGGGAGATGTACTAGTAATATACTGATCATATTAGAAGCTCCTCATCTGGAAACACCCCTGATAATTTGAGAGGAGAAGAATGTCAATATGGGAATCTCAGTCAGGCATGTTGTGTTCCCACTAAGTAGATCTCATCCTTAGAAGCCCTTATATACTCTGAAAGAAGCCCATGCTGATCAATGCCTATCTGCACCGTGTATGGTATTGGTCTTCAACTTAGTTGTCAAGATGTAGGATAAAATCAGAACCGCAACCTGCAGCTTCAGACTTGTTAGGAAATATGAGATAGTTCTAGAGCTCTTTAGCAGAATAATCAACTGGAAAGGCAGAAGCTGAACAACAGCCAATCCCATATACTCTCTCTCTCTCTCTCTCCCTCTCTCTCTCCCTCTCCCACACACACACACACACACACACAGGTTCTAGCAGAAAAAGAAAAACAAGCTTAGTCTTCTTTATAAAAACATATCGGTGTAGTTTTACTTACAATAAGTTGGGCATAATCAAATACATGTTCTAAGGGAGTAGACAGATGGAAGAAGAAAATGTCTTCAGGTTAAAGTGATGCATGAGGAGACTGTAACAAACAGGAAGTCTGCAAACATAGTAACTAACAATTAATGGGTATAAGCATGCAAAGGTTGTTAACTAACAGAACCACTTCCAAGAGTCCATGCACTTGCAGGATGAGCAGAGTCCAGCACTAAAAGCCTAGAACCCATGGACATTGGGACCTCTAGACATGTACAGAATGCCATACCCTGGCCTACCTACCTCTAGTTAAAACTGAACTTGTAACAGAGCATGGGTGGGGGCTTGGATGCAGAAAGTATGCCAGAGCTCTATTTTTATTGCCTATGTGTTGCTCCATCCTGTCTTTCTATCCTCCCTCCAAGTCAATAGAATCATAGACTCATAGAGTTGGAAGAGACCACAAGGGCCATCCAGTCCAACCCCCTGTCATGCAGGAGGGGGGATGGCTGGGGAGGCCTCCACGGAGCCTTGCGAGGCGCTATGAAGGCCCTGGGAGGGAGGGGTGAGGCCCGGGGAGGCCTCCACGGAGCCTTGTGAGGCCCTGTGAAGGCCCTGGGAGGGAGGGGGGATGGCCGGGGAGGCCTCCACGGAGCCTTGCGAGGCCCCGTGAAGGCCCTGGGAGGGAGGGGGAGGGCCAGGGAGGCCTCCACGGAGCTTTGCGAGGCCCTGTGAAGGCCCTGGGAGGGAGGGGGGATGGCCGGGGAGGCCTCCACGGAGCCTTGCGAGGCCCCGTGAAGGCCTTGGGAGAGAGGGGGGAGGCCCTGGGAGGGAGGGGGAGGGCCGGGGAGGCCTCCATGAAGCCTTGCGAGGCCCTGTGAAGGCCTTGGGAGGGAGGGGGGCGGGCCCAGGAGGCCTCCACAGGGCCTGGGGGGAGGGGGGAGGGCTGGGGCAGCATCCACGGGGCCTCGGGAGGGTCTCCTGAGGCCCCGTGAAGGCCTAGGAAGGGACTGGGGAGTCCGGAGAAAGCAACTATGGAGCCTCAGGAGGCCCCATGGTCGCTTTGGCAGGGGAGGGGGAGGGCAATCATTATTCACAGATTCTTCACATTCGCGGGGGTCTGGGGAACCTAACCCCCGCGAATGTGAAGGGGCGACTGTACTCCAAAAATAAAAATGAGTTGTGGGTGTTTATTCAGGACGCTAAATTCATCGAGAAGTAGTGGTGATATAATTCCTCCATAAATGGTATGTTCCTCTGCTTAATTAGACAGTGGCTAGTTTGATTCATGAGCTACCTTATGTATTCTTAGTTTTAGCATAAACCTAATACCTAACGCAAAATCAGCTGCACTAAATAGCATTGTAGCATGAAGTGTACATCTTCTAGACTGTTTTGCAAAGTTGAAAAATGAACACAGAACTCACACACATCATCTTCTTTAGGTAAAGGCTGTAAATGTTTCAGTTTCTCTTACCATGGCAGCACCTTTTCATTGCATCAGACTCAGTGCATTTTGATTATATTTCTTATTTACTATATGTTCAGATAATCAGGAACATTTTTCTCTCTGCTCACATGGAGATGTAATTATTACAGTGGCAAAACACTCATGTTGTGGTTACTTAATTTTTGTCCTCCTCATCCTTTCCATCCTATAAATCACAGAGTTGGAAGAGACCTCAAGAGCCACCCAGTCTAACCCCTTGCCATGCAGGAAGACACAATCAAATCATTCCTGACAGATGGCCATCTGGCCTCTCCTTTAAAACCTCCAAAGAAGGAGACTCCACCACTCTCCCAGGCGGCACTGTATTCCACTGCTGAACAGCTCTTACTGTCAGGAAGTTCTTCCTAATGTTTAGGTGGAATCTCTTTTCCTGTAGTTTGAACCCATTGCTCCATGTCCTAGACTCTGGAGCAGCAGAAACAAGCTTGCTCCATCCTCAGTATGACATCCCTTCAAATATTTAAACATGGCTATCATGTCCCCTCTCAACCTCCTCTTCTCCAGACTAAACATGTCCAGCTCCCTAAGCCACTCCTCATAGGGCCTAATGGCTTCCAGACCTCTCACCATCCTGGTCACACACCCTTCTCTGGACACATTCCGGCTTCTCCATATCCTTCCTGAATTGTGGTGCTCAGAACTGGACACAGTACTCCTGGTGAGGTCTGACCAAAGCAGAATAAAGTTGTCCCTTCACAGTCGCTGGGGTTTGGTTCCAGGACCCCCCGTGAATACCCAAATCCGTGAATATTCAAGTCCCATGATATGCAATGACATAGCAAAATAGTGTCCCTTATATACGATGGCAAATTCAAGGTTTGCTTTTTGGATTATTTTTTAAAGAATATTTTCAAGCCATGAATACTTAAATCTGTGAATGCCAAATCCGTGAATGTGGAGGGACAACTGTACACTGGCACTATTACTTCCCTTGATCTAATGATGAGTCAATTTGTTATTCAGTTTTCTTACCTACCCTGACACCCCCAGCCTCATATCTATAGTAACATCTATAATAATAATTGGCAATATTTAATAATTTGGTCAACGTGTGGCCTTACATGCAGTGTGGCCATTAATAAAAGCCTGGGAAATTACTCATCTAGCAAACCTAAAGACAAGCACAACAGGGGCCCTTTGTGGCTATGGGTGCTGGGGGTGCCTTGGGTTTCTAAATGGCACTAAAACCTCATTCTGCTTGTGTGTGTGTGCACACATTTGCCTTTCAATAATTATTAAGGTGCAGAGGAGACCATTTATTTATAAAGGGGCAGGTTTGCAATTTGTAGAAGGAACGTCACACCCTTTCTGCAACCTGGCTAAAAGAGGAGCATATCTTTCTTCTGAAGTACTACTTACCTCGTGAAAATAATTTAGCAGCAATTTATTTTTTTAAAAAATGCAGAGTGGCTGATGGGAAAGGGGTCTGGTATATAGCTTTCCCTGACACTGGGATAAACATAGGGGGGGGCCAAAACAAACCATTGCAGGGGCCCCCCAAATTCCTTAAACCGGCCCTGATACCAATTACTGGGGAGCAAGCCTAGTTGATGGTGTCCTGCTTGGCAGATTTACAATGGCATTCAGTTGGCCACTCTAGGAAAAAGGATGTTGGGCTAGCTTCTGGAAAGGACACAGAACCAACAACTATATCATTACCCAAGATGAAACAAAAGTTTGGGGCACTCCATATAAGTGGTGTGATTTTTTCCCCCATTGCTGTGACTGCCCAAAGCAAGGTATCCCTTTTTGAGTTTTTTTTTCAATTGTTCAAGTCTGGCATGGTGTTCCAGCCTAATCACCCATACACCTTCCTTCTTCCCCACCCTCAAAAAATCCACTGCTCTGGACAGTACTGTAAGGCATCATTTTCTGACTATCGTTTGATGATCCATGATGATTATGCCATACAGAGGTAGCATGAGGGATGTGTAGTAGCTACCTGTTTCTTAGACCTACACTTCAGGCTTGAAACCTAAGGACACATGTCCAATTTGCCCTACAGTGGAGTTGGCCCTAGAGAAAGTCCATCAGAGTGATCAGAGGCTTTCATTTTGTTGCAATCCTAATTCTTCCAGAAAATCACCCTCTGGCATTGGGTAAGTTTGCTCAGCTCTGAGCTCTTGTTTCCCTGCTTGTTAAAGAGATCAAAGAAATTACTATCCTTCCTTCCTTGCTTTATAAACTGAGCACCCTGGGGGGGGGCACGAGGAGGGGGGGCTGCTCCTGAAATAGTAAGTATATTATTACACCCTGCAGGAAATCATTGCTTGCCCAAGGTATTTATAACCACCAAATACACCATGGTAACTAATATAACCTAAATTGGTCCAAAGCAGCAACCAGTTCCTGAAATGTGCATGATAAATTTGCTGCTGATGACGTCATAATGGGCCACTGTGGAATTTTATTTTGATATAAGAGGAAGGCCTTTTATTGTAAGGGAGACAGAAATTGTTCATTGGGGAAGTAATGCTCAGCAAGACAAGGGCCCAAGACCAAAGCCTGGAAAACTGCTTTTTAAAAGTAATTTGTTTCTTTTACTTTTTACTTGTACTGTATTTTGAAAAGTAACCCATTGCCATTGTTATATGACTTGTGTCAGAGATTATTAGATGTGGGGGAATGCGCCAAAAAATTGCATTCCCAACTGCATCAGAAGATAGCTACAAGAACAGAAAGGGTGACGTTACCAGACGGCTGCGTCCTTCTGCGGTTCCGAGGGTGTAGCACTGCCACATGCAAGGCTTCCATTTTGCACTGATGGGGACAAGCCACTAATAAAAAGGGATGCCTTACTCACAACCACACTACACCCCTGGAATGCTGGAGGATGGCATTGTCTGGTAAGGCCGCCCCTTCATGTTCTCGTCATGATCTTTTGATGCGCTTTTTGCTGTCTCTGATAATCTCCAATCTTTACTGTCACTTTCTGTTACTTTTTTGAGAGAGGAAAAACCCTTATGATTGATGAGAGAATGACCTGAAACTTGAAGAAATCTTCATAAAGGCCATTGAAAAAGTAACTGTTGAAAGTTACTAAAAACTCTTGCTTATTACACCAGTGCAGAAAATTCACTCTTGCTTCTGGAGTTACTTCTGAAATGTAACTTGTCACGCCCTCATAATCCTACAAAATACCAGTTGTGAATATGTTACTTGCAATTTGTTACTTCCAAACTTTGTCTAAGAAATTTTGCTTCTTGAGCTAGAGAAGCAGAGAAACTCACCATTTAGGTCAAGGTGCATGGTACGGAAGAAAGCCATATTGTTCTGGCAGAAAATGCCACGAGTACCTCTCCCCATCCCTGACAAGAAAATGAGAACAGCAAATTAAATAACAATCAGTTTGCTCCCTTTTCATAACACCAAAAATTGCTGTTTGTGGTAACTACCTCACTTGGGAGATTATCAGATGACCTAAATATAGCATAACAGGGACGCCAGGAGATCGTGAAAGGGCTTCCCTTTCAGATGGTGTTGTTCACAGGTCGTCACGCTCCCATGCCCCTTCCATTCCCCCACTGCTCCTTTTTATTCACAGGCTAAGCCATGAATTGATCTGTCATTCCCTTCCTGTAATGGAACGATAGGTGAGTGAAAAGATGCCCCATTATGCTGGTGTCATGCCAGCATCACTGGGAGGTCTGTGCCAAACACTTCCAGGGTGATCGGGACAAGGAGGTAAGTGACACACTTTTCTGTACCTTCCCTGGGTTACTTGTATTTTTTTAAAGTGTGTTTTTGTGCTTGGTTTTACTTTTTGAGGTTTCTTTTTCTTTTTGAATTTCCTGCACGATTGTCCTCTTGTGATAACAGCAGGGATTTCCATTCCAGGAAGTGAATGCAGCTCTGTGAGAACTGCATTCACTCCTGGGCTGCAGAGGGATGAAAAGAAGCTGAAAGGGTAGGTCAGAAAATGTTTATTTTTATAGCGTTACAGGGACGGGAGTGGGGTGGGAGAGGAGATAGTGAGAAAGGGATGCTATTTTTATCCCTGTCTTATAATCTCCTTGGCCTAATGGTTGGCCCTGATAATAAGATCACCCAGAAATACTCAGTGGGAGAGAGGGAGAAAGGCAAGATAGAAGAATGCTGGCCATAAGAAAAGTTCTCAGACCAAACTACTGAAAAGAGATTTTCTCTGGATGTGAGGACTGGCCAGGTAAACCCAACCTGTTCATAGAGAAGTCATAGGCTTCATCTTGAACCCTGTCCTTTATTTGAGAACGACACTTCGGTGCAGTTTTCATGGTGGACCAAATCCTTCCACTTCCAATTTCTGCCTTAAAACATACAGACCTCTGTGTGTTGGCACTGTCATTTTCTTCTCACTTGCTGCAGCTTTTCAACAAGTCAGAAAGAGTTCCCTGAAAAAGCAGGGATGCTGGGAGCGAACCTTTCACCAAAGCGGACAAGCTGGCCAGACTACTTTGGAAGTTGTAGTCCCAAACAGCAATTGTTCCAAGCTCTGCTGTTGCTAATAGCTATTCACAGACCTTTCTCTTCCTTCCATGAATTTGTCTAATTGCCTTCAAAGCCATGGTATGGCAGTGAATTCCTTACCTTTATAATGTATTCTATGAAATGATTTCTGTTGCCTGTCCTGAATCAAATTCCATTCAAATTCCTTGGATGAGCTCAAATATGAGGTTTATGAGAGAGGGATAAAAACAGTTCCATAGAGACATGGCTCTTGAAGTGATATGGTTTATCATTATATGGGATATCATTATATGGTTTGGCAAGCAGGCAGGATAATTTGTAAGGTGCACTTTGTCCTGTGCACTGCAAAGCCATTACTTTCTGGATCGGACACTTAAGAGAAAGGGATGTTGTGGCTCCTGCTTCCTCATTGGCTGCTGTGACCCTGCTCTTGTTACTAAGCAACGGGATGTCTCTTCTCAGTAAGCTGTCATAGCCAGTTAGGTGCACACAGATACCCAGGGTTTCTGAGAGGGGGGCTTTTTTCTACTTGCCATCTTGGATCTTGAGTCTGCTTCTGGTTTGGACAAGAACTTGGGCAGGCAGGCCAGAGAGAATAAAAAGGAGAGATTTGAAGAGTACAGGCAGAGCTGCTGCTTGCCCCCCTAAGAAATCTTCCTGGAGGATGTGTGACTTCTTTCCAAGTCACTGGAGAGAATTTACGACATGGCCTCTGGTGGGAGGGGTGCATACAGAGGCTTGCTTGTGTAAAGCTCATAGGTTCCACCTTTAAACATGTGGAGGGCCATGAGGCTGGAGCCAGCCAGCCAGAAAGAGCAACCACACAGGGTACTTAGTACCTGCATGCTCTACTGTTGCTTTCCCCCAATTTGGTGTCCACAGTGCCAGTCTGCACTCTACCAGTGATATATAGAAGGGAGGGAGGGAAAGCAAGCTAGCTCCCATTTATTAGCTTGTGTAAAATAGAGTCTGAGGCTGGCGTAGAGACAGAATTTAGTGGCTATATGTATGTGTGTGCATGTGCATGTGTGTGTGTCTGTATGTGCACGTGCACATGTATCTATATAATATATATAGTATATTTAATTTAATTAGTATATTCCATTTTTATAATCTATAAGTCCACAAGCAACTTGAAGGCACACACACCCCTATATAAATACATCATCTTTAGAGTATTCACCAGGACCCCTGGAGGCCTCTGAAGGTGCCTGCCACAGTGTGTCCAGGTATACGAAAATAGCTGGATGAGTTCCTGCTATTCTCCCCACTCTCCAAAAACACAGAAATGATCATGTGTGGGCTGGGGTGTGTGTGTGTGTGGCTGTGCTGCTTACAAAGTGAGTTTTTAGAGGGTAGCATTAGGAGATGTAGCTATGGAGATGGTCAGATCCACACTATCCAAATAATTCAGCTTCATTGTGCATTATCTGGAACCAGTCTGGCTCCCTTTAGTGTCATATTTAACTGTTATAATCCTCGCCAAATGTATATTGACAGCCATACGATTCTCTCCACCCCTGCCCCCCAAACTCACTTCGGGACAAAAGGGAGTGTCCCACCTGTTCCATGTGATCACTGCATCAGGTTATTTGGGCCACACTAATGCGGTGGGTCCCCTTCCCCCCCTTCCCAACATGCATAAACTTATCAACCAATGGCCTGTCTTGACTTCCTGTCAATCTCACCACCCATCTTGCACTCTAATTGGATGCCCCCCATCCAATCCCCTTCCCTCTTTACACCACAAATCAAGAATAAGGAGTGAACTTTAAATGTCTTCTGACACATGCACGTAAACACCAATGGGATGGAGAGCAGACAGAATAAGGAGAGAGCCAAGACAGGTGGTCCTGATGGAAGTGGCTGTGGGAAGAAGTGGGAAGGGGCTGGTGGCTGCTGCTCCCATGGCATTGGTGCATCCAGTGGCACCACTAGAGGGGCACAGAGATTGTTTATTAAGCAGTTTCAGTCACCTTATGCAACACTTTAGACAGGCTATTGTGCAAGCAAAGTAAATCCCAGCTCTGGTCCAAAACATATAATTTATTCATCACATTTGTGTCTGCATTATCTTCCAAAGAACTCAGGGTGGTGTACGTGGGGAGAATCTATCTTGTCCTTGAGGGGAGGAGGAGGAATAAAGAGCCTAGTTGCTCAGCAGCACCTTGGCCAAACCGCTTCCTCCCTCCCTCGCTTTGCCACAGTGCTGATGAGAACAAAGCTTACCAGAGTCGATTTACCACAGCAGACTTTTTGCTATGCCTTGCCCCAGTCAGCGCCATGGCAAAGTGAGAGGAGGAAGAAGAATCACAAGCCTAGTCGCTCAGTGGCACCTTGGCCAAACAGCTTCCACCCTCCCTCACTTTGCCACAGTGTTGACTGCGGTGAAGCCTAGCAAAGAGTCAGCTGTGGTAAATCGCCTCAGCTAGGCTTCGCCCTGGTCAGTGCCATGGTGAAAGGAGGGGAGACGGAGGGATAATGAATCTAGTCACTCAGTGGCACCTTGACCGAACAACTTCTGCCCCCTATGTTTGAACAAAGAATGTGGCATTGTGGTGGTGGTGATTGTTGTTGGCAAAGGGCAGGGCAACCTGGCAATTGCAATGGCTGTATTATTTTTCCCCGTTTAGTGGGAAAACACAAGGCCTTCAGCACAGCAACTTCTCCAGCCTCCCTCCCTCCTCCACAGTCGATGAAGGAGACATTCCTTAGGCACAAATCATATCATAACAACACTCCTCAAAACAGTGATACTGTACACTGAACATTAAAAATAACATGGCAACAACACACTTACCAGATGGAGGATGCCACCCACCAATCTGTCCCCAACCCAAAAATACACATCCCCTCCCCACCCCCCGATGTCACACTCATCCGCAGGACACACATTGCAAAAGATGAGGAAAACCCTGTTTTTTTGGAAACTGTGGGGTAAAAAGTGAGTTTTTAAAAATTGCATTAACATGTAAAGGAAGCGGTTTCATTGTGAAAACAGTCGTACATGGTATGTTGTGTGTTCCTATAGCAGTAGAATCAAGGTGGGTACAGGGGTTTTTTGCTAATGCAAAGGGGGAAAGTAGGAGGAAGAGAGAGAAACTGGGACATTTTAAAAGGAGCTGAAAAAAGTGGACGATAGAGGATTAATCAGGAAGGTGCCTGTCAATTCAAGATAATTAGAGAGTATGAGTTATGGAACATCCTTCTCTTGAAGGCCCAATTGGCACCAACAACACTGTTGTACAGTCACCAGGTGAAACCATGGTTGCTTAATGAAAGCTTTTGAGGTCTACCGTAACTGGTTTTTACAAAAATCTCTGCATATACATAGTTTACATTTTTTAATCCATTTTAGTCCCTTTTAATCTGTCTTTGTGACTTGTTAACTAGTTTAATACAGTTTTTAGCCTTTTTGACATCATTTTTATTATTCACACTGTTTTAATATTTTTCATAATTGGAGTTGGTTTCAAAAATTGCATACATGTACCCTGAACTATTTATTTGTTTATTATACCACTTCTGTCCTGTCCTCTATCATGAGAACTCAGGGCAACATACAATCAAAACAGTGTGTATATATATATATATATATATATATATATATATTTAATACCAGATATTAACAACAGAATAATTTAAATAGGGTAAAAGCATATTAGGTAAATAACAAAACTAGACTAAACTCTTCTACTTTGCTGTATTTCCCTCTCATTTTTTCATTCCATTTTTGCTTTTGTTCATTTGCAGTTTTTCATAAAAACAATACAAAACCAATTGTGATGCTCTCCTTCCCCTTTCCAAGTTCACACACACCAGGCCTAGCAGCCTCATATTCCATACCTTGTTTCTGAAAACAAGGCCTTGCCCAGACATTGATTGGTGCTTAAAATAGCCTCAGGGATTCAAGACACTAGAGCTGGCAGAGGCAGGACATCTAGATGCTGCCAGCATGAAGGACATGGCTTGCCATTTCCTAACTAATGCGGATTGTTTCTCTACTAACAACAGTTTTTAATACAATAAAGCATTTTATGCCTTCACCAGGACCTGTCACAGGCCGCATCTCGCCTCCTGCTGCCAAATTCTGATGGAAGTCTCAAAAAAGCCATTGTCTCTCCCTCTCTCTGGCTTTTCTTCGCAAATGAAGATTCAGGAAGGATTCATCCTGCACTTTCTGCAAGCGTGCTGATGACTAAAAAGGCCAATCCAAGATAAACAAGTCTGGTTGCAGAAAGCACAGCAGAAGGTCTCCTTGGGTGATGTTTCTGGGTTGTGATTCTTTCTGCGTTGTTGTTTCTCTTCAAGACCTGTTCGGCGCGTGAGTTCTCAAATAAGGCTGCAGCATTGTGGATAGTGCGTCTCCATGCCTCCCGATGTGAGGCCAAGGCGGACCATTGTTGGTGATCAATTTGGCCGAGCCTGAGATGTTGTTTCAGGAAGTCCTTGTATCGTTTTTTTGGAGCGCCCCTCTTACGCTGACCTGTGGCGAGTTCACCGTAGAGTACTATTTTTGGGAGACGATGGTCCTCCATCCTAGAAACATGCCCTGCCCAGCGCAGCTGTATTCTCAATATCATGGCCTCAATGCTGGTGATCCCTGCTTGCTCAAGGACAGCAACATTCGTCACATAGTCAGTCCAGTGTATATTTAGGATTGTGCATATACAGTGCTGATTAAGTAGGAAATATGTATGTGAGAGTAGGTACCTTCAAGGGCTTGTCTACACTGGCCAAATAAAACAACCTCACCTCATTTTCATTGTGAGCTGTCTGTACAGCTGAAATCCAGGTCCTTTCAGTGCCTCGGAGCTTTAATCCACACACAAAAAGTGGGGATTCACTGCACATTTGAAAGGAAAATGTGGATATTTGTGCATGTGTGTAGACTGAACTTCATAGCTATGTCAATGTGGGACTGGGGGAAGTAGATTCAGCAGGTGAGTGGAAGAGGTCAGGAGGAAACTTCTTGGGTCAGGCAATTAACTGAACTTTCCCACCAGGAAACGCCTCTTTTCCTGTTTCAACTTCATTTTTTAGCAGTTCCTACTTTTCTCTTTTTGCATAGGCAGCAGTTCTTCAGAGAAGCCCCTGCCAGCATACCCATATCATTAACTGCATGTACATCTGCTTAAAAGGATGTCTGAAGCCCCTGCGAGCTGTGGGCAAAGACATGCATACTTGTATGGGGGGGAGGGGAAAATACTGGAGTGACCATGGCCGTGTGTCCGCACATCCTGCAAATTTTCAGACCAGGGTGAGTTCAAAATGAAGAACTGTGTGTGGAAAGTTTTCCCAAACTCGCCTCAGTGCATGTGGTGATGGTGTAGACAAGTCCATGGTCATTGTGGACCAGGATATCTCAATCCTGTCAGTCTAGACGAGCCTCAAGTCACCTGTCAACTTATGGGGACCACCTGAATTTCATAGGGTTTTCTTAGACAAGAAATACTCAGAGGTGATTTTCCAGTTCCTTCCTCTGAAATATAGCCTAGAGGGCCTGGTATTCATTGGCAGTCTCCTATCCAAGTACTAACCAGAGCTGACCCTGCTCAGCTTCCAAGATCAGGCAAGAAGTGGTGCCTTTAAGGTATTTAGGCTTGTTTTTAAGTAGCGTTTTCCTGGTTTGCCATCAGATTTTGTTAAATCAGCCATGAACACCCCTTTAAACTAAGCTTTCATGCTTGCTTTAACCTTCTTTTGCAGATTGCCACTCAAATCTGATTTGTAGGGGGAACCTAAGGGGTACAAGAATAGCCTTGTGGGAGGGGGTGTATGCAACTCATAGCCAACATATTCCTGCTTTGGAAATAAACAAATGGTATTTATTTGGCATACAGAGTGCAGACTTTCCTTCAATGGAAGGCTTTTGTTACTTTATTCAAACCACAACACTTTTGTCATTTGTAAAATGAAATTACGACCAGTATAACTAGGCTTTCCAGTTTAGGATTGTCCCAGGACCTGAGGTTTCTGGGTCAAAACCTGAAATCTAGGGATGGGCCCTGGTGATGTCATTATGTGTTATGCATTAAGTACCAACCACAGTGGTTCACAACTTGTCATTTAAGCTCATAGACACAGAGAACATATTTTTCCTGTTTGGAAATTAAGACAGAAATATTGACTAAAGTTGCTGTACCCAAATCACGGTGAAATGAGAGGACAATTCCTTCTCACTTACTAAGGGAGATGGGATAAGGAATATTTAATCTAGCCTACTTGCTTCTAACCAGAAGGTGGATGCAGAAGAGTAGAGGGTGAGCCCTGTAACCCCAATGACTGGCAGGGAAGGCAGAAACTAACTACCGGTAAGTAAATACATAGAACCCCCTCTCCAAACAGTCCTTGCAAGCTGCAGCAACAAATCAATTAAGCCTTTCAAATTGTAGCAAGCAGCTGCTCTCCTAGCTGAGTAGAGATCTATACGCACCCCTTGTCCTCTTGCCTGGAACTGAGCTCACCCAAACTGGAGAATTTGCACCCTCATCACCTGCCTGGAGATGCTCTGTGAGAACTAGAGATTCAGGGCCAGGCCCTGAGACCTGACAACCCTAAGTGCAGTTGTCCCTCTGTATCCACGGATTTGGTATCCATGGATTTAAGTATTCATGGCCTGAAAATATTATTTAAAAAATAATAATCCAAAAAGCAAACCTTGATTTTGCCATCTTATATAAGGTACACCATTTTGCTATGCCATTGCATATAATGGGACTTGAGTATTTGTGGATTTTGGTCGGGGGGGGGGTCCTGGAACCAAACCCAGCAAATATGAAGGGACAATTGCATAACCATTGTTTTATTGGAAGAAATATTGGTGCAAATATTTGGTCCCTGTAGTCTTAGCCACAAAGGTTTCTGTTATGTGCCTTTAAAGATGGCCATTCATTACTTCTTTTAATGGCTGTCTTGATATCAAACGTTAGGTTTCTACAATATGTTATAGGTCCGGCTTCCTTGGCTAAAACTTAAATGCCATCAGTGTTTTCAAAGACATCAGCCTGTCCAATTACTAGTTCCACTTAGAGTAGATCCATTGAATCAGATGCTGAATGATAAGTCGGCACTTACATCAATTCCATTGGTCTAATGGGTTGATTCTAGTGGGGAACTGGCGACTGGACTTAGGCCATTTTTTAAAATCACAGAGATATTAGTTGCTCAAAAAAGTGTCAAAAAGAATTTGAGAATCCTTTATCTCCCTGCTCCTCTATTCAGAATAAATTAATTTCTATAATTTATAAAATACTAATTGATGTTTCTTGCAGTTGACACATTAAGGTACATCTGTGCATGGGGAAGCTGAAATAGGAGTCCGCATAGACTGGGTAGGATTAATTTCCACTTCAGCAAATGTGCAAGTAAATATGTGAAAACTGTCTTACCCAATCAGCATTTACATTAGAGGATGCTATTTCAAATTATTATTAATAGGGAAATATTACCCTGTCAAGCCAAGTGTTCTCCCATGGAGAAGGTTCATATGCATGTTTAAGGATGCTGCAGCTTCCTCTCTGCATATTTTCGTATGTAATGTGACCACCTAATTTGGAGAAAGTGTGTTTCACTTAACAACAAATTACATATAATGCAATGAATCCAACCCTGGAAGCTGCTATTAGTCCTGCAAAGGAGTAGGCAGGAGGAAAGAAAGTTCCTTCAGAGAAGCCTGTACAGTTGGCCCTCCACACTTGTGGGTTTAACTTTTGAGGATTTGATTATCTGCGGATTATTTGCTGCTGCCTCCACAGCTGCCCTATGCCATTTTTAATAGGGACTGCAAGCCTTGTGAGACTGACAGAGCCTATGAACGTGTGGTGAGGCATGTAACTCCCTTTTTAAAATGGCATGGGGCAGCTGTGGAGGCAGTGTCAAGCCCCACCAGCCTCCCACTTCAGCCTTGCAAAGGAACCCCACCACCTCAAAGGCATCTGCAGTGGGTTGAATCTGCAGATCATACTTTTTTTATTATTATTTGTTTGTTAAACATGGTTTGGGGGACCTAGGGGTTGTCTAAACAATGAAAACACCCCTCACAGAATTCACAGAGAATACAGTTTGTCCCAATGAGCCAGGTAGGAGATTCGCCGTATTCAGAAGGGGTGGTGGTGGTATTTACCACGTGATAGGGGACTTTGCGGTTTTCCACCAAGTTTTTCACATACTGTGGGGAGATGTGCATTGCCAGTTATTTGAACGATTGATTCACAGCATTGTGCACTCTGGGCAAAAGAGGATGTTGAAACCCGATTAGTCCATCATGCAAGTGGGGGCAAGCTTTCCTGTTTCTGTCCAGTTGCACCATTTTGGTGTTCTGGAGGAGTGTTCGTGCAGTTTTTCACCACTGAGGGTGAATCTTTTTTAACAAGCGGAAGGTCTCCCTTCCACCTTTTTAAAATTAAAAGTTAAAAAAATTGAAGAGAGATTTTCATGGAGGGGAATATTAGCGGCCCGTATTCACGGCCACCATCTTCAATCACAGGTCCATGTGCACATCAACACACATCATTGTGCAGACAACATTTTTTTGATGGAAAATCATGGAGACAAAAGGAAGCTGCTGCAAATTGCAGGTAATGCATGTCCCCACACAATATTTCCTTCTGTCTAGACATGCCCTTGTAGATATTTGTGGTTTTTCCACATTTGTGCAGGTTCTGTGCCCCAACCCCAGTGAATGCAGAGGGCCAAGTATTTTCCCCCCCAACCTACCTAAGGGATTGCCTCCTCCCATATAATCCGCCCCGTACCCTTAGATCTTCTGGGAGGGGTTTATTGCAACCAATGAGATCTAGATTAACAATAACCTCCAAGAGATCTTTTTCTGTCGCTGCTCCCAGATTATGGAATGCCTTGCAGGAAGAGATCCGTCAAGCAACCACCTTGGAGAATTTCAAAAAGCCATCAAAACGGATCTCTTCCAGCAGGCCTTCCTTGAATAGAATAGACCATTTTAATGGAGGCATCTCCCTCTTTTTATGTTTTTTGTTTTTATGTTTTATACTTATGTGTTTATGTTATAGTTTAAAGTCTTAGGGTAGTATTTTATATTAATGGTGAATTTGCCAATTATTTTAAAATATGTATTATTATATGTAGTTTTAAGGGGGGGTAAACTGTTTTAAGTTATTACTGTCACTATGAATTTGTTTGTTCTATATCCAATTGTTGTGAGCCGCCTTGATTGCCTAATAGGCAAAAGGCGGGGTATAAAAACAAAGTTGTTATTATTATTATTATTATTATTATTATTATTAAGACTTTGTGGGAGGGGATTCTATTGTTGAGTGCCTTTAAGTCATTTCCAACTGATGACAACCCTAAGGAAACAGAGGACAGGAAAACAGTATGGGGGATTAATTCCCAAGCACTTCTATACTGGGAGCTCCCCCAAAACATTTGAAGATCTCATCTATAAATTTCTGAAAACCCTATATGACTTTTATTTATTTATTTATTTATACCCCGCTCTTCAGCCACAAGGCTATCAGAGCGGCTTACAAATTGTTTTAAGCAATAGCTATTTACACATCTACACTGCATTAAACAGTTTCCAATGTGTGTTAGCTAATTGCCCCCCACATGCCCCCAAAGGAGTATACTTTCCATACAAGCCTGCCTGAGATTTGAGATCTTGGGGGGTGGGGGGAGCCCTTCTTTCCATTCTGTCACTATTGGACACTTTGGAGAAGACTTTCTCACTAACTGCTCTTAAACTCTGGATTTTCCTCTCAGCCCCTGGAAAATGTTTATTTCTTAGTTCAAAGACCATTGCAAAGAATAAAAAATAACATAAAATAATACAAAACATCCAAGCTTTCATACAATTACAACATCATAATTCAAATTAACTAAATAAAATCTCTCTATATAATTCTCTTAGGTATGTTACCGTTTCCAGTGTGCTGATTGGCTGCTTAGGAAACTGACCAACCAATCAAAGCTTGGTTGGGAAGCCTATCAGCACACTGGGGGTGGGAACATGTGGACTTTTAAGTTCTTTGTAAACATGGCCACCAGCAAGGAGGTGTGAGTAGCATGGGGGGATGTGGTGAGGGCATGGGGGGGATTTGGAGCATGGGGAGGGCAGTGAGGGGGTGTGGCGGGGAGCATGGGGAGGATCGTTAGGGACACAGTGGCACTGCGGGGGGTGAGGTGCCGCAGGGGGGTGGGAGGCAGCGGCAAGGTGCAAGGTGCCACGGGGGAGTGGGGAGAGAGGTGGAGGCGAGGGCCACGAGGGCCGTGGCATAGCGGCACGGTGTGGGGGGGTGAGGGACAAGTGCCGCAAACGCAGCAGGGGGGGGGAGGCAGGCAGCGAGTCGGGCGTTGAGCGGAGCGGTGTGTGTACCATTGTGTGTGTATGTAGCACATGGGAGGAGCGATGTATGCTACACTGGGTATAGCTAGTATATACCTAAACTTGAGTTAAATAGCATATATTATAAAGCAAATCACATTACAGTAACAAAGGAAGAATAACATTTAACCTTTTGTGTCATACAAAGGCATTTTATACTCTCATATCTTTGTTTAAAGATCTTTTTAATAGCAATTGTTCTTGGATTCAATGCCTCAGCAGATAATCCAGAATTAATATATATTTTACTCAACCCAGAAAGGTAAGGGAGCTGTTTTCCTGTTGGGAATATATTTAACTTTGGAGTAATGGTGCTCACCAGAATGGGATACAAGCAATTGGGTCTAACCCCTTTGGAGGAGGATAGTGTGTCTGTTGCGGATTTCCCTATCAAGGAAGGATAGGCTGGTTCCCTCTCTGTTGACTTTCCACCTGCCAGCAAAGAGTTTTGCAAGCAGGCAGGCAGACAGCTGACTTTGGCAACTGAACTTGCTGTGTAAGAGTTAGCAAACATTGTGTGCCTATCCTTCGAGCCTGTGCAATGGATTTTTCTGGTGGAGCGCAGCGTGCACAGAACTGGCCTCACCCTTTAAACCAGAGATTCATCTGCCGTGGCCTTGCAAGCATGGACGTGGCAGTGAGGTCCTCGGGCCGTAGGTTTGATTAGAGTTTCCTTCTCTTAGATGGTTGACCTTACAGGGTTGGACGAGCACCATCTGCCCGGGTTTGGGATTAGAGTTTTCCTTCTCCTAGGACGGTTGCCACAAGGCTAGAGAGCCCATCCTGCCCTTTGACGCTCTTTGTCAGACCCTTCGGTTTTGACCTGTCTGGCATGGGAGACCCTACCAGTGGCTATTATGCCACCGCCAGCATAGCTCAAAACATCATTAGGGTACGCAAGCCTCTCTCCCACGACAAGGGGGCGTCAATGGAGAGGTGTGTGCCTATACTAATTTCTAATTTGCCTTGTGGTGCTTTCCTGTTTGTTAGGGTTTTACCATACCCACTGTCTCCCTGCATCACTCTAACCTGTATCCTTTTCTTCCTCCACCTCTTCCTGTTCTCTTCTTTCTACTCCATTAAACCATGTATTTGATTTTGCAGTGTTTGTAAGTACTGTAAAGCTACTTTTATATGTTGAACAAAGAAGACTACGCTTAATTTTTTTTCCTCAGCTAGACCATGTGTGAGAGTGGGAGTATATGGGACTGACTGTTGTTCAGCTTCTACCTTGCCAGTTTATTACTCTGCTTGAGATATCCACTACTCTCCCTTACTTTTCCTAACTTGCTGCAGGAGGGGCTTTTCACTGAATGGGTGCTGCATTTGTCTTTTATTTGTGTGTTTTAAAACCATGTTTTAAAGGTGTTATGCTTTTACTTTATGTTTTAACAATGTTCATTGTGTCTCTTCTTCTGCATCCAGGCCCACTTGTTTGGTGCATAAACATAGTAACTGCCATGCTGAGAGAGACCAGCAGCATGTACTTCATAGTTCTATGCCTCCTAGACTATCTAGTTCAGTATTCTGTCACCTACAGCAGGGACCTCCTGCTTGCATAGTCCAAATGTGTCATCCATCAACAAATAGATCAATCCTGCCTGGTCAAAATGAGAAAGGAAAGGGGGAACTATCTTATGGTCAACTGCAGCGTACAGAAAAATCTGCTTTCGGCACTCCCAGGCAACAGTCCAAAATGCCCTAGGTGGAAAAGGATCAGTCCCTTGTCAACAGAATGCACTGACACCAGGCTAAACACACTCCCTCTGCAATCTGCCTGTCGCCTTTGCTCTGTTCAAGAGTCAGTCAGGAACCATTTGTGTCATTCAGATGCACCCCCTCACTCCCGCATCCTTCCCAGTTTCTACCACATCCCACAAGGTGACAGTTTCTCTTGGTTCTCAGAATGTGAAAAGAGGGGACAGAGATATTAGCCGACCACACTTGAGAAAACAGTAGCGTACTTTTTACATTCACAGTGCAAAAGAGACAAAAAAGGTCTTAGGATAGAAATGGGTTTTTATTATTCTTATAAATTGTCTAACATGTGTAAGCCAGAAACTATTTCCATGGACTTTTTTAGGGGCTGTTGGGAAAGGGCAATAGATATACATGAGCAAGATAGAAAATAAAGTTAATTCAGTAGTTGCATGTAACTATATGTCTTACATTAGCTTACACATAAAATTAAGTTCTATAAGGGATAGTAAAACAAGAAGGTATTAGGAAGAGAACTGGTGGTATGTTACGCAAATTGCTAGTGTCCGTGGAAAATCTACGAGTATCAAAGATCTTTCTTTGGGGGATTTAAATTAGCTCATTTGGCATGCAAGAGGTTGTGTAACCGCAGAACCTTTTCCCAGTTTATACCAGTACTAACTGAAGAGACCATGAGCCATGGAAAACAAATAACCCTGAAATCTTTATTGAAATTATTCATACAACATCCATTCATCCAGCACACTCACAAGAACTATCAAAGAAAAGTAAGAAGAATCTAAAAGATGGGTTAGCTTAAGACATATTGAGGTAATACCATACTGCTCCAAAGTGAAGAACTTCTCGTGAGTAGTGCAGCGGAGGGATTACTCTTGAGTAGCTTGCAAAGACAGGTGGCGAACAGTTAAAGAGAAGGGAAGGGGGAAGTTAGAAGTGGGAGAAAAGAAGACTTTGTCCACCAAGGAGAGAGATAAAGCAGGGGGAAGGGGCCTTTGTCAGGCAGAAAATGGAGAGATTTGGAAGGGGAAAGAAAAGGGGGAAGAAGGAGGAATATGGGGACCAAGCGCACTGAGAGGAGATTTGGGATATATTTATATGCAAAATCTCCTCTGAATGTGAAATTTAGAGAAGGCAATTGTTTATTGAAAGATTCCAGTTGTTACAGCAAACGAACTTTGGATGAGCTCGTGCTGTGGGAAAAGGAAAGTTCTCAAAGCTGATGGATCTCTCTTTGGGATGTAGATGGAGAGATAAGGAAACCAGTCTTCACACAAGAATGAGATTTCCAGCTACCTTTTGAAGTGATCTGGAGAATGCTTCCTCCTGGAAACTTTCAGGAAAGACATGGCATTATTATTGCAAGCGTCAAAGGAATTCCATTTCACCTTTACCTGAAGTGTGAAACTCACGTAGGAATCTAAAGTGTCCTGTCCTTTTGGCATATACTTGTGGGGCAAGCATGTTCTAGCCCTGACTTAAAATCTACTGTCAGCCTCGCAGAGGGCCTAATATTAAATATATTTCTCAATTAAACGTGTATCAAAGCACAGAGCAATTGCTCTCATTACAAGTATCTCACTTAGAATCATAGAATCATAGAATTGCAGAGTTGGAAGAGACCACGAGGGCCATCCAGTCCAACCCCCCTGCCACGCAGGAAATCACAATCAAAGCATCCCCGACAGATGGCCATCCAGCCTCTGTTTAAAGACCTCCAAGGAAGGAGACCCCACCACGCTCCGAGGGAGTGCGTTCCACTGCCGAACAGCTCTTACTGTCAAAAAGTTCCTCCTAATGTTGAGGTGGAATCTCTGTTCCTGGAGCTTGCACCCATTGCTCCGTGTTCCAGTCTCTGGAGCAGCAGAAAACAAGCCTGCTCCATCCTCAGCGTGACATCCCTTCAATCTTCAAACTTGTGGCAATCATGTCATGTGGAGCAAGTTAGGGCATTGAGTACAGAAACTCGTTGCAGCAATTAACACTCCCAGACCTACCCTGGGGACCTCACCTTCCCCAAGCCCGAATACCTAAATCACTTCCTATCACCATTTTGGGAGGGACTATATTGAGGAAAATGGAATGTTTGGGGTTGGGGGGTAGAACAGGGTTCTGAGTGCTTGCAGGGGTGGGAGTATTTTTTAACATTTTCATGCATTTGGGGGGCTTTCTGCATGATTTGGGGGCAAAATTTGCCAGAAAATCATACCAAATTTCTTTTGAATTTGTTTGGCAGGGTTCGGGGGCTTTGGGAGACTGGTTCAGGGCTTCAGGGGCCAAAAGCTCACCCTGGCCTAGAATGTGTCATTTCTAGTATAACTGCTTGTGAAAACTTTGAGAGTAAGAAGCAGATAGGGTTGCCAGGTGAAAGATGGAAGATGCCCATCTAGCCTCTGTTTAAAGCCCTCCAAAGAAGGTGAGTCCAAGAGGCATTCTTGTTTTGGGGCATTCTTATGAAAATGTGTAGCAGCAAGAGTTGCCTCTAGCATCTACATGTTCCAAATTTCTTCCTTTGGAATATAGATTAAATTGTAAATGTCAACCTGCATCTGGTTGAAATAACTTGCTAATATGAGTTGCTTAATATGTCTTAAGGTCTCTCTCCTCGTTTTAAGAGATAAAGCAAAACATGGTACAATGGGCCCTTCCCATCTCTTCATTGGTTACCCATTCCTTCTAGGATTCAGTATAAACCTCTTGTTTTAACTTTCAAAGCCCTACACAACCTAGCTCCCCCTCCCTTCAGCCCTCCCCCCCATTTATTTTTACCTGCCTGCTCAAGATCTGCATTCCAGGAACTCCAGCTTCTCACCCAGCCAAGGGTTTCTTCTTCCCTGGCTCGGCTTTGTCCTTTCCCATATTCCTGGAATTCCCTCCCTGAACATTTGCAGATTGCTCCTTCTCTTGGTGTTTTAAAATCCCAATTGAAAACCTTTCTACATTCAAAAGATTTTGGAATTTTAATTTGATACTGTTTTGTAACTGTGTATATTTTGATGACAGGTGTTGTTTGTTTTATATTATATATACATATATACTGCTGTTTCATATTTGATCACATGTATTGGTCAGTTTGTTTTATTTTTATACTTTCTTGCTGTTTCATACAATATTGTTGTTGGGGTTTTTTGTAGTTATCTGGATAATTTGTCTTGCAATTGTATTTTATAGTTTTATGTTTACTATTCCTTCCTTCCCTCTCTGTATGCTTATGTATATACTTATTTTAGATTATACGCCTTTGGCAGGACCCCATGTTTTGTTTTTTTGTGGGGTTTTTTTGCATGTTTTAATGTAAAGCAGCATATACATAGATGGTGCTATATAAATGAAGGATGTCAATGTCAAGAACAACAACAACAACATGTAAATTGGCTGAAATGGATAAACTGACAATGCTGATTAAGGAGAAATCTTTGGTTAATTTTTTAAAAGATTGGGATTTGTTTATTACTTTTTTGCAGCAAAGTAAAGGATATGTAGCAACTTTGGGCTGTTTAAAATGGTAGAGTTTCAATTAAAAGTTTATTATTATCACTTAGTGGAAGTAACTTTTTTTTAGTAGAATATAATCATCAGGGAGGGGGAAGTCATTAGTAGTTTTGTTTGTATTAGTTTGTTTAATAGTTTCAGGGGTTTTAGTTGTTTATTAATATTAGTTTATATCTTTTATGTATTTTATGAATTTAAAATAAGTTTGTGTTTATGTTTTTGGGTTTTGTTAATAAAAATATTTATTTTAATAAAAGGAGAGCAGATCTCTGTTGCTTGCAGGGTTTTTTCCCCATGATCTCTATGTATTCCTTACTATATTGAATATGTAGGGCTTGTGAATACGACCCAATCACGAATATATAACTCTAGATTAAAAATTTGTACCTGTGATCATGCACTCCATCCATTAAAAATAAAATTAAAAATAGGTCTTTTTAAACAAACAGCCCCAATTAATTAGGCAATGTCCTCAAACACAAAAACAACAAAAGCACCAACCAGTAGAAAACCTCCATCATAAAATGTCATCAAATGCTGCTTTACTTTTTTTTTTTTAACTTGTTTGCTTTAAAGTTATCAGGAACCAGCATGAAATGAGTGACTTGACAAGCATATCCTTCATCTTCAGGGCCACTGCTATCAGTTCTTAACTTAGGCTGTTGCCACACTGCAGAAATAATGCAGTTTGACACTGCTTTAACTATCATGGCTCCCTCCTGTGGAATCCTGGGGTTTGTAGTTCGCTGTGGCAGCAGATATCTCTGACAGAGAAGAATATTTCACAAAACTACAGATCCCAGAATTCCATAGCATTGATCCATGGTAGTTAAAGTGGTGTCAAACTGCATTATCTGCAGTTTGGTAGCAATCTTAGATTACCACCAAAAGACGTTTGAAATATACCCTCTAGCAGCTGACCTCAATATGTTGGGCTCTATTCATTTAGCTGTTAAAGGAACCCCTCAATAACAGAATTGCAACTCATTTCCTTATGAGAATATCCTGATCTCTGTCACGGGTGCAAGTAAGGGATTGCCATGTTTTATTTTCCCAGCCATTTTCCTGGTGAAGATGCAGCGGTGAGGGGGAAAGCCATCTGCTAAATTTTTAGTTTGCCACTCTGCAATTAAATGCAGAGGAGGAGATTTATGGTACAAATAGCAGTACAACAAAAATGTTGATGCTAATTAATTGGACCTGCTCATTGCACCAATCACCAGCCACTCATTGCATCAATCACATTGTATAAATGTCGGCACCGCAATGTCGGTAAAATGGAAGAAAGTGAGTAGTTACAGCCCACAGAATTCTGCCACACATGGACAAAATTGTACATCTGAATGCTTTCATGTTATCTTTGTTTTGCAGATTGCCAGACATTTTTGTTTGGGAGGTCTCTCTCTTATCCAGCAGTTTCAGGCACTCTGCTCAATGTTTCCCTTTGCATTTTTCTTGTCAGCCACTCCATCTTATTCTTAACATACTTTTTCTGGGCACCCTGAAGAGTTTTCAGATTTCTCTTAATGCCCTCAAGGCCTTCCTATTTTGTGACCCTTTCCTCCCTTTTCTCCTCACTTACAGAAAGAAAAAGAACATTCAACACTTGGGTCTTCTCTTCTGGCCAGTCACCCCTAGACAACCAATCAAGGGACTCTTTCTTCCAGCCTCGGTGATCCTATAAATAGTTCTCCTTCCTTTGTTCACTGTCTATTTAAATTCAGCTCCTCCACCAGACATCCAGCTGCACTCAGGTGTGCCAGGTCTTTAGCTGTCACTTAGAACAATACCAACACTTCTTCCTGTCACTGCTAAGGAAAGCAATGGAACCCACTTTGAAAACAGGCAGCTTTCACCTTTGAACACTGGGCTGTTGAGAGGGACTCCAGCTCCACTTTTAAGAATGGCACAGAAAAGTGAACTCCAGCACACCCGGCTTCTGCTGTCAGTGCAACACCATGGATGGAACAGACACATCTAGGAAAGCTTGCCCGTTGGAGCAGCTCATAACGTCCAGGAGCTTCCATGGGATTTTGATCTAGTGGCAACCCTACCTGGCCACTTCTAAGCAGTTACTGAATGAAGGTTGTCTCCAGCTGATGGCATATATACATACATTCATACATGTGTGTGGTTTATAGGCAGCAGGGACTGAGAGAAAGAAAAACATTTTGGCTGGCATCCTGTTCATGAATTACAATGGTGTAAGTCTGACTCATTCACATGTACAGTTGTTGTGTAGGTTGGACATCTCTCCTGACCTTGCAATAACAATAAGGACCCCCAAAACCTACATTTTAAACAGTGCATCCCCCCCCCCATTAAAACAAGCTTGGTTCCCCACGCCTGTCTCGACTGAGGGATTGAGGGTTCTTTGCTGTCTGTCAGCTAAATCTGTATCTGTTTGGAGGTCCCTCTCATCACCCTCTAGTTGTCTGGGCTCTCAGCTTGTGAACAATGGGATAGTCCAAACAGGCAGAGTTAGCATCAACACTCCACTTAAGCACTATTAAGTCTTGGAAAGTTAGGATATTTAATATTGGAGAATGAACAGTTTCTCTCTTATTCATGTAGGCTATTTTATTAAACACAGTCATTCATATGCACACACACACACACACACACACACACTCCTCTTAGGGAGAAACATAGACTTTCAAATATCTAAGCACCTTACATTAATTACATTACATTGCAGGTTAGGCATCATATATCTTATACCATATTAGGATGTCCTTGGAAATAGTCAGTGTCCATGCCCTTGGCATTACAAAACAGTCTTACTTTATACTTTGCAAACATGCTTATTGCATTGCCATGCAGGCTTCAGGGGCTTAAAATTTGCAAAATACAACTCAAACCTGTGCTCCGCCTATGACACTGCAACACTGCTATTTCCAAAGAGCAGAGGAATGAGTGGGGCTGCATCCAGCTGTTTTGCAGTAGCTGGATGTGGCACCTGCACTGCAACAGGCATCTGCAGAGAAATAGTAACTTTACTGATGGTAATCATCAATCAGGAACCAAGCTGGTTTACTGAATTTGTGATGCAACTCTTCCATGCTCCATGGTATGGAGCCCCCTGATAGCATTCTTGACACCTTCAGGCATGTTCAGGGCATCTAGTACAGTCTGCCCACCCCTTGGGTACCATGATTACATTTCAGCCTACCTGGCTGTAATGAAGCCTTTTGATGAGCAATACTGTTAGGTCATGTGTGCCTAGCAATATGTTAGGTAAGTCCCATCTCCAGTATCTGCCCAGAGCTTCTTGTTGGCCTGTCATTACCTATTACTGGCAGCTACCTCTAATGGAGGCAGTGACAAGGCACTCCAATCACCCCATTAGGCCTTGTATTGGCTTAGAAGGCTGTTTCTCCCCATATGATGGCTAGAACTTGCTTCAAACATTCCTGCAAGGAGAACTACATTGGTTAAAAGAGGGTATGTAGGTTGAATCACTATAAAGAGCCACTGATTCCCAAATGAATTCAGACCTTGGAAAAATTACCATTTTGCATTACACTTCCAGAATCCCCCAAATCCCAGTGCCTCAAAAAGTAACCTTTTCAGGTTCTGCAATAATCATTGGGTGATGAGACCTGGGGCCCATCTACATAAGGGGAAAACCTGCAGAGTACCTCACAGTAATGACATTTCGCAGCAGCAGTGACATGTCTTAATGGTGGTTTTGGCCTCAGAAGTCCCTATAAGCTTTACATGCCAGATGGCGGCTGTGAGTGATTTACTCATGTTAGTTCTTCACCACTGCTGAACTTTTTAGTCATCTAAGGTGCGCTGGAGCAATACAGCAATTTTTGATTTAACAGGAAAGCAAAAAACCCCAAACCCCACCCTGTTTTATCTCCTTAGCGATCAATCGCTCTGCTGAAAATCCAACATGGCAGCAGCAGGCAGTTGCCCTGTTAGCAAGCCCCGCCCCCACACTCACTCAACCAATCAGCTTTGCTTTTCCCTTCAAATTGCTTGTCACAAGGAGCAGGAATGCACACACCTCACTGTTGTTGTTTTTTTTTAAAAAAAGCTCCCCTCCTTCTGAATAGTGTGGATTGGTGCAGGATCCCATTTAGACAGGTAAGATTCCCAGAGAATTCCATGAGGGTTATTTTCACCATCTAGACAACCCCGTGGACTCTAAAGAAGACATTTCCTGTGAATACTATCCTTCCTAAAGAGCTTTGCCATTTACTGTTAATATTCCCAGTTTAATTACAGAACTAATTACTTGAAAATGAGTCTTAATATTAGATAGTATTTGCTTGACATTTTCCTCCTAAAAATGAAAGAGGCGGAGAATGTGTCCTTTCTGATTTCCCTGTTGATAAACAGTATGTAGATAACTTTCCACAAGGGTTATTTTCTTTTTTAATGGCTACATTTGTTATGGGAAATTAATTTGCACTATCCAGTAGTTCTAATCTATGTGCCTGTTTAATTCTAAAAGAAAATCAGATTAGGGTAATACTGGATCAATTGTCCTCTTCAATTGACTGAATAAAATTTCTGAGGACATTTTAAAATAAATGTTTGTTTATAATAGAAAGGAATCCTTTTTTAACGTGCTGCTTCAGCTCTTAATATTTCTTCTCTCCTAGTATGAACAGTTTTCTTTCTTCTGTACCACTAAGTCAAAAATACTTATTCAGTAAAAATAAAAAATTCAATGACTAATAAGAAAATATCAGGCAATCTTATTTATTTATTTATTTATGTAGGTATTTATACCCTGCTCTTTAGCCACAAAGGCTCTCAGAGCATCTTACAGATTGTTTAAACAATAACAATTTACACATCTATACTACTTTAAACAGTTTCCAATTGTGTTAGCTAATTGCCCCCACAAGCCGGGTACTCATTTTACCAACCTACAAAAGGATGGAAAGCTGAGTGAACCTTAGAGCCCTTGGGATTGAATTTGCAATGTTGTGGTTTGCAGTACTGGCATTTAACCACTGCATCACCTGGGCTCCCTGGTGTCTGAACACTGTCACCATTAGCCCAGCTTCTCTGTTGTGTAACTCTAAAGTTATGTTGCCCAACTGTACACATATACATGTGCAAGGGTGATTCAACTGTTTGGACAGATGGGGCATCTCTCATCAAATTCCCAACATTCCTCCCAACCATCAGAAGAGCACAATGTGTATTTAGACCTTACAAGGTTGGACAGTGGGTAACAATTAGATGTTCTGGTGGCAAAGTAGGACACTGGTTAACAATTAGATGTTTTTGTAATCCTTTTGCTTCAGTTATGATGATCTGCCCCACCAACCCCACTGGGCATCAGCTGCAGCTGAATATAAGGCAGGCACTTTATCTCTCATTCCAGGTACAGACAACAGCTGCTGTTCAGCAGTGGTGACATTAGAGGTGTGTGGAGAATGAGGGAATAAAATGTGGTTTGGTGTGCATGTATGCCAATTTGCAGTAGCTTTCATCTGACTCCATGATCTTTTTGCAAGGTAACTAGTGTGTGAAGATATCCGTGTTTGCTGTTCACACAGCAGGTGTGAGTGAATTATTCATGGTTCTATACTCCCCAACTTGTTCTTGCCAAACAGTTAAAAAAAATGCACAACTAAATCCAATGTGTGAAAGAGCAATCTTCTGCTTAAGTAACAGAAAAAATAGAAAGGCTGTTTCATCACCTCAGCACACAATCATTATGGTGACAATCCAACATGGTGATTCTGGGCACTGCCTTGTTAGCAAGCTCCGCCTCCCTGTGTACATCCAACCAATCAGCTATCCACTTCAAGAATGTGCTGTGCTGCAATTTGGTTGTCCTAATGAGTGGGAGTGTGCATTTCCCCTGCAGTTTTTTTAAAAACATGGGGAAAGCCGCAAAGACTTTTCCCATGTAGTTTTTCAATTTTTCCTCCCCCTACCTCTGAAAACAAGGGACCGCTGCGGGATCCCATTTGGACACATGGGATTCCCCCCAAATTCTAGGAGGATTTATTTCACTCTCTGGACTGGCCCTTGGATCCTAAACTAAGGGATAGGACTGAAGTCCAGTGGAAGGTCCCACTGCCCAAAGGGAAAGGGAGACCATTTTGTGGATGCCTCTCCCCTGGCATCCTGCTTCCTTCTGATGCATCCCCCTCTCCATTCTAGAGGGTCTCTCATCCTACAGAACACATTTCTGAGAGTGCAAAAGTCTGCAGGATGTAGGAGAAACAACTGAAAGTCACCTCCACCTTCTTTCCATTGCTGAAGTATCCATGAATGAGACAGCACTCCAGGGATGTTCCTACCAGTGGGAGCAAACTCAGAATCCCTGCCAATGGAACAGGTATTATTGTGCCAAAATTACATTTCTCTGTCTGTCTCTGTCTCTTTGTCTCTCTAATGCACCAACTGGCTTCATATTTCTCTTCCCAGGCTGATATGTACACTGTTCCTGGTGCAACTTCAAGGTCACAAATACAACTCACAGTACAAAACTCTTTACCTGCTCTATGTGGTTATACTCAGATTCAGCAATTATGGGGGAAAGGACCAGTCCTGATACTTGTCTCTACCCAACAAGTAGATCTGGCAAAACTAATGCTTTGAGCAAAATGCCCAATGCTGGAAGCAACCAGGCTTTCCAAAACCAGATCCATGTCTGTTTGTAACTGGAATCTTGAAATTCTCCCAACAGCCAGCTGGCAGCACAATGCCTGTGGCGCCCACTCTGCCAACTGCAGTCCAATGTTCACAGAGATGTTGGCACATGAAAAAGGAGCCAAGTGCAGTCTCTTCTCCTCACCATCATTGTGGTGGGTTCAGTTGCATGATATGCCATGGTTTCCCAACAACCATTTTTCTGAGTAATAACTAAGTCTTCCTGACTCAGGAGTCAAATGACACAGCCAGTTAATTGTGGGTCTCCAATGACAGTCTGCCTCCACCCACCCCAGTGTACCAGCCAGCCAATCTTTCCCCGCCTATTAGCTATGCTTTTGTTCTCCGGGCCTCTTTTAATAACCTCATAAGTTTCACACATGGAAAGTACGGAGATATAAATATCTCAGAGGATGAGAGAGAGAGAGAAATTGCCAAGTCCATATTAGTTTAGGGTGTATTACACAAAGGTAAAAAACCTTGTGCCTCAGAGATAACGACTGTTCACATAGCAGAAATTTTGTCCTTCATGATAATCACCCTCAGCAGTAGAAAGAGGGAGGAATGATAGACAAAGTCTCTACCAGAAAACAGTGCAGTCTGGGCTGGACCTTGTGGTTGAAGTCTAGGGTACCATTGATTAGATCTCTGTTGTAGAGTTGCCAGGCCAGGACTATCCCAGTCCCTGAAATTTAGGAGCCAAAACCTGAGACCTAGGGATGCTCCCTTATGACTTCACAGGAGGTTGGCCCTGGTGATGCTGCAAGGCTGCTGTGACAAGAGGCAACCCCTAGTGATGCCATTAAACATAATGCATTAAGTGTCAACCACAACTGCACAGAGCATGCCATTCAAATTTTAAAAACACCCACCAAGTCTAACACATGAGGAATGCACACAGCTCCCATATACTTTTCAAGGCAGTGCTCTCCCCCTAAGATTTCTCCCTCTCATCCTGAGGACTGGAGAAGCAGGTCCAGACCCTGATCTCTGGCAACTTTACCCTGCTACTCAGCCCCAAATGATTACCTGGAGAGCAGCAATGGATGGGCCATTGAAAAACAAGATTGGCTTCAGCACCTGAATCATCCTTTCTTCTTGTTAAAAAAAAAAAAAAAGATAGCTGCAGACAGGGTGGTGGAGTGGGCATCTGCATGATCAGAGATGCTAATTTTATTACGTTTATCTTGAAGATATACTATTTATTTCTGCAACAAAATGGTGTTTATTCCCAGCATCTGGGTTGCCAAAGCAAACTACACTTTATTCCTATAACCCCAAGAGTGCAATGATTTCAGTGAGTTTAAAGTCCAGAACTGCTTATGCCTCAAGTATTAAAAAAAAACAGGATAGGAAAACACACACAAGCACACCAGGATACCAGGAATCAATATGAAGTTGTAAAGTGGGATGTGAGACAGAAGGTGTTAGTTGTGTATTTCACAACTGAAATAAGACACATGGCTGTCTAGGAAGGAGGAGTGGCCCCTGTAGGACCATTTAGTCCATGGTCTAAAATTGCCTAGTTGCAGTGCTGTTGCTCAGTGATTTTATGTCCAGCCAGAAGAACTACATATATCTTCTCTGGCTGTGGAATTAGGAAATACGCCAACAATTGTGGACTATGGGTTCATGCCTAAAACCTTTCTTTCCACCCAGATTTTCTGAGATACATTTTTGTTAACTTACTAGATTTTCAGACAACACAGTTATAGTGTTACTATTCCACTATATTTGCTATGGCTGCCTCCTGTTGAATCCTGGGATTTGCAGTTTAGGGAGGGGCATTTGCAACTCTCAGCCAGAGAGCTCTTAGGCCTCACTAAACTACAAACCCCAGAATTCCACAGCAGGAAGCCAGAGCAGTTAAAGTGGAATAGTAACACTATAACAGTGTAGTCTAAAAATCTAAGACGCTACTGGTTTTCTTTTATATGTGTTTGTGTAGCAAACTAAATCTATATTATTATTATTATTATTATTATTATTATTATTATTTAATCTACACTAAATCCAATTGCTAGTTCCAATTGTTAGACCCACAGACTCATTGGGAATTTGCAAAGTCCACACTTACATCAGTCTCATCAGTCCATTAGGTCCAGTCTAGTTGGGACTGACAACTAGGTTTAGCGTTATATTTTCAAATTGTACATTGCTTTGGTAAATTGTTTTGTTAAGTGGTATGCAACTGTATTAAACAAACAAACAAACAAACAAACAAACAGGGAAAGACTGGGTGCCTGGAGGGAAAACTATAAGCACAGGCCAAGTTCCTTCTGGATTGCCAGCAGACTGTAAAGCTCTACCCATGTACTGCTGACAGATCAGGGGGCCAAAATGTTTCTTCTTCCCTAGCCATATAGCTGGAGATTCTGGGGTGCAGCTCTGTCACAGCTTCCAGCCACTGTTTGGCTCCAAAGGTGTCCCAGAGTGTGTCTGCCTGTTCCTGCCCAGTTAGGGAAAGAGGCGAAGCCTTCCTGCCAAGGGCAACTGCGCCTCCTTCTTCCCCAGCATTTTGGCAGCAGATGGATGGCACTCAGAAGCAGTTCTACAACCAATCCATGGTTGGGAAAGAGTTGCATCCAATTGTCATTGCACACCAAAGACAAATAATAATAAATAATAATATAATAATAATTTTTTATTTTTAACCTGCCCCTCTGCTCAGCAACCGGGGCAGCGTACAACAGGATTAAAACAGCAGCAAGTTAAAACAATCCTTCTCAATCCTAACCCTCCCACCCCTTAAAACTAAATTAAACTAGTAGAGAATTAAAAGAAAGATAAAATACAATACAATATTTAAAAAATGGCAATAGCGTCAGGGGGGCGGGTAAGCAATCAACTCCACTTGAGCTGGGAAGTTATTCCGGGAAGGCCTGCCGGAAGAGATCCGCCTTTAGCGCTTTCTTGAAGCTATCAAGAGTAGTGATAAGACGGATATTGACCGGCAGGCCATTCCAAAGTCTGGGAGCCGTAGAAGAGAAGGCCCTCTGGGAGGTCTGAGACCAGCGTAGTTTTCATAGGCTGCAGCAGGTTCCTCCCAGAGGACCAAAGTGCGCGGGGGGGATCATATGGGATGAGGCGGTCCCGGAGATAAGATGGACCCAAGCCATGTAGGACTTTAAAGGTTAAAACCAACACCTTGTACTGTGCCCGGAAACTGATCGGCAGCCAGTGGAGAGATTTAAGCACAGGTGTTATATGCTCTCTCCTAGATGTACCCGTAATTAACCTGGCTGCCATGTTTTGTACCAGTTGAAGTTTCCGGGTTAAGCACAAAGGTAGCCCCATGCAGAGTGCATTGCAGTAATCCAAACGTGAGGTTACCAAAGCATGTACCACAGTTTCCAGATCCCTTGTATCCAGGTAAGGGCGCAGCTGGCGTATAAGCCAAAGCTGAAAAGACAAAGCCATGAAAGAAAGAGATAGTGATACCTCCATGCAATATCTCCCAAGTGTAACTGGGAGTTATGCCAGTGTATATCACCAACAGGATTCTGGCCATAACTTTTGACATTGTACAACAAGGTTACTGGTCACAGGGCACTTCTGTTACAATCTTACCTTCATGCTTCCTGACTTTGTGGACCTTGGGCAGACATGAGATACCCTTAATTCTGGTCTAAAATTGTCAGGTTTTTTGTTTTGTTTTTTGCTTGTTTATTGAATATGCATGTCTGTGTGATGCAACCTAGATGGACATTCCCACCCACAACCTCTCTTTGTTATAATAGTGTTGTGCAGAGCAAGAGGAGACAGAAACAGTACAAGAATAATGATAGCTTCTATTCAGAGCTTGGAAAGCTATTTTTAAAATCAAATAGTTTGAAGCCCCCCATTTATAGTTCCAAGGACCCCATTATACAAATTACATACTGTGCTGATACCTCTATTAGGTCAACCAAAAGAGCAAACAATTCATTACATTAGCTTTTGAAGCCCCTTGGATTTTCCATCAGACGCAGCTGGTAAAATCATGAAGAGGAGAAAAAATGATGGTGCTAGAGTCACAGGTCTGCATGGGCACATCATACCTACCTTGTGTTTTGATGGGCACATCATACCTAACTTGTGTTTTCTGGGTTGCCAGGTCAGGACCGTTCCAGGCCCAGAGCACCAAAACCTGAGACTAAGGAGATTTTCAGACTACACTGTTATAGTGTTACTATTCCACTTTAATTGCTCTGGCTTCCTGCTGTGGAATTCTGGGGTTTGTAGTTTAGTGAGGCCTAAGAGCTCTCTGGCTGAGAGTTGCAAATGCCCCTCCCTAAACTGCAAATCCCAGGATTCAACAGGAGGCAGCCATAGCAAATATAGTGGAATAGTAACACTATAACTGTGTTGTCTGAAAATCTAGCAAGGGATGACCCCTTGTGATGGCACAGCGGGGTGGGCCCTGTGATGTCATTAACCATAATACATTAAGTATCAGCCACAGTTGCACACAATATGCCATTCAAGAAAAAAAAAACACTCACAAAGTCTAACAAATGTGGAAAATGTGTGTATGTGTGTATGTACAGTTTTCAAGGCACTGTTCTCACCCTGATATTCTTCCCCTTCGATTAGAGAAGAGATACCAGGCCCTGAGATCTGACAACGCTATGCTTGGTGTAGTATAGAGGGAGGTAAGTGGGAGACAGAAAGTTAGGTGATCACCCCCATGGCTATGAGATGTCTGGGAACAAAAGCAATGAAGAAAAGCACCCTTCATGGGGTGTGGGGAAACTAAATTCTGCCACTTCCTTAAGAAAGGAAGCCCAGTTGGGCTTTACTCCTGGGTAAACCCACATGGGATTGAAACACAGGCCCCCAAGGCACCTGTGAGAAACCTGGCTCCAGCAGCGTGTGTGGGGTTCAGCTGAACAGCCCAGAGGCGGGGAGGAACCCTTTACTCATGAGTAAACCCCCATGGACCTGCCCAGCGGCACGCTTGGGGCCTGCAGCTAGTGGAAGCATTCCACATGTTTCTGCTCCCAGTGTTCTGATTGGCTGGCCAACGGAGAGCTTTGATTGGTTGGGAAGTTTCCTAAGCGGCCAATCAGCACACTAGGAATGGCAACATACCTAAGAGTTTTATATAGAGAGATTACTGTATTTGCTTTCCTGATTCTCTTAGGAAAGAATGGGCCCTAAAGCAAATCAGGCCTGATTTCTCACTAGAGCGCAAGATGGCTGAACTGTGGCTATCATGCTTTGAACATATCATAAGATGACATGCCTCATTGGAGAAGGTAATAATGCTCAGCAAAGTGGAAGGAAGTGGGAAAAGGGAAGCCAACATTACAGATCATGGAAATCACAGCTCTGAGTTTTCAAGACCTCAGCAGGGCAGTTGTTGACCAGGGCTCTTGGAGGTCTGTCCCTCATACAGTTGCCATAAGTCAAAGTTGACTTGATGGCAAATAACAATAACAGATAAAACTAACTTTTCATTTGTACTAACAGCTTCAGGACCCTACTTCTGCTACACTAGCCACCCAACATTAGTTAAGTTCCTGCACCCAGGTGAAAGGGCTCTGCTCTCTCTTTTTCCCTGTGTTCTTATTTCATACTCTCCAACTGTACTGATTTGAGAAGGGCAGCCCTGAATAATTCTCCACTATCGCATATTTTCAGCTGCTTTTAAAATCTCCCAGTTTCTCTCTTCTCCTCCTACTTCCCCACTTTCTCTTCAGCTTACCTCAGTTGCTGCAAATGGAGGCTGTGACACACTGCAGAAATAATGCAGTTTGACACCACTGTAACTGCCATGGCTCAATGCTATGGAATTATGGGATTTGTAGTTTTGTGAGGTATTTAGCCTTCTCTGTCAGAGAGCTCTAGTGCTACAACAAACCACAAATCCCAGGATTCCCTCGGACGGGGCCATGATAGTTAAAACAGTGTCACTGCATTATTTCTGCAGTGTATCAGCAGTCTGAGTTCAAAGTGAGTGCCAAGTTTGAACTCAGTTACCTCAGCGGAGGGGGAAAGAGGAGAGGAGAAGGTAGACTCTTGCCCTTCCCAGTAAGCTCAGGCAAAAGCAAAAAGGTACAGCCTCTTCTAGTTTGTGTGATCTTTCTTTTGCCATCTTGGTTACACTTTGGTGTCACTGGGCCACACATGTGCCAGTCTTCATGTGTGAAAAATCGGAAGGTATGTTTTATTCCCTGCCACAGCCTATGAACTCAGTGAGGGGCCGGTAGGAATGTGCTGCAACATGGAGCTAAATCATCAGTGCTGGTGATGGTATTTATTAGCCTTCTGCCTCAAACAGACACACTCTGCGTGTTGACCTGCAGAACCTGCCAAGTCCTTTTGTAGACTCTGAAGGACCAACCAATGATGACACCAAATAAAGGAAATGAAAGCTAATTTAACGAGTGCTTTTTCTCCAGTCCTTCCTTTAAGTACAAACACCATCTGGTTCCCTTAACTCTGTCAGCTTTTCCAGTCCTGAGGCATTTATTTTTTTTCTCTCTCTTCCTAATTACTGTCATTACGCAGTGGGTAGTGATTACAACGGATCCTGATGAGAGATACCAGGAAGGTCTTGTCCCCCTATAGACTTGGCACGCGGAACTAGCCAGCCTCCCTGAAGCTGTTGAAGGGGAAAGGGTGTGTGTGTGTGTGGGGGGGGGGGTTAACAGTGATAACAATTTTATAAAGATGAATTCATGCTGCTGATGTTCACTGAGGATTTTATTTTATTATTTTATTTTGTTTTATTTTATTTTATTTTATTTTAATGTTAATGTTAGGAATGGGGGGCACAGACCAGGCAAAGAAATTGGTAGCTCACAGAAAATTGAATCAGTGAAGGCACCTCTTTGTATTTAAAAGTAGGGAGCAAAACTGTGCTGAAGACAGGAAGAGACATACTGGAAGCCTCAAATGTTTGAGTAATTTAAGCTCAGATTCAAGTGTGAGAGACGTATATCTATGAACAGAGTAGGTGAGAGAATTATTTCTAGGAATGAAGTCATTTACACCTTCCCCTTCCTCCCTAAACACCTCACAATGAATAAAACGCAGCATCCTTGGGCAGCTTTTTTTAAAAAAGGTTGTTGAATATACATGATTTCATTCCTTCCCACCCTCACAGTGCTTTGTACCTGCTTTTTATTTAAGGAGCACAGTTCTAGCTTGCCATTCTATGATCTTGTGCATTTTCCTAAGGCAGAAAGTCTCCATGCTACCTGCAAATACATATCATGAAATCTCAGTATCTGTTTCTTCTAGGGAAGAACAGCAACAAAAGGATGTGATTTGAAGTTGAGAAGTGGCATTGGAGGGTTGCTTCTCCCTCCTCCTACCCACCTCTTTCCTCTAAACCAATGTTCTTAACCTGTTGTCCATGGACCTCCAGGGGTCTGCAATGTCCTCACAGGGGGTCCACGAAGGCTTGAAGTTTGCTCAGCCCATGTGACAGGAGTCAAGGCAAAGGCTGGCTGGCTTGGCCTACGCATTGCTCTTCAATCCACTCTAGTCACAAATTTATAGGAAGAAGCAGAAAAGCCTCCCCTCCCCTCCAGTGCCTCTGAGGGAAGGGTTAATGCATGGTGTAATTGCATTTTTTTTTTAATCATCGGGCGGTATTATTGTTGTTGTTTTAAATCTTGAGTTAAGTCTTGGGTGTCCACAGCAACAAAATATATTTAAAGGGGGTTCCTGGTAAAGAAAAGGTTAAGAGCCACTGATCCAAACAAACTCCCTCCAGCTGCTTCTATGCCTGCACAGTTCCTTATTTGTGTGCATGCAACTTGTGTCTGGAACCCACAGACAGAAGCAGCTGAGAGAGAGAAGAAACAGGGGAAAGGAAACAGAGGGGGAAAGGATCAAGCAATCTGTGCTGCTTCTCTGCTTCAAATTAACTCCTGAAGTTCCCTTTCCTTAGATGAAGGGACATTGTTACATTTTCTTATGTGTATCACATATTGTTGCTCTTGCTTGATAGTAGGCCCCATAGAATTTGGTGAGTTTCCCTTCTGAGTAAACTAGGGACGGAAAGAATGTTTTCAATTATACATTTCCTGGTTGAAAATGGGCTTTCTGACAGTCAGAAAAACCTGTTGGGAAGATTAGTAGAGCAGCAAGATTTTTACATAGTTTCTTCTTGGTATTCAGACATCCCAAAGTGTTCTGGGGAATTATTGTACAAAGAACTGCATGTTGGGGTATTCGTTTTTGCACAAAATACATGGGGTTTTGCACCAAAAACCATTTTACCATAGAATAGTGTCCCTAGAACACTGGGTTGAATAGTGCAGAGAATATTCATTTTCTACCATGGTAGAATGAAAACTATAATAATTATTCATATTGATATTGACTGAACCTAGAGAGCACTCACCAATGGTTGCTCTTCACCCTGAAGAGAAATTATTAGTGGAGTACATCAGGGTTCTGTCCTGGGCCAAGTGTGGTTCAACATCTTTACAAACAATTTAGATGATGGAACAGGAGGCTTGTTTATTAAATTAGCAGATTATATCAAATGGTTGGGGGGGCAGTAGAAAATATCTCAGGGGAAAGGATCAGAATTCAAAATGACCTGACAGCTTGGAGAATTGGGCCAAATCTAACAAAATGAATTTCAACATGGATAAATGAAAGGTACTATATCTAGGCAGGAAAAATGAAACTCACAAATATAGGATGGGTGACACCTGGCTTGAAACTACTACATGTGAAAAGGATTGAAGGGTCTTAGTAGACCACAACAGCGTGATGCAGCAACCCCCAAAGCCAATGCAATTCTGGGCTGCATCAATAGTATAATGTCCAGATGAAGGGAAGTAGTCGTGCCACTCTACTGTATTTTGCCTTAGTCAGACCTCACCTGGAATATTGTGTCCAGTTCTGAGCAGCACAGTTGGGGCATTGACAAGCTGGAATGCATCCAGAGGAGGGTGACCAAAATGATAAAAGGTCTGGGAATCAAGCTTTATGAGGAACAACTTGAGGAGCTTAGAGAAGAGAAGACTGAGAAGGCATCTTTAAATACCTGAAGGGATGTCATGTAGAAAATGGAGCAGGCTTGTTTTATGCTACTCTAGAGACTAGAATGAGAACACATGGATCACAATAGTTCATCACAATAGTTCATTCCAAAGATTTCATGAAGCCCAGAACAACATCTCCCCAATTGTTGCACACTCATGTTTAATTTATATTAAATATGTATTGGCTGTTTTTCCATCTGAAGTCCTTGAAGTATTTTATAGCTAAAACATGATAACATACAAAATCACGTCCCTAAACAGACAAATAAAAGGGCAGATGCAAACAACAGTGCAACCATCCTCAGCATCCTCAGTCAAAGCTAAAGGCCCAGTGAAATAAAACAGTCTTTAATAAGGCCAGAAGAGTCTCAAAGGAGGTGTCCAGAACCTAGACGTCACCACAGAAAAGGCTCTGTTTTGTGTTACCACCAGCCACCTTTCTAAAGGTGGCAGGACATGAAGGAAAGCCTCTGATGAAGGCCTTAAAAAGCTTGTATGAGTGAAAGTAGACCAAGTTGGATTTCATCTTAACTTCACACATATCAGCAATGGGGAATCTTTTTCACCCAAAGAGATACATTCTTTCATGGTCTGCCTGGTTGGGTAGGACCAAAACCCAAGGTTGATTTGGCCGAGTGTCCAACATTTCTCTCTCTTTCTTTCAATATCCCTATCTAACACACATACATGCTGTGCGGTAATAATGGTTGGGGGATGGGGCTTCCCATTGGAGCCAGTATGATAAAGGAATGCACTGGGGAAAAACAAAACAAAACCGTACACTGTCTTTTATGTGATGGTGGAAATAAAAGGGTAATAAATCAGTGTTGCTATCTTGGGTTTGTGCTTCTACAGAATGGGAACAAAGGTACAGAGAAAATTGGAAAGATGAAGTGTTAACTTTGGTTATCATGCCCAAGCCAGTTTATCTAGGAGTTATACCCTTCCTCATACATTTTGAAGAATTAACTACAGTACAATCAAATTGTAGGATGAGGAATCATCCTCATTCCTCCACTGTGCCTTTCCGCCCCCAACATCCCCAGTGTATTGTTTCCATATCATCTATTTGGGATTCCCTCACTCATCCTCTGTTATTGCACTGCTCAGACCTTCTCCCACCTGATAGATATCCAGGCTCAGTCTAACATGTTAATGCTGTCACTTGTTCAGCTAACTCAACTTTTGTACCATCTGGAATTAGTGACCAATGCAGGCCCTGAAAAATAAGTAGGAATGTCAGTACTACTCTCTCTGCCTGCAGCATGTTTTTAGTTGTGCGTGTGGTAGAGGAGTGCCACCTGATGGTAGGAGGGTGCTTTCAGTTTCTTTGCCAGTATAAAACTTCACATTGGCTATGTATTATAATAACAACTACTCACAATTCTTTTGTGGCAATAAAAGTTTGTGCAGTTTTCCTTATAAGCCACATTCCACAAAGGGCACATTCCAGAGCTGGTTAAAAATAGAACAAAGAGAGCCTTTCTGGCCTGTTAAGGATAAAATCTGGAATCCACAATTGGGTAATACCTTAATAGACTTCAACACACCACAGAAGTGTGTTTTTGTGTTCTCCATAACTCTTCATCCAGCTAGGTGGTACAGAAAGCTGGACCATGGGGAAAGAAACAGAAAAGGCCAAAAAGGTGGCCAAAGGTTGGAGCCATGAGGGCCAACGTAGACTCACTCCCAAGATGCAAACTGAACAGGTCATTGGTAGTTGTGCAAGAATCAGATTACAACTGTCCATGCACACTAGGACAAGATGCAATGGCTTGTCTCCTTTCCCAAAAATACAAGGGCTGGGTGCAGCTCAGAGATCTGTCCCTTGCCTTGAGTGAAACACACAAGTACCTGAGGATATAGAGCAAAAGCACAGAGAAACATTAAAGTCTTTATATGAGCAAAGCTGGAGATCAAATTTTAGATGGTGCACTAAGTAAAAACATCAGTTGAGCTAAATTGTGAGTATTACTTAGCACCTAAATGGGATAGAACCTTCAGTGAAAAGTTTAGAAGGTAGGATAGTGTCTTTCTATGGAGACAGTTTCCCTCCGGAGGTCTAAATGTGAACTTATTTTTCAAAGCAAACAAAAAGGCAAAGGTAGCCTTGCTGGTCCAATGAAAAAAGAACTTAGGACCAACCAAATGCAAGCTTTTGAATACTACAAAACTCTTTAATGGGGTGAGTGTTATCCAAATCTAATGGATGGGGAAGAAACAAAAAAGTCTGGAAGCTGTGTTGGTAGGGTAGTGAGAAGCCATCATAGGAAATGGAGACTATTAAACTGTTAATCTTTTCAACACCATCAGAATGATATACAGTTGTCCCTCTGTATCCATGGATTTGGTATCCATGGATTTAAGTGTTCACGACTTGAAAATATTCTTAAAAAAATAATAATCCCAAAAGCAAACCTTGATTTTGCCAGGTTATATAAGGAACACCATTTTTCTATGCCACTGCATATAATGGGACTTGAGTATTCATGGATTTTGGTATCCACAGAGGGTCCTGGACCAAACCCCAGCGAATATGAAGGGACAACTGTATATCTCTATTCTGGGAAACACCAATGCTCTGCTTTCCTTGCTCATTAAACAAATCCATAACTTATGCCCATTTAGAAGGAAGTCTGTTTTGGAGCCAAATTCTAGCCCTGCAATAAGAAGTCAGGTTGGGGTTGTTGTCATTGATGCTGCTGCTACAATCGTTTTGATTTGTATGTAGTGAAGGGTCCAGGCACTGCCCCCAGATCTGTCACTGGGATTTGCTCACACATTCCTTGGGTTGCAAATCAGCTACCTGCACAAATGAGGAAAGTATTTCCTGCATCTTGCTCCCCGCCCCCAAGATCTGAATACTGTAATAATACAAACAACGGAGATTCTCTCTTAAGAGGAGATGGTGAAGAGTTCTTTGCCTTGCTCACAAAAGGGAACCGAAAAACTACTGGTGGAAACTTACCAAGAGAAATGAGAGCAGCTGGTGCCACACTCACCTCTCTTCCCTTAGGCAAAGGGGTGGGGAGAGAAAACACCACAAGATTGTTTGAGCCAAATTGACAAGCATATGCTGGCGGAGTAGTGAGAAAACAACAACAGAGGTTTCTGATGGGCTGCTGACAACTCTGGGAGAGAGTCAACAGTCCTTTAAGAGTAAAGATTGACCTCGGACATACCAGCCAAACTTTGGGCCCTTTCATACCACACAATTATAGCACTATGATTCCACTTTAACAGCCATGGCAATGTCCTATGGAATTGTGGGATTTTTAGTTTAGGGAGTGGTGAGTAGTTTCCCCAGGATCATTTGGGTAACATTGTAAAGGGAGCTTTAATTAAAACAAATGATCTGTTCTTCCAACCCCTGAGCAAGGCAGAGCACATGTTCTTAAGTATTTTGCATATCTACTCATAAACTTCCCCTTTGAGTATAGTAACTTTTACCACAGGATATATATTTATAAAAAGCATAGAAGCTCAACATGCCTCCCTCCCATACCCACTTCCCACATCATTTGCATCCTTTTACATTTTGTTGTGAGACACACAGCCTTTTCTTAGTACGTAACAGTTGCAGACATGGGATACCAGCTACAATAGTAATCCCAGATCTCTGTCCATGGTCCTGCATGACTTCAACTCTAGTTGATCATCCCTAGGTAATTCTTTTCCTTCTATGCTCTGCAATTCTGCTCTTTGTGTTTTGAGCTGTGGTCATGGAACAGTAAAATAATAATAATAATAATAATAATAATAATAATAATAATAAAAAAAAATCAACAGAGCAAGACCCAAAAGGTAATAAAAGTTCCCAGACATGTACATAGGCCAGAATGAACTTCCTTATATTGCTCACAAACTTTTATTATACGCTGAAAATATCAGCTTTAAACAAAGCATCACAACACTTATCCAACAAACCACCACCAACATTCTTACAGTTGAAAGCATAACTGCAATGGGACTTAAAGGTATGGAAAGTAAATTAAGATGAAGACCAAATTTCACTGACTGAAAGTTGAAGACCTAACAACTTCCCAGCAAGAACATTGCAGAATAATGGCCACTAGTTTTTCAGTATGTGTGTGTGTGTGTTTGTCACATTCAAATTATGTTATGTTGCGCCTAATGAGAGCATGGGCACATAGTGCAGCTCTTGATGATGAAAACAGCTGTCTCTCCATTTAAGCACCACTCAATATTTCTGTCCCTTTTCATTTCTGTTCTTTGAATTCCTACAAGCAGCACCAAGTTCCTTTAGCAGGAACAATATAGATGTCAGATCATTGGTCTATCTAGCCCAGTACTGGCAGCCTTGACTGGCAGCAATCACTCTGCAAGCTTTCAGGCTGTATTTTTTTTCTAGACCTACCTGGAGATTTCTGGTATTCCTTGATGGTTTCCCATCCAAGTACTATCCAGGCCTGGACATGCTTAGGCTCCAATATCAGATGAGATTGTGTATCTTTGAGGTGGAATGGAGAATCTAATCAGTTGTCTTGCTGGTTTAGTTTTAGGGGACAGGTTTTTTTAAAAAAGCAAACAAAGGAATTTGTGAATTCTAAGCAATACTTTTATTTCCTTGGGCACCTATGTTTTTTAATTTCTCTAGCCTCAAAGCTTTTCAAGGAAGGAGAGCAAAATGTAACCCATAGTATCAGTGGTGTCCTTTTGTAAGAGGCAGAGCTGGGACTTTTGGATAGATGGGAGTTCTTTAACTTAATTACAATGTGGGAAACAGCAAACTTACTTCCACTGTTACAGTGAAACAATCCCCTGGTGCCCATGTCCAGTCACCATCCTTTCATGGTCAAGCATGTTTTTATCATGTTTGAGGGAGAGCCTGCTAGTCTCAACCCTTTTAAAACTGCTGCTATGGCAACTTCTCACTGAGGAAGTTTTCTTGAGTAGTCTTGGTGGTCACCAGCACAGTTGCCCCAAGTTCAGTTGCTGGCACTGGAAAAGTAGGGTTGCAATTGTTATCACAGGAGGGCAGGAAAACTGCTTCGATATCACTTCCTGCTATAGTGATATGGTGCACTTTTAAGGTGTCTTCTGTAAAAGTGTTTGAAGTAACAACTGAATGTGGACAGTCAAGTTGTTCAGGACCATCACCTCCTGGGCTACAGCCAAGGCCTTTACGAACTTCATTTTCAATGGAGTGATCATTTTCTAAAATAGAAACAATTTCATAAGTAATGCACAAGAGGTAAGAAGGTGTAGCCAAAGAGCCTTTGAGTGCAAGTGATATCTCTTGTCCTTTAAAAAAAAAAAAAGCTTAGAACACATGTGAGATAAAAGCAAGGAGGAAAAAAAAAAGCTTCCCCAGGGAAAAGACCTATCTGTGCTCAACTTCAGTAGCATCTGAAATCTTCAGCTACTCAACAATTTTGAGGTATGACATGACAAGACTAAAATCATGACCTATTAAACATAAAATGGGATGAAAAGAGAAGAATGGATTGAGATTTATCGACTCCTAAGTAGCCTGAACAGTTTTTTTTTAAAACTGGGCTCTGATGAAAATCCTTAACTACTCCCTTTCTCATACTACTCCTCCAGACATCCTACAATAGTCTGAAACAATGCACATTTGTCTGCTAGTAATGAGTCACTGAGTATTTTTCTTCACTTTCCCCACCCCCACCCCAGAAGGCAACTTGGTGGGCTTTAAACACATGTACAACTGTAGATAAGGAGAAAAGAGAAGATAACCCCTAAAGACCAAGAGCAGGTGATGTCCCCCTGTAGCCTCCTGAAGGAAGAGGACAAGGTATCTTGCATAGGATCTTCAATTTCCCTGAATGAAATTATACAAGAAAGACCATTTCTGATCTTAGAAGCAAAATACTGAGCTGCATATGACATTAACCTAAGCAAGGTCACAGCTACAAATGTTATATTGGGATTGATTTATTGTGTTGTTGTGTGCCTCCAAGTCCTTTCTTAGTTATGGTAAACCTAAGGCTACCCTACCATGGGCTCAGTAACAGCACTGGGGTGTAAGTGTGTGATGAGGGAGAACCACATCAGGTGACACCGTTGGGGGGAGGGTTGACACCAGGCTTAGTGATGCCACAACATGGGCTTTTCTTGGCAAGATTTGTTTAGGGGGGAGTTGCCATTGCCTTCCTCTGGGGCTGCAAGAGTACAGCTTGCCCCAGGTCATGTCATGGGTTTTCACAGCCAAGCAAGGATTCAGACTCTGGTCTCCCAGAATCCTAGTTCAACACTCAAACTGCTACACCACACACTGGCTCTTTCATTAGACTTATACCTGTTTAATATTCTCACAGATTTTGCCTTCCCAATTCTGAGAAATTAAAATTTGGTGAAAGGTTTTGTTTTTTAAAAAGCCCACCCACAAAATTATACTTCCAAAAATTCACAGGGAAGAGAGAGTAACGAAAAGCCATACCAACAGACCTTGGGAAAGTTGGCATTTAAGGCTACAATTTTCAAAATCCTATTGGTCCTGCTGCTAGGGAGATTCTAGGACTTGTAGTCCAAAAGATAATCTTTCTAATTTCTAAATAAATGTAGCTGTGCCCAAAGAATACACACTGACTTCCATCTGGACTTGTGTATGCCAATCATGTATGGATGCCCATTTCCATGTGTGGTTTATTGTTGGCCACATTGTACAGACTCTGATTTGGCCTCCTTATATTGGTCTCTATAGCTGACTTTTTCTTTTCTTTTCTATCAATGTGGGGCTCACAGATTGACATCTAATATGAGTTGTCAGTGATGCTTTCTTATTCATATCCCAAGCTTCCTTTCCCCTCTTGCTTCTCCTCATCCTTCATTCTCCTTATCCTTCATTACTGTTTGCATTTCATGTTATCCATTAAAAAAAAATAAAAACTAGAAAGAACAATAAAAATGAATACAGATGTAAGGATGTGTATGTTAACCATGTGTCAATGCACACTGGATGTGTATATTAAGCAATGCACACAAAAACAGAAGATACTGAAAAGCAGTGAACATATTCAGTTATGACACAACTGGCACTTACACTCGGATGCTATACTATCAAGGAACTTCAGAAGAGAAAAAGATATTAAAGATTGGTTCTCTCCTCAGACTTTGTCATGCAATAGCCATAAAATATATGGCTTCTGGTGGACAAGATCAAAGGAAGACAACTTCAAGGCCTTGGGTGGCTAGCGCTGCCAGACCCCAAAGACACTGAAAGCTAGATCCCCCCACTTGCTGAAATTCAGTTGTGTTATGGTATCAACTCCACTTGAAAACAATGACTTTTTAAAATACAAGGCACACGGGCACTGTGCACTTTGTTTTGAAGTCAATTAATGTCTCCAGGAGGCTCTTGGGAATGCTGATTAGCTTCAAAACTAGATGCATTTTCCCTGTGCACCTTGTTTTAACACATCAGTGTTCACATGGTAGGGAGGCCCTGCTTTCTGCAGCATGGCAGCAAATGTAAATGTAAAATGGTGCTTTTTTATTGTCACTGAAGCAAATCCAGTGATGGCAGAGACAGTGAAAAACCCAAGAGGCGGGGACATTTGCATGCAGCCTACATGTTGTGTGTTGCCCACCTCTGGCCTAGAATCTAAGACGGAATCCTGTTGGTTCACTACAAGTGTGGTTGCACTTTTTCCAGGATCATACAGCAATGGTGAGGGAAGGTAGATAAAATATGCCAAATCTCTGAGCAACCTATTTCTCCAATGTCTTACTACCATTTGGTCACAGTGTCTGCAGCCTTTTTCCTCCTGTTGCCTCTACCTATGGTGGTGGAGTTATGCAGCGATCAACAGGATTCCAATCCTTGTCACTAGGTGATGAAGTCCATAATGGATTAAAATCCATTCTCAGAAAGGTTGACAGCACCTACCTTTGGAATTCTCCTTACCAGCTTTCCTCATTTTCTTCCTTCTTCTTTGTTTCAGGTATATTACAAAGCATAGAATTGCTGTGGTGAAGGTTAGTCCCACAAAAGCATAGAGACCATAGGTTAAGGCTGCACAAGTCTGCTCTGCAGTAAGAGCTGCTGGTATCTGGGTTGTAATGGAGGCCACTCTGAGAATGGTTGCTGTGGAGGAAAAGAGAGACTGATAATGGGTCATATCTACGATGACATGTGGGTTGTTATTTCAAACAACTCTTGCACCTGACGGATTTTGGATTATTTTAGCATTAGGACAGAAATAGTGAGAATAATGGGCAGTAATTTGTTTGTTTGTCTAATTACACTTCTATCTTACTCTTCCTTCCAAGGTGCTTTGGAAAGGGTGCACAGTTCCTCTTTCCTAGTAACAACAACAACAACCCCTCATTTTATCCTCACATCAGCTGTATGAGGTAGATGAGGCTGGGTGAATACAATATGACTGGCTCAAGGTTACCCAGGGAGCTTCATGGCAGAGTGAGGAGACGAACATGGGCCTTCTTGGTGCTGCTCCAACGCTCTGAGCACTGATGGTGAAAGTGCCCACCTCCCTACTTAAAGTTTCAGTTCTTCCTACGAGGACTCTTTGTAAGTGCCCCAGCATCTGAAGTCCAACAGGTAAACAGCAAAGGGGGGGGGCTTCTTGCCTTTGTTGTACCACCTCTGTAGCTCCCTGTCCAAATAAATTCTCCTAGAACTTGGAAAAGTTATTGCTGGACTCAAGATCCCAGAATTTTCCAGACATTGAATCTACTGGGTAGTGGATATAGAAAGTTGCAATATATAGCACAGTGATACCAAAGTTGAATGGCAGTCATCAAACGAAAACATCATTGGGTAGCCTTATATAAATGGCATTCAACAAAACACTGTCTTAGCATGTTTGCAGAAACGAATAGTTGGTTTCCTCATTCAAAAGTCTAGTAGCAGCATAGGTAGTAAAAGATCGCCACCCTCTAGATCTTACCAGATTGAGGAATGCCCAAGAAAATCACTGACTTCAGGTAACAGTCCATATAACAATTAAGAGAAAGGTGGGATATAAATGAATAAAATGACAACAACTACTACTAACTGCTATCACTACTTTCCAGGTGGTCTTTCTTTGCTTAGAAATGATTGGCAATGTTGCCAAGGTAAGTGTAGTTTGCTGTAGAGTAGGCCATGGTAAAAAGGGTTAGTTCAGCAATTACTTTATAAAGAGTTCTATGATGGCTGAGTTTGCCATTTTTACCGCACACTATTGCAGGAACTTCAGCTGAGAAGAAAGAGGATGGGGTGAAGGAAGATAAGTAAGTTGATGTGTTGGGGGGGGGGTTGCTTCAAAGAAAAAAGACTTATGAAGGAATGTGAATAGAACCTAATGTACTGTGTATTAAAACAACACAAAATTCTGTACTAAGTATATTTAAATAGATTTTCTCATATTACACGATTTCTTCCCCTTTAATCATGGCAAGGGGAAATAAATATGTAGGCCACTAAAACTCTGCTCTCTACACCACACCTGACGTCTGCAGGTTCACCCCCTGTTGACCAAACACATTCACATGAATCTGAGGGTGAAAGACTTTGCTTTGCTAAAAATAAAAGATGAAATTGTCAGGCTGCTGATTTCTGCACCTACTACTGATTTCTGCCATTGGATTGTCTGATCAAGGAGTACATGCAGCTCCTGATTTGACAAGGGATACAAAATCTAGTGAAAAGATTATAAAAGGGTGAACAAACAACAGGTGTATGATCTTTTAAATAGATTTTAAAAACAGAAGAAAGACGTTAGCTTCAAAGAAACCACTGAAAAGGATTTGGACAACTAATTGGTGAGGTTGTTGAGGTCCTCAAACAAACATAAGCAATACTTGTGTTCCTGGGCATGACTTCTGTGTTCATTAACAGAAAATTTGCTCCCAGAGGCAGAAATAACATGAACAGAATAGGGACAGGCCCTGCATGGCAGAAGAAGAAGAAGAAAAGAAGAAGAAGAAGAAGAAGAAGAAGAAGAAGAAGAAGAAGAAGAAGAGCAGTTCAGCATACCTTTTATCCCAAACAAATAATATGCACATGGGAAATGAAACAACCAGGTTAGCTAAGCCTTGCATAAGGAAACAAAACACTTTGAAACAAAGGCTTCTTCCAAAATATATCAAGGGATGACTTTTTTTTTCAGTAACCCCTATTTATCATTTGCATTTAGGTGGCCAGACTTGTAGAGCTATGTTTTTTTTAACACAGAATCATAGAATTGCAGAGTTGGAAGAGACCACAACGGCCATCCAGTCCAACCCCCTGCCATGCAGGAAATCTTGATCAAAGCATCCCTAACAGATGTCAATCCAGCCTCTGTTTAAAGACCTCCAAGGAAAGAGACCCCACCATGCTCCGAGGGAGTGTGTTCCACTGCCGAACAGCTCTTACTGTCAGAAAGTTCCTCCTAATGTTGAGGTGGAATCTCTGTTCCTGGAGCTTACATCCATTGTTTTGTGTTCTAGTTTCTGGCATAGCTGGTGAGGCTGGCTTATTTGCTCTCCCCTTTTCTCTCCATTTTGCTATTCATGCTTGCTCAGTCAGGGGCTGCAGGCAGGTATGGGTACCAGATCTACAGGCAAACCAGCAGTTCCACTCTGTCCAATGTGTCCTGAAACCACATTGTTGGGGCAGCCATTTCTTTCTTTGTATACTATCCTTGGAAATGGAATTGATTATGGACTTTATCAGATGCACAGAATAAGGCATCATAACGATGCCACATAACAGCAAAAGGGCACACATACCACACGACATCACCCTTTCCCGGTTATGTCCCCTTAAAAACCCGTACTTTTTAATTGATGGCTGAAGCTGTCAATTGATCCCCTGGTTTGTTTTTTGTTTGTTTGTTTGTTTGTTTTTGCTGGTATAGCCAGCATGTGAAACCTCACATGTTTTTTTACCGTGCTTTCACCATCAATGGCCAGTCCAGCATAAACACTTCCAGGTGAGATCTCAACATCCAGGTAAGTGACGCACTTTTTATGATCCTCCCCGGGGTTACTTGTAAGTTTTAAAGTGTTTTTTTTTTTTTGCTTTTTAGTGTTATTTTTGTTTTGTTTTTAATTTTCCGCATGATGAAGTCTCGCAATATTCATGGGATTTCAAAGGAGGAAGTGAACAGAGTTCCATTCACTTCCTCTTTCATTGCCTGGGCTGCCTTTGCCAGGAAAGCAAGGTAAGTGTGTGTGTGTATGTGTGTGTGTTCTTTTGCTGGCATAAAAGTGGATTTTTTTTATGCCAGCAAAAGAATGCTTTAAGGGGATCATCTGATAAAGTCCAAAGTTTCCCTTGCCAGGGGCATTTACAGTTTCATTTCTCACTGCACAGTTTTTACTTTGTATGTTTTAAATTATGATTTAACTGTATTTTAAAATTGTTTTAAAATATGTATTCTAAATAGAATTGATGTTTAATTTTTTAAACTTTTGTAACAGTATATTTTTAGCTAAATCTTGATTAACGGAGAGAGGAGTGATACAATTAAAATAACTAAAGGCACAAGACAAGGATGTCCGTTGTCCTCACTACTTTTTCTTATAGTTATTGAAGTGCTAATTAATAAGATCAGAAGCGATGAGAGAATTAAAGGAACGAGAATAAAAGGAATGGAATTCAGAATGAAAGCTTTTGCTGACGATATAATGATATTTATGGAGAACCCCCTTGTACAAATAGAAGATATAGGCAAAATTTTGGAAGAGTATGGTACAGTATCAGGGTTTAGAGTCAATAAAGGGAAAATAGCTGTCCTGACAAAGAACATAACAAAGAAAGAGGAGAAGGAGTTAGAAGAAAGGTCAGGATACAAGGTTGTAAACAAAGTTAAGTATTTAGGGGTATGGATTTCAAAACGCAATGCAGACCTATTTGAAAATAACTATGGTAAGATGTGGTTGGAGACAAAGAAGGACTTAGAGAGGTGGTCAAAAATACATCTATCTCTTCTGGGTAGGATTGCATCAATCAAAATGTCAGTTCTCCCAAAATTTATTTTTCTGTTTCAAAACATACCAATTATAATAAATTTAAACTACTTTAATAAATGGGACAAGGAAATATCCAAATACATCTGGGGGGGGGAAGCCAAGAATAAAGAGAAAGGTATTGACAGACTCTAAGATGAGAGGTGGCCGTGCACTCCCTGATCTTAAACTATACTACTATGCTTGTGTGATGTCATGGGTAGGAGACTGGATATCTTTGAAAAATACAAAACTACTAGCCCTTGAAGGACACAATTTGGTTTTTGGATGGCACCCGTACTTATGGTACGGTAAAAAATCAGAAAACAAAGAATTTGACAACCATTATGTCAGGAGAGCTTTGTTAAAAGTTTGGATGATAATAAAAAGGTCTTTCTATAACAAAATTCCATGGTGGGTTTCGACACAAGAAGCCTTCTTTGGAAAATGGAAATCGCCAGAACAGAAGTGGTTAAGGTATAAAGATTTAATAATACAGGACTCCCAAGATAGGACAAAAGTAATAATAAAAACAAGAGAACAACTAGGGAAAGATGGGGATGAAATAAATTAGTTCACATACAAACAAATTTACGAGAAGTTTAGAATGGATTGCAAATTGGAACAATTTCAAATGGACAAAAATGAAATGGATAAAAACATTTTTGACAAAACGAAACATCAGGTAGCATATTTCTACAAGCTACTATTAGATAGAGAATTGGAGACAGAGCAAGTCAAAGACAATATGGTGAAATGGATGACAGATATAGGTCACACTATAGACTTCAACAAATGGGAAAAAGCATGGAAGGACACACAAAAGTTCACATTGGCGCAAAACTTGAAAGAGAACTTTATAAAGATGTTTCACAGATGGTATCTCACACCAGCTAGGCTTGATAAAATGTATAACATAGGGGAAAGGTTATGCTGGAAATGTAAAGGTGCAGTGGGGACGTTGATGCATATGTGGTGGGGGTGCCCAATGGCACAAGCGTACTGGGAAAAGATTCACAATAAGATTAGAGAAATTCTTGATACTAACTATTCTTTTAAACTGGAGATTTATTTGTTAAACATGATAAGTGAGGAAGAAGTGAGAGACAGTAACAATTTGCAGAGCCAATGGAGAATCATATTATATATGATAACACTAGCCAGGATTATATATGCCAAAAAATGGAAGGAAAAAACAAACCATACCATAGAGGAGTGGATTTCCCAGCTATGGGAAATGATGTATGCAGATAGACTGACAGCTTTACTTAAGGAAAGAAATATAGATCAAACAGAGAAAGAATAGGAACCGGTTAAATGCTTTCTGGAAAGGGGAAGTGACAAGGGGTGTATAAAGGTATAATGGGAAATAGAAGAAGAGGAGCTAGTTAAGTAACAGATGAGTAAAGTAGGAGACTCAAATTAGAAGCCAACAAGTAAAGAGACAGATAGGTGGGCAAAGTAAAAGGAAATCGAGGATAGCAAAAGCAATATATATAAGAGGAAGGAAGGAAGGAAGGGGGAGAGGGGGAAAGGGGGGGTGAAAATTTCCCGGGAATTTTTTGGATGGAATCAAATTGGTTAAAAAAGCAGTTACTGATGTTAAGACGAGGCATGAAAGAATTAACATATGAATGTGGATAAAAACACAATAAGAGAAAAGATATATGAGGATATATATGGAACTTGTTTATCTGTATTTTAATTGAATATAACTGAATGTAACTGGGAGGAAAAAAAACAATAAAAAAAACACTTAAAATATATTTAAAACAAAGTTCCAATAAAAGATAAAAAGATTAAAACAGCATACCACTTACACACACACAACAGCTCCATAATTAAAAGTCAACATTCAAGATTCAAAAGCCTGCCTAAACAAAAAAATGTCTTCACCTTCCAGTGGAAAGAGAGTAGGGAGGAGGTCAACCAGAACTCCTGTGGAAAGGAGTTCCACAGTCTGGGAACAGAAAAAATAAATAAATAAATTTTGTAAGCCACTTGGATTCCTCAGCAGGAGAAAGGCAGGATATAAATTGAATGAATAAATGAATAAACAAACCAAGAAGCTGGCTTGTCTCTGGGTTAAGTTTTAAGAAAAAGAAAAGAACACCATCTCACACTGTTACCACATTTCAAAATAAAAACACTTGCTCTCTTTTTTCTTTTCAGATAATAAGAATCCCTCCCCATTCCTGTCACTCTGGATATACACCATATTTATTCTGAATGTAACTGAAGTTAGGACTAATAATGATCTAGTGATTAATACATGGGGTAATTGAAGAGAAATTGATTTTATAACAGGATCTGGATCATCTGGGTGAAAAATAATTGGGATTGAAATGACTAAGTTTGAGTGTTCTGTAGGTTAAGTACAGATTTACAGAAAAGATGTTTTGGAGTTATTTGAGAAATTAATGATCTTACTTTCCATGAAATGTAAATTTTGGTTTTTTTTTTAAAGTCCATATATGTGTGCAAATTAGCATAAGCAAATATCATGCACTTTTAGGTACCTAGCAATGCTTCTGCCACTACACTATGTTAATTGTCAACTATACTTATATATATGTAATATAGAGAACAGAAGACTGAGAGGTGGTATGATATGATATTCAAATACCTGATGGGATATCATGTAGAAGATGGAGAGAGCTTGTTTTCTGTTGCCCTAGAAAACAGAACATGAACCAATGGATTCAAATTACAAGAAAAGAGATTTCATCTAAATATTAGGAGGACCTTCTTGACTGTAAGAGCTGACTGACCGTAGAACAGACTGCTATGGAGAGTGGCACACATTCCTTCTTTGGAGGTCTTTCCAGAGATGTTAGATGACTTTCTTTCATCCCCTGTAGATTCCTGGACTAGATGATCCTTGTGGTCCCTTCCACCTCTATGATTCTATTATTTAATTTGTTTAATTCTTATAACCAGGTCCTGCATGTTTTTGTTGCATTGTATACTTTTTGCATGTTTTCCTTTTATTTAAACCTCTGAAGAAATGTCTTTAAACAAATTGCCACATAGGATCTTTCTTATGATGAACAGAGTTGATAGTCTGTGAGGTTAAACATAAGAACAGAACTTCGATGAATGGCAATTGTGTTAACCTTCTTTCCCATTTCGCTCTTTCCTTTTGCATACTATCTTGGCTTAGCCTTACCTTAATAAAGAAAATGCAGCAGTGCAGCACACAAAAATGGCAGGGGGGGGGGAATCACCATCCCAACAGACTGAAGCAAGGTCTGATAGTTACTGGGCTAACTAGAATAATTTATTTTCATGGGCTGAAAATGAGATCTGTCTTTGGCAACTGGACTAAACATTTATACTGGAGAAATGACCACATTGGTTCTTTAACAATTAAATGTATAACACTGAACAATTTCTTTTAACTTAGTATATGTAGTAGAATTAACTGATTCAATTTAGAGATTAACTATAGACCTAACATTTTTGTTTGTTTATTTTTGAAAAGTTCTATTCTACTTAAAACACACATGACTACAGACTGAAGGAGACTTGCAAAACTAAATAGTACAATGTTTCAAAATACTGTTGGACCCCCATATCTGCAGAACCAATATCCGATATCTGTGGTTTCAGTTATCCATGAGACACAAAATAGGGATACATACTATAGAACTGAGCTAGAAAATCCTAAAGAGGCATTCTCTCTAGGCATCTTCTAGGTCCTCTACCACAATTCTATGGTATGTCTTGACCAGTCCTTTATTTTAATTGGGGTCACTGTTATCCAGGGTTAGTCTGGGAACGGAACCTCACAGATATGGGGGTCTGACTGTACATGTAACAACCACATTCAGAAAAGAACAGTTGAAAAAAACCTAATCTTCATGCAACAGACCTGAGAACAATAAAAACACCTTCAGAAGCTAGCAGTCATCAAGAGAAGTGTTCTAAACAAAGTAAATAAAAAAGGTTACACAGCCACGATCACCGCTTATTAAATAGCCACATTTGAACCTGCTACCTTGAACAATAAAGTATTGGGACCTGACAGATCTGTCTGGGTTGGGTATTCCTCAAATTGGGTGTTACTACAAAAAAAATCTTATCAGCCCACAACGCTTCTGGAGTAAAGCTCAAATGATGGAGACGCAAGAAAAAACGTGGAAGTAAATCTTTTGACAGTGCATAAACTATTGCTTTTACTTCTGCAAGATTTAATCATGGACACTATGAATAGATGGCTTCATAAGGAAATTAGAGAAGATGGAGGACATCAGTGGCTACTAGTAATCTGTTACCTACACCAGTGCTACTCAGAGTGGTAGTCAATGGATTGTTGCTGGTTCACAAGGTATTGCCTGCTGGACCCTGGCAATTTCCATGAAAGAACAAAAGAAACAAGTGTAACTGATGGCACAAATACGGTACTGGTCCCTGGTACACTGGGAAAAAGTTGCTGGCCCTTGACATCAGATAGCTTGAGATGCACTGATTTATCTAGTCTTCCAAAATAGTGCTGCTTTACAGGGGTAGTCCATGGAATGGTGCCAGTCTGTAAGCCATTGCCTTCTAGTGCCTGGTGAGTTTCCAGGAAATAAAGAAACTGGGCACAAATATGGTAGTGGTCCTTAGCACATTGGGGAAAAAACAGTTGCTGCCCCCTCCCCACAAGATAATTCAGGCTCGTGCTTCATAAGCTATTTGTTAACTAACTGGGGTGGGAAATGTGTTGTTGAACTGCAACTCCCAGCAGCTGTACCCAGTAAAAGACAATGGTGAGGAATGCTGGGAACTGTAGTCCAGCAATATCTGGAGGGATGCATGATTCCTAAACCAGACCTAGACTATTACCCCAGTGCTGGAAATATATCTGTCAATGCTAATGATTAAGAAACTTCAGCAGGAGGGTCCTATCATGCTCATATCTTGCATGTGGACTTTTCAAGGGCATTTGGTTGGCTGCTGGCTGTTGGAGTCTGAGAACCACAGCCCAAAATGCTTTGGGATTTTCCTGTCTTTGCTACCAAGTCAGGCTTATTTTATTTTTATTTATTGCATTTATATGCCACCTTTCTCATGTGGGACCCAAGGCTCACAAAAAAATTAAACAAAATTAGCTAAAAACACTGAAATAAAATTAAAACATTAAAAGACTGTCATTTTTAAAATCATAAATTAAACAATATAAAATTGCTACATAAAGGTTATTTGTAGCCCAGAATTGTTGGCCATGACTGGCACAGTTTCCCCAGCATTTCGGGCAAAGATCTTTCTGATCATTTCTTTCCTGAGAGATGCTGAGAACTGAACCTTGGCTCTCCTGAACGCATTACCTGTGCTCTTAATACTGACCTAGGGTCAGCAGTTACAAGAATGAGCTGCTTTGAGGACATTTGTTGAACTACCCTCTACCCATAAAATTCATCTGAGGCTTTGGGCCTGCTGCTACTGCTTAATGTCAACCTGTCCTTCCTTCTGCTTCCATACGAAGCTACTTTATAGCAAGTTGGATCATTAGCCCCACTAGCTCAATGCCATGAATCTCAGAGGTGGGCAAAATGTGGCCCTGAAGTTACATGCAGCCCCTCAAGGCTGTTTCTGTGGGCCTGGACTGCCCCAATCACCTTCTTTCAGACAAGAAACAGGTAAACTGCCCTGCCTGGAAATCTGCAGGTGCAGTGATAGACCTTTTAAATGTGAAGTTGAAGGATTTCACGGCCGGCATCCATAGATTTTCCTTGGGTTTTTTCCAGGCTGAAGTCCCTTCTGTACAATGAACGAATTGTCAAATGCCTGTTTAAATAAAAAGGTTTTTACCTTCCAGTGAAAGGAGAGCAGAGGGGGGGCAGCCTAAAATCTCCTATGGGGGGGATTCCACAGCCTGGGAGCAGCCACTGAGGAGGCCCTCTCCCATGTCTTCACCAGATGGGCCTGTGGTGTTGGTGGGACTGGGAGAGAACCTTTTCAGGTCTGTTATAAATTATGTTCACAGGCAAATGGCTGTAAAGCACCTTGCCTACTTGAGTACATTGTGCTATAGTGCATTCTTCCTGCTTGAGAACTGAAAGTAGTGGGACCTATTTACAGCAAAATATGGTACTCTCCTTTATTACACAGCAAAGGTAAGAATCCCGAGCTCTGTGCAGGTGGGTGCCACTGTCCACACATGAGAAAGAACCCTATCACAGCAGATAGTATTCTTTTCACCTTTGGAACAGTTTTCCACATGTTCAACTGGGAAATACCCATGAACAGGGGATGCATCCTCTTTTGCTCTCCTTCACCTGCTCGAGAACCTTGCAGTGGAAATCTTTCTTATTAGCCCCTTCCCCCTGAATTCTTGCTTTACCAATCGGAAACAGACTGAAAGGGAAGAGATTGCCAAAGAAGTGAAGTCAGTCTCTTAAGAGTAGCATTGGAGGCAACTGGTGCACTTCCTTTGCAAGAGCGGTCTCTCTCTCACACACACACTTTTCTTGCTTCCTTTCATTGGTCTCACCAACCACTGGCATCTCTTCCTACCCCTACAGGATTTTGTTCTAGCTTTCCCAATGCCTTGAGAACCCCAGTTCCCTCCACTTTTCCCATAAGCCATGAACGTGGTTTTTCTCTCTTACTTGTCTCCTTCTCGGTGCCTCTCTGCATCACTTTGCAGCTCACACATTTTTCAATCAGCCGGTCATAGCACAAACTAGGGTTATTGCAGGTGGTGTTGGGACTGGAGTGGCTGCTTCTGTTCTTCCTCATGGCTCAGAGTCTTTTTTTCCCTTGTTCTTTTAAAGAAAAACAGATTAAGAAACTGAACTAAAACACTAATGATATAAATTCTGTCCAAATGAGAAATCACTGAACCTTGAGACCTCGGCAAATTTAACACAACCCTCTTGATGTCTCACTTCCTCTAGGAGGCTCCGAAGCAGGGGGGGAAATGCATGAGCAACTCCTCCTCATCCTGTGCCTTCCTTAACACTTCCTGCTTTTGCAGTAAAACCCATGTGAATGTGATGAACCACAATACATTATGTTCCTTGTGACTTCCACAGTCTTTGACACTGAGCCCTGTTGTGACAATCATGCAAAGATTGGGAATGTTACATTTCTGAACTTTGGTTCCAAGACTCTGGCCATGCTAGTTGGAGGATTCTTCAAGCTGGGGTTAAAAAAAACCCCACTCTGATCTGTGGTTAGCTAGTCTGTGCATGTGCAGTGATCTGAAGCTATGAGTTTGCAAGATGCAGCTGTTGGCTTCCATGTTAGTGGGACAGTGATCTGTCTGGGTTTTAGTCTGGACTGTAAAAGAGCTCTCCGGTGTGCTGAATGAACCCTATTGTTACCCTAAGAGTTGGGGAGTACATTAGAGTCCCACCCATGGTGCCAAAATCTCCTGTAATATTTGGGGGAATTATTAGTTAAGATAGGAGGACTGCAAGAGGAAGGTAACTTTGGTGATCTTTCCACCTATGTATACCAGTACTAGAGAAGGCTCTAGTTAAAGTAAAATAAAGTATTTTATTGGAATAATATAGAAAGTAAACTAACATATACAACATATGTTCTTATGGACAATACAAGGCTATAGTAGAGTAAGGCAGAAAGGTTGGCTAGAGAGAAGTCTGGGAAAATAGGGTTATAGTTACCACTCTCAAGGAGAAGAGAGTTCCATGCAGCAAGGATATTCAGACAGGTGTCTGAGGGTGGCACAGGAGGTTCCAACCCGTGGCATGCCGAGAGAGTAGTCAGGTCCATACATTAGTGTGCTGGTTATAACAAAGCCTGGATGGGTTTCCTGCGGAGGAGGCAAAAGAAACCGAAACTCAACTGATTGCTTTAACTGTGGAGAGATAGAACATTGATGGGCTTGCAGCAACCTTGTAAGGTTGGACAGGAGGGGGTGTGAGGGAAGATTTCTGTAGAATATGAACTGAGGAAAGGTCACTTGTTTGCACAATTGAATTACTGTTTGAAACACCCAGAGCTGGGAGAATGGATCAGCATATACCCCTTAATGACTGGGCTGTTAGCATAAACCCAATATGGGGGATTTCCACATAATCTGAACTTGGGTTTTCCCACCATTATATTTCTAGGTATGTCTCAGGTCATCGTGACCTTCAACTGACCTCTATTCTGCTTAACTTTACAGCCAATGTGATCCCGAAAAGTGTCCCATATGTCCAGTTATGGATGTTGCAGGGAGGGTTAGTAACATTATCTCCCAAACTCCCAAACTGGGGATAAGATTAATCACAGATTAGGCTTCATGTGCTGGAGGAAGGGCTGGCAGATGGATTCTGGGAGTTTTCCAAACTTTGAAGTCAGCTATTTTTAAAAGCCCGTTCCAAACTATGGCTTTATGAATCTGGCTTGTTTTGAACAAAATAAAGTAAAGATGAATCACAGTTTAGATGCTACATCTAATTCTATACTGCCAAGTTGAGGGAAGGGAGGCATGTGTAAGCTCAAGACCCACTGCAATTTGTTACTGTGCCAATAAACCATGGTTTATCATGGTTCAAACTGGCATCTACATATATTAACTAGCATCATTAAAAATAAAATGTGTCGTGAGATGCACTAGCTTGATTCTCCTCAGACTCTGGAAAGTTTCATGAATTACCATACTTGAAACCTTGGCGACAGTGCTTTCGGTGACAGAAAGGGGAGGGGGAATTAAATCAGTTTACATAAAATTTAGAGACAGGTTTCACTTTAGATTGCACTGACGAAAGGTTTCATCTTCTTATTAATCACTTTGAAACTATGCTACTATATGCAAATATAATCAATTCATCTTTTTTAAACAGGATAATTAATCAACTAAAGGTTTTTAATCAGTTGACATTCTTAATCAGCTACTTCTGTTGATGATGAGTAAGTTTTTTCATAAGACATTTAATCAGTCAAATAAATACGACTGATCTGTTGGTTGCTATAGCCTATAACTATGATAAATGAAATGATCTATTTGTTAGATCAAATAGCATTAGACAAATTGGATTTGCATAATAAATTTTTCTCACAGTGAGATTGTGAAATTTGGTTATACTGATCACAAAGCATTTGGAATTCTATCTATGCCTAAATCATTCTCTGTGATTATGTTAGAGGGCATGACTTCTTTTCACTACTTGAACCTGGTCAAATAGAATAATATATTCTGGATACAAAATTGTAGTGGACAAGTAATTTGGGGACCATCAGCTCAAATCAGATCGTTTGTCCTTCTAATTCAGGACTTTCCCCCTCTCTTAACAAAGCAGGCAAGACCATCTGTCTGACTGGCTGTTTCCTAAAACATCTTGAATGTGAATCATACCTTGGTGCCTCTTGTCTGATACCCTGCCTCCCTTCCTCATTGCTGTCCCTCTAACTCTCATTCTGCCATAACTGTGAGTCTATTAAACTCAACACTTCTGGGCAGAAATAAGACCAGGCACTCAGAGTGCAGCCATCAGATCTCATCATCCCTAATTCATATTGACTGAATGCCTTTGGGAAGCCCATGTAATTTCCACACCTCCTACTCTTTCTGGTTCTGTTTTTCTGAGCCAGCCTGGTCCACCAGGATATTACATTGCCCATATACGTTTGGGAGGCAATGTTTCAAATCTCAGTTGAGTCACAGATTCAGTGTGGGTATTTTCTGGCAATTCCCTTTCACTTCTTTGACCTGCAGAAGGAAGAAGAGAAGAAGAGGAGGAGGACAAGGAGCAGCAAGCAGCAGCCACAGGAAGAAAATCTATAATGACCCAAAATGAGGTGGGAAAAAGTGTGACCCTCCAGATGTTGTTGGACTGCAACTCCCATCAGAGTTAGCAACATAACTAATGGTGATGGATGGTGAAGTTTCAGTTCAACCACATCTGGAGGGCCATATGTTCTCCATTTCTCAACAGGAGATCAGTCTGTTTTCATGTCACATGGAAATAAAGGTGGATTATTTTAGCTGTAGGAGAATGGGGTTGTTTCCTTTGGTGGATTCCCAGGCCCTTTCCCCAAACATTCAGATTTGTTTTTGTTCATAAATTATAAATTAGAATTCCAGACTAAATTTCTGACAGCTGAGATACACTGTTACTTTCTTTAAACTGGATTAGGAAGCAGATAGATTTGGTGTGTAATAAGTAAGGCTGTCTCCGAGTTAAAGAAATAGTCATCTAGTTGGTGCATTTCATTTGATTCATTGATTAACTGCAAAAGGCTGCATATGCATAAAAACAACTATTCTGAAGCAGATGTATACTTCCTTTGTTTTCAGATGGTGCATGTATGTGTCATGCACAATGAGCAAATCTGCTAGTGCAATCTTAAAAGTACACTGCTGTTGGCAGCCATCATAGAATTGCCTGGAGGGGAATCTCACCTGTCAAGTTCCTGAATTTCTGCATGCAAAGTATGCATTCTACTGGGCTTCAGCCCCAACTGCTATCACCGGCTTCATGATGTTTGCAGGTACTGCAGGGTGTCCATGTGTCTTACTTTACAATGGACAGTATTCTGGTTGAAGGGATGCCTAGTCCAGGTAGCAAGTGTAGGGTTGACTGTGAAATTGCCCATCAGCAGTTACCACGTGGACATAAATCTTAGCAGGCATGCAGGTCACCCCTGGTCACAGGCTTCCCTGTTAAAGTGAGGTCAGACTTTGGAAATAGTTACTTTGGGGGGTTGCAATTCTTAGGATCCCTCAGCCAGCATGAGTACAAGGCAAAAATGCAACATATTTCACCTAGAGCTAAGAAAAGATCTATTTTGGAGCCGTAACTCCCAGAATTCCTTATTCAGCAAGGCCACTGGATGATGCTGGATGGGAGAGTCTGAGAATTATAGTTTAAAAAAGAGGAATGTTGCTAAGCTATGGGTAAGCTGTGTGGATGCCCCCAACAGAGGAACACAGATGCAGACATCACTTTTATTTTAAGGATGAATACAGCAAACAGGATCTGCAACATGACAGTGTGTGAAACTAACTCCATGCAGGTAGCTGGGCTGTGCGGTTTGTGTGTGTGTGTGTGTGTGTGTAAGAGAGAGAGAGAGAGCGCCAGACTGCTCTAGAAGAGAGGTTAAAGATTCTTTGTCCTCTCCCTCCAAGGTGTACAAGGTGCCTTCCTAAATCACCTGCCTCCCAGGTGTCCATAACCAGGTGCACCAGGGTCCAATTAACCCTAAAGAAAATCTGCACCATGCCCATACATGGGTCCTGAATGGTTAGCCTTGAGAATTGCCCACCGTCATGGAAGTGCCTCAAGGTGTCTAACTTGGCTCACCTGCTAAATTCCCCTCTAACCCTGCCAGAGCTTGTGAAAGTTACTGTTTCTGAGACTACAACTCCCATAATTCCCCAGGCAGCCTGGCCTTCAGCTTGGCTGGCACCATATTCTGTTAAAATGATATTCTTTCTTCCTGACTATGCATCTTTGAGCACACATTATGCATCAATTCTTTGCTCTCTCTTGTCCTCCTTGTTGGTGATCTATTTCCTGGTTTTTGTGCTACCTGAGTATCTATCCTAACACATTGCCATCTACCAGGCCTGGGCATTTCCAGTCAGCTCTGATGAGAAAGTTGTATATGAGAGAGCTGCAACTGGTATAAACAGAGTTTTAAACATAGAGAAAAATCTGAGAATTGGTTTCAAAAGTTTAGTGATTTAACCTCTTCCAACTCCAGTTCGGTTTCATGGAATATGTCAGTTATACCATGTTTCTCTCTCTGTTACTACTGTTCATCCTTCTGTTATCCCAGTTCAATGGTCTTTCTTTCATTCTCAGCATGTATATTTTTGCCTATCTGGGATGAATGTTGTCATGATTCAGTTGCTCCATGTGATTATTGGTCAAATTATGCTAATACACCCAAACTTTTCAGACTGAGTTGTATGAATTCCTCCTTCTAGGACACATGTGGCCAAGCAACATCAGAGTGCGGTGAAGATGGCAAAAGTTACTAATATGGAAGAACACACAAGGTAGAAGAGGATGCAGCAGTTTGTTTTTGCCTGAGTCTATAGGAAAGGGCAAGATTCTGCCCACTCCTCTCTCTCCTTTCTGTTGAGTTAAATAAGTGCAAGAGTACTTTTGCACATTGAACTCAGTTTGTAGCAATTAAAGTAAGCTGAGGACGAAGGGGGAAAGTGGAAAAGAGAGACATTTTAAAAGCAGCTGAAGAAGTGGGAGGGCAGTAGGGACTGTTCCTGCCAAACTGGGACATTTGGGGGGGGGTATGAGGCATGGCCCTGATAAGGAGAAGATGCATGATCTATTTCTGGTTTGACTCAGAGGTCAGTGATCCCCCATTGCTATCACAGGAACTGCTCAGACTGCAGAACTGGTAGCAAACCTCACAGAATGGGCTGGAGCTGACCTCCAAGAGCAAACAGTGACTGGTCACAAGGCTGCGTGGCATTGGGACAAATTCTGCAGTACTGAGTCTTCACTTTTGACAGCGTAGTTGTGCCATGAGGAACAGATCCTCCTCCTACAAATATCCCAGGAACAGTGACCCCTTACCCCCCAAATACTCTCAACATGCTAGCTCTAAACCTGCGGAATATACGACTGATGTGTTCATGGATCGTCTATGTGAAAACCAGATCTTTAACACACAGTATCCATGGACACATCAGCCATACATTTTGGGCATTGCTGGGGACAGAAAGCCTGCCCCATCTGATCCTTTGCTCTGAGGAAGCAGTACAGTCCTTGTGTTCTCATGTACCAGCCTCCCTCAAATGAATACTCTCCAAATGTGTGGGACTGCCATTTCCATTGCTGCTGGCCGCTAGGGAAATTATGGAAGTTGTAGTTTGACTCAACACATCAAGAAAGCACCAGTTGACAAGCCTGGCATTCAATGTCCAAAGGCAAACTCATCTTAACTGACCAGCTGCTTGCTGGGGCAAAGAAGGACACAGTCCTGCATCTTCAAATGGTAATGATCATCCTGTTTTACATAAGCAGCTTCTGTCTGGGGAGTGTTTGAAAAGAAAACAAAAGAAAGGGGGGGATCCCATTATGTAACAAACAACTATTAGCATGACTAAAACAAATTAATAGAAACAGAGCTCTGCTGCACTCCATAAGGAAACTCACATTTCTCATTTTCTTTATGAGGACATGGAAACCCTGGGAGCTCTGGGGTCTAGTTAGCCAAGTGAATTTTATTAAACAAATAAAACAGCAAGAATATGAAAGCAGCAATTAAAAATATGGTTTACTACTGGGGCTGGAGAAATGCCTCAAAATAATTCTCTCAAGCCTTTGCTTGAATAAATGAAAACTGTATTTGCATCTCATTGTGCCTTGTTGCCAGGAAGGGTGCTGTTGGTTCACAGAAGAGTAATGGGAGGAGGGAAGGGAAGACTTTGGCAAGCAGAGAGAGAGAGGAGAGAGAGAGAGAGAGAGAACCTACAAACATATGTACATTGATTGCCATGCCTGAAAGGTCAAATCAAGAGTTTCTACTCTCTGATAAACAAAGTGCTGGACTTGGATCTAGAACAGAGAACTGGGTAGTGTTAGGATTGGGACCAAAGGAATAGGTCATCTCCTCAAGGCACTCATCTTGAAGACTTCCTAAACATCCCTAATGTTTATTTTTTACCCCAGTCATGACCTCTTGCCAAACCCCTAGCAACCTTTGACAGAACCCTGGTTCTGTGAAAATCCTGGTTTAGACCTTGCCTCTGCTATGAACTCACCACATTTGGGGTCTAAGAGAAATTGTAGCAGAGACAGCTACACCTACATCTGGTCTGGGAACAATAAATCAAAAAGAGGTAGTCTTCACACTGCACATAATTTATGGAACTCATGGCTACAAGATGTGGTGATGGATTGATTTAGATGACTTTAAAGGAGACTAGACAAATTCATGGAGGAAAAAAATCTATCTTTGCCTCTTACCTACTAGCCAACAGTGGATGCTCTGAAAGGTTCCAAAGGCAACCTGAGTCTTTTCCTATAAAAGGCACATGGGATAAGAAAGACAACCCCGTTTACCCTGAGTCACATCAAAAGTTAACTAAGCAACACACTTTGCATTTAACAGAAGACTTACTGTATTTGCAAGAGCTTTTTCATGGCTGAACAACAGCCTGAAGATAATTTGTGAAACTTGTTTAAATTATTCTGAAGAATGAATGAATTTGAGAATGTGGCAAAGCGCATATAGACCACAGTTCCCCTGAGAGGACTGTGATGGGGACACATCCCTCTTTCTCTTTCACTTTCCTTCCTTCTCTCTCTGGAGATTTTCACACAGGCTATATATCCCGTGGCAGGAACAGAACAGGGTCAGGAAAGGTTTTCCCTTTCGGATGACGTTGACCCTGTTCTGTCCTGCATCCATCCTGCTCCCATGACAGTTCCGGAACAATGTAATCATGATTTTTCATCATGAATAGACCTCCCGTTCCATCACTATCACGCAATCATGGGTGTGCGAACAGAAGCCCCGTTCCTGTTCCAAAATGACAGCCGCGGAGAGGAGGTCTGTTCTGAGCACTTCCTGGTACGATCTGGACATCCAGGTAAGTGGCGCCCTTTATTTTACCCTCCCTGTTTTGATTGTGTGGTTTAAAGTGTATTTTTGTGCTTGGTGAACTGATTTTATGTTTGGGGGAGTTTTATTTTTTAAATTTACCACCCGGCCATTATCACGCGATAACGTGATAACGTTTCAGACGACCGGTCATAAAGCAGCCTTATGACGGCTGCATTTACAGCCGGCCAGCAAGGGGAGGGGGAGCCTATTCCTGCCATGGAATTAAGGTAAGTGTGTGAAAGATTTACGTTATTCCATGGCAGGAACGGGAGAGGAGGTGGCGGGGCAGTAACGGGGCATTTTGGCCCCGTGTGAAAATCTCCTCTGTCATACTCTCTCATCCAGTTCAGTCTCCACTGCTGCCTTCCTTTCACTTAATGCTGAATCTCAGGGATATACATCACATTAAACTATTTTAGACACAATTATGTATTGAGGAAACCATTGACACAGACTAATTTTAGTGACCACAAATTAGCACTGAAATATTAACGCTTTATATTTAACACTTGTAAGTCTTTGCCCTTCATACAGCACAGTAAAAAGCAGAATCTTCTGCATGAGTATTAAAAATTAGACAGGACCAGTTTAAGGCATTTTGGGGGCCCCTGCAGTGCTTTATTTTGGGGGGCCCATATATTTATCTCAGGTCAATGTAACCTAACTCAACCTAAGCTATTCACAGTACATGATATTCAGATTATTTCTAATAATGTTTTTGCAGGAGGGGGTTACTACGCCCCCCCCCACAATGATGGGGCCCCCTGCGGATCCTGACGCCGCTGGTGCCTTAAGCCAGCCCTGATTCTTAGCCCCCTTTTCAGCCCCATGGATGCAAGTGGGAAAACATCAGACCCATTCTCAACTCTTCTGCTGAAATCAATGAACCTCAAAGCATTCTTAATGTTGGCTTTGTTGTGTGCTATTGTTGTTTATGGTGACCCTAACTTATCATAGGGTTTTCTAGGGCTGAGAGTGTATGACTTGCCCAAGTTCAGCCAGTAGGTTTTCATGGCTGAGTGGGGATTTGAACCCTGGTCTTCAGAATCTTAGTCCAACACTCAAACCACTATGCCATGCTGGTGTCATACTTTACCAAAAAAAGAGGGTGGGGGCAGAAAGTTTTAAAAAAAATCAGACTGCACCAAAGATCAGCTCATCATTGCAGAAGGGTAAAGTACATGTGCAGGGACCACAGACCTGTTTTTAAGGTGGGGGAATTCTTGCAGGATGAAGGCAAATTACTTTACCCTTCCATTACCACTGAATGGTCTTTATACAAAAGCTCTTAAAAGCACAATGTTTACTCAGAAGTGTTTCCATGTGTTCATTGTAGCTTACTTTCAAGTAAGTGTGCAGAGGCTAGATAGCAGACAGCCTTTATTATTCCCAGGAGGCTCAACAACAACTGTCTTCATGGTTCTGAGTGCTTGCTTCATCATTTAGGACACTTCTGATTGATAATTCCTGAGGAGACTCAACTACATTGGTGACTCAATTCAGCCAGATCATTTCAGAAGGGCTTAGACTTCCCTGTCTGGCCTTAGGGGTCTCAAGCCCCTCTTATTCCATGTAAATATGCATGGGAATCAAGGATTAACACCAGGAATTTAAGAAACAAACCACTCCATCAAATGCAACCAAGGGTTCCTGGTACACATACAAGGAATTTTACCAGTATGGGATACAGCAGCAACTAATATTTTCCCTCTCTGGTTCTCACAACTCCTGCAAGAAGCTGCTTGCTGTATCTCTGGGGTTTACTTCTTTGACACATTTTAATGGCCCAGGGTATAAATGATTGTTTAAAAGCCCCAAACTGTATTTGATTTCTAGCTAAGCACTTGGACATCACGTGTCTTAACCAAGCCATCTCCTATTCTTATGAATAAGTCTTGGCATTCAATATAAATGTCACTCAGAAGGATGAAATAGTCCCAATACTTGTGAATTTGTAGCATAGCTATTCATTTTAAGATATACATGTTCACTTGATTTTAAAAAGTTCCCCAAAATAACTAGTCTACCTTTTCCCCACAACTAGCTCCCAAGTGCCTGGCAGAGAGCTGTATTTCTGTGGCAGGCATGGAGGAGAAGGAGGAAAGGGGAAAGGTGTTTCCTCCTCTAGACATCCATTTGGTTTCCATATTGGGTGCGGGGGGGGGGGCAGAACATCCCTACTCTCTTCTTTCAGCCTACATACTTATCTCCACACAATTCTTGCTACCAGCTTCATTCTTAAATGCACCACTGTCCTAGTGAAGTAGCTGAGTCTTAGTATTTTAATGAGCAGGTCTTGATTCAGGAAAATGAATGATGTTGTCCAGCAGTCCAGTCTATATTTCATTAAGGCAACATTTCTATTTTTGAAAGCAAAATGTTGAAAGCAAGCACTGGAGCCTGTGAGCATGTTAAGAGGTCAAGGCAGCAAAAAAATTTTAGCAGAGTTTTCATTCTCCAGGCAAAGAAAATAAGTACACAGACACTGGGTTGTGTCTAAATCGACTTGTCTTTACTATAGCATATTTAAAATATTTAGAGTGTTTACAGAGAATCCTCTCTGTAAACTACAGCTCTCAGCATTCAGCAGAAAAAATAGTTCTGGTATTGCAAAGACCCAGAACAGCACACTGCATGTCCCATAATCCGACAGTTATGTATATTCCAGTAGACTCTGATTTATGGTGGCCCTATCACAGCTAAAAAGGCCAATGCGATTTTGGACTGTATCAATAGAACTATAGTATCTAGATCAAGGGAAGTAATACTGCAGCTCTGTTCTGCCTTGGTCAGACCTCACCTAGAATACTGTGTCCAGTTCTGGGCACCACAATTCAAAAAGGATATTGACAAATTGGAGCATGTCCAGAGAAGGGCAACTAAAATGGTGAAAGGTCTGGAAACAATGCCTTATGAAGATAGACTTAGGGAGCTGGGTATGTTTAGCCTGGAAAAAAGACGGTTAAGAGGCAATATGATAGCCCTGTTTAAGTATTTGAAGGGGTGTCACATTGAGGATGGAGCAAGCTTGTTTTCTGCTGCTCCAAAGACTGGAACACAGAGCAATGGATGCAAGCTCCAGGAACAGAGATTCCACCTTAACATTAGGAGGAACTTTTTGACAGTAAGAGCTGTTTGGCAGTGGAACGCACTCCCTCGGAGCGTGGTGGGGTCTCCTTCCTTGGAGGTCTTTAAACAGAGGCTGGATTGCCATCTGTCGGGGATACTTTGATCATGATTTCCTGCATGGCAGGGAGTTGGACTGGATGGCCCTCGTGGTCTCTTCCAACTCTACATTTCTATGATTCTATGATTATAGTACTGTTGTAAGCCTTTATGCACAGTGAAGAAATTGCTCTTTCTCTTGAAGCTTGATGTTGTTCACAAGACACGCACAAGGAATAAATGGAGCTAAAGGGCAATCAAACTGCTATTTCTCTTAGGCTACATTGTAATATATTTTGACTTCTGCTCAGCTGGGACGGAATTGAAACCATTCTTTTTTCAGGGAATGTGCACAAGGATAGTAAAGTGGGTGAGATGAAAGGCAGAAGTTCTGAGGTTTGTTTGGAGAGAGAGCTTAGAACTTCAAGATGCTGGGTTGATGTTGCCTTGGAACAGAAGCCTTCATGCTTCCTTTTGCAGCCCACAATGTCTGCTCCAAACAGCTTAGTACAACCATGACAAATCAGAAGATTTTGACCCTCCTCACTTTTGCCCAAAAGGACCATGTAAACTCTGCCATGGGCTTTATTAAACTTTATTAATGTGGTAAGAACAGAAAACTGTACAGTACTGTTAGAGCCAATGGCCATTCTGCTGGGGAATTCTTATATAGCCCCCCATATCCTTGGGGAATCTGTTCCTGGACTTAGCACAGGTACCTGAAACAGCATATAATAGCCAACCACCATGAATACCATAGAATCACACTGGAGGACCTAGAAAATACCTAGAGAGGATGCCAGAAGTTGACCATAGAGTTGCGCTGGAGGACCTCCTGATGCCTAGAGAGATCACCTCTAGCATAACTCTATGGTGCTCCGCTCCTAGACAGACCCTTCCCCCCCACAACAGAGGGTAAGTAAAACCACATGTCCTGATCCCACGTAAAAGAAAAGGTAACTTTTTCAAAATTTTGTTTACAACTGTGCACTCTTTCACATACTACTGTGCACAGGGGGACCTAACACACTTCATGATCACCTGGCTGAATGACTTGTGCCCTGAACTCGCACTGGAGCAATCCAACACTGAGTGAATGTATGATTGCAACCACAAGAAAACAGCTCTTAGATACTCTCATGGCACTCAACATTCATATCTCAAAAGAACTGGAAGAAGAAATATGAAGAGAAGGCCTCTCCACTTTCCAAAGCAACACAAATCTTCAAGTATCAGATTGGAAAATTGTTAAATGGAAAAAGAATAAAAAGAACATTCATGCACCACCAAAAAAAGCAATAAATACGACGTTCACTTTCAGGAAGAATTTAATTTAAAAATATATGTGGATCAAGAAGAATGTGATTTGATACACACCAATACAGATGGGAGAGGTGCCATCTTGAAGAACTTTGTGCCTGCTGAAGGATACATAAACTGCCATTTTTAAGACAGTGAATTACACACAGCACACTCTGAATTGAACTTTCAAAGGAAAGCAAAACTGGTGCCTGACTATTTCCTGACTGAATTGAGATCTTTACTTGTTATAATGAACAGATGTATATAATAATTTTTGTTCCAATTCAAGTAGCTTGACAAAAAGAGGATGTACACTGGCAGTTTTGAGATGACACAGTCCTGTCCAGTTCCAACTATCTGGAGGAGATAAGATTGCTCAGATCTAAACAAGAGTCAGCCATATGGCAGAACCCTCTTCCTCTTGTAATCAGATGAGGGGTTTTCCCCCTTGTGATGCTTTTAGCATGTCAATACTTTTGTTATAAGTGAATATGATTATCCAGTTGTTACAAGCTTTATTCAATTATCTACTTTCTTCAGGAAAGGCACTTCCCCTTGAGGTTATCCATGCTTTAGAGTAGAAGGGGAGATTGCAAGACAAACTGCATGGTGCCATTGTACCAACAAAATGAACTGAATAAGAATAGTTTCATTCAATATTAGAGTATTAGGGTCAGCACCTAACCATGGAAAAATCTTAAAACAGATCAGACAATTTCATCCCAACATTTTAGTTTTACAAGAAACTCACAATAAAGGATCAAAACCTGTGCTACCTGTAACACAATTTGGGAAACAGTTTCTGGTGGGCAGGGGATGGAAAAGGCAAAGGGAGTTGCCACTGTTTTTGACAAGAGGAGTCTGTTTCAATTACCTGTACATAGCATTAAAAAAGATACAGAGGGCAGATACCTAAGTTTGCAAGGGAAGTTAATGGATCATTTAGTCTTGTTCGGAAACTTCTACACTCCCAATAGGGACCAGAGAAAATTTATGAACTTTCCCCCTCAAGCTTTAAGTGACATGGCAACAGGGGAAATAATTATAGGAGGAGGTTCCAGCCACTTTTGCTGCAAATACAAGATGTAGCCATAGAATCTATTCTTTATTCAGACCATTCGCTTGTAATCTTGGATTGGGTCTTAGATACAAACATGCTACCTGCTAAAATCTAGTGCTTTGGTCCTCATTTATTGTTGAATGAACAATTTAAAAAGTCTATCCAGGAGAATAGTTTTTTAACAAAGAAGATAAAAGTCCTAATACTCCTGAGGCCTTACCCTGAGACACATTGAAATCTGTACTGAGGAGGGGGGGGCTTCATTCAGGAGGATGCAAAGCAAAAGAAAATAATAGAAACCAAGAGAGCATCACTATTAGTGGAACTTGCCATAATAACACACACTCATGACATCCCAAGATTTTTTGAATATGCTCAATGCATTGACTAAGGACTTTTTCGGACGTCGATTTACCATGGAAGAAGGCTGGTAACACTCACGAGGCTGCTGCACGGCAGGGGGCCTGTTTCATACAACGCTGTCCCCCTGCCGTGAGAGATCGGAGGCAGCCGTGCCATATTTGGCCATTTTTTACTCACGGAAGTGGCCCGTGAATAAAAAATGGCCAAATATAGTGCAGCTGCCTCTGATCTCTCGCAGCAGGGGGACGGCATCATACAAAACGGGGCCCCTGCCACGCAGCAGCCTCTTGAGTATTACAAGCCTTCTTCTGCGGTGAATTGACATCCAAAAAAGTCCTAAGAGCAGAAATCAAAGAATTAGATCTTTTAAAAATTCAGACTGTGTTACAATTCACTAAAGTGGATTATTATGAAAACAACAATAAAAATTCAAAGTTGATAGCTAGATTGAACAAAAGAGCAGGGGGAAATGATACTGATTGTTACTGTTGAGAATGGGAGTGTCAAAACTAAAGTGTAATGTTATGAGAGTTTAATGATTTTTATCCCAAGTTATATTCCTTGGAGTCACTGAATGAATTAAATTAACTTTAATTCAAATCACTAAATCTCAATAAAACCCACCTCCGTTCAGCCCATTAATCCATTCTTAATAGACCCATAAAAGAAAAGGAGATTAAACTACCAATAAAGAATTTAAAACTGGGTAAATCTCCTGGTCCTGATGGAGTGGTGGTGGACTTCTATAAGCTTTTAAATGATGATTTGACCCCACATATGACCAGTTTAGACAATGAATTAATAAGCCATTCACCACCAGCAATTAGGTGGAAAGCATCAAGGATTGTCCTCTTACCCAAAACCACAGAAGACAATCCACTTGTAAAATCATTCAGGCTTATTACTTTCATAAATCAGGATGCAAAAATGTTGACCTCCATCTTAGCTAGTAGAATCAATGCCTTCATAACAGATTATATACATATTGATCAAGTAGCCTTTATGCCAGGCCACAGGTTAGCGTATGTGATTAGAAGGGCACTGAATATAATGTACCACTTGAACCTATTGACCTTGATTGCACTCGTTTCTTTTGATGTATTGAAAGCATTCAATAGGTTGGAGTGGAGCTAATTATTTGGAATTTTAGAGGCAATGGATTTGGGGGACAATTTTATTGGTCTCCTTAAAAAATTATATGAAGGTTCAGAAGCTATTATACATGCTAACAGAAGCCATCCATGCCAATTAGGTTGAATAGAGGAACGAAACAGGAGTATCCTCTTTCACCACTGCTATTTGCTTTAGCAGTAGAGTGGTACATTAACAGACTCCATCAGGAAAAATTCGACAATTATGGGCCCTGTGATTAATCACCATGAACAAAAGATTAGTCTAAATACAGATGACATTCTAATGTACTCTGAATCATTTTTCTTCTTTTTAATCACATCTATGTCTTGTTGATTCATTAATTATTTGATAAATTTTGACATTGTTAGATGATGGATGTTTTTATGATTGAACTTGAATGCTGATGTTTTGTACCTTTGATCAAACCTTTGACTAAATAAATAATCTTTTAAAAAAAGAACTCCACTTGAGGGCGGGAGTAAAATGTTGCAACTGGTGCTGGGAATTGCCAGAAAATAGTCTGTGAAAAGAGAAAGGTCATTTGGATATATTTTTTTAAAAATTCCTGAGAACAGCAACAAATACCACAACCTTCTGATACATTCATTCCATTTGGAGGACCCCAGGATTTGGTTTCTTTGGGGTGAGAGCACATTAGGTACTCATGATGTCCTTGTGGCATTTGTTTTTATTTACAAATATGATAGCAGACAAAACTGGGAGAAGCTAGGGACTTGTAAAGAAGGGAGAAGTCTCCTCCTCTTTGTCTCCCCCCTTTTCCCTCTAACTTCAATATGACAGATGCTTTTAGGTCTTTCTCCACCCCTTCATCTCAACAGGGTGTCATTGTCTCCCTAGCACTGAGGGGCGTCCATTCTAAAAGCTGGCTAGAGGTTCCGTCTATCAAGGGATCATCTCCTCTCATTAACTCCCACTGAAGAAACATCAATCCTGGACTATTGGTCAGCCATTATGCTAACAAAGGACGGGTCAGTCAGCATCCAGAATAATACATATGGACCAAGATCAAGCCTTTTTAAACCTTGTTTTGAATAAGCTAAATACATCCAGCTTCTCAGTGAATGACAGAATTTTGTAGATTCTAAATCATTTCCTTATCTCTCTTCCAGCATCCTCAATACCCTCTCCATACACCATGACTACACATGAATCTTCTGCTAAACCAGGAATTGAGAGTAATGATAAGGAGACTCAGTGGAGACAGCACTCTTTTATGATGCCCGAATCTGTATCGGGACAGATTTCGAATGTATTCTATCTACCTTGGCCAGAGCTCTCTTGAATATTGCATCTGTCATTTGAAAACTTTAGCAACACTGGTATATCTTGGCAGGGCAATAAAGCATTTTGGATGTGAATGTAGGCGCCTTTCCATTTACAGCCAAAAGCCATCCCTGCAGCTTCAGCAATGCCTGTGTTATAAAGGCGACTAAGTTCTTATTTGTTTCTTCAGTCCAATGAAGCAATAGCTTTTGATTATGGAAAAAAATAAATAAGATTCATCCTGAGCTGTGTTAATTCTTCACTACAATATCTACTGACATGGCTGTCCCATCTACCCAGCCTCAGACTGCTGCAGAAGGAAATTACTTTGCATATTGAAGATGAGCTCATTTGAGAATCAACTGTTCACGGTTTTCTTAATTGTCTAAACTAATTTTATATGAGCATTATGCTGGGCTGTGAAATGTTTTTAGATTGTTGATTTAATGGTAGCTTTTATATTTTATCAGTCTATGTATGCATATTTGAAAGTTGTTGGAAGGACAACATGGAAATATTTGAAAAAATACATTTGGATTTAAGGGAAAAAACAGTAGGCATTTTAAATTCAATCTGCTTAAAGATATTTTTAAACAACAACATTACACTTACATTAAGAATGCTTTTATCTGTAGTATGATTTTAAAAATGCTCTTTGTGAATAAATAGAGTGAATGCAACACTTAGTGCAGGAGCAGGAAATATGTGGCCTTCCAGATGTTGTTGGGATTCCAGCTCCCATGATCCCATTGGCCATACTGACTAGGGCTGATGGGAACTGTAATCCAGAATACCAGAGCAATGGAGTAACAGCAAGATAACAATATACAAATATAACCAGTGTGTTGTATGCTGTATTGTAACTATACAATACATAAGTGTACAGTGCAATGCTTATACATATACAATGCAAACTTCTTCAAAAAATATTTTTTGCATTAATATAAAAACAAATTACAAAAAGAGCACAGAAATTAAATGCTGCAAATACTGCTCAATTTCTTCACTGTACGGACAGTATATACAATACATGAAGAGCACAGAAATTCAATGTTGCAAGTCCTACTGAAATTCTTCAACAAGTCCTTTAATTGTCCAAGTAGATATGAAATGTGTGGGAGGACCAGAGAGAAAACATTCAATGTTGCAAGTGCAACTGAAATTCTTCAAGAAGTGCTTCAAATACCCAAATGGATATGAGATGTATGGGAGGACCAGGGAGGAAGACAGCAAGTCCAGAATTATCAAGCTGTTTTATTATCCTTCTTCAGTTCTTATTAACTGCAGCATTCAACATAAGCAAGTACTTCTTGTTAAACTATAAACTACTGTGCTTTCCCCCAAATTGCTGTATTTGATAACAAAAGAATACTATTTAAATAAACAACTTACCCTACAGCATTCAATATATGTAGACACTTTACTCTCTTTCACAAATGTTATCTCTCACTCACCTTATTTTACCATTTATTATCTCTATCTTGTTGTGACCATTTATATTCCACAGTGGCCCTAATTAGGTGGTTAGGCACAAAAACAATTTTGAGACATCTAGATAGACCCTAATTAGCTAAATAAAACAGTCTAAGAATAGCTTTTCATTCAGTCCTCTGAGTGTTAAACTATCCAATAGGCAATACCAAAATGCTTCTTTCTGTAGAAGTATGATGTCGTTATCCTGTTGTAGTTTCAACCAGAGTCTACTGAGCATGTTTTGGGGTGTTATTTAATGGCATATGGTACGTCAGGTCCAGCTATTATATGTATAAAACTGATCATATAGAGGTGTGTCTGTTTATTTCTAAATCTGTTCAAGTGCTCCAAAATGTGCACTTCCTGGGGGCGGCTTGTTTGTCCAGGATAAATATTTTGCATGGGCAGACCATGGCGTATACCACACCTGATGTTTGACATGTTGAAAAACCTTTTAATTTATACCTCTTCTGCATGTTAGGGTGGATAAATTGTAGTTTCTGACCTCACCTGGACACCACAATTCAAGAAGGATATTGACAAGCTAGAATGTGTCCTGAGGAGGGTGACCAAAATGGCAAAAGTTCTGGAAACCATGCTCTATGAGGAGTGGCTTAGAGAGTTGGCTATATTTAGCCTGGAGAAGAGAAGGTTAAAAGGTGATATGATGGCCATGTTTAAATATTTAAATATTTGAAAGGATGTCAAATTAAGGATGGAGCAGTCTTGTTTTCTGCTGCTCCATAGACTGGGACATGAAGCAAGGGATTCAAACTCCAGAAAAAGAGATTCCACCTAAACATTAAGAAGAACTTCCTGATGATAAGAGCTGTTTGGCAGTGGAATCCACTGCCCCGGAGTGTGATGGAGTCTCCTTCTTTGGCTTTTAAACAGAGGCTGGATGGCCAACCATCGGGAGTGCTTCGATTGTGTATTCCTGCAAAGCAGGGGGTTGGACTGGATGGCCATTGTGGTCTCTTCTAGCTCTATGATTCTTAGTGCTAAACACCTGTTTTTGTGCTCTTGCCTTGGGGATGCAGAAAGAGAATAGGTAATGTTGGCTCCCAAATCTTCTGGCGAGGTCCCTCAGCTCTTTTCAAAAGAGACTGATTAATTGCTCATTTTGCCAAATGACTCTCTAAGGCAGGAACTAATGCTCTAATGCTGATTACTTCAATCAGATAACAGGGCAATTCAAGCCTTCCTTACCATCATCTCTTCATTCTGAAGTTTCCACTGCTCTTTTGTGACAAGGAACCTTTTGTTTGGAAGTTTGACAATGACAATTTAACCAGCTAGCCATTCTGTGGAAACATAACTGTCATTACGTCAAAATTCATTTGTTAACTTCTCTCATTGATTCAGTTTCCCCCCAGTCCCACCTAATCATTCACAATCTGTGAGAAATGGAGAAATGCAATTGGGTAATTTCCTCCTTGTTTGATCCCCAGTGCAGGGCAATCCCTTGGAAATCTCCAACAACCTAGAGAGAATATCTAGTTAATATGTTTAATGCTTTCTCTTTTTCAGAGAGACTCCTTGAATGGCAAGTGTAACCATGTAAATAGTACACCATGATAGCTGCACACAATAGAAAGGCTCAAAGCACAGCTCCTTTGTTACCCTAAGAAGTGGGGGTTGCTTTAGAGACCCACCCGTGACACCAAAAGTCTAGATGGAGGAATTATTAGCTCAAACAGTATGCCTGCAAGAGGAGAATATCTACAAGAATCTTTTTACCTATGTATACCAGTGCTAACTGCAGAGAACTCCAGTTAAAGTGAAATAAAATGTCTTTATTGGAAATAATAAAAAAAATGCATTCATACACACAACACATGTTCCCAAGAACCACACAAAGCCATCAAGGAGTAAGGCAGAGATTGGATAAAGAGAGAGATTTGGGGGAAATAGGGTAATAGTTACCAGTCTTGAAGAGTGAAGTACTCGGACAGAAGTCTGAGTGTGGCACTGGAGGTTCTGATCTGGAGGCACACCGAAAAAGAGAGTGGCTGGGTTTGTCCAAAGTGGTACACCTTTCTATTGTTGGGGGACAAATATTTATACCCTGATTCATATCCTGAAGGGGTACTCTGGCTAGGACAAAGCCTGGATGGTTTTCCCACCGGGTAAACGAAGGAAACTGAAACTTGATCGACTGCGTTAACGGCTGGGAGATAGGAATTGATGTGTTTACAACTACCTCTCCATGCAGGACAGGAGGGGGGTCCAGGGTGAGATTTCCTTGGGACTGGGGTTGGGAAAAGTCACTTGATTGTTTGGTTGGATGACTCATTGCTGAGTTGCCCAAGAAGTAATTAGCATATACCCCTTTAATGTTTTTCAAGGGGCTTCCACGCCATCCTAATATGGGCTTGGTTTGCCAAAATAATTTTAAGACACATCCCAGATCCTGTGACCTCCATCTGACCTCTTTTTGGATCACCTTGGTCAAACTGATCCCTAGAAGTGTCCAATATTTTCAATTATGAGCTAGTATAGGGAGGGGATAGTAGAGCATGCTAATACCCTAATGTGAAGAACAGTTTATGGAATAGCTTGTGTCCATCAAGTGGTAACAATGTCAATTAAATCCATTTCAATTCTAAGTTGTTACACAACAAAATGTAGAAATGCCAAAGGGTGTGTGTTTATGTGTATACATCTGCAAGGTACTGTACTATTTGATTTTCACATAGTATTGCTCAGTTGCACTCATTAAGAAGGTTTGTGGCTAGAATGTGTAAAATCTCAAGCCCCACTTGTGGCTTTGCATGACAGCAAGAGAATTAAACAGTGGGTATATCTGTGTGTCATCACCGCGCTTGCAGAAAGCGCGGGATGAGTCCTTCCTGAATCTTCGTTTGCGAAGAAAAGCCAGAGAGAGAGAGAGAGATCTGTGTATATATCTGTTTGCTGTCAGGGGTGCAGCAACTCCTTGTTGTACATGCTAGGAATGTGGCGGAGGGGACAATCATCCATACATACAGTGATTGTTTGAATTTGTCTTTCTTTTGTCTGGGATCTATTTCAGAAAAAGGGAAAACCACCCCAGCAATGGGACGTAGGCTCTTGGTAGTGGAGCCTTTTTACACTGCACAGTTATAGCATGTTGGTCCCACTTTAACTGTTACAGCTACAACCTGCAAAATCCCGGGATATGTAATTTGGGGAGGCATTATAGCTCTCTATCACACAATTCCAAATACTTCACAAAACTCCAAATCCCAGGATTTCATAGGATGGAACTATTAAAGTTAAAACAGTTTGTAATGATTCCAAGGCTCTGATCCCAGGCCACCTAAACTGCACCAAAATGACAGATTTCATAAAGATGTTCATAGAAATGCAGCAATGAAACTTAAAGTAAAGATAAAGTTAAGTCATGTACCTTCAGCTAATTGAAACTCCTTTGACACAGCTGCCCTTCACAAGAGTTTACACAATGAAGTAGAGACAACCCCAATGGCAGAGTTCCTGGGCCAGATTATGGAATACACTGCCCTGGAGTGTGGTGGAGTCTCCTTCTCTAAAGGTTTTTAAACAGAGGCTGGATGGTCATCTGTCAGCAGTGCTTTGGTTGTGTATTCCTCCAAGGGAGGGTGTTGGACTTGATGGCCCTCATGGTCTCTTCCAACTCTATGGTTATATGACATCCCTGCCCTAGACCAGAGCAGTGACCCAGTTTTTCCTGATCTTTAAAATATTCCCTCTCCCTTATCTGACAAGTGCTAACACTTTCACAGCCAAAGGAGATCACCCGGTTCTAAGAAAGGAACAGTTTCTCAGGTATTCTAGGACACAAGCATTCTTGTCTGTCTCTATAGCATGAATTGACCTTGCAGAGTCAGATGTGTGTGTGTATGTTCAAGTCTCCTGTCAATTTAAGGTGACACCATGAATTTCACAGGGTTTTCTTAAGCAAGGAATGCTCAGAGGTGGGTTTGCCAGTTCCTTCCTTTGAAATACAGTGCACAGCATCTGGTATTCATTGGCAACCTCCCATCCAAGTACTAACCAGTACTAATCCATCACAGCTTCCAAGATCTGGTGCCCTTTAGCCAAACCTACCAAAAGTGCATTCTTACTATTATTTGCCTGAAGCCTGATTGATTAACTAGTAAATACCCAGTTACTATGTTATGCACCATTTAGCAGATAAAACGTGTATAGGGTAAACGAGAGAGCTATGACTCCTTCCCAGTTCTTCCAGAAATTCCAAACCCCCACATGGTATCAAAGTGCTATAATTGTGAGGTGTGAAAGGGCCCCTGGTTCTGAATCTGTTTTCAGCCCCCCACCCCGCCATCTATTCTGTTAGGGACATTTTCAACAGACAGTATAAATAGACCCATATGGGTGGGTGGGTGTGTTTTATAGAGTTTCAAACTGTCTAATTTAGGAAATGTCTCTGTTCCTGTCAAAACTCACTTTTTCCTGCTATGAAAGTTCTGCTTCATGAATAAACTTCTGCATCAAGCAGGAGTTTGTTTTTTTTTAAAATTAAATCTATTGGTAGTCCTTACTTGAGTAGACACATTGAATCAGTTGTTAAATGCTGAGTAAATGCTCATTTAAATCCCATTGATTCAATGGGTCTGTTCTATGTAGGACTACCATTAGGATTCAGGCCTTAATGCACAACCCACAGCATTGTCTCCTCATCTAGCTGGTTGCTAGACCAGCCATTAATCACAAGAGACTTACCTGGGTCTCCAGCTTACTAATTCAGTAGCCCCTCTTCTCCCCCCAGCCAGCAAGTTACTGGCATTCTGGGGATAAATAAATTGCAGGCTGGATCCCTGGAAAGACAATGACCAGCTGGGTGGATATCTGGAAGACACACATAGACTTCCACTGGAAGGTATGGCTGGAATGCTGCTGTTTACACATAGCTGTGGGCAGTTGGTGGGGAAGAAAATTCCATTAAACCTGATGTTAACATCTTACCACACACACAAACACACACAGAGAGAGGAGGGGGCAGCCCTGTCACCAGGCAGAATGAGCCAGCTGCCTTAGACAACACATGCTGAGGGACAGGGAGCAGAACCTCCAGGTCTAAACTAGACTTTTCTACTATTATTGCCCACAATGTGTTCCTTTCTGATTACCACCACCACATTGCCCTTTAGCAATGTGCTATCCCACTGCAAATGCTGAGATAAGATTCAGGTGTCAATTTTAATATCTGTTATGCTGAACTGGGGGGCTCCAACTTGTTCTTAGGAGCAAGCATGGCACAGTGGTTTGAGTGCTGGAGTAGGACACTGCAAGACCAGAGTTCGAATTCCTGCTCAGCCATGGAACCCACTGGATGACCTTGGACAAATCACAGTCGCTCAGCCTCAGAGGAAGGCAAAGGCAAACCCCTCTGAACATAATTTTGCCAAGAAAACCCCATGACAGGTTTGCCTTGGGGTCATCAAGTCAGAAATGACTTGAAGGCACAGAACAACCACTACCACAGCAAACTTGTCATTTGTCTCTGGGGTATATACAGGCATGCATGCATGATTTCCTGAACTGGGAGTTCCATTGCACCAAACAGAAGAAAGGACATTAGATGATGCAGAGAGAGAGAGACAGAAAGAGAGAGAGAGATCCTTGTATATAATAACACTGTATCCACTGATCATTCTGTGTGTGCTCCCATTTAAAATTCAGCCTGCCAAACCTGAAAGAACAGAACCCTTTGGAAGCTTTCATCCTCCAGCAAGTTCAATACACAGAACATTGCCTATGTCTAGGATTTTTCATCTTCAAAGCACTGCACGGACTTTGGCTAATTAATCTTCCCTGCACTCTTGGGAAGGGGGTGACTAAGTACTCTGTGTTATTATGGTGAGCAGCATAAAAAATCAAAGGAATTAAGAGATGAGGAAAGACACAGTCTGGCAGAGTAGGTCATGTTTGTTCCTCATGCGCAATCACCTCTGGCTAATGTGCAGAATTATTCTCCACATATTGTTCTCCAGGGCTCTTGTCGACTCGTGTTTTAAACAGCTTTAGTAACATGATTTCCATCCTGCTCCCTTAGGATGTGCTTCCTCCAGCCAGCTGTATATCTCCCTGAGAGAAATGCTGGCTCCTGCTAAGATCAGCATTTGCTCATTTTGATGTATTATTGCTTGGCAAGCTTTGATTGTTCAATTTTTTTTCAGTATTAGAAGTAGAGCTTGGAAAAGTTACTTTTTTGGAATACAATGTCTAGAAGCTAACATGCTGGCTGAGAGGTTTTTTGGCATCTGTAGGCCGAACTGTGGCTTTTCCAACCTCGGTTGAGAAGTCATGTTTCTCCAGTCAAGAAATATGGGACTGGCCCTGTCACTCCAGGGTGTCACTGGCAACTCTCAGCAAATGTGCCAAGCAGAACCCAACCTTTCAGGTTGAAGAAGCAGATATATTTGCTACAAGAAAACTGATGGACTTGTTTGCAGATAAATCAAAAGTACATAAGTGGGTAAAGCAAAATATTATACCTTCTTGCTGTTCCCTGGACAGAACTATCCTCTTGGGCTATTGCATAGAAGTTGTCTTCTTGATAAACTCAGCATAAAAACAGCAAAGAATAACCTATCTCTGATCTCTTAGTACTGACCATGGATTATGCATCACTCAGGATAGACAGCAGAAGGAAATAACAGTGGAAGGAAAACTGTTTTGGACATAAATGGTGCAGAGAAAATGGCAGTTAAATGCTTTATTAAGAGGTTTTGAATAAGGAATACTGTTTCATGGATGAGACACACATTCATACAATAACATTAGCAGGATTAGGAAGCTTAGCCTGAAGCCTCTGAATAGAATCAGTTTTTAATAAAGATCTTGCTACCATCTTGTGGTTACAGTGAGAACTGCAAGGCATCACATGGACAAACAAGTATGACTGGCACTCTATATGTCCCATCTGGCTGCTTGGGCCAATTCATAGAATCATCGAGTTGGAAGCGACCACAAGGGCCATCCAGTCAAAAACCCCTGCCATGCAGGAACATACAATCAAAGCACGCCCAACAGCCTATGTTTAAAAACCTCCAGAGAAATATCTTTTTGTTGTGGAAGGGATAATTTTCTCTTCCTGGTCCCTTATGACTTATTCTGGGTCCACTAACAAGCACTGCTACAGCAATAAATGTGGTGGTAGTGGTACCTCAGCTTCTAGATGACAAGTGAGAACAACTTTAAGAACAACTTTGATAGTGTATTAGCTATTTCACCAATCTGATGGTTCATTAGCCACCCCAACCTACTGTCAAGTCAAGCTTAATTATACAAGAACTGGTTGTTGGAGGTATTCACATTGGTCTTGCCACTTAATCACCACCTTCATAGTAAGCGGGTTTAAAAATGGAATGGCCAGAGGAAACTGTGGGAGGTTGCTGCTGAAGCCAGTGAGTCCTAATGGATGCTTGTGCAGCTGTCTAGCTGCTCCATGCCCTTTCCTCACTCTCTTTGATTTCCAAATTAACATTCCCTGAAGCCAAGAAGAAATTTTACATGACAGTTGCTACTGCTGTGTCTTAATTGAAAGTGGTAAAGATGGCAGGGTGCTGCTAGCAGGGTTTGTTTCTGCCAGCTTCCTACTGAGCCCAGCTGGTAACCTCATTCCTGCCAGACTGTTTATGCAGACTGCAGTTGGTGACCTGTGGATATATACTAGAGACTTGCATCCATCTGTGTTGTACAGGGCCTTTGGCTTGTTGTTCAAAACTTGGACTGCACCTTCAGATTTGAGATTGCACCCCATTTCTTTCCTGTCACACTCACTGGTATTGTTATCCCTGAAGAGATCCTTGGTTGGGAGGTCTGTAGTGGAATTTGGCATACAAAATAAAGAGGTAGCCATGTGGACAACCAGACAAATTCCAAAACCCATGCTGTGGCAATACATTTACTAGGGTACTCCAAAAACATCTCCCCCCAAAAGGTTACAGTGTAACTGGAAAAGGAACATTGGTCTTACCTGTGATACGTTCTTTTCCAGGGGTGAGGTGAAGAGCATCTGATAGACATTGGGTAAGCTCCTCCCACTAACTCCGAGGAGGCAGGCAAACAAAAGAGAGACCTTTGTACGGCCTCTTCCTGTGAGGTCACCTAGTAGGAGCGACCCCACAATAGCCAGTTTATAGAACAGCTGTACCACGTGCTCCTGAGACAAAATATACCTAAAATGAAACACCACCGTAGATTAATGATACCTCGCCAGCGTTCCTGGGTGGGACAGATGCTCTTCGCCTCACCCCTGGAAAAGAACTTATCACAGGTAAGACCAACGTTCCTTTTCCCAGTGGGGGAGGCTTCAGAGCATCCGATAGACATTGGGACATGCAAAAGCCCCCTGATGAGGGTGGGAGCTGGCATAGAAAACTCCTAAGATGGTTTAAAGGTCTGTCGGAGGACCCTTCTGCTGAGATTCGTCCATCCCATATCGCCTGATGCAAGTTGATGACAAGCACTGGGAGGCCGACTTACACCTCTCCTCAAAGGAAGCATCCTTTTCCTGTTTGCAGACACTACTGTGATCCTGGCAGAGTATGTCAGGATTCCTAAGGTACGGGTATCCAAGGCAGCCCACAATGCGGGCTCTGATCCCTCAAACTAGAGTGGGCGGCAGAAGTATTTTTCACTGTAAAGGGCCCACATAAATGGAGGCGAACCCTGCCCCCATACTTAGATTGGGACAGACCTCCTGATGTATATGTGGATGACGTTATGGACGTTCAGGGGTATGTCCTATACCCTCCAGTTCCCCTGACAGCTGAGGGCAGACGAATTCCTGTGGCCTGTGGAATGAATTGTAGACCCTGGGTCTGGAATCTGGATGACAGCATCTGGTCTGAACTGATGGAGATCCTCCCTTTTCCAATTGGTACCAGGATAAAAGGGGAGACCATTCAGAAGAGATGCTAAGGGACGACATCCCTAAGAGAGTCAAAGGGGGGCACCCATGCGGGTGTTCCAAGCCGGAAATGTACCATGACAGAAGACCAATGGGTCGGCAAAAGGCTCAGTCACTCAGACCCCTTAGAAAAACTGAGAAAGAACTAGGTTCCTCAGGCCCTTCGGTAGCCCTTGAAGATGTGGATGGAAGGGTTTCCTCGAAACCTTCCCTGGATGAGGCCCAAAAACAATGGTTGTCACCTGTCTCTTAACGGTATTGAGGTGCAAGCCACCATCAAAGTCAACCTGATGGAAGTTTGTCAGGTGGCCTTTGCCTCCCCAGTTTAAAGCACCTGTGGGGAAAAAACGCTCTAAACGCAAAATTCGTGGATTCTCTGAATGGGCTCACCTCTGGACGCCATGAAAGTGTCCACTCCACTAGGAGAATACTGCCCGTGAACTCCAACACCACACCTTCAAAACTCCAGGACTGGAAATCAAGCCAGGCTGGGTCCAGATGATGATCAAGACCCTGAGGGAGAAGGTCCGGTCTGGTCAAAAGGCGATCAAGGAATGCAATATGGTCCCAATCTGGGAGAAGCAAGTCCTCCTTGAGCCCACTGGCGACAAGTATAAGGTCAATTTCCTCTGTCCAGGTTCGGTTCTGGATTCTGGAAACCATTGTGACAAGCAGGGGAAAATGGGTGTATGGTATTCCACGAGGTAGGCTCGTGTCAGGGGAACCTCTCCCTTATCCCCCTCCCTCTGGAACCTGTAGAAGACTGGGGAAGGATTGCCGCTACTAGTGAGATGAAGAGGTCCCAGGTTGGCCTCCCCCATGCCTGCACAATGATTGCGAACCCTTCTGGGTTCGGGCTCCGCTCCCCTGATCAAGATCAGGTCTGCTGACACAATCCACCTTTGACTGAGAGCCCCCTTGGCACTGTTCTGCCTGCAGGAAAAAAGGTGTAATCCTATGCCCACCCCAAGACACGACTCACTTTGGTCATGCGGGATCTGTCCTCATGCTTTCCTGACGATTTATGTGGGTCTGTGTTATTGTGTAGACTGTTGTGTAGTGTACACATTGTGTTGTGTAGATCAGGACCGATCTGGCCTGGATCAGACTGTGAAACGTGAGGGGCCATACTAGGCCACCCTGGACTCTAGTCAGTTGGTGCCGTGAGAGGACTAGTCAGTTGGTGCCGTGAGAAGTCATCCATCTGCTCTTCCAGATAAGTCGGCCAGTACAACTGGTTGTCCACCAGTGGAAGGAGTTTCTCGCTTCCCATAACAATTCGCGCTTCCTGTGGTGGTTGTGTGACATGTCCGGCTGAAAAAAGCAGGAGGAATGGTGGAGTGGTCTGGCCTGGAAGTGAGACCAAGGGAGACAGGATATGGACCCTATCAATAGTCCCCTGAGGTTGGACGAGGTACATGCTGCCTTGACCATATTATCGCCACAACTCTCTCTAGCTTGGGTCCGAGGTGAACCCTTCAAAGAGCTCACCCTGAAGCTGTCTTCTTGTGGGAAATGTGAGCATTTTCTGAGCATCCCTGAATGCATGCTAGTCAGATAGGGAAGAGTCCAACAAATCTTCCAAGTAAGAGAAGATGCATAGTCTGGCCCCTTACCCTCTCTGGATTCCCACAAGAGGGCTTCAGTCCTACAGCGATAAGACTGGCTTTCAGGCGTTGACGAACCTCTTTAGGACTGGGACCCCCTCGAACGGGCTAAGCCCAACATCTATCCTATTCTTCCCAGCAGAGATGGGGGATACCCCCCCTCAGGGAAGGCTCCCCACACAGGGAGACCACCCGCCTTCCTTCATTCACAGGGGGAGGGGACGTCAGCACCTTTCTCCTTCGGGTACTGTGCTTCCTGGAGACCAGGGTCCAGGGTCCAGTTTCAGGTGGAGACAGGGAGTGGTGCAGGTCCCAGCAGCAGTGGGACAAGCCCCCAGATCAAGAGGAAGACTGTGTCCTCTCTGAAACCTGGCATGATGAGTACCCAGCTTGTGAGTGCAATTAACTGACACACATTGAAAACTGCTTTATGCAGTATTTATGTGTAGACTGCGATTGCTTAAAATGGTTTGAGGGCGGCTCTGTTGGCCTGGTGGCTGAGGAGCAAGGTATAGATATCAAATAAATAAATAAGCTAATTACTCCACACCCCTCTGACAACTCGTGGCCTATTCTGTAGATGAGTTCACTATGGCCAGGGCCTGATAGAAGACAGGGACAAGAAGACGTAGCTAGGAGCCCAGGTTGCAAAGTGGTTAAAAGCCAGTACTGTAAGCCACAAACCTTGGCGCAGACCTCCAGGGTTGAATCAGCCTTCCATCCCTTCATAGGTTGGTAGAGTTAAGTGCCCAGCAAGTTGGGGCATTTGACTAGCATAAGGTAGAACCACCAGAAAGAACTTTTTTCACCACTGTTAAGCGGTTCGTAATTATCGATGCCATCAAAGGAGGGAAGACAGAAGTCCTAGACAGAAGTTTGTCCCTTGGACTGCTAGAACCTAGACAATACCTCCTTGTCTCCCGTCTGAGGACCCTAGACATCGGTGGGGGTATACAAATTCCCACCGCAGAAACCAAATCAGAATCGCCCAGAAGGCCACTCCTGACTACCAAATCCAAGGCACAGCTAGGGTCCGGCAAGGCACCGTCTTCGGTCGTTAGCACCGCCTACTGGATGCCATCCAGCAATTGGTTCCCTTGGCTACTCTAGAGGAGGTTCCCCGTGAGAGACAGAGGCAAGTTTGTTAATCCAATCTCTTTGGGTTCTCGAGGGTCATCCTCAACCTGAAAGGCCTAAATAGGCTTTGTCGCAGTGGAAGGTTCTGCATGGGAACCTTGTGGCGTATCTTGGAGGATCTCCGCGGGGGGTTACATCTCTTTAACAGATCTGCAGGCGGGACTACGCATACCACCCTGAATATGCCTGATCTTGTCTGATATTGGAAGATAAGCAGAGTCGGGCCTGGTTTAGTGCTTGGATGGGAGACTGCCTGGTAATACCAGGGCGGTAAACATTCCTTCATGTCTGAATTGTACTCAGGGTACTGCAGTGTGTTTTTCTTTGCTGTGCCTACAACAGCTGCCATATTCAGTACAAGGTTCTAACCTTTGTTCCACCTCTGGCACCCAGGTCCTTCATAAGAATCATGGTCACTCACCCCCAATTGTGCACGGTCACTCGCCGGAGAAAGGGAACTGTGTTCGTGAACGCTGTCCCGAACCTGGGGGCCCCTGGTACACTCATTGCGGCCTCCACTTGTGGAGGCAGAGGCATCCGTCCATCTCAGGAGTCATTGACCGGGAGCAGCTGTGATAACGCCGGAGAGATCCCCTGTTTAAGGGAGCACTCTGCACCTCCTCCTCCTGGAGAGAAGGCTTCACAGCTATAACTGGCTGGCTCCTAACCTGGCAAGGGGGAGCGAAGCCAAGGAAGCTGGGATCAGAAATCAAATAGAGAGCTTGACCTCCTCATTCACCCTATGGATCCTCCTCCTCGGAGGGCAGCCACGATAGCGCCAGAGAGATCCCCCATAAAAGAGGGCGCTCCACGCCGCCTCCTCCTGGAGGGAAGGAATCACGGCTGCACCTGGCTGGCTCCTAACCCAGCAGGGTGGAGCGAAGCCAGGGGGCTGGAGTCAGTAGTCGAGGCGGGGAGCTTCTCCCCCTTGTTCGACACATTGATCTTCATCCCTGGAGGTCTAGGGAGCGACCCTTCCCTCCATATATTCCCAGGAAGGAAATGAACTCCAGCCCAAGCTCTGCTGCCACTGGTATGTCGAGCAGAATAGCAGGCGAAGGAAAAATCCTCTTCTTTTCTCTCTCTCTCTCTCTCTCTCTCTTTTTAAGTTTGAAAATACAACAAATCCAAAATGGCTCCCGCCACATGGCAAACAATGGAGCACATGGAAAGCCGTCTACCTGGAGTGGTAGGCAGGAACAAAACTGGCTATTGTGGGGTCGCTCCTCCTATGTGACCTCACAGGAAGAGGCCGTACAAAGGTCTCTTTTTTGTTTGCCTGCCTACTCAGAGTTAGTGGGAGGAGCTTACCCAATGTCTATCGGATGCTCTGAAGCCTCCCCCACTGGGCAATAGGGATTATTACTATTACTGTACTTTATTTTACAAATATTTTGTTAGCTTCTTGTTCCTGGTTTGTTTTTAAGTATTTGAGCCTGTCACATCCTGTTATGTGTTTAGAACAGATAAATGGCTTGTGTGTTTAATATAATAAAGGATGAAGAGGGAGATGGGACCACTATGGGGTTAAAACTGGATGAAAGTTGCTATTGGAATGGGATGGGGATGAAGATAGATTAGCAGAAGGTGATTCAGGCATTAACTGAGTTAGGCATATAAATATTGGCATGGGTTTTCTGTACTGGAACACAAGAAAATTAGCAGGAACGAAGGCTGCATCCGAGGGATATGGGGGAGCCTGCCTGGAATTTGAGATCCTCAGTGGAGGCCCTGCTCCATGTCCAACCATCCCAAGAGGCTTGGTTGCTCCGTATGTGAGACAGGGTTTTGTTTTGTTTGCTGCAGTGCTCGGGCCATGCAATGGTAGGCTAGCTCCATCCTTCTTGAGCTTCCAGCAGGAGGCCAAAACTGTATTTTCTCATATTGCCTTTGGTCCTTAAAAACAGGCTGGCTTTTCTGATTGTTTTAATTGTTTTTAAAGAGAGGTTTTAAAAGAGTTTTCACTTGTTCTTCCCCAGGAGTCCTGGAGGATGACTGTCATTCTTACTCAACACCACCCCTGCTCTCCACTGGCCATTAAAAGCTCATGAGCAGTGCACAGAAGGAAGATGAGTCTTTAGGGGTATAGGCCAATGCACAAGGTAGTGAAATTCTTCCCTCCATAGGCATAAAAATACATAAGCAGGCATTAACTGAACTTATGCCTGCATATGTCCATTACAGAAAGGGCAGTTATATATCCCAGTAAGTCAGTTAAACAATTACCAGGCCTGTAGGCTTCCTGTAACCTCAGTATGGGTAGATGACCAGGGTTATTGGCCCAATCCCAGAGACCTGATAAATCCAGATGGTTTACTAAGACAACTAAGGGGCTTTCCTATATGTTTAAGCAGTCGCTTTGTTTTCTCTTGGAATAAGATAATTTGGTATGATATAATTTCCCAGTCCTTAACTCAGTGTCACTGCCATCAGCACCTTCGAACTGAGAGCAATGCAATGACTGGGTAGATGATTAGAATGCTGATTAGAGTGCAAATTACATAGTGAATAACAATTCTTGCTCATATTTTATGGTGATGGGAGCAAAGAATAGTGAAGGGCCTCCTTTATGTTCAGAGTTCAAGTACCAAAACACTTGAAGACTCAGCGATCAATTTAATGCACACTTTGTGTATGAAGTGACACGAGCTAACTTTGAGTCAGGGACTGATACTGCTATGACACCATCTGACTGGATCATTATGGATACTTCTCAATTTGTGCATCCTGAGGTTGTAGACAAACTGGTTCCATGATACCACTTGTTTATAGCATTTTGTTCTTTGTGACAACTGAAGTCAGCCATGGCTATGCTGGACAACTGGACTATAGAGATGGTTAGCAACTCTCTTAAAGTTATGTACCCACTGCCACAAAGGAAGGAGTGGTGAGCCCTGTGTTGGATCAATGATTTCCTATAAGTGTCATCAAGTACCTGGCCTTCCATTCTTGGAGAAAGTAGTGCAGTGTAGGATGACTTCTCAGTTTCAGGCTGGATAACTGTTTTTTAGGATCCATTCCAATCTGGGTTTCAGCCAAAAGTGGGAATTATGCAACTGTCCAGTTCTTGAATTAAAAATTTCCAGCAGTCCTAGGCACCATAGCCAATGGTGAGAAGTGCTGAGAGTTGCAGTCCAGCAACACCTGTAGCCCATACAATTCCTTGATTTAGGCCTTGGTAAGAGGTAGAAACAAATTTCCCTTCTTGTGGGCAATTTGCTCAGAGGAATGGGGTGTGGGGAGTGCAACACTGCTGGACCTGCTGAACATCTTAACCATTTTCATTACATGCTATTCTTCTGTGCTGTCTTGTCAGGCTGAACATGAGGGGTAAAGTAGCTCTGATCATTCTAGACAGCCAGAAGGTGGTGCTGATGGGCCTGCTTGTATTGGTCTTTGGATTCTGACTATCTCCATATTTTTAAGCTCTTCTATAAATCACTAGAATAGCTCTGGGAAATCTAGGCCACCCAGATGCTGAATACAGAAAATACAGAGCTGCTATCAGTGGAGAAACAAGCTGATCAGCATGGAGGTTCCCATCCATTTTTACAGAGCCCCTGAAAGAGGTTTGCAGTTTGGAGGGGTCTTCCTAGCTTTGACAAAGGAAGCAAGAAATAACTTTTATCATTTTAGGTTGGCTATGCCAGGTGTAATGTTATCTGGAAAAACCTTAGTAAGCCAAGTAAAATTCAGGTTAAGTTACAGCAGGGATTCTCAAACTTTTGAGGCTTATTTGGCATTAACAATAATATGAGGGCAAGAACAAAAGAGATGTGCAGGTGGGTAACCAGTTACAACAAGTTGTAATGTCCCTCCCCCACTCCCCACAGACCAAATAGAAATGGAGAAAACAGAGAAACATACAAGAAAACACATATATACCCAGGGAAAGAAGTGCTGATGGGGAGGAGCAGGGAGAGAAACAGCAAACACACACACACACACATTTGCCCAATAAATGGAGTTGCTTTGTCATCCTTTTACATGGCAGAAGAGAAATTGCACTACTACAAAGGAAGCTATTGGAGAAGGAAAAGAAGTCAACCTCCCTGCCAAGAGAGGTTTTCTTTTTTAAAAAATCAGAAGTAGTGATTTTATACATCATGGGGTGATTTTTAATGTATATATTTATATTTTATATAAATTACTTTGCAAGGGCTTAGCCCTAAAAGGCAGGCCCAAAATTCCTTAAAGAAATCCACACATTATGAACATTTCCCTTAAGCTGTTATTCAAAAATTTCAGATGGGCCCGTAATAAAATAAACAGATTCAGACTACTTCATATCATTGTGAAAAATATTTTAGTCCGAGTAATGCAATCAGTTTTGCAGGATTAAAGTATGTGAATATGCCCATTATTTCATATCAACAGACTGTAAAGTTGTGTTGCCACTATACTACAATGTGGCTGCTTTCAAGAATATGTTTTGCCTTTGTCACTAAAGCTAAAAAACGTATTTCAAGCTACCAATAACTTAAGATACCATTAATTAGTTTCAAGAAGTCAAGCAGGAAAGAAAAATACTAGAGAGGGAGGTGTGTTTATTTACCAGTGCAATTATCATATGTTAAGACATTTTTTAAAATTCTCATGCTATTTGTGTCCTTTTCAAACTACTATTGACCCTAAACTAAACTAAAACGTGCATCTTAATTTTCAGCCCCCATATTCTTGTACTAAGTGTAATATGAAACTATTTTGCTACTTTATTTTGTAGACATATTTTTTAAGTAACACAGATAAGAGATGTACAGTATTAGATAGTCTGACTGGATGTGTGTCTATCCATGAAAAAGACATCTTCTGCTTTAGGGTTGGTCAAATGATCTGCTCTATTTGTTATCATTAGAACTCTGCTTTATTCAGCAAAGCATCAATGTTAGAGACTACTAGATCCCCAGCACATTGTGATATACAAGTCTGTGAGAACTAGTGTTCATAACAGCAGGTGACAACCTCTTGTATGTAACAGCAGTTGCACTTTTGGAATTAAAAGGCTTGCCCCATCAGTTCTGGGAAGAACAGAGCTTTACATTTACCTGCCTTACCTGTGTCTATCTGTTCACCATTTGATTGTAAACCAGAGGACTTTATTTTTGAACACATGATACTGGAGATTTCCCACTAGGAAAAACATACATGTGGGTGAACAAGATAATAATCTAGAAAGCCTATAAAATGGTGATAATTTGGTTGCGTTGAAACTACCTAATCTCCATTTCTAGTGTTACTGTCCCATATTAAAAAGCATTATTTAAACCTTATGTTTGACAAATGTATCACTATAAACTGTATGTTTTTAAAATGTTTGATGTTCCTACCTTTAAAAGTTTGTGTGTGCTTCTGTTAATTCAGAAACCATTTTTTAAAAGTAAAACATTTAGGCCATGAAACTTGAGTCATCAATTGAGTTTTTCATTAAGGAACTGAAGGAGAGGGCAGATACCCCTGACACATGACCACTACATATTTGCAACATCCGGAGAAGCCTCTGTGCTGTGGCAATTCTGATCTTCTCACACTGCAAAGGAAAAAGAAACATAAACATTCTAATAGTCTCAAACAAGATACATAGGAATGTCGCTTGATGTGAAGAGAAAAGTAGCAGTTAAAAACTCTGCTTGCTTTACAGAACTGGAACAGACCAGTCTTGTAAATCAAGCTTCAAAGACAGGATCACTCTATGCCACCTCTATGTTATTACAGTAAAGTCTCACTATCTGCCAGAAGCAGATATTACTGCAATGTACATAAAGAGCAATATTGCCACAACATCTTGTTAAAGCAAGACAAGCTTCAGCCCTAGTTCTGTAGAAAGTAGTCCTAACTGAATTAGACCTGTTAGTTATTGACTTTTCACTTCCAAAGCTAGGAGCAAGGCAGGGGATTATTCTATTACGCTTTCCAAGACACCTAGACCAACCAGGAAGCAATCTTCCCGGGGAAAAAGCACTGCAGGAAGATTCCACTTGGAAGATGTCCAGGCCAAAACCTGGTCTTGGTTACCCAAACTTTTACTTTAGAAAGCATGGCCAACCAAAGACTGTGGATCACTAGTCAAAGGAGTAGCAAAGAATGAAGCCTTTAGCACCTTTGTTTATCATTCTTGCTCAGGAGTGGGCAAACTATAGCCACATGAAGCCCTTGGCCTAACTTCAAAAGTCATATCCAAACAATTAGCTCCTATCTTTTGCAAAAGCAGTTGATTCAAGAGATTCAAGCCATGCCCTATAAGGTGCAGCTTAGGGAGCTGAGTATGTTTAGTCTGGAGAAGAGAAGGTTAAGAGGTGACATGATAGCCATCTTTAAATATTGGAAGGGATGTTATACTGAGGATGGAGCAAACTTGTTTTCTGCTGCTCCAGAGACTAGGACACGGAGCAATGGGTTCAAACTACAGTAGCACCCTTGTATCCACAGGGAATTGGTTCCAGGGCCTTCCAGGTGAATTCCGCGGATAATAGCAAACGCCATCCCAGGAGGGCCATCCTGGGAAAGGGGGGGTGAGTTTCCACCGCTCCCTCCCTTCCCCCCTGCCATGGCTCCACCGCGGCGGTGATCGCAGGGGCGAAGGGGGAGCAAGATCGCTCCATCCCTTCCCCTGGGAGGGCTCCTTTCATCATGATGGCAATCGTGGGGGCAAAGGAGAGGAGGCGATTGCTTCCTCCCCTTCCCCCTTTGCTCCTGCAATCTCCACTGCGGTGGAGCCATGGTGGGGGCAAAGGGGTCGGAAAAGCGATCTCATCCCCTTTCACCCCTGCGATTCCCGGCGTGGCGGGGCCATGATGGGGCGAAGGGGACGGAGGAGCAAACTCACACCCCCTCTCTCCCATAATCACTGCTGCAGCGGGGCCATGGCGGGGGTAAAGAGGGGGGAGATTGCTCCTCCCCCCCTTTGCCCCACCATGGCCCTGCTGTGGTGGCAATCACGGGGGCAAAGGGGAGGGGAAGGGGGCAAGTTCATTCCTCCATCCCCTTTGCCCACGTCATGGCACCGTGGTGACAGCAGCCATGGAGGAGAAATCTTGCCTCCTCCCCTTCCTCCTTTGCCCCCGCGATTGCTGCCACGGCGACAGGAGCACTCCCAGGGGAAAGGACAGGGGAGGTGAGATCCCTCCTCCCCCTCCCTTCCCCTGCCATCAGCAACCGTGGATAATTGAATCTGCGATTGGCAAATCAATGGTTGCAGAGGTGCTACTGTACAGGAAAAGTGATTCCACCTAAACATTAGGAAGAACTTCCTAACAGTAAGAGCTGTTCAGAAGTGTGATACGCTGTATCGAAGTGTGGCAGAGTCTCCTTCTTTGGAGGTTTTTAAGCAGAGGGTGGGTGGCCATCTTTCGGGAATGATTTGATTGTGTATTCTTGCATGGCAGGGGGTTGGACTGGATGGCCCTTGTGGTCTCTTCCAACTCTATGATACTATGATTGTTTCTCTGCCAGCCTCCTGGACAGGGATGGCAAAAAAAAAAAAAAAGGAAAAAAAAGCGGATGGCTCCAATCAGGGCCAGCATACAGTCTATGATAAGTTAGCCCTGAGGAAATGAGGGAGGGTGGGGAGGCATCTCAACCCTGTTCTAGTTCTTTCAAGCCAGTATTTTGCTGTTGTTTTTTTCTCTGTTTCATTCCAATTTTAGTATATGTGCTGCACGTGTTGTTGTTGTTTTTTTTAACAGCACGTTTAAACAGCACGTGTTGTTGTTGTTTTTTTAAACTAAGATTGTGGCAGAAGTCATAATAGCTGAAAACAGAAACAAGAGGCATGCTAGCCCAGATAGGGCACAATATTTTTCCCTGAACATATTTGCAAGATTTACTATGTAACCATGTTACATAGTTTTTTTTAAAAAACACCTTAAAAGATCCTTACTTCCAGCTCGCAGAATAGAACAGGGCTACAGTAACGATCTGCCAGCTTCAAGACAGCATTCATATCCACGCTGATCTGGTTCATTCTACCAACTACAAAAAAGGGAACAGAAAAGAAAGATTTTTCAGCTCTGCAAGGTATTTGTCTGATATAATAATCATTTCCTTTTGGATTGTATCTTTAGCAAGCTTAATTTTTCTTTCAATGGGCCTTCCAATACCTGTTGTTTTATATTAACAAAACACACACACAAAAAAACATTTTTTCCAAGACTTTTGCTGAGTAATTATTGTCTAAGTGAAAATGGGACAATTTTTTTAGTTTTCTATGTGACCCACAGTAACCCAAAACATAGCCTTGTTACCGTGGTTACAAGTCAGTTCCCAAATGAAGCAGGAGTGCATTCATATATTGGAAAAATGGGGAGGAAGAAGCCTGTCCAAAAACACAGTTCAAATGAAGATGAAGTACTTACTGCAGAGTAGGGTTACTTTTAAAACTTTTAAAGGCACTAAATAGCTAAAAAAAAAAAAACCCTAAAGACTAATGTCTAAAATTGGAAAGATGTCTCATACATACCACCTGTGGCCAGAAAGCACACTTTTCCAAGGAAAAAGTTGGCATCAACATGTAACAGTGAAGTTTCGATATCCTTAAAACTGATGAAAGAGGATAAAACAGAAAATAATGGGAATTTTAAAGAAGAATTTGGAATGAAGCTCCAGAGAGGGGGCGGGGCTTGTACTTTTGCTATAGAGAGCTAGCAAATATACAGAACGGAAAAAGAAGGCAAGAGAATCTGCTAAATGGGCATGTATGCAAATTTATTATGAAGTTAGCAATTATGAAATCAAAAGGAATAAAATATTTAAGACAAAAGCCTTTCTTCTATATTTTTTAGAAAAGCGTAACCTCAACTCAGTGATGATGATGATGTCTTACCCGCCTCTCCCCATGGACTGAGATGGGGAACAACAGATTTACACATAACTAATATCAGTTAAAACACATATCGATTAAAATACATTGACTCATTAAAACATATAATATCAGTTTAAAAACAAATAACACCAATCCATATTCAAACAATTTAAAATTCACACTTTAAAAATAATCTGTATAGGCATGCCAGAAAGGACTGGTCATTAATGCTATTTTAAATTTAGATGGTATATTCAACTATCAAATCTCTTCCGGTAGGTCATTACAGAGTTTGGGGGTGGCTGAAAAAAAAGTCCTCTGGGTGAGTTGCCAACCTAGTCCTGTCCGACTGAAGTAAATGTTCCCCAGAGGACTTGAGTGCATGGGGCAGATTATATGGGAGAAGGTAATCCCATAGGTAACCTGGACCCAAACCATGCAGGGCTTTAAAGATAACAACTAACACTTTGTACTTTGCCCAGAAACTAATTGACATCTAGTGGAGTGATTTTAATATTGGGGTAATGTGATACAGGTGGCAGCCAATGGTGTCACTCCATGCTCGCCTTCACAGCCCAGCCAATGGTGATTCCCACCCTGCTGCAGAGCACCATTGGCCAGGTAAAATACAAGCATGGCACAGATAGGCTGCCGACTTTATACAGCCCAGAGAGAATGAAAAAGACTCCCAGTGGGGTGGGAAGGCTTTCCCCATCCCTTCCAGGCTACAAGGGCTACTTGCTAAAAGGGCAGAAAGTGTGCCCAAGATGCTTCCTCAGCGGTCTGCTTTTTATAGGGCTTTGTGTAAGCAGAGCCAAGGAACTGGAGTCCTCCCGTCCTTTCCCCTCTTCTCTTTCCTCCACCAAATTTCTGACAGTGACGGAGCAATGGCTCTGTGAGGAAAAACTCAGCAAGTGCTGGACGTGTTAGTAGCCCCTTTTCCTCAAAGGCAAAAGTGGGTGGCTGGCAGCAAAGTTTCAGATTTTGGAATTCCTAATAAGAGAGACTCAAGCTGTATAGACATGGCACTGGACTGCATTGATAACTGTGGTGGGAATAGGAATGTTTCCCTTCCACATGCTGCTTTAATTGACACTTGTATATGTACTTTTTCAGTCGTTGAAGGAGGTATTCAGCACCTTTTTCTGCAAGGTCCCACTCTGATGAGCAAGAATAACTGGGTGTTGTCTAGCACAGCTCCATCTCTTCAGCCACTGATCAGCTGCAGGAATGCCCTGCATCCTGCAGGAATGCCCTTAAGAGCAGCCAGAACAAGTCCAGGAACACCCACCCAGCTGGTCAGTCATCAGGAAGATGGAGCTGTGTCCTGCAACCCCCCTCCCTGCCAGCTGTTGTTGTACACTCAGAGAAGCAGCTTGGCAGAAGCAGCCTATATCACTTGTCATAAGTACATTGGCAGAAACTTACGCTCCACCAGTGTTATGTAGGATCTTTCCCCATGGATCATATTACTAAGTCATTACTTGCTATATTTCTGTCCCAACTTTACTCCAAGTCACAGAGAATAGATTAAAACAGGTTTATTTTTTTAACTTTAATTTTTATTGATTTTTAAAACAACTTAGATCTTACATTCTCTTCATCTCATGATATATATTTACATGATCTGTTCCTAAGGTTTCCTTTAGCATTCCCTTAGCCTAAGTTTCTGCTTCACAACAAAATACAAAACTGTCTTCAGTTTTAACATAACAAAAAGAAACATGTAAGATAAAGTGAAATATATATATATATATACATCTATTTCATTATCTAACTAATACTCCATAGATTTACTTGATATTTTTCTATTATCTTATAATTCACAGTCTCATTCCACATACATAATGACTATCCTCCATGTCTATCACTAATCCTATCATAAAGACTAACATATATTAATTCATTGTTTTACAGCCTTATTATCATAAATCAATAACATATCACAAGTTCGTATAAGTATGTATTCCCTCTGTATTTTCCCAGTAGTTTATTAATGCTGACCAATCTTTTTGCATTGTGTTACAGGGTTTATTTCTTAATCTATTTGTTAGTTCATCTAGTTCTAGCATATTAGTTTCATTTCCCAATCCTCAACAGATGGTGCATCCTTCAATTTCCACTTTTTTGCTACTGTCAACCTTGCTGCCGTTGTCACGTATAGTATTATTTTCCAGTACTTTTTATTTTATTATTTTATTTAGTTATTTATATCCCGCTCTTCAGATTTTCTTCTTTCATGCTTAAACCCTTAATCATATTTAAAAGGTATAACTCTGGAATGAATTCAAAACAGGTTTATTTAATTTTATCCTCACATACCTGCAGTGAAATCATTTACATTGAAAGATTAAGAAATATTTACCCTGTCATCCTCTTCTCCACAGGAATTTCTCAGAGTCTATTACAGAACATAGTAAGTTGCCTGAACCATTCTATGAGCCACACGGCTATGTCAACAGCTGAATCTGGATTTCTTTTGTGAAACACTCCAGTTACACTGGCCTTAACTTGAAAAGTACCAAAACACCTGTCCTTTCCTCATGCTCATCTTTTTCGCACATACCTGTATTTGCTCTGAATGTCAAGGATAAAGACAATCAAATCAATCCGGGGCCGGATGTGATCTCTCTCCGCAGGTAAAGGGAGAGAGGTTGTCAAGTGGCTGAAAGAATCAAGATTATTTATTTATTTATTTATTTTTGTTAAAGCTGGAGTTGTATATCTTCTGTCATGTTAGAACACTGCACTTTATCACATGATGTATCAGTCTTAAGAATAAAACATTCATTACTTTATAATAGTTGTGTTATACAGAAGTGCACAACAGATGTGAGAGCTAAAACTGTTATCTTTCAGACAAATTTGAACAAAAGAAGTTCATCCTTTTCTGCCACTTACATATTTACTTTTAACTCTTGTTTTTCCTTAAGAATTGTCTCTGCTAGCTGCTGCTGGAAAACATAATTTGTTCCCACCAACTATGAAAAAAGAGAGAAAAAATTAGCCCATCACTAACAAAAAAGCATTTTTTTCTAAACCACTACTATCTGGTCCTCACTAGATGACCTCTACCTTTACTCCTCCTTCATCCTGCTCTCACTCTCTCCCTCTGCCTTCACTCTTCTTTTTATCAAGTAAAACCCCATGATCTTTTTTGTCCAAAGTTACGAGATTCACCAGTGCACTGGAGTGTTTAGTTTTAACATGTATCAGGTAGGAAGAATTTCAGTGCACCTTCTCCCATCATTATGTTCACAGAATCAGCATGCTTAAGATAAACAAATCTGTTGTTGTTGCATGCCTTCAATTTGGCTCTGATTTATAGTGAAACTATCAGCAAGTCTTCTTGGCAATATTTATTCAGAGCAGGTTTGCCATTGCCTTCCTCTAAAGGTGAGAGAATGTGACTTGAATGAAATGAAACCAATGGGGGTTTCCATGGCTGAGGGAGAATTTGAACCCTCTCCAGGAGTCATAGCCCAACATTAAACCAGGATACACACTGGTCTTTAACGTAAGAAATACAGCAGCTCAAACATGGATAGGAGCTGCATGTGTGTTAGCAGCCTTCTCCTATACTGCAATGCATGTACACAGACTTTTAAAACTATTTTAATCTTTTCAACCTGTTTTATCTGGTCATTATGTTTTAGTATATTCAAATTATTTTTATTGTTTTAATCATTAGTATGGATTTTCTATTAACTATAGATTTTCCTTGGTTTTTTTCCGGGCTGTGAGGCTGTGTTCTGGAAGAGTTTACTTCTTCTCTGAATTCTCTGAAGACGCCAGCCACAGATGCAGGCGAAATGTCAGAAATAAACTCTTCCAAAACATGGCCTCACAGCCCGGAAAAAAAACCATGGAAAATCTATGGATGCCGGCTGTGAAAGCCTTCGACTTCACATTTGTATTAACTGTTAGTATGGATTTTATCTGCCTTGAGATCTTTTGATATAGGGCAGAATATAAATATTTTAATAAATAAAATTTAAAAAGCACATTAACAGCTGTGCCAGGCAAGAAGCAAAAAAGCGAATGTGGTTAGAAGCTTCCTTTCATTTCATAGCTGAAAAGCGGATCCCTACACCAAAGACAAACAAACAAACAAACAAAACAGGTCTGTGAGGAGAGAAATCAGATACTGACCACAGCTTTTGGTGTAATTTGTGTTTACAGTTGTCCCTTCATATCCGCTGGGGTTTGGTTCCAGGATCCCCGTGGATACTCAAATCCATGAATACTCAAGTCCCATTATAGGCAATGCCACAGCAAAATGGGGTCCCTTATATAAGATGGCAAAATCAAGCCATCTTGATTTTGGGGTCCCTTATATAATGGGGTCCCTTATATAAGATGGCAATCCCCCCAAGGGTAGGATTATGTTCTGGATAGGGTTGTGCTCCCTTTGAAAGATCAGGTTCATAGCTTTTTGGATTACCGGTATTATTTTTTTAAGAATATTTTCAAGCCGTGAATACTTAAACCCGTGGATACCAAATCCGTGGATACCGAGGGACAATCCTCATTCTTATTACTGTACTACAACGAAGAAGCCAGTGAACCAATGAGAAAGCACCGAGAGAAAAGAACCACCAGTTAGGAGAGCGGGGAGGCGGGCTCAGCGGCTGTAACGGTGGCGCTGATAGGCTGAGGCAGAGACTCGCTTTTCTCCACCCAAATTACCAGAGAGTCCCTCAGGAAAGAGTAGCCGAATGGAGAAAAGCGCAGGACGGGGCAAGAGCGAGACAAAGCCATTTCCCCTTCGGGCTTTCTTTTACCTGCTCGCCAATACTTACCAAAATGGTGGCGGAATTAAGCATCGGGAGCTTGCTAAAAGCGGCCAAGACCGACATGCCCACCAACGGGAAGAGCGCGTCCGCCAATTCCAAACTGCCGCCAAAGTTGCGTCGTCGTGACGTCACCAAGCGTCGCCGCCGGATAAAGGCTCCGAGGCGGTCGCAGGCGTCGTTGCCCAGGGAGACGGGAGTGGGGTCGGCTGGGCTCAGAATTCTTCGGGTTGCGCTTGCTTGTTAGGAACCGCCTGAGCGAAGAAATGGCGGGGTTTTGTGGGCAGTTCCGTTGCCTCAGAAGAGGCTGCTGTTGTTTTAAGTAGAGGCCTAGAGCCTATTAAAGGTATTAGCACAGTGCCTGGGGTGGTGGTGCTTCCTTTAAATCAGTGGCGCGGTCATGGGCAGTTAGTTCCCTTTTCAAACAGTTGCACGCGCAGCCCCCACTCGCCCATAGCTGGGAGGAAAATGACCGTTGGAAGCTGCACCTGCGCTATGATGTCATTGTTTCCTATGAGCCAGGGGGGCGTGGCCCCATAATGAAAGCGCCCCCTGGTGGCAGAAGTAAGAACAGTGGGGTAGATGGGATTTGATATACCTGGGAATAGTTAGCTGCAAAAGGGTAGCTCAAGCTGTTTCTCTTTTACAGCTGTGGAAGTCCAGACTCTTTGTTTGGATATACAGTGGGCCCTTGGTATCCGCTAGGGCAGTGGTTCTCAACCTGTGGGTCCCCAGAAGTTGTTGGACTACAGTTCGCCACAGGTCAGCGTAAGAGGGGCGCTCCAAAAAAGCGATACAAGGACTCCCTGAAGCAACATCTCAGGCTCGGCCAAATTGATCACCAACAATGGTCCGCCCTGGCCTCACATCGGGAGGCATGGAGACGCACTATCCACAATGCTGCAGCCTTATTTGAGAACTCGTGCCGAACAAGTCTTGAAGAGAAATGACAACGCAGAAAGAATCACAACCCAGAAACATCACCCAAGGAGACCTTCTGCTGTGCTTTCTGCAACCGGGCTTGTGTATCTCGGATTGGCCATTTTAGTCATCAGCGCGTTTGCAGAAAGTGCAGAATCTCCTGAATTTTCGTTTGCGAAGAAAAGCCAGAGAGAGAGAGAGAGACAGTTCCCAGGAGCCCTCTGGGGTCTCACCTTGACAGCCAGGTGGTCCTCCCACTCATTAGTGAGGCTGTAGCATTGAACTCACAGCCTCACTAATGACTGGGAGGACCATCTGGCTGTCAAGGTGAGACCTCAGAGGGCTCCTGGGAACTGTAGTCCTGGGGACCCACAGGTTGAGAACCACTGCGCTAGGGTTTGGTTCCAGGACCCCATGGTTACCAAAGTCTGTGTGTGCTTAGAAGTCCCATTATATACAGAGTGGCCCAAAAGTAGGTATACAGTATAGTGTAGAGTTCTCCTCCCAGCCACATATCTACTCATGCGTTCTCTCCCCCTCCCATCAGCATTCTAAACAACTGTATACATTAGGACCCCCATATCCACTGATTCACTTATCCACGGGGCACAAAATAGCACACTTACTAGAGTATTCGTAGAAAGTGTGTCGTCTAGCCATTTTCTAGTCCTCCAAGGCAACTCTATGTTGTTTTAAACTGGAAGTCCCATTATTTTCAATAGCATTAGTTATTATCCACGGTCTTTGGTATCCACGCCCCCTCCAGAATCAGTCCCCAGCAGATATGGGGGCCCTACTGTACCTACTTTTGGGCCACCTAGTACAATGGCATAGTAAATTGTTTCCCTTATATAAAATGGCAAAACCAAGGTTTGCTTCTTGGAATTATCATTATTACTATTATTATTATTATTATTTGGGGGAAATATTTTCAAGCTGTGGGTGGTGGAATCTGAGGATGCCAAATCTGTGGATACCGAGGGCCAACTGTAGTTAAGGGTGGGGTGTCGTTAAATAAACTGAGGCTCAAGGCAGAACTGTCCTTGGTCGGTAGGAAAACCAACCCAAGGGTGTGACTATGTTCTGGATAGGGTTGTGCTCCCTTTGAAAGATCAGGTTCATAGCTTGGACATAGTACTCTTGCACATGGAGCTACTCCTGAAAAGCTTGGCAGCTGGTGGGCTGGAGTACCTTTGTGCCATTTTGGCCGGTGTATCAGCTGTGCATTTTCTTAGGGAGTGCAGATCTGGCCACAGTGGTTCATGCCTTAGTTATCTCTCAGTAAGACTACTGTATTGTGCTTTCTGTGGGGCTCCTCTTGAAAAGTGTTTAAAAGTTATGGCTAGTGCAGTATCCCTTCCAGACGAGTGTTTAGGTGTGCATTTTAGAGATGACAATAACAGGCCCTACAAGAATTGCAATGGCCTCCAGTTGGCTTCTGCACTCAGTTCAAGGAACTAGTTCTGAGTTTTGAGCTTCCAGCGGGCAGTGCTGTTCTCCATGTCCTTTGATATTTGAAACTGCTCTATTTTGTTTGTTTTGAAATTAATTTTAGGATTAATTTTAGACTGATTTAAAAAGTGTTAGTATTTTAATGTATATTAAACATATTTCTCTTGTGCTGCTTTAATTGTTTTTGTTTGTTGTGCATTGCCATGGGAGTCCTTGTGGGCTGGGAGGTGATATGTAAATGTCTCAAATAAATACATTTGTTTATAATTTTTTGTTCTGATTCTCCACAAAAAGGACTTTGGAAGGGTGTACAAAAAGTCAGTTACCAAAAGACAAAGTACAGTACTGTAATTAATTTTTTTTTTAATGTCAGTTACAAAATTTCTCTCTTCTTCATGGATAGAATAGCCCTGTCCTCTTTTATCTCTGAGGAACTTTTATATTGCTTATTTATTTGCAAATATTTATATACCATTTATATCCAAAATTTAAAAGTGGTCTGCATCAATAAAATTTAAAATATACTCATTATACAGAATAGAAATTATTTTTGAAGTCTGAGAACTAGATGTCAGGTTGGATTAAATAGGAAAGGCTTACTCACATATAGGTTTCCCCACGGGGCAATACGTTCCTAAACTTACTGTTTATAAGTGAAACCACAGATAATTGCAAACCATTTTAAAATAAAGGAGTTCTGGTATAAACATACGGTAGAGTTGTATTGGAGGGCCTAGCAGTTCCATCCTCTCTAGGCATTTTCCAGCATGACTCTATGGTATATATCCCTATTTTTTTCAGCTGAGGAGAACTGAAACTGCGGATATTGGTTTTGTGGAGATGGGAGGCAATCTGTATACTGTATTTTTAATGTGCACTGAAAAACAAAGACAGAGTATATTAAGCTTCTAGTGGAAGAGCGATTTACATAGTAGGTGCTGCTACACTGAATGTCCTACTCCAAATGGCTGCTGAGTGGTAAGGTTGGGTGAGGGACGTTTTTTTTTAAACCACACTTTTGGTTTAAACTTTGGTTTAAACAACAACAACAAAAACAGGGTGGATTTTTGTTTTTTGTTTTTGTTTTTGCATTAAAACCAATATAGGACTAAATCAGAAAATTAAGTAGCAAAATACAGTTCAGATGTTTTGGCCACTAGCTTAAATAAGAATTGTTCTTTAAAAAGTGCTCTTTTAAAGCAAGTTGTTTTGGTTGAACTGATGTTAATGGAAGGATTTGTTTCTGAATGGCATTTCTTGCACTATAAAATAAAGTGATTAAAAAGAAGTAACTGACACTGTATAACTGCCAATAAACTGTTAAAGTTAAAATGTTTACATTCAAATAGTCATTGTTGTTCCAGTAAGAGGGTTGAAAAACAGTAATAATAGCCAGACTTTTTAAAAAATATACATGAATAATCGTTTTTTGAAACTAGGAGTCCTTTTTTTTTAAAAAAAAGGCATTTGGTTTAAACCATCATTTAACCAACCTGGTTTAAACCAGCCAACCCTTCTAAGTGGCCATTAGAGCATGTGATACTACCAGGAGGACCTCTGTAGATAATCTCAATAATTAATTGAGCCTGTAAGGATAACTAAGTATTAGGTGAGCAGGTCTCAAGTTGTTTAGGGCTCCATAAATTAAAAATGAACCCCTATTCAGTTTTGTCATTGATTACCAATCTATTTCTGAGCACACTTCAGAGTGTTGGTGGCTATATTTGAAGCCCCCAAAAGGCGTAGATCCATGATACCTTGGGAACCACCTCTTCCTAAACCATTCTGTCCATGCCCTAACACATCGATGGGCAGATGTCAGACTTCAGGGATTCACATTGTTGTTTACTAGAAATCGAAGAAGCAGAATCTGGGCTTAAGCTGGCACCTGAGCATCGAAGGCCAAACCTGAGCACCACTAAATTTGCAAATAAAATTCTTCAACAGGAGGAGTGTGCCATCCATAACAGATTGATTCTTGTTCCATCTTTCTTCCGAGAAAGATTTCCATCTTGCACCTGATCAAGTGCATGTTGGCCTTGTGTAAATTAAGGCTCTGTTTATTAGTCTTCACCTCAACTCTTCACTGTGTTTGGACACCAGTTTGGAATCTCAGCAGCATTTATTATCTGTTTAAAACATTTCTACAGTACTTCCAAAGAGGGTTACAAGCTGAGTGGTATACTAATCAAGCTTACGATTGAAATTTAAGACTTGGCAGACAAGGAATAAGGGTTGAGAAGGCATGAATAAAGTGCAGTGCTTATGCTGACTAGCTGGATGAAAATTATTCATTCATCTTGCTGGAAAAGCTTCATCTTTACTGGTGGTTACTGTCCTAGCTGTACTGCTACTATATTGCCCTTGTACACAATTTTGAAAGTGAAAAAATGAAAAATTTATTCTTGTACAGCGCCCTCTTTTTCTTTGAAGCTGTTTTCTCCCCATTTCCTAGGTCTAAAGAGCTTCATATTTTTTTGATTACTAATATTGTTTGTGTAAATTTACAAAGGGTTAATAATGGCTAACATGCACTGAAGCAGAAGAAAGATATGCTTGTTTCAAGATCAGATTTTTTGCTTTCAACGCAAAATGCAGCAGCTACAGTAGTTGATTTGCTGTATCCTTTGATGTTTATCAGCATAGCCAAATATAGCAGCAGTTGAACTGCTGTACTTTCTGGGCTTGAATGTACTTTTGTTAATAACAGCCTGTTATACTGAAGAGAGAAGAGACAGCGCCAGGATGATGTCATGGTCTTAACACAAAAACAGTGAAGTATTGTGAGGAGCAAGTTTTTAACCACATCCTGTGATATCTTCATGCTAAGTAGTTGCACAGATGATGCAAGGGGTATTTATGATAATATAATCTGACATCATTTCTTTGAAAATCTTAACAAAAGCTGTCAGCTGTTTTAGACCCAATAGGAATGCTTTTTGCAATTAGGTTGTGACATGAACATTGACTTGTAGGCCACTTCCTGGTGGAAAAAGACATTTCCTGGGCTCAAAATGGCACAGAGGGGGACAAAAATATGATGGAATTTCCCAACATGTCTTGTGGGGAGGGGAAAGAGAGGTGTTTTCTTGAAACCATTTTGTTGTGGGGTGCTGTGGGGAGGGCAATACAACCCCCAGTTCCTTAACACTTGCCTACCCCTGACTGAAGGAATGTAGGGATGTCCATGTGGGATGTGTCATGCTTTGGGAAAGATTTTACCATGTGCTTCTGATTCTCTTTTCCAGTAGTTTTGTGTTTTAACTCTCATGCACCAGCATGGGATATTTTAATCCTCCAGTCATGTTTTGTTCAGGAATCCCCACACGATTAGCTGTGCAGTGACAGCATTCTAAGATATCCCCTGCACAGTTCTAAACCATGTTTCCAGATTTCAGTTACTTGCCATTTACAGTTTGGCCGCACTCAAGGGAACTGGAAATTTCTTCCATTGAGGGACACCAAGAATTTGTTGTGATCAGGAATTACCCCATAATACAAGAAGGGCACATTTTACAGTGGGTCCTTAGTATCCGCACGGGTTTGGTTCCAGAACTTCCCACGAATACCAAAACCCGCAGATGCTCAAGTCCCTATTTAAATTTTAAAATTACTACTTGACATTGACTGCAGCCAGGCCAAAAAGAGGTCCCAGGCCAGAAGTGGAGGCTACTGTGGCAAGGCTTTGGCTGCCAATTGTCATGTTCCTGAAGATGTGGTTCACTGTGGCTGCCAGTCATAGCACAGCAAACAGCTTCCACAGGACATGGTGAATGGCAGAGACAGTGCTCTCAACCATGAATGAATAAATGAGCTGAAGCACCCGCCCCTGTTGCCAATTGCTAGGTTCCTGAAGAAGCCGCTTGCTGCTGCCACCAATCACAGTGCAGCAAACAGTCAATCACAGGTAAATTTTGTAAAAAATATTTCTCCATTTCAATCTGCAACTGCTCAAACCTGCAGATACCAAACCGGTGGATACCAAGGGCACACTGTACTTTATTTTATCTGAATTTAGTTTACTTTTATTCCAACTTGAGCTTTCTGACTCCATGTGTTTTTGGGGAAACACTTGATTCTACACACAAATTTATTTATTTATTTGGATTTGGGACATTTTTATACACCACAAAATGTTGGAATTACTGTCATTAGAAAAAATGCCACAACAATGCAAGGTGTTTTTTAAAGTCCTAGCACATGAGTGTGTATCTTCATGGCATCTGAGAGCCTGGAGTTGATGAGACATTCTCTGTCATTTCATTAATATTTTAAACATTCATATTTTAAACTTCTGAAGACTCCTAACCTTTATCTTAGAGAACTCCCAGATCATAGCCTCTAAGGCAGGGGTGGACAACTGTTGGCGATTAGGAAGCTGCAGTGGTTTAGAGGGCTGCATACCCTGCAAAAAAATTCAGAGTTCACCCCTGCTTTAAGATGCCCAAAGTGCTGATGGGCTCATGACTATACCGGCAGGGCACAAGCGTGGGAGTAGCAGTGTTTCTGTTTCTTTCCCCTTCCCCCCCCCCCATCATTTGTTGTTCTTTTTAATGTGGCTAAATACCTCCTATTACCTTCTGTTGAAAACAGTTAGCATATGCTAGCTCCCACGATCAATTTGAGGGTGTTTCTGGAAGCGAATTTTAACCTAATTAAGACAAAGATTGTGTTAATTTCTCAGAATTACTAAAATGATTATGTTACCAGTTACTGGTGTTTGAACAAATTTAAGCTTTAAAAATAGTTGGGATGATTTCAAACTTTTTTGGATAGACAGTGTAAGCAACAGGGAAGTTATGGTGCAATCATATATAAGTCTACTAAAAAATAAGTCCCATTGAATTTCAATGGCATCGTAGCCATATTCCTAAAGATAGAGGCCTAGATCCTGCATCAGAAGCTATGATGCAGGATTTTATGACAATGTGGCTACATTTCTGACATAATATGCAACCCTTCTAGTGACTTACAATGATGCACATCAGGGCACCACACCTGGTGTCATGTTTTACAAGGGAGCTGTTGGGCAACGGCCACACAACTGGCTTTGCTTGTATGATGGTCACAATGATGTAGCTACATCTCAACAACCCTCCTGAGAATTCAAACATTGCACAATAGTGCAGTTCAACTTTACATGATCCTAAGTCAGTTTATGATGATACGACCTCCCAATAAGATCCTAGCCAAAGTGTCTAAAAACCCTTTCCTGGCCTTCTGGCCATGCTATAGCTAAGGAATTCTGGGGCCTGTGGTCTGGTCTAAAACTAGTAGTTTTTCCAAGTTGTACACCTGACCTTTTAACCGAGAAAAAGGAAAAAATTGCCAGTATTGACCAGCTCCTTTCCCCATCCCCAACCACATCTTCACTGCTAAATTCCAGTTGTCCTCCTCTCTTCCTCCACACATGTGCGGCGCATAATTTTTTTAAAAAATAGGTAGCCCTGATTTGACCTACTCATGTGTTTTTTAAGTATGTACTTTTATGTCCTCTCCATTGACGCCCCCTTGTCGTGGGAGAGAGGCTTGCATACCCTAATGATGTTTTGAGCTATGCTGGCGGTGGCATAATAGCCACCGGTAGGGTCTCCCATGCCAGACAGGTCAAAACCGAAGGGTCTGACAAAGAGCGTCAAAGGGCAGGATGGGCTCTCTAGCCTTGTGGCAACCGTCCTAGGAGAAGGAAAACTCTAATCCCAAACCCGGGCAGATGGTGCTCGTCCAACCCTGTAAGGTCAACCATCTAAGAGAAGAAAACTCTAATCAAACCTACGGCCCGAGGACCTCGCTGCCACGACCATGCTTGCAAGGCCACGGCAGATGAATCTCTGGTTTAAAGGGTGAGGCCAGTTCTGTGCACGCTGCGCTCCACCAGAAAAATCCATTGCACAGGCTTCAAGGACAAATCCATTTCCAAAAAAGCCCTGTAGCGATAGGCGAGGGACAAAACAGCAGGTGTAAAGATGCACTGGAAGCCGCAGCCCCAACACTGCATGCAGGCGGTTCAGGACATTGGTCGCTCGAGGCTGACCCGGGAGATGACAGTCTTCTTCGGCAGCATTCTGAACGACCAAGCAGCCTTTTTTAAGGAGAGCACTGCTTGCTCCATATGGAGAGGGGCCTAGAAAAGGTGGCCTAACGAAAGCTCATCCCCAACTACCTGGTTGGCTAGCCGCGGCAAACAGGCATCTTCTGATGCGGTCAAACCAAGGCAAAGAAACAAAGGCACACACCGGCCTCCAAAGGTGTAAATAAACTGACACTTGCATGCTGGAACATCAGAACCATGCAAGACTCTGAAAATAGTGGACGGCCTGAGCGTCGTTCTGCCCTAATAGCCCTTGAACTATCACGGCTTAATATTGACATCGCTGCTCTTAGTGAAGTTCGCTTCCATGAGGAAGGCAGCCTTAAAGAACATGGCGTCGGCTACACACTTTACTGGTCTGGCAAACCCAAAACCGAAAAACATCTTTCAGGAGTAGGCTTTATGATTAAAAACTCCATTGCCTCCAAACTCGAAACCTTGCCAACAGGACACTCTGATCGCATTATTTCCTTACGCCTCCCACATGTTGTTCTCTTTAGTATATATGCCCCAACTATGCAAGCCGACCCTGTAGAGAAAGACAAATTCTACACAGACCTACACCAACTCATACAAAAAGTCCCTGTAGAAGATAAAATTATTATCCTTGGTGACTTCAATGCCAGAGTAGGAAAGAACTCCGAAGCCTGGAAAGGTGTCTTAGGCAAGCATGGTGTTGGAAATTGCAATGATAACGGACGCCTCCAGCTAGAGTTCTGTGCAGAACAACAGCTGACTATTACAAACACAATCTTTCAGCAGAAAGATAGCTTGAAGACAACCTGGATGCATCCCCGATCCAAACATTGGCACCTCATTGACTACGTTCTAGTCCGTCAGAGAGACATTCATACCGTCATGTCCGTCATACCCGAGTGATGCCCAGTGCAGAATGCCAAACAGATCATCGCCTCGTCAGATGTAAACTAAATCTTCATCTTAAGTTCAAACCTAAGAGGGGTGGCATCTTAAAGAAGAGACTCCAAGTCAACAATCTTCAACAAGCTACCATGAGAGACAACTTCCAGGCAAATCTACAAACGAAACTTGAAGACCATCCTACAGATCCTTCTCCTACAGTGCTTTGGCAACATATCAAAAACAGTATCCTCCAGTCTGCAGAAGAATCCCTCGGGTTCTCCCACAAGAAAAATCAAGACTGGTTTGATGAAAACAACCAAGAGATCCAGGAGCTGTTGGCAAGGAAGAGAGCTGCTCACCAGGCATACCTCGCCCAGCCAACCTGTCATGTAAGAAAAGCAGCTTTCCGCCTCACATGTAGCAAACTACAACAAAAACTCCGAGACATGCAGAACAAGTGGTGGATCAATATAGCAGAAAAGACACAACGCTGTGCAGATCTGGGTGATCATAGAGGATTTTATGAAGCTCTTAAAGCAGTGTTTGGACCTACTTATCAGGTCCAAAGCTCCTTATACAGTACAGATGGTCAAACATTAATTACTGATAAAGCCTCCATCCTAAATCATTGAGCTGAACATTTTCAAAGTCTCTTTAGCGCCAACCGAGTAGTCCAAGCCTCAGCTATCCAACATATGATACAAAAACCAATGAAAAATGAATTGGACATAGCTCCCACTTTGGAAGAGACCCTTAAGGCCATACAGCAGATGAAAAACGGCAAGGCAGCTGGGATTGATGGAATCCCACCTGAAGTTTGGAAACACGGAGGTCATGCACTCCATGAAAAATTCCACGAATTCCTTGTGAATTGCTGGGAAAAAGGGGAACTGCCATCAGACCTCCGAGATGCAGTCATCATCACCCTGTACAAGAAAAAAGGAGCAAAATCCGATTGCTCAAACTATCGAGGCATAATACTGCTCTCTATTGCTGGAAAAATCCTTGAAAGGATACTCCTGAACAGATTAGTTCCTGCTATTGCAGAAGAACTTCTCCCTGAAAGCCAATGTGGCTTCAGAGCCAATAGGAGTACTACAGACATGGTATTTGCCCTTAGGCAACTGCAAGAAAAATGTAGGGAGCAGAACAAGGGTCTCTATGTAACATTTGTCGACCTCACCAAAGCCTTTGACACTGTAAGTAGAAAAGGTCTGTGGCAGATCCTGGAAAGACTAGGATGTCCCCCCAAATTCCTTAAAATGATTATCTTGCTACACGAGGGACAGCGTGGTCAAGTCAGATATGGCGATGCTCTTTCAGAGCCCTTTCTAATAACTAATGGAGTGAAGCAAGGTTGTGTTCTTGCACCAACTTTATTTACAATCTTCTTTAGCACGATGCTCCAAAGGGCTATGGCAGAGCTTGAAGAAGACGACGGCATCTATATACGCTACCGTACTGATGGTAGCTTGTTTAACTTAAGCCGTCTGAGGGCTCACACTAAGACTCTAAACTATCTAGTTCGTGAGCTGCTCTTCGCCGATGATGCTGCCCTTGTTGCCCACACAGAAGCAGCTCTGCAGCGCCTAACATCCTGCTTTGCAACAGCTGCAGAGCTGTTTGGGCTAGAAGTCAACCTGAAGAAAACAGAAGTTCTTTACCAGCCTGCACCACAGGACGAACACCACCATCCCCACATTGCCGTCGGCAAATCAGTGCTCAAGTCTGTTCAGCAGTTCACCTACCTGGGAAGCATCATCTCCTCAGATGCCAAGATTGACAAAGAGATCGATCACAGATTAGCAAAGGCATATAGTGCATTTGGAAGACTTCACAAAAGAGTCTGGAGCAATAAACACCTGAGGCAAAGCACAAAAATCAGTGTGTATAGAGCCATCGTACTGTCTATCCTCCTTTATGGATCTGAAACATGGGTCACCTATCGCCACCACATAAGACTCCCCGAGCGCTTTCATCAGCGCTGTCTACACACAATCCTAAATATACACTGGACTGACGATGTGACAAATGTTGCTGTCCTTGAGCAAGCAGGGATCACCAGCATTGAGGCCATGATATTGAGAACACAGCTGCGCTGGGCAGGGCACGTTTCTAGGATGGAGGACCATCGCCTCCCAAAAATACTACTCTATGGTGAACTCGCCACGGGTCAGCGTAAGAGGGGCGCTCCAAAAAAGCGATACAAAGACTCCCTGAAACAACATCTCAGGCTTGGCCAAATTGATCACCAACAGTGGTCCACCCTGGCCTCACATCGGGAGGCATGGAGACGCACTATCCACAATGCTGCAGCCTTATTTGAGAACTCACGACGAACAAGTCTTGAAGAGAAACGACAACGCAGAAAGAATCACAACCCAAAAACATCACCCAAGGAGACCTTCTGCTGTGCTTTTTGCAACCGGACTTGTTTATCTCGGATTGGCCTTTTTAGTCATCAGCGCGCTTGCAGAAAGCGCGGGATGAGTCCTTCCTGAATCTTCGTTTGCGAAGAAAAGCCAGAGAGAGACTTTTATGTATTTAGCTGTGTCAAAATGTGGTCAGAGATGACCATTTCCTTGTGCATGAGAATGCATCCCACTGAAAGCAATGCAGTGAGAGAGATGGCATCCACAGTTGTGTGTAGATTCCAATATACATGGAATATGCATTGCCCAGATACAGAGTCCTGTACATATGTGAATGAGCATTCCCTGATGTATTCTACTGAATATTATGCATAAAGAAACCTGAGTTTAGGTGTTTGAGAAAGTAAGTAGTCAAAGGTGTCCACCCTAGTGTTCCTGGGGAAGGAGAAAGTGTGTTTACACTGGCAAACATTGTGATGGGACTGGAAATGGACTTCTGTTGTTTTGAACAGTTCTTCTTAAGCTATTTAGTATGGGGAACAAGTGTACCAGGAACTGGCACCGTATTAGTGCCCATGGACTACAACTCTTTCTTCCCTTGAAACTTGCTGCGGATGAGCACCAGTCCCTGGATCACCACTTTAGCACTGGCTTACAGTGTCTCTGTGTGTGTGTGTGTCTCCCCTCCTTTTCCCCCCTTACTTTTTGTGCCATGTGCATGGAAGAGCTGCTGCTTGTTGCTATGACAACAGCTGATAGTCCTCCTTTGCTGCGGTATTTGATTGGTCAGAGTAGGTTTTGCCTCTTTTGTAAGGGTAAAAGGGAGGGGGAACCACTGGAATGGGAACAGGGTGGAAAGAAGCCAAAGGCATTGTTTCTGCCAGCATGATGTGTAATGTGTTTGTGTAGGGGGGGTGGGGACAGCAGTTCTCCTCATCCTCAGCTGTGACTGCAGAGGATGAGGCAGCAACAGTGAGCTTGCCTCTGTGCCGTTTTTGGACTGTGCACATGAGTGTGCTTACATGCAGAGCAAGCGGCCAGTTCTAGCCCCATTTGCTCTTGACTCCACCAGCACTTTGATGTGCTGCTCAGGCTGCCTTCCAGGAGAGAAGCACTTTGTCCTGTCATCTGACACACAACACACACAAGCAGAGAATAGCATTGCAAGAGCAGAACACAGCTGGAGGCCAGAACCTGCTTAAGCCACCAAAGATTTTGAAGAAGCAGGAGGAGTAGGACCCTCTGGAGCATGCTCATAGATTGAGGTAAGTGATGTACGCTTTGTGACATTGCTGTGCAAATGCCTAGAAGTCCAGGGGTTATTGCATGACACCCATTGCTGGTGTTAGGTAAGAGGTTTTCAGGCATCCTTGCGGGCTGTAACCCTGGACCTCTCTCCTAGCAAAGCTTAATTAGGAATCCATCCCTTTATAGATTTAGTGTTTCCTCACATTGAGCATCCCCATCTTCTGGCATATGGTTGTTTCTTGTGTTTAAGGCCTTCCTTTGTGCTGATATTCAATGTATGTAATACATTTATGTGGCTACGTTGGTAAAATGCAGAGCCATAGAAAGGAAGGGAAGGAAAAATCCTGTACCTAAAGTAGGTCATGAGGTGGGCTGTTGTTAAACTCCTTCGGCAATGGAGTGTGAGGCAACTGCCTCAGGAGGTACATTTACAGTATCATACAAGAACAGCAAATGGTTAGTAATTTAATTTATTATTATTGTATTTTGACTGCCAGAAGAGAGGTGCTTTTGGGTTGTATTCCTCATGCCACAATAATTTGGCTGACTTTGAGTATAATGCACTTTTACTTGGGTGATTGGGTGCCCTATTTGCTATTCTACCTCAGGCAGCAAATATTGGTGTGAGCGGGGGAAAAGAAGGCTATATATCACATAGGCATTTGCCAGTTTGGGATATGAACAAATCAAAGTATAAGGATGGGTGTGGACAATATTCTACAATACTATGTGAATGAGGGTGGTGGTAGTGACGGTTACAGTGATAATTTCTTAGGAAGTCTAAATAGATTAGTCTGGACTGTACTTACATTTTTATTTCAGTAAAGTGGTTCTAGGCACAAGACATCGTTTCTGTTCTCTGGAAGCATTTTAGCATCACTTAATTTTGTAAACCATTTTAACAAGACTCAGAACTAATAATGGCATGTTCAGAGACTCCAAACACGACATTTGGAGATAGAGTAAAGGAAAATACGTCACACTGAATATAGAATATCAGTGAGGCGTATGCTTTTAAAAGAAAATTGAGTGTACAATACTATTTTTCCAACCCTAACGATCCCTGTACTGTAGAGTTGACAGTTACAGTGCAGTCCTATACACATCTACTCAGAAATGAGTCCCATTGGGTTGAATGGGACTTACTCTCAGGTAAGTGTGTGTGTATAGGGTATACAGTAAACAGATACTGTATAGGATTGTAGCCTTAATGTCTGAATGCAACATAAGCATACTTACTAAGGAGAGAGTCCCATTAAACCCATTGATACTTCTGAGTAAATGTGATTAGGATTGTGGTACTAAAGAACAGAACTATAAAGTGGTAAAGAGTGTCTCTGCATAGCTAAATTTATGCTACTTTAAGTCACCAGAAGGTACACAGAAGATAACTGGATATGATGTTCTGTTTTGGGTTGATGTGTCATGTCTATAGCATCTGCTTCTTGCTTTTGCTTAGGTGAGTATTGGAAGTTCAAAAAAGTAATATTTCCAAGCTCTGATTTTATTTAAGCACTTGCCAGAGTATGTAATATAGAGGCCTCTTGGGGCCTAGTAAAATGAAAATTTGCATTGCCATTATGACTTCTAAATAAAGAGGAAGGAGAGTGTTACAGCTAAAGATTAGAATATTGTTTCCTCTCCAAACGTGTAATACCTCCATTGCCTTCTGAAGAGATGGCTTTATTAATTGTTTACTTCATATCTTGTATCTTTTAAAAAATGAAGGTCAAAGAAGGAAAGGCCTTTCATTTGTAGATTAAATGTTCACACAGCAAACAACTGACTGGTTTTCAGATGATATTTAGAAGTATTTTTCGAGACAAATGAAGGTCACTTTATCATGAACCACCAAGAACTTGGCTGTCACTGTTATCTTATAAATTATCTAATATTCAAGGAGACAGTTTATAAAAAACCAGAGATTATCTCATGTTTATCCTTATCAAATCTAAGAAAAGAATGGAATAATATTTGTTTCAGTTTATAATGCATTCTACCAGGGCTAGATCTACTATTAGGTAGAGTGAGGCAGAATGAGGCAGCTGCCATAGAAAGTAGATTTTGAGTGTCATGAAAGGGCAAAAAAATTGGTTAGTTATTCACTTTGTTATTATTGTATTTTGACTCTCAAGGGATTGGTGCTTGTGGGGTTGTATTTCTCAAGTATTAAAATAACTCAGCTGGCACAAGGTACTTTGGGCACCTTGATATGGTCTATAGGACCAGCTGACAACTCAGGCAGCCTAGCACATAAACCTAAACAATGGACTTGCAACACAAACTGGGTTTGACAAATTTGAAGAGACAGAGTCATATGGTACAGATGGTAGATGTTGGATTCTCACACTATAGAGTGCCTTTTACAAAGGGCCAAATGAGCTACTTCACTACTTTCCTTTTGACAAGCACAGGAAATACAGCTTGTAAAAAATGGTACTGTATTTGAATCTGGGGATTTAATTGAAGTTACTGATTCTTGTTGCCTGCTGTTTTATTCTGTAGTAGTAGTAGTAGGATGATGATGATGATGATGATGATGATGATGATATAATTGATTTTATCTGGATGTTGTTAGACACCTTAGCAGGACTGGCCCTACCGTCAGGCTGCATGAGGCAGTAGTCTGGTAGCAGATGCTGGGAGGTGGCAGCATGGAGTTTGGGAACAGAACACTGATGCTTATAACTTAGCTTTGCTGCCTCCAGGTGTTCTGGACGATGCTCTCCCACTGCAAGGCTGGAAGAAGGACTTGACTGCCAATCCAGTTACCTCTTGTATGTGGAATGGGAAGGACTGCCATCTTGTTTATTGCCTCAAGAATCAAAATATAAGTGTGGGGCCAGCTCTGCACCTGAACAGAAAAGCACAATCAAAATCTTTTAATAAGAAATGAAAAAATAAAATTCTTAATGTGAAGTCAAAGGCTTTCACAGCCGGCATCCATAGATTTTCCTTGTTTTTTTTCCAGGCTGTGAGGCCGTGTTCTGGAATAAAGTAGTTTCTTTCTGATGTTTCGCCTGCATCTGTGGCTGGCATCTTCAGAGAATGGTTGGGTAGGAGTGTGTGTGGAGTTTATATATTGTGAACCCCTGTTGTTCACAATATAAAAACTCCACACACACTCTACCCAACCATTCTCTGAAGATGCCAGCCACAGATGTAGGCAAAACATCAGAAAGAAACTATTCCAGAACACAGCCTCACAGCCCAGAAAAAAAAACCCAAGGAAAAATCTATAAAATTTCTTAATACTCAAAACAGATAAAACAAAGAAATGTATGCACATATGTTTGGTTTATTATGATGTTTTATTATTCTATATTTCCTCTCAGGAATGCAGTGACAGAAAAAGAATAAGCATTTTGAGGAAAAAAACCAGTTGTTTAAAGGTAAGCCATTGTTTTGTCTTTATAGACAAAGATTATTCTTTGACAACCCTAGCATAATTACAGTGCCTTGTGCCAGACAAAAAGTCTTCAAATTGAGACACTGATTAAAAGAGAAAGAAAAAAAGATGCAGAAATCAGAAATTACAGTTATGATTAAATCAGTAAAACCAATTCAACAACAAAAAATCCCACCACAAATATAATTCCTTCCTTCCTTCTGAATGCTGTTATGTGCTACTGCTGGGAGAATAGTAAATGGTCAAGGTGCTGAGAAAAAAGAGTGGTGGTAAACCCTGTGTGAATCTTTCTTGAAGTTGATGCAGTAAATTTATGAGGGGAGGATCGGAAAGGTTCATGTCAGCTGAAGATGCGCCTGACCTCCAGGTATAGGTCAAACTTTCTATACAGTGCCTCCATGCATAAAGCTGTATGTATGTGTATTTTGTTCCACGTGCTTAGGAGAAACCTTGTAAACTTAGACAAAACTAGAGTTTTGCATTTCATCCTCAGGAAGGCTGAAGGAGCAACCCACTACTTCTGGGTGTCAAGGCAGGAGACAACATTCTAATCTATTCTACCATTGCCCCTTTCCCTCTCTCCTTCAGTTTTTTCTTCTCCTGCCTTGCCAGTATACAACTGATTTTGCTTACAGGTATTGAACCTATGCAGCTTGCTTAGCTTTTGCTTTTATATTTATATGCTTGATAGTAATTTTTATATTCCTCTATACACAATAACAATAGCATGTATATCTGCCTTCTTTTTATCTATCAGCCATGCCTCATTTCTTGGATTGGTTTGTGCCAATGTATCTGATGATCTCAATTCTGATTTTGGTGGGCTTTGGAGCCTGCATATACTACTTTGAGCCAGGACTACAGGAAGCACACAAATGGAGGACGCAACGGCCAATCATGGAACGAGACCTTCGGAAAACATTGATGATACGAGATAACCTCGCATTTGGAGTGCCTGAAGTTTAGTATCCTGCTCTTGCATAAACATGTGAAAGTATCTAGATGATACAAAGTCCATTTTCTTTTTCAAATTCAGTGAGAACTATGGTTCGCTCAGGACAATTTTCAGCTGCAAATGATGTAGTCAAACCATAACTTCATTTCTTGCTGATGTGAGTTTCTGTTAAACATTTTCTTTGTTGTCATCTGTATTTCCAATTCAAGGCTCCTAGACAGATGTCATCTCAGAACTCCTGTTTTCTGCCTTTAAGATTAGTACATTGCTTCATTTGGAATTTTTGGCCCTTCATAGATAACAGTTTCTGTTAGCTTGGTGGGAAAGGCTACATTTGTACAAGATCTGTAGTCTTCTCCAGGAGTATACAATGTTTTACTGTGAATGTGATCTGAGTACATTGCTTGAATGCCTCCTGGAAAAGTGTCCAACTCACAAAGCTCACTAGTGGTACAATTTCATTTCTCTAAGTTTCTTGGGTGAGTGCAAACCTCAGAATTGATTGCATAGACCAAATTCCCTTCTGACATCCATCACTGAATTCAGATATACTGAATGGCACATTTTGCGAAGCTTATTAATTGCCCATCTGTATACATTTGGGTTTCAGAGAGTTTCAGTGCTCATAAGCTCAGCTCTGGCACAAAACTCATTCAGCAAAAAATCACTTTGAAATTAACTGTGCTGATTAAATATCAGTAAGTATGCCAGGGTGGGGGCTTCTCTGTGATTAATTGTGGATTTTGTTATAAGCATGAGATCTTCTACACTTCTCTAGACTTGTGTGATCTAGAATGTTGCTTTGGGAAAAGTTGCACTTGTTCAATCCTTTTCTACTGAGGTCTTTTGAAGGAGGTCTATCAAGTGTACCCTTTCTGTCACTGGAATTTTTTTTTAGACTGACAACCAAAACGTCAAACTGTGAAACATTTCCACACAACCTACCTTTCTGCATGCTGGCTAAAAGGAGCTGCAGGTTGTGACCATGCAGTTCAATCATTAGACATGCTTCTGGAGCTCCATTGTATGGAGTGCTTATGCAGTAGCTTTGGTCTTTATCCCTACAGAGTGTTTGCACTTTGATCTACTTTTCCTATAGGGTTGATGCATTGCCAAAGTACTGTATGTAAACACTGCTGCATGGGAACATGGGCTCATCAGTAATCCCAACAATATTGCTTATAGTGTGCAGATTGCATACTAATAATATTGGTAGTATCTGGAACCTATGGCAGGGCAGGCAACTGTGGCTCTCCAGAGATTGTTGGATTGCAACTCCCAACATTTCAGTCCAACAGCATCTGATGAGCCACAATTTCTCACCCATGACCTAAGGCATGGAGAATGTTCCCATAGTCCCCATCATCTCTGACTGCAGAGTGGATTTTATTCTCTTTTTGGCACAATGTTTCATGTTTCATAATTATATGATTATGAAGTTCTAGTCATGTGATTACCAGCTCTACTTGTCTACATTCCATTTTAGGGTAGGGACTTGTGCCTTTGCTTCTACACTGTGCTCATGCATGTACATTCCCTAAGAAGATAACACATACATTGATATTATAAAAGATAATGTTTCACTATTCTCTAGACAGTCCCCGAATTTCACTGTGCCCTCAATGCCAGAGACCTGTCTTTACATTTGGTACATCGCCTGAATGCATTCACTTCTGCCCTACCATATAGCACATTATTTTTCTCTGTCTTCCATATTCTCCTGCCATGTCTAGTGCTGCCTTCTCATATACTTCAATACATTCCACTGATTCTATTGTTTCATTCCATGCCATAGTCCCTGATGGACCATGTACTACTACAGGAACCCAAAAGCCTGCTGGAAACATGCTTAGTCCTTTATTGTGTTTATTCAAACAGGTATGAAAACATCCGTTTCTGAGATGGCTAAAACAGTGGAATGGTTTGCACCATTAGATCTTGACTAGAATTTGGAAATATTACTTAGGGGCTTACAGCTAACAGAAGCATCCAGCTAGTACAGCCACTAGCTGGGATTTCTGGAAAATCTAGTCAAAACTCTAACTTTCAAAGTTATGATAACAGCAGAATAGATTCTACCATGGGTCTTAACTGAATATGTGTCATTCTGAGCACTTGATGAATTCCATGCTTTTCATGGTATAATTAGATGGACTATTTGCTGGCCCCAATCCAAAGGTCTTTGCATGTAGCAACAGGCTAATCCAGGAGCCAGCCTTTCCATTAAGCAAAGTGAGCCAGTGTCAACTTTTTGGATTTCATAAAAAAGGATGGCAACTGGTCAATTATTTATTTATACTGAGTGTGCAAGCATTCGTGCATGTGTTGGATTTCTTTTTAGTCACCAAAATATCTCAGAGCACCTTGGGTGGCAAGCTGAGATATGCAAAGATCAGATGGTACTGCCAGAGTTAACTTCCTGTTTACAAGTGCGGTCATGAAACTGATCCAGCACCGGGCCTTGCTTCCCTCTGTATAAGTGTGACAGGTGGCTTTAAACTATGTGCAATATTGTTCAGGTGACAATGTGAATTGAACTAGAAAGAAATGCACAGAAGCCTGTTATATGTAGATTTGCCTTTCCTGAATTGGAAGAATGATGTATTTGTTGAAAGACATAAAACTGTTTTCATGGTGCCTGACTGCTCCCACTACAAGGAAGTCCAGCTAAACAAACCAAGAGCCTTCCTTCTGCTGTTTGTTTATTGTGAAGTTCAAACCCAGCATTCTGGCTATCTTTCTTGTAACAAAGAAGAGAAATAGATAGCATTATGGTTTTGGTTTATTCCTCTCATTGTCTTGAGAAGAAATGAGTCAGAGCACCAGTGTTAAACACCACAAAAACAAGCCATTGATGGAAGGTTTGCTTAGCCAGTCCTTTTCTTAGTGGGAACAATCAGCAGGTGCATAAGCACACTGCATAATTTCTAATTCCAATGAATTCTGGATTGTCGTTGAGTCTGAGTGCACCCTATGAAAATGCAGCATTATCAGATTGTAAGATGACATTCTGTTCCTCAACATGAATGGGAATAAATGGCCACCCATCTGTATCCATGACCTATTAATTACTACTGCTAATATAGCCATAGTCTCTGAGTATCACTTGGAGACCTGTTTTCTGGGCCTTGATTTCTTCTGTGATGACTAGGTGATGACTACCAATGCAAATAAATGGACCCCAGGCTGTGCAATGGGGCAGCAATAAGTATCCTTTATTAGGACAGGAATTTTATGACTTTGTGAACTGGTTACATTATTATTTCACAGTTAATGTTCTGTGTTGTTATTTTGGAGGGGGGAAACTGATTACACAAAATGTTTTTGCACTAAACTCACCTCATCTTTCTCATGTTTGAAGTTTCTTTTCTCAGGGCTGCATCACGTGGTGGTGGTGAATGGGGAGAAGGTATGTTTGCAGCATGACCACTGTAGTGAGTATGCTGCAAATGTGTTTTCATACATATTGAAAGTTGAAGTAACTCTCACTGTAAAATAATCTAAGTCAGAGTGATTCCTTAACTGTATGCTTTTTGCAGATACAGTGATTTCATTGGAACTGTAGAATATGTCCTTGAGTAATCACAGAGTACTGGTATACACTTTATTGCTGTTGATATACAGTGTTAGAAAACAATGTCCCAAATCCAGTTTTAAGTCCCAGCTTGGATAGACCCATTAAATCAGAGGGAACTATGCAAGTTGCCATTATGTATTAACTGAATGGGTCTGTCATTGTTGTTGTATGCCTTCAAGTTGTTTTCTGACTTATGGCAACCCTAAGCCGACACTCTCATGGAGTTTTCTTGGCAAGATTTGTTCAGAGGGGGTTTGCCTTTCTCTGAGGCTGAGAGAGTGTGACTTATCCAAGATAACCCAGTAGGCTTCCATGGCTGAGCAGGGATTTGAAACCTGGTCTCCAAGGTGTAGTCCAGCGCTCAAACCACTATACCCTGCTGCCTTGGGTCTGCCATAAATGGAACTAAAAATTGAAGTTAGACCAGTGCCATTCAGCCTGCTGTCTAGACATGGTTGGGAAAGAGACCAACAACAAGAATGTTCAAAATTACATTCAACCATTGAGACTCATCCATCTTCTTGTGAAGTTTTGAACCCCAAATCAAATCCATAATTATTGAGTGACAAATCTAGGCATTTAAGACATATAGCGGCATTGTGTTAGACCAAATGTCTGTCTGGTTCAACATATTGTGCCCCAGTTGCCTATGAGAGGTCCACAATAGACCATCAGAGTAATAGCACCGTTCTACTTATATTCCCACAACTGGTACATAGAGGCATACTGTCTCCAGTACTGGAAGGAATATATAGCCAATATAACAGCATCAATTACCATCCTTCCCCTCTAAGAGCTGTTCAAGAAGCTTGCAGTTTTCTTTCCGTCCTGGGGGAAACAGGAATTCCTTTTCCTCACATTTTAACCAGCATAATATCAATGTTGCTTTTTATTTCAGCAGTGTAAGATTTTTGTGTGTGTGAAACAAACTAAATAGACAAAACAATGATGAGTTATTGAGTTCTTGTGCCAAAACTTCTTCGAATTGGAGAGCAGGGTAAATACTTGAAAGTATCTCCCTAACATAGAGGAGAGGGCAGCCAACTGATACTTATATTTGATTTGAGGAAGCTGCAAATCCTGTTTGAACAAACTTTCTTTTTAAAAAAGGACAAATAAAAATTATAACAGGGGTAGAGGTTTGTTGCCCCTTCAAATGGTGCTGGTACCATCATCCCAGACCCATTACTCATTCTGACTGGGGCTGATGTGGGTTGGGGGTTCAACAACCTCTGGAGGGCCACAAATTCCCCACTCCTTGATTTGAATAGCTAATAATCTATACATCATCTCAAACCTTAATAACTTCTTTCCCATTTTGCCCTGTTCTGAGCCATCTTCTTATTTACCCAATTTCATACATTATTTTTTAGGGATAATTACCTGTAGATAAACATGATGATTTTTGTGTGAGAGTGCTTTAAAATAAGGAAATCTCATAATAAGATTTTGGTTATTTGAATGGTTTGGTTGTGAATGTTGCCATTTGCCTGTTTCTAAAATCTTCAAAAATGGAATTGTCATACAAATCTCATCTGTGATTGTTATGCCTTGATTTTCGCTTTTAGACCATATTGGAAGCCCAGATGAAATTTTCAGCCCTTGTATTGGGTCATGTACTTTATCTTTTCCCTGACTGAAATCACATTTAGATCAGTCTGTCAATCTAATCTATTCTGAAATGAATAATGAATTTAAATTCAGTATTTAAACGTTGTAAATGTTATTCCCACCTGTAAAGCTGCAATCTTAAAACAACTTACTAGCACAGCAGTCACACTAAAAACAATGGGAATTACTTTTGATTAGACGTGTGTAGAGTTGCATTGACATTTGACACAAATTCAGATAGTTTTAAGGAATCAAACTGAATTGAACAATTGCTTATTTTTTAATTTCAAATTTTCTGATTCTTGCTGTTATATTAATGGCAAGGGGTGGGTTTAGAATAGCATAGATGTAGAAATAAGAGATCTTAAAGACTAGAAACCCAAAATAAAAAGTTTAAAGAAATCATGAAGTTTGGAAGCTTGAATCATAAATGGCAATGCTTTGGATTTTAAGGACTATTTTACACAGTTGTCCTTATCTGGAGCCACCACTGCAAGAAAAGAAAAGAACGGACCTGAAACGGTTCAAGACCTGAAACACATCCTTGTGTTTGATATAAAATAGGCACATGGTACTTTAGAATTTTATTATAAAGCATTTAATCTCAATTTGTTCATCCCGTCCCATCTTTATAATGACAGGTGATTTCTATGAACTCTGTGAACTCCATTTACAGCATCATTCTGATATTAGGAGAGCACTGAAATGAACAATACTGAGATAGTCAGACTGGATAAAGTACGGTATTTTACAAATACACTGCAGAGGTCACTGTTATACAGCCAGCAGTGTATGAATAAGCTGTGATATTAGTCTTCTTTCAAAAGCACCTATTTCCCCCCTCCCTTTGTCATGTGCTGTGAATTTAACTGTGAACTTCTTTGCCTCAGGAGCTAAGGGAAAACTAAAAGCAGTGCAATGCCTGTGTGATGTCTTGGAAAATATGTTCTTAGCCTGAGTTTTGTACTGTTCACTTGTAAATGCTCCTTCTGGTAATGAAATGCAATTTCATGTAAAATGTTATTTAGTGTTTTAATATGAGCAGATGTAGAATTCTAATAAACTATTAGAATCATGTTTCCTGCTGTCTTGTTGCCATTGGTATTTGAATATCAAGTTTTTGAACCAGGAATTTCCTTGGCTGCAATGGGGCACAGGTTTTAAGCTTATGGGGTATGTGTTCATGCTTTTTTTCAGGTACAGAACTGTTTACAAGAAATATCAATCCTGTCTGTATTACAAAGTAGAATCTCATCCTCAGCTGATTGCAGACAATACCATTTGGGGGCAAGGAACAGCCAGGAGGGAGCAATATTTTTCTGGAAACTGGTGAAAGCCCGGGATCAGGAGCATATTCCAGATTACCCATGGCTTCTTTTTCTTGAAAATAACTGTGTTCATTGCATCATGTTGCTTGGTCCTATATGGACTTTCCCCACACAGCAGGACTATTGTGGTGTGAAACTTTTTGAAACATTTAACTGCTGTATTAATCATCTTAATATAGCAGTTAAATGCTTCAGAAAGTTTCACACCACAATCCTAAACACACCAGATCCTGTCTGATCTTGGACGCTAAGCAGAGTCAACCCTGGTTAGTATTTCAATGGGAGACCATCAATGAATACCAAGTGCTATAGGCTATATTTCAGAGGAAGGAACAGGCAATGCCACCTTTGAGTGTTCCTTGCTTAAGAAAACTCTATGAAATTCATAGGATTGTCATAAATTGACAGGCAACTTGAAGGCATACACACACATTAATCATTTTGATGGACTGCAATCAGTTACATAATCTGCAATGCCATTTTAAAAATGGCTTGGTTAATTTTGGTCCAGATGAGGCACAGATTTATGGTGGATCCTCATTATTCTCAGGGGGTTGGTTCCAGGACCCCACCCTTCCCCGGATACCAAAATCTGTGGATGCTCAATTCCCATTATATACAGTGGCGTGGTAAAATGGCATCCCTTATATAAAATGGTAATCAATGTTTGCTTTTTGGAATTTTTAAAGATATTTTTGGGCCATGGTTGGTTGAATCTGTGGATGCAAAACCCATGGATACAGAGGGCCGACTGTACTGTAAATCCTTAAGAGACTAAATTCCTGTGCTCAGAACTGTGCAGAGACCATTGATGATATGAAATAAATGGCCCCAAAGGACTAGTAAATATCTGCCTTGGTTTTCAAATGGTGAGTTGTGGCATTCTTTTATGCTGCTGCTTCTTACTTAGAAGAAAGGACACATTCAGGGTGATTTGGGTTTTAGTTTTAAGGAAGTGATTTACAGGTGTTCTATGTAGGACAGGGGTTCAGAACCTCAGGATCTGAGCCTGACTCTGCCCCCTCCCCCAGCATTCCCAGTTTGGGCTTCTCTTTCCCATAATGACATTGATCAGAGGTTTCCTAGGATTTGCACAGTTTTCCCCACTATTATATATAACAGTAACTAAAATTCCTCTCCTAAATTTTAGTTACTGTTGATAAGTTCTTTAAGCTAATATATGCTGGTATTTTTGGACATACCTTTTTGTTTTTGCCCCTCCCCCCGCACATGTAGCCAGCAAAAGTTTATCTTAAATTGAGATTGTCCTTTGGGATCCTCACCCTGTGAGAGCTATCCAGTTATGTTTTTGCACATACCCATGTGCATCTATGCATACTCAAGAGATTTCCAGATGCCTGCTCTGACAGCAGATCTTTGCATTTTATTGGAAGATGCTCCATGGGATCCCATCATCTGGAGGCTGATGTTGCTACAATGAAGAAAAGATCCAGCTCAGTTTGTCCAGGACAAAGCTGAACCTGTAACTCACTGGATTCTTTTTCTAATGAGTACTGAAAAATCTGAAAAATGGAGTTCTATGGAAGTGTTATGTGGCTGTGAAAGTATACGAAGTTATGATATCTGAATGCGAAAATGTGCCATTTTCTGCTGTACAAAAATTATACTTGTAAGTCAATATTTTTAAAAGTGTGTGTTAGGGATAACTGCCAGGCAATTAAAGTGACAGTAACCATTTTATATAAAAAAAATGGATGCACATCCCACTGTTTGACATAGGAGGGCATGGAATTTTTGTACAGTAGGACCCCTGTATCCACTGGGGATTGGTTCTGGGTGTGTGTGTGAAAAACTGTGGATAATAGTGAATGGAATGGACTTCCAGTTTAAAATACCATAGAGTTGCCTTGGAGGACTTAGAAAATGGCTAGAGAGGACACATTTTCTAGGAAGACTCTATGGTAAGCTGTTTTGTGTCCTGTGGAAAACTGAATCAGTGGATAACTGAACCTGTGGATATGGGGGTCCTACTGTATAATGTTGGTGAAAACACTGTTACACTCTGCTCCTGTCCTGATACTTCCATCAAGTATGAGTGTGAAAGACAGACAACTGTGATCCTTTATGTCAAATGATATTATGGTAATAAGCAAGTGCCAGTATTGTCATCTTAGTATAGTATTAGATTTAGCATCTTGAACGACGCACAGATATACTATAACTAGCATGACTTTGGACCATACTCTATTATAAACTAAGGGATATACGTTATTGATTTACAATAGGAATGGGGAACAAGGGGCATTCCAGTTGCAGAGCTACAAATCCCATCATCTCTCACTATTGAGGTGCTGAGTAGGGCTGCTGGAAACTAGTCCAACCACATCTGGATGGATATATCCTCCACCACAATTTACACCACTTAATGCAGACCTGACTGGGAATTTTGTAGCACCTTTGAGACTAATTGAGAGAAAGATATTATAGCATAAGCTTTCATAGACTTGGGCTCAGCTAGATGGGAGAATTTATAGCAAAAAATAGCACCTTACCTCCCTATCGCAGCAGTGTTCACTTGTGCCCACAACTTGTTTGCAAGATTGCTGGCATGGAAACTTGGCTGAGTTTGCAGTTTACACGGAGCATGCCCCCCCTCCAAAGATGGTGGTCACGAGTGAATTGCCTCCTGAAAATCTCCCTCCACTCCCCCCTTTTTTTCTTTAAATAAGAGATGCAGAAGAGCTATTTTTCGCTTTGAAAAAACTTTTTTTTTCTCTCTGATGCTTGAATGATTGTGCACACAATCGTTCATCTGGCCAAAAGCAACAACAATGGCAGCTCTGGCCGCTTCCTCCCTTGCAAGCCCGCCCCCGCCGAAGTCCGACCAATCACGTTTCAGCTCTTCTATGTGCCCCTATTCAAATTGGTTGTTCAGGCAGCTTGTTAGCTAATATACATTGGAAACTGCTTAATGCAGTGTAGATGTGTAAATTGCTATTGCTTAACAATTTCTAAGCTGCTCTGATAGCCTTTGTGGCTGAATTAATTAGGTATAAATACCTAATTAATTAAAACTTATGCGCATTTTTGTGCAATTTTAAAAAAATATTGTGAGAAACAGCAAATGTTGCTATCGCGATCTATTTGGAGTTTTCAGCCCCCCTCCTTCTCAAAAAGGTGAATCCCAGCAGGAGCTCATCTAAACAAAAGGTATTCTGCCCACATTTTTTGTGGACTCCCCCCCCCATCTAAACAACCCCTTGGTCTACTTCCTCAGATGCATGAATCTGAGGAAGTAGACCAAATCTACAAAAGCGTATGCTATACGGTAATTTCTTTCTCTCAGTCTCAAAGGTGCTACAAGATCCCCTTGCTTACTGATGTTCCAGACTAACGCAGCTATGTCTTTGAATTCTTGTCTGGGAATGACAGGGTTAGGGTGGCAAGAATGTGGTAGGGTCAAAGGCCTGGAATGGAAGTAATGTTAGGATTCCAAGCCCTCTGAAATTTCCACAGAAGGCATATTGTTCCACCCCCTCCTGCTTTTATGCCCTGTAAACAAACACCAAATGAAGATGGAAGTCGGCGTGATAATTGTGTAGATATGAATGTTTCCATGTATGATTTTTAAAAAGTCATAGGTTCTAATGATTTAAGAGAGACTAACAAGTGTCAAAACTGAGCTCTTCCAAGGCAAAGAACTTCCAAGTCATAAGCCAAGACAAAAAAGTTTCAGAAAGATACTATAAAACTAAAGATTTTAAAGGTGTCTATAAGATTGCTGCTATGTACAACTTAAAGCTTGGTAATTTATTTCTGAAAAGGAATTAATTAGAGTTCTAGTTCCAAGCCCTCCTCCAGAATGTAGTTACTATAATGGTTACAATGTTTCAAAGGCCACTTTTTGCTTTCTTTCTTTTTTTATTAATAATTTTTATTGAGAGAATTTTAAAAACAAACAAATTAACAAACGTGAAGACAAAGGACAATAAAAATACAATCTAAAGTCTAACACATAAACTACTAACTAATTTTCCCTTCCCTTCCCTCCCCCCCCTTTAAAAATAGGCTTCCCACTTTTCCCTGGTTGTTTTGTTTTTTATAATAGATTAATAACCCTCTCCTATACCACTAACTTTCCATATCACTATTTCTAACTATATCAATCATATTCATTAACATAACTCATAAACTAACACTAATACACAAATTTTTATCATTATATTTTCAAACCTAAAATATCCCATTATATTCTGAATCCCAAAGTACTGTTTTCCCCATTATTTTGTCTGAAAAATTCTATAAAATTCTATAAAAGGTTCCCAATTCTTTATAAATTCCTCATTTGACTTATTTTTAATTAAATTTAAAAGCTTTCAAAGGCCACTTTTTGCTTTCTTGAAAGCAACTAAAATAATTACTTTTGAGTCACTTTTTTAAAAACCTGAATGCTACAGATTATAAGGCATACGTACTTTCCTCTTGTCCTCACCTGGTCATTGTCACAACACAACCAAAAGAGCACAAGGCAGTAACAGGAGGCAGAGCTTTAGCCGTGCAATACTCCTTCACCAGTGAGCTCACATCCCTGTAACTATACAAGTAATGAACAGTTATGCTTAGAAAGTAATAAAGTTATCCCTTCCCGTGTTACAATTATATATACAGTTGTCCCTTCATATTCGCTGGGGTTTGGTTCCAGGACCCCCTGTGGACACCCAAATCCGTGAATACTCAAGTTCCATTATATGCAATGGCATAGCAAAATGGTGTCCCTTATATAAGATGGCAAAATCAATGTTTGCTTTTGGGATTATTATTTTTTAAAGAATATTTTTAAGCCGTGAATACTTAAATCTGTGGATACGGAGGGACAACTGTATACTACATGCATTAATTATCACTAAAAAAAAAAAAAGGATTAGTTACAAATAAGCAGTTACTTGTCAATGCTTATTTCTAAACTCTGGCATCACTCTAAAGTGACAGGAGCAACAGAAAATATTGAAGTGATATTTTCTGTCAAAGGGATTTACAGCTCCTGTTGCTGTTTGGTGCAACTGTAACCCTGCCTTCTTTGTTGACCTTCTTTGTCCTTCTGAAGTACTGTACTAGCAATTGACCAGGGATCAATCACTGAGCAATTACAAAGCCTTATTTCCCCATATATGCCAAATGTGTTTTTAAATGGCAAGAGCAATCATATTGTGTTAAGTCAATCCACTGACTCTTCTGGTTCACTTCTCCTTTTGGGGCTGCTACAGGAGAATCAACCTTTTTTGGAATTGGGATCTCACAGTGATGGTAGTATGTACTGAATGTTCTGTTAAAATCTGTTTAAGAAACATTCCCCCAAACCTACAGAGGTCTGAGAATACTGCATGACTTTTAAAAACACATACAGATCTATGATGCTTAAATATGACTAAGTGCCCACTAAGCTGTAAGGGAAAACACTTCCTCCACCCCAAGATATATTGTTCCCCCACTTCTTCCCCTCTTCTGCAGCTGAATATGCCACCAGGCCCACACCCTTATGTAGGTCAGAGGCCCCAGCAAATCTAAATTCCACTAGGTAGTGATATGCCAATGACAAAAATCATGTTAATTTCTGCCATCACCAGATGACAATCCACCTACCCATTTAAAAAATCAAGTCCAAGATTTAGTATTTACAGACATAGCCATGTTACTCTGTTTAGCATAAAAAGACATAAGGGAATCCATAGCACCTTTGAGACTAACTGGGAGGAAGAAGCTTTTCCATTAAGGTTTCTGCTCCATGCAAAACCTGTCCCCCATCTTTACTATTGCTCTTTAGGACCATTGTTACGTTGATACTTAAAACCACCCCAACATCTTTTGCATTTCCATTATTTTTCACACTCTGGCAGCAATCTTGCATGGCTCAGCCTAGTGTAGTAGTTCTGTATGCAGAACTACACTACACTGAGCTGTTTACAACCCATGGGTATACTGTAGAGCTGCTGAAGGGCCCACCCATAGCCATTCATACCTGGAGGAAAACAGGATAGGGCAATCAGTGTCTGGCTATGTCCCTGTAGCCAAATGCGAGCAATTACATCTTCTGCCAAGGTCCCCAAGGATCCTCCAGAAGTCTCAGTAGATGATGTAATTGCTTTGCCTCTGGCTATGGGAACATAACTAAACTGTTCTGCTGTTCCCCTGCTCCCACACTTTCCTCCAGGCACAAATGGCCATGAGTGTGGGGCTTCAGTGGCTCTACAGTATATCTGGACTGAGGTTGGTCATTACAGAAGGAGGAAGGGAATACCAACCTCCATAGTGATAAAAAATAGGCACGTAGAAGCCCAGGGCTGCTGCAAACTCTTGACCCACAACTAAACCAGGAGTCTTGGTGTGAATATTCAGGTCTGCCAATAATCTGGGTTCCAATGCTGCTCTAGACACCACCCTAGAAAGCTCAAGTTTTTAGGCAACAGAGTGGATGGTACAACAACAGAATTCCAATCCTTTCTCACTCACCCCATGTCAAACACTCAAAACCTGGAATTTGCTGAACAGGGTATCTGGATGAGGATTGATTCACAACAGATCACCACAATGATCTTGCCTTCCTGTTCCTTAAATTAAGCCTTTAATGCTGCTAGATTTTGAAACCTGGAGGACAATGCATGAGAGATTCAGCCCTCCTGCTTCATCCATCCAGTCAGCCCTCTGAAATGCATGTGAGATGCACTTGCTCAGTATTTGTCATCTATAGAATAAATATTCACAGTGTTTATAGATGTTGACAGTGTTCCATGTAACTAGACCTTTAGGATGCACTCACCCCTGTTTTCCATTTTCTAGTCAGAGCTCTCCATAAGTGCTCCCATTCAGTGCCCCTGCCCACTCCTTGTCTTTTTGTCCAGCTGTGTTCAGCTCCAAGTTCTCCCTTCTCTCCTACTTAAGCTCTTTAGAAGGATGGAAAAACACCCCACAGTTAAAGAGAACAGATAGTGAAAGAAAAGAGCACATGAGGAAGAGGGGTGTGACCTTTTGGGAGCCTGAATATCACATATCTGCAGCTACTTGTAACTGCTGGTGTACAGTAGTCAAATATTTTGGTGGAATTTACTGTGATCTACAGGAGACTGGGGGGGCTCAGTTATCGTTTGAAAAAACAGGGATATTTCTGGAGTCTCTGGGACATCAGATGCTTGTTCATGGTGGACATCCAGTTCCTTCACACCTACATTCCAGGTAAGCCTTTAATGCTCTCTTTCAACATAAAAATCCTCTGGTGGGAGGGAGTGAGGAAGAAGAAGAAATATCAGAACAAGGATCACAATGGAGGCAAGCAATAGCTTTCAAGAGATCAAAAACCAGATTGAGACAGATATTATGCTCTGTGCTATACGTGTATTTCTCTTATCCCATCCCAGCTCTGGCCAAACAGGACTTGAAAGTGTTTGAAACACTACAAAGCCTTGTTTGCTCCAAATAAAAGTGGCATGGCTCCACAACAACCACCAGCACTAACTCTTTCAAACAATTTTAACTCTCCCAAATTATCATTTGTTTCCATCCCTATACTTCAGGTAAAAATTGGATCAAGCAAACAGGCTGAGAAGGAGTTTATTGTCTTGTATCCAGCAGTAGGGAAAGTACAATCTCTCTCCTAATGCCTTGCCATCTTGTGATGTTCTATAAATATATTCAGAAAAAATGTTGACATAAGCTTTATTTAAAAGCATTTGTGTGTGTTTTCTGCTGGGTGGAAAAATAACAAATATGATGATCTCAGGGAGAAATGTCATGTTAGGAGGAAATGTTGCATTTGGGGCTTCTGATATAATGACCTTTTGCTAAAAGTAGCTTCAGAGCCCTCCAGTTTGGACTAAAGCTGCTGCACAGAGGGGATTTTGATGATATATTTCAGCAAGCAAGTTTCCCTCTCTATGGCTAACAGCTAGAGTTCAGGAAAGTGGTTTTTGGATTACAATGCCCATGCTCCCCCTGTCAGAAAGGCCAGGGGAACTGTAGTCCAAAGAAGTAGCTTTTCCAAGGTCTGATAGTGTGTGTGCATACTTGAGTGAGAGAGAGAACAGAAGATAAGGTTAGACCAGGTGTGGGAAAAGTGTGTCACCCAAGGCAGTCCTTAAACCCTGGGACATCAGATGCCCATCCCAACTCTAGTTAGACAGGACATTATACCCCTAAGGAGACTAAAAATGCAAGGAGCTCTGTTGAACCTCCAGACTCCCTGGATTTCCCTTTTCCTGTTCCTCCTGCAAAGGAGTATTCCTTCTTCTGAAAGCCTCCAGGAGAGGCAATTCACCTTTTAAATAAGTTATAGCCATCCCCTTCCCAAATTATCCATTTATCTTTTCTTTTTTTTAAATACCTGCATTTCAAAACCAGAAGTAGATTTCTGACTATATTTGTTTTCATTGGGGGAGTTTTGGGCAGCCCATGTAGCCCTTGTAGCATAAAAAAATATGGTCCATGGACCTGCCACAGTTGCCCATACCCAGTTGCTGAAGGTTTGTTATTATTGTATGCCTTCAAGTGGTTTATGACTTATGGTGACCCTAAGGCAAACCTATCACCAGGATTTCTTGGCAAGATTTTTTTCCCAGAAGGTGGTTGCCTTTGCCTTCCTCTGAGAGTGAGAGAGTGTGACTTGTCCAAGATCACCCAGTGGGTTTCCATGGCTGACTGGGGATTTGAACCCTGATCTTTAGAGCTGTAGTCCAACAGTCATACCACAATCCATCAAAGGTACTTACTTCATAATCTCTGTAACATAAAGCTCTACTATGTATCCTAGGTCTTATAGCCAACCTAGACGAGATAGCATTTATGCAACTAGCAGTTGGCTCAATTAGAAATTATATAAATAGATTTAAAAATAAAATAAAGGGTATGTTGGAAGGCGGCACATCCCAACCAAGGGCCCTGCAGCCTGAGGACATTCAAAATGGAAACCTCCAGATATTTTGGACTGCAATTCCTATAATCCTTCACTTTGGTCATTCTCACTGTGCTTTATAAGAGCTGAGTTCCAAAAATCTGGAAGGCACTCAGTTGCCTACCCCTGCTTTTAACCCTTTGCACCCCACTGCCAACCCCTACACCTGCTATTTGCACTGGAAGAAATTTTCCAATTTGCATCAATGGGAGGTTTTCTTCCATAGGAGGTGGGGTGGGGTAGGAGTGGGGGGACTGATCCAGGTCAGGAATGCAGCAGAGGAGGATAAAGGGTTAAAATCCCATAATCTTACTCTCCCAGTCCTAGTATCTTACTGTAACTGTGGGCCACTACCTGAATAGTATTCTGCCATTCAATTAGCAATCAGATGAAGTACATAACAGATGTGAGGCCATAATCCTTATCCTAACTCTAAATATAACCCATCTCTGTTACTTTTCAAAAACCATCCATGCAGTTGCTAATTGAGTGAATAGTATCTAATCTAGTTCGGCCCATGGTCACAGCAGGGTATGAGGATGTAGAGATTATATTAAGGACTTTAATATTTGTTTGCTTTTGGTACAAGGGGTGGACAGAAGGTAGATCAGGCACTACACCTCCAACTTTCCCCCCTCCCCCAGTGCTTAGTAATGTAGTGGTCTGTTTTGAAGTGCAAGCCATCATCACGAGTCCCCATAGCCATACCCTCAAGGAGACTCCAAAAATACAAGGAGCTCTGTTGAACCATACCAATAAAGAACTTTTAGTTGTTTTCAACTCCGCCAGGAGTAGGCTTTTGTAGATCTAATGGCTCCCAGTTGCCCTTTCAAGACCAAGCCAACCAAAATACAAAAAGTGTAGCTCACAAAAATACATAGTTTCTGGGAAAACCCATCCTCCCCCCTGCCACACACACACTTCTGCTATGAAGCTAGCAGCTAAACTCAGGGGGAAGAGGGAAATGTGAGAACAGCAGGTATGGACTAGGAATCATGGCAGTTGTAGTCCAAGAGTGATGAAAGACGCCAGATGGGAAAAGGTACACTTGTAGCTCACTGGGTAGTAGATTTTTAGTAGATTGACAAGGATTTCTGCATTCCACTTGTTTAATAGAAAAAAAATTAAAAGGCTTCCACCTCTCTAATCTAGAGATATTAAAATCTCTGACTGGGGTGTTAGAATCCCTGATCTGTACTAATTAGATGCAGAGTTGTACTTGTATATGCAAGTCATCCAAATGGTGGGATCAGGGGGTCTAGCTGGTGGTTAACTCTGACCTTTGAGCCACCACTTTACATCTGAGTCTACTCCACTCACCATTTTGTACATGGCACATGCCTCGGGCCGATGGACCTCAGGGTTCTAATATAAAAACAACTTCAAAGTAGATCCTGAAAAGCTAGTCGGCTCAGGCCTGGTTTATACAGCACATTGAGGAAACATAGGGTCCCTTTGTTGTTGTTATGTGCCTTCAGGTAAACCCCAATGTATGGCAAGCCTATCATGGGGGTGGGTGTAGGAAATTTATTCAGAGGAGGTTTGCCATTGTTTTATTCTTAGGCTGCAAGAGTATGACTTCCCCAAGGACCCAGTGGGTTTCCATGACAGCATGGGGATTTGAATCCTAGCCTCTTGGAGTCTTAGTCCTACACTCAAACCACTACAACACACTGTCCGTCTGTAGGGTCCCACAGTCCTTGAGAATATATGACAAAAATCGCAGAGAGATGGGAAGCTACTTTTTGGACTGCAACTCCCCAAATCTCCAGACAGCAAGACCAAGGCATACTGGCCAGGGGAATCTGGCGGCTGTAGTCCAAAAAAGTAACCTGTCTATACTTTGGACAGCACAGCAATTGCCAGGAGACTATAGCTAGGTCAATTTCTTTTTATTTGGTACTGAATGATGACCGCCTTGCACTAATACTTCCTTTCTCTTTTTTTTTCTTTAGGGAGAATAGGTGTAGCAAGCAGTCATGATGGAGAAGGAATATTCTCCTTCCTCTCGCAGGATTCAGAGATATATTCCAACCCTAGGAGCTTCATCCAATCCCAGCCGCATCCCAGGTCGTTCAGCTCACTCTGTTGGAGTTGGAGAACTGGCAGCTCTTAGCCCCATCTTGAAACAAGACACCTGCCTCAACGCTTTCATGCAGGACTCCATGAAACGGACCTCCTTTGCAAAGGGCAGAGGGATTCCCAGATTTAATTCCCGGCTTGGACCCCCGAAACCACCACGTAGCCATGAAGTCCTCACATCATGCCTTCCTCCCACAACATCACAGCCCCTTCAGTGGACAGCAGTCAATGGTTTGGAACCACGGAAACTAAGTTCTCTCACATTTACTCTTCATGGGAGCAGCAGTGCCCCTCCACCTGGCCGGCAGCTCCTCCTACACTCTATGGCAAGGAGAGAATTCAAGAAGGTTCCCCTGAGAAAGGAAGCAATGGGGAGGGGAGGGGAGTCACGTTTACTGAGCCCTCAGTCACCATCTGGATTACAAACCTTGCCTGCAACTACAGATGAGAGCTCTACTGATATGCACACTGCCTGCTGCAATGAAGGTGAAAATCATGTTGCAGAGACAAAAATGCCAGGTCCCCAGAGAAATGTGGCTCCCACTAGCCCACCATCATTGTCTCCTCAGCCACCTCCTGAAATCATCCCAAAAATTCCCACTATTTTAGCCCCGAAGAAGGAAACTGCTCAAGAGGAACCTGCTTCTGATGGAAGATGTGGTATTCCAAAAGACACAGATGCACCATCAGGTTTGGATGGATCTGGAAAGATGTTAGTTTTCTTTCCTCAAGAGTATCTTGAGGGTCAAGCTGTGGAGACCAATCTCTTCTCTGAAGATTCTACATCTCCTCCTGAAACAAACACAGGTAGGTTTGAATGTAAATCAATTTGGGTGCTGGTTCTGGCTTTGATGTACATATGTGGAGTGGTGGGTTCTCAGAGGAAGAAAATGAAATGATGCACAAAAACTTAACCTCATTGATGGCCACTGATGGCTTTTGTGACAGTGGTGCGCTGAGTATGCTTTAGTTTTAGTCCATACTTTCAAGGAGCTATCCAAAGCACTGAACCTATTTTGGGGAACAGGTTCGGCACCTTGGATCTTTTAGAGTTTAGATTAAACCTGGAGTGGATTCACCATTCCATTGACATGAGGGCCACCAGTTTCTACTGAACCCCAATCAGTTCCATCATTATGTAATTAAGTAGTGTCCCTTGGCCCAACCACACACACCCCAATCCAGACTTACGGGGCAGCCACTGCTGCAAGTGACAGGGGTCTGTTCTCTTGTCAATTGTGATGCAGCTGACTGAAGTTTCCATACACACCCCTTACAAGCAATCCCTAGTGCAACAGTCAGAAGCAGGATCTCTGTCATAATTCCCCCTCACACCAGAGATCACTTGCAGGATGGGAATGGAATCTCAGTCCCTTATGTCCTGATCAGCAGGAGAAAAGATCCCTGCTGTTTGCAGCAGCGGCTGCTCTGTAAGTCCAGATTGGAAAATTGTCACAATCCCTTTGTATTGTTGGATACATAAGGACTGTGAACACAAACCAGTCACAAATGCATAACTCTAGGTTATGCATTCATAACTGCAATAATGAATTCCAACCAATGTTTAAATATAAACATTATCTACCACAATGAACTATCAGAAGTTCCATCTGGCTCCTTGTCTTACTGAGTCCTTATACTGTCTGAGATCATTTCATCTGAAGATGTCTCCAATGACTGCATCTGGAGCCTTATACAAGTCAACCTCGGTATCCATGGTTTCACTTATCCATGGCCGAAAAAATAGGTTCTCTCTAGGAATTTCTAGGTCCTCCAATGTGACTCTATGGTCAACTTCCAGCATTTGTCTCATTGAAAATAATAGGTTTCTCTATTATCAATGGTTTCAGGTATCCATGGGGGTGGGCTTGGAACATATCCCCTGTGGATATGGGGGTTGACCTGTACAAACAAAATATAAACTCTAATGTTGAGCAAGATTGCTGATAGTTTCTGTCTGTTGCAAGCAGACTGTATACACAGCCTGGTTGAAAATGGAAATTCTCCCTACAGTCTCTGTGTGGGTAACAGTGAACAAAGGGTCAAGGGTCAAAAGGAATAGCTAAACAACTTGAATGAGCTTTTCCAGGTTAAATGTGTTGGGAGGTTGCCATACTTGTAATTGTAGTTCTTGGGGTGGGGTGCTTTTAAACAAATTGAAATAACATTTCTATTGTCTGGACTATTTTCTGGCAAATTCCTGGTGCCAGCTGCAACATTTTATTCCTATTCTCATGTGGATTTCTTTTTAATTCTGAGACGTATCATAATACTGTTTTCCCTCTTGTTCTTTCTTTTTACAAACTTTCTTTTAGAGTTATAGTGCTATAGCGCATCAGCAAAATGGCATTTTTGCACTATAATTCTATAATTCTTTAATTATTAGGCCAATTAGGACAAACCCTTAGTGTCCCTCCAGCATGTCTAGGAAACAAAGGAAATGCAAATTTAAGTGCTCAGACCATTGGTCTACCATGCTGTTGCTGTTCTTCCTCCTCCTCTTCCATTATTTATTTATATAGTGCCATCACTGTACATGTTCCTTTGTAAGTAAAAGACCAACCAAAAAAACCCTAGTTCCCTGCCCTCGGGCTTAGAATCTAAGTAGCATTCAACATTGTCTATAGTGACTTGTAATAGCTCTCTGGGACTGTAGGGCCATTTCACCCTACACAATTTTAGCACCATAATTCCACTTTAACAGCCATGATAACATCTTATGGAATCCTGGGATTTGCAGTTTCAGGAGTGGTATTTAGAATTCTCTTCCAGAGAGCTTTATTGCCTCACTAAACTACAAACCCCAGGAGTCTGTAGGAAGCAGACATGACAGTTAAAATGGAATCTTAATGCTAGAATTATGCAGTGTGAAAGGGTCTTTAGAGGAAGTCACAGGAATTGAATCCAGAACCTTTTGCATGCAAGGCATGCATTTTGTTGCTGAGATACACCCCCTCTCCCAAAGGCAGGTTATATGATTATATAGCTGTCAGCCATGCCAGTTCAGTGCTGCTATTGAAATGTTAAACCAGAGGGATAATGGATCCAACATACATGATACAATCCTAAATTATAGAATGTTATGCAGATGTTCAGTACAGTGCACATACAATTCTGCTTCCTGGATCCTTGCTCACTTTGCACCTAGAAAGGAACAGAAATACTGTGTACATCTATCAGTCATCATCTGCAAGAAAGATTGCACGAGTATGCATTTATATTGATACATTTCACCATGGGGTTATGGTTCCCCAGGCTGGTTACATGCAGTGAAATGCATCTGTAAAGGACTGTCATGGTTAGTGATCTTTGCATGCACTGTTCCTTTTATTTTATCTCCTTAAAAAATTGCTTCCCATTGCACATAGCAGGCATCTCTCTCCATCTGTCAAAGCAAGCGCAAATGTGGAGAGCTGGAAGGTGTGGACTAGACACGCCTCCCAGCTCTGAGGCTTTCATGCTCACCATGACAAATGCACCGAGACACACACAGATGTGGATGCCTACAGGCGCATCAAAGGACATCCTGGGCACACTATGCACACTGACAGGAAGGCAGATTTCTCCTTTCCTGGGCTGACACGCAGATCATTGCTGGCAGACATTCTGCATCTCTGTGCAGCTGGGGTGGGCACAGCTCCTTGCTGTTTCCAAAGACTCAGGATGATGGAAGATGTAAATGGAAGTAGGATGCTACTTAAGTAGGATGCACACGCTGGCTTCATTTGTTGTGTGCCGTCAAGTCGTTTCTGACTTATAGTGACCCTAAGGGGGCCTTATCACGGGGTTTTCGTGGCAACGTTTGTTCGGAGGTGGTTTTGCATTTGCCTTCCTCTGAGGCTGAGGGATCTGCCCAAGGGGACCCAGTGGGTTTCCATGGCCCAGCGGGGATTCGAACCCTGGTCTCCAGAGTTGTTGTCCAATGCTCAAACCCTTATATCACGCTGGCTCTGCCTGCTTCTTAGCGATCCCAATAAGGTTGAAAACAGGCAGGGGAGGTGGGTGGGCTCAAATTCTGAACGCTGTTGCCAGATGAAGGGGTTAACAGTCCTTTTGCATTAAACTAGCCGCTATCTCCAGAGATGTTCAGCAGACAATACAGTTGTCCCTTCATATTCGCTGGGATTTGGTTCCTGGACCACCCCCATAACAAAACTCGTGAATACTCAAGTCCCGTTATATGCAATGGCATAGCAAAATGGTGTCCCTTATACAAGATGGCAAAATCAGGGTTTGCTTGTTGGATTATTATTTTTTAAAGAATATTTCCAAGCCGTGAACACTTAAATCCGTGGATACCAAACCCGTGGATACGGAGGGACAGCTGTATATCCTAGGAAAGCTGCTGAGGAACAGGGCGGAGGAGGAAGGAGGAGAGAGGCAAGGAAGAAATAATAATAATAAAAAAAAGATGCTGGGGTGGGGGGGAGTGTTAAATATGGCTCTAGCCCCATCTCTCTAGTCCATTTCACACACACACACACATACCCTTCCTTTTCAGGGGCCAACACACGCATTTCCTTGCTTCCCAATCCGGGCAAAGCCTCCCAGGACCTCAGACCACAGGGCTGTCCTGGATCCCCCCTAGGAGGAAAAAGTGGGGCGGGGGGGAGGCGGCGCGTGGGGGAGATTTTTGCAGGGATGGGTACCAGGCAGGTCACGTGACGGCTGGGCTGCTCTGAAACTCTCCCTTGGAGGAGAAGAAGGGGGGAAGAGGAGGGGGAGAGAGGGAGAGAAAGAGAGGGAGAAAGCCAGGCGCCACCCGCTCGGAATCTTCTCTTGGGGGGGAGGGGGGCTTTGGGGCGCAAGAAAGAAAGGCGGCACCCACCCAGAGGCTCCAGGAGGGGAGAGGAAAGGAAGATTCATGTTCAAAGGTAGGGAGGGAAGGAGGGAGGCGGTGGTCCAGGCGGATGCTCCGGGCGCTCAGGGATGCAGCAGCAGCAGCAGCAGCAGGAGGAGGGATGCTGAGCGGCTCCCCAGCGCATCCTTTCATTCACTTGGCTGGGGGGGGGGGACCGGGCAGGGCCAGCCCGAGCCTCGCAGCAGCAGCAGCCGCCGCCACCGGGGCCACGCCTGGGGAAAGGGAAAGAGGCTCCTTCTTTTATTCCCCTGGAAGAAGGGCTTGAACCCGGAGGGCAGCTGGCCCGGGCCCGTGGGGGCGGCTAGGCGAGGGAATCGAGGGCTTCGGGCCGCGTGGATGTGCCAGGCTCGGATCCTAGGCTGCCGTGGGCGTGGGGCCCGGGTGGGCGAGGGCACCCCGATCAAGCAAGGACAGAGGTCGTGCTCGGAGAGGGGGACCGGGGCCTTGGACGTGGGAAGGTGGGGAAGGGAACCGAGGGGGGTGAGGCTGTGGGGTGGGGAGACCTTAAAGCGGGGAGGGGGGACGATGACAGGGAGAGGATGGGAGGACAAAAAGAAGCAGTGGATGGATGCCATTTATGGGGACTGAGCTAAGGGTGGGAGCTGCCAGACCACTAGGAGGGAGACAGGGCCAGGATCAAAGAGCAGCAGGGCTTTTGTGTGTCTATGTCTTGAAGCAGCTTCAGAGAAATGGGGGCTGGGGGAGAAACATGTAAAGGTTTGAACTACACAATAGTGGTGTTGGACTAAGCAAATGCACCCTGCTGCTCCGATGAACCGTCTCATAGGAGCATAGGGAGCTGTCTTATGCAGAGTCAGATCAAAAGTCCATCTATTGTCTACACTCACTGAGAGAATGGCTCTCCAGAGTCTGAAACAGGGACTTTTCCTTTCCTGCCTGGCAATGGTGAGGACTGAACTCTCCCTTACCATGTTCTCCCTTACCATAGTCTTTTAGCTTTTTAAATATGTATTTTACAATATAGTCCTGTGTGGAAAATATGACATGGAAGAAAATACTACAATAACTAGGTGTGGCGGGTGGATGGGTAGGTGGGTAGGGATATCTCTCTCCTGTCTATAGTCTGTTCTCCAAGCTATTGATCAAAATTTAGGGAATGGTGGCTCCCTAAATTTTCTGAAGCTCCAGCTTCAGAAAGCTAGGACACGATAAAGTGTTAAGGCTGCAATCCTATAAAGACTTCCCCAAGAGTAAGCCCCTCATAAATCAGCATGATGTTTCTGAGATGCGTTGTTTAGGGATTCTACTGAAAAAAATTAATATTTGGGTTCTAGTCCTTCTAGAAGTCAAGTATCTTTGCAAAGATTAGTGAATACTGTTTGGGATTACAGAAGGACCCCTGTATCCACTGATTCATTATCCACTGATTCAATTATCCACAGGACACAAAACAGCACACCTACCACAGAATCTTCCTAGAAAATACATCCTCTCTAGCCATTTTCTAGGTCCTCCAAGGCAATGGCTCTATGGTATTTTAAACCAGAAGTCCCATTGTTTTCAATGGCGTTCACTATTCTCTATGGTTTTCAGTATCCATGGCCTCCCCAGAACCAATTCCCAGTGGATACGGGGGTCCTACTGTATTCACTGCTCAAAAGGCACTGCACATGCTCAAGAGCACTCCTTTTTGAAAATCTCTGTATGTTTTCCAAGGCAGATGCATGATATAATTAGAAATGGGTTTGAGAACTGGAACCCTGGGAGTTTGGGCTCAATGAATTTTGGAGTTTGCATTTTTTGCGTATGGTGTGCAAATACCAAGGAATAGGACTTGAGGCCAGCCCATGAGGCTGTGACCTACTTAAGACTGGCTGATTCTAAAGACCCACATGGTTTTCACATTATATAAATGTGAAAAGCCCCATTTTTCAGTTTTGGGGGGGACAGGGAGGTGCTTCTAGATGAGGCTCTTATTGCCTGCCTATTTCTATGAATAGGTTGGGGGCGGGGGAGGTTTCCCGACAGCACTGTCATCCATTTTTAGCTCTCCTGTTTTTTCCAGTATTTCTTCCATCTTTTTTTCTTATGAAAATTCCTTAAGAAGGGGGAAATGGCATAGTTGCACAAAGCCTTTTGACTGGCAGTACAGTGGCAGGAATGATTTATCTGGAAGCACTGGGGGAAACAACACCTGCATCTTATGATTCTATGTTTCCATAAAACAGAAAACTGATAATTTAAGAAAACCGATAACTGGAAATACATGTGGAAACTATTTCATTAACAGAAGCTTGGCTCCCAGGAGTGTATATTCAGTGTGTGCCTTCTATGCACATTGAATGTGTGGGTGCTCCCAAAAGCTTCAAGGGAAGTAGGATCCCTGAATGACAGACAGCATGCAGTGAAACTGGAGGTGTATTGGAAGGGAGCTGGATTATTATTGTGCTCAATAGTGTTATTCAGACAGGGACTAGGAAGGGAATTCTGAAGCTTGCATATTTTACTTACATTTCAATGATGTATCAAGAGACCAAGGAACTGAACTTGAGGACAGCCCATGAGTCAGTAGGAAGGGAGGCAGAAAAACAGGAGGAGAAAAAGAGCCTTCCATATATAAGACAGGCTGAGAGATATAGAAAGAAGCAAACATTATGGATGTTCACCTGTCCCAGGACAGTAACAACCAAAAGCCAGAGTCTACAGCAAAGAACAGAGCCAGAATGGTATAGTGGTTTGAGTGTTGGACTAGGACTCTTGGAGGCCAGGATCTGAATCCTTGCTTGGCCATGGAAACCTACTGCATGAGTTTGGGCAAGTCGCCCTCTCCCAGCCTCAGGGGAAGGCAATGACAAACCCTTTCTGAAAACCAAGAAAACCCTGTGATAGATTTGCCTTTGTTGTTGTTAACTGGCATCAAGTTGACTTTGACTCTATGAGTGAGAGACCTCTTGGGGCTTTATCTACACAGGCAAAAAAAGTTCTGCTTCCAATCGTATTTTCCTGGTCCACAGTGACCCTGCATATATCTTGTTTACACCACACACATCTTGTTAAAGTGAAATGAGAGCAGCATTACCAGCCATACATTTCCCTTAGGTAAGCTCAGTTCGATGAAAAAGAGCAGTCCTGCTATGATCATGTGTCCTATACTTTGCATTATTTTCAGCCACATGGCCAAGGCTGCTCTGCTATTTTTTCCCCATCATGCACATGAATATGCAAATATGTGCATATGCAAATAGCCATAGGTGCACTAATAATGATATACAAGTATCTGCACAAACACACCTTCAAAAAAATAATAGCAACTGCAGGCTGGCAAAATGTAAATACAAACAGAGGAAGTATCAGTTCCTGGTGGGAATAATCAGGTGACCTAAATTCCATTGAAGCCAACTTGGAGGGCCAGCCACATATACTGTACAATTATCTGGATTTTCCAGGAAAGTGCAGGGTAAAAGGCAAGTTTTAAAAAATCAGATTACAGCCCTCAGGCATTAAAAAGAACCACATTCCCAGCAAATAGTCAAGAATGTAGTATGACATGACTGAAGCGACTACGAGGTGAGTATGATATTTTTTAACAGTGTAGACAAGCCCCAAGTCACCCTGTCTTTAACAGCCCTGCTCCAATCTTGCAATCTCATGGCTGTGGCTTCCTCAGCTGAGTCTATCCACCCATAATATGGTCTTGTCAAGCATAATTGTCTTTACTAGTGAGTCATGTCTTCTCATAGTATGTCTGAAGTATGACATCATCTTGGTTTCCAGGGAGAGTTCAGGCTTAATTTGCTCTAGCACCCATTTATTTGTCTTTGGTAGTCCAAGGTTTATGAAGAACTTTTCTCCAGCACTACATCTCAAATGAGTTGTTTCTGTTCCTATCAGCCTTATTCACTGTCTAGCTTTCACAACCATACATAGAAATTGGAAATACAATGATTCAAACAATACTGACTTTAGTATTCAATGATATGTTTACATTTGAGGATCCTGTGTAGTTCTTTCATAGCTGCCCTTCCAACTCCTAGTCTTCTTCTGATTTCTTGACTGCAGTCTTCATTTTGATTAAAGACTAATTATTGTTTAATTTTGATTAAAGACTAATTATTGCACTTTATTCCTTAACTTTCTTCAGTAGTTGTTCCAAGTCTTGGCTATTTTCTGCCAGCAGTATGGTGTCATCTGCATATCTTAAACTGTTGCTGTTCCTTCCTCCAATTTTTACATCTCCTTCCTCTGAGTCTAATCCTGCTTTATGTATGGTATGTTCAGAATGCAAGTTAAACAGAGGGTGATAAAATGCAGCCTTGCCGGACCCCTTTGCCAATCGGAAGCCGTTCAGTTTCTCCACATTCTGTCCTAACAGTAGCCTCTCAAGTACAGGTTACGCATCAGGACATTAAAATCATAGAATCATAGAGTTGGAAGAAACTACAAGGGCCATGTAGTCCAACCCCCTGCCCTGCAAGGAATACACAATCAAAGCATTCCCAACAGATGCCCATCCAGCCTCTGTTTTAAAAAACAAAACAAAACAAAGAAGGAGACTCCACTACACTCCGGGGCAATGCCGAACAGCTCTTACTGTCAGGAAGTTCTTCCTAATGTTTAGATGGAATCTCTTTTCCTGTAGTTTGATTGTGCCACACCCATTTCTGTATAGTTATTTCACTGAAAATATCCCATTCCTGTCCACTTTAGCTCACTCACCCCAAGTATTGCAAATTTATATGTTCCATTTCTTGTTTTACAATGTCTAGCTTTCTCTTATTTGTGCTTCTCGTATTCCATGTTCCTATAATATGTGTTGTTGCAGCTTTGCACTTTCCTTTAATCTCTGAGCATGTCAACAGCTGAATGTCCTTTAGGCTTGGGTCCAGTTGTGTCATTAGCCACAGCATTACTTGTACTTGTCTTCTGCTCTTCCCCAGTAGCTTGTTGAGTGCCTTCCAACCAGGGAGTCTCATCTTCTAGCACATCCTCTGGTTTCATTTTCGACTTTCTTTTCGTAAGGACTTCAAGTGGAAGGATTCAGGAGTGGTTCTGCACCATACAATGGGCCCTCAGTTCCAGGACCCCCATGAATATCAAAATCCGTGGATGCACAAGTCCCATTATGTACACTTGCATAGTAAAATGGCATCCCATATATAAACTGGTGAACAGCAAGGTTTGCTTTTTGTATATTAAAAAAAATATTTTTGAGTCATGGCTGGTTGAATCTACGGATGCAGAACCCATGGCTACTACAGAAGGCCAACTATACTAACAAGTGTTAATGATGCCACTGTTGTTGTCTCTGAGAACTCCTCTGCCAGTGTCCCCACCCCACACACAAATTTTACTGTTGCCCAGTAGCTGCTTGGTGCATTTAGCCTGACTCCTCAGCAATAGCCTGTCTGACATGGGAGACTCTACCAGCAGCACTGCATCAACATAGCCTCTTGCCTCACAGGAACACACAATCCCACCACCTTGGAAAGGTAGTGCCATGGCAAGAGAGTTGCCCTATGGTTGCCATAAGTCAGAAATGACTTGAAGGGACACGACAACATAGCAGCAAATAACAGAGGTAATATAACTATCACAATCAGCTAAATGTTATTATCACCTAACTTCAGAGGAAAATTGTCATCCTCTGGATGCAAAATGCTTCCTAATGCAACTGAAGATATGTCATTACCTGAGGCAGGAAATCTAAATAATGTCCTAAAGATGGCAACAGCATTAAAGTAAAGTACTGCCCATGTATAAAAATGAAAATGTATAAATACAAAATAAAAATATTTACAAAATAAAAATATGAAAGTACAGTAATCTAAAAGTAGAGTACATAAACAATAATTTGCTGCCTTTAAAGATACCCCTGCCCCTCTCCACCTAACACCTGAAGCAGGCTGCCTTGTCCTGTTTAACTGTAGCCCCCACCTCCTGCTTTACCACCTGAATTCTGGCAACACAGAATGTGCCTCATATAAAACCTTCACTTCAGCCAGTCTTGCCAGGTTATGTTTTTTTAATCCTTCTTCCAGAACCGTCTAGGTTTTTGATCAGAACTTCCACAGGGGATAAATGAGAAAGGAAAGAAAACCACCAATTTAGGCTCTTTCTGAAGACAGACAAACAAACAAAAACTAATACAAATTCATGTACACAAAAAGAGATGTGAAGAAGGCATCTCTAATGAACACCAACCCTCTCCACCCACCCCTCAGCCCACCATCACTGTAGTTATAGGTCAGGGTTAGGCAAATTGTTGTTCCAGCTCCTGTCCTGTCCTCCAGAATATTCCTGATATCTCCCTGGAAAACATAATTGTGCAAAAATGCCTTTTCCCCACTCTTGCAGTCCTCCAGGAGCAGTGATTCTGTAAGAGAACAGGGAACGGGGTCACCCAATCCCTAAAATAACAAAGAGAACCAGAAGTGGACTTCCACCCACTTCTAGTTCTGATTTCTCATTATTTTTAACATATTTTTTCCTTTCTGGAACTGTTGAGGTCCATAGTACATCCCATGTAGCAAAACCTGGGTCTCAGACTGGCTGAAGTTCTCCTCCCCTGCTGCTGCTGCAGAAGGAAGGAATAAAAAGCCATCCTTGCTTGGGGCAATAGCAACAGAGCAAAGAAAACCCTACCCTCTCCAGTAGACTCTCTCCCCTCTCCCATGCTTTTGCGTCGAGTTCATTGACCATGTCAGGAATTGTGACTGTGTTTGCCAGTTCCCGAACAGTTGACCACAAAGAAGGGATGCACCAAACAAATTGCAGTCTTGCATATGAGAGAGCCAGAGTTCTTCTACCTCATATGAACGTGTGTGTGTGTGTGTGTGTGTGTGTGTAGTGAGCAGTGATGCCTGGTAGATCCTATATCAGTGGGGTGGTAAATCCTGGCCTGTAAATGAGCAACCCAAGCTGCCAAACCTGGTTTGAAGCCACAATTCTGTACCTGGGATAGCTCATTTCAGACTTTATACTAATGTACAACCCAGAGTGGCTACACCACTCCATTGACATGGAAACCACCAGCCACCAAAGAAGGAATAAGATATGCTCATTGATACTGAATTTGGTAACTCATCCCACAACTTCCTTTTTTGAAGATTAGCAGTGTCATGTTAAGAGGCAAAATGTTCCAGGTGCACTACATGAGGAAATAAAGTGGCACTGCAGCCAAAACGTTTCACCTTCCATTTTACATTACTGCATGGCGTTGGCATCCTTTGGCTGTTCTTCTGTCCTGGTCCCATGGGAGATGGTGGTAAACACAAGACTTTTGTCACTGTTTTATTTTGTTGTGCAATAAGCCTCTACATCATGGTTTGAACCATGGTGATAGTTCACCACAGGCCCTTGAAGACAACCTTGAAACTTCAACTAATGCACTGTGCATCTGCCAGAATTGTAATCAGTATAATCAGGTGGAACCATATCATACCTATTCTGAAGGAGTTGCACTGATTACTTCTGACTGAAGATGCCAGTGCCTATGTACAAAACTGTAAACAGCTTAGAACCAACAAACTAAAAGAGTATCTATCTCCCAATGAACCTGCCAGTGATCAAAGAGAATCACAAAATCTCCATGTACCAGGTGTACATCATGTACCATAAAACAAGAGAAAGCCATTTCAGCTGTGGTTCTCCAGTTATAGAGTCATCCACCCACCCAAGGTGTTATTGGCACTGACACTGCAAGTGTTCTGGAACTGGTTCAAAATTTCATGGCCAATTCATTTTAACTGGCTGATTTGGTTTGTTTTATTGCATTTGTTGCTTTTATTTGTTCTGATGAAATGCTTCAGTGTTGGGTATTGTTTTAATTATATTTTATCAATATAACTATATTAATTATATGTGCAATCATATTTTGTCATTTTAACCATATTTATAGACTGACTTAGTACCTTAAGGATGAAGTGCTGTTCTAAAATGTTTAAATAAATAAATAAGCAAAAACAAAGGTAAACTAACCTGAGACAGATTATGTTAAACAACATAGCTGTGGGAATTTCTATTAAGTAGGAAATTAAGAGACTAGCAAGCTCATACCGTAGATTAGATTTGGCTCCATGGACACTAGTTACTGGCCCAAGCCAACTATACTCCAAACAAATAATACTGTACTGTACTAGAGCACCAGAGGATAAAGAGGAAGTTTAAATAAGAGGAGAAATTCATAGCAGAGGCAGATCCTTTGCCAGGCTTTCCTTGAAACAAACAGAGAATCTTGGCAGAAACAGATCAGACAGGAGTTCTAGTTGCCTGTTCAGAATAAGGACAATTTGAAGGGGAAAGGTTTTTTGGTTTCTCAAAGCATGCCAAAGGTTGTGAAGAAATAGCTGTCTTAGTTGTGGGATAATGGCATACTGAAGGAAACCGAAGTGGGCCAAGACTTGCCAGGACAAAAAGAACAGGAATGGTAAATAGGCCAGTTTAAAACAGTGTGTTAAGTGAGAGATTTTGTGCTACTCGGCTTTTTTTTTTAAGAGCTTGGGAAAGTAACTTTTTTGATTGAGAGTTCCCAGAATTGAGCTGTTTTTTGAGAGGACTTTTTTTTTGTTTTGTAATCCCACATTACTAAGCATTGGGTGGTCCACAATTAACTTAAATTAAAATATGTTATTTAGGCATATGGTAAGCACATGATGCCAGGGCCATTTTAAGTAGAATCCTGTGATTTACAGGATTGAACTGTGCCAAGTATAATATCATGTCATGTTTTTTTTAAAAAAAGGGTGGCAGGGGATGGTAAAAGATGTTGGAGAACTGGCTACATGTCCTTCTCATGTTTTGTCAAGTAACTGAAGGGGAGGGGTGGGAGCAGCTTCAAGAGAGCTTGGGGGGAAAAGACAACAGGAGCCCCTGTCAGCACAGAAATCACAAACTGATTATGAAATGTCAAGGGTAGGCTTCCAGGTGAGGAGAGCTCCTTTTGCCCTTCACATCCCACTCCTGCATCTGATGAAGTAGACTGAAATCCACAAAAGCTCTTGCTAAATAAATCAGACTTAAAGGAGGGCAAATCCAAATAGGTGAAAGTACCCCTAATTGTACCTGATGGCATACAGCTGCTTCTGACTTTATATTCTCTCTTCAGATGACCAATGCACACATCAGAAAATCAGTAACTATTCTGTCTTTGGCAGCTAATTTTCCTTAGTGTGACAAAGATGACCATTTCATTTTTTTCCAACTGCAGTTGCTGGGGGGGGGGGGGTCAGCATGTGTTTCACATACCATGAACTTATGCTGTTTTTCATCCCCACCCTCATTCATGACTTTCTGGCCTTATTAGCAGAGTCCTATCTCTCTTCTTTCCCCTGGATATATTTTCAGATGCATTTTCTAGCCAACCTGTTCCATTGTTGGCTGCAGGGGAAGTCTATGCTGCTGCTATGAATAAGGCAAACCTCTGGTATTGGTAGGGTCAACCAGGTAGCTGCCCGCCTGCTGCCAAGTGGTGGCAATAGCTGCAGGGAAGTCTGCTGCCACCTGCTTCTGTCAGGCTGTTTTCCTATACTGGGAGGGGTGTTCTGCAGCACACTTTTTGTGCAGAGGGGACCATATCAGCTAGGGCACATTCCAGAGAGCTAGAGAAAGAAGTATCTGGGGGTGACTAGGTGGAGCTGGTACAGAGAGAGATATACTCCTCTTTTTCCATGGGCTGGATTGTCACGTGCCTCATGCCACTGGAGGCTGCTGACTCAGCTTGGACAAGTGGGCCACTGGGTTTGCTTGTGGTCAGCCACTGAGCAGGGAAATGTCCACTCTTATTTAAACAGTAGTCCTATGAAGGCAGGCCATGGAGCCTCCCTCAGCCCCCCCCCCCACTGTATTGATGGCATCCACTCCCATCTACTAAGGTGGCTTTTTAGGATATCACAACTTACACATGTCTCTGCTTGTTTTCTGTTACTTAACTTCTTCTCACTCTCTAAATAGCTTGCTTCCTCTGTGGGCTGTCATCTCCTCATGCTGTCAAATCATCCCAAAACTTATGTACTGTTTCCAGAGATTCTCCACATAACATAACAATAAATACAGTATTATTTGTGCCAGGAAAGATTGTGAGGGCTCTTTCACATGGGTCTCATTTCCTGATTATATGGAGGAGTGACAGGGGGGAGAGGCACAAGGTGTGTGTGTGTTTTTCTTAGAAGGAGGCACAGGTACATCTAAGTAAGAAAGTTTACTGCAGTCCCTGAATATCTCCCACCTCTCTAGGGGAGGTGCTGCTTTTTCCTGAAGGGAAATCTCTGTGAGAGCCAGTCCTTTGGGGAGGTGGCTGAAATCTCTGGTTGGCTTCTAGAGGTCAGAATAAGAAAGCTGAGAAACTGGGGGGTTGGGGGGTGATGCACATGTCTCCTTAACAATCTGACAGGAGAGGGCATGTGAGCTGCTCCTTCCCAGGAGGAGATGGGGAAGTGGGTTGCTTCACAGCAGATTTGGAGCTGAAAGGGGAGCCCATCCCTTTTTGTTTCTCAGGGCTGAGGAAAGATGGAGCAGGCAAGGGGGGGGGGGATTCCAGCAAAGTTGATAGTGGAAGGGGTGGGCACTGTCAATAGGAGCATACCCAGAGGGTCATCACACAGGATTATTCATGCAGAGAGAACAGAAACAATAGAAAGAGTGTGTGCAAAATTACAGACCATACATTGCAGGAACAAAGGGAACTTTACTTCTTAATGAACAGATACATCAATTTAATACAAAATAGCATTTTAAAAAGCTGGAGCATTTGCAACAATGCAAAGTATATATCTGTGTGTGGATTCACCTGGTGTCAGAAGACTCCTCCTCTAGTCTTTCCTTTCCTTTTACTGAAACTGACAAAGATGGTCATCTCTTTGAAAATCCTTAATTCAGACCCTGCTGATTTCTCCCTCTAGTAGAGACAGCAGTGGAACCAAAGAGTGCCTCTCCATTCACACATAGTTGTATACCCAGTGGGAATGACTCTTTAAATTGGCATGTTTTGACTGTGAAGAGGAGAATTATTTTGTGTGTGTCTTCATGCTTCCCAGTTGGTGAGGACTCTCCCATCTCTTTGGCTACCCCCATACTGTGGAACTCCCTTCCATGGGAGGTCTGGTTGGCCCCCTCCCTGCTCTCTTTGCATCTGCAGTTGAAGACTGCAGGCATTTGACCTGTGAATTTTATTTGGTGTGCTGTTTTTTTTAAAATATTGTTTTATTGATTTTATGTTTTTAATTATGTCTTTTTAATTATATTTCAACAATGGAAATTTAATTTAATTCTTTTTTAATTTTTCTAATTTGTAAGATTTTAGTGTATTTTTAACCACTGTAAACCTGCCTTGAATCCCATCTTGGGAGAAAAGTGGGATATAAATCCAACAAATAAATAAGAACCCCCAAAAATAAATTAAGGCCAAATGATGCCTTGGAAGAGCTCTGTCAAAAGATCTCTGAATTCCTGCCCTACAAGTAAGTAGTGCTTTCCTCACACTTCAGAATAGGACCAAGGCTAGGTGTGAGGGACCCTTAGCAAGAAGTCCTGTGTGGAGACCTCTCCTAAATCGGGGCGGGGGGGCTAGGCTTACCTGGTGAGGTGGCTGGCAGCAGAAGCACTGTGAGGAGTTTTAGGAGCTGGAGAGCCATCATTTAAATATCCCAGAGTACAGTATTTCAGTGTTACACTACTGTAGGTGTATTGTGGGAAATGCAAATGGTTGATGGCCCCCAGGCTCGTCTGCCTGGCAGACAGGAGGCAGCAGGGTTGTCCCTACTGTTTGGCAAGGGGAGGCAACTGTCTCAGACAGTAGAAGCTGAGTGTCAGCAGACCACTGCCAGTTCTTCCACAGCCTCTTAGAGATTCTCATCCTCAAGAGAACAGAGCTGCACATGCTACATGGTCTGTCACAATCCACCACAACTAGCACTGGTGCAGTATAGGATACAACCTGGTTAATTGCCAGTCTAGCAGGCTACTGCAAGAGAAATGGGGATGAGCCCTAGCTAGACCTTCATTTTGGGCAGGAGAATGTCGTGAACTAGACCTGGAGGCAAGGCAGGGGTCAATGCAGTGGTAAACAGTTGTTGCTGAGATACTGGGACCCCCATAACTACCTGAAGATGCTGCGTGTCTAACAGGAAGAACTGAGACAAAGAGAGAATGCCTTGTGTAAGAGCACTTAGCCATTTCCGTGCATAGGTGAAACTGAGACCAGAGATTTCCTGATTTTATAAGTTTACTTCATCAGCTATGCCAAGCCTTGGGAAAGTTACTTTTTTTGGACTACAGCTTGGAGGGGGATTCTGGTGGTAGTCTAGAAAAGCTATGTTTCTAAGTTCTGGGCCTAGATGTGTGCTGGGTTGTTTTAAAGGGCTTCCTCACAACCTCGCTACAAGAACTTGGCACCGAATAAAGGAAGAGAGGAAGCACTATACAGAGTCTGAGGGCTCCTTGAAGCATTTGGGCATTGCTATTGATACTGGGTGTTTATAAGTGGGTAGGACCAATTTCTTAAGGAGTGCAGCTGTCTCTGGGCTGGAAGGGCCACAAAGCACTTTACTTTCATTAGGCTGAAAAGATGTTGGTTTCTTTCACTCGGTTGAAAAAGGATTGAAAGAGATTTATTTATTTTTTTTAACTGCAGAGAATTCTAGCAGGATGAATCCCTTGTCCCTTCGGAGAAAGAAATACAAGACAGATGGACTACGAACTGGGCTAACGGGAAAAGCCTGACCCCTAGATCCACACTATTTGTCCAACATTACTGTCAAAGAAAGTAGTATTTTTATCCAATTGTGTAAATATGAGTGCAATGATATTGCAACTTTTTTATCAGAACTGGTGGAAATTAATAGACCTCAGATTGTTGAAACCTTTCTGTTTGAACTAGTCGTTTGTGACCAGGGATAGAATTATATAAAGACTATCTTTCTGTATTTGAAGGATTTTATGTTGTCAGCTTGTGGTTCTCCACTGCATGTTGTGTGTCGTGGTGAGGGCTGCAAATTAAATCTATCAATAAAGAAAAATAGGAAGAGTGTTTTTGACTGGGGGAAAAGAAATACATATGCTTGATCAGAGTTTGGGTTTCAAGAGGATTCTGGCCTGCTCACATTCATTTTTTCATTGGGATCAGTTACTTATCTCAACAGCTAACATACAGCTATTGCATGACAAGAATTTTGAACTACAGTAGGTTCCCCGTATTCACTAGGAATTGGTTGGGGGGGGGGCGTGGATACCAAAAACCATGGATAATAGCGAACACCATTGAAAATAATGGGACTTCTGGTTTAAAATACCATAGAGTTGCCTTGGATGGCCTAGAAAATGGCTAGAGAGGGCACATTTTCTAGGAAGATTCTGTGGTAGGCATGTTGTTTTCTGTCCCATGGATAATTGAATCAGTGGATAATGAATCAGTGGATACAGGGGTCCTACTGTACACAAATGTTGTATTAGGATTATAATATTATTCCAGGAACTGGACATATTGTATCTGTTATTGTTGCATGCCTTCAAGACATTTCTCACTAAAGTGACCCTATCACAGGGTTTTCTTGGCAAGATTTGTTCAGAGGAGGTTTGCCATGGCCTTCCTCTAAGGCTGAGAGATCTAGCTACAGACAATTTGGGATAAATTCAGAGGATGGCAGTATAATCAAGGCGGTGTAGGGAACACAGGTCCTGGGGTAAAAGTTTGAAGGAAATTAGTATGTTTACTCTGGTGAAAAGAATGCATACTTCAAATAATTGAAGGACTGTCACATAAATTTGTTACCTGCTTCTCCTAAGCCCGGACTAGTACTAAGGGGCATAAGGGGGGTAGACTTCAGCTGAACATTAGGAGAAGTTTTACAGTAGGAGTAGTTTGATTACAGAACCAATTACCTGGATGAAGAGGCTGAAGCTGTCTCTTACTGTAAGTCTTAATGCTTCAAACAGGATGGTATCCTAGCCATCATACAAGTCCCCCTCTAACTTGATTCTATCTTCATATAACTGTTACTGGAATAAATTAAGAAAAGAGTATTTTTGGGCCACACTTATTCCTGAGTCTCACACTTGTGGATGTTTCCTCAACTGTTTTCCAAATTACAGATAGTGTTGCCAGATCTCAGGGCCTGGCCCTGAGTATCAAGTTTCATGGATCATGTCCAGGTAGGAGATGAAGGCACAAATTCTCCTGTTTTGGGGGGCTCATCTTCAGGGAAGGAAAAAGGGCCTGTGTGCAAATCTTCAGCTCAGCTAGTAGAGCAGTAGCTTGCTATGATTTGGAATGAAATGAATAAATGAAATGAAATAAATAATGATTTGCAAGGCTTCATTGATTTGTTGCTGCAACTCACAAATACTCTCCAGTGGGGTCTATGTATTTATTTAGTTAGCTTCTTTGCTCGCTCCCAATTGTGGTGCCAGGACTCACACTCTGTTCTGCTCTGTATCAATTTTCTGGCTAAAATCAAGGAGGCTAAATTAAATGTTCCTTAACCTGTCTCCCTAAATAAGTGAGAAGGAATAAATCCCTCATTTCACCTACATTTGGGAACAGCCCCTTTAGGTAACATTTCTGTCTTAGTTTCCACACAGGAAAATATTCGCATTCTCTCTCTCTCCCTCTCCCCCACTCCCCCTCTCTGTGTGTATGCACACATGTTTGAATTACAAGCTGTGACCAACTGTGTTTGGGACTCAATGCATTAATACTTGATCACATTACCAGAGGCTATTCCTAAATCTCAAGTTTTGGCCCAGAAATCTCAGAGCCTGGGAACGGTCTTGAACTGGCAAACTCAATTACAGTAAGCTTAATTTCTAATACATTAATAAAACATGTCTATTTAGGGCTAACCACTAAAAGTTAGGTTTTGGACTACAATTCCCAGAATACCCCATCCAGTAGCTGGGGGATTCTGAGACTTGTAGTTCAACAGGGGCCTTTAGGCAGGGGGAACTTTCTTAGTACCCTTGATCTCTTTTTGATGTAAACAGAAACAGAATTAGGATTTCAGCAGGCAGGTTAGTGGTTGTGTAGCTCTTTGTAAGGAATTAACTATGTATTTCCCTTCCACTTACAGGCCCAGCAGATACCAAGCCTGAAGCAGCCATGTCTGAGCTGGTGCCAGAGCCCAGGCAAAAGCCAGTGGTGCCAATGAAACCTGTTGGCATTAATTCTAACCTGCTGGGCTACATTGGGATTGACACCATCATAGAGCAAATGCGCAAGAAGACCATGAAAACTGGATTTGACTTCAACATTATGGTTGTCGGTAAGAAAGGTTGGGCCTAAGGGGTCTGTGATGGGACCAGAGCTTGCAAAAGTTATTGTTTTTGAACTATAGCTATTTTGGACCACAGGAGATGTAGTCCAAAAAGCTGTGGAGGGGATAGGCTTGAGCTGTGTGACTTGTGTGCAGTCTATGATTCTATGATTCAGTATGACTGCCTTGCTTCCCTCACTACAAACAGACCAACATGTCTTGGAGACTGTGCTTGCAATCCTGGTTGTCTGTAGATATGCTAAATCAGGAATACAGGAAGGAATCATCCTGACCAGCTCAAACTCTGTTTTGACCCAACACTTTCTCTTCTTCCATGAGCAAGGCTAGAAGCGGTTCTACTGAAGAACCTTGAAAGGGCTGCAGCAAACTGTGTCCATTTCTTTTTTTCCAGGACAAAGTGGGCTGGGAAAATCAACACTTGTGAACACCTTATTCAAATCCCAAGTGAGTCGCAAATCTTCAGGCTGGAACCGTGAGGAGAAGATCCCCAAGACAGTGGAAATCAAGGCAATTGGGCATGGTAAGAACCAGGGCAGTGGTTTCTTGAAGGCCATCGGTTTTTGTTTCCTTCTTGACCTTCAAACAATATAAAGATAGCCTATGTTATGTTATATCAAACTTTTGAACCACTTTCATCATTGTCTGTGAAGGGCACTATGGTCAGGATGACATAGCTTTCATAGCAATAAGGGAATCACTGAAAGAGAAAAGAACTGCATCTCTTGGCTTCATTCACCATTATGCACTGCATGCCTCTGGGTGCTTCTCACCATCAGAGGCTGAGTATATATGTTCAATAGCAACTGCCATTATCCCTTATCCTTGCCTACGCTTATTAAGGTTCATGGGAGCTGCAGTCCAACAACACTTGAAGGACCATATGTTGCCCACCCTGGTGTAAGAAAAGCCCTCCTTAAGAGGGCTGCATACATGGAGTTGGCAGTAGGAGACATCTCTGATGTCCAAGCCTTCAGCAGCCTTTGTCTTGCAACGGTGTGCAGACCCTGATCCTATGAAAGCTTATAGGCACAGAGGTTCATTTCATTTCCTCCTCTTCTATTTTCTGTTGTGTTCACTGTCAATGTTAATCGGCACAAAGTGTTCTGTGTGGTTACTCCATGCCTTATTTTGGTGAACAGTTATTTTGTCTCTATAGATAGCACGATCCGTTATCAAGTTATTATGTATGAAATTGTCTGGGCTCCACACACAAACCATAATGGTGTAATTGTAATACACCAAAGCAGCTGCTCAGGACAGGGATGGTGGAGCTGGACCATTGCAACAAGTAAAGTCTTGGCTAACAAGGTCTTGGCTAGAGCACTTGTATGCCACGGTGAACTGGTCTGGGTGTTATCTGAAAGAATCAAGCTGCTCTGTGTACTACCCCACTTCCATATACACATAAAATGCAAGATGCCAAGCCCAAAAAATTTGCTGTTAGTTCCTAGATTTTAATCTGGAAATCAACCAAGTGATTGTTGCTTAGGTATGTACAATATTATGCCTAAGTTGGTTGGATTCAAACAAACTGTCTACACCCAGGTGGGTGAGGTTGTCAGCCTGTTTCCATTTAGTGGGTTTTATTGTCTCTTTAGGCACCCTCCAGAAAGACTTAAGGTCAAGATAGTCTCTCATTACTGAGAATGAGTGGACACTTATGTGATGTTTGGGATCAGTGTGCCATCTTCCTGGACTTCATGTAGCAGAAGGACACACACAAATGGTGTAACTTTGGTTACAGTGTACATGGCAAAAATTTGTAATGATTCCCAATTTTACACCCATACAAAGGCCTTCTTATACTGTATATGGCCTATATGTCTGTGTGTGGGTGTGAAACTGGGGATCATTCCAAAGGATCCATGCTCTACTTCCTCAACTTCCACCATCAACCTGGAACATCTAAAGACATAGACAATGACAGTTATTTCTAAAGTGATGTATAGTTTAAGAGAGGCCTCTCCTATCCTCATTTAGTCATATATATAAGGGCATTCATGTCATAATTACTGCAGAAATGTTAGTTGCAAAGGTGATTAACAGCAACATTTCTCTCCCAGTTATTGAAGAAGGTGGTGTCAAAATGAAGTTGACAGTTATTGATACCCCTGGATTTGGTGATCAGATCAACAATGAAAACTGGTGAGTGTTTTCTCAATCCCAACCTCTGCTGAGTAATTCAAATAAGTAAGTAGAGGGAGAAAAGCTTTGGATAGAAAAAAAATCCTTGTCCTGAGACAGGTTTCCATTGGGGTGGGGAGATAGTGTATGACAGTGCATGACCCCAAATCCAAGTTACTCAGCACTACAGGGTTAATGTTATACTGTATATACCAGTAAAGTGCCAGCTGGGAAAGTTCAACTTAGAAAAATAAATAATGAGCAGTAAAAACAGATTTTCTGATCATACATAAATACTAAGAGATTGTGTAAAACAGGGGGATTATGGACACACAATTCTCCTAGATGAAATCAGAACCCACTAGTGGGGTCACATGAACCTTAAGTTTGGGCTACTGTGCTGACAAAATGGGGAAGAGCAGGAAGATCACATATCATCCAAATAAATTTACGCTGAAGAATTCTCAATTTACACTTAATTCTCAAGAGTTATGACTATTAGAATTGCTGTCTTGGGAGAAGGGTTGCCAGCATCAACAGCCTGACAAAATATATCATATTCCCTTGTTTTCAGGTCTGGCAAGACTATGTCGATGAAAGAATAGACATTCTGCATCCCATTCTGTTCTGAGAATTGTCAGAAAGGCTTGTCTTGCATGGTGTAGCAAATTTTGCATGACAGGCTCTCCTCTTGATAGCTGCCATAGCCAATGGGACTCCAAAAGTGCAGGCAGCTGTGTTGATCAATATCAGCACGCTCATCTTAGCACTTTTCATCTTCAGCAGGATCAGTTTTTTGGTAAAATTAATGGGTTTTAATTGTTCATTAGAGATCAAGCAAAATGCAAAATACTTTGCATTAGAACACACTATATTGTTGCAGGAGAAATCCATTTCTTCACACCTACTGTGAAGATTACAGCTAAACTCAAAGGGAACAGGAAGTCCTGAAGAGTGTGGCAGATAACCTTACTGTTCCCATAGTCAAAAAGTGCTGGTGCTTCAACCTTTCAAGCCCTGGTCCCCCTACATCTCTGTTATGTAGAACGTAGGACTGCCAAAACAACTGTGGATTCCTTCCTTGGGCAAGTGCAAAAACACTGACATACATGAAAAGACAGACATTTGTGAGGCTCGTATAATAAAATAATATAATGAAACTCTAAAGACTTTTATCAGACGAGGCTAATACCAGCAAAAAAATGGTGACATTTAGGATGTGATGATAGAAGAAAAGGCAAAATTATCAGGCATCCTCATCGCTTACCCGTTCTTGCTGTGTCGCACTGGCACAAATGAGACATTACTTTTTACTGACAGGCTAAGCCATCAATAAAAAGTAGTGCCTCATTCACACCAGCGCGATGCAGCAGGAATGGGTAAGTGACAACGCCATCTGATAATTTCTGCCATTTGTGCTATGGTTGTGTCTTAATGGCATGGGTTTTGCCATGTCTGATAAAGTCCTAAGCATGTTATACTTGAACTTTCCCTCCTCCTTTTTTCCCCCCTGACTCTCTTAGCTGGGAACCCATAGAGAAATATATCAATGAACAGTATGAAAAATTCCTGAAGGAAGAGGTGAACATTGCAAGAAAGAAACGAATCCCAGACACAAGAATTCACTGTTGCCTCTACTTTATCTCTCCTACAGGTCACTCGTAGGTATCACTCACCATTTCTTTTATATATCCATAAATTGGTGGGGGTAGGGCTGGCACCAGTGTGTCAATTGAAGAATAATTAGATTCCCACAAACTCATTAATAATTGTGTTTGGTGTACATAAATATTGCAGTAAACTACCTTGCACACCAAAGTCCTCACAGGCTTAACACAAGGTGGCACACTTCATGTGGTAACTGTGAACTCTCTTCCACTTTTATGTCAAAGTGAAAGTGTGATAAGCTATGAGGAAAGCAAATTATACACCTTGCCAGAAGCCTCATAATGTTGCACTACTAAGACCATGATGCATAAGGACTTCCAGAGAAACATTTCTATTCCTAATTGTCTAGATTGGCCCACTGCCATTATTAACAGAAGCCTTCTATAGCAGTGTGCTTTAAGGACTGGTTAACTCAGCATCTTGCTGCAATGGGAGAGGGGGGAATATCTGTTTGCTGCCATACATTATTGCTTGTTAAGATCCCCAGCCTGGAAGCATCAAGTTACAAATACAGTAATGTAGTTAACTATAATTACTTTGTTCTTCGGAATGAGGACATAGTGAAGGTACATCTTTAAAATAATGTAGTAAGTGGGAATGAAATCACTCTAGGGGTGTAATAGTTTCTAGTTACTTTTTAAATTTACCGGTAGTTCTTAAGGACATTTTGAGGCATTTTGTTTTGATTGGGAGTTTCCAGGTTTTATGCTAGCAGTGAAGAAAGTGTGGCCCGTGAAGCCCCAGGTATATTTTTGAAGCGTCTCTAGAGGCTCCCGGAGCACTCCATTTTTCCTGCATATTTTGAGTTCTACTACTTTCTTGTTGAGAAAAGGCATCTCCTAGGCTTAAACAGCTTAGGGAGGCCTAAAACACAGCAAAATTGCACCCCATTGCCTGTAGGGACTACAGTCCTCCCTCAACATTTGCAACCTCCACACTCGCGGTTCTGCATACACAGCTTGCCGCAAGGGGAGGCCAAGAAAAGTGGCAACGGGGCCTCTGAGGCCCCATCGCCACTTTCAGGAGGGAGGGGGAGGCGTGGGAAAGCGACTACGGGGCCTCCGGAGGCCCCGTGGTCGCCTGGGGAGGGAGAGGGCGTGGGGAGGTTACTACGGGGCCTTCGGAGGCCCCAGGGTCACTTCGGGAGAGAGGGGGAGGGCAGTCTTTATTCGTGGAATTTTCACATTCGCGAGGGTCTGGGGAACCTAACCCCCACAAATGTGAAGGAACGACTGTATAGTGGGGCCTTTTCAGTGAAGAAAAATCTAGAATAATCTAAACAAATTATGTGCATGCCAGGAGGGGGTGTGGCCCTCCAAAGTTCCCTGGGAGGTCAACGTAGCTCACTAGGTAACTTTCAGCAGTTGCCCATCTTTGTTTTATGCCATTCACTTATCAGTCCTAAGGGCAGGGGTTACAGTAATGAAAAGTAACAACTAATGCAATGGACAATGCAAGAAGTTGCTTTTGACAATATTACAATAAAATAACGACAACACATTATTTTCAAATACTATGGATGCATCTGCACTACACAAATAATCCATTTTGAAACTGGATTATTGTCATGGCTCCTTCCTATGGAATCCTAGGATTTGTAGTGTAGTGATGCACCAATACTCTTTGGCAGAGAATGCAAAAGACCTTGTAAAATGACACATTCCAGGATTCAATTATTCAATAATTCAGTTTCAAGATGGATTATTTGTGTAGTGTGGATTAGGACTATGAGTAAGAGGAATTAATTACATTCAGACCCCTGTATCTGCAGGGGTTTGGTTCCCAGACTTACTGTGAATACCAGAAACCATGGATAAAAGCAAACCCTTTTAAAATAAAGGACTTCCAGTAAAAACATACCAAAGAGTTGCATTGGAGGACCTAGAAGAGGCCTAGAGAAGATGCCTCTCTAGGTATTTTCCAATGCGACTCGATGGTATATAGCCATATGTTGTGTTCTATGGATAACTGAAACTGCGGATATTAGTTCCGCAGATACAGGTGTCCAACTGTACAGTATTTCTAAAGTGTAACTTTCCAACCTCTGTTAAGACTATGCAACTTGCTTGCAAGTACACACTCTTTCTTCCTGTTATATCCCTCCCTCTCTCTGTGTGTAATGATTATTTAAAGCCACAGCCACGGAAGAAAAAGGAGAGGTCTAGAATCACGGAGGAGTTTCCTGTTCCTTCCTCTCTGTGGTCTAGAAACTACATTTAGTTCTGTGGGAAGGATAGGACTATCCTCCTCTGTATGTAAGATTGTGATGGTGTTCTAATCATTTTCTTCCCTGGGCTATAGCTTGCGACCTTTAGATATGGAATTCATGAAACATCTCAGCAAAGTAGTAAACATCATCCCAGTTATTGCCAAGGCAGATACCATGACCCTGGAAGAGAAGACAGAGTTCAAACAGAGGGTAAGTATCTCCTTGCTGAGGAATAATCGAGTAAAACCCGTAAATGCACACACTTGTGTAGAGTTGTGTCAGAAATACTGTGCTTGTCTAGCTTTTCATTTTGAAATGTTTCCCTATTCAGGTCCGCAAGGAATTAGAAGTCAATGGAATTGAGTTTTATCCCCAGAAAGAGTTTGATGAGGACCTTGAGGATAAGACAGAGAATGACAAAATCAGGGTAGGATGCTTATAAATGTGATTGACTGTTGAATAGATCTTGTTATCATAGAATGATTACTGGAATGTAATGATTACTGATGGATTTTTGCCTTGCTTAATATGAGCCAGATTTATTACTTCAGTGTAGCTAGTTAACAGTTGCAGCTGTAGAGCAGGGTGCAGTTAAACCATAGATTCTTCCAAACAATTTAAAATAACATTTATTTTTGATAGTTCTTTAGGTGAAAATTAGGTCACATTTATCTTTTGAGGGGCCAGGCTAAATGAAAAATTAATATGGAAATTCTGTCTTCACATATGCTTATATTTTATGAGTTGGCTCTAGATTTGAGCAACATTTAGCTGGGTTGGTAGAAGGGGGTTTCCCTGCTGCTTTCTTCCTGTAACAACCTTTTCAGCTGCCTGAAAATGTGACACAAGTGGATGTGTGCTTTGTTGGAGGGGAAGAGATGTCCCTGAAAATCAGATAGCACCACCTTATGTGAGCAGAGCCTTTCTGCTGATTTAAAGCAGATTCTGGATCCAACTTTTGTCAGTTTTGTGGGAGAACTTTACTTTCTCAGTGTTTTACAGGTTGCTTATTTATTGGCCATTGCTTTACTTAAAATATAGGTGCTATATTTTCTATATATTAAATGTGTAACGTGCCTCTTAAGTGTTTGGTATGAACAGCACTAACATGTGTTCCTCTGATTCTCAGATGCTTTTAGCGTGGACCTACTGGTCAGTTTGTTAACAGCAATACTCTATATCTGTCTACTCATAGGTATATCCCACTGACTTATCCCCATGTACATGTATATATTGCAGCCTGTATCAACTTCATTTGACTCAGGTCCACATTAAGCTAGCGTCTTGGTGTTGAGTGTAGCCAACATTATTAAGTTAATGGTAGCATTTCAACTTGTTGCTCAGTACTAATTTATGACAATCCTATTGTGAATTCTGTCAAGTAAAAATACTAGTGTGCCCAAGAAAGTTCCTACAGGTCTAGCTACTGAATGAACAGAAACAAAAGAAATTAATGGTGTACAAATGTTAAGACTCCAGTTGTTAACAACTTTACTGGGGATTAAGTTCCATAGAACACTTCTAACTAAGTATACATTGCTTAGATTTTCACTATAATGGTATTTATGGTCTAAAGACCTGCCTCTAAGTAAGTAATAATGGGCACATGTGTGTCCTTGTGATGTCCCTGTCTTTCTCTACTCAAAGAAAAGGCCTCTAGATGAATCCAAGCAAGCTTTATTGAAGTATAGGATCAGCACAGTAGACAGTCACTGCAAGCTCTAACATAGTGGCTCTTAAGCTTTTCTTTACCAGGGACCCCCTTTAAATATTTTTTGTTGCTGATGACCCCCAAGACTTAACTCAAGATTTAAAACCGTAACAACAATACAATTACACTATCTGTTAAACCTTCCCTCAGAGGCACTGGAGGGAAGACTTTTCTCCTGCTTCTTCCTGCAAATTTGTGGCTGGAGCAGATTGAACAGAAATGTGCAGGCCAAGCCAGCCAGCCTTTACCTTGCCTCCTGTCATGTGGGCTGAGCAGCCTTCAAGCCTTCATGGACATCGGGACTCCCAGGGGATCTGTAGACCACAGGTTAAGAACCACTGCTCTAACATATTTTCCCAAGTTTCACTTTTAAAACTGTTCACAGTTACCCTTCCCACCACGTAGCAGTATTCTTTCCCACACAGTACCAGGCAGCTCTGACCTTGGTTCCCATGCTAGCCGGCCTTGCACCTGCACCCCCTCCCATTTCCAAACATACTTCAAACATGGCTACAGAGCAGTTAACCCATCCAAAGCAAGATTTAACATGGCCAAGAAGCCTCTTTTAGGACCTTCTGACAGTCCTATTCCGTAAAGGTATATGTTGAAGAAATGAGCAATAGTGATAGCGACAGAAACAATTACAGAGAAATAATGGGGAAGAAAATTAACACAACTACTGTCCTCCTTATGAGCTATACAGATTCATTTCACTATGTATTCTCAGCAGGAAAGTATGCCATTTGCAGTGGTGGGCAGTGACAAGGAGTATCAAGTGAATGGAAAAAGGGTCCTGGGCAGGAAGACACCTTGGGGAGTCATTGAAGGTAAATAGTTGATGGTTCTATTGTTTCTATGAAACCTATTTTTTGACATCAATATGTTGCAGATGCAAAAATGGCAAAACCAACATGTCTCAAACTGGTTCCACTACTGTTTCTGGAGGAAATGTCTTGCTTTCTTACCACTGCCATCCCTGGAATGCTCAGCCATCTCTTCTTTTTTTAAGTGCAGTCCATTAACCATTAATGACTTGGATAAATGAACAGTGGGTATGGTTAGCTAAGTTGTTGAGTATATTATAAAATTGCAATTGGTTAGGGGTAATTTCAGTGCTGGACCAAATATGTGAAATTCTCTAAATAATTAGATAGCGGTGTAGATAGCAAAAATGAAATTCTGAACGGAAAATTACATAATTATAAATATGGAGAAGAACTAGATGCCTATGTATAAGATATCTGACAACTGAAAAGGTAGATATATGATAGCCAGGTATCTGGGGGTCATAAATGTCAGGATGTGGTGCCGTGGGATGATGGACATTGCCTTGGATCTGAGGTACTTAAATTCAAGGAAATTCAGGGAAATAAATTTTCTTTTTCCTCCTCTCACCCCCTGCAACCCTGTCCAGAGGGCCTGGGGATGTATTTGAGCTATGCGGAGTGGGGTACCAAAGGCTGAGGAAGGGAGAACTGTTTCAAATTCATTTGGGTCCAATCCATTGTTTATAAATATACCAAGCAATGGTACTGCTCTATAGAGTTGAAGCAAGATTGCATTTAGGCCTGAATTCTATTGGTTAATCCTAACTAGAGTAGACCCATTCAATCCATTATTGACCAGTGAGCCAACACACAGGTAAATCTTATTGATTTAATACATCTGCGCTAGTTGGGACTAACAATAAGACTCACACTGTTTAGTTCTGGAAACCACAAACTGGAACAGAGACAGAGGGAAATGTTCCTAATAAGAATGAACTGAGAAAGCAAATCAGGCACCAGAACAATAAATAGTTCAGGATGTTTAGAAGTGGGAAAATGTGTGGACTAACATAGACTCCAACTGTCCTGATTTGACAGAGACAGTCTCAATAAATCCTCTGTCATCTCATTTTTTCAGCTGCTTTTAAAATGTCCCAGTTTCTCATAAGGGGTGGGTGGGTATTGAGGTAATTATGGAGTTTTTATACTGTAAGCCGCCCCGATTGCGTTGCAGAGGGGTGGGATAGAAATAATAATAATAATAATAATTATTATTATTATTATTCCTCCTGCTATTTCCCCCCCTAGTCCTCATTCCTCTTCAGTTGCTGCAAACTGAGCAGCTGCACACAATTAATTCAGCAGAGGGAGACGAGAGAGGTGGCAGAATCTTGCCTTTTTCCTGTAGACTGAAGCAAGAGCAAGATACTTCATCCTCTTCTAGTTCATCTGTTCTCTCTTATTAATAATTTTTGCCATCTTGACCACACTCTGATGGGGCTTGACCACACATGTCCTAGTTTTCCTCTGGGAAATAATGGAAGATATAGACTAAGTATTATTAGTTTTAAAATACTTTAAAAATATCAGAAAGGTCAATTCATGCTAAAGTTGAGGAAGAGAAAGAATAAAGTACCGGTAGTTGAAGCACACAAGGCCTATATTTTAGGGAGAAAGCATATTTGTTTGTTTAGTGGAACAAGCTGCCATAGGTAGGTTATAGACTCTCTTCTTAGTTTCTCAAGGAAATGGTAGTTTCAGTGCCTTGCAAATATACTGACATCTCCCTGGCCAATTTTTCCATACTTTTTGTGTTACAACTTGGAACTGAAATGGATATAACTGACATTTTTACTGCATTGTTGTTGTTGTGTGCCTTCAAGTCATTTCCAACTTATGGCAAGCCTAAGGTGAACCTATCACAGGCTTTTCCTAGCAAGGTTTTTCAGAGGGGGGGGGCGTTTCCTTTGCCTTCTTTTGAGGCTGAGAGAGTGTGACCTCCCCAAGGTCACCCAGTGGGTTTCCATGGCTGAGCAGGGATTCAAACCCTGGTCTCCAGAAATGTAGTCCAGTGCTCAAACCACTATACCATGCTGGTGTACACAAAATGCTCCAAACTGTGAAGATGCAAAATATTTTTATTTAAGCTGACATTAGTAACACACAACAACAGCAAATACCTTGATGCATGTGGTTTTGATAGCCTGTTTTCAGGGTGGTGGTGATATGGAACGGAACAAACAGATTACAGTACTGTTAAAGATAATGGGTTGGACCTTGAAAAGAACCATGCGGAAGGGGATGGGCAAAAATTTAGTATCCTTCTTCCTAGCAACCCCCAAAATCTGAGGTGCTGCAAAGAAGGCCTCCTCATGCAAGGTACCTCTGCAAGATTTCTAGGGATTTCCACTCAGCTTCCTGTGTGAGAGCCCATGCTTGCCTGCTTCTGCATTCTTTTCATGGGATTCTAACCTAGTGAAATTATATAGAAATGTTGAGCCTGGATTCCCTATCTCAGACATTATGGAGATCTAGAAAAAAAAAAAACCCCAAGTACTTTACTTTCATTAGTGCTGCTTCAGGCAGGGGTTGACCTGGATGGCATGATTTATTTGTTTTCCTTTATTTACAGTGGAAAATCTCAACCACTGTGAATTTGCGCTACTCCGAGACTTTGTCATTAGGTGAGTTTGCTGTTAAAAAGTGGTGTCTGCTGAACTGAAAATAAGTTGCTGGAAAGATCTAAACTAAGAAAATGTTATTTGTGTTCATATTAGAGTACTGATACCATTTAGCATCACAGTATGGGTCTAGTAAACCTCTGAGTCATTTAAAATCAGTCCTAAAGGAAACAAAATGGCAAATGACATTTAGTATAAGTATAGAGTAACTCAAATTAGCACCAAAAAATCCTCTTATGTATACTGATGAGTCTGAATTAATAGTGACTAACCGGTAGTGATCTTGAAATTGTGATGGATAGCTCAGTTAAACATCAAATCAGTGACAGTGAGGAGAATACAGTTGTTCCTTCATATTCGCTGGGGTTTGGTTCCAGAAACCTCCCCCAGCCCATGGAAACCAAAATCCGTGAAAACTCAAGTCCCATTATATGCAGTGGCATAGCAAAATGGTGCCCCTTATATAAGATGGCAAAATCAAGGTTTGCTTTTTAGACTATTTTAAGAATATTTTCAAGCCGTGAATACTTAAATCCATGGATACCAAATCCGTGGATACAGAGGGACAACTGTAATTCCATGCTATGGGTGATTAGCAAAGGAACAGAAAGTGGCCCAGTCACAATGCCTTTATAAGCAGCAGCAGTGTGTGTGTGTGTGTGTGTGTGTGTGTAGACGGGTTCATTGCCTGCTAAGCTCATCAGAGGCTGTAAACCTACTCCTACTGCTGCCAAGCCATCAAATTTGCCATTGCAAAAAAGGACACTGTCACTTTACAAAAAGGGGAGGGTGCTTTACATGCAGGGAATACAAACCTTGTTTTTAAGCGGAATTGTGCTTCCAGGCAGCTTCCCAGAGTACAGTTTGTCTAAAAACAGGGTGAATTCTCTCTCTGTACTTTTTCTAAAAAGTGAAAATCTACTACCTTTGGGCGGGGGGGGGGGCATGAAGCAGCAAATTTGGTAGCAAGGTCTGAAAAAAATAGAATGCAGACTTTTTAGTGCTCGTGGGCCACAAGATACCCACCTCTGCTTTATATAAAAATATTGTACAGTTACATTTGGAGCAGTGCACTGATGGGATCTGAAATGGCTATTAATCTCCAGAAAAGTGATCTTAATCAGGCTGATCAGCTTAGTGAAAATGGACAGCTCCACGTTAACACTTATTAGAAAAGGGACTAGAAATAAAACAGCTCATATTACAATGCCCTTATTTAACTCTGTGGTACAACCCCAGTTGGAATGCTGTTTACTGTTGTGGTGTCTTAAAAGTTAGTATCTCAGCACCTTTATTTAATTCTGTGGTACAACTCCAGTTAGAATGTTGTTTATTGTTCTGGCATCTTAAAAGGATGTACCTGTACTCTCAGTAAGGACATCAGAGGTTAGACAAGGGCAGCCCAGGCGTTAGAACAGGAGTGGGCAACTCCCATCAGCCTTAGTTAGCTTAGCCAGTGGTGAAGGATTATGAAGGAAAGGTACAGTGTTCAGGATTTTAAAATAACTTAAGAATGATGATAACCGGGGGAGAGGGAATATGATAGAAAATTATGTGAGGTGTGTAGGAAGTGGCAACATAAGAATTTTCTTCCCTTTCTCATAATATTCGTATTCAGGGTCATATAAAGAAATGGATTGGCAGTAGATTCCAGGGAGTGGTACAAAGGTGATTTTATAGAATCCACTTCCAGAAGATGTGAAGATGGTGCCTAATTAGGATAATTTTAAAAGAGGTTAATTGCAGTCTGAAGCCAATTTTGCTATGATGAGGGATAAAACAACCTTGGTAATTTGGAAATAAAAACAGGACATGGTACAACCTTCAGACTGAAAAAATGTACAAGAAATGTTGTATGAAATAGTGAATGAATGACTTTGTGGGACCTGTATTTGTTTGCCATTCTTTCTATTTTTAATTAATTTTTTAAAGAGCTGCATAAGTGCTCCTTTACTTGTATGATATAGTAGATTCCCCCCCTCTTTTTTTTTTTTTTTTTTTTGCTCTTGCATTCTTCTTTTTCTGCTGTTCCTCAGGACCCACCTTCAGGATTTAAAAGAAGTAACACACAACATCCACTATGAGACTTACAGGGCTAAACGACTGAATGACAATGGAGGACTCCCCCCAGTGACTGTAGAGACGGAAGAAAACCATGAAAGTAACCTGTGAATGACCCATCCTGTTGTCCACTGTCTTGGAATCATATCCACTATTCCCCCATCCCTTGATTTGAATTCAGGCCTCTCTTAGAAGCATGTGGAATATCCTTTGTGTGTGCAAAAGGGGGAAGAATGTGGGACATGGCCCTCAACTTTCTCCAAATGTCCCCATCTTGTTCTTCTTCTATTATTATTATTCTTATTAATTCAAATTTTGTATTTTGCACAGCAGACTCTAGTCTTCCGTTGTATTCCAGTATTCAGTTGTGCATCCTGATTGTGGAAAATGTTTGGGGTATTCTGGAAGTAGTGAAATCTCTGGGGCCATGTGAAATGCCTCCAAAGAGGAGAAAAAAATGAGATCAGTGAGGAGTGTTGTAAGCACTATGGAGGAAACAGAAAGCCATACTGTGGATGCAAGCGTCGCTGGTCTGGAAGAGATTGGGTTGCTTTGCACTGTGATAGGTGGTTTGTGTAGATTCACTTCTCAACATAGAAGCAGGAAAAATAGACTTAGACTGGCTTCTTAAGCACTGTTGCGTGGTAGTAAGTGCCAGTGAAATTAATGGAAGGGATTTGTTGCCAGGTAAATGTGTTTAATTAGAAGTAATGTGCCAGTGTGGAAAAATGGGATTTGTTTTTCATCAAAAGACTTATGAGAGACAAAGCTGTAGAGAGAAAAAAGAGTTGACATTTATATGGTAGTAATAGTTTTGTTGATGTAGAAAACAAAGAGCATTTTGTGGAAAGGAACCTTTCAGACTATGGTGCAAATATTTTTTGTTAGGTACAAAGACCACCTTTAAGTCACCAATACATTGTTAGATCTCTTAGTTCTGCCATTGTTAGAGCTGTCCTAGGAATGCTTTAAATAAAGACACATTAGTGTAACAGTCCTCTTCAGACTGTTGCAGCAGGTAGAAACATGAGAAGTATGACCTGTTCCAATTGTGCCTTTTCTCCTCGACTCATTGACTATGAGGGGGATAGCTTTCTGCTAAGCAGAGAACACCATAGGTTGGGAATATTACCCCACCCCCGTCCCCTGCAAAGATACCTGCACCTGTTACACAGGGAGAGGTCTAACGGCATGAAGAGGCTGCTTAGGACACAGCATGGCATTCTTATTCTGACTTTACTTGTGATAGGCCTTACTAGGTGGCCTACCCATGGGATTGCAGACATACTGCCAGTGACAGAATATATCTTCCGATATCTTCTGTATCTCAGAGAATCCTGATCCCGAGCTTTTATTTAAAAAAAAGAGAGAGCAAGTGCCTAGCTTTTGTGGCTCTGGAGGAAAATTTGAAGATGTGTGGTCATTTGCAGAAGGCTTAGAAAGCAGAAATGGTCTTCTGATGGTCATGAGGACTTCACTGCCTTCAGCAAGTCCCAAATGGTCTCTGTCACACCCTGCCTTTGTTATTTCACATACTTTCTGGAGTATCTTAAACACTGCAGTATTGTCCCTCCTTTTAAAGAAAAAACTAGGCTTCCTCATTTTCAGACATTCATATTATTTCTGTCAACATCTGATCCATTTATTAGGCAAGCAGAGGTAGCTGCCTAAGACAGAAGAACAAATTAGGCTGCTCCCCACTTCTGGGACAGACTCCACTGCTTCATGTCTCTTTCCTTCTTCCTGCTCTTACTGCCTCACCTGCTTCCTGCTTCCCTTTCCCTTGCTTCACTTCATACTGCCATGCCTCCCTCCCTTGTGCCTTGTATCTTGCCCTATACCTCCCAATCTTTCTCCTCTTTCTACTTTCCTCCACACTTAACTCACCTCGAGCTCTCCATAAAGTAGCTAATATGTGAGGTGAGGTGCAGGGTGGAGGAAGGTGGTGACAGCAAGGGAAGGTAAGCTGGGATGATTGGAGGGAAGGCAGCAATAATGCAAGGTTGTTCTTTTCCTCCTGCCTCAGGCATATGTTTCATGGGGTTTAATGTGATCCCATTCAGGTATAATTGGGCTAATTTCTTTGATTTCTGACCTTGTGAGGTTAGCTTTCCTTGAAACATGGACTCCCAACTTTTGTCAGTAAGTACTCATCTGACATGGGTTAAAGTACTTTATCTTTTATAAGCGTCCTTTGGCAGCTAGTATCTATGCCTCTGGTTCTTGATGCTTTCTTTCACCTGCATATGAGGGAACTGGGAAGTATATAAGGACTTCCTAAAGGGTGTATATGGGAAGTATATAAGGACCCAAAGGGTGCTCAGCAGTGGCTCCTCTTCGTCTTGGAAAGATGTGACCAGTGGGGTGCCACAAGGTTCTGTCCTGGGCCCAGTGCTATTCAACATCTTTATCAATGATTTGGATGACAGAATTAGGGGTATACTTATCAAATTTGCAGATGACACCAAATTAGGAGGAGCAGCTAATACCCTAGAGGACAGGATCAAAATTCAAAATGACCTGGATAGAATGGAGAGCTGGGCCAAAGCTAACAAAATGAAATTCAATACAGAGAAATGTAAGGTACTGCACTTAGGGCAGAAAAACAAAATGCACAGATATAGGATGGGGGAGACCTAGCTGAACGAGACTACGTGCAAAAGGGATCTAAGAGTCCTAGTAGACCACAAGTTGAACATGAGTCAACAGTGTGACGCGGCAGCTAAAAAGGCCAATGCAATTTTGGGCTGCATCAATAGAAGTATAGTGTCTAGATCAAGGGAAGTAATAGTGCCACTCTATTCTGCCTTGGTCATGCCTCACCTAGAATACTGTGTCTAGTTCTGGGCACCACAATTCAAAAAGGATATTGACAAATTGGAGTGTGTCCAGAGAAGGGCAACTAAAATGGTGAAAAGTCTGGAAACCATGCCTTATGAGGAAAGACTTAGGGAGCTGGGTATGTTTAGCCTGGTAAAAAGACGGTTAAGGGGTGATATGATAGCCCTGTTCAAGTATTCGAAGGGGTGTCACATTGAGGATGCAGCGAACTTGTTTTCTGCTGCTCCAGAAACTAGAACACGGAAAATTGGATGCAAGTTCCAGGAATGGAGATTCCACCCCAACATTAGGAGGAACTTTTTGACAGTAAGAGTTGTTTGGCAGTGGAACACACTCTCTCGGAGCATGGTGGGGTCTCCTTCCTTGGAGGTCTTTAAACAGGCTGGATGGCCATCTGTCAGGGATGCTTTGATTGTGTATTCCTGCATGGCAGGGGGTTGGACTGGATGGCCCGTGTGGTCTCTTCCAACTCTACAATTCTATGATTCTACATCCAAATTCACATGTTGATTTTCCTAGTATAAATTATTTATTTATTTGTTTGTTTGTTTAAAAAATTACCTTGGTTTTCTTCCAAGTGAACCTTAGCTGGTTAACACGAACCATAAGTTAAAATAAAAACTAGACGTTGCCTGGTAGCACTGGTGTATCTAGCTCTGTATTGCCTACACTGACTGGCCAAGGGTTTCAGATAGATTTTCCTAGCTCTCCTTGAAGCTGCCAGATATTGAACCTGAGAGCTTTGTGAGCTAAAGTCCATACCTGGCACAAATCACAGAAATATATGAGTAAAATTGGTTACCTAGATTATATAATTTAATAATGTAATAGGTCACTAAAGACTAATCTCTAAATCAATATATATATACATATATATATATATATATATATATAATTCTCTTGGGTATGTTGCCTTTCCCAGTGTGCTGACTGGCTGCTCAGGAAACACACCCAACCAATCACCACCCACATGCAAATTCCCTCTCCACATCACAATCCACTCAATCTGCATCACCACCTCACAAGGGCCCTTCCCTCCTCTCCCTCCATCAGCCACAGGCTGTGATGAGAACCAGGCAGTCAACTGGTGGCAGCGGCAGGATGCTGCTGCCGCCACTGGGCCAGAGCCAGGCAGTCAACTGGCAGTGGCTGCAGCAGGGTAACAGAGTGAGTCACCCTCAGCGATTCCAGGAAAAGTGTGGAACATTGAGAAGGGGGATGAGGAATTTAAACCCACCGGCCTACCTTGCAGTTTTGAGGTCTACTGGGCATTTTGGAGGGAGTTTTTTAATGCCGTATGGTATGCTGGGTCCAGCTAGTTCTACAGGTTTTCCTAAAGTCTGGATATTTTGGCACTAGAGGGTCTCCTTAGGGAAAGAGATCCATAGAACAAGGACCAACGCAGAGAAACCACTCTATGTATACTATTTGGTTTTGCAAATGGATAATATTCAATCTGACATAGGATTACACAATCTTAATAAATAGGAAGGAAAATATGAACAGATCTATTCTGTAAATTAGTATGCCTGAATTATAGGAATAAATATTGAGAGACATGCGGTTGCAGTGGACTCTGGGAGACCAAGATTCAAATCCCTGCTTGGCCATGGAAACCCACTGGGTAACCCAGGGCAAATCATATTCTGCTGACTTCAGAGGAAGGCAATGGCAAGCCCCTCTGAACAAATGATATGAAGAAAACCCTGGAATAGGTTTGCTTGGAGTTGCTGTAAGTCAGAAGTGATTAGAAGGCACAATACAGCAACAAGAAGCAGTGATACCACTAATATCTGTTCAAGCCAAACAGGAGAGAATAGGTCACCTTGTTTCTGCTGCAAAGAATGCTACTTTTGGGAAACTAGGCATAAAATACTGTACAGTATATACATCATCTCAAAAAAAAAAAAAACACCACACCAAATCACTGCCACCATTTTTGGTAGTTTCCAAATCCACTTGAAAGATCTGAGACAATAGATGCTCTGAGGCCCTTCCAAAGAGATTTTCCACTGTAGAGACACAGATCCATTCAAGTGACATATGTTGATGCCCACACATCAGATACACATATTTTTCCAGCCTCACTACATCTAAAGTAGGTTGTTACAGGAATACATAAGAACAAAAGAAGAGCCAATGTAGATCAGACCAAAGACTTAAGCAATTCAGAACTCTGTTCACACAGTGATCAACCAGTTGCCTATAGGAAGCACACAAAGCAGGGCATGAATGTAATTGCATCTACTTACTCATGTACCGCAGCAGCTGGTATTATCTGCCTTTGAAGCCATCCAATATGGATTTGTCCCCCTTTAAAGTCATTCAAGTTGGCAACCCTTAAATGCAGATTGTGGTAGCAAATTGCACAGTCTAATTAGCTGTTAAATTATTTGCTGTGATAGGAAATTCCACAATTTAATTATTTCTAGCTGTACAATATTTTTTCAGTACAGTGATTAGAACTATACACAATGTTTCAAGTATGGTCACACTTTGGATTTGTATTGTATTGCCAGTTTTATTTTTGATTTCCGATTATGCTCTTCCTGAAATTTACCTTTTTTTGGTACTCACTTGCATGCTAGGTCCATATTTTCATCTTGTTAGCCATGGCAACCCAAAGATTTGTTTGAGAAATGACCATTTACTCCTCTTCTATGCTTTCTATTCTGTAATTAATTACCAATCCACAAGAGCAATCCTCCTCTTATACCATGATGGCTAAGTTTGCTCAGAATTCATTGGTGAGGGATATTATCAGAAGCATTCTAGAAGCCTAAGTAAACAATGTCTACCAGACCAACCCTCACTGCTTGTTTATTAATGCTCTCACATAACTCTGGAAAGTTAGAGAGACAGGACCTATCTTTGCAGTAGCTATGCTGATGCATTTTCAATGGGTTTGTTATTCTATATTTAAATGATGTAACTAATTAATGAAATGGCACTTCTGATTTCTAGATAATTATCCTCCATTGCTTAAAAACAACCATGTACAGCAGGGATGAGAAAAGTGTGACTGTCTAGATGTTGACAGAGTACAACTGCCATCATCCCTCACTATTGGCTATGTTGGCAAGGGGTAAAGGAGTTGCAGTCTAGAAAAATCTGGAGATCCACATTTCTCACCCCGGTAGACAAGTGTTTCCAGATGGACAGCTTCTAGCGTTACAAATCAAGATACATTGTGCAACTACTGTATTCTGTCTTCTTTTTGTGATTATTATTATTATTATTATTATTTTGGTGGAAGGAAAAAAGATGGAAGAAATGTTTGTAAAACATGTTATAAATGGCAAATGATGAAGTCTGAACCCCCTGTAAAATTCTTTGAATGGGTTAGGATGAGTGTGCAATAAAAGCTCCATCTGGAACCACCCACGGTACCTATGCCATTTCCACATTTGTTGCCATATTGACTTAAGTGTTCATTAGCAGACAATATTCAACAGAAATCTGCTCTGCCTTTAAAATATGTACAACCATTGCTGTTTCAGACTCAATCCATGCAGTGGGGATACAGAATAAGGGCACACGCTCTCTCTCTCTCTCGCTCTCTCTGGCTTTTCTTCGCAAACAAAGATTCAGGAAGGACTCATCCCGCACTTTCTGCAAGCGCGCTGATGACTAAAAAGGCCAATCCGAGATAAACAAGTCCGGTTGCAGAAAGCACAGCAGAAGGTCTCCTTGGGTGATGTTTCCAGGTTGTGATTTTTTCTGCGTTGTCGTTTCTCTTCAAGACTTGTTCAGTGTGAGTTCTCAAATAAGGCTGCAGCATTGTGGATAGTGTGTCTCCATGCCTCCCGATGTGAGGCCAGGGCGGACCATTGTTGTTGATCAATTTGGCCGAGCCCGAGATGTTGTTTCAGGGAGTCCTTGTACCACTTTTTTGGAGCGCCCCTCTTATGCTGACCCGAGGCGAGTTCACCGTAGATTACTATTTTTGGGAGGCGATGGTCCTCCATTCTAGAAACATGCCCTGCCCAGTGCAGCTGTGTTCTCAATATCATGGCCTCAATGCTGGTGATTCAAAAGTCCCAGATCTTTATGGCTCAGGCAGATATCAAAAGGAGCTTATTTCTGTGGTTCATGACATTGTCACAGCAGTAAAAGACTTTGAACTTTAAACAGACTTTGAACAAAGCATCTTATTTATGATCTGCCTTAAGAAAGACAGATCACTAGACAAGCTTTTATTTTTTATTTATATCTATTCAGGGTACCTTATTTCTTTACCAATCTAGCTTAGCAATTGAGAGGCCAGTGAGATCAACAGGTTATGAATATGCTTAACCAAGCATCATTTATATCATGAATGAAATGAGCTTGTTGAGCTTAATCTGGCCAAGAGGATTTTTGTGAAAGCAGTATGATTTCTAACTTTCCCTAGAATTTCAAGAGCGAGATCTAATTGCACGACATATCTGAAGAAGATCTGTAAAGCCATAAGAGTCATCTGTGATTGCAATACCTGCAGGAAGTCATGTTGTTACTAGTCTTTTCAAACACTTCTTTATGATAAGGATTTTCTCCATACCACAATAGTTAGAAGCATTGTAAGTTTTTTTTTAAAGTATAAACAGTGCAGTTCTCTGTATGTTTAATCAAAGTGAATTCCATTGAGTTCATTGAGGCTTACTCCAAAGTAAGAGTGTATAGATAGGATTGCATCCTAAGATGTTCCAGTATAATAGCAAAAGCATTGGCATCTAGCTTGGGTACTGGAATAATAATCAGAAACTCAGAACTGATGTACATCAGAAGAGGTTATCAGATATTCTTAAATGCAGTGTGCTTTTGTTGAGGTCTCTTCAGTATCATGTTGGTCTTCCCATTAATATCAGCATCACTGGAAAAAGCAGGACATTTCTAGAAGTGCTGCTTCTATATCTGCTGTTGCTTGCTTTGTTGAAATCAGTGCGGAGGAAGTGAAGACATTATACTGTCTTTCAACCTGCATCAGCACTATCTTGTGAGGAAACATGAGGAAAGCCTCCAGAAGTGTGCTAGAATTGATGCATATCAGCTTGTTCTCCACCTACATTCAAGCAGAATGTTTCTCCAAAAAGTCATTTTTCCATGCTTGGTCTCATCAAAATTTTGCTTATACTGTATACCCACCTTTCTGTTTTGCTAGTAATCAGATGGCAATGGTGCTTATGGTCATCTCAGCCTCTGTCAAGTGTCTGTCTCACTTATTTTTTAACACATTAAAATAAGCCTTTTTGGTAGAAAACTTTTTTAGGCAAAGGTATTAGCCTTTTCTAAGAACTGCAGTTCTGATCAATGCTATGATTTCCCTCTCCACAGTCAACAACCAGTTAAGAATATCAAGAACATTCCACAGCTAAAAATTACTTTCCAAAATATGATCCACAATTTGGAGTAGTACACACAGTACAGCTGCCATGTGGAGAGTCCAAAATATTGTCTAAAGTTAATTTCAACATGAATTTTGTGGATGGGTAAAATATTTTTGTTAATTGAGAAAAGCTAAAACATCATAATATATAATTATTTATGGAAGTACCTAAAATATACTCTGCACTGGATAGAAATAAAATGGTTGCTTGCAGTCTAACAAATAAGAGACAAAAGGAGAAAGGACCTGGAGGGGACAATGGAAAATTTTGTACTAACCAACCTAAACTAAAAGCCAAAACCAAATAAAATAAAGCAAAACTATGCAATAATAAACCTATGAGTAGGAAAAAACTCTTAATTAGAACATCAAGAAGGAAACAAAAAAGTGATTTTGGAGTGATTTCTTAAAGTAAGAATGCAGATCAATATTGAAAATAAGTTTTATGCATAAATTATTACACATTGTGTAATAATAATTATTACACATTGTTAGTGTTTTAAGGAGTGTGAAGTAGCTTTAATTTCACTTGATTTAATTTGATGATTTTGTACATTATTATGTTTTTACAGAATTATGTATACTGCCTCAGAAGCACAAGTATGCTCTGAAAGGCGGTCAATTTTTTTAAAATGCCCCAAGACAGAGAGATGAAAAATAACACAAAGGGAATGAAACTGCTGTGAGAAGGTTTAGTTCAGAGGTAGGGTTAATATGTCCCCCCCCCCGAGTCTGCAGCCCCTCCCAGCAATTTTTTAAACTCTAAAACTTTTCCAGTCCTGGAGGATTCCAGGAAGGGCAGTTTTACTTGAAATTGGGTACAGGGTTCCCAAAAGCCATCTCAAAATGAAAAAAATAAAAGTGGAAGTAAGCCTCTGACCACCATTTCATTTTTGCACCCGCCATCAGGCATTAAACCAGATTTGGAGAAAAATTGGCTCCTGCCCAGTTCCATCTCTATTTAGTGTTTGATGAAAGAGAAAAGATCTAAACAACTGGTAAAAGATCTCTTAAGAGTTCTTTACATCTCTAAGCTGTTACCAAATTTTGCCTAAAGCAAAGTTTACAGGGAATTTGAAAGCATAAAGTGACAGATTTGAAGACTTTCAAGTGAAGAATTTCAAAAATATTCTTGCTCTCATTCCAATAAAGCTTGTGTAATGTCTCTTTTGTGGGCGTGCCACATATACCTAGTTGTCACTGCACTATGAGCCACTCAAATCCAGACTTATCATGTGGATTGGCAATTTCCTCCAAGTTACTATTGAGCATTTATAGAGCACTTTGCATTACTGAGGAAACTGCCTTGCTCTGAAAGCTGGTCACATGGAATAAATTAAAGTAGGGTAGACTTGGCAGCTGTAACTTGTGCCTTGCCTATGGTCATACTGCAAGAACTTGGATTTTTCCAGGGCTGCAAAGGCCTTTAATGCCTAGCCATTTAAGGGCTTTTCCCCCCATTTCAAGTATGGCATGTTTAAAATCATAATCATGAATCCAGTTCATTTGATGATGACATTTACTAACACTAAAGAGAACAAAATATATCAGGCTGTGATGCTATTGTCCAATGAAGGTGTGGTATACTTCAGGCCAGACATGGAAAAAAAAACTTTTCTTGCTTGTGTAAACTCTTGAAACTATAGGGCTATGTTTTACTTTGGGACCAATAAGAGTTCAGGAATGAAGGAAATCTGGTCTGTCTACATCAAACTAAAAGGAGTTTTAACGTTGAACAATTTCTGCCTGTTTCACTCTGAAGAAGTAACATACTCTTGCTTTTCATTTTACTTCCAGTACAGATTAGATTTAAAATCTCATCTTCATGATGAACTGGGCAGATCCATTTACCTTAAGAGACTCTGTCATCTATTTACCAGCCTATCTGTTTGTATAGTACAGTAAATGCTGACTACAGTAGGAAAAGCAAAGATCTCCATGCACTTCATGTCAGTGCGGACCTTTTATCTTTTTGGATCAAACTATGGGAGTATCAGTCGTTCACGTTCTTGGGCAGCAGCCAGCAGCTATTATTATTATTATTATTAAATTATCTTTTTCTTCAATCCAAACTCCGTAATTTAAGTACCACTTAGGACCCCTAAAGTATTTCAATAGCACTCTGCTCACTACTGGTATTATTATTATTATTATTATTATTATTACTGTGTTAAGAAAGGAAATATCCCATAGCAATATATTGGCTTCCCTCTTTGTTTTTGTTCTTTGATGTATCTCATGGAACTGTATTATAATACTAGATTATGAAAAAGAAACAGATAGAGAAAGAAGATACTAATAGAATCTACTGTGGTCTCTGCAAGTCCCACACTGCAGTCGTGGATACTGAGATGCACCTTGAGCATTTTAGTAATCTATATTCATTTGGAAGCAAGTCCATGGAAAACCGATCAGTAAGTTTCTGTTTTCTGGCAGAGAAACAAAAGTATGAGCAAAGTCTAGATCTTCTCAGTACCTCTAGCCCATGAAAGTATCATGATGAAGCCCTCTTGTCATGTGTCCAGCCCTTATTGAAAAATATGACAAAAAACAAAACATAACAGTGATGTAAATGTTGCTAGACATAACTTTATGTGTTCTGTTGTCTGATTAAAATGAAGTTATTTGAACAAGTGGTTTATTTGCTTACTTGTACAAATGTCCTCCACATCTTGTTCAGAATAAGCACACACAAGACATAATTCCAGCATCACTATATCACATATTCTACACGTTTCTACAAGCTGACGTGTTACTGTCATACAAAATATCACTTTCTTTGTGAGCAAATAAAAGCTTAGGATGCCATGTTAAGTAGATAATATTCAAGTGAAAAATCACTAACCAGATTAAAAACCAAAAGTCTTCTAACACTGCACTAGAAACAGGGATAGGAACTAACTAGTTCACCAAATTGTGAGAAATTAAGGAGTAATGTAATTATATTTGTTAACTAAACTGATGGATTTAAATTTGAATTTGAGCATTACCTAAAGAATGGAAGTTATTAGGTTATAAAATATTGTAATAAGATGAGATACTGTGCTATATTACACATTTTTTATCTGATTCCTTACCTGCAGCTTAGTTCTCTTGGATTATTGCAAAAGTACTTCTTGCTTTTTCTAAGTCTCTTAGATTTGGGGAATTATAGTATAGTCAAGAATAAATCCAATGGGATTAATTGTGTAATGGCAGTGGTGGATATACTCTGGAAGATGAAGGGCTATATTGTCCTATTTTTTATTTCTCCAGAGGATCAAAGCACATCCACAGCCGCCATTTTGGGCAACTGATGTGTCTAGCTGCCACTTCTGGGTACCTTTCAGGCATTTGGGGAAGGGTGAACAGCATCCCTAAACAGCATTGTACAGCCCACAAAGATTTTTTTTTAATATGATTTCAAGGTAGTTTTTGGCTGAAACCTTTTTAAACGAAATTTACTTGGGGTATGTCTGTCAGTGCATTTAGAGGATCTGGGGGGATCCCAGAGGCCACAATGGATCCCCAAAGGGCTTTTGAGATTAGCAGTGTCAGCAGCTGATTTGGTTTAATCCATCCCCATTTGTAAAAATAATAAACAATTCATACTACTGACCTAGATATGCTTTTACATTGTAAAATCTGGAAGACTTCAGAAAGAGGGATATAAAGAAATGAGATTATAAGGGAGGAGAAATGGAAAGCATGAGAAAGGGTTTTGGTGGGTGGATGAGAAATGAGCTTTTCAAAAATGTACAGTATACAGCTATTTCCTTCTTTTCAAAGCTCAAAACACAGATGGGTCATGGATGATATGATTGGATTTTTCCTATATTGGGAGAAAGAGTGTGTGTATAAATAAAATATAAAAATAAACTTCATTCTGGTAAAGCCAGTACAGACATCTCACTTAAAGTTAAATAGCAATTTGACATGAATGTCATCGTTAAATTCTACCTTCCAGCATCAATGTAACTGATTTTTTAGCTTACTAACAATTAACTAACACATTAACCCCTTTCTACTAACTTTCCTATCTTTGAGTAGAATATACCAGAGAAGCTTTTATTTAGGATCGGAGATGTTCCTTGAGTATGGAGCCTAAGCCAAATCAGGCTTACCGTATTTGTTACATTTTCCAAAGCATCTTGAGTGTTACATGTTCTTATTCAAAATGAAGCTTATAGAGGTTTGTTGCTTCTTGCAAAGATGGGCTGATTAGCTAATACGCTTCACATATAGGCAAGATCATAGGCTTTGTAATTTAGCAAGAGTACTTATTCAGTACGTTTAATTAAAAACACTAGTCCTTTGAAAATACCATGGTTCTCAGGGTTGCTCTGTTCAAAGAAACTCTCAGCAAAGCCATCCTAAATTTGTTTGTTGCCCAGATAACATCTGTAGAGTTCCTATCACACATTTATTTGAATATTAGATTGCAAACTTTTTCAGTCAGTACCTTTCTGTGGCTTAAAGATTTATTGAAGATCTACTTTTTTTAACCACAAAATCTGAATGATGATAAAGCAGCCCACCTTTACATCCTACCTTAGGTCAGGCTGACCCTAACCCACAAACTGAAAATCTAATTGATAGCCAAAACAGATTACACAAATATCCCTGAATAGCAGTCACTGATTAGCCTCATATTCTGTTCAAGGGGCAATAGTCAGTTTAGGGAGGGGCATTTAGCATTCTCAGCCAGAGAGCTCTTAGACCTCACTAAATTACAAACCCCAGAATTCCACAGGAGGCAGCCATAGCAGTTAAAGTGAAATAATAGCACTATAACAGTGTAATGTGGCTTCTAGTGAGAGTTCAACCTTGAGTTCTTCTGGGACCCATTTAATTGTCTTCTTGGCAGGACCATGGTACCTGCAGTCTTCTTTAGCACCACATCTCAAATCAAAACATGGGGCCTGTCTACACTGCAAAAATGCAGCAGTTTGACACCACTTTATTCCCCCATAGTTGTGTCCTATGGAATCCTAGTACAGTATTTGTAGTTTGTTGAGGCACCAGAGTTCTGATAGAAAAGCCTTAAATACCTCACAAAACTACAAATACCAGGATATTAAATACCAGAGGTATTTAAGCCTTTTCTACCAGAACTCTGGTGCCTCAACAAACTATCAGTTGTCCCTTCACATTTGCTGGGGTTTGGTTCCAGGACCCCCGTGAACACCCAAATCTGTGAATACTCAAGTCCCGTTATGTGCAATGGCATAGCAAAATGGTGTCCCTTATATAAGATAGCAAAATCAAGGTTTGCTTTTTGGATTATTATTTTTTAAAGAATATTTTAAAGCCGTGAATACTTAAATCCGTGAATGCCAAATCTGTGAATATGTAGGGAGAACTGTACAAATACCAGGCTTCCATAGAACAGAACTATGATGGATAAAGTGGCTGCAAACTGCTGTATTTCTGCCATATAGACAGGCCCATAGTCTCCTGTGCAGATAGAAAATAAAACAGCCTTACATACAGAGAGAATGATATAGAGTCGTCCCTTCACATTCGCTGGGGTTTGGTTCCAGGACACACACACACCCCGTGAATACCCAAATCTGTGAATACTCAAGTCCCATCATATGCAATGGCATAGCAAAATGGTGTCCCTCATATAAGATGGCAAAATCAAGGTTTGCTTTTTGGATTATTATTTTTTAAATACTATTTTCAAGCTGTGAATACTTAAAACCATGAATGCCAAAACCATAAATGTGAAGGGACAACTGTACAGTAGAACCCCTCTATCCATTGGGGATTGGTTCTGGGGGAGCCCTGTGGATATTGAAAACCGTGGATAATAGCAAACACCATGTAAAATAATGGGACTTCCAGTTTAAAATACCATGGAGTTGCTTTGGAGGAGCTAGAAAATGGCTTGAAGAACATTTTCTAGGAAGACTATGGTAGGTGTGCTGTTTTGTGTCCCGTGGATAACTGAATCAGTGGATAATAAAGCAGTGGATACGGGGGTCCTATTGTAAGAGGTTAAAAATAAGATCGTCACATACGAAACGGAAACCAACAACGTAACAAAAAAGGGGGGAGACTGAAGAGAACAGCAGAGAAGAGGGGCTCTAGGAAAGAGCGGGGAAACGATCGGCTTGAAGCGGCCGCCTTCCCCACAGGGGCTTCCCGCCGCCCCACCCAGAGGCAGTCCGTGCGCCGTGAAGTCACGGCCGTTGCGGGGCGGTTCCGCCGTATTCGCCCAGGGAGAAAAGAGAAGGACCGCCCCGGCCTGTGCCATTGGCCGGGAACATGGCGCTGAACAGGAACCACTCGGAAGGCGGCGGGGTCATCCCGCCCAACGGGGAGAGGTAACCGGAGGGGAGCCCACCCAGTGGGCCAGGAAAAAAGGCTGCGGGGAGGGGGTCCGCCTTGCCACCCTTCCCCGTCCTGGGGAGGGGGGTCTCGGTTGTCCCTTTGCCTCTATTGGGCGACCGGCAAAGCGACCCTCGGGAAGCCCCCGCCTGAGGAAAGCCCCTCCAGGCGTCTCCTTGGAGGCAGCACCAAAGTGTCCCCCGACCCCGTTTCCTACCGACCCCGCACAGAGACCCCAGAGAGGGATTGTGACGCGCGCCCATTAGCTCCTGCCAGTGTGTATGAAGTACAGTACTGTTGTCCCTTCATAGTCGCTGGGGTTTGGTTCCAGAACACCCCCCCCCCGTGGATACCCAAATCCGTGAATACTCGAGGCCCATTATATGCAGTGGCATAGCAAAATGGTGTCCCTTATATAAGATGGCAAAATCAAGCTTTGCTTTTTGGATTATTACTTTTTAAAGAATATTTTCAAGCCGTGAATACTTAAATCCGTGGATACGGAGGGACAACTGTAATAGGTGCCCACTCTCCTCCCCTCAACGCTTCTCCCTCGTGCGCTTTTCTGGGGCTTCTGCCTTTTTAACTATTGGGCGTGTGTAGTGTGTGTGTCCAGAAGTTGTGCACCTAAACTTAGAGCGCCATTTCAAGGCACCCCAAACAAGTTTACCTGGAAGGAAGTACTGCTTCCATTGTCCTGCCTTCTGATTCCATTGTACTGCTTTTATAAATAAATAAAAGATTGCTGTCTTGCCTGGTTGGCACGCTGTAGTTATGACACACTTTTTGTTCCTTGTGACTTCGTGCTAACTTGGATCCTAATCCGTGTTCCCTTTGTGTCACACATGATCATTTCAATACCTGCAGGCTGGGAGGAGAATGAGGGTGAAGCCTGGGGTTTTCATACTTTTTTTTTTTGGCAGGCCAGTTGGTTTATCAGATGTACCTTATGCCTAAAGTTGACTGCCTGTCATGGAAACAGTAAAGGGAGTTGTATTAGCTAACACACATTGGAAACTGCTTGATACAGTGTAGATGTGTAAATTGCTATTGCTTAAAACAATTTGTAAGCCTCTCTGATAGCCTTGTGGCTGAAGAGCGGGGTATAAATAAATAAATAAATATTCATTTTATTGATTTTTTTTAAAAAAAAACAATACTATACCAGTGGCCATCTCTTTATTTTATGTATGTATAGGACACACTGAGTAGATGGGCTATGGACTGTCAGCCAGATCTCCTTTTGGGGGCATCTACTGTTTGGGGATCTATCAAAACCATGCCTCTTCTCATTTTTCTCATAAACAACTGGGGAGTGTAATAAACATAGGGTGCGCTGGAAATTATTCACATAAATGTGGTCCTCCAAGTGGTTGCAGTATTGTTTTTACTCCACCAACGCCCAAATTGTAAAAAGACATTTTTAAAAAAGCTATGCTTGTGAACCTAGTTGTGTTTTCAAGTGCTTTTTTTTTTTTTTTTTTTTTTTGCCTTTGTAAGCTGGATGTCTGATATATTCCAGAAGGGGGTGAACTACAATCATTTTTGTATGTGTCAAAATTGATCACTGTGCCAAAAAGGTTAACTCATATCTATTGTTATGGCTAAACAGTTAAATTTCCTTTTTCAAGAATGCTCACAGCAGTATCTTGAGGACTAGGAGTTCACTTGGTCAGATGGACTTCACAGTTGTCTTCTTAGAGTTATAACTTCTACCTGGGACATAGCATCTGTTGAAGTAGACTTAAGTCTATAAAAGCTTATGCTACCAACTTCTTTCTCTCAATGTGAAGTCAAAGGCTTTCACGGACGGCATCCATAGATTTTCTGTGGTTTTTTTCTGGGCTGTGAGGCCGTGTTCTGGAAGAGTTTATTTCTGATGTTTTGCCTGCATCTGTGGCTGGCATCTTCAGAGAATGGTTGGGTAGGAGTTGGGGGTTATATACTGTGAGCCCCTGTTGGAGAGGATTTGTGTATTCTTTCTCTCAGTTCATCTCAAAGGTGCTACAAGATCCCTTTGCATATTGATTCAGACTAACACAGCTGTGGCTTTGAATAGTGAAAAGCTGTTGGTTCTTGCTATTGCAGTGCCAGCAGTTCTTGACAAACTAGTCTCTTCCATTGTTATTCTTCCTGTTGTTGCTGGAATTTATATTTTTATTAAGTATGGTAAACCAGATCTGGGGAAAGGAAGGTGTAACTTTAGATATCCTGCCTCTGTTTGTACTTCTTGTGTTACGTTGTTTGTGTTCTTGACTAATGCAACCGCCGAGACTTGAGTTGCAGTCCTGTAATAGTGTGACTGAAACAGATGAGGGCCAAAAAAGCCCAGAATAACATTAAAGCCAAGTACATCTTAACCTGCACCAGCAAATTCTGAAAAGAGCACTGTGGAGTCCAAGCTTTTCTGGATTTGAAAATATTGGTGGTTAGGAGACATCTAAAGCTGGAGCAGGGGGAATCTATCTAGAAGCAAGTTGTTCTTGTTAGTGACTTTTTCATAGTCTGGAACTCAAGGCAGCTTACAGAAGTTAAAACAGATAAAGCAAAAAAAGTTTTCATCATATGAGTTTAAAAAAATCAGTAAAATTAAAAGCAGTTTTAAAAAGCATTTAAAAAGAAGAGCAACAAATACAACAGCACAGCACATGAAAGGCCCTTTACCCTTGACGAATCAGCCCTCAAAAGCCTGCCAAAATAAAAAGTCTTTAGGGTGGTGGGATTGATAGAAAAGCCTCCCTAGAAGATCTCAAAAGACAGGCAGGTTCATATAGGGAGATACAGCCCTTCAGGTAACCTGGACCAGAGCTGTATAGGACTTGGTAGATCATAACCACTACAGGCTTCCCTTGCTTTCTGAGGCCTCACTTTCCGAAGACTCCCTCTTTAAATGATTGCAAATGACAGACAAGTTTCATTAATTTGACAGGGCTTCCACTCTTTCGCCAGTTTTTCTTGCCTACGATGCTCACTTGGGACTGCTCGCTCACACACGTGTGTGTGTATGTATGTAAATAGTGTGTTAATTTAGCTTTTGCTACGCATTGAAAAGTGATATTTGGGGCTCATCTACATGGGCCAGAATATCTTGGCTCCCTGCCGGCGTATTCTGCCCACAGATCAGGCCCATTCCTCTACTGTTACTGGCACAAAACGGGCCAGAGTCCAGGCATGCACACTGGCCTGTTGCTGCCGCCACAGTTCACATCCCACTCTCTGAATCCAGGAAACTGGCCTGCAGAGCGTGAGCAAGGCCCCCTGCATATGACCAGCCTGGTCACATGCTGCAGGCCTGGTTTCTGGCTTCAAAAGAGTGACAGAAGCTGCACCAATGAGGAAGCGTGGTGGTGTGGCCTCCTATTGTGTAGCGGGGCCCTTTCCACTTTATGCTGGCTGAGGCAGTTTTTCTCAGGTATTTTTTTTAAGTGGTGTAACAGGCTTTACACTGTCTTGGCCCTGGGGGGTCATGCGGACTGCCTGGGGCAAAGTGGGGCAAATGCCTGTCTAGATAAGGTAAACAGCCTGTCTAGACAAGGCCATAGTGTGTTATTTAGATGTTTCAGTGGCCAAAATGCGTTTGCAAATTTAAAAAAACTGGGTTCCACTTTTCAACCCATTCCACTTTCTGGACAGTCCTCTGGTCCCTAACCCTCCAGATAAGCGGGGGGTGGGCTTCATGTGTTTGAATTGTGTTCAGAAATGGACTGTGAGCCAATGGAGCTGTTTCAGCAAGGGAGTTGTATGCTTCCTGTAACTGGCCCTGCTTAATAATCTGGCTGCAGCTTGTTGGGCCAACTGAAATTTCCAAACACTCTTCAAAGGCAGCTGTATGTAGAGCAGATTACAGTAATCCAAACGGGATGTAACTAAGGCATTGGTCTTGTCTATACGAGAGGAAAAAAATACAAACACATTTGGAAAGGTAGGTATTCACAATGATGCGACCTGTCTACGCAGCCAGAAGAGCCCCCCTAAACTCCGCATGCCCCCCTAGCCAGCTGGCTGCCGTGAATTATTTACTCACAATTTTAAATCTGCGGCTGCCAATGTTTTTTAAAAAACAGTTTCCCAGGGTGCGCACAAGCAATAGTTCATATTTACAAATAAAGAAATAAAAAAGAGTAAAATCACATTTTGATCGACTTACTAGATCCCCGCTTAGCCGAAAATCCAACATGGCAGCCATAGCCATTTTTCATGCTAGCTCCGCCCCCTGTATTCATCCAGTCAATCAGATTGCCCTGCTAGTTCATATCTGTGCAAACATGAGTGTTCAAACGGTCGCAGATTCAGAAGTTGTACGGAGCTTTTCAGAAAATCCGTATGAAGCCCAGGACACAGCGCACACCAACTTTGTGGTGGATTTGGCAGCCCCCTTCCTAATGACACATATTTGTGCGAATGGCTGTTTGAACTGATCATCAGTCTTTCGCGTCATGTACATCTTATTTTGACCGTATAGACAGGACCATTGTAAATATATGGAGTGCCTAGCTCTCTTTATGCCAATGGAAACAAAGTAAGATTGCTTTATGATGAGTTGAATACATGTAGGTGGGCTTAACCCTTTCAGTGTAATTAATTTATATATCTACTATATTGACATTGCATCACTTGTTATAGATGTCCCCATGGCATTTTATAGCAAAAGAATAACACTGTCGGCCATAACATCAAACAGTAAAGAACAAAACACAAACATCTTGTTGGCAGAAGGGATTCTTGTTGCTTTAGAAAACTCACATAAACATTGTGTGCTGGTACAGACCTGGGAGAAAAACCAACAATAATTAAACCAGAGTCACATGATTACTGTTTAGTCAGTGAGAGCTGGATGGAAGAGTGTTCCACTGATCTTTCATAACATGTTCCTGAGCGGTAGTAAATTTTGTTAATGTTTCAGGGCAAGAAGGAATTCAGGGAAATTCTGATAAGGATATTAAAAACTGCTTGAAGAAAGGATACATAAAAAATTGATCATGAACCACCTTGGCTATAAGAAAATTCTGATACCTTTTTTTGGGAAGTAAAAAAGGCATATGGTGCAGTGACTATTCATATAGTCATTTAATGGGATGTGCTCTGTTTTTATCTTTACTGTGCTTTGTGTCTGTTTTTAACTGTTTTAAATGTATATTATATAGTTTGTTTCATTTTTAAAAAATCATCTATTGTTTTAGCTATATTTTCTTTTAACTGGGGTCCTGTATGGGGGGAGAGGCATAAGTGTCTGTACACTTAATGTTACTAAGGATGTAATAAGGATTGATGTACTTGGTAGCAATCAAAACAAGCACCAGGTATAGAGAGTACAGCATGAAGTTCTGCCTTGTCAACTAGGAGAGTGAGGCTGACAGCTGTGCCCCTTTTGGGGGGAAGATAGACCAGGGTTTGAATCCCTGCTCAGCCATGGAAACCCACTGGTTGAGTTTGGGCAAGTAACACTCTCTCAGCCTCAGAGGAAGGTAGAGGCAAAACCCCTCTGAACAAACCTTGGCAGGAAAACCTCATGATAGGTTTACCTAAAGGTTACCATAAACCAGAAATGACTTGAAGGTACACAACAACAACAACAACAACAACAAGGACTGCAGCAGAAGATTATGTTCTTCATTATAAGAGCTGTTTTGTAAACAGTGGTGTTAACACTGATGCAGACTTTCCTTTTAGACAGGAAGATATAACTCTAAAATAATATATCTGGAATATTTTAGTTTTGAACCACAGCTCAAAAAGGTTTTGATGGGATGTTTGCGAATATGAGTAGAAGAAAAGATTGGTATATTTTACTCACAATGTTAGTTTTAGGGTTGTCCAGTAGAATTGCAATCCATCCTGATGTCCAAAGGCTAGTGTATCTGTTTAACTGTATTTTCTTTTTTGCACTAATACCTGGTTTGCCAGTGGCTGTGCACATCTGGTATTGTGAAACTGATTTGTTGTTTATAATTAGAGTTTGGAAAAGTTACTGTTTTAACTACAGCTGTGAACCTCACTGCAAATGCTAACATATCCATATTTGTTTCTCTTTCTGTGAAGTATTCTCAAACATTGTAAAGATGTGGAACTGACCTTTTCTGATGTGACTAGTAAACCAGAGATATTCAAAGGCACCAAGAAAGGAATGGTGTTCCTCACTCCTTACAGGGTAAGTCTTAGGGAAGGACCAGTTGCATTTTCAAGCACATTTTGGATGCCTTTTAAAGGATCTTTATTCAATCAGTTAAGAACATACCGTAAGTCAGATATACACATCAATCCAAATTATGATTGTTTGACCCAGGTTTTTATTTTTTTCAGGTGCTACTAATGTGAGGTCCTTCAGCACTATATTTTTCCTGCACTGAGAATTATTTTTCTACCCTAGCTGAAAGATGAATGATGCATAGAAGGGCTTTTGCTTCCCCCTTTCTTAATATTCAGAACGTCTGCCACAAGTTGCTTGCGGCTTCTTAGATTTATTATGACTGAACTTATTTCCAGTGATGACTTAAGATGTAGGAAAGGATGCTGACTGACATAAAATGGAAACTGGGTGGTTTCCATTATCATTTCCTCAGCAAAACAAAGTGATAGGCTGTCATCTCTCATCCTTTTCAAAAGAAGAGTTATTGGTCCCTTTGGAATTGCCTTGATGGTCTTTCTGAAACTGAAAAATCTCCAAGAATGTAACATTTGGGGGAGTGGTTCTGTCCTTTGTGTTAATGTCAGTATTTTGACGATACCTGGCTTAGGGTCTAGAGAGTGCTTTTGCCAGCTTAAGCTGGTTCACCACCTGAACCGTAAGCTAAGAATGTAACTGTTGCCTCCTTTACATGTGCCCTGAATTGCAGGGCTGCTTTTAAAGGTGGTTCAGAGATGTAAGCTTGTATAGGGACAGGATGTTTGAAGCATAAAACACTAATACTGTAGCAGCTGCATTAGCAGCCTATTCCCCCCCCCCCTTAGTTTAGAGTTCTGGCATACTTAAAGCTACAAACCCTGGTGGTACAGTGGTTAAATGCCAGTACTGCAAGCCACCACATCGCAAGTTCGATTCCAGCTGGCTCCAGGGTTCACTCAGCCTTCCATCCTTTCGTAGGTTGGTAAATTGAGTACCCAGCTTGTGGGGGCAATTAGCTAACACACATTGGAAACTGTTTAATGCAGGAGAGATGTGTAAATAGCTATTGCTTAAAACAATTTGTAAGCCGCTCTGATAGCCTTGTGGCTGAAGAGCGGGGTATAAATTATATAGATAGATAGATAGATAGATAGATAGATAGATAGTTTGGAACCAGATTATTTGAAGGTCTGCCTACGCCAATGGGACCTTTCTGGCTGTTACAATTGTCTTCTGAGGTCTTGCTCAAGGCCTGCCATGAGGATCCCTCAGACTGGCAAGCACTAGAAACAAGGCCTTTTCTGTTGTGATTCAATTTCTCTAGAATGGTCTTCCAAGAAACACATGGCAGCATTTCATTTTTAAAAGGTGTGTTTAAAAACAAAGATGTGACCACAAACCACATATACAAGGATTAGTTTTAATTCTGTAAAAAAGTCATGCATTTAAGCTGCTGCTGCTTTTGGACAGGATCCTGTTGGGTTCCTCCACTGGCATAACTATGCCAGCATAGACAAAAGCAGCTGCATTGGCAAGATGTGAAAGGCTGTGGCAGGACAACAACAAGGGAAAAACAACAAAGACAGTTGCAGCAGCTAGATGTACAACAGTATACAGTCCTTTTCCTTCTAATCCTCCCTTCTCTTTTTGTCAGGATCTGGGATTTATTGGGATTTTATTGAAGGCCTGTCCAGGCCAAGAAACAGAAACTATGATTACTAGGAGCACACCAAGAAGAAGGCCTGATGGGATGTCCTTATGTTGGCTTTACCTTCTTAAGCAGATCTGTCTGAACACCAGTGTTATAGACAAATAGGAAAAATGTTGATTAGGTTTTACAAGTTCTATCCTCCAATACTTCAGTGGAGCAAGAATCCTCTGGAGGGGCTAGAAAATACCCAGAGATACCATACTTTTTGGATGATGGATAATTGAAACTGTGGGTATGGGGTCCTGTGCATATGGGGTGGGGGGGTTGTATAACTGTATGCATTTCTGTTTCTGCATTCTGCTATTCACTTTCTATAGAAGAGCAAAAGTGTGGTTAAGTTGGTAACTCAATATCTTGCAGGTCATTTTTGTGTCCAAAGGCAAGGATCCAATGATGTCCTTCTCAATGCCATTCTACCTGGTGAAAGGGTGCTCCATTGAACAGCCAGTATTTTCTGCCAATTACATCAAAGGAGTGATACAAGCTGAACCAGGAGGTGTGTATTAACCACTCACAGGGTCAAATGAATTTCTTTTGTCCATGTCATGTGCAAACTCTACTGGAAAGATTCAGGTTTGCTTTTCCATTGCAATGAAGCACAGCACATTTTACTGTGCTCCTGTCACATTGTGGCATAATTATGAAATGAATGTCACATGCTAACAGTTGGCTCAAATGTCTAAATGTAAGTCCATTTGCAAGTTGCATCGATATACAGTTGCCCCTCCACATTCGCGAACTCTGCATTCGCGGTTTTAATTATTCGCGGTTTTGGGAGGGCCCCCCGGCCCCCCCAAAACCACGAAAAGGGGCCTCCGGAGGCCCCTTGAAAGCCCTGGGAAGGAGCGGGGAGGGCCGGGGAGGCGTTCATGGGGCCTTTGGAGACCCTCCAGAGGCCCCGTGAAGGCCTGGGGCGGGTGGGGGGAGGCCGCGGAGGCCTTCACGGAGCCTTGAAAGGCTCCGTGAAGGCCCCAGGGAGGGAGGGTGGAGGTTGGGGGAAGGCCTTCACGGAGCCTTGGAAGGCTCCGTGAAGGCCTGGGGAGGGTGGGGGGAGGCTGCGGAGGCCTTCACGGAGCCTTGGAAGGCTCTGTGAAGGCCCTGGGGAGGGATGGGGGAGGTTGGGGGGAGGCCTTCACGGAGCCTTCCAAGGCTCTGTGAAGGCCTGGGGAGGGTGGGGGGAGTCCGCGGGGACCTTCATGGAGCCTTGGAAGGCTCCGTGAAGGCCCCGGGGAGGGAGGGGGGAGGATGGGGGGAGACCTTCACGGAGCGAATCTACTCTAGTATAAACAAGAACTACTCTTACCTTTGTTTTTATTCTTTTTGTGTCTGCTTTGGAAAAAGAAAGGGAATTGTGTTTTAATGTTGAAACTTACATTTCAGAAATGTTTTTTTCATCTCACTCCCTGCCTCATGGGAATAAGAATGCTGGTGAAGATCTTTATTCCCATTCTGGTTATATACCAGACCTTAATTAAATTCATAAATCAGTAGAAAACATTTGGTTGGACTTTGAGTCAAGCTATTTTCTTCCAGTCTCAACAGAAGAAATTCAGTTTCTCACATGTTGATGTTTTTGGATGCTACTTTGAATAAAAAGAAGCGGCTCTGTGAACCACTTCTGGTGGCTGTGAGAAAGAACAGCATAATCCCAGGTATTGCTCTTCAGTTTGTGGGAGAAGTACTTGATGGTATAGAGAGCCTGTACTATAGTCTTCTACGAACTCAGTAAAGCACTTTTTGATCTCATGTTTTAAACTTTTATTTGCCAGAGTCAAATCAAAATACTTGCCTTCACTTGCCAAGAAACATGTGCATTATGTTAACCCTCTCAGTGTTCTTCATAATCTCTTTAGAAACTACATCATTAAAATGTGAACATGATATTTTTCTTAGGTGGCTGGGAAGGACAGGCTTCATTTAAGATGAGCTTCTCCAGTGGAGGTGCCATTGAATTTGGGCAGCTGATGTTTAGACTTGCTAGTGATGGTAAGATTTTTCTCCCTTGCTCCTTCTTTGCTTACCTCCAGCCCTTACCCCATACAAAGTATTCTAGACCTGCATTCTGATTCAGATACTGTACCAGCAATAAACAGCTGTATGTTCAGGAAGTCCTTCAGCAATACATAAATTCTAATTCTAATTGCAAATGATGCCTCCTTCTACCCTATCCCTGCTGTAGATGCAAAACTGCTAAAAACATCATCAACATGATAGATGAGGAGATAGTTTTGCCTCAGTTCAGATAGTTTATTAAGGCCTAGCAATTTGAAGTTTAGGTTTCCTGTGCTGAATCTTGCTTAATAACCATATTACTTTTAGCTTCTAGGGGAGTACCTGCTCAGAGCTTTGGCTATGGCTATACACCTGTTCCTGGGGGCTATGCCCCTCCCCCTTTTCCAGGAGGATATGCACCTGCACCAGGGGGCTATGCTCCACCACCACCAGCTCCTGGACCATATGTTTATATGCCTGCACAAATGAATGGATATGGACCTGCTCCTCAGTCTATGGGATATCCATATGCACCTCCTCAAGGTGAAGGAATTATCAGTCTTTATAAAACAGTGCTGTTTACATCATGTTTATGTTGTACTTATCTGTGATATATATTACTGAATTAGACAAAATGGGTAACTGTGCCATAAAGATTAAATCATTGAAACAATTGGCCTATATATTGATAATGTGATAATGTGAACAGCATCATGAAAGAGTTGCCATTGTAGAAACAATCCTGCTAAGCACAGATTGCATTGAATACATTAAATGAGGATAAGAGTAGCTTTTCTGGACCAGACAGAAGTAAGGCTTTATGCCCTTGGCCCATGACTTTGGGTGATTTGATATGTTGTTTCAGCACATTAGCTCCCCAATTGTCTGTGCAGAGTTGAGATGACTTCTGCTGGCACCATTGTCTATGCAGCCAACGGGAACAATGGCAGAACCAGCACATACTGTGCAGCTCGTATGTGAGTAAGTGATCTGGGAGGAGTCCCTGGCTGAATCTGGGAACACAATGTAATGTAGACAAACTCTGCCTTGCTGACCTGATCCAGGTTGAGTGCTTATATAATGTGTGCATCGTCAGACAATGGAATTTGTTTCCTTTTTTCAGGCATGTATCCACCACCTCCTGGAATGAACTCCATGTATATGGCACCTCCTCCCCCATACCCTGGTCCTTCTTCAGCAGGACCTTCAGCACCACCTGAGGCAGGACCTTCAGCTCCTAGAAGCTGGATGGAACCAGGAACGCCAGGTAAGGCTACAGGATAGCTTTCACTTAGTATGAAAACAATCATGGCCCATTGAGACCTACCCACTACTCCCCCATCACTTAAATCAATTTTTTTGGGCTAAAAAGTATTACAGGGAGTGTTATTTAACATTCTAGTGCTGTTTCAAAGGGCCATACTCCAAAGCAGCTGAAAATCCCCTCCCAAATCACCCAGAGGTGACTTCTGGCTATGAGCAGTCTCTTCTGGGAAAAAAAAAATGGTGGTGTGGCCCATCAAGGGTCAGGAGGAGCTGAAAATGGGCCTTGGAACATGGCCACACTCTTTAAAGGCAACCATTTCTAAGTTTTCCGTGGGTTCTTGGAAGAGATGTGGATTTTTTAGCTGTTGTGAGCCTGAGCATCTCTCTTTTGATCTGCCAGATTCTCTGCTGCTTGAAGCACATCTTTCTTAAAATGAACCCCCGAAGTGTCTTCTAACAGTTTCAAAACACTGAATATAGTCTGCAGAAGCAAAAACGTATTATATTTTATGGAACTACTCTGGATGAGTTAAATGCAATTATTATTCTGATGAAGTCAGCAGATTTCCTTTGTGACCTTTTTAGCAGTGAAGCTGTTTCTAACTTCTGAGGGTTGTGAAACGACACCTGTGAAACAGCAGTCTAAAGTCTCAAGAGCTTTAGATCCCAAATTGCTCACTGATTTGGTTACTTAATCCGGGGGGGGGGGCGACGTTGATTGCTGTCTGGATACATGCATGCCACCTTGTTTTTAATTGTATTTCTTAATCTAAGTCTCTGTGGTCGTAATGGGGTCTCTTTTGAAACTTCCTGTCTCTCCAAATTCAGCATGGTTCAGTGCATGTAAAACCAAGTTCCTGTTGAGTGCATAGAACAGGGGTATTTGTGGATATAAGCTATGTTTGAGATTCTATATTGGGATTGTGTAACATAAATTTCCATGTGGAGTTATACATGGATTGTGCTACATGATCCTTGTGTTAAATGGCAACATTGTACAGGTGAATGCACACCCAAAGGTACATCTCCATGTGGGCGCACAATGGCAGCAGCTGTGCAACTGCGCTTCCATAGGGGAACTTATGTATGTATACATCAACAGGTTACCAGCCTTATGTGTTTTATAAATATTAAAAATCAAACAGAACACCCTGACTCTGTCTACTGTTATGCTACTAGGTGGAAACAAAGCATCAGAGGCAACATCCAGTGCATATTATAATCCAGCTAATCCTCATAATGTCTACATGCCTATGGTAAGGAATACCTCTGGAGCTGCTCTTCTTGTGGGGAGAGGCAAGCAAGAGAGTGGGATAAGCTGGAATTTTTTGTTTCTTTAGCATTCAGGGGAACATAATTTGTAACTGGTTAAATTATAAAATGCATCTTTTTACAGGAAAGCAAATGCACCTTGTATCTTTGGTAGTATATGCTAGTAGTAGCAAAAGCACTAAATAAGTTTTAGAGAATATTAGGATTACAATTAATAATAACAACAAAACCCCTTGAATACCACTGCTTGGACAATTTAGAGTGCATCCCTCCTTCTGTTTGTTTTTGTTGCTGTTGTTTTTAGAATGGGGCAGCTGGCAGCCATGTCTCCTAGCTGTCCACTTACTTTTTCACCCCAAGTGTGTGCAGGTGGCAAGAAAATATGTATTCTTACAACATAGTGCTGAGTGGTATGGTAAGAATAGGAGTCAACTTAATGCTGACTCCTCATGTACTGCATGAGGAAACATAATACTTTATCGCTTGAGAGCCTTCATTTTAGATGTCTTATCCAGCTTGGGATGCTAAATATCACAAATGTCTTAATCTAATAGACTCTTCAATTTTGTCAGCAGTGCTACATCCTTAATAGCAGGTAGAAGTTACGAAAACAAGCAAACTTAGATTTGCTGTGTAAAGTGGAAGGAGCCATGTACAATGGGTGTGCTGACTGAATATAGTCTCTCTTTATTTTAGGATCAGCCACCTCCTTATGCACCACCTGAGGAGAAGAAGAACAACTAACAAGAGCCCAGTAGTCACCCTCCCATGTTTCTTGTCCTTGAAGACTTTGCTGTTGCCTGGTTCTCCGTCCCTAGGTCATCCTGAGTCAGTAACATACACCATATCGGGTGACATATAGAACTCACTGTTCTTAAAGTTATAGCATGGCAGTACAAAAAAGCAGTAAAAGTGATGCTTTCCTGACTGCTTGCTTCTCTCTTGAGGCCAGGATAGGACTGCCGTGACTGTTTTAACCTCATTTGGAAGGGAGTGGTGAATTATCCAAAACGCAAATGAAGCCATTTTGCATACATAGGAATGAAATACTGTATTGGCATTCTTTGTATGAAACAAACTGCCTCCATAATGTGACAAGGATACTTGGATCTGAGGGGAGTATTGCATGTTTTCATGCATCTCTGCATGGCTTGTAGAAGCAGGCTGACATGTTACAATTCTCACTCCATGCAGTTTAATGCATAAGGGGGAATTTTGTAAATATGTGGGTGCTTGTATCTCTTTCCTGGGAAAGTATCAGGTGGGGAGGGGACTCTCCAACAATGTCTAGAAAAAGAGGAGGGGGACCAAAAGGTAAAATAGTATTTGTCTTTTAAAATAACTTTCACTGCATCTCCAGCTTATAGGTTAGAACCTCATGTATCTCTGCAGCAAAGTTCTTCTTTATGCTTTTTGCAACATAATTAACTTATACCTTGCAAAAGAGTATTAGGTGGGAAGGTGGATATCACATGTGTGAAATGGTATGCAGTAGGTTCTCTGCTTCTCTTGTTTTGGGTGTTAGATCAGTATCTGAAAGCATATCCTGTCTTGGCATGGAGCATATAGGAACAGATCTCAAATTGCTTGTCCATGCTGTTCATGCTTTAGATAGGAAATGTGGGAAGAATCTATTTATCTGAACTGGAACCAAAGATATAAATGTAGCCCAGCAAAAGATGTAGAATCTGAGTTCAGAAACAAGAGCAAGAAACAGACATCAAAGAGATCTGAGAACAAGAATCATGCAGAATGTTTGTCCTCTTGGAAACTGGCCCCATCTTTACCAGTAATTCCTTGGTACCCAGTATGATACAAGAGAAGGGTGTTGGATATCCGAAAGTACATTTTCTGTTATTGAAGATGAAATGATTGTAGAAAGTAATTTGGGAGAGTCTTGAGGTGACTACTGAAGCTATTTGAACCTGTCAGACCTCTGTGTATGTTGAGCTGGGCCCTAACTTAATTAGAAAGCATTGCTTTAGGAATAATGTTGGGGCGGGAATTGTAATCATGTTAGGATAAAATTTTTGAAGCTGAATAATGTTGGAGTTGGATTAAACTTGAGCAAAGAAGGCCAGAGGCAATTAGCCTTCACGTATTAATGATTTTCTTACTTAAGCTGTTACTAATTTGTCAGTGAGATGTCACATGAATATTCCCCTTACATTTGTTATAAAGAGAACTCTTGCTCCACTGAACTATTGGAGCACAGAACTCATAAAACCTAATCATTTAGGAAACACCCCCACCCTCCGGTTGCTTTGGCTCTATTACATGAGAAAAAACAAGAAGCCATACACTAGTATGTTCACAGATTCTTTTCTATCTATTGTCCCTCTAGTAACTGAACATACTATTTAGTATAGCAGGAGCTTTTCTAATATACCTTTCTAAACTGAATCCAAGAGGCTTAATAACTTTCTATATTTTAAATATTTAGATCTGTTTGTAATAATTTTGAATTGCACTTTAATACAGAATTATTGAAACCTTTGTATTTGTATTGGTGTATTGACACAATGAGCCAGCATGGTGTAGTGGTTTGAGTGATGGACTACAATTCTGGAGAGCAGGGTTCAAATCCCTTCTCAGCCATGGAAATCCACTGGGTGACCTTGAGCAAGTCACACTCTCACACCCTCGGGAAGGCAAAGGCAAACCTCTGAACAAATCTTGCCAAGAAAACCCCGTGGTAGGGTCACCATAAGTCGGAAATTACTTGAAAAGCACACAACAGTTGACTACTTGGTGAATTTGGGGAGGTGGGTTGGAGGGACTTGCAGAAGGATGTCATTCCTTAGAATAGAAATCATACGAAAAACCTTTCTGTAGTTACTTCATGCCAGGACTAACACACAAGGCAAATATTATACGTACCATTTTCCCCCACTGGGGCAGGGAACATCTGAGGAAGATAAATTCTGGGCATCTAAGTGGGAATGTGGAATGTACACATGAAATAAAGGTATTGGGTTCCCTAAAATGTGATCTCTTGACTACAGTTAAGTCACTTAAACCAGGAGTGGGCAACCTTGTGGCTTTCCAGATATTGATGGACACAGACTCCCATCCGTACCAGCCAGCATGGGTAGTAATGAGGAATGATGGGAGTTGTCAACTATCTGGACAGATACAGGTTCCCTGACCCTGAATAAAGAGCAGTGAGGAACTACTTTAGGCTCTATTCAAACCTGAAGAGCAAGGGTGTGAATATAAGCTTTGACTGTGGTTTCGCAGTTGCTAGCATAAAGAAACAAAGAAAGTAGAAATTCATTTTTTTTACAAGCTTCAAAGAGTTTGACTGCATTAATCACCTCCCCCTTTAAAGTGCGATATATTTTTTGTGCTAGTTATAATTCTGTATAGGATGTACTTCTGTCAGTCATTAATAGGAGTTTGTAAGGAAATTTAAGACATACATATTTGAAGGAAGCAGAAAGATGCGTTTGTATTAGGGTAGCAAATGTGTGATGTTGCTAGACTGCAGCTCCCATTATCTCTGACCATTAGCTATGCAGTATGGGAGGCCATCATTTGGAGAGCCACAACTTTTCTGCCCCTGCTTGTCTAGAGAAATGTCTAATATGCTAAAATGAGTTGCAAATGAGAAACCAGGCCAACAGTAATAAATGCTGATTTGTCAAGTACTAAAGTTTTCTCAAATTATGGCCAGTGCAAGTTCATTTGTAGTACTTTTGGCAACCTGTACGATTTTGAGCTCTGTGGTGCTATGTCACTACACCTTTACAACATTAATATGGAACATGGACAACTCTTCAGCAGACAAAGGAGATGCCGAGTGCATTGAACCAAAAGAAGGTTGCTAAATTTAATTATTTTATATCTGTAAGAAGTGTTCATGTGATGTCTAATGATGTACAGTTACAAAGAACTGCTTGTACATACTGTATATAAGTTAGCCTCACCCCACCCCAGGCTTGTTTTTCTTTGACCTTTGCTTAGCTCACCCATGCTCCTTATGGATAGTACAGATTAAGACTGGTTGCTTTTGTAAGGGTCAGGTAGGAAATTTGGTCCCCCATCTAAATTTATTTGGTAGTGGGACTCGTTCTGTCTACCCTGTACTGTTAAATGTATGGGCTGATTGGAGTGGGTGGTAGTGTTTGGTAAAGAGCTGATTGCCCTAGCAGGATGGAAAAGGTGAGGGCTATGGATTGTAAGAAATGGTAAGTACCCAATACAGCATCATTTAGATGAAAGGTATTCTTTCTCTCCATTTGACCATTTTTGGGGGGGAGGAGAGGAGGCAACCTTTGAGATTGGACTGGACCCCTCCCTTTCAAGACCCAGGGTTTGGAGGGGGACTCACTCCTGGGTAAACTTCCAGGCAATGAACTTAGCAGGAGCTAATCCAGGTGGCATGCCTTTACTCTGGGACCATAGTTGCTTTGCTCATGGTGAAGGAAAGGCGGGCAACATACAGCTGGATCCCAACCTCAGAGTTGGAAGATACCAAAAGGGCCATTCAGTCCAACCCTCTGCCTTGCAGGAATACACAATCGAAAGCATTCCTGATAGAGGGCCATCCAGCCTGTGTCTAAAAACCTCCAAAGGAGACTCCACCACACTCCGAGGCAATGTATTCCACTGTCAAATAACTCTTACCATTGGGAAGTTCTTCCTAATGTTTAGGTGGAATCTCTTTCCCTATAGTTTGAATCCATTGTCTCTAGAGCAGTCTAAAACTAGTTTGCTTCATCTTCAATATGACATCCTCTCAGATATTTAAACATAACTATCATGTCACTGCTCCAGGCTAAACATAACCAGTTCCCTTAGCTGCTGCTCATATGGCATGGTTTCCAGACCTACGATTTTGGTCGTCCACTTCTGGACACATTTGTCAATATTCTTAAATCGCAGTGCCCAGAACTGGATACAGTATTCCAGGTGAAGTCTGACCAAAGCAAAATAGAGTAGTACTATTACTTCTCTCAATCTAGCCACTCTATTCCTATTGATATAGCTTAGAATCACACAGGCTTTTTCAGCTGTCTCATCACACTGTTGACTCATGTTCAGCTTGTGGTCTACTAAGACTCCTAGCCCCCTTTCACATGTACTCTTGTCAAGGCAGGTGTCACCCATCCTGTATCTGCTTTTCATTTTTTTTTCTGTGTAACTGTACTGCTTTTCATTTCTCCCTGTTGACATTCATTTGGTTAGTTTTGGCCCAGCTCTCCAATCTGTTAAGATCATTTTGAATTCTGATCCTGTCCTCTGAGGTATTAAGTTACCCCTCCAATTTGGTGTCATCTGCAAATTTGATGAGCATGCCCTCTCTTCCATCACCCACATCACTGATAAACATGTTGAATCTTACCCCATCTGTTCACAAGCCCCTGCTGCAGACTGTTGCAAATACAGTGGGGCCTCCTAATCCACAGGCTCCAAAGATAGCAGAACTACTACCTTTCACAGGTTCTTACTTTCAGGTGTGAATTTTTTTTTACTGGCTTCACCAAACTCAAAAGTATATTTCAGTTCTACCACTATGTTGCTACCAAACACTGCCACACCTTTATTCACACTTCACTGATAGATGGTTCTTCCTTCCTGATATCATCCAGACATATTCCTTAAAAGAGTTATTAGGGTATGCATATTTATTTTGGTGTTTCTTTTTACACTATTCCTCAAGAACAACAAGTGATCCTATGGGGAAATGAATGAATGAAATGACAAGAAAAATGGTAGCTGTACAGCAGAAGAGTACCAAGACAAACTGGAATTTTATGCTTTCAGCAATTGTATCCTGGGTTAATTGCTCTTACATATACATTGCACAGATGATCAAAAAGATGAATTAAATGTATAGCTGATATAGCTGAAGTTTAAGAGGCAGAGCAAGTCTGTCCTATAAAGCTGTTGGTTATGTCAGTGTGTAACTGTTTAAATAAAGAAGACTGAACCACACTAATTAATAAGGAGCTGGTCATGCCTTTTGCAGTACATAAGCAACCTGTATAAACCTCCTTCTCTCTCGTTGCATACATGCAGCAGGGGGACAATCCTCCAGTAGGGGAACAGACCACATCTTGAGAAGTTATTTATTACACTCCACAACATGCCAGCCAGCATGGTCACTACTGACTAAATGACCGTCAGGCTCCCTGTCCTGTGATTAATGAAGTACTGGACTCTATAGAGTTCATCTCTGAATCATTTTAATCAAATCAGCATAGTACTAAAACAGTACCTTTTATTCAAAACATGATGTAATAATACAAAATATTTGAACATAGGCCAGACATTAATGGTATAAAATGACATACAGTACTTTATGGCTTGCATGTGTGTGCCTTCAAATTGCCTGTCAACTTATGACAACCCCATGAATTTCATAGTTTTCTTAAGAAAGGAATACTCCGAGATGGATTTGCTAGTTCCTTCATCTGAAATACAGCCTACAGTACCTGGTATTCCTTGGCAATCTCCCATCCCCAAGTATAACCAGGGCTGGCCCTGCTTAGCTTCCAAGATTAGACAAGATCTGGTGCCTTTATTAAGAGCAGAACTTTAAAATACCTGATTACTGGAAATCGTATCAGCCAGTTAGAAAAGTCACCCAAGAGCTCCTAGAGCACTTAGCAAACAGGGATTGTACAGCCGTTCCACATGGAAAACAAAGGAAGAACAATCCCAGAGCAAGGACGTTCTACAGCCTGAAGCTCATTTGTGTAATGGCATAGCTCCTAGCGACAAATGTTGGTATTCCAGAAATAGAAATGGGAGGAGGGTGATTTGATGCATGAAGAAAGATTTGCTATGGAGCTAGGGAGCTGGCCCTCCACATGTAGGCCTACAACTCCCAGTATGTCTCACCATATGCTATACTGGGAGGTGCAACCTAACAACAACTGGAGGACTGTGTGATGCTGACCACTTCTATAGGAATATACGAGTATAGCCTGTGTCAACCATCACCCTGAATTGGGCTCAGAAACACAATGGTAGCCAGAACAGCTGGTAAAACCATGCTCCCACCTCCTGACATGTAATGTCTGATTTATAAACTAAAACATAAGGCCTAATGGGATTAAAACATTGTCAGTAATCCTGGTGGATGGCAGACACTTTCTTGTGAGCATGATCAGGGAGGTGAGGCATAGATTAAAATATGTTTTATGCATAGCCAATGCATTGGAACCACACCTTGCAGGGTCAAAGGACCAAGATAGGAAAAGTACTTCCCCTAAAATGTGTTCTCTTCTCATCTGTGCAAAAGCCTCCATGTGTAGTTGGTTGGCAGAAATATTTTACACCCATGTCTATTTACAGTACAGGCATTTTTCATGGTGCAATTTTGCAATATCCAGAATGGCCTTTATGCTGACTGCTGTTTAGATTCCAAACTGTGCAGTGTCTGACTACCAGATGCTGTGGGTGAACAAAGCAGTAGAGGAGGGCTACTGCCTTTGCTTGTAAGGGCCTCAGAGGCAACAAGCTGTGAACGGCTCCAAACAGAATGCTGGGCTGGATGGACCCTTGATTTCATGCAGAAAGACATACCTTCCTAAAAGCCAAAATTACATTCAGTATGATAGTTTTAGAAAGGCTGAAGAACAGAATACAGATAGAAGTTTGCTCTGAGTTTGGAAAAGCTACTGCTCTGGATCAGCCAACATGGCCAGAGTAAAAAAAAAGTAACTTTTCCAAAATCTGGGCTTGCAAACAGCAAATCTATAAGTCAGGACATACTATGGTCTTGTCTATATGAGGGGGGAAAATATGAACATGTCTGAAAAAGGCATTCACAATGATGCGACCTGTCTTCATGGTCAAAAGAGCTCTCCTAAACTCTGCATGACCCCTAGCCAAGATGGAGGTTGCAAGTAATTTATTCACAATTTTAAATCTGCTGCTGCCATTAAAAAAAAAAGAGTTTCCCATGGTGTGCACAAGCAAATAATTCATATTTACCAAAAAAGAAAAAGAAAAAAAAGAGTATAAGTTTGCCGTTTTATCGACCTACCAGACCCTCGCTTAGCCGAAAATCCTGTGACAGCCACAGATGCTTTCCCTGTTTGCTAGCCCCACTCCCCATGCTCATCCAGCCAATCAGGTTATGCTGCCTGCTTGTTTCTGTGTGAATGTGAGTGTTCAAATGATTGCACATTTGCATATCATATGGTGCTTTTTAAAAAATCCGGATGAAGCCCCGGACGTGATGCACAATGGCTTTGTGGTGGATTTGGTTGCCACCCTTCCAAATGACATAGTTATGCACATGTCCGTATGAATGGATCACCATATGTTCGCATGCCGTTGGGATTATTTTGATCATATAGATAAGACCTAGATTTTCACAGCTAGCATTTTAATCTTGTGATTCCTCCCACATTATCAAGCACTAATTTTAGGAGAGGAAATTCAACAGTTACATATTCAAAATGATTACAGTTGTCCCTCCACATTCGCGAACTTGACATTCGCGGTTTCGGTTATTCGCGGTTTTGGGAGGGCCCCCCCGGGGCCCCCCAAAACCGCGACACGGGGCCTCCAGAGGCCCCGTGAAAGACATAGAGGGAGCGGGGAGGCCCAGGGAGGCGTCCACGGGGGCCCCGGAGGCGCTCCGGAGGCCCCATGAAGGCCTGGGGAGGCGATCCTGGGGCCTCCGGAGACGCTCCGGAGGCCCCAGGAAGGCTTGGGGACGGGGTGGGGAGGGCTGGGGAGGCGATCCTGGGGCCTCTGGAGACGCTCCGGAGGCCCCAGGAAGGCCTGGGGACGGGGTGGGGAGGGCTGGGGAGGCGATCCTGGGGCCTCTGGAGCGTCTCCGGAGGCCCCAGGAAGGCCTGGGGACGGGGTGGGGAGGGCTGGGGAGGCGATCCTGGGGCCTCCGGAGACGCTCCGGAGGCCCCAGGAAGACCTGGGGACGCGGTGGGGAGGGCTGGGGAGGCGATCCTGGGGCCTCCGGAGACGCTCCGGAGGCCCCAGGAAGGCCTGGGGACGAGGTGGGGAGGGCTGGGGAGGCGATCTTGGGGCCTCCGGAGCATCTCCGGAGGCCCCAGAAAGGCCTGGGGACGGGGTGGGGAGGGCTGGGGAGGCGATCCTGGGGCCTCCGGAGCATCTCCGGAGGCCCCAGGAAGGCCTGGGGACGCGGTGGGGAGGGCTGGGGAGGCGATCCTGGGGCCTCCGGAGCATCTCCGGAGGCCCCAGGAAGGCCTGGGGACGCGGTGGGGAGGGCTGGGGAGGCGATCCTGGGGCCTCCGGAGACGCTCCGGAGGCCCCAGGAAGACCTGGGGACGGGGTGGGGAGGGCTGGGGAGGCGATCCTGGGGCCTCCGGAGCATCTCCGGAGGCCCCAGAAAGGCCTGGGGACGGGGTGGGGAGGGCTGGGGAGGCGATCCTGGGGCCTCCGGAGACGCTCCGGAGGCCCCAGAAAGGCCTGGGGACGGGGTGGGGAGGGCTGGGGAGGCGATCCTGGGGCCTCCGGAGACGCTCCGGAGGCCCCAGGAAGGCCTGGGGATGGGGTGGGGAGGTCTGGGGAGGCGATCCTGGGGCCTCCGGAGATGCTCCGGAGGCCCCAGGAAGGCCTGGGGACGGGGTGGGGAGGGCTGGGGAGGCGATCCTGGGGCCTCCGGAGACGCTCCGAAGGCCCCAGAAAGGCCTGGGGACGGGGTGGGGAGGGCTGGGGAGGCGATCCTGGGGCCTCCGGAGATGCTCTGGAGGCCCCAGGAAGGCCTGGGGAGGGCGGGAGGGAGGGCCGAGGAGACCTCCGCGGGGCCTAGCAAGGCCCCGCAAAGGCCTGGGGAGGGAGGGAGGGAGGGCCGGGGAGGCCTCCGCGGGGCCTAGGAAGGCCCCGCGAAGGCTTGGGGAGGGAGGGCCGGGGAGACCTTCGCGGGGCCTAGGAAGGCCCCGCGAAGGCCTGGGGAGGGAGGGGGGAGGGGTGTCGTTATTCGCGGTTTTTTCACATTCGCGGGGGTCCGCGGAACGGAACCCCCGCGAATGTGAAGGGACGACTGTACTTGCAGTTGGGGGATACTGATTAATCCCTGGTCCACACAGAACATACTGTTACTGTGCTGTCTTCTTTCCCTTCTCTCAAAAGCTAATGAAATTAATATAGATTTGACTGCCACCAGCGCTAGTACAGAAAGACACTTGCAGTATGCACAGATGAAAGAGAACAGGCGGGTGAACTGGAATTAATTAGATCAATGACAGAGGTGGGCTAATTGTGGCCCTACAGAGGTTGCCAGACTGCAACACAAATCAGCCCTAGACAGCATAATGGTGATGAATGTTGGGAACTGCATTACAGGCCACATTTTACTCACCACCCCACAAACTCATAGAAATATTCTATGTGGTTTTTTTCTAAAACTCCTTTTTAAAATGAACGGTGATACCATATCTTAATATACCTGATGCTTTCAAAGCCTTTGGTCCTCAATAAGACTGCAGTCCTATACAGGCTTAGATTGCAATCCTGTATGTGTCTGCTCAGAATAAACCCCTATTGAGTACAATGGGACTTACTCCTGGGTGAGTACAGGACTGCAGCCTTAGCAATGCTTTCTTCCCAATGAATCTGTAGGATCGTAATATAGAACTGAATTTCCCTTCAGCCCTGGGAGGTAGATGTGATGCACATCTCATGATGGCCTATCACACTACACTGTTATAGCACTATTATTCCACTTTAACTGCTATGGAATTCTGGGATTTGTAGTTTAGTGAGGCCTAAGAGTTCTCTGGCTGAGAGTTCTAAATGCCCCACCCTAAACTGCAAATCCCAGGATTCCACAGGAGGCAGCCAAAGCAGTTAAAGTGGAATAACAGCACTATAACAGCGTAGTGTGATAAGGCTCTAAGACTTTACATTAACTGTGTAAATTCAACACCTTGCACAATCAGTCTTTGAGGCACCAACAGAGATGTCAGGAGGGAATGCTGCCTCCTAGTGGTTTGCTGACAAAATGATTCCAGCTATTTGGCCTCTTAAGATCACAGAGTAAAGGGATGGACTTTCTTGGCTTCAGGCTGCTGTTTTACAAAGCTGAAAGGCTGGCCTGAATACGTTGCTGTTGGGTAGAGATACCACATGACTACTCCAGAGGGATTAACCACAACAGTGAAGTTGTCAGTAACCTTCAGGCCACTGATGATTTGACCAGTGTACACGTCTTGTGCCTGGCAAACAAACAAACAAAAGGAACAACTGTTACCATAATTTATAGATGGATAAATAAATTACCATGGCTGCATCCACTCTGGATATATTTTTTATAAGATACAGTAGCTTTTTCAATGTAATTTAACCCACAAGGAGAGCTAGAGAAGATACTTTCTGTAAGTAATTTATTCTTGTTAATCACTATAGTGTCCAAGCAGTAATTTGTTGTCATTACTCATTGCAATGTTTATAAAATAATTTGTTACTTGTCATGGTGCTTGTTGCTTCCCAACTGCTTTTAGTTATGGGGTGGGGGTGCAGAACTGGTAAGAGAATGGCATAAAACGTGAAGAATTCCTGTCTAAAAATGCTGAGAATGTCTAAAAACGCCATTTAAAATTAAGTTTTAAAGTAAGTTTAAAAGTAGAAAAACATTACTCCTCACATCAATAAAGTAATTACGACACAACTATTAATCCTTACACTACTTTCAAATACAACTTTTTAACACCCTTTTTGTTACCAAAACAGTAAATTGTTATTTTCAAGCTTTGCCTGGGGATGAAAAAGCCTGTACCTTAACTGTGTCTAAAAGCTGGGGTTGAACCAATTTATATTCCCCACCCCCAACATAAAGAGGTTTCTGGGTTTTGCTCCAACCTGCTGTGCAGAATTCTGTCACCAGTGCAACTATATCATAAAGATTTTAAAAAAGACACAGTTGTTTTAAATGCAATAATGTGGAAAATTTGTGTGGTAAATACATTGTGGTAAACAACACCATATAAATCGAGAATTTTCAGCCATACCCCCGCAAACACAAGTGTTTGCAACAGCAACAGAAAAAACAAACTATACTTGGTGTATTAAGTTGTACAGTATATACAGTGGAGCCTGTTGTACTAAACATCTTGACTAGTGTTTCATGCTGTTTAGTTGTGTCAATAAGGCATAAACCAAGGGAGGCAGGAGAAAGGCAAATGGTGGGGCCAATGGATGGGGCCTATTAGTTAGAAGCCTGAAAACAAAATCACCCAGCAGTAAGTACTGTAACACATGGAAATAGGTTTCCTGGAGATTTTACCCAATATACTAGCTGTGCTTCCAAAGGCCTCAATCCTTAGTCTACAGATCATTCCTGGTTGTCCAAGGAGAAAACTACTGTGAGATAGTGATTATTCTTGCTTACCTCATACACAACATCCTGTGTAAAATTGAGCTGCGTAAGAGAGGTAGTGTAGCGATATGGCATATCTGTCCTCCGGCTGAAGAAAACCAGAGCGCTGGCCGAGTGTGAAAGTGGTCGTAGGAACACTTCTATATGAGATTTCTCCTATAAAAGCAGATGAGAAGAGCATGTGGCAGCAACAGGAACCCTGTTTGGATCCGTTGCAGTATACTGGAGAGCCAGTGAGGTGTAGTGATTAGAGGGTGTTGGACTAGGGATGGAGACAATGAGGTTCAAATCCCCATTCACCCATATCTCATTGGGTGATCTTGGGCCAGTCATTCCCTTTCAGACTAACCCACTTCATAGGGTGTTGGGAACAGAAAGGAGGGAAGAACCACATATGACCCTTGGAGAAAAGGCAAGATATAAATTTTAAACACCAACCCTCAGATATAGCTCATTTTACTGATCCTTTCTAGATAACACAGGGCCAGAAGCAGTGGTTGGAAAAATTAGTTTAGATGACAATCTCAGAATCCCACAACCAGCATGGACAGAATTGTACAGTAGTGCCAAAACAAAACCAAAAAAAACCAAACAACACACTTTTCCCAAGCTCAGAATACAGGAGTGTGAAATTCCAGCTCTGAGGGCAATTATGGCATACTTTTATGTAGTCTGCAGGTGGGGAAATTTCAGCCCATGGGCCATATATAGCCCCAACCTCCCTTTTGTGCTTCCCCCAGTCTTTCTTGACCTCCACACAGTCCTGAAGCCCCCCTCCAGAATTTTTATTGGTTGAAAACTTCCCCCCACCCCTGACAAAAGCTTGAGGCCCCTGGAGCGGTGGATTAACCCCTCCACCCCCTTCTGAAAGCCCAAAACTGCACCAAGAAACCTGGAAGTCACAAACAGAAGTGATTTTTGGCTGCAACATCTAGCTGCTCTAGAGCCAAAGGTCACCTGACCTGGCCTGGCCAGACATAGAGCAAAAACTGAGACCTGCCACCAGTCCAGTTGCTCACTCCTGATCAGGCCAAAAGACTGTGTCCTTGCCTTTCCCTACCTGAAGGATTCTGCGTCCTTGAATCCCCAGGGGATCTTGGTTAATTTTGATCATCAGTTTGTTCTTCAGAATCTCCTGGGCGCTCTCTGGGATGACACGGAGGTCAGTAGACATGAACAGGGGAGCAGCCATTATGGTCCATAAGGCCATCTGGGACCGAGACTGTTCATAGCTCAGGCCAAAGTTTCCAATGATGAGCTGCAGGACAAAGAGTAGGGTTAACACTAAGGCTGAGGCAGAAGAATGAAAACAGAGGGGGATGTAATTTGGATGTGGCTTGAATTTGTGAAGGCCCTTGTTTGTCAAATAAAAGCCTGACAAGCTGTCTCCTTTCCCTACAGTTGTTCTAACCTCATCTAACACATTTCTAAAGACATTCTAGGGTGGGGAAGAAGGAATCTACTTGAAGATCTCAGGATGATTTCACAGTAAATTAGCAAGGGTTTCTAAGTGCAACAATAACAACAACAACAACATAACTCCCTCATCCCTAAATTAAGACTCCTGTGTTGAAGAAGGCTTAGAGTAACCAAGAAAGAATAGTTGTATGGAAGTACCAGAGCTAAAAAATTACATTTGGACTATAACTACCACAATCTCCCTGTCAGCACAGCCTGTGGCCATATATATCAAATGTTGAGAACAGATGACTCCTGCCAACAGACATCTCCATTGCTCCCTTCTAGCTTTAGAATCCCCAAGACAGTCTCTCTCTTCTAGTCCGAGCTCACTCTATCTTACCATGTCTGGATCATTCCAGTGACCAGGTCCAGCCACTGGCTGAAGGACATCCTGATGGGCTGAGAACCAATCCACAATGGAGAGGACGCTGTCCCAAGAGTCTTGTATGTCATCATAATTTCGCCAGAGATTACATATGTTTGTCAGGAGAGTGTAGTCTACCTGAAAAAGGCACAACATGCAATAATTTCAGAAAGACCTGGAGGCTTTACACCTTGGAAACATAGAGACAAAGTAAAGATAAAGGTGTTGGGTTGCGGGGATCCTCAAAACAATGTTCTAAGTAGCATTGGTTGATGCAATATTCGATTGACTGCCAAAATTCTGTTGGTGAACCATAACTATGTTAGCACAGGCAGTGAAGGCAGGCAGAAAAAAGCTTCAGGGACTGAGGCCATGAAGCAGGCAAGGCACTGGAGAATTAGGATGCTCAGAGCTGGCAGATTTTGTCTGACTTTGCCTGCCAGCATTGAGAGACTCTGGGAAAAAGTAACAGTATTCTGGTCTTTGGATACATTCTGGAAAGATCAAGGTGTGGAGGCAAAGGTGTGGAGACCCACCACAAAAGATAAAGGACATATGAATACCATCAAGCGATTAAAGAAATAGCACTGAAGGGGAATGTGGATAAGCCACCCTGAACTTTTTGAAGGAAGAGTAGGATACACATTTGATTGACTGCATAAGGAAAAGCATATTATACCGTAGTTTTTTTGTGTTTTTTTTCCAGGCTGTATTGTTTTTCATCCCTTCCGTTCTCTCTTTAGACACAGCATTATTCTTGTGCAATTTGTAAAAATTAGTGCCATTATTTTCCTTCCTTCTCTGCTTTTCAGTCCCTTCAGTTTTCAGAGTGAATTCCATGAGTTTTGTATGATTTCTTAACCAGATAAGATTTGTAGTCACTAATGCCCTTGCCTGAATCAGGAAGGATTGAGGCTTAGTCCTTAACAAAGGGCTGAGCTTCAGAAGCAGCAAGATTCCCTGCAGTTTTCTGACAGCTTCCAAGTGTAAGGTCAATCAGGAGATTTCATGTGTCTCTTGCCTAGAGCCTCCAAAAGTTGCTTTTGTGATGTGGGGGGCTGTGACTCCCAGAATCCTGCAGCCAGTATGGCCAGTTGTAGTCCAAAAAAAGTAAAGTATACCAAGCTCTGCTCCTGCCACCTTAAAATGTATTTGCCTAGTTGCTAGCACTTTTGATTCCTACTCACATTGCCCAAACTGGGATGGGGAACTAGAATTCTGGGGGACAAAAATCAAGGTCAGAAAAAGGAGCCTTGTCAGAAATGACTCACCTTAGGTGGAAGTCCCCCTTGATAGGCTGGCCAACTACAGGAATAGGCAATAGGACGGCCTGTTGCATTCAAAGCCTTGGACATTTTAGGATAACCTTTTAAGAACAATATCACACCAAAAGGATTGTCAAAGTATATGAAAATACCCTATACTGTATTTAGAAACAGGGGTAAACATTGAGGACAAAAGGTTTTGCTGGTAATTAAGAACTTAAATGGACACTTCCTCAACCCCAAGCCACCATCTATTCCAATCACTGAAATCTCTCCCTTCAGAAACACCACATTTTCTGGAGGAAAAAAAAAATCAATTTTTTGCAAATTTGCAAAAGCAGACACACACACACAAACACACACTTTTATTTCATCATAAGGCAAACACCTTTTGTGCACTAGATAGTGGATATTTTTCACCTCAATGCAATGACAGTTTATGGAGACTTTTAAGACTGTGATTTTCACGTAACAGCTGCTGTTACTTCAGAAAAGCAGGTGTGACAAGACTATCTACAGTCTAGAAAGGTGGCACCTATGTGAATAATTCCATTCAGGAGCACACAGCTCAGTAAGGACTCTTTCCTTCTTATAAGGGCAGATGTGGAGACCTCTGTCCTGTGGGCTGAATCTAGTCTCTGGAGGGTTGACATTTAGCTTGTTAGGGCTCCTACATCATCTGGGACCACCTCTGTCTATGGAAAACAATGGGGAAATCCTGTCCACACTCTCAAAATCCAGCCCCCTGTCTTATCAGAACCATATCCAAGGTAAGCATACTATGACTTCCTAGCAAGTCTTAATCAACAGCTATTTTGCTGATGTAGCTTGAATTTTTTTTGGGGGGGGGGAGGGGATAAATATGCTCAAGAAAGGACCAAAAAAAAAAGACATTTCTATGTCTTCTTTTAAATGCATGGCATTGACTCAGTTTCCTTCCATAATGGAACTCAAAGTAGCTAGAAATAATGCTTCATCTAAGAAAGCAGGTAGGTATTTCCCCTTTCTCCAATGTCACAGAAGATGATGATTGCAAAGAAGAACTACCTTTAAATCTTAACAGATTTTACAAGATTATAGATGTAAACTTTACCATGTTTTTATTAAATTCAGGTTTCATTATGAATGCATTAAAAAAACATTAAAGAACATATTTGGGGGAAAGCTAACTAATTAAAATAGATTTTAAAATTTTTAAACTCACTATACTCAAGATCAAGGTCAGTGCAGAGCAAAGCTTAGAAAAGTTACTTTTTTAGGTGACAACTCCCAGAATCTCTCATTCAGCATGGCCTGGCCATACTGATGGGAAGACGCTATGAGTTTTCATTCAACAAAGGAACACAAAAGCTGGAACACTGAGACATAAGATTAGATGGAAGGAAAGAGGACACCTCAGACCTCACCTTGGGCCTGCATCCATGCCGATGAGTAGCAGCCATCAAATTTCAGCATGTCCACTCCCCAGCGTGCAAACGTTAAAGCATCTTGTTCAATCTGGTCCAATGTGGTGCCAGGGTACCCTGAACAGGTGTAGGTGCCTATGTCTCCATAAATGCCAAGCTTCAGCCCACGTGCGTGCACCTGCCAAAAAAAGTCATGGCTTGCAAGACTGAGAGAAAACTCCCATAAATAATTGCTGAAGCTCAGCTGTTGTCATACTGCCATACTTGGCTTTACAGAGCATCTGACCACAACTCCCAGAATTTCCCCATCAATATGCCTGTGTATGCTGGAGGAATCTAGGAGTTGTAGTCCAAGAAATGGTGCTTCCAAGTACATCTAAAATTCATCTAAATCACCCCACCTATTCTTCTCTTCCTGCTGCAAGAAATATCTTGGTTAATTGTTTCTCCAGCATCTTTATCTTGGCTTGCCCACTGTAGGGGGTGTGGCCTCTAATGCCAAGCAGATGAGTTTTTGAATCACTGAGGCTGTCATACCTTGGACATAAGAAACAACATGATTCACTGGAAAAGACAATAATGCTTGGTAAAATGGGAAACAGTAGGAAAAGAGGAGGGGCACACTGCAGTTGGATTGATTCAGTCAAGGAAGTGATGACCCTGAATTGGCAAGACTAGCAGGTCTGCTTATAACTGGAGCTGGGAACAGAGGAAGGGCATAAACTTCCTGCCAGCAACTTTTCTGTACCGTTTTCATAATTATTAGGAAAGGAGAGGGGTCATGCCTGCACAGTTCAATTTCCTTTGTTCAGCTCTGCCTTATATACTCTATTGATCCATCTTCCAGTTGTTTGACCTGGGGGATCTGGGATCAAGACAGCTAGGCTTGGTTGCACCCCAGCCTTGGGGAGCTGTTATTCACCCATGAGAAATAGAAATGTTGGCCATGTAATAGTCTGGTTAGAATTCATTGTGTAGGACCCAACTCTACTACTTGCTGAGAGGGGATGCTGGAACACACTAACTGAAGGATTAGAATGCTTTCCTCTGCTGTAGACCATCTGCTGCATCATTTACCACCAATAAAGCATATTTTATAGCATTGATGTATGTCAGTTTTTGATATCAAACAAAATTTTGTAGCAGCTAATTCCAGCTTAAAACACCCATACCTTTCTCAGAACAATCCCTTCCCTCTATTACCTCAGTTCAGTTATAACTTCCTCTAAGAATATAACCTACTCTGCAAAGTTACAGCAGTTTGATATCACTTTTAACTGTCATGGCTCCATCCTATGAAATTGTGGGATTTGTGGTTTAATGAGGTACTTTTTTTAAACTTTTTTTTTGCTACAGAGCTCTAGTCCGCTCTCCTGAACTATGACACTGGCACACTTTAGCAGAGAAGCACCTCACCAAGGCACAAATCCCAGGATTCCATAGGATGCAGCCACAATAGTTAACATGGTATCAGATTGCTACAACTGTGTACTCTAGCTGTCACAAATAGGGGTGCTTGTTTTTTTTTTTTTTTTTTTTTAATTACATTTCATTTCTCTAGCCAGAGTGTCCACTCACATAATCTGCCAAGGCTTTGATTCCACTCGGGAACCTCTCGGGATCTGGAATGAGCTGCCCTGTGGCATCCCGCTCCTTTGCCATCCAGCAGTCATCTATATTCACATACACGTAGCCCAGCTCCCTCCAGCCATCTGTCGCCAGGCAATCTGCCATGTCCATGAAGAGTTTCTCACTGTCTCACAAACAGAGAAGCAACCCAGAGAAAACAGGGGTTAAAACAAATACTCCAGTGCCTCAGTGCTATTTCTACCTGTGGGGAAGTCACAGAACCCAAAACATGGCAGTCCTACACACTGAACTGGCATGCTTTGCCATGCCAAGCATGCAGTACCTTCTTTTCCTCAAAAGATGGCAAACTTAAACTCCTCTGGTGTTCAAAGTTGTTTCCATACTAAAGCCCTTCAATGCTACTATGGCATTTAATTTGTTTACCAACAGCTGGAATTAGAATTAAAATAAAAGATTCGTATAGCACTTATTAGCACACCACATAATACAGCTATATCATCTGTGATCCCCCTCATGGTCAGGCTCCAGAGCTTCAAACATTCCTGTTTTAGATTACAACTTCCAGTATCCTTCTCCCAGCATTTTGGGAGATATAGTCCAAAAACGTATTGTTTCCAAGATCTGTTAAGATCCTTCCATTGCTTATTCAGAAGTCAGTCTCATTCCTTAGAGATACCCTCCAATGTAAATTTTTAAAACTTCCAGCTTATGAGTTCTGCTCCTCTATTGTTTCCTGCTGAACACTACTGATTTTTATTCATTTTCTCCTTTTGTTTTATACAGCAAAAAGTATTCAGAAGTTATCTTGTAAGATGTGTCCAACAAAAAGTAATAAAGTAGGTTGAACGTGCACACAATAAACTTCTGACTTCAGGCAGTGCAACCCTCACAAAGCACTGGACAGTTTTGCTGGCCCACACTGAGTCTGCAACTGTATTCTATTTTAATTTTTAAGCATTTGTTTTTAAAAATACATTTTTGAAACATATACCTAGTCTGCAAAGTTGCAGACTCTGTATTTTGTGCTACAGATTCAATCAGTCAGAGAACTTGAGAACAGAATGTATACATTCACAGGTGACAAAGTCAGAATCAAGTAATTTGTTGAAGCTGGATACATTTAATTTGTTATGGTGACTCTAAGATGAACCTATCATGGGGTTTTCTTGGCAAGATTTATTCTGAGAGGGTTTGCCTTTGTACTCTTCCAAGGCTGAGTGTGTGTGACTTGCCCATGGTCACCCTGTGGGTTTCCATGGCCAAGCAGGGATTCGAACCCTTGTCTCCAGATTCCTAGCCCAACAGCCAAACCACAATCCCCTTAATATACATCATTCCAGCACAGTATGAATATACTGTAGTTTTTTCCTTAAAATAGTTGGCACTGTGTTGCTAAGATGCCAACATGCTTACTGTAACAATGACAAATGGATTACAAAATTTTTTAAAAGTTACACATGATTTGGTCTTGTGTGTGGCTCCTTTGAGAAATCCACAAAATTAACAAAAGCAACTTTTTCCTCCAGAAACAAATATGTGGATAAGGGTGATCTGCCAGATACGGCACACCTGGACGTCCAAAAAGCTTTTGACAAACTTCAATCCCTTCGCTACAGGATCTGAACAAAGCAGTCATGGGACTAAGAGGAGAATTCCTCTTACAGGTCAGTAAAAGAACATGAAGCAGAAACTAGGTGTGTTTCCAGATATCAGCTTCTTACATTTTTGCACTTATTATGTCTTTTTTTTCCTTAATAAAGATATTTTTGTTAAAAGAAAAAAGAAAGAAGCAGAACACAAAAGCACTACAAGCAGAAGATGGTGTTTGACCCCTCCCATAACATGAATAAGGCAAGGTGACTGAAAGACAAAAGCATGCTAAGGAATGACCCTACGAATAAAGGAACAGGTCTCATAAGGAAGGGATGCAAGATGAAGTTCTGCAACGATCTTTAATGAGAAGGGAGCTTTTACATTAAATTAGTTCGGGAGGAGCAGTGAGACATCTAGGTTTGCAGAGGACACAAATTAGGGCCTGTCTATATGAGGCAAACAAAAACAAAAACAAAACCCCAGATTGCTCCGAAGTAATTGCAAATCGCAGCTGCGATTTGTCTTAATGGCTTTTGGACCCCCAAAACTTCACATGCCCACCAGTCAAGATGGCAGCCGCAAATGAAAGTATTCATATTTTAACTTACCTGAATTTGCCACCGCTGAACTAAAAAAAAAATAAAAAAATCCTACATGCAATAGAGCGACATTTTCCTTTTACTAAAAAGAAAAAAATCCACAACACCCCGTTTTATCACCTTAGTGCTCATTCACTAAGGCAAAAATCCAACATGGTGGCTCTGGGCATTTGCCTTGCTAACAAGCCCCGCCCCTGTGCTTGTCTGGCCAATCAGCTTTGTGCTTCTGCTCGTATGGAAAGCAATTCAAAGCAAATTGCTTGTCCCAAAGTGCAGGAATATGCATCCCCCTCGGTGTTTTTTTTTAACTCCAGGAAAATCCTTTGCGGCTTTTCCTTCAGAGTTTTTGACATTTTTCACCCTCCTCCTTTCAAATACGGCATAACGATGCAAGATCCTATTAACACAGGTAGGATTCTCCTCACATTCCATGAGGAGTATTTTCACCATTTAGACAGCCCCAGAGAAATGACCAGTGCAATTTCATGAAAGCATGTGTAAAGTGAGGCATATTGAGGGGGGAAAGACTTATGTCTTATGCGATCTGAGCTGGTATTAACTGATAGGAATGGTGACTTTTCACCATCACAGAAAGCTCATAAAAATCTCCATCTGGGGTGCTGAAAATTCTGCAGTGAGAGTTTAGGAAAAGAATCAAAAGTAAAAGGGTCAATGTCATAATACCCTTATGCAAATCTACGAATTGGTCATGAATGGAATACTGTCCATAGTTTTGGTAGCCATACTTCAAAAAGGATCTTTGTAGACATGTGAAACCTTCAGAAATGGGCAACCAATATAAATGGGAGTGGGTGAGTAGGATAATTCCTCTAGGAGGGCAAGTTACAGTAGCTAGGGATAGTTGGTTTAGAGGGAAAAAGGGTAGTAAGAGGGAACAAGATTGAGGTTTATAAAATGAAGTAAAGTACAGCACTGAGAGAGAGTGGAAATAGAGCTCCCCCCCCCTTGCTCTCATAATACTGCAACTGTGGATCATGTAATGAAGCTCAGTGGTAAGGACAGAAAAAAGAAATACTTTTTCAAGTATGGGAGCATAAAAAGCCAAGCTAAGCATGAACTTCAGCATTTGCTTTCATGAGATGTGGTAAGGGTCACCAGCTTAGTATGAAAAGGGATTAGACAAGTAAACAACAGAGAGGGGAAAAATATCAATGACCAGTAGTCACGATGGCTATATTTTCAGGATCAGAGGATGCATGCCTCATTTTGGTTATGGGATTCTGAGAGTTACAGTCCAAAGAGACAATTATTCCATGCTTAATCATGTCTTTTCATGCTTTCACCAAATGTTTACAAAGTATGAAGCTGGGAAATGGAATATAGTTACCAGTAACTGTTGTACAGTAGGACCCCCGTATCCACTGATTCATTATCCACTGATTCAATTATCCATGGGGCACAAAACAGCATGCCTACCATAGAGCCTTCCTAGAAAATGTGTCCTCTCTAGCCATTGTCTAGGTCCTCCAAGGCAACTCTGTGGTATTTTAAACCGGAAGTCCCATTATTTTCAATACTGTTCGCTACAGTATTATTCACGGTTTTCTCCCCCAGAACCAATCCCCAGCAGATACAGTGGTCCTACTGTACTCATTATCCACTATGCATCACAGAGAGGAAGGCCAATAGCATATATGTGGATAAGATAGGGGGAGAAAGGTGAAACCGGATATTCCTTAGGTAAAATAGATTCTATCATCTGTGAGTAGCACAGGCAATCAGCTACTTTTTTGCACACTCTTGCCCCTGCCACATGTTTATGCTGCACTGTTTCCATGGTTCATCCACTTACCTAATGCAGTTATGGGGGTCTGACTTGCAATCTGTATTACAACGAAACCGCTCCCAGGAAAGCCATCCCATTGGAGGTGTTCTCATAAGCCCATTCTCCAGAGCCAGGGATAAAGGGACAAAGGCCAGAAGGAAGACAGAGCCCATGGGCTTCATGACCAGGACTGGTGTATCAGTGCTGCAGAGAAGAGGGAGAAATACTACTTTTCATTAGGAAAAAGATCATATCCTGTCCAACATCCTCATTCCATACTTCAATGCCTATGTTCAATGCCTATGTTCAAATGAATGTAAAAAGCCAAGGTAAGCACAAGCCACTTGTCTGTGCACATAGCTCTTTCCCTTGCCATCTGACATAATGAAACATGGAAGATGGTGACTAGCTGCAGCTTCCTGTTTTGTCTTAACTATGAACATATCATTACCAGCTTCAAAAGAAGTCACAATCTTAAATAAGTGAAAGGCTTAGTGAGCCATGATGGCTTCTCCGAATGTCACCATTGTTTTGAGTGCAGCCTTTTGAATTCTTGCACATTATTTATGGAGTTTCCTATATGTATAGTAATATCTATTGTTCTATTCAACACATTCCAAACTAGCAGTACAACGCAAATGATGCTACTGAAGTCCTGCATTCCATCACAAAGAGCAGGAGTGGGAAATTCCTGTGGCATGAATGACAATTTTCCAACTTTGGGACCTCCAGGGCAGCCAAAAATTACCCCAAAAATGAAAAACAAAACAACAACAAAAATAGTCAGAATACCACTGCTGGTTTTGAAAACAGGTTTTTAAAAATGTTAAACAGCGCAGGGCTTCCTGCAACTTATTTAAGAGGCAAACCATTCTCTTGGCATGTTCCTGAAGAGGCAATTCCTGATATAGTTTTCCATGAAAAGCGCAGTCATAGAGTCATAGAATCACAGAGTAGGAAGAGACCACAAGGGCCATCCAGTCGAACTCCTGCCATGCAGGAATAAATAATCTCTGTAGTCTTGCAAGGCATTGTTTATAAACTATCAAATATATGTGACCTTACTATGGAGAAGAGTTCTACAGATACCATGGACTGCCAACAATATACAGTTGTCCCTCCACATTTGTGAACTCGGCATTCGTGGTTTTGATTATTCGCGGTTTTGGGAGGGCCCCCTAGGCCCCCCCAATACTGCGACACGGGGCCTCCAGAGACCCCGTGAAAGCCCTGGGAGGGAGCGGGGAGAGCCTGGGAGGCCTCCACGGGGCCTTCGGAGACCCTCCGGAGGCCCCGCGAAGGCCTTGGGGGGGAGGGGGGAGGACCGGGGAGGCCTCTGTGAAGGCCTTGGGAGGGAGGGGGAGTACCGGGGAGGCCTCCGCAGGGCCTCCGGAGACTCTCCAGAGGCCCCGTTGAGGGCTTGGGCGGGAGGGGGGAGGGCTGGGGAGGCATCCACAGGGCCTCGGGAGGGTCTCCGGAGGCCCCGGGAAGGCCTAGGAAGGGAGTGGGGAGGCGGGGGAAAGCGAATATGGGGCCTCCGGAGGCCCCATGGTCACTTTGGCGGGGGAGGGGGGGAATCAATATTTGCAGATTTTTCACATTCGCGGGGGTCCGTGGAACGTAACCCCCGCGAATGTGAAGGGACGACTGTAAATGAATAGGGCTGAGCTCAAATCAAGCCTGAACTCTCACTAGAAGCCAAAATGACTACACTGAGGATATTGTATGTGGAGTCATCATGAAATGACATGATTCCCTGGAAAAGTGAGTCAGTAAACTCAGTAAAGTGGAAGGCAGTAGGAAAAGAGTAAGATTGCACTATAGGTAAATTGAATAAATCAAGAAAGCCACAACCCTGAGATTGCATGACCTGAGCAAGGCTGATGACTGAGGCTCTTGGAGGTCTCTCATGTCTAGGGTCTACAGAAGTCAGAACCAGATTCATGGCAAATAACAAAAAAAGTACTTACTATGCTATTATTGAAGGAATAATAGTTATTGTTCTAAAGCAGGGGTGGGGAACACATAGTCCTCTAGATATTGTTGGACTGCACGTAATATCAGCCCCAGCCAACAGAGAAAATAGCTGTGTATGGAAGTTATAATCCACCATGATCTGGAGGTCTGCATGTCACGAGAGTTAAAAGGCAGAAATTTGGAACAGACCAAGAATACGGAGTTCACTGCTGCATTTGTTAGCACTCAAAAATGAACTGTACTGTATATGCAGGTAGGAATGATCTGAAAATCGTTCTGCTCTCAGAGGGGTTGTCTACACAAAGCTATAAAATGTTGATTGTTGCACACTAATCCCACTTCATAGCAGCTTTCATATGTCTCAACAGTTTTGTGGCAAGATTGCAGGCATGCAAAGCTATTCACATTCATTGTTCAAACAGGCATGCCTGCAAATCAAGATGGCAAGGGTGAGTATATTACTTGTGCTTTTATTCCTACCAGTTGCCCTTGACGAACAGCATTTGCTTTTTTTTTTAAGTATATCCAAAGTGTGGCAGTGTGATATTCCACTTAAATAAATTGAAAAAAGTGGGGAGGCTGTTTTATCACCTCAGTGCACAATCGCTATGGCAAAAATCCAACATGGCGGGTTGGGGCACTTGCCTTGCCAGCAAGCTCTGACCCCTGTGCATGTTTGACCAATCAGCTTTCTGCTTCTGCTCTTATTGGGAATGTGCAGCAAAGAGAATTGGTTATCTCAGCTAGTGGGAATGTGCATTTCCTTTGGAGTTTAAAAAAAAAAAACAGGAAAAGCTGAGATGGCTTTTCGTGTGGAGTATTTGGTGTTTTGGGCCCCCTTCCTTTCAAATATGGTTGATTGATGCGGGATCTCATTAAGACAAATCATATTCTCCTTGCCATATAGACAACTGAGTGTCTGTCAGTCACTGAGCAAGAAGTCAGCTGTTTCAAAGGTCACAACAACACCCTATGGGCCCACCTACATGTGGGGGGAAAAATCCAAAATACCTCGTAGTATTGCCATCTCGCAGCAGTAGTGACATGTCTAAATGGTTTTTCTATCCTTGGAAGCCCCCATAAGCCTCACATTCCTGATGGAGGCTGTGCATGATTTACTCACGTTAGTTCTTGGATTTTTTTTTAAGTCATCCCAAGGTGCATTGGTGTGATAGAGCAATTTTCCAGGAAAGCAAAACAGAAAATATTGATCCTTTGTATCGCCTTAGCAAGCAATCGCTAAAGCGAAAATTCAACATGGTGGCAGCTAGTGCTTTCCCTCCTAGCAAGCCGCGCCCCTGCTCTTGCCTGGCCAATCAGCTTTGTACTTCCCTTCGAGGTTTTTATTGTTCCATAGTCCAAATGAAGAAATGCGCACTGCCTCGCAGTTTGTGAAAAAGTATAGGGAAATCTGCGAAGGCTTTTAACCCATTGTTTTTGCTGTTTTGGGCCCCCCTCCTTCCCAATAGTGTGGATTGGCTCTGGATCCTGTTTAGACTGGTAGGATTCCCAGCAAACTCCATGAGGGGTATTTTCACCATTTGGATGGGCCCTAAGTATAAAACCCACTTGAAAGTGAATCTGCTCTTGGGTTGCGTGTAGGTCATATTTTTTCCCTTGGCTGTACCAAAGCTATGGCTGCAGTTATAACGTAGGAAGAAAGCAAAGGCCAGATCCTGTGAAACAATAATAATTATTACTAAAAAAAAAACAAAAACAAAAAAAAACCTGGCTCCTGATTTAATATGATTTCCCCACAACCTGCCAGTGCCACTCAACCCACCATCCCATCGGAGGAGAGTTAAGCGTCAACCTGAGTCTGCCTACATCTAAGCACTCTGGGAGGATCAAGGGGAGGCAGAAATAATTGTGCACATCGCGATCACTTCTGGAGATTCGACAGGATCTCACCAGCTCCCAGACTGGAGTTAAACCTTTTTTCTTTTTCCTTTTCCTTTTCCTTTCTTTTTTGCAAAAGTTAATCCAAAGCACTAATGGGGGAGGGTGGGAACGGCTGGACGATTCACGCACCTTCAAGATTTCTACCAACCAACTAGCATTATTGTAACTATTTATACTTCTGTTCCTTCTCACGTTCTGGAAACTCCAATTCCACATGGGCAGAACAGCGACTAATTACGAACATTTGTCAGATTGTTAAGCAACATCCGCGGAAGCGTGCAACCTGCAACCGTCCAACTCACAAGGCAAACTCCTGCTCGTGTTCTTACCATGTGAGAAACCCAGCAGACCGATCGTAACCCCAGCCCGACCATCTGCAATTGCAAAGATCCTGCTCGCAGATTTGGAGACCAAACCATGCGCTCCCCGCCTTCCACGGATCACTTGACCAGTCCGGCTGCTCGGAAAATCAGCTGATTTCAATCCTACCAGAAGCAAAAGCGGAAGCAGCCGCTCCTAACGCGTGGGGAGGGCCCTCCTTCAGCTGTCTTTGTGGTTGTCAAAGCTTACAGAACCGGAGAAGCTGAATGCCTTTTGCAGCACTCCCGAGGCACAGCAGACGCCTGAAGAGGGAAGTGAAGCCTGGGTAGATTGCCAGTCCCCAAGGCTCAAGACGCTGGCATAAAGCAGTGGCCTTTTCTTTACCAGGGACCCCCTTTAAATAGCTTTTGGACACCCCCCCAAGACTTAACTCAAGATTGAAAACCCTAATAATAATACATGATAATAATGCTAATACAATTGCAGCATCCATTAAACCTTCCCTCAGAGGCACTGGAGGGCAAGGGAAAACTTTAATATTATCCTTGGGCGTTTTTCCAGGCTGTCAGGCTGTGTTCTGGAAGAGTTTATTTCTGACGTTTTGCCTGCATCTGTGGCTGGCATCTGATGCCAGCCACAGATGCTGGCGAAACATCAGAAACAAACTCTTCCATGCCAGCCACAGATGCAGGCAAAACCTCAGAAATAAACTCTTCCAGAACATAGCCTCACAGCCCAGAAAAAAACCAAGGAAAATCTATGAATGACGGCTGTGAAAGTCTTCGACTTCACACTTTAATATTAGTTAGGGAACAAGTGAAATCTAAGGGGGAAATACTTGAGATACATTTATTTTTATTTGGAGTTGCTCCAAAGGCCAGCCTTATCATTAAGCAGAGTGAGGCATCTGCTTCAGACAGTGAATGATAGGGGTTAGTAGCAGTGGTATATCCCCCCAGCCACTTTCTTCTCCTGAGCTGGTTCCTTCCATAATTTGTTGTTGCTATGCACCCTCACATTATGTGCCTTCAAGTCAACTCTGATTTACAGAGATCCAATAATTGGGTTTTCTTGGCAAGATTTATTCAGAGGTGGTTTGCCCATTGTCTTGCTCAGAGGCTGTGAGAGTGTGGCTTGCCCAAGATCACTTAGTGGGTTTCCATGGCTGAGCAAAGATTCAAACACTCTTCTTCCTGAGTCCTAGTTCAACACTCAAACCACTACACCATGCCACCAACACCCCCACCCAGTGATGGCGCCTGCTTATTGCTGGCCTGGCTGCCTACATGGTCCAGTTACTTTCTCATACAACAGCGCTGAGAAAGGCTCCCAACTGAATGAACCAACAGACACCTGACCCAGGGCACATATCCCAACAGACATAGCATCTGTTGCTTGTCTAACATATGCCACATGCTGGAATGGCTGCACTGAGTAGAAAGCAGGTACAAGGCAGGGCAGTGAGTGAGCAGCAGCCTCCAAGTTCTGGAAGATGGATCTGTCTGTGCCGTACAGCTTGCCCTATACCCACTAATTCAGAATGCTCTTCTCAAGTGCAGTGAAGAATGCACTTCTGGGCACCACAGTTCAAGAAGGATACTGACAAGTTGGAACATGTCCAGAGGAAGGCAATGAAAGTGGTGAAAGATATGGAAGCCATGCCTTATAAGGAGTGACTTAGGGAGCTGGGTATGTTTAGCCTGGAGAAGAGAAGGTTAAGAGGTGACATGATAACCATGTTTAAATATTTGAAAGGGTGTCATATTGAAGAAGGAGCAAGCTTGTTTTCTGCTGCACCAGAGACTAGGACACAGAGCAATGGACTCAAACTACAGGAAAAGAGATTCCACCTAAATATTAGGTACAACTCCTTGACAGTAACAGCTGTTCAACAGTGCAATATGCTGCCTCAGAGTGTGGTTGTGTCTTCATCTTTAGAGGTTGGATGGTTGGCCATCTGTTCTGAGTGTGCTGATTGTGTATTCCTGCATGGCAGGGACTAGATGGCCCTTGTGGTCTCTTCCAGCTCTATTGTTCTATGTGTTATCCTTGTCAGGAATGAAGTAACATCCAGCTACCTGCCAATTCAATCAGCTTGTCACAGAGTGGTGACAGGAGGCATTTTGTACTTTGCCTCTGGCAACAATATTTTGGAGGTTGACCGTGGTGTCCTCTTTATTTACAGTGGGAATTTCCTTCAGCCATGGACAGGGAGGAGTAGAGGCCTGGAAGAGAAAAAAGAGACAAGTACCCAGTAATGGTCTTTGTAAACCAACTATCATTTGCAAATCCCCGTGATGCAACATGCCTCTGTGAAGTAATTTTTGCCCTGAAAACGTGTAGAGTATACCAATCACTAATCCCTATCAAACCTCAAGGAAAATGAGTTCATATTTCTAAAGTACTTCAAAGGCTTTCCGTGGTTTTTTTCTGGGCTGTGAGGCCATGTTCTGGAAGAATTTATTTCTGATGTCTTGCCTGCATCTCTGGCTGGCATCTTCAGAGAATGGTTGGGTAGGAGTGTGTTTGGGGGTTATATACTGTGAGCCCCTGTTGGGGAAGGTATGTAAATTTGTGTATTTGAATGGCTAGTTTCTGGGTGGTGGTATGCAGGAAGGATTAGTGTCTGTTTGGCTAATGGCCCATTAATTGCTGAAAATCCCCCTGTCCCTGGGTGGAGTTCATTTGCAAGTGTTGAGTTTTGATTTTAGTGTTTTTCAGGACTGGCAGCCAGATTTTATTTACTTTTAGGGTTTCTTCTTTCCTGTTGAAGTTGTCCAGGTGTTTGTGGATTTCAATAGCTTCTCTGTGCATTCTGACATGATAGTTGTTGGCCTGGTCCAGAATTCCAGTTTTTAAAATAGATTTTCCTTGGGGTTTTTTTCTGGGCTGTGAGGCCGTGCTCTGGAATAGTTTCTTTCTGATGTTTCACCTGCATCTGTGGTTGGCATCCTTTCTCTGAGGATGCCAGCCACAGATGCAGGCGAAACATCAGAAAGAAACTATTCCAGAACACGGCCTCATAGCCCAGAAAAAAACCAAGGAAAATCTATGGATTCTGGCTGTGAAAGCCTTCGACTTCACATTTTTAAAATAACCTCAAAGGCCTTTCCACACAATTCCCCACTCCAGTGTTTTTGGTATACTGCCCCACACCACAATGTCTGGATTTTGCTAAGAACAGGCTGTGGAAAGTCTGGAGTCTACCATCAGATAAAGTGTTTTATTTCATTGTTGTTGCCTTAAATACACTTGGGGAAACTGGCACTATTTGGTTCCTGATTTAATCTTGTCTTAGTCCAGTTGTACATGTCTTGTGACTATAGGGTGAAAGTAATAAGGCAAAGTGTTAAATCAGCATTTGTATTTTCATACAGCAGACCTTTCTCAACAGAACACCATCTCCCTTTACCCTTTGGGCTCTCCAGGAAGAGCCTGGCATAATAACAGGACTTGCTATGGATGTAGAGATTGGCATAGGACAGAACCTTATTAAATAGCAGGACTCTTTCTCTTTCCAGGAGATTTTGTGCAACTCTACCCCATGAAAGGTTCGCCTAGGGTCGCTATAAGTCAGAAACGACCTGAAAAGCACACAATAAACTGCTTTGTAACTAGTTCCAATCTAAACGATCCCCATCTTGAGTCGGAATTAAAATCTGAATAGAGGTTAAAATGAGAGTCACAAACGAAAGACACACCCACTTCCCAAATCAAGCGAAGATACTTTTGAGTCAAGAAATCTTGACTAGGGAGATTCAGATGTAACGCAACCAAGCCAACAGTGTAAATGATACCACCGAGAAGGTCAGTGAAACAATCAAGAAACAACTGGCAGAAGTTACTTTGGGGGAATATAACGGGGGGGGGGTAGAATTCTTGGTGGGAGATTCTGGGAATTACAGTCCAAAAAGTAAAATTCAAAGATTCATCCTAAAAGACCCCAATGATGAACAAACTCTTACTCGCCTGCAAACCAATTTTTCTATACGTGGCTTTCAGGACCTCCGGGGGAGGGGGAAAGAGAGAGAAATCTCCGCTCTGCGATGTGAGGTTGCTGGAAAACCTGGATTGTTGAAGACCTACCCCGGAGGGTCCCACGTTTGCTCTTCCAGGGATGATCCTGTGTTCCGGGTTTTGCACTAGAAAAATCTACACCAAGAATAGGCAGAGTTCAAGAGAGAAAGAGAGGACAGGAGGAACTACTGGACTAACACAATCAGAAGAAAAACAGGGACCCCTGGCTTAGGATGAGATGGAACTGAAGAGGTTGGATTCCCAGTGTTTCAGCAAGGTAATAAGACTCCCTCCTTTGCATTTAAAAAGGTTCTTCGTTGTTTTCAGGGCCGGTTTAAGGCACCAGCAGCGTCAGCATCCTCAGGGGGGCCCATCATTGTGGGGGGGGCGTAGTAACCCTCCTCCTGCAAATACATTATTAGTAATAATCTGAATATCCTGTACTGTGAATAGCTTAGGTTGAGTTAGGTTACATTGACATGAGATAAACATATGGCCCCCCCAAAATAAAGCATTGCAGGGCCCCCCAAAATTCCTTAAACTGGTCCTGGTTGCTTTTTAAAATGGGCCTGTCCCTGACTTCCAAACCATCTTCCGCCCTAGACGCCCCCAAGAAACGTATGCAGGCAGGCGAAGCTCAGGAGCGCAGGGACTTGGAAAGGCTCTTCCTCCAGAGCATTTTGGCTGGAGGAAGCTAGCTTAGGAGCCCACTGATCTCACTCCGTGTTACACCTGGGGCAGTGCATACGAGATAACTTCCCAAGTGTTGCTTCGAAGGTGCATCATAAAAGTCCATTTTTCTTGGCTTCGTTGGAGAGGCTGCCCTGTTTTGCTTCTCCTTGGGTGTGAAAGTTGTTCTGAGTCTGACCGCTGCATCTCTTAACTTCGCACCGTCTGTTAGGCTGACTGGTGGCAGCTCTCCAAGGTATTATTTCCTAGCAATGCCTAAAGGTGCTGCTTCTTGAAAAACTTCCAGGTGATTTATTGTTAAAACTTGGCAACTGTAGTCCACATGAAAAGGCTGGAGGCAGAAACCTCAGAAAGTTAAGTCCCAGTCCATTAGCACCCTCTTGTTAAAGATTCCTGGGTTGCAGCTAAATTTGGTATCTTCAAATCCAGGAAACATATTCAGGGGTAGCTGTGTTGGCCATGCAGCAAAACACAACAAAATCTAAAATCCCTACAAAGCAATAAGTTTACTGGGGGCCCATCTACACAGGGAAAAAAATCCAACTTACCTTGTAGTATTGGCATCTCACAGCAGCAGCGACATGTCTAAACGTTTTTTCGGCCTTGGAAGCCCCCATAAGCCTCGCGTTCTGGATGGCGGACACGAGTAATTTATGTTAGTTCTTCACTGTCACCATTTTTTAACAAAAAAAAGTCATCCCAAGGTGCACTGGTGTGATAGAGCGATTTTCCAATTTTATAGGAAAACGAAACAGAAAATATTCATCCTGTTTTATCACCTTAGCAAGTGATTGCTAAGGTGAAAATCCAACATGGTGGGCCTGCTTTCACCTGGTGCCCCAGCCCTGCTTTCACCCAGCCAATCAGCTTTGTGCTTCTCTTCAAATTTTCTGTTGTTCGATAGTCCAAACTAGCAAGAATGTGCACCCCCCACTCACGGTTTTTGAAAAAGTACAGGAAAATCTGTGAAGGCTTTTACCCCATTGTTTTTGCTGCTTTGGGCCCCCCTCCTTCTGAATAGTGTGGATTGGCGCTGGATCCCATTTAGATAGGTAGGATTCCCAGCAAATTCCATGAGGGGTATTTTCACCGTTTAGACAGGCCCTGGGCCAACTAAAAAGCACAAAATACATCATGCAAGCTTTAGAAGCTTCACTGGCTTATTCATCTGGCAAAGATGTTAAAAAGGAAAATAAAAGTGACAGTATTAGAGTCACAGGACTACATTTTGTCTCAGATATTATCTCTATTGTCAGTCACACAGGTCTTCCCTTAAGTCGCACAGGCCTTCCTTGAACCATTTACCCCATCCTTCATTGGCTGCTAATAATACGTGCCTATGAATGTGTGTAGATGCTCTTGAGACATCCATAAGGAGTTATAAATGTCAACAAGGGTTATAATCAGAAGAAAATCAGTGGTATGTTGCTCTAGTGCAGTGATAGGAATTGTATAGTGCTGCAGATGTTGATAAACTGCAGCTCTCAGCATGCCTAACCATTGGCTGTGCTGGATAGGACAACTGGGAGTTGCAGCCCAACAACATCTGGAGGGCTGCACAATACCTGTCCCTGCCCCAGTGGTTGCAAGAACTCAAACCTTTCGTCCCTGGCAGCAATTCTGTGCCCTCAAAATGAATGTGCAACTTGTCACCCTCCAGACTTTATTGGCTGCTACTCCTCTCCACACTAGCCAGCATAGCCAGCCCAAAGAAGTGATGGGAATTGCAGTCCAACAATATCTGGAAGGTACAGAAGGGTTGGAATGCCCAGCCCTTGTTCTATGGGCATGAAGTCTTGAAACTTACAATGGACTTGGGTTTATGGGTTCCATCCTGTCCTCTCTCTCTCTCTCTCTCTCTCTCTCTCTCTCGGTATACATTTTACAATGGAAATATCAATTATCTGTTTCAGCTAGAATCTGTCACATTTTTGTACAGACAGACATCAGTAGGAATGAGAAATGAAGCCATGTGAACTCTCAAGACTGGGAAACAGCCAGATAACAACAGAATCAACATTGCTGCTATACTCCCTTTCTTACCTACACAATCACTATCAGTACAAACAAGAATTTGACATCTGCAAAGGCTGGGCTCAATTGGACTCTGTTGTTGTCATGAATAAAAGTAAGTGAGAAGATCAAACAATTTCATGCAGTGAGCAAATGCTCAGATGTGAGCCACTGTCAGATGCTTCGAGGCATTAAAGTCTTCTTCTATACAGCCAGTTCCCTAACATCAGTTGACAGGTATGAAAATGAACATGGTGTTCCTTAAAAGAAAACACTTATCTGTCAGCCTGTGTTGATGTTTCTGTTCTAAACCTCTGGCAGCAGCTCCAGTGGTTTATGAAATAGTAGTCTTTCCAAGGGGCAGGTCCATACATTTCCTCTCTTTACACTCTGCAAGATAGGTTTAGAACAATGAAGCTGAATGAGCGTAGTGTGGCACATTACGCCACATGCGACTCTCCAGCAGACCACACTGGCTTTCTATGCAAGCGTGTGGAGCGCCACCATCACCACCACCACACCACCTCCTACCACCGTCGCTGGTTTATCCTTAAGGGCAACTTGCTATTCTACTTTGAAGAGCGGGAGAGCCGGGAGCCACTGGGTCTCATTGTGCTAGAGGGCTGCACTGTGGAGCTGTGTGAGGCTGCAGAGGAGTTTGCCTTTGCCATCCGCTTTGATGGCACTGGGGGCAAGGCCTATGTGTTGGTAGCTGATTGCCAAACTGCTATGGAGGCTTGGGTGAAGGCACTTTCACGAGCCAGCTTTGATTACATGAGGCTAGTGGTTAAGGAACTAGAAAAACAACTGGAGGAAGCCCGGAAGAACTTAATTGCCTACCACAAATTCCCAAAGAAGGCCACCTCTGTCCGGAAGAGACATCTTTCCAATCCTACCATGGTACCAGTCAAGGAGCACCCTGTCATCTTAGAAAATGGTTCTTCCACGTGGGATAGTGGTTGTACTTTTACAGGAGATGTTTCATTGGACCATGATGGGGGATATTTGAAACCCCCACCCTTACCTCCTCGTCGAAGGCTTGCAGGCAGCAACACAGGTGGAGGCTTCACGCCTAGCCTTGCCTCTCCTGGGCAGGAAAGTCCTGTGAGTCCAGAGACAGCTTGTTTCTCAAAGTTGCATGATTGGTATGGCCAGGAGATTGCAGAGGTGAGAAGGGAATGGCTGGAAAGTGAAAAGAGAGGAGAAAAATGGTAAGAAAAGAATACAGTATATTTTTGAGGTGGGTTTTTCTTTTTGGGAAAAAAAAGAGGATATCAGGCTGGTTTTTTCAGAGCTCTTGCTGCCCTTATGGATTGTTCTCCTAACTGATAGAGTTGCCAAAGAATTCATATTCATCTCTGGAATATTTAATTTCAAATACAAGTATATGGCCACAAAAATCCCTAAGACCTAATTATGCATCATTTGTAACTGAAGCACAAGGTATGTTTGCAATAGGCTATCATATATTTTCAGTCATTGGCTGAGGCTCAAAATAGTGCTGTGGTTCTCTGTCTTGAAACAGCAGCTTCTTGATATATGAGAGGAATCCAGGTATCACCATCCTTCCTCTTGTGTGCTACAATATCATCAATGCCATTTCATCTATACAGAGGGCTAAACTATGTTTGTTTATGAGTTATACAGCATGGTAACTTTTCCCCGCTCACTAGAGTGATAATAGTGTTTATATAATATCTTTCAAATATTCAAAGTAGTTCATGTATGTAATATGAAGATTATTGACAACAGCCTGATAAGGTGGGCTGGCTTCATTATGCCCATATCTCAGATGGAGATAAAGGTGAGAGAACAGTAGCTTGCCTAAGACCTTTTTATGACTTCATAACCAAATTAAATTTGAACCAGAAAATTTCCAACCATAACACTGAAGTAGCCCTTGAAAAATTAGGTGTCTGTTAATGTCCCATGTCCACAACCCAGGTATGCCTCAGGCTCACTTCATTTCTAATCCCCTTTTTGTACATTTTGAGTCAGAATCTGAAGATTAAATTGCAAGAAAAATAAAATGATCTGAGTAATGGCTGAAGCAATCAGTTAGGGGCTCTCGCATTGTAACATTATAATAATGTGTAACACTTTAACCCAGGGGTGGGAACCATGTGGCCCTTTAGTTGTTGTTGACTGTAACTCCAAGTAGTGCTAGTTAGTGTGAGAGTGCTGGGAGTTGCTGTTCAACAACATATGAAAGGCCACATGATTCCCACCCTGATGTAGTCACTCAATTCCCCAGCATTACCATCAATGCAACAATCTCCTAAAGATGGTCTAAGGCTGTATTTGCTCTCTCTCTGGTAAGGGTTCTGTTTTCCCTACTTTTTCTCTATAACTGCACTGAAGTTAAAGGACATCATGTTTCAGAACAACAGTTGAGAATGGCTCTTTTGACATTGAAGGCCCTTGGTCTTAAAAATTCACAGCTGAAGACTCAGGTCAATGCTAACTTCCCTTTTTGTTGTTGTTATGTGCCTTCAAGCCAACTCTGACTTATGGCAACCCTATCACAGGGTTTTCAATGCACTGTTTATTCAGAGAGGTTTGCCATTGTCTTCTTCTGAGACTGAGGGAGCGAGACTTGTCCAAGGTCACCTGGGGGTTTCCATGGCAGAGCAGGGATTCAAAATCTGATCGCTGGGAGTCTTAGTCCAACCCCTACATACACTGGCTTTCAAATTTCCCTTACTCACTCCCCTTGTCAGAAAAAAAGAGGTGATTGTTACCTGAGAAGAATAAAAGTGTGCTACAAGGGTGATAAAGAGGTAGATTAATTAGGGAACAGTAAATACCTTGAAGAGGGCGTTAAACTTCTCAGTCATGGCAAATTCAACTAGTGGTTTGTTTCTGATTCTAAGTCCAAAAATTACACCAAATGATCTCTACAGGAAGTAGTTGCTTTGTCATTATTTTTGTTCAAATATACACAATACCATACCACTGCTTTCTTTATATATGGATACAGTTTTCTGTTTAGAAGTTTTGCACATTAGTAACCTTAAATTATAGCTTATTGTTGAACCAATGGAAGTATTATTTACTAAGGGTGTGCTTCAGATTCCGATGAATCATAAACCCAGATGTTGATCAGACCAATTTGAGACATGTCCAAACTGAAGCAAGCCTCTTCCAAAGTGGACTGAATTTGACTGTGCATACTCCTAAAGATTTGGAAAAATCCATAGGCATATACAGTGTTTCCCCCACAAATTTTCTGTGTAAGAAAAACACCAGAGATGGAGAGAAGCAGCTGTTGTTTTGTGATTAATAGTTCCATCTTCTAAACTCATTGAATGATTTTATCAGGGCAATCACATTGTTTATGTCGAAGTAATACAGTGCAGAATTTTTTCACTGTTCAATAATCAGTAGTTCTGCCTATCAGGAACAGAAACATTAGAAGAGATTTTGCAGTGTTATAAGGACTGCAAATGGGGAAAATGTAGCATTGGATGATTGCTTGAAAAATAGATACAGTTGTCCCTTCATATTCGCTGGGGTTTGGTTCCAGGACTCCCTGTGGACACCAAAATCCGTGAATACTCAAGTCCCATTATATGCAATGACATCGAAAATGGTGTCCTTTATATAAGATGGCAAAATCAAGGTTTGCTTTTTGGATTTTTGGATTTTTTTTTAATAATATTTTCAAGCCATGAATACGTAAATCCGTGGATACCAAATCCGTGGATACGGAGGAACCACTGTACTTAGCATCCATCGCACACCCCTGTTCTATTGTTCTTTGTGTGGCTGTGGGTCCAACTGTGCAGAAAACTAAAAATGTATTAAACTTTATTTTGCACTCACTGTAATTTTCTAACACGTAGTTTATGGCACAGGGATACCTTTGCAGCATGTATCATTTTTATACAAACTGACCCAAACAAGAGGCAACAATAAAGGGCCATAATGGATTATATATATCCACCCCGGTTGCAAATTGGATGACCACTTCCATAAAAAAGACACATTCTACTCTTTTGAAATTTTACAGGTTTCTTAACTAGGGCTTCCTCTATATTTCTATATGTTCATAACAATGGACCACCAATAACCTTAGCTGCCCTTTGTTTGGAAACACCTAATCTGTGAAGATTGCTCATGCACAAACCTCCTTACACCTGTTCTGGTGACCCCTTCAGAAAGGGAATTCTCTTGGAAATATTTTAACCCATCCTATTTCCCTTAAAAAATCAAAGACATGTAGCATAAAACTCTTGCCACCTATTTGTCTGAAATTGGAAAGACATTATCTTCTAAGGGCCTGGTATGCTTGAACACGTTCATTGAATGTTGACCATTGAGGGAAAACAGGTTGGTTAATTTCCATTTTGTTGATTTCACACAGTTTTGACTTTTTGAATCAGATGTTGGATTTGGAACTAACTCTAATTAGGGGCTTCTAAACCAAAGCAAACTGAATAACACTGCTTGGTGAGTTCTCAAATCAAAGTTCAAAATGAATCTAGTCATGGACACACCTGGTTGTTTATTATTCCATCATGGGGTCAATGAAGCCAACAAGAGGACTCTCTAACTGTTCTATTCTTAGTTTATGGGCAATTGCAATTATTATTTTATTACTATTTTAATAAAAGCAGTTATGGTTCTTTTCCATATATGGAACAGTCATTTTATCACATTCTAGTAGAATGGTCATCCCAGCAGAAAGAGCCATGTTTTTACTCAGATAAAATCAAGCTGACATAAGAAACAAGGCAGCATTGTCAGCATTTGTGAGAATGGCGGAAGACGTGAATGAAGAGTGTATTATATTGTAAGTGCATTTAATTCTACAGACAGGCTTTTCTCCAGAATTTCTGGATAATGCTATTATTATCTTACATATCTGTAAAAATTCATACAATGCAATACAAGTGCCTTTGTGGTGCTTTACACTCTAGTAATGTAATAGCACATGTATATTGCATGTCCTTTTATTATTTTAAAAAAGATGTTTGCATGAGTTGTGTTTTGTACCAAAAATAAGAATTATAATATTGTTTTGTAGTTTTTTGTAGTTCAAATGTAACACTGAATAAACTATTTTTCTGTTTAGGCTTGGTTTTACACTTATTTCAGAGTATGCCACATGGAACTCTGTGGGCCTTCCTTCTGACATAGGAAGATTCAGAGCCCCATCAAGTGCAGTATTCTGTTTTCCCAGAATGGCCAGGAACATAGCCCTGGAAAGTTCAAAAGCAGGACATGAGGGGTAATTATTCTCTCCTGTTCTTGTACCCCAATAACCAGTATTCAGTAACCATGCTAAGTCCAGTGATGTCATTTAGCAAGGGATTATTCAGTCAGAATACATGGACTTTTTGATTATCAGGAATGATGATATAATTTGGTGTGTGCATCTACACACACACAACTTTCCTGTTATCTTTGAGTTTAGTTGCCATTGTCACAACTGCCTTTTCTCAGCAGCAATGTACTATTTTCAGCTAAACCTGTTACACAAAGTATTTTGGGATGGCAGCTTTGAGACTTGGAGAATTAAGAACCCTTGGGTTTACAGAACCCTCCTCCTGGTGAAGAGGGAACTTCACCAGTTCCCACCTGGTGCTAGAACTGGCTTGTTGATATGAATCCTCAACAGAGCTGCCTGCATTTTTGGATTCTCCATTGCAGGTGGTTGACATGATGAAAATCCGCACTTCAGAAGTTACTTCTGCATCATCTTGATTACTGGTAGCCATTGATAGCTTTATCTGCCATAGATTTGTATAAACCCTTTTAAAAGCCATCTAAGTTGGACTTAACATGAAATGACATAACTCAAGGCAGTAGGAAATGAGGAAGACCACATTATAGATGGATTGACTCAACTGAAGAAGCCACAGCCCTGAGCTTGCAAGACCTGAGCTGGTCTGGCAATGAGTTGGATCTTATGGTGGTTTCTCATTCAGAGGATCACAGTAAGTTGAAGTTAACTTTATGGCAAATAACAACAAAGTTGATTATCAGTGTACAGTAGTGAAACTTGCAGGAATTTTCCCAAGGGAATTTTTCTGCTCCCCTACTTAAAAAAAATATCTTAAGGTGCCTTCACTGTCTTCTAGGGGCATGAGGGCATTTCTACACTGTCTGTTTTAGGCTAGGGGGGACTTAATTGGGGGTAGGCTTACCAGTGACACTGATTCAATGTGAGACATTTTCCTACATTCCTCTATAACAGGTCAGCAGCTACCTGGGGCCCAGAGCTTGTGCATGCCCCTTCTCAGACCTTGGAGGGACATGCCCCCCCCGCCCCACAATAGGGTTGCCAGATTGAAAACTGGAAAGGACTCCCATACCTTCAATGGTTATGTAGAAGAGGGAATTCAGCAGGTGTTGCTTGTCACACAACCAGGTAATAAGCAACACTTGCTAGAATTCCCTTTTCTACACAATCATTCAAGGTACAAGTGCTGTCTCCAGTTTTGAATCTGGCAACACTATTGGGGTGGGGGAGTTGGTTCTTAAAAATGAAGGTTAATATGGCCCAACCTCACATTTATTTCTTTAGAGTACAGTAGGACCTCCGTATCCACTGACTTAATTATCATCGGGACACAAAACAGCACACCTACCAGTGAGTTTTCCTAGAAAATGTGTCCTCTCTAACCATTTTCTAGGTCCTCAAAGGCAACTCTATGGTATTTTAAACCAGAAGTCCCATTATTTTCAATGGTGTTTGCTATTATCCACGGTTTTCGGTATCCACAGCCCCCCCCCCCCGAACCAATCACCAGCAGATAAGGGGGTCCTACTGTATTTATACCCCGCTGTTCACTCACCAAGGCTCTCAGAGCAGTTTACAAATTGTTAGCAATACCACTTATACAATATTTCTATAGCGCTTTATAGCGCAAGACACTCCCTAAGTGGTTTATAGTGTGTTGATTGCCCCCGATAAGCCGGGTACTCATTCCCATTCCATCTACAAAGGGCTTACTGGAGTAGTGGTTGCCTCTTTGACAGTGGTGGTTGACAATGGAAACAGCAACCTTGAACGCAGCAGACAGCGACAGATTAGCAGGCAGCGACAGAACAGTGATACGGCAGGGTGAAATATTACATATCTTACAACAAAAAAGTAAATATGTAAGCCTCAGTGTGCAAAGTTCTAAAATTCTTTCATGTTTAGGGGGAAAGAGGCAGTTGGAAGGGCTATGAAGGTGGTTGCTTCTTTCATTTTGATGTCTTTAAATTGCAGCAGTCTAAGCGAGCTACACTGCAGGGCTGTCGTGGTCTCCCGCTACAGCCATTTCCACTCTGCAGATATTGTGTGGTGTCTGCACTGGAATTTGCCATGGCAATTTTTTAAAACCTGGAAAATAATTAATCACACAAAATAAGGCCCAGGTTAGAAAATTAGGAACTCTTTTATTTCGTTTCTATTACAGCCCATTATGTTTAAATCTTGGATTCCTACACTAAATTCAATAGGCTCTCGCTTACACCCTTGGGAAAACTTAAAATTTGTGGTTCTCATTGGGAACCACAAACAACCATTCCCGACAGCGAGATGGTTGTCTATTGTTTTCTTATCTCTGTGGCAGCTGCGCCCCGCTCATGCGAGCAATACTTCAGCAAAGTATCGCGAGACTTCAGAAAGCACCGCCTCTTGTTGTGGCCGGCCGGGCGCGTCGCTATAGCAGCCGGCATCGCGGAAGGGAATTCCTTCGAGTCAAGATGGCGGGGCGCCTGTGGGCCACGGCTGGGTCTTGGATGACGGCGGGGCCCCTCGGGAACCAGAGTGGGCCTTCTGCGACCGTTGTTCCCTCCCGAAATGTAACCGTAACTCGGACCGGCGCCATTTTGCCTAAACCTGTCAAAGTGAGTGTGTGAAGGGAAGCCATAGCTCATCAGAGGGAAGCGGGTCGGGAGGATGCCAACCAATCGTTGAGCAAGACGGGCCGCCGGGCTCCGCGCTGATTGGCTGGTTGTGCCAGCCAATGACCGGCAAGGTTATAACGCTCTAGGCGTGTGATGAAGTGAGCTTTAAATCCATGAAAGCACATACAGTTGTCCCTCCGTATCCACGGATTTGATATGCACGGATTTAAGTATTCACGGCTTGAAAATATTCTTTAAAAAATAATAATCTGAAAAGCAAACCTTGATTTTGCCATCTTATATAAGGGACACCATTTTTCTACACCATTGATTATAAATGGGACTTGAGTATTCACGGATTTTGGTATCCACGGGGGTCCTGGAACCAAACCCCAGAGAATATGAAGGGACAACTGTATACAGTTCTATAATAATGATGTTAAACTCACCACGGGTCAGCGTAAGAGGGGCGCTCCAAAAAAAGCGATACAAGGACTCCCTGAAACAACATCTCAGGCTCACCAACAATGGTCAATGCTGCAGCCTTATTTGAGAACTCACGCCGAACAAGTCTCGAAGAGAAACGACAACGCAGAAAGAATACAACCCGGAAACATCACCCAAGGAGACCTTCTGCTGTGCTTTCTGCAACCAGACTTGTTTATCTCGGATTGGCCTTTTTAGTCATCAGCGCACTTGCAGAAAGCGCGGGATAAATCCTTCCTGAATCTTTGTTTGCGAAGAAAAGCCAGAGAGAGAGAGAATCTTTAAAGTGCAGGAGGGCTAACTGTCTGTTTTTGTTGCAATAGGCTAATGCTTTGGAAATGGTTTAATAGAGTTGCTTGAAAGGGCAAGGGCGTTATAGAATCATAGAATCATAGAGTTGGAAGAGACCTCAAGGGCCATCCAGTCCAACCCCGTCATGCAGGAATACACAATCAAATCATTCCTGACAGATGGCCATCCAGCCTCTGTTAAAACACTTCCAAAGAAGGAGACTCTACCACATTCCAAGGCAGTGCATTCCACTGCTGAACAGCTCTTACTGTCAGGAAGTTTTTCCTAATATTAGATGTGAGTTAGATGTGAGTCTTATTAACACAGAAGTACCAGTAGAAATATGGGCATAAGGGTCAGGGTTCCTCTTTGCAGGGCTGGTTTAACGAATTTTGGGGGGTCCTGCAACGGTTTATTTTGGGGACCCCATATGTTTATCTCAGGTCAGTGTAACCTAACCTAACCTATTCACAGTACAGGATATTCAGATTATTACTAATAATGTTTCTGCAGGAGGGTTACGACAGAAGCCCCCACAATGATGGGGCCCTCTGAAGCTGCAGGTGCTGCAGGGCCCTTAGACCGGCTCAACCTCTTTGTATCTTATTTGGGATAGTTTACATGCTAAAGGTTAGCACTGTAAAAACCACAGAATTTAGAATAATAGAAACATAGAGTTGGAAGAGACCACAAGGGCCATCCAGTCCAACCCCCTCCCATGTAGGAATACACAATCAAAGCATGCCGGTCAGATGGCCATCCATCTTCTGTTTAAAAACCTCCAAAGAAGGAGACTCCACCACACTAAGAGGCAGCACATTCCATTGCCGAACAGCTCTTACCATCAGGAAATTCTTCCTAATGTTTAGATGGAACCTCTTTTCCTGTAGTCTGAACCCATTGCTCCGTGCCCTAGTCTCTGGAACAGCAGAAAACAAGCTTGCTCCATCCTCAATATGACATCCCTTCAAATATTTAAACGTGGCTATTTTGGGCGGCGGGGCATGTGTGTGATATTCCAGAGAAAATCAATTGCATCAGTGCAGGGCTGTTGTTTTTTTCATAAGGAACTTCCATCATCTTCCATCATGAATGCCAAATCTTAATACTAGGTTTGATGTTTCAGTCAAAAGGCATGAAAAGGGACCAAACTGGGTAAACCCGAACCTCCATGTTTACAATTTAGTATACATTTGTAGTCTGACTCATTTTTTATTTCATATAAATTTATTTAACATTGCTTGTGTTTAAGGGGGGTTAATGATATTACCTTTTAAAAAGAAGTAGTGGCTTTGGAAGTGCAGCCATTTTAATTGCTTTCATTCAGTCATTACATTGCAAATATAATATTGCTCGACACTTGTGCTCTGTTCTGGAAAAAGTTGTTTTGGGTGGATTCTTCAGTATGGTAAACCATCCTGCCTTGCTTGTCTAAGTATTCTGGGGTACAGGATTAAATGTACATCAGCTGAATTTCCCTAAGTTTTACATTATAAGAGGAATATAGGAACAAGTCTTTGTGGGATAATGATAGTGTTTCTTTAAACCTAGTATTAAGATTTGGATATTTTGGCAGCTTTGTAGAAATTCACTGATAGTTATCTTTCTTAAGAGCATGCATTTTGAATGAAATTAACTGTTTCTCAGAAAATGCATTTTGAATGAAATTAACTGTTTCTCAATCTCTATAGATGCCCTTTGGTCTTCTCCGTGTGTTTGCAATTGTAATTCCTTTCCTCTATGTTGGGACACAGATCAGCAAAAACTTTGCAGCTTTGCTTGAAGAACATGATATCTTTGTGCCAGAGGATGATGATGATGATGATTAATAGGTATAACTGTAAATAAAAATCCAAGTTTATAAAAAAAAACTTTCCCCTTTGATATGTGTTGAAGACTATTGTGCAACATAACAGAATTGCCATGCTTGTAAAAAGCTGTGTTATAGTATTCTTTAAAATTCCCCCAACTCATATGTATTGTTTAGCAATAGCCTTGTTTTTCTTTTTCAGGATCTCCTCAGTTCTTGAACATGATATATCTTGGAGTGAGAATATGCAGTCCTCCAGATATTGTTGGATTGCAACTACCAGCAGCTCTAGCAAACACTGCTGAGGAATTCTGGGAGTTGCAGTCCTGGGGGCTGCATTGATTCTCACACTATATAAAGCAGAGGCAGGTGGACTTCATGCATGCGGGCTCTGTTTAAAATACAAAACTGGAATCGTAACATCCACCAACCAGAGCCAGGTACAAAAGGCAGCAGAGACTCAGACACATGAACATATACTAAGAATGCTTCTGAGCACATGCTCAGCCCAGGCATAATCAATACTGGGAACCAAGCTCCAAATCCTTTCACACAAAAATCCATCCATACTTCCTCCCTGGCTGTTCTTTTTCAGCAACCTAATTTGGGGAAGGAGGGACGCTTTTTGTTGTTGCTACTGATAGATAACTGGAAAAGGTTTTTAATTCTTCACTGCTTTTTTTCAGTCTACTCTAAATCACCCAGAGATGTACCAGTTCATGCTGGTCTATTTCTTTGCTCTAAAGAACATCAGATGTTGCAGATTCAGAAGATTTCTCTGTCTCTCATAGCTCTTCCTGCCAGTTCCATGATAGTAGATAGCATGCATAGCCCAGTTCACAATTCTTTTCTTACCAGTATCTCAGTTTTCCTAGTTTCCACACTTTCTTCTATATCCAGTTCTTCAGGAGGAGTAAAATAATTGTGTAATACTCAAATATTACAGCTGCATGGACAACGTACACTATGATATGCCAAGACATATAAAATGACTTGGCAGTCTTCTGTAGTAAACCAACAAAAGTATGTTGCACTTGCCAAAGTCAGTTAACTTTTTTTCTGATCAATTTTTCAGATAGAAAGTAGCACATAATATGTTTAAGGCATCTTATTTTGTGATTTGTTTCTTGACCTTCAGAGTTGAAAGCTAGTACTCAGCAACTGAACAAAGGAAGACTTCTGTGTGTGCAATTACTTTTTCTTGTTTCTTTGTAGTGTTGGAGTAGAAGAAACACAGACAAAATATTCTGACATCAATGCCTGGTCAGGACCCCCTCTAATTTGTAAAGAAGGTGTTTTAGAGCTGCTGGATCACCATCATACTAGTGAATGTTCTCTGCATGTCTAAATGAAGATGACCTATATACACGGGTATGCATACATGTTTGTTGATTAAGCAACCATTATATGCTGCAGCATACATCCTCTGCAATTGTGCTAAGGGCTGTGTTTTAATGAGTATGAAAAAATTGTGCAGACTGCAAATAAAGAATGATATATCAAGATTTGCATGTCTCCTTTAATTGTTTTAGGCTGTAATCCTATTCCCACATACCTGGGAACAGGAACACAGTACAAGTCAGTAAATGAGGGGGTGGCTTAGGATTGTGTTGATACTTCAGTATTTAAAACAAGAACCTGACCTGTTCTCTCCTACTGAAAAATCTGCAGTCTAATGCAAGCTTGTGTCAACACTGCTATTTCATATTCTGCTGGGGGAAATCATAGTAAAAGGGCACTGAATTTATGCTGTACCTGTTAAGATACTGAGAATTCTGTTTAAGGAAAAGTTCTGTAACCTTTAGCTTGAAGTACTAACACCTCCAACCCCACCCTCTTTTGAACGGTTAGCAAAATCAAGACACCTCTTGACATTTGTATTCATACAAGTAATCTCTCTCAGCCTCGGAGGAAGGCAAATGTCCTTTGAACAAGTCTTGCCAAGAAAAAACCATGATAGGTTCACCTTAGGGTCACCATAAGTCAGAAACAGCTTGAAGGCACACAACAATTACAATTCAGATGTATTGGGGTATTTAATAGTGGTTGTTTGTCACTGTCCTGTTTGGCAGCTACGGAAGTGAAGAAATTATACACTCTTAGGTTTTGAAGAAGCTATACAGTCATCCCTTCACATTCGTGGGGGTTAGGTTCCCCAGAGCCCCGCAAATGCGAAAAATCCACGAATAACAATTGCCCTCCCCCGCCAAAGCGACCACAGGGCCTCCGGAGGCCCTATAGTCGCTTTCCCCCGCCTCCCCACTCTCTTCTTAGGCCTTCATGGGGTCTCCGGAGCATCTCCGGAGGCCCCATGATCGCCTCCCCAGCCCTCCCCCCTCCCTCCCCAGGCCTTCATGGGGTCTCCGGAGCGTCTCTGGGGGCCCTGTGAAGGCCTCCCCAGCCCTCCCCATCCCCAGGCCTTCATGGGGCCTCTGGAGCGTCTCCGGAGGCCCCGTGATCGCCTCCCCGGCCCTCCCCATCCCCTCCCCAGGCCTTCATGGGGCCTCCGGAGCGTCTCTGGAGGTCCCATGAAGGCCTCCCCAGCCCTCCCCACCCTCTTCCTAAGGCCTTCATGGGGTCTCCGAAGCGTCTCCGGTGGTCCCTTGAAGGCCTCCCTGGCCCTCCCCACCCCCTCCCCAGGCCTTCATGGGGCCTCCGGAGCGTCTCCGGGCGCCCCGTGAAGGCCCCCCCGGCCCCCCAGGCCTTCATGGGGCCTCCGGAGCATCTCCGGTGGCCCCGTGAAGGCCTCCCCAGCCCTCCCCCGTCCCACTCAAGCCCTCAACGGGGCCTCCGGAGAGTCTCCAGAGGCCCCGCAGAGGCCTCCCTGGCCCTCCCCCTCCCTCCCAAGGCCTTCGCGGGGCCTCCAGAGGGTCTCCAAAGGTCCCGTGGAGGCCTTCCCAGCCCTCCCCCCTCCCTCCCAAGGCCTTTGCGGGGCCTCCGGAGGGTCTCCGAAGGCCCCGTGGAGGCCTCCCCGGCCCTCCCCGCTCCCTCCCAGGGCTTTCACAGGGCCTCTGGAGGCCCCTTGTCACGGTTTTAGGATGGCCCGGGGGGCCCTCCCAAAACCGCGAATAATCAAAACCGCGAATGCCGAGTTCGCGAATGTGGAGGGGCAACTGTATTTAACATTTGCCCAAAGAAAAATGCTTATTATTATCAGTTTTCCTGGTGTATCACTTCCCTAGAAATTATTTTCACTTATGTTTCTCCTATGCATCTGAAATAGCTGTAAAAGACAGTGGATGACCTAGAATCAGTGCTGAAAGAGTAAGATGTAACCAAATGCTTCTGCTATTAAAAATATAGATATGCAATTTCCAGATGTGCATGTGTCAATCTGTGGACCTGACTCATGGGCTGCTTGCCAAACAATGTTGGCTGGGAGTGTCCTAAAATTCTTGGATGCAGTTACATAGTAATGCACATGCTTGAATCTGTTTGTATATTTTATAATTTGAGACTGTACAGTATTAGCTTCTCTAGAGCAAGATTTAGGACACCTGAGCATTGTTCAGGGAGGGGGAGGTAAGTAAAGTTTCTGCTCTTTTGCTTCAGAAAGTTGCATACAGGATTTTCTTGAGACTTTCAGGGAAGATAAGTCTTAGTAGCAAAATGGAAGATGTATGGTACTGGATGTGCTTTGTATATTGAAGAGGTATGTGTATAAAAGAACCATGAGATTAGAGTTTGGGAGCAGTAGGTGACCTGCATAACCATTCACTGTAATCTTTACAAAACTGAAACTGGGATGTTTGCAATATAATTTAGCTTTCCAAAGAAAGGAGGATATGAGCAAGGTCTAACTAGCGTCCCATAACAGGAATAAACTACTGCTGGCTGACACCACTACTCCTAGAAGACACTGAAGAGCAGAGTCACTCTTGGCATTTTAGTGGATTATAAGCTAAACAGTATAGTGTGCTTACATTAATATCTAGACTGTATAGATACAGGACATGAACATCATAAGTAACATCTACTCAGTTTTACAGTGCTAAAACTACATGTAGAGTACTGTATCTAATTCGGGACAAATGAAAACAGTGGGCTTCAGGAGCCAACAGAAAGGGGAGGAGCTTCTGGAGGTTTTAAGTGGGTGTGACAGTTCAAGTTGGGAGTTGAAGTGAGAGGCTGAGCTATGACAGTTGAAGTTAGAGGCTTGAAGTATGACAGAGGCTTGGAATGAAGCAATGTGCAGGGAAAATGAATATGTAAACAGTTATATTATCTTTGAATAAATTTCTATGTTTGTTATTTATATTCAGTCCATTTAATTAGTCCATCACCCCTATAAACATCCACACCTAAGTACAGGTACTATTCATTTAATTGTGGAACTGCAGATTCCACTGGTTATTTGTTCTATGGCAACAGTGGGAGGTGGAAATCCCCTGTGGTACAGGCGTGAAGGCAGCAAAAGTGACAAGGCGGCCAGGTTGAGTGGTGACATAAATTCGGCTGGTGCACAGGGCATCACAAAATTTGGTGGCAGCAGTGGGATAAGAAAAGCCCCTGTATCACAAAAGTCCCTCAACTTCAACTGTCACACCCACTTAAAAACCTCCAGAAGCCCCTCCCCTTTCTGCCTCCTCTGAGGATTGGCTCCTAAAGCCCACTGTTGTCATTTGTCCCCATAGCTGTCTGTCACAGATACTAGAGGAAGGCAACCAGGCTGACCATATTTAACCTGGAGAAAATTAAGGCATGACAGCAGTCTTCAAATAACTGGCTGTCATGCACAATATGGAAGTTTTTCTGTTGTTTCAGAGGGTCTATGGTAACTACAGATTAGTGTGTGGAAATTTCAGAGAAGCCAAGCTTCAGGAGAAACCTAACAAGCTTTTTAGCAGCAGCAAAGAGCTCTCAGGAGTGGTATCTTCTCTGCTGGAGAGTAAATGGAGGCTGGGCTGCCAACAAGGATTTTGTAGTTGCATCCTGCATTACAGTAGGACCCCCATATCCGTGCGGGATTGGTTCCGGGGGCCCCCGTGGATACCAAAAGCCGTGGATAACAGCGAACGCCATTGAAAATAATGGGACTTCCAGTTTAAAATACCATAGAGTTGCCTTGAAGGACCTAGAAAATGTCTAGAGGATGCCTCTCCAGTTATTTTCTAGGAAGACTCTATGGTAGGTGTGTTGTTTTGTGTCCTGTGGATAACTCAATCAGTGGATAATGAATCAGCTGATACAGGTGTCCTACTGTACTCAGGTTTCCTCCCAACTCTACATTTCTCTCTGTGGAGGGGGAAAAACAGGCAGAAACGCCAATGGCACTGTCTGTCATAATGTAAGTAGTGTAATACTTTGCAGTTATAACATTCTTTGGAGTGCATTATGGACTCTTGCAGTTATGTATGGTACCTAATTGCTTTTAAACACATTCCATCTTGATTGGTCAGAGGGCAGGGGTACTTAGGCTGCTGCAACTACTTACATTATTGAAGCTGTTTATTTGCAAGGAACAGTGTAAATGCTGGGACACTGGGGCAGGGGAGAAAGAAGGGGAAAAAAACCATTTTTTTCCTATCTGATTTTATTCTGTTTAACTTATGTTGATTTTGTAATATACACTCAGTTTGAAAAGCCACTCAACAAAGACTGATTGCCATATTTTCTGAGTAGGCTTTCAGGTAAGCAAGAAAAACTGTTCGCAGTTCATGATTTTGGTTCTTGGATAGCCTATGGGTTAGATGCATGTTTAAGTACTTTGCAGACAGCCTTAATATCTGGCATGTTTCTTCCTGGAGAAGAGTGTATCAGCGGTGAAAAGTATCCATAAAACACATTGTTAGTATAGTTAGGATTACTTGTATTCTGAATAAAAATCCATAATTTTTTCCTACTCAGTACAATCACTGCCCGACAAGGACAACCAACCAGGATAATTAACAGCTCTTCAATATACAGGGCTTTATTTGCAAGAGGAAATACAGAACTACAGTTCCACATAGTCTGTTTATTAAGGATCATGGCCAGCATAGAACTTGGATAGGAAGTCTGTGGGTCGTGGCGTTTCTGTCTCATGAAAATACCTCATTACATGGGTCCGTTGTTTCCACACTTGAATTGTTTCCTGGAGTTCCATTTTTCCCTATACAAAACAGAAAGTGGGGGGAAATGTTTAGATTAGCCAAGATATATTTCACTCTGTTATTTTAATACATAGGAGGGGAAACACTTTTTTTTTGTTGAATGGTGGTAGTGTTGCCTCTCAGATCAAGGTTTTGAGAACAAAACTGGCAAACATTAAAAAGGTTGATTTGTGAAGTTATTATATTTCATACACTGGGGAAAAAAGGCAGAGCCCTGCAGAGCAAAGGACCCCTAACCCAGGTGTACTGCGTTCATGACAATGCTAGTTCACAATGCATCTGAAGATGGGAGTGGGGGGGGGGGAGACTAGGCAACAAATTCTAAACCACTTCAGGTTTAAACCTAATTATTTTTTAATTTTTATTTTATACTTGTAGGGCATTCATTCCTCTGCAAAGGCAAAACTACAGTATAGTCATATTCTTCACACTTTCTTACAAAGGGTCCCCTGCCCCATACTCTACCATATATCTTCTTCTTGCAGCTAGTTCAATATTCATCTTCAGCTATGTGTGTTTTTCTAAGGGTCACTAGTGTATATTATATAGTACTATACTATAATCAGCAGAGACAAACTAGATAACTATTACCACAAAGAAAAAAGTGCATTCTTTCCTTACAATCAAACATTTTATTTCCTGTTTAGCATACATTTCATGAAGAAGTATCAATATTTTGGTACTGAAATACGTTTTAATATGTGGATATATGTGCTTTAGTGCATCCAGAATATTTTGAATATATAACATGCAGCATAAATATATACATCTAAATAATGTGTGGAGGGGAAAAGCATGAGGACTAGTAAGTGAAAATGTAATTTAATCAGGTGTTCTATAAACTAACCTTTCTTAACAGCAGATATACATGGATTGTTCCTTTGATGACAATACTGTACTAGAAAGGTATCTGAATTACTAGAAATGCCTTCAGGAAATCTTCAAGAACAAAATTTCAGTAAATAACATTCTTTGGAGTGCATTATGGACTCTTCCTGTATTTTTTATTTCTATAAAGGTCTAATGAATGAAGGAAAAGATATTCGTGGGTGCAGACAATCACCCTGTCCCTGCTATGATTTGAGACAAGTGTACTTTCATTTACCTTAATAACAAGCATGTCAATAATTCGGGGATCTGTGACATGGGCATTCTTCATGAACATTTCCCGCACCTTATCACGCCCTTGTTTCACTGTGATGTCCAGCTGGTAAATGTGCACTAGATCAGAAGCAAAAATATTGTTAGGTGAGAAAATAATCACAGTGTTAATACAAGAGGAGCACTGAATGCATTTGATGTAAAGAAAACCCAATGCAAGTATAATGTGTTGCTGTACTGTACTAGTTTGCTGACATTCCCTTCCCTATTCTATTTGATTCCTAGGGTTTGTTCAAGGGGAAAGAAATGATAGTGGATTTTTATTCCTTCATTTATTGCCATCACTGCAAATAATTAAATACTGGAGAAAACAATGGAATTGCAATCATAAGCCTAGACCACCTTTATTTGTATTGATTCCATGTTAGCATATTTTGTATGACAGCTGCTGATAGCTTGATGCTCTTATATGTTTCTTTAGAAATGATTACCATCAGGTGTAGAAGTGGGGGGGGGTATGATCCCTTCAGAATTTTAACACATGCACTTGTAAATCCCCAAGGATTTACAAGATATACAGTCGTCCCTCCACATTCACGGATTTGAGTATTCACAGCTTGAAAATATTCTTTAAAAAATAATAATCCAAAAAGCAAACCTTGATTTTGCCATCTTATATAAGGGACACCATTTTGCTATGCCATTGCATATAATGGGACTTGAGTATTCATGGATTTGGGTATTCATGGGAGGTCCTGGAACCAAACCTCAGCGAATGTGAAGGGACAACTGTAATGTATTGTGAAATCTCTTTTGTGGGTTTTGTTCTACTTCTTTCAAATGGCTCATCTTTTTAGCTCACAAATTCTAGCATACCTTTTAACAAAGACAAACAGCATGAAAGCCTTTTAATTAAAGGAATTAAAGGGGAACTGCCAAGTTGTGAGCAAGATCTTTGTACTGCACAAAGTAAGTTGCCACCTGCTTCTGCCTAGATTGAATGAATGCAATTGTTGTATGTATTCAAAAGAAGTCTGTTCCTCTAGAACTCTGGCTTTTTCTTTGCAAACGAAGATTTAGGAAGGTCTCATCCCATGCTTTCTGCAAGCGGGCTAGAACGTATGTCAGCAAAAGGTGGTGGCTATGCAGTGCATTTATTTTAATGATGGGGGTAGATGGCAGTCCAGGTGGCATGGACGGTTGTTGGGAAGAATGAGTACCTCTGATCCACTGACAGTTGGGAGCATCAGTTATATACAGTACTGTAAAAGTCTGAAGAAACATATATGATGGATATGAGCTGGTATCTTTTCCAAAACCTAAATTGCTTTTGCCAACTTGTAGATCTCTTGCTCAGTTCCCATAAATTTAAACAAAATAGCCATCCAGGGTTACACAGTTTGCCAGAAATACTACATCATCATCATATTATTATTATTATTATTATTATTATTAAAGAAGTATCTATGTGAACAAGACTTGATCTCAACTATCAGGTCCCTTCCTGGGTAGTCATAATCACTTAACACTGAGGAAAACATCCTCTGTGTTCCCGATGTGCCCTTTACGACCAGGAAAGCGAGCCCCCGCCCCATGGCCACGAGTATTAATTAGAGAGGAGCCGGTCCAAGGGACCTCTCCGGCGGCTGCCTCCCTCCCTCCCAGCCTGCAGATGCTGAAGAAGGCGAGCAGGAAAAACAGCAGAGGGGGGCTTGATGGCTAATCCGTGCTTTCAATGCACAAGGGGCAGGGTGGACTGGTTTAAATCAAATTACTTCACAACAAGAACCACACTATTCCCATTGTTTTTAATGATTCTTCCCCAGCCCTGACTTTTAAGTGTTCCCGAGAGTAGCCACAGCCTTGAAGGAAAGGGGTTTCTATAGGGGAAGGTGAAGCGGGGGAGCCCCACAGCCCGCGACCTTCCCTCCCTCCCGAGGGGCGCAGAGTCTCCTGGCCCCGCCAGACCCCCCCTTTTTTTTTTAACCCCGCTCGGCTCTTGGAAGCGACCTTGAGGCAGAGGTCGGCGCGTCCCACCAACCGGGCTCCCTCACCCGTGTTCGGGACTTCTCGGTACCACGCCCTGTACAGCTCTCTGACGCGCCGTTTCGCCTCATTCAAGTCTCGGCTAAAAATCGGCTTGACTACGGCTCCCGTGGCGGCGGCAGTGGCAGCTACCTTCCCCGCTGCTCCGGCCGCCGCCATTTTGCTGCTCGGCCTGAGCACCGCCGCGACGCTTTCCGTATTGAGGAAGGCGGGTCCGTTTCGGGCGAAGTCTCATTGGCTTAGAGAGACGCCATTCATGCGAAGACTCGCTCGGGTTGGCTGCTAGTCGTGTATACGGGGCAGCTCGAAGAAGTCTCAGGTGAGTCTGCAGAGACCAGGCGAAGACCCCGTTGCTCTTTCTTGTTCTCTAGATACATCCACACTGTACAAATAATCCCGTTTGGAACTGGATTATTTGCCATGGCTCCTTCCTATGGAATGCTGGGACTTGTAGTGTGCTGAGGCATCCGCACTCTTTGCCAGAGAAGGCTAAAGACCTTGCGAAACTATAGATCCCAGGATTCCATAGGAAGGAGTCCTCGCAAATAATCCAGTTTCAAACATGTTCTCTCTCCTCCTGTCCTGAGAGGATTCAGCAGGTTATATGTCAATAGCTCTTTCATAGCTACTTGCTTTCTTGTAACTTGCCATGTCTACTCTCTGCTTGCAGCTCATGTGTGTGAGGGGGCGTCCACACTAGAGAAATAATCCAGGTTGAAACTGGATTATTTGCCATGGCTCCTTCCTATGGAATCCTGGGATTTGTAGTGTGCTGGGGCACCTGCACTCTTTGGCAGAGAAGGCTAAAGACCTTGCAAAGCTACAAACCCCAGCATTCCACAGGAAGGAGCCATAGCAAATAATCCAGTTTCAAACTGGATTATTTGTGCCGTGTGGATTCCCTAGCTTTTTGGTCCCACAGTGGCAGGAAGAGCAGCAGCAACAAAAGGGGCAGCGCAGGATACACATAGGTAGGTTTCTTCTCCTCTTTCCCCTTTTCTGGGTGCCACAGCAGCTCGAATAATTGGCAGCTGTAGCCCAGTATTTCTGTCTTGCTCTCCCAACAGCAGAAGGTTGAAATGATAGAGGAGAGATGGGTTGGAGAGAAGATGTGTGGTGGAGGCTGGAGGGCAAAGTCACTCAGGAGAAGCCAAAGTGGAAATTAGATGGCATCATTTGTGTCCCCCTGCACATGGGAAGGGCAACAAATGACTATTTATTTATTACTAGTGTATTTTGTTGCTTTGGGAAAGTACTTCCCTTCTCTGCAGGAAAAATACAGTCATAATAATAATAATAATAATAGCAATAATAATAATAATAATTTATTTATACCCCGCCCCTGTACAAAATGAAATCATTTTGGACTAGATAACATAACATAGTCCATGTCTTGTGAGATTTTCCACTTCAGGTACAAAAGTAATTTGAGTGGCCTTGAACACTATGTATGACTTTTGTTTGTGGAAGATGGGTGGGACACAATTTCCTGTTGTGCCTCAGGCAGCAAAATATCTTGGGCTAGACCTGTGTTCATATAAGTGTGTGAGTGGGGATGCATTCATTTGCTTTGTGCCCAACTCCTCTTAATTTTGGTGCCTTCATAATTTGTTTTGGCCTCTCTAGTCACTGGCTAGCAGGCTGCACAAAGTCAGTTAAGAGGGAGAAGTGACCCCTGAGCTGAAAAAAACCTTTTCTATCCTGGCTTATATGGTCAATAAATATAAATTTTCTACATGGGGGTATCCATGATTCCTAAATATCACAGTCAAGACTTAGGCTTGCTCACCATTAGACAGTGGTGCTGAGACAGGTGAAACAATGTAAGATTTTTGCCAGCTGGCACTGGATTTATTTGGGAATTATTTTCTTGAGGGTGCTGGGTGGTAGGGTTGAAATGTCATATTGACCTATTGTTCAAAGGCTCCACTGGTTAAAGTCTACACAGCTACCTTTGGACTTACACGTGGGTCCATTGGGGTGTGTGGAAAAGAATAGGCTCCGAAAGAGTGTGCTGATACTTCAGGCACTGGGCACGTACAGGTAATTTAGTGATTATAGTACTTCTATTAGTTTGATTAAAATGTTAACAACATTTGCAAATCTCTTCTTATTTAGGATGGAAAGAACTTGAATTTTAGAAATTCCAATGAGAGTAACAACAGAATTGACAGTTTTGTCCATCCAGGCAGAGGATGGATATTAGCTCTTAAAAGTCTCGTTTTCAGTCCTTATATATTTTAATGTTAGTACTGAATTAGGCTTGGTATATCTCCCCCTTTCTGAAAATTCTTCAACTTTAACACCTAATGCGTGCACCTAATGAATATACCAGGCTGAAAATATTGTTTCTGTTGATTGGGGTAGAATTCACTCAGGGTCCATCTACATAAGGGGGGGGGGTCCAAAATACCTATTTGGAAGGAGGGGGCCCAAAGTGGCAAAAACTATGCAGGAAAAGCCTTTGCGGCTTTTCCTGTACTTAAAAACAAACAAATGTGGGGATGCACATGTCTGTTCATTAGGACAATCGAATGACGAGCAATTTGAAGGGAAGCAGAAAGCTGATTGTCTGAGTGACAGCAGGGGTGGGGCTTGTTAACAGGGCAAGCGCCTGCTACCGCCATGTTGGATTTTCACCTGATCGATCGCTCACTAAGATAATAAAATGGGGTGGTTATTTTTTGTTTTGCTTTCCTGTACAATCAGAAAATCACTATATTGCTCCAGCGTGCCTTGGATAATTTTGTTTAAAAAATTGGTGTCCGCAAAGAACTAACGCGAGTAAATCACTTGCTGCTGCCATCTGGAATGCTAGGCTTATGGGGGCTTCTGAGGCCAAAAAAACCACTTAGACATGTTGCTGCTGCAAAATGCCATTACTACAAGGTACTCAGTTTTTTCCCCTTCATGTAGATGGGCCCTAGGTCTGTGTGCTTTTAACTCACTGCATTTTCAATTTACTGTATAGCATGGTATGTGTTAGATGCCGTGAATTCCTGCATAGGCAGAGATTTGGACTAGGTAGATCAGGAGTGGAAATCATGTGGCCCTCCAGGTGTTGTTGGGCTGCAACTCCCCATATTCCTCTGGAGAGGCTATGCTGGTAGGATTGCTGGGAGTTGCACTGCTACCACATCTGGAGTACTTGATGATTGTAACCCTTGCTGATCTCTGTGGTCCCATCCATGTATATGATTCCATTATTCTGCTGACATCTTAGATATTTTGTTGTTGATGATTTCTGATCCTTATTGGATTTCAATGCTTTATCATTGCAGGTCACCCAGTAGACATTGTTACAGGGCAGCACATAAATATTCTAAACAAAGAAGTGCAACTGATTCCCCGTGACCATCACTATTTCCTATCCAGGACATCTCTAACAGCTGTGATGTCAGCTTCCATCTAGATATTGTGTAATCTGTGGTCCAGGAGTTAGTGAGGAAGAAATAAAGTCAAGATGTTTAGTCCAGTGGTTGGGATCTCAGTTTCCATCTCTTGGCTGTGGAGCCAGATTTCATCTTGCTGGAATAACCTTACAGCACTGACCATTTCTTTCATATTGTTTGCTCTGCTGCTGGATTATCTGAAACGAGGAAAGAGATGTAGCCGTAGCCCACCAGGACCAACTCCTCTGCCTTTCATTGGGAACTTGCTAGTGCTTGATAAAAAGAATTGGCCGGTGTTTTATATTAAAAATCCATATGAATCATTACTATACGTAAGTACTGATTTGTCCAGCTCTGCAGGTACTGCATGGTATGAAAAAGAGAACATGATTTTAAATTGGGAGACTCCACTAAACCTCTTCCTTTTATGTTTTGTCTGGACTGATCCTGACAGCACTACATGTTAAGGAATGACAGCATTAGCCTGCTGATGATCCTAAGAAGTGTTTGTAACTTTTAAAAGTTAAATAGGAAGAGTTAAATTATCATAGCCTCTTACTGCAGCAGTTTGATGGGGAGAAATTATAGCAAAAGTGTACCTTACAGCAACATGTAAAGCTACAAACTGAAGCATCTTTTTTAAAAAATAAAGCCAGCCATTTATAGATTAATTAATGTTAAGGCAGGACTGAAGTGAGAGGGGTATATGGAGGGGGCTGTAGCATTTGCAAGCGAGGGTCAAGATTTTAAGCTGGCACTGGAGTGAAGGGAGGGGGGCTAGAAGGAGGGGTGGGAGCATTTGCAAGTGAAGGGTAAGATTTTAACCCAGAATTGGGAGTGAGTGAGGGGGATGGAAGAAGGGGGTGGGATTATTAGGCAGGGACTAGATTTTAAATTGGGACTGGAGTGAGGGGGATGGAAGGAGTGGGGTGAGAGCAAGGGATGAGATTTTAAGCCAAGACTGGAGTAAGTGAGGGGGGCAGAAGGAGGGGGTGAGAATATTGGGACGAGTGAATGAGGTGAATGGAAGAAGGGGGAGGAACCATTTGCAAGTGAGGGACAAGATTTTAATCAAGGATTGCAGAGAATGAGGGGATTGCAATGAGGGGGTGGGAATATTTGCACAACATTTGTTTGCCACAGCAAGTGGAAGCTTGTCTATGCCAAAGTGTGGCCAAGCGTTATGAGCTGCTTAAAGTATTGGGGGTCTCTCCACCTTGCATGGGGTGGCTTCAGAGTCTGGGAGGCACATTTCGTGGTCTGTAGGGCTGTACTGTGCCCATCTCTGAACTGTAGGAAATTATTTAGAGTTCATCTAATCTGATGTAAGGGAAAGAGCACTGTACACTAAGGCTGAAGTCCATTTCACAGTTTTTTCTAATTTGGATTAGTGGAACTCTATGCTTTGAAAAGCCAAACTGGGGTACACTTAGCTTCTTTTTTCAGATGTCACGATGATATAGATTGGTGGGCATCTACGCTCCTTTATTTAGGGCAGTGCTTCCCAAGGCTGGTGTCTTTTAGATGTTGGATCTGTCAAACTGGCATATCTGTCAAACTGGCATAGATAATGATAAAGGATGATGGAAGCTGGAGTCATAAAGATTTGAAGGGCATTTTCTGGCAGACCTACCCTACACAGTCGATTTTAAACTATGAATTTTTAATTGGTGTTTTAACGTTATGGATGACTTTAATGTGTAATACAGTAGTTGTTTTAATCCTATGTGTTTTAATCTATGGGGTTGGTTACACAACCGTTTTTAATTTGAAAAATGTCAACTTAATTCTCTTTCGAACCAGTGCCTATATGTGTTTAAATGGTTTATGCTTTAGTGATCATATTTTCATTCATGTTGTACCTCACCTTGAGCCTTGAGAGAGGCGGGTAAGAACTAAAATGTATCATCAACATCATCATCATCATCATCATTGTCCTATTTGTGAGGGCTGATTTTGAGTCCTTAGATGATCAGATGTTTGTTTCCTTGTTCAAAAAACCTCTATGACAAATGGATCTGATCCAGTCATGCTATTATGAGCAGATACTTTTTTTTTTTCTTTTTTGGTAGTGAGAAAATACAAAATTTGGCAAGTTCTAACAATCATTACACTGGTTGTCTGGATTGGTTAACACTTTTTAGAAGCTAAAAAAGCCCTATTTCAAAGAGAGAAGGAGAATGAATGCAAAGTATGTTCAAAGGGGGATGAGATACATTTGCTGTATTCTAGGTATAAAACATTGCCCAGCTTGAAAATAGTATCCAGATACATACAGTATTTTGATTCTAGGAATCTAATCTTGAAGCTTACTTGGAAAGCTTGGAAGAATTATTCTTGGGTTTTTTCTGGGCTGTGAGGCCGTGTTCTGGAATAATTTCTTTCTGTTGTTTTGCTTGCATCTGTGGCTGGCATCTTCAGAAAATGGTTGGGTAGGAGTGTGTGGGGTTTATATACTATGAACCCCTGTTGGGGAGTATATGTAAATTTGTGTAATTGAACGGTTAGTTTCTGGGTATAGAAATGCAAGGATGATTAGTGTCTGTTTGGCTAATGGTTGGTTGATGGCCCATTATCTACTGGAAATCCCCCTGTCCCTGGGTGGAATTCATTTGTAAGTGTTTGAGTTTTGATTCTATTGTTTTTCAAAACTGGAAGCCAGATTTTGTTTACTTCTTTCTTCTTTCCTGTTGAAGTTATCCAGGTGTAGATTTCAGTAGCTTCTTTGTGCATTCTGACATGATAGTTGTTGGCCTGGACCAGAATTTCTGTGTTTTTAAATAACATTTTGTGTCCAGGTTGGTTTATAACATGTTCTGCTACTGCTGATTTTTCTGGCTAGCCCAGTCTTCAGTGTCTCTCATATTCCTTGATTCGTGTTTGCACACTGCATTTAGTGGTCCCTGTGTAAACTTGTCCACAGCTGCATGGTATGCGGTAAACTCCTGCAGCTGTGAGAGGGTCTCTTTTGTCCTTCGCTGAGCATAGCATTTCTTGGTTGGTCTGTAGATAGTTTGGAGGTTGTGTTTCCTCATCAGTTTCCCTATTCTGTCTGTGACTCCTTCGATGTAGTTTTTGTAAATCACTTTTTTATCCCAACATGTTAGGATGGTATAAGTCACATCTTATTGCAGAATCCACACATATCTAGACCTATAGCATAGACATAATAGTGAACAATGCGACCATGCCACTTGCTATGTTCATATTTATTTTTTTAAACCTAGCAAACAAGAAAAACATTTTCTAACAGATCTATTGATTTTTGCTTGTGGAAACCTTTTTTTAAAAAAAATTGGTTTAAGGTAATAGAAAATATTGGGACAAAAAAAGTTTCCCATATCATTTTTTAGTGAACCATAATAGAGCCCAGAAGAAAGGAAGGTAGGGTATCCTGTTAGTTTCCACAAGAGGGGAAAATTCCATCATGGGGCAAAGGGAGCAGAACTGGAATTCATTGGGATGAGGAAATATGAGGTCTGTCTATTAAATCACGAGACTGTGTTTCTACCTTTCAGACAAAGCAGAGAGAACTGATTCTGAATGCTTGGGTGGTGACCTTGAACTTGTCTGAACCTACATGATAAACATCAACACTCTTGGCCATTCAGTTAATTGTCAGTCATCGTTTAAAGCAGCTGTGTTGTCGCCTGCCAGAAAAATGCTAAGTTTAAAAGTTGAGCAATGTGACATTCTGCAGCAGCTTGAGGCAGACCCAAACCTTTTTAAAAATTCATCACTTGTGATGAAAGCTGGATCTTTCAGTATGATCCTGAGACAAAATGACAGTCAAGGCACTGGAAAACACATTCATCACCAAGGGCCCATCTAAACGGTGAAAATACCCCTCATGGAATTTGCTGGGAATCTTTCTTGTTTAAACAAGATCCAGTGCCAATCCACACTATTTGGAAAGAGGGGGCCCCCAAATGGCAAAAACAACAGGGTAAAAGCCTTCGCAGATTTCCATGTACTTTTTCACAAACTGCAAGGCTAGTGTGCATTCTTGTTCTTTTAGACTATTGAACAATAAAAAACATGAAGGGAAGCACAAAGCTGATTGACCGGGGAAGAACGGGGGTGGGGCTTGCTAGGAGGACAAGCGCCTGCTGCTGCCATGTTAGATTTTCACCTTAGCAATCACTCGCTAAGGCAATAAAGGATCACTATTTTCTGTTTTGCTTCCTTATAAAATTGGAAAATTGCTCTATTGCACAAGCGTACTTTGGGTGACTTTTTTAAAAAAACCAGAGTTGGTGAAGAACTAATGCAAATAAATCACTCGCGGTCGCCATCAGGAACGCGAGGCTTATGGGGGTTTCCGAGGCCAGAAAAACTGATTAGACATGTTACTGCTGCTGCGAGATGCCAGTACTACGAGGTATTTGGGATTTTTTTCCCCTTGTGTAGATGGGCCTCATGAATGAAAAAAGCACATCAAATCAAGTCCACATTCAAAGCCATTCTCATTGGTTTTTTGTTTTTGTTTTTTTGACATCAAGTGCGTGATTTTGGTAGAAAGGGTTCCAGAAGGCAGAACAGTGAACCAGCAGTATTATAAAAAAGTTTTGACAAAGCTGAGAGAAAGAGTCAGGAAAAAAGAATGCCAGATCTGTGGGGAAATGGTTTCATTCTTCATTAAGACAATGCACCTGCTCACACAGCACTTTCTTGAAGCAGTTTTTGGCCAATAAATGCATTGCTACACTTGAACATCCTCCATATTTGCCAGATTTGGCCCCATGTGACATCCCCCCCCCAAAAAAAAATGAACTCGGTGCTTAAAGGAACACGTTTTGAATCAACTGATACAGTAAAGAAGAAAATGGCAGATGTGTTGACATTGCTGACAGAAACTGATCTGCTCCACAGCTTTGACCAGTGGAAAACAAGACTGCATGTGTGTGTGAGTGTGAATGGGGAGTATATTGAAGGGGACAAGCATTAGAATGGTAATACTGAACATATAAATAAAGATGGGTTATTACCATAGAGTTGCGTAGGAGGACCTAGCGATTCCTTGAGAGGCTACCTCTGTAGGCATTTCCCAGCATGACTATAGTAGGTGTCCCTTTTTTTCAGCTATAAATAACTGAAACCTCAGATATTGGTTCCATGGATATGGGGGTTCGACTGTACCCCACAAGAAGTGTATGTTGTTCTGCTTTATTTTATTTTTATTTCATGTTGCATTTTATATTTTTGCTATATAGGTAGAACACACAATTAAATACACAAATGCCTCTTGGGACATAGGGCATTTTCACACCTTACAATAAACCGTAATGCTCATTAGAGTCCAAAATGCCCACAACCTGCACAGTGCCAAATCAGCTCGTTTTCTTGGAACTCTTATTTTGAAGAAGAGCTTTCAAGCTTGAAATATGTCCACATTTTCCTATACAGAGAGAGTGAGAGAGCTTGTGTGCTCTACCATTTGTATTTCTGTTTTTGTATTTTCCTTCAAATGAATTTTCTTATTCTTATTATGCATCATAGATGGAAAAGCAGTTTGGACCAACCTTCTCTTTCCAAGCTGGATGGAAAAATTACGTTGTAATTGGTGGGTTCAAAATGATAAAGGAAGCACTGAAGCAAAAGTCTGAGGACTTCATTGAGAAACCACCAATTCCACTGTTGAAACTAATAGGCCGTGTAAAGAATCGTGAAGGCAAGTGCTGCTTCTGTGTTGATAAACTACATGTGTAAAATGACTGTGCCATGTGCAATGCTATGATGTTAACAATATGGCCAAAGTTTAGGACAGTTTACTACTTACAACTTGTTAGAGCAATTTATGTACATGCATGTGGAAACATTGGGGTTCATTTATTCCTTCCTGGACCTCCATTCACAGAAAAGAGCTTACACTCAGAATGAAATAGCTATTAAGGTATGTAATATATAGTCCTGCACTAAAATGCTCCAGTTTCTCCCCACAACAGCTACTGAGGAAGGAAGGCCTGGAAAGAAAACTGCTCTAAAATGACTGAGGGGTGACAGCAAAGTGTGCTCACTCTGCTTTTCCCACTAGTCCTCCCCAGAAAAAAAATATCAATATCCCTGTTCTCCACAAATAGCCTAGGCAGCTAACAGTGTACATAAGCCAATCTCATAGAATTAAAAAAAATACAAGAAAAATCATTAGCAAGGATGAACAGCTAAAAAAAGTAACACTTGCAACTCCCCTCAAGGCTTATACCGGTGGGTGGGCAAAGTGCAAGTCTGTGGCCATACATAGCCACCAAGGCTGTTTCTGCAGCCCTTGATCTCCCCAGACTCTCAAGAATGCCTTTTTTTTTTTTTTGCCGAAAAGAGGAACAATTGTCTCCTTTAAAAGCATCCAAGAGTTGCAATTCATATTTTAAGTACGTTGCAAGCACCTCCTGCATTTTTAAAGGACAGACATGGATTTCCAAGCTTCCTTTCCCCCAATTTTTTTTTTTTTACATTTTGGGCAGTCTGTGTGGCCCTTGGGAGATCCCATGGCAGACAATTTCCCCTAGACTTACTGCAGTTGCCTATTCCCAGCCTGCACAAATCAATTAATATTCATCTGGTGCCTAAATGACAAGAAAAGATAGGCAGTAGAAAGGACTGTTGAAAAGGAAGCAAGCAAACACAAGTGGGAAAGGCGCTAGAGAGAAAGGAAACATCAGTTGGGAGCAAGGTTGATGGGCTATGAACTGAGGATGTCCATTTTGTTTGAGTGAAAAAGGTGAAGCAGCCTGCCCCTGATATTCCTGGATGACTTATGAAGTGAGGTGAACTTCACAATATTCCAACACAAACTTGATTTTCTTTCATAACAGACAATCCTATTCATCACTTTCTTTTTAGGTGCTTCTTCAGGGTTTTTTCCCCATATTTAATCTTTATTAAAGATACTCTGTAGAAACATACATATCAGCATGTCACATCATTGTTTTACATGAATACATTTCTTGATTCTTCCAATTCCAATGTTTCAATATTAATATTTTCCCCCCAAGATCTTTGTTCTCTTATACACTTTTACCATTTTTTTCTCTACCTAAAATCTTGCTTCCAATCTATACACCCCCAGTCTTCAGGATGCTATTTTGTGCTTTCAGCGTCTTCTGCTACTATTTGTTTCCCTTAACCTCACCCCACCTATATATCAGTAATAATCCTTTTTTATTTCTTTGCCCTTCTGAAATTTAAATTATTTATATCATAGTAACATTAATTCTTTGTCACATACATAGCCACCACACCCCCCCCAGTACCTTATTACACATAACCAATCCTCTAGCATCTTCTTTCTTGTTTGGTTGCAGATTCTGTTCGTTAAATGATCTAATTCAATCATCTCTAACAGTTTTTCTGACCATTCACTAATCTTAGGTTTCTCAGATGATTTCCATTTTTGTGCCACTACCAATCTAACCGCTGTCGCCATGTATAGCAGAATCCTCCAATGTTTTTGTTCTAATTCTTTTTCTAATATACTTGTCATGTTCAATAAATAGAATTCTGGTTTTAATTCAAATTCTGTTTGTAAAATATTTTCAATCCTTTTATGTACCTTTGACCAGAATTTTTGGATATTTTTGCATTTCCACCACGTGTATGAAAGATCCTGGATTATCATGGCATCTCCAGCATATGTTGTTAATAGTCTTCTTTATCTTATTTAATCTAGTAGGTGTGTAATACCGTCTTTGTGTAACCTTAATATAATTTTCCTTTAAGATCTGGCTTTCCGTAAACTTTTGTGTCTTTTTTCTTGCATTTTCCCATGATTCTAAGCTTAGATTATAACCTAAATCCCTTGCCCATTTTACCATGAAATCTTTCACACTTTCCTCTTCTAGGTTTCTAGGTAACAGTAGCTTATAGTATTTTGTAATTCTCTTTTTCTTTTGTTCCTCCCAAAGTATTGTATCCAGATCTTTCTCCTCTAGTTCCAGCCCCTCTCTTATTTGGTCTTCTTGAAATCTTCCTTTCAGTTGTGCATATGTGAACCAGTTTATATTATAAGTTGTCATCAGTTGTTCTTTTGGTTTCAATACATACTCATTGTTTTCACCCTTGCTGCCTAAGTTGATATATCTTATCTATTTTTCTGTACTCCTCCATCTTCCCATGAATGCCTCTTGCGGCGAAATCCACAGTGGGATTCTACTATAGAATTTGCTTTTTATTTCCTTCCATGTTAAAAGTAATGCCTTTCTCACAAAGTGTTTATTGAATTTTTTATTAACTTTGTCTTTTCCATACCATAGGTAGGCATGCCAGCCATACCTATTGTTAGGCCCTTTGATATTAAGTGATGTCCTCATTTTCCAATTTTATCCAGTCTTGTATCCAATTCATCGAGGAAGCCTGATAGTATAATTTTAAGTCAGGGAGATTACACCCCCCTCTGATCCCTTCATCTACCATATGTGCCCATTTGCTTCTTGGTCTTTTTCCGTTCCATATAAACTCCCTAATGTCTTTTTTCCATACTTCAGATATTTTCCTATTTGTTATTACCGATAGATTTTGGAACAAAAAGAGCATTTTTGGAAGAATATTCATCTTGCAGACTGCTACCCTTCCTAAAATTGACAAGTTCAATCTTTTCCATCTTACCATATTTTTTTTTACGCTCTTCCAGATTTTTTTATAATTATTGTCATACAAGTCTATGTTCCTTTTTGAAATATATATTCCTAAGTACCTTACTTTTTTCTCTGTCTTACATTTTGAAATTAAAGACAGTTCTACATCCTCTTGTTTTGTCATTTTTTTGTAAATATAATCATTTTTTCTTTATTGATCTTGAACCCCGAATGTATTCCAGACTCATTTAGCATGTTCATAAATTCTTCCATATGTTTTAAAGGATCTTCCATGAATATAACTAAATCATCCACAAAAGCCTTGAGCTTATAAGTTTGACCTTTGATCTTGACCCCCGGTATATATGTATTGTTTCTTAAGTTTCTGTTAAATACTTCTTGTACTATTATGAACAAAAGTGGGGATAGTGAGCATCCTTGCCTTGTGCCCTTATTTATATTTATATTTTCAGATTTCCCCCCATTTATTATCAGTTGACCTCTTTGTTCTGTATATATTTGTTCAATTCTTTATAAAATGTTTCTCCCAGTCCCATCTTCTTTATTATCTTCATCATGAAATTCCAGCGTACGTTATCAAAGGCCTTTTCCTCATCGGCAAAGACCATTGTGAATTTTTTCTCATTATGCACTTTGTAGAATTCCACTAGATCTAGAACTGTCCTTATAGTTTGCCTTATTTGCCTATCTGGCAAAAAAAAAAATTGATCTTTATGGATTATCGCTGCAGTATGTTTTTTAGTCTTTCTGCTAATATTGACACGTAGATCTTATAGTCATTGTTCAGCAGTGAAATGGGACGATCATTCCTTATATATTTTTTATCTTTCCCCTCTTTGGGGATTAGCGTAATAATTGCTTTGGTTCATGATTTAGGAATGCCTTTATCTTCAATTTCATTAATGGTTTTTTGTAATGGTAAGATTATCTCATCTTCTAAGCTTTTGTAATATGCACTTGTAAAGCCATCTGGACCAGGAGCCTTATTTGCCTTCATCTCCCTTATAGAAATCGAAATTTCTACTACCGATATAGGGGCATTTAGTCTTTTAATATGTTCTTCTGATACTGATGAAAATGTCTGTTTTTCTAAGTACTTCTCCATGTTTTTCTCTTCCTCCATCGTTAGTTTCTCTTCTTCGAATAGCTTTTTGAAATGTTCTAGAAACTTTTTTTTTATCTTCTCTTGGCTCGTTATTGTCTCATCTCTATGCATTATTTCTGTAATCAATTTCTTTTCTTGCTCTTTTTTCAGTTTGGAAGCCAACCATTTCCCAATTTTGTTTGAGTGCTCGAATGCCTTCTGACAAACTTTTTTCATTTGCCTTTCTATCTGATCCATCGTGTCTAAATTCAGTTGCTTTTGTATCAGTTTAATTTGCTCTTTTAATTTCTCATTTTTGGGGTTTCCCCTCAACTCCTCTTCTCTCTTCTTCATTTCTTTCATTAAAAAGTCAAACCTTTCAGATCTAGCTTTCTTCACTTCAGCTCCTCTTTTTATTCGTAGACTTTAAGTTGTTATCACTAGATCTATCTTTCCTGGGGTCTATAACCCCATTAAAATCTCCTAGCACCAATAAGTTCCCTTTATTATATTCCTCTATTTCCCTTGTAATTTCTTACAGAATTTTCCTTGTTTAGTATTAGGAGCATAGATACCAACTATCACTATTTTCATATTTTGAAGTGATATTTCTATCCCTATGAATTGCCCCTGTTCATCCTTGAAAAGGTCTACCGGAGAGTATTTTTTGTTTACAAACAGTGCCACCCCTCTTTTTTTTTTTAACTGATTGAAGAATGAAAGACCTGCCCCAGTTTTGGATTCCTCAAATATTTTACATTTTCTTCCTTTATTCTTGTTTCCTACAGGCATATCACATTCATCTTGTGCTTTTCTAAGTAATGGAAGACTTGCTGGCGTTTATATTCTGAGTTGAAGCTTTTGATATTCCATGATCCAATTTGAAATGCCATCTTGCCCTTCACCTATCTCCTCCTCTAATTCTTCCTCTTCCACTTGTTTCATTTCCTCCTCTCCTTCTTCTATTTCTAAATCATCCATCTTGTCATCCATTTTTATTTTATCTCGTTCTGTTAGTATCTCTGTCTCCTTTTCCATCTTTTCCTGGTAGTTTTCATCTTCCTTTCTCAATTCAGTTTCTCTGTCAAGATTTGATTCCATCTGTTCTTTTCCTCTTCTATCTAATATTTTACAAAAGTCTTTTGCTTTTTGGATAGAATCTATCCTATATCTTTTTTGTCTACACATACAAGATAATCCCTCTACTCTCTCCCATTTGTAGTTTATGCCTTTTATTACCAGCTTTTGTGTTAAGAACTTATACTCTTGCCTTTTTTTCAAAATGGTTACCGGTATATCCTTGTAAATTCTTATTTCCTTTTCATCTGTCTTCAAATTTTCCTTATAGCTCTGTTGCAGGATCAGTTCTCTGGATCTGGATCTAACAAAGGAGACTACCACATCCCTGGTTAATTTCCTTTCTCTTGCCAACATTGAATTCATCCGAAACACCTTGTCTATTTCACTGTCCCTTTCCTCAATTGATATGTTAATGAATTTTGCCAGAGTGGATAGAATTCTTTCTAACAAATTTTCATTCAGTTTCTGTGATAAACCTCTTAATTTAATACATTTTCTCCTATACCTTAGCTTTTGGTTTAGTAATTGTAGTTCACCTCTCCCTTGGATTTCTTGTACTGTTTTTGCCAATTTTTCATTTTCTACTGTTTTTGTTTTTTAAAATTCCAATTTCCAGTTTCATCTCTTCTAAATATTTATTAATTTTGTCTATCTTTTCCCCCAATACTTCCAATTCTTTTTTATAATCTGCTCTTATTTCTTTCCTTAAATCCTTTAATTCAGATCTTATTTTTTGTTTGAAATTTCTCAATTCAGCTTTTAGCTCTTCTAGGATTGCAGAATGTAGCTCAGGTATCTTTGGTGCTTCTTGTGAGCCCCTCCTTGCCATCAGTGTTTGGGTCTGAGATTCTATATCTTTTAATTATTGTTTTAATTATTATTTTGTTTTATTTTATTTTATATATTTATTTGTCTGTTTGTTTTTAATCATCTTCTGTTCCCCTCCTTAACCAATATTTACTCCGGTATTTAATCGTTCCACGATCCTTGACTTATGTTTTTAGTTCCTCACCAATTTATCATTTAAGTTTGTTAGTTATAACAAAATTGTTTAAGACTGGCCTATTTCACAACACCCTCTGTCAATCGAGGAGAACAAACATACAATCTCCTTAACACCTTCCCCCCAATACTCGCCTTCCCCTCTTGTTCCTTTCAATGCCTCCCCTGCTTCCCTCCCTCCTTCATACAGTAATCCCCCCAGTCAGTTATGTATACAGAAAAAAAATGTAAAACAAATTCTCATTCAGTGTTCCATAAATTACAATGAATTGTGTACACAATGAATTACACTAAATTGTACACCCAACTGCCCATAATACAATGGAAGCAGTCTATCCTGCTAAGTGTGTTCCCTTTCTATATCTTTCTCCAAATCCTTCTTTTATACAGATCCCAGCTCTCTTTTTAACTACAATAGCCCTCTCTTAAACATGAATTTGTGTACCCAAATTACTCCTCTCCCCTAATGATTCCCCCTTATAAGCAAATCTTAGATTTCTGGACTTCTTTACTAACCACGTAATAGCAAACACACACATATATATAGACATACAGACGTGCAGTATATATATACACATACATATATGCATGTATATATGTGTGTGTGTATATATATATATATATATATAGTAATCAATTGTTTATAACATAAAGGAGCCAATGTAAATACAATGAATTACCCTCCTTTTACAGACTTAACCCTCCCTTTCCTCATCAGTTCTTCTCAGGTCTTTCTCCACCACCTTTTTTCTCCTCCTTGTTTCTTTCTTCCACCTCTTTTATCACCCCATCTTTCTTCAGTACGTTCCCAGAAGTAATACCATATAATTGTTGGGGGACAATACTTTCAGAACATAGTGGAAAAAACCTCCATTATCTTGAGGTTCCTTGAGGCTTGTTCTTACTCTTTCCCCTTTCTCCCCACTGGGTTGTTATTAGTCCACTATTCTCATGAGGTAGAATAAGTCTTTCAAACAACTTACACTTCCCAAGTGTCGTTATTTCTCCTTTCTTCCCTCACAAAAGAAGACTTTCCTCCAATCTTCCTTGTCCGAATCCGTTAATTCAGTTCAGCTGAGTTGAGTGTCTTTTCAGTGTCCTTTAAACTTCTTTCAATTCAGTTTCAAACTTCCCACAGATAAGTTATTTGTTTAGAGACGCTTCTACTCAGCTGTCAAATCTTTTCAATTGAACTAATTTACAGGAGTGAAACCAAAGACAAACAAATAAAAAAGTTCTTATTATTTCCTTACTAATGTTTTCAAGCTTTCCCCCTTTTCCCACTCTCTGTTATGTTCTCTTTTAGGAAGGCAGGGTGTTTAAAATTCGGAAGACCACTATTCTTTGGTACAATTTGGCCATTTAAAGCCTGTTTGCTGTTTCATGTTTGTGGGGCTGATACAGCATCGAAGAAAATAAACACTTCACTTGACCTTCAGAAGTTTTTCGGGTGTCTCCCCCACCAACGCTCTTCTTGAATTGCAATAAAAATTGTGGACTTAGCTTCAGCCTTTTTGGCTCCTGCCGAGGCATGGGTTTGGCTCTTTGTTTGGTGTCTCTTCAGACTCCAGGAAACCTCCATTCCCTGGTTGCCCCGAAATGCCCAAACCCCATTGAGCTCTTCTTTCCCTCCTCTCACCTCCTTTTCCCCAAGAGAGGCATTTAGAACTTAATAGAAGGGGAAAAAACCCATCACGGTAGATCCAAGCTAGAGATGGAGCTCCATCTCCTAGCGTCCATTGCCCAGCTGTTCGCAACCAGAAGCCCATAGTGTGATCCTTCTTCAGTTGCCTTTAATATGACACACATTCAGTAACTGGACAGAAAAGTGTTAGGAAGGTTCTTTCTTTAGGTCATACTTGTAAATGACCAGCATGCCTGGGGACAGAATGTTGAATTAATAGCTTCTTTGGATTTATTTAGAAAATTGGCTATACTTGTCATCATAAGGAAAACTTCCATCTGTTGCCTATATCATCAACAGTAAAGTGACGAGCAGTGCTAGATAGTGAGCCTAGGTGAACCAGATGCTGCAGCTAGCATGGACTTGAATCTCTGGGAGAATAACTTGAGAATTTCTCTAAAGTAGCTAGTTTGAATGTTGCACTGCGACTCTGGAGAACAGAGTTCAAATCCCCACTTGGCCATAGAAACCCACTGGGTGACCTTGGGCAAGCTATACTCTCTCAGCCACAGAGGAAAACATAGGCAGCCCCCCTCCTAACAAATCTTGCCAAGAAAACCCCATGATAGGGTCACCATAAGTTAGAAATGTCTTGAAGGCACACAATAGCAATAATCTGGGGGGGTGGGTAACAAAATGATAACTTCATTTTGGAATGATTCTTGGGAGAAATCAAAATGCAAATACTGAATTCTAAGTATTTTCTTTTGTACTACTGGTATTTAGGAATATTCCTGGCAACACATAGTCAGGGCTGGAAGGAGCAGAGGAAATTCTGTATCTCCACCCTCAAAAACTTTGGGGTGGGAAAGAAAACACTTGAGAAGAGAGTGTCTGAGGAAGCTGGATATTTGTGCTCTGAGTTCAAATCTCAAGAAGGTACATTTTATTTTTGACGACATGGGGAATGCTTCTGGTTTCTATAAGGAAGAAATATGATCCTTATGGCTGTGATGGTAATTGGGAAAGGTATCCCAGTTTTGGTCTGGATAAAGACATGAGAAAAAGATGGGGGGAAATGTATAACATGAAATGATTGATTCTACAAAGGAGACAGAAAACCAGCAACATAAAGAGTCAATGTTCTGATAGTTCATAGTTTGAAAGGTGAAATTCCTGGATTTTCCTACCATTAATCTCGCATGTGGGGCATGATCCGTGAGGACCAATGGCATTCTTCTCAGATTCTTCTCAGATTTTTTTTTTCAATCATGTAGTCAACCCTTTGGCTAAAGGTTGAGCCAAACCCTTAGAACTATATCTCCAAGCCTCAGACTCTTTGAAGTTTGCTCTTTGATACTGATGCCCCCCTATTTTTGGCTTTGTTCTTGTAGTTGTTCCATTCAAACATAGCCTCAACCACATTATGAGAAAATACCTGGTAGCAACTGCATTGAAGAGCATCACAGTTTTGAGTGCTTTCATGCTGGATCTTTCTTACCTAGATGTATAATGCTTGTATAATGGCAGTCTGGCCATATGTAATGACAATGCAGTATTCCTGCTCTCTTTGTTGTTTTTGTATCTCATACAGGTTCTCCGCTCAACCCACGAGAATTAATAACTCAGGCTGTTGGTAATATTATCTGTACCCTAATATTTGGTGATCGTTTTGAATACAGCGATGAAACCTTCAAGAAGTTAATGCATTCCTCTCAGGAAATCATAAAAGGAGCCTGCAAAATCTTGCCCCTGGTACTTTACTAAGCTCTTTTTGAATATTAAAGGGAAACAACTGATTTTAATCATGATAATAATAATAATAATAATAATAATAGAACTTAAATGAAAGGAACACTTAACTGTTGTATAAAAATGTAACTGGTTTCCCCAAAAAGACATTGCCTTATATTTTAATAATAAATGTCATGTGTCCAGCCCAGCAGTGCAAAACTGCAATGCAAGCAGACAAAAATATATGGTATAGCAGAATAATATGGATACACATATAGTAATCTATAGGCAGAAGAGTGCAGATACACAGTGGGAATGAAGGTGCTACCCTTTTTCCATGTAGGGTCCTCAGGGGGGAAACTTCCCAAACAGAAGGGAAAAGGTGCACCTTAAAGCTTTCCAAGCCTGTGTATACAATTGTCCCCAAGACCCCATGAATACATCCCTATCACAGAGAAACCTCTGTCTATAAAATGGAGGGTAAGTCACAGCCTGCTGCTGATGTAGTGCAAGGTATTAGCTTAATTTTTTTTTAGACTCTTGACAGCTATTTTTGACTCTTATAACTACACAAGCCTGTTATCTTTTATTTTCTGATAATAAAATTATATTTTTTATTACATATTACAAGGATCTGAAATCAGTTCCACCTCCCAGGCATATTAATATTCTGTAATACAAGAGCCTCCTGATATCGCTTTAGCTTGCCTGGAAAGCTACAGTAGTAATTTCTGATTTTAGACAGATGATTTCCTTCTCAACCAAACTGACATTCTTCAAAAAGAGTCCCACTGAAAATGCAGTGACCTGTACTTTTAACTGGATTACTTTATCAGTGTGTCAAGAAGCTTTTTACAATAAATTTCTTCTAATCTGAAGTACAGGTTTGCATTCTAAAGGGTTGTCTAGATGGTGAAAATACTCCTCATGGAATTCGCTGGGAATCCTACCTGTCTGAATGGGTTCCTGCACCAATCCACCCTATGCGGAAAGCCCAAAACGGCAAAAACAATGCGGTAAAAGCCTTAGTGCCTTTTCCCGTGCTTTTTAAAGAACTGTGAGAGGGTGCGCATTCCTGCTTATTTGGACTATTGAATGACAGGAAATTCAAAGGGAAGCTCCAAGCTTATTGGGTGGGCAATAGTGGGGGGCGGAGCTTGCTAGCAGGTGGCTGCTGCCACTATGTTGGATTTTCGCCTTAGCTATTGTTCGCTAAGGCAGTAAAATAGGATGGTTATTTTTTGTTTTACTCTGTTATAAAATTGAAAAATCACTCTATTGCTCCAGCGCACCTTGGACAACTTTTTTAAAAAAAACTAAATGGCGGCAGCAAAGAACCAATGTGAGTAAATCACTTGCGGCTGCCATCTGGAATGTGAGGCTTATGGGGAACCATTAAGATATGTCACTGCTGCTGCGAGATGCCAATACTATTAGGTACTCCGTTCCCCTCCCCACTCATGTAGATGAGCCCTAAGGCTAGCATATGAGAGTAGAGGAGGAGGAACAGGAGTGAAATTAAAGGAGATCTTTCCATGAGTGTAAAAACGTGCCTAGTTATGAACCTTCTATCAGGATGCAATTTAATTTCAAATGAAATCCCTACTAAATGCTGCCATTGCACCTGAAGAGATACTACAGTGATACATCTTTTCTCTCTCTCTATTTCTCTCTCTGTATGTGCCTTCAAGTGGCCTGTTGACTTATGGCAACTCCATGGATTTCATAGAGTTCTCTTACAGCTTGTCTATACAGCAAAAATACTCCTCATAGAATTCAAGGAGAATACCTTTAGTCCCAATGGGATCCCACAACATTTTGCCATATTCGGAAGGAGGGGGGCAAATACCCCAAATACTTCACGGGAAATACTTCGCAGCTTTCCCCGACTTTTAAAAAAACTCCCAATGAAATGCACATTCCTGCTTGTTGGGACAACCAGTTCATTTTCCTGCACTTTCCCGAAAACAGTAGAAGTTGGAAGCTGATTGATTGGACATGCGCAGGGAGCAGAGCTTGCTGGCACGGCAGCACTCGAAACCACCATATCAGATTTTCGCTGTAGTGATTGTGCGCTGAGGCAACAAAACAGCCTTTCCCCCATTTTTTCTGTTTATTTAAGCAGAAGATTGCACTTCTGCACTTTGGATTTGCCTTTTTTTTAAAAAAAAAATACTGTTTGGCGGTGGCAACTAGGGACAATAAAAATGTGACTAATTCACTTATGAGCGCCATCTTGATTTGCAGACATGCCCATTTGAACAACAAACATGTATGGCTTCACATGCCTGTGATCTTGAAAAAAACATGAGAACAAATGAAAACTGCTGTGAATTGGCATTAGTGCACATCAGTCTACATTTTATTGCCTCGTATAGACATGCCAACAGGCAAGGAATATTCAAAGGTGGTTTTGCCAGTTCCTTCCTCTGAAATATAGCCTGCAGCACCTGGTGTTCATTGGTAGTATCCCATCCAAGTACTAATTAGAGCTGACCTTGCTTAGCTTCCATCATAGAAGGGATCTGGTGCCTTTAGGGTATTTAGGTAGACATCTGATTACTTCTAATTAAGTCTAATTTCTCCTCTAATTACTGGGAATCTAGCTTTTGATTTCAGGATCCTGGTTGTCCTACTTACCTGGACCACATCGTAAAATCCAGAAATTCTACAAAGATTATTGTGTTCTGATGAGAAAGATTGTAAATGAACACAAGGAAACAAGAGATCCCACTTTTCCAAGAGATTTAATTGATGCATTTATGGATGAGATGGAAAAGGTAGGGAAAAATTTATGGACACACATTATTTGGGCTTTTAGTAGTTTTTGGATTTCAACATCAGGAACCTACACCAATGTAATAAAATTGCAAGATTCTCATTGAAAGCAGTACTTGATGTGCTCTCCCTTCTGATGTTATCTGTACCCATGATCCAGTGAATTGCGCAGGGGTGGGGGAGAAATCTTGCCTATGGTTCCCTCTATCCCAGAGTCAGCCTGGATTATAGACAAACATGTCCCAGTATAGAATTTAGGGTGCATTTGAGAGCTCACTTCTGCAAAATTCAGACCAGATATTCAAGAGGGCTTTCTAGAATCCTTATGCATCACTGTGGCAGGTCCCACTTCTTCCAGGGAAGAGGCTAATGTGTCAAATTAGGTCAGTTCCTTAATTGGCCTCCATCACTAGCACTATATGTATTAGCCAAACTATAGTTGAGATGAGCATACTACTGGTAGTAACACTGGATATGCAGAGATTGAAAAGTACAAATACAAGCCTTATTTTTCTTTTGAATACGCACAGTATATTCAGTTATCCTCCTTGGCTCCTATAAGCAGTGTTTTCATACATTGAGTCACTCACAGCCAGTGCGTCATAGCAAGAGCAGAAACTGTTCAGTGCCCGAAACAGAGCTGACCCATATTAGATGTCCCAAAGAGAGAAGCTCCAAATATGACTAGCATTTTTTTGAAAAATGGGTAGTTCTTTCATATTTCCAGATATTCTTTGTACTTTGCTTTTCCCCCCTTTTTTGTTACTAAGATATATCTTGCAATGTATTGGTAATAAGAGCAATGGTCACTACTACATAGTGCTGTTTCACAAACATTGAGAAAATATAATGCCATTTCTACATTAATTACCACCTTGTTTAATTTCCTTCAGGCTAAATGGAATCCTGAAAGCACTTTTAATGAACAAAATCTTCTTAACGTTGTTCTCGATCTCTTTGGAGCTGGTCTGGAAACCACAGCTTCTACCTTCCTCTGGGGGTTGCTGTTCATGGCCCTTCATCCTGAGGTTCAAAGTGAGTGATCAGAATTGGGGAAGATGGAGGTGGTTCCTTGATGGTTTACCACTGGAGCCCTTATCCAATCTTCTGAAAAAAGCTACTTAATATCAAGTCCAGATTCATGCAGAATTAGGATAGGTTGCAGTTATACACACAAAGATTTGTTTCTTTGACAACTTCCCCCTTCAGTTAGAGATCATGAACAAGATAAGCTCAACTGCCATATTTTGGTAAGGAAGTCAGTAATCTCATAATTGACTCCTGAAAGCATTTAAAATCTACTCCATTGCTTGAACCAGCAGTAAAAATAACCTCATCCTTCCAAGTAACCAAAACAGTGTTCAAAAGCCTCCTTTTTTCCTCAGGTGCCTGGTTAGGTTGCTACTCTAATAGTCTCCCTCACATGCACAACAGTTCACACAAACGTACTACATTGTTATAGCACTATTATTTCACTTTAACTGCTATGGCTGCCTCCTGTGCAATCCTGGGATTTGCAGTTTAGGGATAGGCTTCATTAAACTACAAACCCCAGAACACAGGTATAATAGTGTAATTAATCACTCACACAGTCGGACTGATCGCACCAAATAAAGATAAAAGGAATTGGAAAAGAGGCTTGAGCTTCAGTTTCACAACCACCATGCTTCTGTTGCTTAGAAAAAAGTGTGCTTCTCTGTGTCTGTAGGCAAAAGAGGAAGGGAACAGTAGCCAAGTACCTATTTCTGATAGGCTGTAGGTGTGCTTTTTGCTGCCTTTCCCCCTAGTTGATTCCTTATGGGTGGGCAGAGTAAGTATGTGCTTATACATGGTACAGAACTTAGAAGGTTAATTACATTAATTTATTAAAGTGTTAAGTTAGTTTGATTTTTGTTAAATCTCACCACAAAATAGAGTACTTCCCCCACAACTCCACAGATCACCTTTTTAGTGCTGCAGTTATTTCTTCACCTTAACAAATTGGTTAATTTAGGTCATTAGCATTTGTGAGGGGAAGGGTGGCCTTTTCTCTGCCAGATAGAGTTGAGACAGGAGGGCCTCAGGAGCAGAAGAATTAGAATTGAAAGAAACATATCCTATGGTTTTGTGCTGGTTTGTTCTAATCTTTTTTGGCTGCCTCAAGGATTTTAGAACCAAAGAAAGAGGAAAAGAAATGGCGAGTCCCTGTCTGGAAGTGAGGAATGGAATGGAGGGGAAGGTGATTTGTTTGCTTAGCAGGAGGCCTTCAGGCAGCCAGGCTCTCTCAGAATGTCAGGCCTTTCAGAGCTGAAGGCTAGTCTCATTCCCCCCTTTACTAGCCTCTGCCACTGCCCATCCTCTTTCTTTGGTGCTCCAACGGCAGTGGGAAGGAGGCATGTCATGTGTGGATCAAGAGAGGCTTTAATTACCAGGTTCCAAAGCTTTCCCAGTCTCCTGGCACTCCTTTCCCAAACGAAGAGAAAATATACCAGCCTCATGCCCACCTGGATTTCTTTTCCTTCCAAGACCCCTCATTTCTGCCCTGGCTGGTAAGGGCTTGGCAGAGTTGTGGAAGTGGAAGTACTTCCACTGCATAGTCTCCTCTGCTCATGAAAAAAACCCACTCTCGGCTGTTATCAGCTTTTCATAACTTGGTGCTCTCCAGTTAGGAATAATGGAAGGCGTGCTCCAGCATATTCGGAAGTCATTGGGTTGGTAGAAGATGGTGTGTATATTGCCAAACATAGACAAGTTTCTTTCACATGCTGCTACAGATAAAGAAATTGAAGTATATGAAACAGTCTGAAAGATAACTATATCTGTGCTATTCAGGAACTATTAGGACTTGGAACATTAGGTTTAGAAATTAATTTGAAAATGTGAAACATTGGAAGCTGGTAAATTAATTCACTGGCATAGACACTAATAAAAAAAATGTTTGGTAATTATCATTAATTATCTCATTGATTAAAATGTTAGTATTGGGCTGGATAATGGAATTTGGAGAGAATAGCATAGAGGTTCTCACTGTTCAGGTTAGGGGAGCACTTTTTTTTTTATTGGTTCCTTCAAATTAGTCCCTAGTTGTCTTTTTATTGTTGCCTTTCTCCAACCTGGAATTTTCCCCATATGGATTACAAAGGATTGTTGCCTGGGACTAGTGGGAGTCCAGCACCTTTGGGAAATGCCACATTAGGAAAGGCATTTCATCTTATAACCTATCAGTTTGTCACTCATTTGCATCTCTCTTTTCTTTCCACTCCCACCAACACATACACTTCATTCAATCTTCAAATGCCTTGTATGTTGAAGGTTAATCAGGAGTGATTTATTTCACTTAGAGGGCACTGATCCACCACAAGTATAGCAATATGTGAATACCTATAAAGATTTGTCAGTGGATCAAGAGTGAAGAATACTTTTTCTGAAAAATTGGTGAGTGTTTTACCACATGCAGAAACCAAAACCTTAAATAAAAAGGTCTTTACCTGCCAATGGAAGAAAAGCTTAGCTTCCTGTAGAAGAGAATTCTACCACCTGGGAGCAGCCCCTAAGAAAGCCCTAGAGTTCTCAGGAGAACAGGTTTTTTTTTTAGCCTCACCACAGTATATATCTTTACAAGTATATTCCTCCCCAGTTCCCTAAAACATTGGAAACACTGAATAAAGCTATAGATTTTCCTTGTTTTTTTTCTGGGCTGTGAGGCCGTTTTCTGAAATAGTTTCTTTCTAACACTTCGTCTGCATCTGTGGCTGGCATCTTCAGAGAATGGTTGGGTAGGTGTGTATGTGGAGTTTATATACTGTTGGGGAGAATATGTAAATTTGTGTAATTGAATGGTTAGTTTCTGGGTATAGAACTACAAGGCTCGTTAGTATCTGTTTGGCTAATGGTTGGTTGATGGGCCATTATGTGCTGGGAATCCCCCTGTCTCTGGGTGGAATTCTTTTGTAAGTGTTGAGTTTTGATTCTATTGTATTTCAAAGCTGGGAGCCAGATTTTGTTTACTTTTAAGGTTTCTTATTTCCTGTTGAAGTTGTCCAGGTGTTTGTGGATTTCAATAGCTTCTCTGTGCATTCTGACATGATAGCTGTTGGCCTGGTCTAGAATTTCTGTGTTTTCAAATAGCATTTTGTGTCCAGGTTGGTTTATAACATGTTCTGCCACTGCTGATTTTTCTGGCTGCCCAGTCTGCAGTGTGTCTCATGTTCCTTAATTCGTGTTTGCCCACTGCATTTAGTGGTCCCTATGTAAACTTGTCCACAGCTGCATGGTATGCGGTAAAGTCCTGCAGCTGTGAGAGGGTCTCTTTCGTTCGCTGAGCGTAGCATTTCTTGGATTTTTTGGTTGGTCTATAGATTGTTTGGAGGTTGTGTTTCCTCATCAGTTTCCCTATTCTGTCTGCGACTCCTTTGATGTATGGTAAAAATACCTTCCCTTTGGGTGGCTGTTTTTCTTCTTCATTCCTGTGGCTTTTTCTGGGTCTGGCTTCTCTTGTGATGTCTGATCTGGAGTAACCATTAGACAGAAAAATCAGCAGTAGCAGAACATGTTTCAATTACACAAATTTACATATTCTCCCCAACAGGGCTTCACAGCATATAAAACTCCACACACACACCTACCCAATCATTCTCTGAAGATGCCAGCCACAGATGCAGGCGAAACGTCAGAAAGAAACTATTCCAGAACACGGCCTCACAGCCTGGAAAATAACCAAGGAAAATCTATGGATGCCAGCCGTGAAAGCCTTCGACTTCACACTGAATAAAGCCTTTGAAAATATGAAATATTGTGTCTCTCCCATCTCCAAACTTTTACCAGAGGTTTTGCATCTCTAGTGGTGACAGAGTGGAGATGGCAAAGAGGCAAAGAAAGTTGATTCCAAGTTTTAGTAAGCAAAACTGAGGGGCTTATCACAGGAGGGAAGGAAGCAGCAGTGCACCCCGATAACAGTGCCGCCTGCCTTGTCTTATTGCACAATGTCACCATGTTTCAGCTGTTCTCCTGTTCTGATCCCATGGGAGACGGTGGTAAACATGTGTCTTTTTGCTAACTGGAAAAATCTGTTAGCAAAAAGACCTGCCGTTATCACCATGTCCCACAGGACCAGAATGGGAGAACGGCTGACACACGATGACATTGTGCAATAAGGCAGGGTGGGATGTGTTAGTCTCTGGCTTTAAAACCACTTCCCTTCCTTCATGCAACAATGCTCTAATCAACATATGGAGAATGGGGAAAGATAGGCCTGTGTTTTGAAACTCTTTAAGCACAGAGGCCAATTTCCAGTTTGGAAAAGTTTGGAGAACTTCATTACAGAAGTAGGCAGGGGCAAAGGAACAGTGAATGAGGCCAAAGCAACATGGCTGTGGCCAGATGGAATTCTTACGGACTAGACATTGTTCCACCAAGGATAAAGGTGCATGGTTGCATTCAATGCAATACCTTGCAAAGTGCACAGAGGAAGGGTGGGATATATATATCATGTGCTAATAGCCATCTCATACAAATATGCTCAGATTTGTTTATTGGGATTTTCTTCCAGATTTGTTTATTGGGATTTTCTTCCACATACTGAGGTATGTGAGTACTGGATTGCATTCTAACAATTCTAAATTGATTAATATTTCCAGAAAGAGTCCACAAAGAAATTGATACGGTGATTGGCAAAGTAAAACCACCCATGTTGGAGGACCAACCAAAAATGCCTTATACTAGGGCTGTGATCAATGAAATTCAACGTTATGCTGATGTTGTACCTGTTACATTACCTTGCGTGACACGGAGAGATACTGAGATTGGGGAGTTTGTCATCCCTAAGGTACAGTTGTTGCACAATATGTTGTTTAGGGGAAAAATCAATAAATGAATCATGACCTGGTTGCTCACTATATGTGAGAGGGCTTAACAGTGCTCACAGTGAAACATAGTTAGCACAGAAAGATTAAATTAGAACTCATGATTGCATAATGAAAACAATCTGGAACTACTCCCAAGTCTATCTTTCACTTCATTTTAAACTATCCAGAATTCCTGATCTAGACTGGAGATACAAGGACCAGACATCCTCTCCTGTGTCCTGCCTTTTCCCAGCATGTCTAGGAATTTAAACCTCTATTCTTTCTTTACTTTATTACTGTGGTCTGCTTGACATAGACACCTCAAATTCTTTTCACTTGTAAGTTGCAAAATTTCTACTGTTTGTATTTATAGAAAAATGATTATACAGTTTAAATAAAAATAACACACTGTCCAGTAACTCTCAACCTTGACACTTCCAATCTTTTCTCACTTCAATCTCAGCACATCCCTTTTGAATTCAGTTAATCACCAAAATTCTTAGGAGATGACCTAAAACAGATGCTAACTCTATATGCATCCATCTTATACACATATCACAAATGGAACATCTGTACATTCACTGGCTGCTGTTAGTGCGTAAGGAATTGGACCCGTGAAACAACACACACTTTTTATAAGGCTCCACATAGGTTTACTTATATAATTGGTTGATTATATTATATATTGATTTTAAAAAAATGCTAGATAAAATCAGTACAGGATTCTGATCACTTTGTTTTCAGGATACAGCAGTCTTCACTCATTTGTCTACTGCAATGAAGGATGAAACCATGTGGGAAAAGCCACATGAATTTTACCCGGAACATTTTCTAGATGACAATGGGCAACTCGTCAACCGAGAAGCCTTCCTGCCTTTCTCTATTGGTAAGTCCAAAAGTGGGATGACTGATACACATATGTGGAAAAGTACAAAACAAAACAAAGCCCTGTGGCATTGTCTTGCTCTTTCCCCAATGATGGACAATATTTTTAATTCTCAGTTGCATTAAGATGAAAAAGAAGATACACTGCAGCCCAAAATATATTCTTACTTAAAATACATGCCAAGCCCCTTTGATATAAGTCCATGAATTCATACAGACAACTTTCGCCATATCATAGCTAGCATGGAAGGAGAAGGTTGCTCTGAGAACACATACTGTACATATTTAAGCTTCTTTGCCATGGAATTCTTTTGTAGTTGTGCATTTCTATGGAGTCCTGTAGACAATTTTCAGAACTATTCCAGCATGTGATCACCTAGTCAGGCTGAACTCAGTTTCGGGCACACCTTCAAGATCTACATTAAAAGTGGGTATGTGGTGATGTACCAAAAGCAGAATTTGGGCTGACCTGAGAGCATGACTTGCAGCAAAGTCACTGACATGACAAAGTTGGTACAGACTAGAGAAGCTGGAAGCCACTGTGAGGTGACTTGTAATTTGTGGCTGTCATGAAATAAAAGATGTGGTTGTGGTCTGTGAATGCAAACCAAAGGAAAGAAAGAGAGGGACAAATATATTTTTGTGTTCTCATCTTGTTCTTGCACACAAAATATTTTGTTTCATTTCCCTGCAGGTCGCCATTCCTGTGTTGGAGAACAGTTGGTTAAAATGGAACTCTTCATCTTCTTCACCAGCCTCTTGCAACATTTTACATTTTGTATTCCTGAAAACTCTCCCAGACCCACAGTGGAGAGAATATTTTCCCTAATCACCATTCCATCCCCTTTCGAGATTTGTGCCATTCCTAGATAATGTACTCATGATAGCTGTGTGTAGTCATTTACCTGCTTCTAGAACTAAAACGGGGGACAGGACTGAGGGATGTGCATGTAAGCCCCACCACAAAAGGTTATAGAGCACCCAGATATGTGTCAGATGCAAGGGCCTGAAGAGTTTTTCATAACCATGCTGGGCTAAATGCAGTTACAGAGCTACCGTGATCAGGAACCCTGGTTAGGTAAAAGTTCCAAACCGTGGGAGTTCATCTGGATACAAAAAGCCCTCTTCAGACCTTGCTTCAAGGTGTGGGGTGATGGTGGTTGTGGGGGTTTATAAGCACACCTGCAGTTTCAGCCCTACATGTGAGTAGATGAATGCCTGCACAACACTGATGCTTGCTATCCACTGCTTTAGCTAAGAGTCTGAACAAAGAAGACATTTTGAGTGATAATAATTTCATGAGCTAAGCTAATAATGAGGTTTGCACATCTACAGTGCAGCAGGTCAGAGGAGGTAAGCATGACCCATGCAAAAGACCACAGGATCAAGATTTTAATTTTAAAAACCCTCAGCATATTGATTCATAATGCTTAGAAATAATATGACCTTCATGTTAGAGAAGATAATATTATGAATGTGTATTTGTATTTTTAATTTTTTTAAGTGTATGGTTACAATGAAAGGAAAAATAGAAAGAGGAGGGGGAAAGGCAGGGAAGTACAAAGGATTTGAATATGTGCTGGGGCATATACATTAATATAAGCATGAATTTGTATTAATAAGCATGGATTAATTGCATATGCTGATGATGCAAATGACACAAGAAAGCAATCACTGAAATAGCAGAGCAATGTAAATCACAAAAGAATGGTCTTCAAATGTCACTGGGAAAGTAATTAATAATAGCAACTAACTTTTTCATAGAATCATAGAATCATTAATCTTAACTGTATATTTAACTTCTTTCTCTCAACTCCCTCCTGTCCATTTAGTTTTCTAGCCAGTTTGTTATAGAAAATCATATTTGCCCAGCTGATGTAGTGATGGAGCAGAGGGTCCAGTCTTCAGCCCAGCCATTCCAGAGAAGGCAACCACTATAGCAGTAATATCAGCAAGCACAGCATCTGTCTGTAACCCAAAATATGATATAGTAATCATATCTGGACTAATGATTTCCCCTTACTGTTAGTTTTATGTATACCTGTACTGATAGCCATGTGTGTAGGTCATAGGTGCCCATAACCTATCTCAGTAGATTAGAAAATGCAATCAGAACCCTGCTGTCAGACAGTTTTTTGCACAGATCACTGTGATATATTTTGGCACATCCATCCATCCATAAACAATCTAAGTTGTTTATGAATTTGCTTTTCTCTGACTCTGTTGTGGCTTCTATTAGTCTGTTACTAGACCCTACCAGAAATGAAATAGCAGAATTTCATGATGATACAAAATGCCAGTCACTTATAATCAGGTGCCCCTGCCTTTGAGAAACAAGGAAAAGGAGTCCCCTCAGTTTGCAGCCAAGAGTTAGACACAGGCAGCTGCTGCGTAGGACAGCTGGCAGCAAGCTGAGGACAATTAGGGAGGAAGCGAGGGGTGGGGGAGATAAATGGTGAGACTCGGACAAATATGGCAGTTCTTCACTTCCTCCAGCAGGTAGGGGGATGTGAAGGCCAATGAAGAGAGAAACTGAGGACTAGAAAAGAAAGAGCCAACTAGGACCAGTGGTGATGAGGTTTGCCACCCTGAAGCCCATGGCGGCTAGTGTCTGCTCACCTCACAAGAGCACTGAAAGACTGGTGTCTGGACTTCTTAGCACTATCCAGTAGCACTATCCAGGCTACTATAGGAGGTAGTAGATTCTCCTTTGTTGGATGTTTTTTTTTAAAACTGAGGTTGTATACCCACCTGTCAGAGATGCTTTAGCTGTGGATAGCTGCACTTCCAGGGGTGGACTTAAGGACCTTTGGGTTTCTTTCCAAATCTTTAATTCTATTTTCCATGTTTCCAGAGGGGGAACTTGTATCTGACTGCCCTGTAGTGCCAGAAACTAGAGCTGGGAGATTACTAATTCTGTTGTAAAATAGGTTTTATTTCTTCCAGCTAACAGCCAAGCCTTGCACAATGCCAGTGAGTTACATCAACAATCCTGCTATACATACATAAAGCACTTGTATTGATGAGGTCTGGTGGGAGCTGACACCCCCTTTTACTTATTGATACCCATCATTTTAATTGTACACACTGTATTTTGTACTTATGTAATTTCTTCAGAATTCACCAGGCACCTCACAAATGTACAGATTTCTGAGGCAAGGAACAGTTTGTGTCATAGTGAGTCAATAATGCTGCAATATTATTAATGAGAACTGTACACATTTTGCCAGTGCTTTGCTGCTATCAGTGGCTTCCGCTTTGTTTCCAACCTGAGCACAACAATTCAAAATGTTGGGTTTTTTTTAACTTTTAAAGCTCCTACCAACTTGGGGCTAGTTTATCTGAAGAATCACTACTTCCTAAATATTCCTACCTAGGCAGTCTCTTCTCTGGGTATGCCTTTCTGGCTGTAGTCTTCTGGTTCAACAGAAGTTTCTGAATACTTTTCAAAGCTAAGCCTATGGAAAGCAGATAGCAGAGCAGTCTACTTTCCAAAGAAGGAAGAGTACTGGTCTCTCCTTCTTCAGAGGTCTTTAAACATATTTTATGGGTATGACTACCTTGTGTATTCTTGCATGTCAGGGAGGGGACTGGGTCTTTTCTACATCACCAAGTACCCTGAATCCCCATGCAAATGCCCCCAAATGTGCTGTGATCAGGCCATACTTGGCATGCCTTACCCCCCAAATCTGGGGCTACCTGGCCACATGTGTCGTGGTCCTGATTTGCAGCAGTTTGGGTTATCCTATCTGAATGCAAAGTATGTGGGATTCGTGTTTTTCTCTGGAGTTTTGCCCGCTGCCAGTGCCACATCTAATTTTAAAGCTCCAGAGTCAGTTCCTGGTGGAAGGCAGAAGTTTTCTCCCTTCCCCTGTCTCAGAAGCATTGCCTCAGCCTGCTCTCCCGGTTGCTTGTTGCAGGAAGAGGCGCTTGAAGAAAAGCAATTCAAGAAGCAACAGAAGCACTTCAACAAGTGATTGGTGAGTGGGAGAGCAGATGGAGGCAGCACTGTTGAGCCAGAGGAAGGGAGAAAATCTCTCCCTTCTGCCTGGAACTGGTTCCAGAGCTTTAAAATTAGATGTGGCAGCAGCAGCAGTGGGCGAAACTCCTCATGGACAGTGAAGATAATGTCCCTGTGGAGTATAACAATGTGCAGGGTTTCAGAGGGAATGTGGGGGCATGGGGGCAAAACTGCATTCAGAATTTTTACCTGACATGTAGACAAGCCCTAGATGCCCTTTCTAGTACCTTCCAATTCCATTATTCTAGTCTAAATAGGATGTGCTGTTTCTAAGGCATGTGCTACCATGGCCAGATCCTATATGTCTAGGAATGGGTGCAGTTATACTGACTTTAACCATGCAAATGCACTCCTGTTCATCGCCAATTAGTGGTAAACTAAATAAACAATAAACTAATATGTAATTACTAAATACTGGCAATAAATGCATCAATTAAAAAGTGTCTTGAGGGGATATAGAGCATTTAAAAGATTTTGAACTTTGCCTTACAAGTTATGTTCATCATTATAAGATAAAGTGTATCAGAGGAGAGGTCCCCTCCCACCTAATTTCCTGAAGTTACTGAAAATGTTTGGTAAAAACCTTCGGAGAATGCTTTCCACACCCACATTTTTCTATGGATTTTACATGTCTGGTACTAACAAAGAAGAAACTGAAAGGAAACATGTTCAAGCTTTCAGGAAGCGATGTAAGGGCATAACGGAGATGTGAAGAATATGACGCATAAATGAAACACTGCTTTAAACACAGTTCATTTTTTGGAAGAAGGGTGGCATATAAATACAACATATTAACAGTGTAAATCTACATGTTTCTATTTGGAGATCAGCCTTTTTGGATTAAATGGAATTTGCTTTCAGTGGAGTGCAGGATTGCAGCCTGGCATTGGGGGAGGGTGTACATCAGCCCTCCTACCAGATCCTGGAGGGTTATGCCTCCCCTTTCACCCTCCCTGCATGTTCTCACACCTCAAAATGTTGAGGTTCAACTTTCTGCCTCAAAATGGTCAATAGTGCCCCCAAGCCTTGTGGGGGGGGGGACTTTAAAAATTTCACTGCACTGTGGGGCATTTTAGTGCTCCCCTCACTTGTTTCAGGTGAGACCTTTTCCAAACAGGAAGTGACTGGGGGGGATTTAATTCCTTCTAAGTGTATACAGGTAGGGTTGCACCCTAAATGTTTCATGTAAAAACTGGTTTGAGTGGAATTTTATTGCTTAATTTTATTCAGGACAGATATGTATGTGTAGGAGAGAAGCTGTTGTGGTCGTGCAAAAAGACGGTCTATCCAATGCTTATTTCTAAGGGTGAGAGCACACCCTGTTGGAGTGTTGACTAAGTTAAGAAAATTAAGTTTAATTGTAGGTGGATTGCCTTGGTTAAAAGATGTAGGAGGGTGAGAAGATGATGTTGTTCAACTGGCTGAGACCTGGAGGAGTGAAATTTAAGGTAATGTTATTCCTTTTAGTGGTGTGTGGGAGCTAGAGCTAAAGCCTGTCTTGAGTTTTTTTTCATGAAGCCTGCCTCAGTGGACTTTCAACTTTGAAATGTTTATACATCAGCAGTAGGCATAAAAGGCTATTTTGATTACACCAAATGAAAATCTGACTGCACTTTAAATGGCTGTATTGTAATCTATTCTATTACATCATATTTTATTCTGCACTATACTTTACTGTACAGTACTATAATGTGATTATACTGTGCTTTAATATGAAAGTATTTTTATCTGGCTGATGAATCACTCTTACTTCTATCATCAGTATGCACTGAACAAAACAGTACATGCACCATTGCAAAAAGAAGGAAAGGCACACACTTCCTCTGCACATATTCTCAATGGTCACTTCTTTTAAAAATCATTTGGAAATGAAAAGTTGAATTTTCAGTGTAGTAAATATATTTTTATTTTATGATAAATAATACCTCTTGCAGGGAAATAATTATAAACATTCATTTCAAAGTGACATGTGATGATTGCAGGAAGGTTTATATATCCTGATAGACATTGTGATTTCCACAAGTGCATATCACATTCTCAACTGGGCAGTGCCCTAGCCTCACTGGCTACCTTTGGCAAGCAAATTATTTCTCAGAAACATCTTTCCTGTCTTAAATAGGACAGGAAGCAGTAATAATGGCCTGTTCTCTAGAGTTGTTTTAACCCTTACTTGAGATGATGTTTGTAAAGCACCTGAGCATTTGAAAGAAAAATGTTATATAAATATAAAGCATTATTATTATTGAGTGGTGACCTTGAACATGTCTGAACCTGCATGGCAAACAACATTCTTGGCTGTTCAGTTAATTGTCAGTCGTTGCTTAAATCAGCTGTGTTGTCTTGTGTGCTGGAAAAATGCTAAGTTTAAAAGTCAAGCAACAACATTCTGCAGCAACTTGAGGCAGACCCAAATCTTTTTCAAAAAATTATCATTTGTGATGAAACCTGGATCTTCCAGTATGATCCTGAAACAAAATGACAATCAGTGCACTGGAAAACACCATGATGAAAAAAGCACATCAAAGAAAGTCCACATTCAAAGCCATGCTCATTGGATTTTTTACATAAAGGGCATAATTTTGGCAGAATGGGTTCCAGAAGGCAGAACTGTGGACCAGCATTATTATAAGGAAGTTTTTGACAAGGATGAGAGAAAGAGTCAGGGGAAAAAAGGCCAGAACTATGGAAAAATAGTTTCATTCTTCATCAAGACAATGTGCCTGCTCACACAGCACTTTCTGTGAAGCAGTTTTTGGTCGATAAACGCATTACTACACTTGAACAGCCTCCATATTTGCCAGATTGGCACCATGCGACTTTTTTCTTTTTCCTAAAGTGAAATTGGTGCTTAAAGTAACACATTTTGAGTCAGTTGATACAGTAAAGAAAATGGCAGATGTGTTGACACAGCTGACAGAAACTGATCTGCTTCACACCTTTGACCAAAGGAAAACAAGACTGCATCAGTGTGCAAGTGTGAATGGGAATTATATTGAAGGGGACAAGCATTAGAATTGTAATACTTATAAATAAAGATGGGTTACTGTATCAGTCTCGTTATTTAATAGACCTTGTACTCATCCATTAATTTGCATATCATGACAAAAGATGGGACAATATTTTACAGTGCATTCTCTGGTAGTCCCAATTAAAGAAGACCCCTTGAGTCAATAAAATAGGCACAAGTGTTGACTGAACAAGTTCCCATTAATTCAATGGGTCTTCTCTAATTTGCACTAACACCTGAATGCAGCAAATATGTGCTGGTGATTTAGCTGTAGAGTATCTTCAGCTGTGCAAAGATTTGGTGTTTGTACTGTAAAAGCTTGTCAAGCGATAGGACACAAATATCACATGAGAGAGCCTTATACAGTTACGTACAGAAACAGAGATTTTATTTTTGAAACCTCACACATATTCCTCAGTCCTGGGTCAACCAATGACACCACATTATTGAAGATTCAGCGTAGAGAAGGGGAATTATTTCTTCACATCACACATAGTTAAAACTATGCAATTTACTATCGCATAGAAAGCAAGGCTACCCATTTCTACCGTTCATGATAGCTATATTTTGCCTCCAGGATCAGAAGCAACATGTCTCTAAATAAGGGAGGTGGAAAACCTCTCACATCTTGATTTTATTACCTTTCTGCAAATCTCATATGCATTCCCATCCCATCCCATCCCATGTTCATATCAGTTTGCAAGACATCTTTCCTTCTTGCACAGAAATTCACGTGCATTTTATAAATTTTGCATGTACATATGCATTTTCTATCATATATGTATTTGTTTACAAACTTTTCCTAAGGCATTTTATACTTTGACTAAAGTATGTTTTAACAACAACTTCCTTTTTACTAGCCTCTTCATGGATACATGATTTTTATATAAGAAAAGCACCACAAATATGTAAATTTCAGAGGCAAAGTGTACTTTGCCTTGCCGTGTGTCTCAAGAAATGCAAAACAGGCAATCTCAATGGGAATTTCAATAAACTTTTCATAAGCATCTGGTTGGCTGCTAATGGGAATCAGAATGCTTTTGGTGTGATCCAACTGGGAATTTATTATGTTCTTATCAGAATGAACCTTTGTAAGTCTCAGAATTGTGCCTTCTACCCCGCCTTGTAGCTAATCACAAGTTTCTGCTTTTGTATTTGTTTAACTGCTTTTTAGCATAGATTCAACCTGATACTATAGATGAGGAGGGTAGAGAGCCTCCACCTCTGCTAGTCTCCCCTGACTTCGAATGTGAAATCCTTGAACCTTTTGGATCATGGCTGTTTACTTTTTTCTCTTCTTTCCATTGCATTCTCCATTTCTGTTTGAGGAAAACTGAGCACACATAGAAGGAGAAAGACAGTAAAAGGGGCAGGGGAAGGCAGAATGTCAGGAAGGAATATTCTTTCTGCTTCCCATGTGGTTATGTTTTGGACAATGCTTTACGGACAGGTTACTTTTTTTTTTACTGTAACTACCACCGTCCCCTGGCCAACATGGCTACCATGAACAGCAATCCAAAATTTAATATTTTGAAGCTTTGGATCTGGCTTGCGAATCAATAAAAGTTTGTTGTTTGGAGGACTGTGCATCTAGAGTAAACAATGAAAATACACACCAAATAAAGATGATTGAAATGGGCCCCCTGTGTCAACTAGGAGGGATTAGCCAGAGCTAGCCTTTTTCTTTTGCTGCAGCTATACATGTAGACTTTACTCCCTCTGGATTAAATTATTTCAATGTAATATCTATAGCATAAATTATATTGAGCCGGCATTGCTTATGTAAGATGAAACATTTGGCATGAGATCATTCCTTTACATCCTCCTTATATGGCATCAGCAAGATCCCCAGTTGTGCCTACAGTACATGCCCCAGTGAGGTCTGTATAAAGTGATTAGCTGAACAGTGGACATCTGCTGTTCAACACAGCTGTTATGGTTTTGTCCTGTGGGTGCTGAGTGCCATCTTGCCTGCTTTGTTAGAAGTACACGTCAGGAGTTAGAGACTGAACTCCATTATAAAAAGGCTGAACAACTGCAGAACCATGCTGAGTTATAATGGCTGACTGCATGAACTACCAAGTCATGCCTAGTCAGGCCACTAGGGGGCAATGGCATATAGTCCAGCTAGAGATAGAGATAGAGGTATATCTATATCTGTATCTATATCTATATCTATATCTATATCTATGAGCTCAGAACAGAGCTCACTTCCTTCTTCTCTTCCTGTAAATGCTGAGGGCTGGTGAAGCAGTTTCCCCTTCAAGTATAAGTATTTGTACATATTACAACTGTTTGACTTTGAAGATAAAAGTGCCTCCTGCTTATTTGGACTCAAACACTGTGTGTGAGTATTCTTGGGAAAGGGTTGCTACTGAGTCTGCTGAGATCATTTTTTTGGCTTCTGCTGGGGATTGAGTGGCCTATATCATCCCCTAACAGTACAGCTCCTAGAGGTACTGTAAACAAAATCTACAAATATAGATATTAACTAGCTGGACTTGGCATATCATAAACCATTAAAAAAAACTCTCCAAAATGGCCGATAGACCTCACAACAACCCTCTAAGGTAGGCCAGTGGATTTAAATTCCTCCTCCCCATTCTCAGCGTTACACACTTTACCCAGAATTGCTGAGGGTGACTCACTCGGTTGCTGTGCTGCCACTGCTGCCACCACCAGTTGCCTGCCTGGGTCCCAATCTGGGCCACAGACTGCAACAGGAGTGCATTGTGTGGTGGAGAGGGAATTTGCATGTGGGTGGTGATTGGTTGGGTGTGTGTTGGGTGTGTTTCCTGAGCAGTCAGACTCATAATTTAACTGTGTTATCTTTACAATAACCCATCATGTTTTTCTTAGCAAATTCCTCCCCAAACACCTTTGGCTTTCCATAATCTTCTCCTTCAGTTTGAGTAGGGCTAGCTCTGTCATGAGGCCTATTGAAGTGGATATCTTGGGTTTGGGGGTACATGTACTGCTGTCCGTTGCTGCCAGGCACATAGCCAGTCAGTGGGAGAGCTTCGCTCTGTGGAGATACGCACTATGTGCACCAGTCCCACTTCCTTCCAATCTGGAAGAAAGCCCACCCTCTCAGTGCTACTGTTGACTGGAGGGGAGGATCACTCTTCAGTGAGCAATTGAGGGAAGGAGGGAGACAGGCAGGTTGTTCTTGCTCTTCCCCCAGCCCCACCTAAAGTTGATCTCAGCCTCTGCTTGCTTATTTCTCCTTTCCTCCTTGGTTGCATTTTCACTAGATGAAGGTGGCCTCGATTATCGCGGCTTCCCTACCTCTGCTGAAAAGGGGTACTGCTCTCTGCCAACCTCTTTTGTTGCCATACAGTGCGATTTGCAAAGTAGTACAAGTGCTACAGTGTAAAAATTACTTATAAACCACCTCCACCCCCAAATCGTATCCTGGGTGCTCTGATTGTTTATATTTAGAGTACAGTAATTATGGAGCAAGGATGTGCACATTCAAAGAGTGGGGACGTTTGCATTAAATGTCAAATATGCTGCAAAGCTACTTTTGTGCCTTGAAGGTTTAAGCACTTTCAAAGAAATATGTTTAATCTCTAGTTTGACTCTCAAGTGACTGGTTTACAATACAGCATATTATTAACCCCTTCCATAAGATTCCCTGTCAGTTTCATCCATGCCTTGCTTGAATTCATCTGTGGACCTTGTTTTTGCTCTTTGTATCTGGTGCATATAGGTGGAGTAGCAGTAAATAAAGTTTAAATATATACAGTGTGTTCTGTATTTATCTACAGAATCCTGTAACTTGGTTTAACTGAAGTCCTTGTGTGATCATTCTACACTTTCACCAGCAAAAACACTAGCACACCTATTCAGTCAACCACACTAATAGTGGATTACACTGCAGCAATGATCTGAAACAGAGAAGGACTATCCAAAATAGTGGTGAAGGGCTTATTATTAAATATTGCCAAATTATTATAGATATGGGTAGGTAGGTAGCATAGGCAATGGAAAACTGTGTCATGGTAGGCAACAAAGGCAACAGAAAATTTGCTATGAGAAGTTCCAAAGCCAGACTTAGCCCCTTTGTGCCCATTTCCCATTATTTCCTCCAGGATTCCCCTCCAGTCTTTGAGGAATGGAAATCTTGAATGACATATTTGTCTTGCCTGCAACCTTGCATTCTAAGACTCTTTTACCATTTCCAGCTCAGGGAGATTTCTGGTGCTGGAGGTTCCAGCTCAGCTCTTCTCTACAACCTGTGTAGGGAGGGTCCTCCATAGCCTGAACTCCTGAACTGCACCCCTCATCCTTGAACCTTTTGGCACTTTCTCTTCCATATTGGTCACTGCTCAGTGCCGAAGTCATGATCAGGTCTTTGCACACCTCATGGTCCCCCTACAAAGTCCTTGTAGTGTGGGTAGAGGCAATAGAACTATTGGGCTAAGTGGGCATTTTCTTCATCTTCCCAGGACATACTTTCACACCTAAAGTTCATTCAGTACACAAAATATTATAGGCACCTACTACAAGGTATGCATTCAAGACACATATATAAACTCATACATGTTCTGAGCATCTACACCCATAAAGCATCCTTGAATCTTGGAAGCAATGCATGTAGGCAGATTGGTCTTAGTAACTCACACCCATACATAGCTATTTCACAGGAGGAATTGTAAATAACACTCAAGAATCAAAATAATTGACACAATGGTTGCATTGGGGAACAGCAGATGTTATGGTAGAGCTTCACAACAGACAAACAATAAATTAATAAAGAACTAGACAGTCAAATATATTTGCTTCAAAATTGGGAAAAGTTAATTCAAAGACAGAAGAGGAAAAAGCAGAAATTGAGAGGGCCTTAAGATCCAGGCTGGATGGGGGCTGGATTTAGAGGTTCCAGTAAGTGGTGGAAGTTGATTATAAGCAAATTCTGGGTTCAAGGATTGCTTGGAGGTGAAGGAGAGTCAAAGGAGAGGGGTCCCTAGATCAAGAAAGAGAAAGGGAATTTCTAGCAGTTTGTTGCTGGGTAGAACTAATGTCTCCTTTAACGTTCACACATGTTCACACCAACATTCACACCAAGGGGAAGATGGGGGGAAATTATAGGATGCTTGCATCATGCTTGCTTGATGAAATGATGATAATGACAGTGATGATGGCACATTCCAACACCTTTGTTCTTGTATCTCATACAGGTTCTCCCTTTGACCTCCATAACCTCTCCTACAGGGCAGTTGGCAATATAATATCTGAGCCCTAACATTTGGTAATCGCTTTGAATACACTGATGAGACTTTCTTGAAATTAATGCATTTGAATAATAAGCTCCTGGTGGGTGTAACAGGAATCCTGCCTCAGGACTGTCAGGAGTTTGACTGGAGATTAAACAGAAAGAGCCATCTAAGATTTAGTGGGCAAACCGGAAAGACAACTTCTTGGTCATCACTTCACACATAAAACACACTCACCGAGGAGAACCTTCTGAATCAGTCTTTTACCACTTACCAGGACATAGCTAAATCTGGCTCTTTAGAAGTGATTTTAGGATTCTTGGAACTTGGCAGTGATGTTCGGTATTCAACTGCTGTATTTATTACATAAAGAAGGTTGGATCTTTAAAATGTTTCCGCGTTTTTGTATTTGAGGGTCTCCTTGAAAATCAGAACTGACAGAAAGCAGGATATATATGATTTGATAAATAAAATGCAAATTTGTTTGGAGATTAAGAAGACCCAGCTTGGAACGGGTAAAAAGAACAGCATTGTGTACTTAATGTAGTGCTTCCTGCATTATATAATTGTAGAAAATGGAGCTAAATTAACTCAGGGCCAGTCTAGATGGTGAGATAAATCCTCTTAGAGTCCGAAGGGAATCCCATGTGTCCAAATAGGGTCCCTCAGCGGCCTGTCATTTTCAGAGGGAGGGGAACCAAAATTCGGAAAAACTACATGGGAAAAGACTTCATGGCTTTTCCTGAAGTTTTTTAAAAACCCTGACAGAAATGTGCACCTCCGTCCATTTGGACAACTGATTGAATCGCATTCCTGGATAAGAGCACCACAGGAAATATATGACAACAGAGGCGGTCAATCACAAATGCACAAAGCTGATTGGCAGTTTAGTTTATTTATTGAACTAATCTATTGACTGTTTCAAACAATTACAGATAGATTGGCAGTTAAAAAAAATAACACAAGCGCACAACCCGTTGGGATGGTAAACAGTGCAATAATTTACCCATTGACTCCATCTTGATTCGTGTCCCACTCTGTTTAGACAAGAAAAATATGGGTTGCCTGAATTTCCCATGAGTGGTCCAAACTACCATTGAGACACTTGAGCTCTGCTGTGCATTTGCAATAATGCACTTGGATCAGGAATATAATCCCTTGTGCTGACCAACCCTCAGTGAACTGCTGAGTTTCTCATTCTGGAGCTGAAAAAACAAATACCAGACCTGACATTCATTCCGAACCAGGTTGCAGCTTAGGTGCATGCTTTTGATTAGAAAACTTTCACTAGCTGAAAAGCTTAAGACGCAGACACTTCTCCCTGATGCAGATTTTTGGCACAGATTTGATACATAACTTGTTGTTGTTGTTGTTGTCATGTTGATGTTGAAGAATAGGTTGAAGTGTGGTGATTTTAAAAAGAGAGAAATTGAGTTATGTGCAAAAGTGTTAAGAGATGGGTAACTATGGAGATTATCAGACACGGGCAAAAAAGCCCACAAAAAGCCCACAAGGATGATGTCACCGTACTGCGCAGTTTCACATGTGTCATCATCCTCGCATGCTACCTCCGTGCAGCCTGTGCTGCAGTGGAGAATAAACCACTGCTTTTCATTGGTGGAAACTTCCTGTTCCCATACAGTTCCTGGTACGGTGACATCATCCTCAAGTGCTCCTGTTGGACTTTTTGAAGTGTCTGATAATCTCCTATGAATTTTTTATCCTACAGTTTCATTTCAAATGAAATATCTTACCCTTCTATTTTAAAAGTGTGCTCATGTATCTTTCTTCTTTCATTACTACTATACCAGATTATGACTGCAGGATTCTGGTTCTCCTGTGTTCCTGGACCTCATCATAAGGTTAAGAAAATCTATGGTGATTTTAGTACTATTGTAAAAGAGATTGTGAATGAACATAAGAAAACCAGAGATCCCACCTTTTGATGCATTTTTTGAGGAAATAGAAAAAGTAGGAAGATATTTATAGACACTGATCTCCTGAATTTCTTTTATCATTTTTGTATTTTAAATTGATTAATGATTGAATCATAGAATCATAGAATCATAGAGTTGGAAGAGACCACAAAGGCCATCCAGTCCAACCCCTTGCCATGCAGGAATACACTATCAAAGCATTCCTGACTGATGCTGAGCCAGTTCTCTCTCCCATCTAAAGTTCTTTCCACACTCCAAGCACTGAAATAGTTTCTCCCCTGTGTAAAGTAGCTGATTTTGATATCATCAACCATGATACCCTTCTGGTCCAACTCTCTGGGATGGAACTTGGGGGCATTGTTCTGGAAGCAGATAGAGGAGAATCCTAGTTTAGAATATGGCACCTGTATGTGGAGATGGAAATAGTCAAACTGTTGCTTATGTTTTGTTATTTTGTTCACTGTATAGAGGGTCACACAAAGAGCTAAATGACCCTATATTGCTTGCTCAACCAGGACACTCAGTCAATTATTATGTAAACTTCCTCCTTCAAGACTGTGATTCTGTGATCACAATAAAAACTGCAAAATTCTTAGCAATTTCAATTAAACTGGGCTACAATCAAGTCCTGAGTTTTAAACTGTACCATTTTATTTTTAAATGAATGAAATTATTTTATATGCAAGGCCCTTTGATTATATGATTTAGATTTGTTTTAGTGCCAGGGATATATTTTTGATTTATGATTGTTTTTGCATCAGTATTAGCATGCTTTTATGCTCGTGTTTGTTGCTTGTACTGCATTTGTTAAAACTGCAATGGCCATTGGCTTGCTACAAATAAAACTTGGTTTGAGGTCCCTCTTACCAGTCTAATGGATGCAGATGAGGCACACATTTTCAACTATGTGGGTATAGGTGGTGCATGTACCATGAATGGCCCTGGTTCTTCGCTTGCTTTCACTGTAATGTAACATGCAAATTAGTCTATAGCCCTCACTAGCACTGATGCTGCAGAACCTGATAGGTAAACATCTCAAACATGTTTAACAAGGTTTGCTGACAAACTTTGCCTTTGTGCAGTTTCTTTTAGGAAACTAGTATTGGGACAGAGAGAAGTTATAGGACACAATAAGTCATTTGTAAATTTGATTTTTTGGAGGGTCACCCTTTATCCTATACTAGTTCAAAAGTTATTTCCAAGGATGTTCAGCAGGAATCTCTATTACCTCTTTAGTCAATCTTTTGTAGGAGATGTCAATGTGTAGACTGGGGGCTGGTTTACATGGAAGGTTTTATTGCGTTAAGTTGCGCTGTAGTGCTTTCACGCATCAGTGGTGGGTAGTTTATACGGTAATTGTTTACACAGCTATATTTTGTGGCGTTCCCACAGCCAAATGTGGTGGGGGCATGGCCAAGCATTGGAGAGGGAAAGGAATGCCATAGGAATGCCTGCCCTGGCCCCAACTCCGTGATGAACAGCTTAGAAAGTTTTATTCCTTGCTTGAAACAGCATTTTCTTCCAAATACAGGAAAGCCAGAGAGAGAGAGGAGGGGGGGAAAGAGCAGTTCAGCTTGCTACAGCCCTTCGTGAAATCGTTTCTCTCCCTCCCCCATGCACAGGAAAAAAGTTGACGAACTGAGGTTTTACATACTTTTGAAACAGCAGAGAAGGTGAGAAGGAATGCTCCCTGAATGAAAATAGTTGGGAATCCTTTTTGTTTGCAAACTGGCTTGCAAATTAGCAGACAGGATTTTTGCAAGTTTCCTCTAAAGGCTACAGTCTTTCCTCCCTCCCTGCCCCTCTTTTGAGCCCACCCCTGCATCATCAACCAATCACAATGCAGCTCTGCTTTAACCCTTAGCGGAATGCTAGTTTACACTGCAAATAAAGCACTACATTGCAAATATACCGGCAAAAATAGCGACATGCCCTGCCATGCTATATTTGGGTGTTTTACCTTCCCCCCTTCTGAATGAGGCGATGCTGTGCTGCGATCCGTGGGAACTATGAGCTATCTTAGCGGTATATTTAGAGGAATATTTGCCCATGTAAACCACCCCGGGAGTAATTTTGCCAGCAGACAATGCATTAGAGAAGGGGTTTATTATGTCAGTTGCCATTAGGCAGTTGGGAGGGAATGAGGGAAACTGATAACGGGGAATGGTTAGAGTTAACCCTGTTGTAAAGATATACAGTATGGCCTTTATCAGATATGGAAAATATGGCATCATCACGACGCCACATAACCGTGAAAGGGTGCACAGATCAGACGACATCACCCTTTCACAGTTAAAAACAGACCAAAACCTGTCATTTTTAATTGACAGCTTAAGCCATCAATAGATCCTCCTGCTGCTTTTTTGCCGGCATTGCCAGCATGTGATGCCTCTGTCCCTTTAAATCTCGTACTTAGCCTGACAATACCCTCTCTGATGCCAAAACTTCCAGGTCAGATTGGGACATCCAGGTGAGTGGCAATCTTCTTTCTTTCTTTCTTTCCCCCTTTTTTTTACCTTTCCTGGGTTACTTGGGACCTTTAAAATGTGTGTGTGTGCTTTGTGCAACTTTAAGTGTAGTTTTCTTGTTTTTATTTTTAAATTTCCCATGCGATGAAATTGCGCAAGATTTCGAGCGAGGAAGTGAACAGGGCTCTCTGTTCACTTCCACTTTATTGCCAGGGAGCCTTTGCCGGGAAAGGAGTTAAGTGCAGGGGAGGACGTTCTTTTGCCGGCATAAAAATGGGTTTTTCTATGCCGGCAAAAGAATGTTTTAAAACTTGTAGTCTGATAAAGTCCTATGACCCCCACATCCATGTGAGATGCTGGGATGCAGATAAGAGCAAACCCTATTGAAATTTATGACTTCTGACCCAACTTCCAGCAGAAGCATACCATAGAATTGCAGTGGAGGACCTAGAAAATGCATAAAGAGGACATATTTTTTTAGAAGCAAGTAAATTAAACTGTGGATACAGGTCCCATGGATACAGGGATCATACTGTATAGTATTTATGCTATTGCTGTTATTCTAGCCTTTCTTCACCCTGTTTTCAAATAAATTTTATTCTTGTTCTTGAGAAAAGTTCAGACAAACTGTGAGTCACTCTTCCCTTTAGGATTTCAGAATTCCAGATAAGGGATGCTCATCCTGTATTACCAAGTGATATTGAAGGCAACGTTTCAACTATGGAGGTGGAAAAGAAGCTTATAAAGCAAACATTTCTCACATTGCTAAGAATCTCCAAGTCTGTTAAGGATTTGAAATATTACAAGCAGTATATAATCCGCACGTCAGGCAGGCTATAACTAGGCTACTAAATACTGCAATGTATTACAATGTCTATATGAGATGGAAACATTCTTTCATGGATACCTGTTAAATAATACAGATGCCTCAGTTCCTCTACAGTTGAACATATAGAGATGCCTGTTAAGTGATACAGATGGTTGGAGATGTATAACAAATGCCTCTTGTAAGAGTTATACCGTATATTCCTGCGTATAAGACTGCTTTTTAACAATTGTAAATCTCCTCAAAAGTGGGGGGTCATCTTATATGCCCAGCAGATCTTTTCCCCTGCTGTGAGAATGACTGCTTTGTCTTTGAAGTGGTAAATTCCCTGGGCAGTTTCCCCAGCAGATCCTTCCCCCTGCTGTGAGAATGACTGCTTTGCCTTTGAAGTGTTAATTGCCCTCCATTTAGGGATTGTATTTTGGTAAACTTGCCAGGAAGATTTCCATTTGCATAGTTTTTGGGATTTCCTCTCCAGGAGTTTGCAAGTCTGCCAATGTGGCTCTAAAATCATTAATGTGCTTGTTCAAAAATTTGGGATTTGATAGCTTCATATTAACCAACTTCATTATTAATGAAACCTTACTTTCCAAAGATTGAACACCACAGAGATTTTTCAAAGTATCCCATGCTTTTTAAGCTGTTCTCAGTCCTTTAATTTCACAGACTATTCCATCATCTGCAGCCACTGTGCTGTCTGGCTGGTGGGGGGCAGGCTTTCCATCCAGGTGGCTGGCTGGACGGAGGGGGGGCAAAGTCTATATTTTAACTTAAAAATTGGGGGGTCGTCTTATGCACCCAGTCGTCTTATATGCCAGAATATATGGTAGATTCCGTAAAAGATACATCAACACACACATTAATGCATATAGAAAATATCTATGTTGTATATAATCCTCCACAAGGGAGTGGAATACTGTATACATTGAATTGATTATCTTAGAGATAAGGCAACAAAGATTAGTGATTACAAAGATGCATGCTTATTCTTCCGTCTTAAATATCCTGAAATTCCAGTACTTAAGAGATTCTTATGGAGATTGTTGATATTAGCCTGCTTAATTGGACAGCACTGTTCACAAATTTGGAAGCTTAAGACAACCAAGACAGTGAACTCAAGGGAACTTCAAGTAGGTACAGACTTGTTGACAAAAATGGCAGAGAACCCCCAGTCCCTCAAAACTAATAAGATGGAGTGGGGAACCAACCCTGTTTCTGCAGGGTGGAATGGAATGATTGGTTTGCAGACATTATTAGAACAATAGCTTTTAACCAATAGCTGAAAATTATTATTAACACCTCCCCCGTCCCAAGCAGCCAGGCTCCTTTCAGAATGTTGGGCCTTTTAGGCCTGAAAGGCAGATCCCATCATCCCCGCCCCACTCCCCACATGTTTGTATAGGGATGCATTGTGATTCTCTTCAATAATTTATCCTCTAGTGATTATATTCTGGACTGCTTTCAGTTGTACATTATAGTAGAAATATATAGTCTTGCATAATATTATTTGGGGTGAACTAGAATGAATTCCTGCACAATCTTATTTTGCTTATCCAGTCCTATGCACCTGGATAGTTAAGTGAACCCCATCCCATTTTCTTCTTTTGTGATGTTCCCCTCTCAGCCTCTCTTTCCCATACCTCCTATTCTGTTTTTTTTTACTTTTTCCTCCCCCCCCACTCCTTCCTCCTCTTCTTCTTCCCCCTCTATATCCTTTTAATTATACAGTTAAGGTAAAATGGGTACAGTGGTCTTATTAGGTACCTGATCATTTAAATTACAGATTGAACTTGAGATCACTCGTAGCTGCATAGAGAACATGTGCTCTGTTGCTGATCTTTTCAGACCACACTTCTTGATAGGTAGTAGGGAGGCAGAAGGGATACAGTAGTTCATTTGTGCAGAAAAGTGTTCTGCATATGCTCAGAGGCTCTCAACCTATTTCTGATTAAGAAATTTCTACCCTTGATTCATTGACTGATCTTTATAGCTTATTTATTTATTTATTTATTTATTTATTTATTTATACCCCCCTCTTCAGCCACAAGGCTATCAGAAAAAACTGTCTGCTTTTTGCTGCACTTGCAGCGGATCAGTTTCCTCTTACTGTAATGCATCATTCTTTTTGTTAACCATTAACATTTGAAGGGTGAATGAAGTGTACCCGTTAGTCAAGGAGGAAAGAAAAGTGCAATACAGATAACTGATAAACTCAAGTGAAGGGATGCCATACTTTAAAACAGCTGTACCCAACCTGACAGTTACCAGAAGTGTTGGACTCCTACTGTTTCCAGGCAACAATCATTATGGGTTTTGTAGTCCTTGTGGGGAAAAATTCAAGTTGGAGGAAGGCAACTTCAAAAGAAAAAACAAGAATGTCTTCGAAGGAACCAGTAATAAAAGATGCCCCTAGGGTCAACAGTGACAACCTCCATGCCATTCTCTAAATCCCATGATGTGCCCCAACCTACCATCTTCAGTAATGATTTTACTAGTGTCAAGTTGACTAAATAAATGTCTTCAGTAATTAGTATTAATAGCAATGAATTAATTTCTAATGTTTAACATTATCAAATTAATTTTCAAACCTTAGCTCACAAGCTCTGCTAATATTGCATAACCAAGGAGAATCTGTGCCCTTTATGCCTATTTATTCATTAATTTATTTGAATTAATTAATTCATTAATTCAAATATGTATTTGTTATGCACCTTTCAGTCAACCTTGACTTGTTGCAATCCTATCATGGGGTTTTCTTGGCAAGATTTTATTCAGAGGAAGTTTGCCACTGCCTTCCCCTGAAGCTAAGAGTGACTTGCACAAGGTCACCCTGTGGGTTTTCTTGGCTGAATGGGGATTTAAACCCTGGTTGAGTCCAAGGTCTTTATCAGACAAGCCCATTTAAACGTTCTTTTGCCGGCATTAAAAAAATATATATAAAATTTTATGCCAGCAAAAGAACTCCCCCTACCACACTTACCTTCTCTCCTGGCAGAAGACTTCCCCAGCAATGAAGAGGAAGTGAACGGAGCCCCGTTCATTTCCTCCTTTGAAATTCCGCAAGACTTCATCGCGCAGGAAATTTAAAAATATAAATATGTCATGGGAAATTGCAGAGAATGGATATAAAAATTCTAGTATTAATAGAAGCCCATTTTTCAAGGTTAAAAAAATCATATTTACTCTGATGGAACCAAGCTTTTAGGAAGTCATAAGCATCTAAGTTTGTTACATACTAATATAGAATGAAAGTACTATTGTAGAATTGTACCATTGTAACAGTGTGATAAGATAGTTGGAAAAATAAGAGAAAACGTAACTCAGATCAACAATTTATAATATTGTAAACTTGGATTTGTGGGGGGTTTTTTGCTTCTTTATTCACTCTTTCTTTTGAATTATAATAAAGAATACTTAGATAAAAAATAAAACAAAAAATAAAACATAAAAAGTTACATCAAGCATGTACACACACTTAAAAACTTCCAAGTAAACCAGGGAGGGTAATAAAAAGTGTGTCACCTACTTGGATGTTGCAATCTCACCCAGAAGTGTTCTGGCCAGTCCAGCCATTCACGAGGTGAGTATGTGGAAAAAAAGATGCGAGGTTACATACGCCGACTATGCCAGCAAAAAAACAGCACAGCCGATCTATTGATGGCTTGAGCCATCAATAAAATAGAATGACTTAAGGACAAGACATAAACACGAAACGGTGACGTTGTCTGGTATGCGCGCCCATTCACGTTTACGTGGTGTCATTATGATGCCGTATTTAGCGCATCTGATAAAGTCCCAAGTCCAGCATTCAAACCACTACACCGGCTCTCACTCAAATATTTATACCCTGCCTCATATCACAAGATCTCTGGGCAACACAAGACATCAGTTTAAACAATTTAAATTTAGAACAATTTAAAAATAAAAATAATTTAAGCAGTCTAAAAGGATATTAAACGTTTGAATAATTTAAAAAGATAAAACAAATACAATCTAAAGCCATGTATGTATATGGATTTGGATGAAATCATTAGGCCACAAAAGCTTTTATAAAAAGTGAAATTTTGATTTGGTGCCAAAATAAGTCCAATGTTTGTGGCAACCGGGCTTCCAAGGTATTGCACAACCAGGATGCCATGGTGGAGAAGGAGCCCTCCTGTGTCCTCACACAGAATATTGCTCCCATTTGTGGGAAACAGAAAAGATCTAAAATCTTGATAAGGTGGAATATATAGAGGGAGGTGCCTCTTCAAATATTAAAGTTTTAAAACATTGAATTCAGATTGAAAATGTATTGGCAGCCAGTGGAATTCTTTCAAAAACTGGTGTTATTTGGTTTCTCTAAACTATTCAACAGTCTAGTGGCTGCATTTTGCATTACCTGCAGCCTCCAGGTAATCTTCAAGGGCAGCTCTGTATACAGCATATTGCAATAGTCTAACTGGAAGGTTACCAGTACATCAACTGTGGTCAGGTTATCCCTGCCCAGGATACCATGGATACAGAGGGAGACCTGTGCAAAGAATTACACAAGAACATCCAAAACAAAATCAAAGAAGCCTCAAACAAAGTTTAGAAATAGTAAAACTAGAGAAGATGCTCAACTCCTTCAATGGACAATCAAGGAAGTAGCAGACATATATAAAAACAATAATTTCCACAAGTGATGGATAGGAATAAATATCTGATACATGATGCCGTGGATAAAATCTCAGTTTGATTACGTGGTTTGGGTCCAGGTTACCTTCAGGATCGCCTCCTCCTGTACAATCCACCCTGTACACTCAGGTTCTCTGGGGGACATTTATGTACTTCTTTTCTTTATTGCGGTCATAGATCAGCACAGATAAATAAAAGCACAATATACCGGAAACAGATTAAAACATTTAAAATCACCATTTCAGGGTACATGCCCTCATTAAACCTAGACAAATTTTATATTAGTGGTCTTCCAAGGTCATTGTCTGATTTTAATCGCTGCTACACAGAATCTAGCTACATTGTATGATATATTAAAATTGATATCTGAGAGCAGCAAAGAAGTTTAAAAGGAGTCAGTATGACCTTGATATTTACACAGTAAAGGTGATATAAATTTTAAGTGGATGTCTTTATAAAATAAACACTTAAGAGGAACATGTTCTATTGTTTCTACCTGCCCAGAATCACAGGGGCACAATCTGCATTTATGTACTTCAACCAGCCAGGACTAGATTGGTAATGGTCACCCAGAGGACCTTTTCGACAGCTGCCCCTATATTGTGGAATGACCTGTTGGATGAGATCTGACAGCTAAACATGCTATCTGAATTTAAAAGTGCTAAAGACCTATCTCTTCTGGCAGGCCTACTCAGTTGATTTTAATCCATGAATTTTAAATTGGTATTTTAAGTTTATGGCTTTTCTTTGCAAAAGAAGATTCAGGAAAGACTCATCCCGCGCTTTCTGCAAGCGTGCTGATGACTAAAAAGGCCAATCCGGATAAACAAGTCCTATTGCAGAAAGCACAGCAGAAGGTCTCCTTGGGTGATGTTTCTGGGTTGTGATTCTTTTTGCGTTGTTGTTTCTCTTCAAGACTTGTTCGGCGTGAGTTCTCAAATAAGGCTGCAGCATTGTGGATAGTGCATCTCCATGCCTCCAGATGTGAGGCCAGGGCAGACCATTGTTGCTGATCAATTTGGCTGAGCCTGAGATGTTGTTTCAGGGAGTCCTTGTATCGTTTTTTTAAGCGCCTCTCTTATGCTGACCTGTGGCGAGTTCACCCTCAGGTCCTCCCACAAGAAAAATCAAGACTGGTTTGATGAAAACAACCAAGAGATCCAGGAGCTGTTGGCAAAGAAGAGAACTGCTCACCAGGCATACCTCACCCAGCCAACTTGCCATGTAAGAAAAGCAGCTTTCCGTCTCACATGTAGTAAACTACAACAAAAACTCCGAGACATGCAGAACAAGTGGTGGATCAAAACAGCAGAAAAGACACAACGCTGTGCAGATCTGGGTGATCTTAGAGGATTTTATGAAGCTCTTAAAGCAGTGTTTGGACCTACTTATCAGATCTCCAAGATGCAGGCATCATCACCCTGTACAAGAAAAAAGGAGCAAAATCCGATTGCTCAAACTATCGAGGCATAACACTGCTCTCTATTGCTGGAAAAATCCTTGCAAGGATACTGATTTTATTGTAATGTTGCTTAGAGCAGTCACGTCCAAAGAAAAATTAGCCATGATGAGGTCCAACTCCCAGAAAAAGCAAAAGCAAAAGAAGAAGAGCCACCGTTCTGGGCTAGATAAGCCAGTTTCATATGATCTACGCAAAGTGAAACCCCGAGTTTTTAACACAGGGTTTGATTACTGTTTCCTTTGTCATTATACTTTTGCTCCATCATGTTTCATACTCTTTTTCTCCATAGAGGTGGCACTGACATTTTCTGGCTGCTTACTATATTCTGCAAGGCTGAGGTACGATTTCCACATTGTTCTTCTCTCTGGAGTAATAAATAACATGTGGGTGAAGTGCAATAAAGCTGGAAAAGGATTAAGATGTTTTGAAACAATTCCAGCCTTGTGAACGGCACAACCCAGTAATCTTTTGGTTTGTTAATCACTCTTATTGGAATTAAATATAATCATGGAAGTTTCAGTGTTAGCCCATAAGAAGTATGAATGTTAGGTCTTGTTTCAATATGACTCCCCTTTCTAAAACATGAATGCATTAGATATTATAACATACTATTTTAAGAACCTCATCGCACTACACTATAGCATTATTATTCCGCTTTAACTGCTATGGCTGCCTCCTGTGGAATCCTGGGGTTTGTAGTTTAGTGAGGCCTAAGATCTCTCTGGCTGAGAGTTGTAAATGCTCCTCCCTAAACTGCAAGTCCCAGGATTCCACAGGAGGCAGCCAGAGCAGTTAAAGTGGAATAATACAGTGGGTCCTTGGTATCTGCTGGGGTTTGATTCCACACCCCACCACCTTGGATACCAAAATCCGCAGGTGCTCAAGTGCATTTATATATAATGGCATAGTAAAATGGTGTCGCTTATATAAAATCACAAAATCAAGGTTTGCTTCTTGGATTATTTATTTATTTGGAATATTTTCAAGTTGTGGATGGTGGAATCTGTGGATGTCAAGTCTGTGGATACAGAGGGCTGACTACCTGTATAATGATATGACAGTGTATTGCAACAAGGCTCTAAGACTATTTTAGACACAAACTATTTTCACACTTATTGTTTGGCTTGTTATCTCCCACGTCAAATATATTTCCAGTCTGCAAACAGGGGCTGAGATCCAGCATCTACTTATGTCTGACAACTTATGGAGATTTTCAGACCGTGTTTCAGCGTGCCTAGCGCGGGAAGAACTTTCGGGAGAGGGACGGTGGTCTTGCGCAGCAGGGGGGCGTTTTCAGACGCCGTTGTCCCTCTCCCGAAACCATCCGTGTCACTTCCGTGAAGCTTCAGAAGCCGCAGAGCCATATTTTAATCATTGTATGATTATGCCAGCCCCCCCCCTCCCACGACAAAACCTACATCTTTGCAACTCGACAGAACCCTAACAGTGGTGTTTCTGAAGCACTGCCGATTGGGATACTGGGAAATGAGGTCTGTAGCACTATCCCAATCATGGGGTATGTTGTGAACAGGGGGCTGGAGAGATCCCTTGGGGTCCTGTCACAACTGCTTGAGCACTGCTAATATCATTTCTCAGTGTTCTGATCTGCAGCACCTTAGAAATACTTTGGTTGAGGTGCTTCCAGGCTGCAAAGGTAGGTTTTTGGGGAGTAATTCACAAGCATAAATGTGAATCCTCAGTAGTATGAGATCATAAGTCCTGTAACTGCTAAACAGGGGGCCTGTCTATCTGAGGGGGGGAATGTGGATTGATGCGTACTAACGCAAATTCAAAGCAGCTTCTATTTGTCTTAACAGTTTTCTGGCAAAATTGCAGGCACGCGACGCTATTTGCTTTTGCTGTCTCAACAGGCATGCCTGGGAATCAAGATGGTGGGTGTGAGTTAATTATTCCTGGTTTTATTGTTGCCAGTTGCTGCCACCAAACAGTTCTTTTTTTAAAAAAAGCATATCTAAGGCGTGTAAGTACGATATTATGTCTCATCACCTGAGCGCACAATCACTAAAAATCCAAGATGCCGGTTCCAGGCACTTGCCTTAGTAGCAAGCTACCCGCCACCCAAATCCAACCAATCAGCTTCCACTTCTGCTCTTTTGCAAATGTGAATGAATGTGAGTCCGATTGGACAAAAGAGCGACAATGCACATTCTCTATGGAGCTTTTTAAAAAATATGGGGAAAGGTGCAACGGCTTTCCCGGTGGAGTTTACAGTGGATTTTGCCCCCCCTCCTTCTGAAACTGAGATCCAATGCAGAATGCCATTGGGACAGATAGGATTCCCAGCGAATTCTATGAGTATTATTTTGACTGTTAAGACAACCACAGGGTGATTTTCAATTTTATAAAAATTATTGAAGTTATATCAGTTCTTGAGTGTATCGCTTGCTCAGCACTGATCATATTTTATAGTAATTAGCACCATTTCCTTAGCATCAGGGAGAAATGATAGTGCCTTCATACCTTGGTGCCTCTGCCCCCCGCCACAGTTACTAAACTTTGTGTCTACCGTATTTTTATCAGTGATAGCTGAAAAAGAGAGGACTGCAAGCTAAAGTTGGTGATACTGTGGAGACCAGATCAGGACATTTGGTGCTCATATCTAACAGGATGTTTGGTTGTGGAAAGTACCACCAGTACCCTGAAAAGATTATGCCCCTTGCCTACATTTGAATAAATTGTCTGTTTAGAAATTGAAGCTCCAGAGTAGTGAAAGTGTTTAGTTGGTTTATTCAAGAAATGTGCACCCTTCTCTTCCACTGCACAAAGCTGTGTGTTTTATTTTCCCTGTAACATAGCAGGAATGTAAAAGCAATTGTAACATATGGAATGGTGGGCAAAAAAGAGAAATGTTAAAACTGGAAGCATCACAACTGAAGTAATGCACACTAAGGCAGTGTTGGGGAGTGGGACTGCAAGCTTTAAGTTCAAAGTCTAAAGAGGAGTTGGGAATTGTGTGGCCTGAATTTTGTTGGATCACACCTCCCAGCATTTCTCACCATGGGTTATTATGGCTAGCACTGATGGGAGCTGGAGGGCTATGTGATTCCCATCCCTGGGCTGATCTTAACCGGGGTTGTCTATATGGTGAAAATACTCCGCACAGAATTCACTCATAAAACAAGCTGTCTTAATGGGATCCCACATTGTCTTGTCATATTGTGAAGGAAGCGGGCCAAAAAGAGGAAAAACTACATGAGAAAAGCATTTGCGATTTTCCCCAGCTTAAGTTCCAGTGATATGCACATTTTTGCTCATTAAGACAAGCGATTTGACATGAATTGCTTCCCCATACAAGACGAAGTGCAAACCTGTTTGGCTGGACAGGCAGAGGGGGCAGGGTTAGGGTTACAGGGCAAGTGCCCACTGCTGCCATGTTGTATTTTTGCCTTAGCGTGTGATTGCTAAGGCAATAAAATGAGGATTTGTGCTATTTTTTTATTTCTTTTTTTAAAGGTTCTTTCTTTCTTTCTTTCTTTCTTTCTTTCTTTTTTTCTTTCTTTTTGGCTTGTGTGCACCATAGGAATAGTTTTTTTAAAAAAAGTTCAGTGGCAGCAGATTTAAAATGTGAGTAATCCGCTACTGGGGGCTATGAAACCATTAAGATAGGTTGCAGCTGCTGCAACTTGCTATTTCTGTGGAGCAGTCCACCTTTCCCCCCTTCATGTAGACAAGCCAGTTGCATCAGCACAAAAGGTGCTGCTGGAGTTGTCTATTAGTTCCCAGATCCACATTTGTGTGGCAGTTCAAAACAGAGTGTGTATCTCCATACACAGTTACATCAGCCTCATACCACACCAGTGGCTATGGCTCCATCCGATGGAGTCCTGGGATTTGTAGTTTGGTGAGGTACTTAGAATATTCTGCTAGACAGTTCTTCTACATATCTCTAGAGAATTCTGTGCAGCTCACCGAACTGCAAATCCCAGTTTCCCATAAACCTAATCCGTCCTAGTTAAAGTAGGGATGACAGTATAGTGAATGAAGACCAAAAGATCAGACTGTCATGGAAGAGAGGGCTGGTTTACATAAATTATTGCAGAAAGGGATATAAATCCTTGGGAAACCTCATGCACCAGAGCACAGCCTGGGATGTTAATATTTAGAGCAATTAATTGCTTGTTATGGGGTGGGAGGAGGTAACTGTTCAACATTGCTCATTATTTGTTTAAAGTATGATGCAGTAATAACATGCTGGTTTTAGAGACTTTTTTAAAAAGTACTTTTAATATACCCAAATGGCCTACAACCTCCCCATATAATTCCCCAAAGGCAACATTTTAAGCACAGTTAGTAAACTATTAATTGCACTTAAAAGTACAGTAGACTGGATTCCATGAAAGTTTACGCTATAATTTTCCCCCTTAAAGGTGCTACCGGATTTCATTCTATCTTTTTATGCTGAAACAGACTAACACAGCTATGCTTTTGAATACTACTATTGATGTTATACAGTCGTTCCTTCACATTCGTGGGGGTTAGGGGCGGAAGACCCCCGCGAATGTGAAAAAACCACAAATAATAATAGTCCTCCCCCCACCCGCCTGCAACAACCCACCCCGTCGCCACTTACTCCCACCCCCCCACCCTTCCCAAAGTGGTGATGGGGGCTCCTGAAGCCCCCGTCGCCACTCACTCCCACCCCCCACCTCTTCCAAAGTACCGATGGTGGCTCCTGAAGCCCCCGTCACCCTTCCCAAAGTGGTGAAGGGGGCTCCTGAAGCCCCTGTTGCCACTCACTCCCACCCCCTCACCTCTTCCAAAGTGGCGAAGGGGGCCCCTCACTGCCTTGGGAAGGGACTGGGGTGGCGGGAAGGAGGGAGGGAGGCTTTCCATCCCCCCTTCCCAAGGCAGCGGCGGGCTTCGTGAGAAACCCTTCTCTGCCTTGGGAAGGGATGGGGTAGAGAGGGGGGGAGGCGGCTTTCCGCGAATAATCAAAACCGTGAATGTGAAAGTCACGAATGTGGAGGGGCAACTGTATTATTTTTTAAAAAATAACATCATGATGCCCCCCCCCCGCCATATAACGTTTAATTATTTGTAATACATTACTTCTAACCTGTGCTGCAAAGTACTAGAACGCATACAAATGCCAGGAACTGAGAATGCCTATCATGCCAATGTGCATAGGATTCCAGATGATGTGCACAACAAATGTGCCCAGCCCCTTCTTTCCTTCTTCATCCTCAGTCTATCTGGAAGTTTTAAAGTAGCACTGGCAATGGGATAATAGTGAAAGAAGGCTGGAGAAACACAGACTTTTGGTACTGGGTTGCAGCAATGTGTCTGCATTAAACAATGCAATAAAGATTGATCTGGGAAAGAATGGGATTCTGCTACAGTTGATCCTACGGTAGCTGTGTGTGTCTGCCTAGAACAGGCAAGGTAAATAGCAGCTGCCTCCAAAATCCCTTACTGAGCATGCAAGAACAGCAAAATACAAACCAAAGGGGAAAGCAGATAAGCAACCCCCCCCCATCAACCCCTAGCATGTTAAAAAACATAGATCTATAAGTTTGACCCCCAAAATGGGATACATTAGAAAAGTGGAGGCTAATGAAAGAAAATGTTATCCCTGGATGCATTTTGGAATAAGCCTTCCAGTGGTCTCTAGGAAGTTCTATAATTTGACCAGCAAATTAGGATACATAAAAAAAGTGGAGACTAATGAAAGAAAATGTCATCCCTGGATGCATTTTGGAATAAGCCTTTCAGTGGTTTCAAATGTTTTGTTGACTTCTGCTTACCTGACATGGTTGTTTTATTTCACATGTGTGTATTGTTAGTTCTAGATAAAAGGTTTGCTGAAACATGTTGAATTGCTTTCCTTTTTTTTGTGGTATAAAAACCTTTCCTTAGTCCTTCCATGTTATTTTTGCCTCTGGGACAGGACTCATGCCAGGAACATGCTAACTTCACTAACAGAGGTGTACCTATATACAAATGATTTGGGCAAATAGTAATGTTTTTAACTACAGGCCTAAAATGTACAACACTGGTGCCAGTGGAATCTTGGGCCTTGAGTCTCAATTTTGTGGAAAAGGCAGGGTATAAAGAAAGAGATTATGATAAGGGAGTTCCTCAAACAGAGATACCATGAAATTAAAAACAGCCCACTCCCTCTTGCCTTCATAATCTGCTTTTATTGCTGAACACATTCATTAAAAAATTCTTATCCAGTAATCTTAATGCATAGGCATATGCAAGTTGGTATGAGGAGGTGTTGTCTTTTAAAATAAGGGTGACCTCTTTAAGTCTACAGGCCACGTTTATTTTTAGATAAGTCCTTGAGGGCCGTATTTGGGTGGTGAGTGGAGTCAAAAGCAAAACACCAACCTTGTGTGTGTGTGTGTATGTAAGTACATTTAGGCTGCGTGTATGATATTGTAATTTAAAGGTGTTATGTCACTATTGTTGCCATTATATTCAGTGATATATGTGAATTACAATTTATGAGTAACAGTACAAAAAACACTACAATACTAAGGATTCTTTATGGTCCGGTACAGGAGGATTTTGTGAGAAATGGCTCTGTCTCACCTAAAGAAATACTCAGGACCAATCAGATGAAGCAGTCTTATTCAATTTATTTTTACGTATCTGCAGAGACAGGTGATCTCTCAAGAGAGGACACACCCCAGCTAGGCACAGCTAGCTCTTTTGTATTCTTGTCCCAGCCAAAAATCTCCCCCTTCTTACTGCCCATTGGATAGGGCTATCAGAAGTTACAAACTATCCTGAATGCCTAAGTTTTGTAGAGGAAGTCCCGCCCCTGTTTACATGAGTCCATTTAGCCCCCCCCACCCTTTATTTACCATTTTCCATATAAGGCTTTTTAGAGCACCCCCTCCCCTATTGGCTCCAGCTTCAGCCTTTGAACATGCATAGCTAAGAGACCCAGACGTCCTTGCATAGATAAAACTTGTCTGGTCTATTTGAGGATTAAAAGCCCTATTGTCTAGCTAGTTTATAAATGGAGTAATACTACATACATTATTTTCTTATCTACTGAAGCTATTTTTTTAAATCTCTAACAATGTCAATGGTGTGTGTGTGTGACTGCACTGGGTGACACCAACCCTCGTGACGCCACTGCTACTTCCTTACACTCTTTGGGGTGCCAGATTGATGACTCTGCCAGATACATGCACTTTTAATTAAGGCTGCGCAACTGATTCACTCATATGGCAAACACAATCAGGTTGACTGGCCCCAAGCGGAATTAAATCCAAATTTGTTGTTGTTAACTGTTCTCAAATCAACCAATTTGAATCAGGTTGTATTTTGGCACAATTATTGGTTTAGCTTTACCCTGATTTTTGATATTAGTCATGCATGATCTGTGTCACATTCTGCTCCTGGTCTTGTTTTTGCAGAGAGAATGGAGAGAAAGAGAGAAAGGGAGCTGGGTATGTTTAGCCTGGAAAAAAGACGGTTAAGAGGCGATATGATAGCCCAGTTTAAGTATTTGAAGGGGTGTCATGTTGAGGATGGAGCAGGCTTGTTTTCTGCTGCTCCAGAGACTAGAACACGGAACAATGGATGCAGGCTCCAGGAACAGAGATTCCACCTCAACATTAGGAGGAACTTTTTGACAGTAAGAGCTGTTTGGCAGTGGAACACACTCCCTCAGAGCGTGGTGGGGTCTCCTTCCTTGGAGGTCTTTAAACAGAAGCTGGATGGCCATCTGTCAGGGATGCTTTGATCAAGATTTCCTGCGTGGCAGGGGACTGGACTGGATGGCCCTCGTGGTCTCTTCCAACTCTACAATTCTATGATTCTATGAGATTCTCCATCTTCTGCTTCCAATTATGAGTATTTTGGCAATCAGGTGATGCCCATGTATACAGTCACCTCTTTGGTTGCTAGAAGAATGTATTGGCAATGAACAGGCCGCTGGTCTTGCAAAATTCAGCCAGCCACTCTCCTGCTTCATTTCTTGATGCTAGGCCAAATTTTCCTACAATCTTTGATTCTGCTCCATTTCCTACTTTTGCATTCCAAACACCTATGATGAACAAGAAGTCTTGTTTTGGTGTGTGATCAATATCCTTCTGGACTCCAGCATAGACTCTTTAAATTTCTTCTTCTCCCAAATTACTTCTGACAAAATCAGCAATCAGGGCAGTGAAAGAAAGCAGGGGGGTGGGGAGGGCACATGAATTTGCTCATTGCTGGATGTAGTTTTGAACGTGGAGCAAAAATTAGTGGCAGTCTCCAGTCACAGCAATTGTAAGGAAGGATAATATTTTTTTGCTCTTTTGTTTGTTCTCTGTTAGCAAGAGGAGGATTTCAGAAAAAGGACTTTATTAGAGCTAGGTGGCAGCTTTGTGTTTATTCATTTATTTACTGTAGCTTGCATTTCTCTTTTCTTCATCTTAGTTAGATGAAGAAACCTTCAGTCCGTTTCACAAATCCTTACCTGGCCCAGTCCCATCATTTCTTTCTCTAAATGTATTATTTGAGTGAGTTCGTATGATGGTTTCTCTGTTACTCTGGTGGCAGATTTATTAGTCAGTAACATTTCCTTTATGCCCTTATACTTCCATCCAAGCTGACCATAGGTTTTAAAGTCAGCTTTTGCCTTGATTTCAATCTGTGGTGTTTAGTGTCTTCGCTACTTGTTAAAAGCTTTCTCTTGTTTCTGCCTGTATTGCGTGTAGGTGTGAGAGGGTGTCTAAATTGCGAAAATAAACCTCTTGGAATTCGCTGGGAATCCTACCTGTCTTAACGGGATCCTGCATCAATCCACAGTATTTGGAAGGAGGGGGGCCCAAAATGGCAAAAACAATGCTGGAAAAGCCTTTGCGGCTTTTCCCATAGTTTTGCTTTTTTTTACACAGTCAAGGGGTGTGCATTCCTGCTTCTTAGGAGAAGCAATTTGCTTTGAATTGCTTTCCCATACAAGAGGATGTGCAAAGCTGATTTGCCAGGCATGCGTAGGGGGATGGGCTTCCTAACAGGTCAAGTGCCCACTGCTGCCGTGTTAAATTTTCGCCTTAGCGAGCTATTGCTAAGGCAATAAAATAGGGAGTGTGGGTTCTTTTGCTGTTCTTTAAACTTGAAAAATCACTCTATTGCTCCAGTGCACCTTAGACAACTTTTTTTTAAAAAAGTCAGTGGTGGCAAAGTACTAATGTGGGAGAGGACACGTGAATAAAATCTGGCCGAATATAGCATGGCAGGCTCCAACCCTAAACGGAAGAGAGACGGACGATTTCGCAGCAGGGACAGCGTCATCCGAAATCGACCCCCTGCCGCGCTGCTGCTACAACCTCTCCAGCTCAATCCTTGCGCTTCAAGGATCGTCTGAAAATGTCCTAAATCACTCATGGCTTATGGATGCGTCTGGGGCCAAAAACACCATCAAGACCAGTTGCTACTGCTGTGAAATGCCATTACTGCAAGGTACTGTAGGGGTTTTTTCTCGTATAGACTAGCCCTGAGTTACATGCCGACTAAATCTTAGTGCATAAGTAGCATACACATATCACAGGCTTTTTCACATGAAACAGTTACAGCTCTTTCAGTCTACTTTAACTGCCATGGCTGAATCCTTTGGAATCCTGGGATTTGAGTTTGGGAGGGCAGTAGAATTCTCTGGCCAAGAATTCTAAATAACTCATGAAATTACAAATCCCAGAATTCTATAGCATGAAACCATGGCAGTTAAAGTGGAATCAAAGTGTTATAACGGTGTAGTGTGAAAGCATCCACAGGTACCATCACAGCCAGAAATGCACTACAAGGAACAACATTTAACAACATTAAAGCAAATTTTTAAGATGCACCTATTTTTCTGCAATTTTTTAAAGTTAACCCCCCTGAAAGGCCTAGAATGTTTCCAAATTTCATGCACATCAGAGAAAAAGCAAGAGTTATAGCTGTTCTTAAGGCAAACTTTAGAGGTGTCTGGTACAAAAAAACTTGGACCTCTTGGTCTGCTATCTCCCAGGTTAAGCTTTTCTAAGGGGCTACCAAGTTTTCAAACATCGTGTACATATATGAAAAATCAGATTGGTATGGCCATTTTTGATTCTCACTGCAAATCAATGAGCAACATGAAAATTCAGATTTCCAGATTTTGGTTTTGTTTTGGGTCCATATCAGGACCATATTTGGATTCATATCCAAAGAAATCGAAATGGAATCAGAGCTGAATCAGGACTCACTAGATTGGGACCCAAACTGATTCACAGCACTAAATAAATAAAAATTTATTTATTTCACAGCACTATTTTTAGTCCATTGTGGGAGTTTTTATCGGCTACATTCTGCAATACTTTTATATTGCATCTTATGCTGTTTAACTCGCTGCCAGTGCCATTTCTGTGTGGCTTTTCATTATTTGTTTAATATTTGCTGTTCATTTTATTGTCACAAGATACTACTGCTATAAGGTAATATGCACATATTCTAAATTTAACTAATTCTCTTATAAATAAGAAATATAATGCATCAAAGGCTTCCTATTGACTGTTACTACCTTTATTCAGGACAGAATAAGCTCTAGGAACCAGTGCTTGGAAAGTTGTGTGTGCACGCGTGTGTGTGCACATGCCTTCAGTTTATAGCAACCCCATGAATTTCATAGATTTTTTAAAGGCAAGGTTGTCATTGCTTTCCTCTGAAATACAACCTATAGCATCTTGGTGGTCTTCCATCCCAGTACTAACCAGGCCTCATCATACTTAGCTTCTGAGATCAGGGTCTGATGACATTAAACTTGGGTATTTCATGCCATTATATTTGGAATGTTACATTCCAAAAATAATCTGTCCTGTTATTCATTTGAGGGTGGTGGTCCATTGTTGGTTCATTATGTTACTTTTTCTTAGAATGTTCCCACTCCCAAAGCAATTAATTTCATTCCTTCTTTCATTTTTCTCAAAGTTTCATTAGTGCTGGGGGCAAGTGAGAAGCTTCATGGTAAGAGACTTGTATGTTTTCCTTACTTCACAGTATTGCAGAAAGTTCCCAGATGGTGAGGTTGTTTAATTTTCATTTTTTTCAGTCCTTTTGAAACAAGGACTCTGCCTTCTTCAGGGCTCTGTTGCTCTCCTCTATTTCACCTGTTAGAAAAGTGATGCAAAGATACAACACACCACGATTCAGGAAGGGTGTTAGCAGGAAAGTTTCGCCAGTCCTCCTGGAAGCGTTGCTGCCACACTTCCAGAGCAACTCTTTTGGGATGACCGGCTAAGCACAACGCTAAAGCAATAGTCTAGGAAGTGTGGCTGTTGTACTTCCTACATCTTCACATCACTCGCCTCATGGGGGAAATGTGAGCCAAGAGAAGGACAGAAAGGTCTTGTGGGAAGCAAAGAAGATGGAAGCCTCTTAGTAAGGGGCAACACACCCAGATAACAAAAATGCCAAAGAAACAGTCCTGTGGACTCCCACAAAAGGAATGACTGGGTGGCTGTTGTGTTCCTTTGCAAAAGAAATGGTGCTAGAGTCTTGTTAGCACCAAAGCTAACCAGTTGCTTCCCAGTTCTGCAAGAAACACCAACAAGATTTGCCACCACTTTCAGATGTATCATACTTAACTTAATTAACTTAATGGCCTAATGAGCACAGGTGACAGGACAGTAAATGTCTGCAAAATGGATATCTGCATAATCTATGCATGCCATTTTAATATTCTATAATTGGGTTTAATTTAACTCCTAATGCAATCATTCATCAGTTGCAGTGTTAAAATACTGACATACCTGTTCAGGCAGTTGTACGAATAGTGGGTCATACTGTAGCAATAATCTGAATCAGAAGAGGGAAGAGCAGGAAGGAGAGTATGAAAGAGCAGTGAAGGCTGAAACAAGTGCAATCTACACCACAAATATTGGTGAGGAAGAAATAAACTTAGGGGAAGGTATTAACTCCAATGGCTGTGGCCTCAGATTCTGTCTCTTGGCTGTGGACCCAGGTCTCAGTCTGTTGGAATAACCTTACAACACTGTCTATTTGTCTCATGCTGCTTGCCTTTTCCCTGCTGCTGGATTATGTGAAGCGGAGGAAGAGATGTAGTCACTGTCCACCAGGACCAGCTCCTCTGCCTTTTCTTGGAAACTTACTGTGGTTTGACAGACACAAACCAGATAAATCTTTACTACATGTAAGTATTACAGTAGTTTATTCAGTTCTGAGAGCAATGCATGTTATGGGATGACAGCTATTAGCCAAGCCTTCAGAAGTGAAATACAAGATAAAATCAGCTAGTAATAAATATTTTTTAATAAAATGTCTCACTTCTCTTCTGTTTGAAATATTGTTGGTGAGTATTTTTTTTTTTTTGGTAAATACAGTGGGCCCTTGGTATCTGCTGGGGTTTGGTTCCAGGACCTGCTGTGGATACCAAAATCCGTGGATGCTCAAGTCCCATTATATGCAACGGTGTGATAAAACAACAACCCTTATATAAAATGGTTAACAACTCAAAGGTTTGCTTTTTGGACTTTTTACAAAATGTTTTCAAACTGTGGTTGGTTGAATCTGTGGATGCAGAACCCATGAATGTGGATGACCATATATGTATAAATGTTTGAGTGTTCTTATTGGCATTTTCTTATTATCTTTTGCTTACCTGGGAATGTTGTGAATGTTTACTTTCTTATTACAACAGACCCCACAATACACCACAATAAGAAGGTTGTCATAAACCCATCAACTCTAATATCTCACCCATTAACGACAATTAGTGAAGTCGCAGTTTCCTTTGTTTAACAGTGGGAAACTCATCTAGGCATTGTTTTACACCCAAATACCCCTTCAGTATACGAAATTGTGTATAAATAACAATAGCTAAGTGTGCACAGTGCCATATGCCGCCACTCTGTCAGATTGCTGTCTCATCCTCAGCTTCACTTCTGAGTCTTCTTTGCTGCATGAACGTCTGCTCTTCAGGACTGGTAATTATCACCCATACTTCCGCAAATCTATCCCCCTATCCAACCTTTCAGCCTTAATTAGCCTTGTGTGGTTCTTAAGAATGTGAGTGCATGTGTGAATGTTTCCATGTTTATCTTCCAATAAAACCATTTTTATTTCACTTTAACTTGAAGTCTTGGCAGTTAGTACCAGTATACATTGGTGCAAAGGTCCTGCGAGTTACCCGTCTTCTTGCAGCCATACAGTTGAGCTAATTATAATTCCCCTGATCAATACCGTCATTTTGGTGTCACAAGTGGGTCCCCCATAAACCCCTATTCAGGTAACAGGTTTGTGCCACACTAATATTTTGTGTGTGTGTGGGTTGTAGTGCTCTTCCAAATGGGACAAATGTGTTGGGAGTTGGCAGTATTTCTTGCTGTATTTCTTTTTAAAAATCCAAACAATGTTTTTGTTGTTCCCAGCAATTTTCAGGCAATTCCCAACACCAGACACAATATTTTATTCCCACCCTTGCATGGGTTTATTTTTAAATTCTGAGACATATTGGAACAAAAAACTATCCTTGCCTCCCTTCTCTTTTAAATTCTTTTTAGTTAGACTGCATCAGTGAAATGATACTTTTGCACTATAGCATTATAACTCTAATTTAAAAAAAATCAGAGAGGAAAGGTGAAAAAGTTATAATTAGCAATGCAGTATATTTTGGCAAGACTGAGAGGCTATGCACAGAATAAACACTGAATGGCAACACCTATACTCTAAGATCAAAGCAAGCAGGGGGCATCCAAAGTGAGCTTAAGCCAAAAAAAAAAAAAAAAACCAGTCAGTGCACCCAGCCAATTAGAGGGGGATGAAGAGACTGGGCTCAAATACCCAACCTGTTCAATTAAAGGAATTTCACCTAGAAAGTTCTCTTACCTAGCAAGAGTGGAAGAGACACCAGAGCCATCCACATGTAGTGACGTAAGAAAGGTGCTATAAGCAAAAGAAACAAATGGGGTAGGTGACGGCTACAGAATAAAAGACAGTGTCTGTATACTAGAACAAGACCTGGATATTAGACAACATCCACAAAAAGGAAAACCATGGGATTCAAATAGGTTTTCAATATCAAGTATGATGCGGAAGGGGAAACTAAGAGATACAAAGCCAGACTGTGGCCAAATGATGCTCACAGAGAAGAACGTGGAAGGCTACAATGAAACTTTTGTCCCACTTGTAAAGCATATTCAACAAATACATTTCTAATTGTGGCAGCCACAAGAAAGATGTATACAAGCAACTAGAAGTAAAAATAGCATTATTACATAGGCAGATGATAGACAACGTCTACTTGGAGCAACCTCCAAGCTTGGATGATCCCAGAAACAAGATCCTGTAAGCTTCAGAAGAGCATCTGTGAATTGAAGGCAATCTGCCAGAGAACAGAATGACTACCAGAGGCAGATGCTTGACAAGGAAAGGTTTGTATAAGCAAAAGCTGCTCCATCCCTATTTTCAAGTAACTGGAACAACACATAGACCTAGATGTTAACTTACAGTATGTTGATTATTCAATCATGTACTAAGAAAATGAAGAAAGTCACCAGATCATAGATCAGGGGTGAGAAAGTGTGACTTGTGAGTTGCATGGAGTTAGCAAGGCCATTTTTTGTGGCCCCAGGCCTCCTCAGTGCCCCTCATACCAAAAGATAATTTGTCTGAAAATTATAAAGTGGGATTTCTAGCATTTCTAGCACATTCTAGCACTTCTAGCACATTTTAAAAACAGTATTTCCAGGCTGGATGTGGCCTGAAGTGGTATAAAAATGCTCCCTGGGTGCCGTTTACACAATGAAAATGTAGTGAGATGAATTCGAGTTGATCCTTGGTAGTTCACATGTCCTGCGTGACGGTCTTGAGCTTTTCAGAAGGGGGGCCACCTTTTACCCCTCAACCTGCGGGACTTTCCATCCCGCAGTTTGTCCCATGTTTTTAAAAAAGTCATGGGAGGATGCAGAAAATCGGATATGTGAACAGGTTGGGACAAAATATCTCGGGAATAGGTGGTGGCCAGAAATTGATGTGGGCAGGGGCAGGCAAATAGTCTGAGAAGGAGGGGTCAGTCACCCTCCACGTCCCCTGCACGGAGGCTTTTTTTAAAAAATAGATTATCTCACAGGCAATCTCGGCTCTTCCCTGCACCAACAAGGCTTGTGCTTTTCTTAAAGGCTTGTGTCCCTGTTCTTTTCCCCTCCCCATCTTCCCTCTAGGCTGAAAGCAAAGCATGTGTGCGGTGTGTGTGTGTGTGTGCGCGCGCACGCACGTACTCGCTTGCCTCAATAGATTGCCAACCACTCCACTTCTTGGCTGCAAGCAAAACAGGTGTGTGTGTGTGTGTGTGTGTGTGTCTTCAAGCTGCCTAGGTGGCTTTGCAAGTTCCTTCCTCTGAAATATAGCCTACAGCTCTTGGTATTCAATAGTGATTCTTGTGGGTTCTTTAAGACAAACGTTTTATTTTGCAGTAACCTCTGTGGATTTACAGCCAAGGCAAGCCCATTGGGTTTTTTTTTTAATAGGAATTGGGCAGAGGGGGTTGCCTTCACCCTCCTTCTCTGACCAATGCAGACGCTTGAGCAAACATATGTGGCAGCCAATAGCATCGCCCATGGTGGGAAACTTTACAGGAAATACATCACCAAGGTTGTGAAAAAACAAGTAATCGCATCCTTGACTGACAGCTAAAAAAAAAAATCGGAACCTTTCCCCTTGTAAACAACAACAACAAAAATGGGATACTATGGAGATGTAGCTCCGTGTGAGCAGCATTCACTCTGTGACTGCCGGGGGCAGGGAAAGAAGTGGCAAAGGTAGGTGTGTAAAACTTTTATTTTTATATTGTTACAGGGACAGGACTGGGGCAGGAGAGGAGATAGTGAGACGGGAACACTATTTTTGTCCCCATCTGAAAATCTCCTTAGAAAGATAAATGAAATGGGTTTAGAGAGTGAGTGAGGAGGGGGAACAGAAGGCTTCAAACTGTTCCCTTTTTTGTTGTTGTTTGTTCGTGTTAATGCTGTGAAGTTGGTTTCAACTTATAGCGACCCTACAAATGAGAGATCTCCAAATAACCCTGTTATCAACACCCCTACACAGCTTTTGCAAGCTTAGGGTCATGGCTTCCTTGACTACACCTATCTAGCTGTGATCTGGTTATTTTCTTTTCTTACTGCCTTCTACTGTACCAAGCAGTATCATCTTTTCTAATGAGTCACATCATCTCATGATGTGGCCAAAATACAATAGCCTCAGTTTTGCCGTATTGGCTTCTAGGGAAGGTTCAGATTTAATTGGTTCTCAAACCCATTTACTTTTCTTTTTGGCAGCCCACAGCATCCCTTGATTCTCTCCCTGTCAGATTTCTTCACTGTGCAGGTTAAAAAACCATACAAAGAAATTGGAAATACTATGGCATGGATGATCCTGATTTTAGATCTTTATTTATTTAATTTATATCCCACCTTTCTCCCAGTATGGGACCCAAGGTGGATATTGTTTAATAACGTACCATATCTTTACACTTGAGGAGCTTATTTAATTCCTTCATAGCTGCTCTTCCAAGTTCTAGTCCTTTTATGATTTCTTGACTACAGGAACCATTTTGATTGATTACTTTTGATTTTGATTGGTTACTGAGCAAAAGTATAGAAAATCGTTAATTGCTTTGATGGCTTCATTATCCATTCTAAGGGCTTGTCTACACTGGCCAAAAAATGCGGACTCACCGTGAATCTGGTGCTGGCCATGTATGGCTATTTCCAGGGAGGAACTGCACTTTTTTGCCCATAAGCTGACTTTGTGCCTAACTAAGCAAAGTCAGGGAAAACTCCAGGGTTTCCCAGAAACTCCAGTGTGACCTCTGGTTCTTTTACCATGTGGACAGCTGGATTGGGCCGGATTAGGGTGGGTGGCAAGGTCGCCATCCTTAAAAGGCCAGTGTTGCCTGCCACCCACTCTGCAGCCGTGCCCAGCTACTGGTGGAGAAGGGGAAAAGTCTTTTTCCAGGTGCTCTGCTGCCTCTGCTGTCCTGGCCAAGCACACACACCATGGCAGAGCCAAGCACACACAACGCTGGCGATGACGTTGCTGGTTGTGACGTCCCCAAGAGGTGTCCAGCCATGTGATCTGTGGGATGGGGGTGATCGTGGGGCAAAAAGGGGGGTGACATCTTTGGGCTGACTCTTCTTCTCTTGCTCTTCTTTTACATTAATCTTGAAACATTAGTCTTTTTAGAAGAATTTTCAGTTTTAAACATATCCAGTCTTGGGATTTTGCAATATATATGTTAGGAGATTATCAGACAACCTAAATATCCCACCACACAGATGGCAGATCTCAAAAGGGCTTCCCTTTCAAACGACGTCATCCGTGTGTCATTATGCTCCCATGCCCCCACCGTTCCACGAGCGATCCTTTTTATTCACAGGCTAAGCCATGAATTGACCTGTCATTCCATTTCTGTCATGGAACGATGGGTGAGCAAAAAGGTGCCCCGTTATGCTGGTGCGCTGCCAGTGTCACTGGGAGGTCCATGCCAAACACTTCCAGTTGATACCGGGACATCCAGTTGATATTGGCTACAGTCCGGCTTTGTAAGTTACACACTTTTTTTTTTACCCTCCCCAAGTTACTTGGGGTTTTAAAAATATGTTTAGCTGCTTGGTTTCTGTTTTAGACTTGTATTTTTCTTCTTCTTTTTGAATTTCCCACGCAATCTTCCTCTTGCGAGAACAGCCAGGATTTCCTTTAAAGGAAGTAAATGGGGCTCCATGAGAGCTCCATTCATTTCTGGGCTGCCGGAGGGGAGGGGAGCAGTTTTTGCAGCACTGTTAAGGTAGGTCTGATTTTTTTTTTAAAAAAAAAGTTACAGGGACAGGAGTGGGGCGGGAGAGGAGATAGCAAGACGGGGATGCTATATTTGTCCCCATCTAAAAATCTCCTCGGTTCTGCATTGTGCGGGCTTCTTTCTTTTAGTTGTACTTTCTCTCTGATTTTCTGACTGTTTTCTTCTATTTTCTTATTATGTATTATAGCTGCAGAAAAAATTTGGACCAGCAGTTTTAGTCCAGATTGGATGGGTTAATATTGTCATACTGAGTGGGTTCAAGTTGAATAAGGAGGCACATGGACAAAAAGCTGAGAGCTTCGTTGACCGACCATTTCTCCCACTGTTCAGAATGCTAGGCCGTGGAAAGAAGTGTCAAGGCAAGTGTTCGTGCTCTGATGGAATGGACTATTTATGATGTATTGAAATGATTGTGAAATAGGAGGGAAGTATTAGTTTAGGTAAAAATTGGTCTTAGTATAACAATGTTTATATGCACATAAGCAGCAAAACTGGGGCCCATCTCTTCTCTCCTATAATCCCATTAATTGCCAAGGTACTACACTCCAGGTGAAACAACCATCCATAGCTATTAAAGAATACAGTGTCATAGAATCATAGAATTGCAGAGTTGGAAGAGACCACGAGGGCCATCCAGTCCAACCCCCCTGCCACGCAGGAAATATTGATCAAAGCATCCCCGACAGATGGCCATCCAGCCTCTGTTTAAAGACCTCCAAGGAAGGAGACCCCATCACGCCCCGAGGGAGTGTGTTCCACTGCCGAACAGCTCTTACTGTCATGTTGAGGTGGGATCTCTGTTCCTGGAGCTTGCACCCATTGCTCCGTGTTCCAGTCTCTGGAGCAGCAGAAAACAAGCCTGCTCCATCCTCAGCGTGACATCCCTTCAAATACTTAAACAGGGCTATCATATCGCCTCTTAACCGTCTTTTTTCCAGGCTAAACATACCCAGCTCCCTAAGTCTCTCCTCATAAGGCATCGTTTCCAGACCTTTCACCATTTTAGTTGCCCTTCTCTGGACACGCTCCAATTTGTCAATATCCTTTCTGAATTGTGGTGCCCAGAACTGGACACAGTATTCTAGGTGAGGTCTGACCAAGGCAGAATAGAGCTGCAGTATTACTTCCCTTGATCTAGACACTATACTTCTATTGATACAGCCCAAAATTGCATTGGCCTTTTTAGCTGGCAGAATGGTAGAAAAATATGAGAGTGCTCTCTGGGGACTCTTGGTCATATTCCTCTGGTTAATAAAGGGATACTTTGGGGAAATAGAGGGCCTACGGACCCCTTTTTATATTAGGCATGGATCCAGGTAGTGCCAGGTTTGGGTTTTTTTTTTTTTTTTGTCTTTTTACACTTACTATGAAATAAAATCTGATAGTCCTTCAGATAACACAAGGTTGTTGGTTGCTTTTATACACCCAACTGTCTATAGTAAGAAATGCAGGTGACAGGGTCTTGTTTCATTGATCTGTAAATGACGACCATACATATGGACAAGCAGTTGACCTAGAAGCATTTATGGACTTATTTACAAAACAATGTAGCTGTCATTGGCTCAAAGGGTAGACATACCAGCAGAGAATTTCTGTAGAATATCAAACACACACACATACACAAACAAACAAAAGACAGGGATGAATCATCAGTGAAACAAAAAGGTAAATAGTGAATTGTCAGTAATTTATTTTATATCCTTTAGGAGTCATAATGGCAACATGCAGCAGTGGCTGGAGGGAGCAGAGGAGATTCCTTGTTTCCACCTTGAAAAACTTTGGAGTTGGAAAGAAATCACTTGAAAAGAAAATATATGAGGAAAGTCAATATTTGTGTTCCGAGTTCAAATTAAAAGAAGGTACATCTCAATTCCAAGAAGATTGTGTGGTGTGGATATAATTCCAGAGCCTAGACTTACCTCTGTCACTCCATTTGTGCCTAGGGAGTGAAGGAGGCTGGCACAGCAAGAGACAATGGTGGCCCAGCACCAGCAGTCTCCTTCTCAAGAGCCATCACAGTTTTTGTGTATGAACAGCCAACCAATCAGGAATGAGTTTGGCTGGCTGTAAAGGGCAGGATTAAGCAGGCCAACTTGACTGAGGAAGTTTTCAGTCAGGTCTGCCTGCTTCCCATCTAAGCACTCTCCTGAGGGTGCTTCCTAATTCAGCATTGGAGCAGCTTCCCCACCTTCTCTCCCTATTGTCTCTAATTGTGATTGCATATATAGTTTTGTCACAACTTTGGCAGGTTGGGCATGGGGCAGAATACCGTTGGGGAAAATTGGGATGACTCCTGTTAATGGGGGTCCTCTTAAGAGACTGGGGTTGAGGTGTTTGGAGCATGCCCAGCTTGGGCAGTGGCAATTGGGATGGAGGGAAGGCCTTTCATCTGCTTCTGGCCTAGGCATGATGGAGCTGAGCCTGCCCCCCCTCCAAGGCCAGGGCAGTGGCAGTTGGGACAGAGGGTGGACCTTTCATCTGCTAATGGGTGTGGGAATGATGGAGCTGTGCCTGCCTCTTCCTCTCTTCATCCAAAGCCAGGGCAATGGCAGTGGCAGTTGCGATGGAGGGCAGGCCTTTCATCCCATTGCTTCTGGGCCTAGGCGTGATGGAACTGTGCTTGCCTCTTCGTGTCTCTGTCTGTCTGTCTGTCTGTCTGTCTGTCTGTCTCTCTCTCTCTCTCTCTGTGTGTGTGTGTGTGTGTGTGGCCACGACAGCAGCAGTTGGAAATCAGATTGATGGTAGGGTGGAAGTTGTTGAAATCCTGGTGAAACTTCTCAAGTGATTACTTTCCATGTGTCCAGATAACAAAAATGTCATCAAGATATCATAGGCAGAAGAGAGGTTTCTGGATGCATGAGCTGAGAAAGCGTTCCAGGATAGCCATGAAAATGTTTGGATACTGTTCTGCCATATGGGTTCCCATAACAGTGCCAATGACTTGGAGATACATGTTATTCTCAGAAGTGAAGTAGTTATGAGTGAGTACAAATAGGTAGAGTTTGGTGGCTAGGTGTGGTGTAGCTTAATTCAGGATGATATTCATTGATGGCTTGTAGTCCTGGTGTGGGATGTTGGTGTATAGGGGTTCCATAGTGGCTGGGATGATGTTCTCTGTGAAGTCGTGGACAGACTGTATTTTTCTCAGGAAGTCAATTGTATCCCACATGTAGGATGGAGTGCTGATGGCATATGGTGTAAGAATTGAGGTCCACATATCCAGATACCCCAACAATGATTGTTTAAAATGCCCGAGACAATGGTTTTTTCTGGATTGCCTTGTTTGTGTATTTTCAGTAATATATAGAAGATGCCTGGTTTGGGCTCCTGGGGTGTGTTCATTTGAATTTGTACATTGATGGAGAATTCTCTGAGTAATTTGTGTAGTTGCTTCTGATATTCTTCAGTGGGATCTTTAGAGAGGATTTCATAAAATGTAGTGTTGGACAGTTGTCTCTCAGGCTCCTGTATGTAGTCTGACTTTTTCATGATGACCACAGCTTCCCCTTTGTCAGCCTCTTATATAATAATGTTAGGATTGTTTCTGAGACTGTGGATGACAACTTGTAGAAATTCAGTTTCATGTTCTAACCTTCTAGAGGGGTCTATGCAGCATTCCTCTTTTTGTAGCTCTCAAAAACATCTTGCATGTTCGTGCAATATCCATTCTCCTGTTGTAGAGACTGAGGTGATGCTTATGAGCTATTGTTCTGGCTGGTGTCACTCTCCTTGAAAAATTCCTTGAGTAAACTCATAAGATGGCGGTGTGCTAGCTTCTATCTGTGAGCATTCTGCTTCAGGGGAAGCACTCCACACAGTGATCACCAGCTAGAAGAGTGGGGAGTTCACAAAATAAAAGGGGAGACAGGGAATATCCAGAAAGATCCAGAAGTCCCCTCCTGGCAACAAAATATTCAAGTTAGTGGTGACCAATCGTGAGTGGAGGGGTGAGACAGTAGGAAACACCATGCCTGCCTCGAGAGAAGCCTGATCTTAAAGAGCAAGAAGCTTCATCTTTAAATAAAGATATGGGGTCAGTTTAAAAGAAGCTTTTCAACTTGATTATGAGATTTATCCTTCTAGCCAAAGTGTTTCTCTATGTGACCATGAGTTCGTGAGTAAACCGGCATGGAAAATATTTTGCTTGCTCAGAGACTCTGTAATTTCCTTATCCTCATTTAAAACTCCCCTTACTTTACATCATTTATGATAATCTACTGCTTTTTATATTTATATTTCAGACATATCCTCATTATTTTCTTATATAGTGTTCATTAAATTCTTTATTTGTCTTCAGTTTATCATAATAAATATATGCATGCCACCCATAATGTAAATTCCAACCCTCTGAGGCCAACAATTTAATGTGATACAATCTTTTGCAAATAACATGCCACATGCATAAAAGTAATTTTTTAAATTAGGTAGTCCCATGCCTCCTCTGTCTTTTTAATCCTGTAAATATTTCAATTTAATTCTTTACTTCTTTCCTCTCAGTAATTTTTTTGTAATATCTCTATTCCATTCTTTGAAAGGTATGTATCAATCAGTATTCGGATTGATTGGAATAAAAATAGCATTTTTGGTAGAATCATCATGTTAACTGTTGAAATTCTCCCCATTAATGATAGATTTATCTTGACCCACCTTTTCATATATTTTTTAACATAATTGTTAATAACATAATTTTTAACATAATTAACATAACATAATTTTTACATAATTGTTCTTTAAAAGATCAGAGTTCCTTCTTTTTATTGTAATTCCCAGATATTTAACCTTTTTACCTATTCTAAATCCAGTCTTCCCTTCTAGTTTAATTTCTCCTTGCATTTCCAAATTTTTAGTTAAAATTACAATTTTCCTTATTTATTTTTAAACCCAATACTCTGATCGCATTATTTCCTTACACCTCCCACATGTTGTTCTCTTTAGTATATATGCCCCAACTATGCAAGCCGGCCATGTAGAGAAAGACAAATTCTACACAGACCTACGCCAACTCATACAAAAAGTCCATGTAGAAGATAAAATTATTATCCTTGGTGACTTCAATGCCAGAGTAGGAAAGAACTCCAAAGCCTTGAAAGGTGTCTTAGGAAAGCATGGTGTTGGAAACTGCAATGATAACAGATGCCTCCTGCTAGAGTTCTGTGCAAAACAACAGCTGACTATTACAAACAATATCTTTCAGCAGAAAGATAGCTTGAAGACGACCTGGATGCATCCCCGATCCAAACATGACTATGTTCTAGTCTGCCAGAGAAACATTTGCGATGTCCATTATACTCGAGTGATGCCCAGTGCAGAATGCCAAACAGATCATTGCCTTGTCAGATGTAAACTAAATCTTCATCTTAAGCTCAAACCTAAGAGGGGTGGCATCTTAAAGAGGAGACTCCAAGTCAACAATCTTCAACAAGCTACCATGAGAGACAACTTCCAGACAAACCTGCAAACAAAACTTGAAGACCATCCTATAGATCCTTCTCCTACAGTGCTTTGGCAACATATCAAAAAAGTATCATCCAGTCTGTGGAAGAATCCCTCAGGTTCTTCCACAAGAAAAATCAAGACTGGTTTGATGAAAACAACAAAGAGATCCAGGAGCTGTTAGCAAAGAAGAGAACTGCTCACCAGGCATACTTTGCCCAGCCAACTTGCCATGTAAGAAAAGCAGCTTTCTGTCTCACATGTAGTAAACTTCAACAAAAACTCCAAGACGTGCAGAACAAGTGGTAGATCAATATAGCAGAAAAGACACAACGCTGTGCAGATCTGGGTGATTATAGAGGATTTTATGAAGCTCTTAAAGCAGTGTTTGGACCTACTTATCAGGTCCAAAGCTCCTTATACAGTACAGATGGTCAAACATTAATTACTGATAAAGCCTCCATCCTGAACCGATGGGCTGAACACTTTCAAAGTTTGTTTAGTGCCAACCGAGTAGTCCAAGGCTCAGCTATCCAACATATGATACAAAAACCGATGAAAAATGAATTGGACATAGCTCCCACTTTGGAAGAGACCCTTAAGGCCATACAGCAGTTGAAAAACAGCAAGGCAGCTGGGATTGATGGAATCCCACCTGAAGTTTGGAAACACGAAGGTCATGTACTCCATGATAAATTCCACAAACTCATTGTGAATTGCTGGGAAAAGGGGGAACTGCCATCAGATCTCCGAGATGTAGTCATCATCACCCTGTACAAGAAAAAAGGAGCAAAATCCGATTGCTCAAACTATCGAGGCATAACACTGCTCTCTATTGCTGGAAAAATCCTTGCAACGATACTCCTGAACAGATTAGTTCCTGCCATTGCAGAAGAACATCTTCCTGAAAGCCAATGTGGCTTCAGAGCCAATAGGAGTACTACAGATATGGTGTTTGCCCTTAGACAACTGCAAGAAAAATGTAGGGAGCAGAACAAGGGTCTCTGTGTAACATTTGTTGACCTCACCATAGCCTTCGACACCGTGAGTAGGAAAGGTCTGTGGCAGATCCTGGAAAGATTAGGATGTCCCCCCCAAATTCCTTAAAATGATTATCTTGCTACACGAGGGCCAGCGCGGTGAAGTCAGATATGGCAATGCTCTTTCAGAGCCCTTTCTAATAACTAACGGAGTGAAGCAAGGTTGTGTCCTTGCGCCAACTTTATTTACAATCTTCTTCAGCATGATGCTCCAAAGGGCTACGGCAGAGCTCGAAGAAGAAGACGGCATCTATATATGTTACCATACTGATGATAGCTTGTTTAACTTAAGCCATCTGAGGGCTCGCACTAAGACTCTAAACTATCTAGTCCGTGAGCTGCTCTTCACTGATGCTGCTGCCCTTGTTGCCCACACAGAAGCAGCTCTGCAGCACCTAACATCCTGCTTTGCAACAGCTGCAGAGCTGTTTGGGCTGGAAGTCAACCTGAAGAAAACGGAAGTTCTTTACCAGCCTGCACCACAGGACGAACACCACCATCCCCACATTGCCGTCAGCAACTCTATGCTTAAGTCCGTTCAGCAGTTCACCTACCTGGGAAGCATCATCTCCTCAGATGCCAAGATCGACAAAGAGATCGATCACAGATTAGCAAAGGCATATAGCGCATTTGGAAGACTTTACAAAAGAGTCTGAAGCAATAAACACCTGAGGCAAAGCACAAAAATCAGTGTGTATAGAGCCATTGTACTGTCTATTCTCCTTTATGGGTCTGAAACATGGGTGACCTATTGCTACCACTTACGACTCCTCGAACCCTTTCATCAGCGCTGTATATGCACAATCCTGAATATACACTGGACTGACTATGTGATGAATGTTGCTGTCCTTGAGCAAGCAGGGATCACCAGCATTGAGGCCATGATATTGAGAACACAGCTGCACTGGGCAGGGCTTGTTTCTAGGATGGAGGACCATCGCCTCCCAAAAATACTAATCTACAGTGAACTCTCCACTGGTGAGCGTAAGAGGGGCGCTCCAAAAAAGCGATACAAGGACTCCCTGAAACAACATCTCAGGCTCGGCCAAATTGATCACCAACAATGGTCCGCCCTAGCCTCACATTGGGAGGCATGGAGACACACTATCCACAATGCTGCAGCCTTATTTGAGAACTCACGACGAACAAGTCTTGAAGAGAAATGACAACGCAGAAAGAATCATAACCCGGAAACATCACCCAAGGAGACCTTCTGCTGTGCTTTCTGCAACCGGACTTGTTTATCTTGGATTGGCCTTTTTAGTCATCAGCGTGCTTGCAGAAAATGCGGGATGAATCCTTCCTGAATCTTCATTTGAGAAGAAAAGCCAGAGAGAGAGACTCCTCCATATTCCACTATTATTCTGACTACATTTTCTACACTTTCTTCTGGATTAATCAGAATTAAAACCAAGGCATAGGCATAAACCCGAACCTTAAATTGTTCCTCTTTTATCTTTACCCCCATAATGTTTTCCTCCTCCCTAATTTAGTTTAACAATATTTCTAAGGATATTATAAATAACAAGGTAGGAAGAAGGCATCCATGCCTGGTGCCCTTGTGTATTGTACATATCTTTGTTTTGTCATTATTAATCAAAATATTTGTTGATTGCTCATCATATATTGCATTTAGCTGATCTTCCATACTATTCCCTAAATCCCTCTTCTTCCAAAAAAATATTCATAAATGTCCTATTCATATTATTAAATACTGTACTTTTTCAGCATCAAGAAAACTTAGGGCCAATTTTTTGTCTTTTCTTTTATCATAATATTCTATTATGTCCAGGAGACACCTCACATTTTCCCTCAAGTATCTTCTTGGTAAAAAGCCACATGGATCTTCTTTTATTTTTTCTGATAACACTTTTCCCCACCTTTCAGCTAATATACTGGCAAATATTTTGTAATCTTGATTTAATAGTGGGGCTGGTTTGTAATTCTTGGGTTCTGATTATTCTTTGTCTTCTTAAGGTATTAGACATGTAAATGAATTGCTCCAGGACAAAACCTTTCCCCCCTCAACTATCCCATTCATGGTTTGCCACAATGGATCTAAAGTTTCCTCGCTTAGCTTCTTAAAATATATTGTAGTTTAACTATTTTACCAACCTATGGAAGGCTGGAAGGCTGAGTGAACCTTGGAGCCCCGTGGGATCAAACTTACAATGTTGTGGCTGCAGTACTGGCATTTAACCACTGTGTCACCAGGGCTCCTAACATTCTACAATGAAGACGTTTAACATATATGGAGTGAGAAATGCCACATGTCGAAGCTAGGTTCAGGAAAGGAAGAGGCACTAAGTATCATATCACTGGGTACATACACTGGGTAATGGAGCACACCAAAGAATTTCAAGAGAAACAGCTGACTGTTTGATTGTTTATATCAAAGCTTCTTAAACTGTGGGTTGTGACCCCATATGGGGTCACATAACTGAATGTGGGGGTCATGAAATATTTGGCAACCTATTTTATATACCTATATACCCGGGGTTGTGTAAAAATTTCTCAGGCAAAAAGGGGTTGCAAGTGGGAAAGTTTAAGAAGCCCTGGTTTAGATCATGAAAAACTATGGCCCGTCTTAAAGAAATGGTGTAACCTGACGTGTAACCAGTACTTAGGACAAGAGACTACTGTTAGGACAGAATACGGAGAAACTGAATAGTTTCCAGTTGGAAAGCAGGTCATGCAACCCTACATTTTATCACCCTATCTGTTCAACTTGTATGGTGACCATATCATACATAAAGCAGGACTAGACTCAGAGGAAGGAGGTATGAGAATTGGAGGAATGAGCATCAACAATTTTAGATATCCAGATGACCCCATACTACTAGCAGAAAAATTAGCAAAGACTTGGAACAACTATTGAAGAAAGTCAAGGAAGAAAGTGCAAAAACAGGTTTACAGCTGAACATTAAGAAAACAAAATTAAAGACCACAGATGATTTACATAACTTTAAAGTAGATGATGAAGACAGGTTCATCATGATAAAGACAAGTTCAAGATTTTCCATACCTTGGCTCAATCATTAATCAAATGGAGACTGCAGAAGAAGACTAGACTGGGAAGGACTGAAATGTGGTTCTGGAGAAGAGTTCTGCAGACACTGTGGACTGCTAAAAAGACAAATAAATGTGTCCTAGAGCAAATCAGGCCTGACCTGAAAGCCAAGATGACTAAACTGAGGCTTTGGCCATATCATGAGAAGACATGACTCATTAGAAAAGACAATGATGCATAGCAAATTAGAAGGCAGTAGGAAAAGAGGAGGACCCCATTCCAGATGGATAGATTCATCAAAGAAGCCATGGCTGTGAGTCTGCAAGACCTGACCAAGGCAGTTGAGGATAGGGTGAAGTCTCCCATTCATAGGGTTGCCATGAGTCAAAGCTGTTGGCAGCTAACAGCAAACTCATAAAATTGCTGAACATTATAGGACTCTTCCAGACTAGTGCAAAGAAGTGAGAGCTCTCACAACAGAGCTCCTCACTTATTGCTGGTTGGTGCTTCTTGGTGCTGCCTCTGCATCTGCTCACAGCCTCTGCTCTTCTGGAAAGGTGTAGCAGGGGTTGTATTGGTGCACTAAGGGCCTGTCTACACTGCAGATATACAGCAGTTTGACACCACTTTATCCACCATAGTTCTATCCTATGGAATTCTAATATTTTTAGTTTGGTGAGGCAACAGAGTTCTCTGATAGAAAAGGCTAAATACTTCACAAAAGTACAAATACCAGGATTCTATAAGCTAGAACTATGCTGGATAAAGTGATGTCAAACTGCTGTATTTCTGTAGTGTAGTCAGGCCCTAAGACAAGACACTGACAGTCTGTGTGGTTTCTCAAGATTTGCCAACATACCTAAAACCCACCTAATACATAAAATACTACAGGCACCCTCCACCTCCCATTCTGGAGTACAGAATCTGAGTACAGAACAGTACTGGTGTCAGGCAGTACTGATTCAATGGTTAATCACCTCTACTACAGCAAAGGTTTCTAGGTTTTTGTTATTAGACTATTTGCAGGGCCAAGTAGTTTCTCAGTAGCAAATGAAAGCCATTCACACCTTAACACCTTAATATGTGAAGAGGTGATCCTCCCAGTTTACACAATTGGCATAGACTCCGTAACTTTATTTGGGGGTATTTTAAACATCAATGTTGGTTTGTATTTTTTACTAACTCACTGTGTGATAGGTGAATGGCAGAGTGATTTCATTACCATAGAAAGGATCCGGATGATTACAAAAGTGCATCATCCATACATAGCTCTGAACCAAATGTAACTACATAGAAAAGTAAATGTTTGTGGTAGTATTTAAGGGCATCTGGGTGACAATGCTTTCTTGTCTGGATTGTTATGTCATCCAACTGCTTGCATAACATTCACTTAATGAGAAGCAGGATACAGATGATGACAATAACTACACAACTCTAATATTTTTGTTGTTCTTCTGTCTCATACAGGTTCTCCTTTTGACCCACGTGACCTCCTCTGTAGGGCAATTGGTAATATTTTCTGTATTTTAGCATTTGGTGATCGTTTTGAATACAATGACGAAACCTTCTTAAAGCTAGTGCATTTGGCTGAAGAGATCATGAAGGGACTCACCAAAAACGCACCCCAGGTATCTTCAAGAGTTTGACTGGGGATTAAAGGGGAGTAGCTGATCTGAGATTTCCTGGGCAAATGGGCAAGGAAGCCTCTCTGTATTAGGACTTTTTCAGACTGGCTATATACTCGGTTTCTGGCACAGAACAGGGCTGCTGAAAGTTTTCACTTTTAGACAACATCGCCCATTCCGTGCTGTTTCTGTGCTGCTACAGTAATTTTTTCACAACAAAAAGTCGTGAATAGACCACCCGTTCTGTGTCTTTCACGGAATCATAGGTGGTCCAAAAGGTGCCCTGTTCCTCTCCCATTATGCTGGTGCAATGCCAGCCGCGAGGGAGAGGTCCGTGCTGAACCCTTCCGGTGAAGATTGGGACAAGGAGGTAAACGACACCCTTTCCCTCCCCCTCCCCAGGTTACTTATTTTTTAAAAAAAAATGTTTTGGGGCTTGGTTTTTTATTTTGACATTTTGTTTTACTTTTATTTTTAAATTTCTCATGCCACTGTTCTCTCACAAGAATGAGCGGGATTTCACTTCTGGGTCATAAATGCAGCCTTACGATGGCTGCGTTTACTCCCAGCCAGCAAGGGGAGGACGTTTCTGCTGTGAGATCAAGGTAAATGTCTGAATATTTTCCTTGATTCCGTGGCAGGAACAGGAGTGGGGCTAGTGAGGCAGGAATGGTGCATTTTGGCCCCATCTGAAAAAGTCCTTAGTCTTTCACCATTTGTCAGGGCACGGCTATAAAACTATCTCTTCAGAATAAATTTTAGCATCCTTGGGAGTTGTCATTGACGCTAAACATCTAAGCTGCTGTGTTATTAGAGCAGGAGGATATGGTCTTCAAAAGTGTTTGTATCGTTTGTGTTTTGAATGATTTGTTTTGCTATTTATTTTGTGAGTTGTCTTGAAAATTGGAACTGGTAGAAAGGCAGTATATAAATTATTTGATAAATGATAGAAAATTTGTGTTTGAAGCCTGAGGACACAAAGCTTGAACTGGTGATGGAGGAGCAAGATACAGAACTGATAAAGAAGGAGAGGAAGAGTACTGCACTTCTTGTATTGCTCACTGTATAAAATTGAAAAAGGGAGGGGGGAAGCAATCTAGTTACATCTTTAAGACTGATTTATTTGGACACTGTATAAAATGGAGCTTGTTTAATTAAATGAGTAATGAATTTCACTACTAAGGAGATTATCAGACACGGCAAAAACCACATCACAAGATCACAACAAGAACAGCAATGGGCAAGGTTATCAAACAACATCGTCCTCCAGTGTTCTGGGGGTGTAGTGCTGACGTTAGTAAGGTGTCCTTTTTTATTGGTGGCTTGTCCTCATCAATTAAAAAGGGAAGTCTCGTCTGCAACAGTACTATGCCCCGGGAATGACAAAGGACATGGGTATCTGATAATGTCGCCCTTTCTGTTCGCATAGAGTTCTTCGGACGTGGTTTGGAACACAGTTTTTTGCCGCATTTCACTGCATTTGATAATCTCCAATTTCTTTCTAGAGGTGGTGAAAAATCCTAATCCTGACAATAATTCATAATCAGGTTATTGTTTGGCTGGGTGCTTTTAATCAGAAAACCACCAAAGATGAAAAGGTTAAGAAGGGGCTTTTCCCCAGTCTATCTTTTTGATCCAGGTTAGATGATGAAGATGACAGTGATAGTTGCTGTTGGTTTAATTGTTGTTGTTGTTGTTTTATGTGTGAGTGTGAAGAGGTGAGTAATAAGGAACTTTCTAACACAATCTATGCCCTCCAACTGTCCTGATTTGGCAGGGACAGTCCCAATTAATCTTCTACTGTCCCAATTTTTCAGCTGTTTTTAACATGCCCCAGTTTCTCTCTTCTCCCAATCCCCCTCTTTGTCCTCAGCTTCCTTCAGTTGCTGCAAGCTGAGTTCAAAGTGCAAAAATAGTTTGCATTCAATTAACTTAGCAAGGGGTGGGGTTAGAATCTTTCCCTTCCCAGGAGGCAAACTGCTGCAGCATCTCCTAGGTTTATTTATTTATTTAGGTATTTATACCCCGCTCTTCGGCCAGAAAGACTCCAAGAATGGCTTACAAATTGCTTAAGCAATAGCAATTTACACATCTACACCCATTAAGCGGTTTCTAATGTGTGTTAGGTTGTCTGTTCTTCCTCATGCCATTGTGGCTTCACTCTGATGTTATCTGGACACACATACGCTAGGTTTAGTCTGTGAAATGTTGAACGGTATGACAATGCATTTTAATTTCAAGTGAACTATCTAATACTGCATTTGGATATTAAAAAAAAAAAACACCTCATGTATCTTTCTTCTTTGATTACTACTATACCAGCTTATGTCTCTAGGAGACTGGTTCTCCTATTTTCCTGGACCTCATCATAAAATTAAGAAAGACTTTGATAATTACAGTGCTATAGTAAGTGGGATTGTCAATGAACATAAGAAAACCAGAGATCCCACCTGTCCAAGAGATCTGATTGATGCATTTTTGGAGGAGATAGAAAAGGTAAGAAGATACTTGTGGACACTCATCTCCTGAACTTATTTTATAGTTTATCAGTGACGTAAATCCCTCTGTGAAATACACTGGCAGTAATGGTGCAAGATTTGGTAGAAAAACATCTAGAATTCTTTTGACATCCTATCCTGTCACCTCTTTCAGGCCCAGATAAGCCTTTCTTCCAAATGTGAAGTGACCAGATAGTGATTAAAAGACTTTGGCCACCATGTGCCAAACTAGTAAAATTGCAGAACTTGTTGGTAAATATCCATGTAGATCTCTATTGATATGATAGCCTAAACTAGAATTTCTACCAGACCTCACTTCAGAACACATCAGGTTTCAGCACATGCAGGATTTAGAACAGGGGTGTGTAAAGTGCAACTCTTGGGATCCTAAAGTGTGGCCCTGAAGCGCCACAAAGCCCCCACCCCACCCCAATTTACATAATTCCTGAGTGGTTTGGTTTTTTTTTTCTTTTTTTTTTGTCCCAGAGCTTCCCAAAATGGCTCAAAACCATAGGAAAACACAGCAGTTTTACCCCTCACAACTGCCATACTTTGCAAACAAAACAAAACCTAGAAGAAGAAGAAAAAAGTCCCAAAATTGAAACCAGAAGTGACACTGCTCACTTCCCGTTTCTGCTTTGGCCAATTTTTGGCCAAGGGGGTGGGGAGGCTTCTGGGGATTTTTCAAGGTATGCTGAGCCTTGGAAGTGAGGAAGCAAAAACACTGCATGTTCTAGTGTTTTTGAGCCAGATGTTGGGTGTTGTTATGACACCATAGTTGTTGCGTCTGATAAAGTCCCAAGTGTTATTCACAGATCTCCCATATTCATTGGGAGATCAATTTTCCTGTTGCTGGAAATAACTAGTTATTAATGATCACTAATACAATCCTGAAACATCCACTATTTTTCAGGTTTAAAGGAACATACTTTATTATATAACTCCCCAGTTCTTATAGCTCTCAGACATACATTTGTTCTTCCAAGTCAAAACAATAGGACAGAACAAGGATAAAACAAGAGACAGAAGCTTAATGAGACATTAAAGATGTGGAACAGCACCACCTAGCAGTTGGAAATGTTACATGTACAGTAGCACCCCCATATCCACAGGGGATTGGTTCCAGGACCTCCCACAGATAGTGAATTCCATGGATAATAACAAACGCCATCCCAGGGGGCCATCCCAGGGGAAAGGGGAGGAGGTTAGTTTGCTCCTTCCCCCTTCGCTCCCGCCATGGCCCCGCCACCGTGGCGATAATGGGGGCAAAGGGGGAAGAGGGGATGAGATCACTCTGTCCCTTCCCCAGGGAGGGCTCCAGTTGCCATGGCGGTGACCTTGGGAGGGGAAGGGAACAGAGGAGCAATCTGATCCCCCCCTTCATCACCATGATCGCCATTGCAGCAGGGCCATGGCAGGGGCGAACGGGGAAGGCGGGAAGCAAGATCGCTTCTCCGCCCCCTTCACCCCCACAATCGCCACTGCAGCAACAGAAGCCCTCCCAGGAGAAGGGATGGGGGAGGTATAATCCCTCCTTCCCTCCCTTCATCCCCTTCCATTGCCAACCATGGATAATTGAACCACGGTTGGCAAATCAGCAGATACTGAGGGGCTACTGTATGCAGAGTTTGGAAGAAATTCCAAAACATTGGTTCAGTATCCATGATTGGTTACTATTTTAATAGTTTTAGAGGCCATTATTTTAATTGAACAGCACCATCTAGTAGTCGAGGTGCTGCTTGTGTACAATGTCTTATTTTTCATCATTTTAACACCAATAAGTCTAACAGGTTGAGTAAAATTTCATGTTACATTAATCTGTTACTCGGGGGGGGTAATTTGTGGGTGGCCCTTTTTAGTAATTTTAATTGATTTTTAAAGTGACACATTACTAAAAATTAACATTGTTATAATTATTAATAAATGAGTAATGGTAACATGATTCAGTGCTATGGAAACGCATTAGTCTTAACACTAATACTTGTACTTCTGAGGTCTGCTTGTGTTATCATTATAATGTTTAAATATCAATTATAATGCTGTTCTCTTTTTCCCAGTGCTTTTTCTTTGCTCAAGTATATATTGTAATGACCATTAATATGTGGCATTCTCGCACAAGTAAAATGTAATATTTAAACACATGTGCCATTTAAGCACACATTGCCAACCTGTTTAATTTCCTTCAGGCTAAAGGGAATCCTGAGAGCAGCTTCAATGAACAAAACCTTATTGTTCTTCTTTGCGAGTTGTTTGTGGCAGGCACCGAAACCTCAGCTACCACCATGCTCTGGGGGCTTCTGAATATGGTCCTTCATCCTGAGGTTCAGAGTAAGTAATCACTGCTGAGGGAAACGCAGGCTGTGATAGAATACCATGGGTATCTCCCCGCCCCTTTCCTTTTATAACTTTGAGGCTTCTGCAATAGAGCACACAGATTGAGAATGCTATGTCAACAATTAAACTTTAAATCATTACCACCAAAATAAAATGTCTGTGCCTTATAAAAATTAGTAGCTTAGCTATTATGGCATAGGTCGATGCCACTGCTAGATTAAATAACCAAATAAGCTTGGCTACTGTTCCTAATGTAAAGCCTTACCCTGCTAAATAAGCTATCACAGATCTTAGATCAATAGAAATACTTCAAACAACACTGAATATTACCAGAACATGTTCAACTTGTGTTCTTTTTGCCCAGGCATTTTGTTGGAATTTTTCAAACCTCCCCCCTCCTGCCTGTGCTATTGTTCAGTGATTCTGACCTTGTGCTGGTCATGGTGTTTTTATGCCAAATTTCCATGGGCAATGCCTCCAAAAGGTTTAACTAATTAATTAGGAACTCACTATAAAAACAAATGTCCACTTCTGTGGACAGGAGGGAACAGGGTTGCTGGGAGCAATAATGGCAGGTCAGAAGGAGCCATTGCAATACTGGGAGTTAACAATTACATATAATATAATTTTATAATTTTTACAGAAACCATTAATTTATTACAATTACAAATAAGTTCACTTCTTGTGCTGATATACAATTTTCTGTATCCAAAGTATATAATATATTACACAACCAAAATAGCTGTAGTCATCAACATACACTGCTTCCTCGTGAGTAATTGATTCACAAAAACTCAATATTTAATGCTTAACAAAAACAGCTTAAGGCAGCAATAACAACTAATTTGTACAGTTTCACACAATAAGCTTAATTCAGCATATATATAATAACAAAACTGTAATTATAAATGTATTATGTCTTTAGTTCTTCAGTGTTCCAATATTCTCACAACTCTCAAATAACTTGTTCCGGATTTTTTCAGTTGTTTCGATCCTTCTGGATCTTCATCGGTGCTCTAAATAAGTGTTTTGCTTTTTCTGTAGCTTTTTCCTATGTTAATAAAATTGTTTCCACATTATTAATATGTTTTTGCTATATGTTGCTCGTAAAACAATAGTTATTTAATTTTGCTTACCACTAACGTGTTTTACTTGCTCAGAGATTCTTCCCCTGTTTTACAACTGTTTATAACTTTCTCTGGGCTGATAATTACAATGAAGATTGTTATAATAATTATAAAGCTCACCAATTAATTTTTAGATGCATATATAAACTCTTTTTACTGACTGTTGTTTGATGCTTACCCAATATATGCTGTTAGAGATTTTCCCTCACTTTTACAGCAGACCTTCCTTTTTTGGTCTGTGAAATTAAAAAAAAACTGTTTGTTTAATTACACTACTTATAAAACAAATGTAATAGTTTTAATATATTTCTAATAAAATGTGGAAGCTCACCTTGACTGCCTCAAGTATACTTTCTCTCGACGATACAGTAAATGCTTGTCTTTTCTTTGCTCATTTATTTTCTAGTCATTGGGTGACTCAGCTTGCCTGTGGTTTTTCTTTTCCTTTTATTTAAAGAGACAGTGTGCTATTTCTGATATACTCCCATAGACACCTAGGAGATATTCATGCTACACCGTTATAGTGTTACTATTCCACTTTAACTGCTCTGGCTTCTTCCTGTGGAATTCTGGGGTTTGTAGTTTAGTGAGGTCTAAGATCTCTGTGGCTGAGAGTTGTAAATGCCCTTCCCTAAACTACAAACCCCAGAATTCCACAAGAGGCAGCCATAGCAAATAAAGTGGAATAGTAACACTATAACAGTATAGTGTGAAAATCTCCCTATTGTCTGGCAATAATGGATCTTTAAAGAAATACTGACAAGTCCATTCTGTCATTTAACCCACCTGGGTGCATGGATTCCAATTTATGAATCCAAAATGCCTCTCTTCTGAGTAACCATGCATTTGCCATATTTTTTTTGAATTGACTGATCCTGTAAAGATTCTATAACAAAAAACTAAAAGATTCTGGTGAATGTTTTAATACTGTAAAATGCTCCACTAATGGGTTATCTTGGATTTTATTTTTAATTTTATTTCTATGCTCTGTTACCCTGGTTCTAAGATTTCTTTCGATTTTTCCTATGTAAAGTAAATTACAAGGACAAATTAATACATAAATGACATGTGTTGAATTACAGTTAGTAAATGAGTACAGTTTGTATTCAAAACCTGTTTTTGGATGTCTAAATGTTTTCAATTCTAATGCTTGTTTGCAAGTATTGCAATAATTTTTCAAATAGGCTCTAGCCTTTTAGTTTGTTAGAGGTCACTCTTAGGGGCAGTAGCACAATGGTGGAAGGAGGCGGCGGCAGGTATACTCCAAGTGGCTCCAGTGTTGTTGTTTTTTTAATATGTTTATCTGGTTTTAAAGATTTTAATTTTCTTTGGTGGATTATTTTGACTCATCCTTCAAGCCTCAATTTGTTTTAAGGATTGTTTCTATTGCCATTTAGCTTATCTCTGTTTTTGGCAGAGCTCTAATCTGACTTTAGAACTGTGGGACTATTGCAACTTGCTATCTAGGCATAAGCGGAAATACTACTAAAAGTTATTTGGGAGCAGCCACCAAACAAGCCTGTAAAGTTGTAAAGAGTTTTTATTTAGTCCAGCTGCCTGTTTTGATAAAACCTCCCTCTCTTTGTTAATTTCTAAGGACCTAAGGAATTTACTTTATTGCTCTTTGCTGGTTTGCTTGCTTGTGTAGCCTTCCAAGCAATCTCCTGCTACTTGGAAAAGTAATTTTCATCTGAGGAGTACTGCTCAACATCATTTATCATATGTGGTGTTGTGAATACTTTCTGGGAGTCTCTTTTGAGTGCTGACAGAGACACATATACTTATATATAAGCATATAGAGGTCATTGACCCGGAGAAGTGGCTCTGTATAAGCCTATTGTAAGATAGAGGGGAAGAGTTACTCTGCTTTTACTTTGTACCAGCAATGACTAAGAGGAAGTAAAGGGCTGTTTCTCCACCATTACCAAGTGACCAAGCTGAGACTATTTTGAGTAAAAGGAGGAAAAAGCAACCCTCTCCGACTGACAAGTGTAGCTTTACCGGCCTCAAGCAGTGTAGTATTGAAGAGTTTGTTGCTCCAAAATCTCCCTCTACATTGGAGGTTTCATCACATAATAGTTTTACACCTCTGGAGAAGTTAGGGGAAGAAGTTAGGGGGCTGCCAAACTTATTGGTTGACGAACCATCAGTGCATCCAGTTGCATCCTTAAAAGAACATTCTTGCCCATCTGTACCATACTTAAAGCTACTTTCAGAGCAATATATGCTGACAGCCCAGACATTGCATTTTATTGGTACTAAACTGACAGAGGTTCTTGGTACCTTGACTCATTTGACTCTATCCCTTGTACCAAGACTCCCAGGCCTTAACCATTATAACAAGCAGAAGTCACCTAGTCCAACTGTGATGAATTCCAGAGTTAGTTCAAGACAGCAACCGGAAAATAGTTCAGCTGCAGAGTTACATCCCAAAGCTTCAAACAAGCTAACTACTAAAGAAACTGTTGTCTATCTTTACAAGCCAGTAAGGTGATATTAGATGTTTTCCCTTTTAATGGTATTTTTCCTTGTTGAAATTCAGTCTCCAAGGCCAGCACCCACTTAAGACAACTTTTAAAAACAAGATTTGTGAAACTGTTATCAGTTGAAGTGTTATATTCATCTGCACATTATTCAAGAATTTTATTACATTTTACAAATTCCTTTATTCCAACGTTGATAATGAAGGAAAAGATGCATTTGAATGATTTTGGTATCTTCCCAAGGCGCTCCTTTATAGATCTATCAATAAGACCCCTTCTCCTAAAGAAGAATGTTTTTGACTTACCATCGCAATTAAATGATGTTGATCTACAGGAAAATAAATCAAAATGGTTAGGTGCCACTTCTAACTCATCTTCCATAAAGAGCACATTTCTGAGGAATTGTTCATTAAAAGCTTCTTCACACTGCCAGACGAGGTTAAAACTAACATATGGAAAAGGCTATCTACAACAATGCTAAGCTTCTCTAAAGCATTTGGGTCAGAACAGGAATTATCTAAGTCGGTCCTGCAAGATAATAATATTTCTCCACAGGAATCTAACCAAATGGAAGACAATGTGAACCATGTTGCAGCCTCACCCTCTAAGGGGCCTGTGAAGATCCTTTCTTCCTCTCTGCCTAAAATGCACATCACTGAAGCAGAGATAAATCCAACCAATGGGAGAACCCCGATGGTAGCGGCACCTGAACTAACCACTGCATATGACCTTTGCAATTCTCCAGATTTCGCTAGATCAAAATACTCAGCAAATCATAGAATCATGGTTGTATCATAGCAAATGAAAGCAGTGACATTGAATCAACCAGTCAGGGAGTTTGACACTTGACCAGCTCCGGAGTCTCTCTGCCTAAGACTAACCTCCTGTATATTGCTGGCTGGGCTAATAAAAGTAGGGACATTTCCTTTTTTCAATATATTAAGTCAATTTGACATTATCTTGCTCCAAGAAACCTGGGTTACTGGTAACATCAGTTTGAAAGGTTTTGACTCATTTACCCTAGAAGCTACCCAGGTAAACAAGAAGGGGAGGCCTTTCAGTGTTGGTCACCAGCGCTATGACAGCAAAGGTTATGCTGCTTGAGAGGTGTGACCATTTGGCACTGGGGATATTAGTTCAGTCACCATTTTATAACATCATTCTCTCTCTCTCTCTCTCTCTCTCTCTGGCTTCTCTTCACAAACGAAGATTCAGGAAGGACTCATCCCGCACTTTCTGCAAGCGCGCTGATGACTAAAAAGGCCAATCCGAGATAGACAAATCCAGTTGCAGAAGGCACAGCAGAAGGTTTCCTTGGGTAATGTTTCCGGGTTGTGATTTTTTCTGCGTTGTCGTTTGTCTTCAAGACTTGTTCAGTGTGAGTTCTCAAATAAGGCTACAGCGTTGTGGATAGTGTGTCTCCATGCCTCCTGATGTGAGGCCAGGGCGGACCATTATTGGTGATCAATTTGGCCGAGCCTTAGATGTTGTTTCAGGGAGTCCTTGTATCGCTTTTTCGGAGATCCCCTCTTACGCTGACCCGTGGCGAGTTCACTGTAAAGTAGTATTTTTGGGAGGCGATGGTCCTGCATCCTAGAAACATGCCCTTCCCAGCACAGCTGTGTTCTCAATATCATGGCCTCAATGCTGGTGATCCCTGCTTGCTCAAGGACAGCAACATTCATCACATAGTCAGTCCAGTGTATATTTAGGACTGTGCATATACAGCGCTGATGAAAGTGTTCGAGGAGTTGTAAGTGGTGGTAATAGGTCACCCATGTTTCAGACCCATAAAGGAGAATAGACAGTACAATGGCTCTGTACACACTGATTTTTGTGTTTCGCCTCAGGTGTTTATTACTCCAGACTCTTTTGTAAAGTCTTCCAAATGCACTGTGTGCCTTTGCTAATCTGTGATCGATCTCTTTTATCGAGTTTATATCCCCACAATTAGTGCCAAAGCCATAATAGAGGACACTTGGCTCAAAATTGAGAATTATTTCCTACTCCTGAATACAGAGTACCCTACGGCATATTTTTTATTTATTAGGGGGTTTAAATGCCAGAATTGGGCAGAATGACATTGAATTGAAAGCAAAATTCCCAATTCTTATAGAGCTAAAAGAAGTACACTTCTTTCCCCCTAGGTTTTCCAAGGATAAGATATCAATTTTTTCTGGGTTTTGTCTGGCACAATTTATGAATAGGTTGGATTTACTTTTGTTAAATGGTGTGGCTCAGGATGACACCCTGGGTGAATATACTTTTATGAACTCTTTCAGTTTTAGTACAATAGATTATTGTTTGATCTCAAGGAATGCTTATCGAGCTATTCTACACTTCAGTGTGGATGCCAGAGTAGAAAGTGACCATCAGCCTTTAGTGCTTACTATAGTGATTGAAGGTAGTGTACAGTGGTTTTCTTAATTCCACCCTCTAAAAGAAAATAAAAATGAGCCAATGCATACAAGAACTAAATAGTCACAGGAGTTGGAGGGATTAATGAAGCAGAAACTGGCTTCAGATGCCGTATGTTCTTTCCAATCTAAAATAATGATGATGGATTCCCCTGTAACACAGAGAGAGTTTTATGAAAATCTGATCCAACTGTTTCAAGAGGATTTAACATGTAAACTTAATCCTCAAAAATATGAAGCTAAACATTTTAACCATTTAGGTAAGATTTGGTTTGCAAAGAATGTATGCAAAAGAAAAAAGCCCTTAGAGATTCATTCCTTGAGTGCAGGAAGTTAAACTTAAGAAGTGTCTCCCCAGCATATCTCCAGTTAAAAAGGGAATATAAGTCCCTTATAGTATATAAAAAGAAGCAATTCAGTCAAAAATCATGGTCCTTATTGCTTAGTCCCTCATTAAATAATGACACAAAAAGCTTCTGGCAACTTGTTTCTGAAGCTTTATGCTCCCACTCTCAAGCCCCTAGCTGTGAGATTCCAACTGATGTCTGGGAAAACCACTTCAGAGAAATTTTTTCTGTGGGTAATGAAAATGAAAATATTTCAGCTGTATCTAATGATATCTATGACACCTCCTTGGGAGCTGGTTACCATAGCTGAAGCCAATGACTTAACTTTACATCTCAAAAATGGAAAGGCCCCTGGAAATGACAATATTCCTGCTGAATTTATTAAAACTAATAGCCACTGGTGGGCTCCTCTACTTACGGCTCTGTTTACTCAGATAAATAACTCTGGATTGGTTCCAACCTTATTTAACATCTATCTAAACGATCTAGTGGATACCATGATGGATGAGAATTGCCACTTACCTAAATTAGGTAATAAGAAAATCCCTTTTATGCTTTATGCTGATGACACTGCAATTCTTTCAAGATCTAGAAAGGGGCTTAAACTCCTATTAGGGGAATTTTCAGATTATTGCTCTGAGAATGAGCTGAAGATAAATACTGCAAAATCTACAATTCTTGTTTTTGAAAGGAAATTTACAATATCTAGATGGAGTTTAGGGAGATTTTCAGACGCTATAAAAGACCTCCAGGGAGGTTGGGAGAGGTACGCAGCTATCCCGAGGTCAGTTTCGGATGACGTCGTCACCCTCCTGTTGTCCTTCGTGTTGCTTCCATGCTCAATCAAAGGAAAAGGCGCCACTTTTATCTATTAATGTACATCATGTCTGTTATTTGATGGGTCTATGGACTGTATGAATAAATTGATTGAGATTGAATTATCAGCCCAGAGAAAGGTATAAACAGTTGTAAAACAGGGGAAGAATCTCTGAGCAAGTAAAACACGTTAGTGGTAAGCAAAATTAAATAACTATTGTTTTATGAGCAGCATATAGCAAAAACATATTAATAATGTGGAAATAATTTTATTAGCATAGGAAAAAGCTACAGAAAAAGCAAAACACTTATTTAGAGCACCGATAAAGATCCAGAAGGATTGAAAGAACTTTAAAAAATCCAAAACACTTATTTAGAGCACAGATGAAGATCCAGAAGGATTGAAAGAACTTTTAAAAATCCAAAACAAGTTGTTTGAGAGTTGTGAGAATATTGGAACACTGAAGAACTAAAGACATAATACATTTATAATTACAGTTTTGTTATTATACATATGCTGAATTAAGCTTATTGTGTGAAACTGTACAAATTAGTTGTTATTGCTGCCTTAAGCTGTTTTTGTTAAGCGCTAAATACTGAGTTTTTGTGAATCAATTACTCATGAGGAAGCAGTGTATGTTGATGACTATAGCTATTTTGGTTGTGTAATATATTATATACTTTGGGTATAGAAAATTGTATATCAGCACAAGAAGTGGCCATATTTGTAATTGTAATAAATTAATGGTTTCTGTAAAAATTATAAAATTATATTATATGTAATTGTTAACTCCCAGTATTGCAATAACTTTTCAAATCGACACCTGCCTTTTAGTTTGTTGGAGGTCAGAGGAGCCAACAGAGAAGATGTTGGTCTCTTGCCATAAAACCATTTTTAGGAGATTATCAGACGGGGACAAAAAAAGTGTCCCCGTCTCTCAATCTCCTCCCCCATCCCCGTCCCAGCATGATAACCCAACTGTTCATATCTACTTTGTTCGTGCATCGCTCCCTCCCCCTCGGCACCGCAGGAGTGAATGGAGCTCGAACAGAGCTGCATTCTCTTCCTGGAATCGAAATCCCAGCCATTCTCGCGAGCAGACGATTATGTGGAAAATTCAAAAATAAAAAGCCAAATAAACATCTAAAAGTGACAGCAAGCACAAAAACACACTTAAAAAAACAAACAAGTAACCTGGCGAGGCTACAAAAAAGTGTGTCACTTACCTCGATCTCCCGATCACACCTGGAAGTGTTTTGGCACAGACCTCCCACTGATACTGGCATTGCACCAGCATAACAGGGCACCTTTTCAGACACCCGTCATTCCTTGACAAAAACAGAATGAGGGATCAAAATGGCTTAGCCTGTGAATAAAAAGCAGTGTAGACGGAACAGAAGCAGCACGGGAGCATGACAACACGAGGACAACAACGTCTGAAAAGGAAGCCCTTTAGTGATCTCCTGGCATCCTTGTAATGCCATATCTAGCCTGTCTGATAATCTCTCAGTTAACATTGTAAGACAAAGTATACACAAGCCCTTTCTACCCTGCGTTTCACCCCACTTCACTGGAATAATTAGAAACAATCGGTGGAGGTTTTGGGGAAAATAGAAAAATATTTTTCAGCACCCACCACCCCCTATTTTCTGCTCCCCCCAAGTGATTACATCTCTGCTGCGGACAATTCAGAGACTGAAAGGAGACATTTTGCAAGAAAACTAAGAACACCATACTAAGATACTTGGAGGAAACGTAGGAAATATATGTAATATATTAACAGTGCAACCCTACATGTTTCTGTTTGGATGTGAGATCTTTTTCAGACGGCGGGGGGAGACCTCCGAAGAGGTCAGGAGAAGAACGGGGTTTTGCTTACAGAGCCCTGTTTCAGACAGCTTCATCCTCCTCCATCCTCCTGACCTTCCCCCGTGCTGCTGGCACTGCTTTTTATTGACGGAGAACCTCCGTCAATAAAAAACAGCGCCCGCAGCACAGGGGAAGGTCGGGAGGAAGACAGAGGAGGACAGGACTGTGTGAAACAGGGCTCTGTAAGTGAAACAGTCCCGTTCTTTTCCTGACCTCCTTGGGTTTTTTCTCCCATCTGAAAAAGTCCCTAGTGTGGTCTATGGGATTTGAACCCAGGTCATGGAGAATAGGATCGCAGCCTAATAATTCTAAATTAATTCATATTTGCAGACAGAGTCCAGGAGGAAATCGATACAGTGATTGGCAGAATAAAATCACCCACAATGGAAGACCAGTCAAATCTGCCTTATACTACTGCCGTGATCCATGAAATTCAGCGTTGGGCTGATATTGTGCCAGCTGCAGTTCCTTATTTGACACACAAAGATACTGAAGTTGGCAAATTTGTCATTCCTAAGGTACAGGCCTTGACATATCTATTTTTATACAACAACATGTTGCTAAATCACAATTTGATTGATCATGTGAGAGGGCTTGATGCTCTCAGTGAAACAGAGCCAGAATTAATGGATTCAGTTGCATATTGCATTTTTAAAACTGGCTAGAATTCTTGCTGGGAATATATACTACTTATGCATCAATTTAAAAAAGAGGGATTACCACACTAAGCCTGATTCTCCTCTGAAGTATTTTAGGAAAATGGAGGAACTCATAACACAATGGCTTTTGAAGAGGAAACTGATAGCAATAGCATTAAAATGCTTGATGCTACTTTGTTTTGTCTTACAAGTAAGCTTGAGTAAGCAGATAGACTCCTCAAGGGAGTCAGAAAGAGTCTGTTTTCAATTTAATTATCTATTCATTTAAGGATTTTTTATCCCACCATACAGGACACACTGCCTTCACAAAGTGGCTAACATGATTACAAAAATTTTTAACATGCATTACAATAAAACAAATCCAATAGCATCACCAAATGCAGACTCAAATAAAAGTTTCATTAGGGTTTCTTTTAAAAGGCAGCAGTGATGAGAATATACTTTTCCTTGAGCGAGAAATTTCACTGGATTTGTCTTGATGAAAGTAGACTCTTTACCCCTCTCTGAACTCATTGCAAGGAGAAGCACACCTTCTCATGATGATTTGCACATTAGTGAGCCTTGTAGGGTGTTTCAGAAAAATAAAATGGACGCAAAACAACATGCCTATTTTTATGATTGTAGCTATAGTGCTATGATCATGATCACATAGTATGACTGAATAAGAGCTGTTATGGATCCATAATTCTAGGTTACAAATCCATAATTGCAATACAAGGTGCCAGTCAGTGTTTTTTTAAAAAGAAGAAAGTACAAGTGAAGGAAAAAAAATTATTCCAGTATATATTGGAATTAAAAAGAAACACAAGAGTGAAATAAAATGTAGCAGCTAGTACCAGTAATGCCCCTAGTGATATAGAGCAGTTGCCAACTTGCTATGCAAAACTCTGGAACAGCCTCTCTTTAACAGGATGTGTCTTTACTGCCTTCCCTGATTGCTAATCAGGATGACCACATATATCTCCACCAAGCCCTCTGGTGTATGGGAACCCAGATAGTCCTTTTATTAAAACTCCATTTATTTTTTATTTATGATTATATATATATTTATGATTGTGATCATATTAAATAGTGATAAATGAAGTATCAGATAACATCACCACAACATTGTAAACCTTTTTGTTTCTATCCCATGCTAGGAGACAATAGTCTTCACTCATTTGTCTTCTGTGCTAAAGGATGAAACCATGTGGGAGAAGCCACACGAATTTTACCCAGAGCACTTCCTGGATGCAAATGGACAGCTGGTCAAGCGAGAGGCCTTCCTGCCTTACTCTTTAGGTACCGTAAATCCAAAAGTAGGAGGATTGTGTTCTATGAAGAAGTCATAAAAGCAGCAGTATTATTTTTTTTAAGTGGAAAGTCAAAGATAATATTTGTCACAGGGCTTGTCGACACCAGTCACAAACCCCAAATCCAGCCCGATAATGCCACACAATTTGTAGCCTTTCCCCCTAATCTGGTGCAATAGTGACACACGCTATTTGCGCCAGACTTGGGGAATACCTCCTTAATGCAGGTTTTAGAAAACTTGTAGTTTTCTCCAGAGTTTGCTAGAAACTGCCATGTGAGCAATCCATCTGCACTGGATTTGGGGTGGGGGGTTTGAGGAAGGACAAGCACTGCCTGAGCTGTCAGCATTCCCCCCCCCCAGTGTAACTTTTCAGTCCAAAGGTAGATCCCCCAGTGGTAGTTGCTCTCTCTGAGGTCAGAAGCCTTGGCGAGCCCCACCATCATGAGGCTAGCTGCCTGATCTGGCTTCAGAGAGGTGACTACCACGGGTGCTTTGATTTTCTGGTGCACAATCTCCCCTCTGAGCTCTGGGGAAAGCAAAGCCCCAGTGGTAGTTGCCTCTCTGAAGCCAGATCAGGCGGCTTCCACTGGGGCTTTGATTTTTCCACACACGATCGCCCTTCCGAGCTCCAGAAAAAGCAAAGCACCAGCAGTAGCCGCCCAATCTGGCTTCAGAGAGGGAGACTACCACTGGTGCTTTGCTTTCCCCAGAGCTCAGAAGGGAGATTGTGCACCAGAAAAGCAAAGCACCAGTGGTACCAGTCACCTGATCTGAAGGCAAAACAAGTGCCCACCCTGCCATCACAAGTAAGCCCCCCATTCTGGCTTCTGAGTGGGCAGCTACCACTTGTACTTTGCATTTCCTAGGTGATTGTGTGCCAGAAAAGCAAAGCAGCAGCGGTTGTCATCCAATCTGAAGGCAGAACGAGCACCCACCCCACCATTGTGAGTAAGCCCCTTGTTCTAACTTCAGAGCAGGTGACTACCGCTAGGGCTTTGCTTTTCTTGGAGCTCAGAGTCAAGCATGAGTAATAGCTTTGAATGGGTGGTAAAAGTAATAACCCAATGCAGATTCAGGCTTTGGCAGGTGTGGCGCTGAAATCTGGGTCAGAATAGTCCAAATTTCATGTGCCGCAGCTCCAGACCAAAGTTGTCTGAATGCAATCTGGATTATTATCCCCCATGTAGTCAAGCCCATAATCAGTTTCCCTGAGAAAAGAAAGCATGCTGTAGACTCAAGCATATTTATCTTAAAAGCACATCAATGAATTGCATTCTGTCAGTATTACCCACATGGCCCTTGCATTCCATTCCAACTCTAAGATTCTATGGACTTATCAGACAACCCCTTTTAAGACGTTCTTTTTTCGGCATAGAAAAGCCCATTTTTATGCCAGCAAAAGAACCCTTCCCCTACACTTACCTTCCTCTCCTGGTAAAGGCTCCCCAGCAATAAAGAGGAAGTGAATGGAGCGAGCCCCATTCACTTCCTTGCTCAAAATCCCACAAGACTTTGTCGTGTGGGAAATTTAAAAATAAAATATACACATAAAAAGTTGCACTAAGCACCTAGGCACACTTTAAAAGTTCCAAGTAACCTGGAGAGGGTCATAAAAAATTGAAACTTACCTGGATGTCCTGGTCTCACCTGGAAGTGTTCATGCTGGACCGGCCACTCTCACTGCAGTAACGAGAGTTAAATGGCCTGAGGCTTCACAAGCCAGCAATGCTGTCACAAAAACAGCAGGGGGATCTATTGACAGCTTAAGCCATCAATTAAAAACTATGGGATTTTGACAGGGCATAACCATGAAATGGCGATGTTGTCTAATATGTGCACCCTTTCAGAGTTATGTGGCATTGTTATGACACCGTATTTTGTCTGTCTAATAAAGTGCTATCATTCTGTGATCTGAGTTCACAAGTATTTATAAGCAGCTCTCCCAAATTCCTAGTTATCTTGCAGATAGCAAGTTTAATTGGAAACAAGCCAACATTTCAGTTTCTTTGCCACATAATTCTTTTGTATGTGTGTTTTTTTATACTGTAGTGCCCATTCCAGCTTGTGATCCTAGGCTAAATCAACTGTTACTAGAGAAGACTCATGGACTGAATGGGATTTGTTAAGTTAACACTAATGGAATCCCATTCATTGCAGGAGCAGTGGCGAGTGGGAACAGCTTTTCTTTTAAATAACAAACACACAACAGTTATTAAGGGCACAACTTTTACTGATTACAGCTGCATGGGATTTGTAAAATTAACACTGATGTAATCCCATTCGTTCTACTTTAGCTGGGAACTAACAATGGGATTTAGCTCCACTGGACTGAACTGAATTCAGCTTTGGGTGCACCTGAAATGTGAGTTTGTGGTAATTTGCCAAATGGAGAATTTGGGCTGAACTGCACCCACAGTACTGCAGTTAGTTACATTAGAAGATTGGCACAGCCTGAAAGTAATATAAGTCTATTTGTAATTTGTGGTTTCTGTATACTGAAAAAAAGTTACGTAGTTCCTGTTGTGTGCCTTCAAGACATTTCTCACTTATGGAGAACCTATCATGGGATTTACTTGGCAGAATTTGTTCAGAGGTGGTTTGTCCTTGCCTTCCTCTGAGGCTGAGAGAGTGTGACTTACCCAAGGTCACCCAGTTGGTTTCCATGGCCCAGTGGGGATTCAAACCCTGGTCTCCAAGTGTTCTAGTCCAACACTCAAACCACTACACTATGCTGGCTCTCTATGTAGTTCCTAGGTGAGAACTAATAGAACAAGGATTTACTGGTAATCTTCTTTTCTCCTACACAGAGCAATTAACTTCTTTTTTCCATAGGTCGCCATGCCTGCCCAGGAGAACAGTTGGCTAAAACAGAACTCTTCATCTTCTTCACCAGCCTCTTGCAACATTTCACCTTCTGCATTCCTGAAAACTCTCCCAGACCCATGGAGGAAAGAGTATATGCCCTGACTGTCAGCCCAGTGCCGTTCCAGATCTGTGCCATTTCTAGATAATATATCCAATGTATCTATTCCCCATTTTTGAGTTCAGCTAAGAGGTACAAGCACAGGACAAAAAAACTATGAAAATATTTTGGAATAGATTTTATCTTTGCATTTTCTTGCTATGAATAAAATATATCATGGAAAACAACATCCAGATATCCAATGTCAAATTAAGAAGAGGTCTCACTTATTTTTTCCATGACTGAAGAATGTCAGAGTGATTGTTTAAAGAGTGATGGCAGTTCTTGACCCTCCACCTGTTTTGTACTACATGTATCTAGTGAAAGGAAAGCTGTCTTCAAGTTCATTATTCTGTCCCCACTTCAGGGCCATTTCCTTTCTCTTCCCACCCCACTGTACCATTGTTTTTCTTTCTCACTGGATAAGAGTTAGAGCAAAACAAAACCTACAGAGCACCTGCACCTTATTTTGAAAGAGAATTGCTCCTTCTGGTTAAAGTTGCTTCATTCCAGTTCCTCAGATTTGTATATTATGCAGATTTTTATAATATGCAAATGAAACACACCTGTTGGTGAACTAGAGTTCAGCTAACTGGAAGAGAACAGGCACTTTTGCATGGGATTGGTGGGAGACAGAATAAGATATCTTGTGTCTTTTGGGTTAAGACTGATTATTTGGAGGCTTGCATGTGTGTTCTTATGTGTTTTGGGCTGTATTCTCTGCCTGAGCATATGGTCTAAGGGGGGTAGTGGCTTCTCTTGAAAGAAAGTGAGTCATTAATTTGGTTTATTGATGGAGCTAGCAGCCACTAGCTTTATACAGCTGCTCCATGTGGAGCTCAGCAAACACACATTGGTTAACAGGACAAGGACAACAGGGATTTTGTGTGGGCATTTTGCAAGGGAGGCCAAGAGTGCTGTGACACTGCCTATACAGAATGACTGAAGACGGTTAGGGAGCTGCTGCAGTGACCTGCAATATCTGTGGTATGTTTGTGTTCTTTCCTGAGAATATGAGGAGCTATACCTGCAGCAAGTACAAGCTGGGTGTACTGTCTCAAGAAAAGGTGCAACAGTTTGAAGTCTGTGTATCTATCATCACCCCTATCAGGGAGGATTTAACCTTTTTTGGACAGAACAGAGAAGCTCTCCTGGAAGAGCAATACCTCTAAGGAGAACAATCTCCAGATAGGAGACATGCACTTGGAAGAATGTGACAGATAGGAACAGAACTATCAGGAACTATGCTGTGAGCTTGGAGCTACAGAATCAATTATGAGCTCTTCCTTGATCAGCAATTATGAGACACAGGAACATGGGCAGAAATCTCATTCCTCAGAGAGAACTGAGATGATCTTAGAGGGTTCTGTGGGTGGAAGAACTCCTGTCAGTTTCCAGAGGAAGAAAAGATATATGGTGATGGTAATAGGGAATTAATTGCTGAGAGGAACAGAAGTAGAGCTATGTAGTCCTGACAAGCTGTCTCAAGTACTGTGCTGTCTTCCACGGGCAAAAATTCACGAGATAACAGAAGGGTGACAAGACTGACTGTTACTCCCGCCTTCTAATCCACACAGGAACAGATGATACTGCAAGATACAGCCTTCAACATATTGCAAGTGACTCTGGGTAGGAAGCTGAAGGAGGTTGGGCTAGAGGTTATTGCGGACCCAGACCGTACACCCCGCTCCCCTTCCTTAACGAAGACACATATGATCAGATGTGATAAAACAATTGTATTGAGTACAAAATAAGGATAATGGTTAACTACAGGTTAGTAGATAAAAATTGGCAATAAAAGGGTGCAACCTGCTGAAGGCTGCAAAAAATGGTTGGCATTCATGCATGGGTCGTGATCCTATCATTGCCCAACCCAATGTTGGCCAATGGACTCACGTCGGACACTTCCGACCTTCCTGGAGGAGAGAGCTGATGGCCAAGCTGCACCGCCTGACACACTCCCCTTCCCTGCAAACAAGATGTTAATTAACAGAAGGGGGAATCTCCATGAATTTGAACTTGCACTTAAACTTGAACTTGATGGAGACCCCCTTTACTTGGGTCAGGACCCATGCCATCCGCCCCAGCAAATTGTGACAAATAAATGCAAACAGCAAGATAGAGGGGGAAGGTGGGTGGGTCTTCGGCTCCAATGAGCCAACTGAAGGAGCCTGTGCTGGAGGCTGGTTTTTATACCAGCCCTGTCGCAGGGTCCTTCATCATCCGGCCGCGCTGGAAGCGCGGCCAGATGAGCCGCCTCCCTCACAACAGGAACCAATCGGGGTGAGGCAGGCCCGCCCCGATTGGCCCGTTTTTCCCCCACTCCCTCCAAGCCACAAGGAAGGCCAGGAAGAAGAAAGCCATAATGGCGGCCCCCATATCGCCTGGCCATGCAGCCGATGGGGGCCGCAGGAGGAAGATTGTTGGGGGAGCAGGCCAAGCTGCAAACTGGCCCACTGCCGAGCCGGTAAGCCCCCTTGCGGACCCAGACCGTACGCCCTGTTCCCCTCCCTTAAAGAAGACACATACAATCAGATGTGATAAAACAATTCTATTGAGTACAAAAAAAGGATAGTAGTTAAGTACAGGTTAGTAGATAATAATTGGCAATAAAAGGGTGCAACTTGCTGATGGCTGCAAAAAAATGGTTGGCATTTATGCATGGGTCGTGATCCCATCATTGCCCAACCCAATGTTGGCCAATGGACTCACGTCGGACACTTCCAACCTTCCTGGAGGAGAGAGCTGATGGCCAAGCCACACTGCCTGATGTGTTCCACTCCCCTGCAAACAAGATGTTAATTAACAGAAGGGGGAATCTTCGTGAACTTGAACTTGCACTTGAACTTGATGGAGACCCCCTTCCCCCCTTTACCTGGATCAGGACCCATGCCATCTGCCACAAAAGGCGTTCCCCATGGGAACTGCCTTCCGCCAACCATTCCCCCGCCATCAACAGGCAGCCCTACAGCCCCATCCCAGCCATGTGCCGTGCAGCGATCATCCTCTCTGGGCATATGTACGCTGTGTAGGCTCCGGATCACCACCGTCCCAGCCGCATTATGGTCTCCACAGATAATCCGCCTTGCTCTGCAGTAGTAGCTGTTCCAATCCTGAACAAATGGCTGCCAAGTTCTTCTGCCGGCAGCCCTAGTCATCTCAACGCCGTCTTAAGCATGCTCTGGACCTGAAACCTGGTGAGCAGTGTCCCATCCGAGTGCCTGAACAAGGGTCCATGCCCAGTACCGTGCACTTGTAGGAACTCCTGCATGCTGGCCATCAGGCATGGGGATGGGCCCTCCACCCTCCACAGGTGTAGTGTGGCCCCAGGACCACACTGATCACACTTTGAGCACCAGATGTGTAGAGTCAAGGACCCGTCACTGATGGCTGCGTCCCACAGCTGCAGGGCCCTGCCAGACATGTCCTGCTTGGAGGAACACACTGCCTCCCCCACTCTCAGTGCCCCGAAGAAGGCAATGGTGTAAGTGGTGCCAAACAGCAGGGCCTCATAGCCTGAATGGCAAATTGATGGCAATATCCCCACCAAGCATGCCAGCAGGCCGTATGATACTGGACGCCGGGCATCTGCCACTCTCAGCATTGCTCTCCTCCAACCTTCCATGGCCCTTCCTTACCATGAAGGTGTTGCATGGATCACCATGGCCTGCTGCTTTGCTGAAAAAGGATATGCCCACCACATGCACCGATATGGTCTTGGGCGCCAAACCTAGCTCCTTCAAGGATGCCAAGTAATGCAGCACCTCTCTCTCAATTGTGGGCCAGGCAGCCCCATAGCCACGCCAACACCTGAAGGACAAAAACTGGGACTCCGCTCTCCTGTAGCTCACCCATGTTGATGGCACCAAAGAGTCCATCATGCCTTGAATCACTGTCCGTTTCCAAGGCTCCAAAGGTCATCCAGGAAAGGGACCGCAGCTTCATCAGCATCCGGGACCAGTGTATGGAATCTTTCTTCCTGAAATCAAGACAAGGCTTCCGCTATCTCATTATCCACACCCAGGATGTGCTGGGCGTAGAAACTGATGTTGGACTCCAAGCAGACCAGCATGAACCTGCGCACCAGCCTCATTACCCTCTCAGATCTGGAGGACTGCCTGTTAATGATCCTTACCACAGCCTGGTTATTGCACCAAAAACATACCCTCTTGTGCAGCCCCATCCTGCCCCACTCCTGAGGCCAGGGCTGGGAACACCAGTGGCCATCACAATACATCCCAAAGTCCAGGCTGCCACCCGCATCAGAATGCACCCGAAGACCACCCTCCAAATCTAAGCGGCCTTGCCACAGTGTGACTCCATTGTGCCACTCAGAAAAGGAAGCCACACCCTCATGTCCTCTTTCACCCCTCTTGCCATGTGAATGTGGTGATGGGAGGATCTGATCCCCACGGTGAGGCGTGCCACATGCTCACAGAACGCCCTCCCTGGAGACACCACCCTGCATGCAAAGTTCAGATGACCCATAAGCAATTGCACTTCCTTCAGCGTGGCTTTTTCCCATCCCAAGAGGCCACTCAGCACCACCTTCAAAACAGCCAGCTTGTCCTCAGGCAGGCGGGACACTCCCAGCACGGAATCCAGCTGTATCCCCAAATACACCAGGGACGTCACTGGCCCCACTGTCTTGTTGGGTGCCAGAAGACACCAATTTCCTTAGCCAGGGCCTGGAAGGAAGAAAGTAAATATCCACACTCTGCCACCCCTGCCATCATTAGAAAACCATCCAAGTAATGCATTACAAAGGGGGACCCAGCCTTGTGTTGTAGTGCCCGCTCCAGGAATGTGCTGAATGCCTCAAAGGCTGCACAGCTGATGGAGCAACCCATGGGCAGAGCCATGTCGTAATACCACTTGTCACAGAATTTGAATTCCAACCCCTGCTTGGTCACAAAGTTTATAGGAGAGGCGTCCCACCACCCAAGTTCTAGGGGTTGCAGATGCCTCCTCACTCAGCTCTAAATAGCTGTGTTGAACCTCAGGTGTCCCCTGCATAGTCTAGGGATGCAGTAGGTGATTTTGTTGTGTTTTTGACACACACCACCAGGCTGTTTTAGGCATAGGAAAATCCTCTTTTAAATCAAAAGGTAACCTGGAAGTCAATTCAAGAGTTTTAAAAGGCCCTCCTCTCCACCTAACATAGACAGGGAACAAGGTGAAAATGTGCCAGAAATGCTGTAATGCCTCTTAGAGGTCTGTATCTGGAGGTATTTTGAGTGTGTGTGTGTGTGGGGGGGGAAACAAGCATACAAAAATTGGTGTCTGTGGAGGCCACTTGAGGGGCTACATGTGATACCACACATTCTTGATCCTGGGTTACAGGGTATACTTGAGCTAGTCACTTCATCTCAACTATACCTACCTTGCTAGTTTTTGTAAGGACAGATACAGATAGGAAACCAGATAAAGCAGATGTACCCTATATTCCGGCGTATAAGACGACTGGGCACATAAGACAACTCCCCAATTTTTAAGTTAAAATATAGAGTTTGCCCCCCCCCCCCAGCCAGCCAGCCACCTGTCTGGAAAGCCTGCCCCCCACCAGCCAGCCAGCTCAGTGGCTGTAGATGATGGAATAGTCTGTGAAATTAAAGGACTGAGAACAGCTAAAAAAGCATGGGATACTTTGAAAAATCTCCGTGGTGTTCAATCTTTGGAAAGTAAGGTTGCATTAATACTGTAAGTTGGTTAATATGAAGCTATCAAATCCCAAATTTTTGAATGAGCACATTAATGAATGAACACATTAATGGTTTTAGAGCCACATTGGCAGACAAGAGAATTTCACCATAGACAAAACTTGATGCAAAATGAGAAGTTGAATCCAGAAATTCTAATTTTAGGCTAACTTGTCCTGAAAAGAAACATCATTTTGACTCTCCTGAGCTAAATAGAGGGCCATTTAACTCTTCAAATGCAAAGCAGTCATTCTCACAGCAGGAGGAAGGATCTGCTGGGAAAACTGCCCAGGCCATTTTACACTTCAATCATTCTCACAGCAGGGGAAAAGGTCTACTGGGGTATAAGACCCCCCCCCCACTTTTGAGGAGATTTTCAAGTGTTAAAAAGTAGTCTTGTATGCAGGAATATACGGTATGTAAATTTCTGTTGTAGTACAAAAGATTATGGTAACTGATAGATTACATTTTGCCATGTCCAGTAGTTTCTGGTAGTATGCTTTTAATAGTTTAAAAGGTTGTATTGGTGGGGAAAGCATAAATATCTATGAGAATACCATAGGAAGTCCTGCAAGTGATAACAATGTCACCTGATTCACAGGGAAATACAAGAGCAAACTGCAGGAAAGACAAGGGGAAAACCCAAGGTGTGAGTTCCTTCAGAGGTACAAATTAAATATTTAATTTTAACTAACAAATATTCTAGTATAGGTCACTACCCCATTTCTGCTGAACCAATATTTCCGTTTCAGTTCTTCACAGCTGAAAAAATGGGGACACATACTATATAGTCATTCTGGAAAATGCCTCTCTAGTAATTGCTAGGTCATCCAACGCAACTCTATGGTATGTTTGTACCAGAAGTCCTTCATTTTAATAGGGTTTGCTATTATCTGTGGTTTCACTTATAAATGGAAAATCCAGGAACACAATTGTCCCTGACCAATTGCCATTTGTTAATTACCAAAGTTAAGGTTATTATCTGTCTGTCTGTCCATCTACACACACACACACACACACACACACAGAGAGAGAGAGAGAGAGAGAGAGAGAGAGAGAGAGAGTTTTTTTTGTATGTCAATTTGTTTCAACACCACTGATTGGTAAGAGATTTCCTAGCCAAATATGTGCGTAATAATCTGCCAAATGAGGCAACTATCCATACATTTGAAGAAGTAGGTTGTAATTCACAAAACAGGGCTACTCTTATCCTTAGGCAGAGTGAGGTGAATGCCTCAGGAAATCAGAAACTGGTGAACTCTGTTGCTCCCCTCACTGAGTAAGATCCTTATTGCACCATGGCACTATCCTGTTTTAGCAATGGACCTTTTTACCTCAGCCTTATTGCACAACATTGTTGCTCTCCAGTCGTTCTCACCTTCACATCATTTTAAGTATATCTTATGCTTTGGATTATCAGAATAATTATTTCAAGAGAATAGATTGTGGCTTTAAACCTAGCAGACTTAGATATGTACCACTTAGAGCTATAGCTTATACCCTTTACTAAGTCTAGGTAGATTTCATACAGATGTTTCAACATCTTGTAATGCAAACAAGGAACTGGCTGTCTTGGGAGGGGACAGGGGTGAAGCGCGAGCGTGCCAGCGGCTTCCCACCCTGCCTTCTCAGGGCAGCGATGGGCTAAGCCCTTCACTGCCTTGGGAAGGGACAGGGTGTTGAGCTGCGGGGGGGGGGGTGTCAGCTTTCCACGAAAAATTGAAACCGCGAATGCGAAAGTCGCGAATGTGGAGGGGCAACTGTACTGTACTTCTTACCACTCTGAGTGTTCAGGGTTTTGCAGCTGTCAGCTTGTGCATCAACAGACATTTTTGGCTGCACCTTGCTCTCCAGCAAACTGGTCCCTTGCTGCTTGGCTTTTCTGCTTTCATAGCCCCTACAGACTTGTGTTTATTATCCCTTGCTCTTATAGTGAAGGGCTACACTGCATCTCATTTTAGGTTGGATTTAAAATCACACCCAGTCTTGTTGGGCTCTCTGCCTGAAGTTTCCTTGCCTGGGACCTTGTGTTTATATTCTGCCCCACTGTATTTTTCCAGCTATGCTTTATTTACATTTTACATCTGGCTAGCAGAACTTCAACCTGTACTTCTTAATATTTTCATTGTTTCTGTACACAGACATGTATCTTTCAACATATGATTTCTAACATACTTTAACTCTCCAGTCAACAAGCGATTCACTCCCAGCCACCATGTTGATTCGCAGGTATGGCTCTGTGTGAACATCAAACATGGATAGCTTTGCATACTAGCAATTTTGCCCCCCCCCAAAAAAAACGTGGAGACAAATGAATGCTGCTGCAAATTTGTGTTTTGTGCAACAATCGGCATTATATCTTCTCATCTAGAGAAGCCCAGAGTCTCTCAACCTCAGACGAAGGCAAAGGGCTCAGCTATACAGGAGAATTAATAGCATAAAATAGTGCCTTACCACTTGCTGCAGTGTTTATTTGTGCCCGTGACACACTCGCAAGAGCACTGGCATGGAAATTTAGCCGAGTTTGCAGTTCACACAAAGTATGCCCTTAAGAAAAGATGGTGGCCATTGCCTGCTGAAAACCTCCCTCCATTCCCCCTTCCTTTTTTTGTCCTTAAATGACAAATGCAGAAGAGTGATTTTCCACTTTAAAAAACTTTTTTTTGCTCTGCCACTTCTGTGTACGATTGTTCACCCCCCAAAAAACCAAAAACAATGGCAGCTCTAGCCACTTTGTCCCTTGCAAGCCCTTCCCCACCAAGGTCCGACCAATCACGTTTGACTTCTTCAATGTGTCCCATTTGAATTGGTTGTTCAGACGTTCAGATCACGAGAAACAGCGAATGCCGTTATTCCAAACTATTTGGAGTTTTCAGCCCCCCTCCTTCCCAATATGGCAAATCCTGGCAGGAGCTCATCTGAACAAAAGGTATTCTGCCCACATTATTTGTGGACTTTTTTTGTTGTCTAAACAACCCAAAGGCAAACCCCCTCTAAACAAATCTTGCCAAGAAAACCCTGTGATAGGGTTGCCTTAGGGTTGCCATAAGTCAGAAACAACTTGAAGGCACACAACAGCAACAACAACAACAACAACAACAACCTACATGACTATTTATTGTTTCTCCTGCAACAGACTAATATTGCTACATCCCTGAAAAATTTGTAATGTGTTCCTTTGTGGAAGAATATACACAAACAATTCAAGTACCACTCCAACATGACAGACCTATTATATTTCTTCATTAACAACACCCTCCTGTATTTCATTTCCACTTCTCCTTTAAATTTAAATCATTCCTACCTCCTCCTGTCTCATCTACTCTCACCCATAGCTCCTCTTTTGCTTTCGTACTATGGGTTAGATTATAATAGGGAATGGGATGGAACACACATTTATAAGTCTTGTATGCCATGCACATTTACTTAGGCACAAGGTTCACGTTCACTTAGGTGTAAAACAAATGACCATTTGTTTTCCATTATATTCAATGGCAGGTACAAAGACTTCCAAATCCCACACTGGATTCACTCCTGAGTTGAACAGAATACTCCCAAATCAATCTGGTTTGTGAGCTGGTATCCAAATCTAAATGGATGGTTTAGTCTTCAACAAACCATGATTATTAATTTTGTAAATTCCTGGGAAAATTATGGCCAGTGTTTAAATATAGTTCCGTGGAACCAATTATCTGCACCCCAAAGTTAATTACATTCATTGTTTTCATGAAACCATAGGTAACACTAGCCATGATGGTCCTGTATCAGACAAAACAGGTAAACATGGCACTGATATTGGCTGATATTGAGGGTGATTTGGATGGAGCCTACAGAGTCTATGCTAACATCCAGCAAACCAAATAAGAAATAAGAGGAACAAACTACAAACATATTCTAGCACATGCACACAGAAAGAGAGACCCTTGTGTTTTTGTGCCCAGTTGGTCTCCTTATTAGCAAAGCTGTCTACTGAGTACTCAGAAAGTAGTCAATCTCAGTACAATAGAAATCATTAAAACTCCCAGCTCTCCCTCCCAGCACTAGAATCATTTCTCCACACTTAGAGTCTTAGTGCAAGCCCTCAGACAGCTTGTTAAACAAGCTACCATAAGTATGGTAACGTATATAGATGTCGTCTTCTTCGAGCTCTGCCATAGCCCTTTGGAGCATCATGCTGAAGAAGATTGTAAATAAAGTTGGAGCAAGAACACAACCTTGCTTCACTCCATTAGTTATTAGAAAGGGCTCTGAAAGAGCATTGCCATATCTGACTTGACCACGCTAGCCCTCGTGTAGCAAGATAATCATTTTAAGGAATTTGGGGGGACATCCTAGTCTTTCCAGGATCTGCCACAGACCTTTTCTACTTACAGTGTCGAAGGCTTTGGTGAGGTCGACAAATGTTACATAGAGACCCTTGTTCTGCTCCCTACATTTTTCTTGCAGTTGTCTAAAGGCAAATACCATATCTGTAGTACTCCTATTGGCTCTGAAGCCACATTGGCTTTCAGGAAGAAGTTCTTATGCAATAGCAGGAACTAATTGTTCAGGAATATCCTTGCAAGAATTTTTCCAGCAATAGAGAGCAGTGTTATGCCTTGATAGTTGAGCAATTGGATTTTGCTTTTTTTTTCTTGTATAGGGTGATGATGACTGCATCTCGGAGATCTGATGGCAGTTCCCCTTTTTCCCAGCAATTCACAATTCATGGAGTGCATGACCTCCGTGTTTCCAAACTTCAGGTGGAATTCCATCAATCCCAGCTGCCTTGCCGTTTTTCATCTGGTGTATGGCCTTAAGGGTCTCTTCCAAAGTGGGAGCTATGTCCAATTCATTTTTCATCGATTTTTGTATCATATGTTGGATAGATGAGCCTTGGACTACTCGGTTGGCACTAAAGAGACTTTGAAAATGTTCAGCCCATCGATTCAGGATGGAGGCTTTATCAGTAACTAATGTTTGACCATCTGTACTGTATAAGGAGCTTTGGACCTGATAAGTAGGTCCAAACACTGCTTTAAGAGCTTCATAAAATCCTCTATAATCACCCAGATCTGCACAGCGTTGTGTCTTTTCTGCTATATTGATCCACCACTTGTTGTGCATGTCTCGGAGTTTTTGTTGAAGTTTACTACATGTGAGGTGGAAAGCTGCTTTTCTTACATGGCAACTTGGCTGGGCAAGGTATGCCTGGTGAGCAGTTCTCTTCTTTGCCAACAGCTCCTGGATCTCTTGGTTGTTTTCATCACACCAGTCTTGATTTTTCTTGTGGGAGAACCTGAGGGATTCTTCTGCAGACTGGAGGATACTGTTTCTGATATGTTGCCAAAGCACTGTAGGAGAAGGATCTGTAGGATGGTCTTCAAGTTTTGTTTGCAGATTTGCCTGGAAGTTGTCTCTCATGGTAGCTTGTTGAAGACTGTTGACTTGGAGTCTCCTCTTTAAGATGCCACCCCTCTTAGGTTTGAACTTAAGAGGAAGATTTAGTTTACATCTTACAAGGCGATGATCTGTTTGGCATTCTGTACTGGACATCACTTGGGTATGACGGACATCGCGAATGTTTCTCTGGTGGACTAGAACATAGTCAATGAGGTTCCAATGTTTGGATCGGGGATGAATCCAGGTTGTCTTCAAGCTATCTTTCTGCTGAAAGATAGTGTTTGTAATAGTCAGCTGTTGTTCTGCACAGAACTCTAGCAGGAGGCGTCTGTTATCATTGCAGTTTCCAATACCATGCTTTCCTAAGACACCTTTCAAGGCTTCGGAGTTCTTTCCTACTCTGGCACTGAAGTCACCAAGGATAATAATTTTATCTTCTACATGGACTTTTTGTATGAGGTGGCATAGGTCTGTGTAGAATTTGTCTTTCTCTACAGGGTCGGCTTGCATAGTTGGGGCATATATACTAAAGAGAACAACATGTGGGAGGCGTAAGGAAATAATGCGATCAGAGTGTCCTGTTGGCAAGGTTTCGAGTTTGGAGGCAATGGAGTTTTTAATCATAAAGCCTACTTCTGAAAGATGTTTTTTGGTTTTGGGTTTGCCAGACCAGTAAAGTGTGTAGCCGGTGCCGTGTTCTTTAAGGCTGCCTTCCTCATGGAGACAAACTTCACTAAGAGCAGCGATGTCAATATTAAGTCGTGATAATTCATGGGTTATTAGAGCAGAACGACGCTCAGGCCGTCCACTATCTGCAGAGTCTCGCATGGTTCTGATGTTCCAGCATGCAAGTGTCAGTTTATTTACACCTTTGGAGGTCAGTGTGTGCCTTTGTTTCTTTGCCTTGGTTTGACCACATCAGAAGATGCCCGTTGGCCGCGGCTAGCCAACCAGGTCGATGGGGATGAGCTTTCATTAGGCCACGTGTTCTAGGCCTCTCTCCATATGGAGCAAGCAGTGCTCTCCTTAAAAAAGGCTGCTTGGTCGTTCAGGATGCTGCCGAACAAGACTGTCATCTCCCAGGTCAGGCTCGAGCAACCAAAGTCCTGAACCGCCTGCATGCAGGGTTGGGTCTGTGGCTTCCAATGCATCTTTACCCCTGCCGTTTCGTCCCTCGCCTATTGCTAAGGCCTTTTTTGGAATTGGATTTGTCCTTCGAGCCTGTGCAATGGATTTTTCTGGTGGAGCGCAGCATGCACAGAACTGGCCTCACCCTTTAAACCAAAGGATCATCTGCCGTGGCCTTGCAAGCATGGACGGTAGCAGTGAGGTCCTCAGGTCATAGGTTTGATTAGAGTTTCCTTCTCTTAGATGGTTGACCTTACAGGGTTGGACGATTACCATCTACCTGGGTTTGGGATTAGAGTTTTCCTTCACCTAGGACGGTTGCCACAAGGCTAGAGAGCCCATCCTGCCCTTTGATGCTCTTTGTCAGACCCTTCAGTTTTGACCTGTCTGGCATGGGAGACCCTACCAGTAGCAATTGTGTCACCGCCAGCATAGCTCAAAACATCATTAGGGCACACAAGCCTCTCTCCCACAACAAGGGGCCGTCAGTGGAGGAGTGGAGAGGCTATGTCACATACACCAGGAGAAATGGGTGACACCATACTGTAACAAAAAAGTGTAGCAACAAAAAAGGCATTGCAATCCTCTTAAGAATTCACACATAGGTGCGGAAGAAGAAAGGATTATGCTCCTCTGATTTGACAGGAATGCTGATTTTAATCAACAAAGAGACTATTGTGAGCATTGCTAGCTGGTGTTTGTTATTTTTGCCTTGCTTACTATGGAATATATTTTGTAAATTTATGAAATGTTCTTAAATTCCTTTAATGCATAATAAACCATCCAGTGATAGATGTGCAGGCTGACCAGATTTGTTGAAATAGATATGCAGTCACCTTTTTAAGGGTTATCCAGACCAAATACACCATCCTAGTGATATTACACTTCTTTCAATAGAACACTGACAGTATTAAAAGGGAGAGAGGACTGTAATTTGCCAGCAGAGAAGGTGGCTGGCTAGATGACAGGAAACAATGTGCCTGAATGTGCATACTTAGTATTAGCAGCAGCTCTGCTTTTCCTCCACAATTTTTTGGCAAAAGCTACTGTCAGTGAAACTATGCGATGTTGATGTTCACGCGGCTGGTGCCTGCAAATAAAGATGGTGGCCACAAGTACAGGGTATTACTATTCCCCACACTCGCTGCTGCACAGTTGTTGTTGTTGTTGTTTTTATTACTGTTTACTTTTTGAAGTAGCAGAATGGAAACCTTCCAATTGGGAAAAACTTTTTTTTAACCTGGCATGGCTAAACAGCACACAGCTTGGTCCCCCGTAATGTCAAAATGGCACTTCTGGACTCTGCTGGTGGAAAGCCCCCCCTGCTAATACAACCGACCAATCAGGTGTTAACTTCTGCCTTTGCCAAGAATTCGTAGCCCGGCGAATCAAATGTCCACACTCGTGGTAGTGTGCATGTTAGCACAGTATTTTTTAAAAGTCTTGAGAAACCACAAAGGCTCTTCTTGCACAGTATATGGAGTGTTTTTATCCGCTCCTTCCAAATACTGTGACTCTCCTGCAGATCTTGTTGGGACAAAAGGTATTCTCTGTGGATTCTGTGTGCAGTATTTTCACCATCTAGACAAACCCAAGGTTTGTGGTTGGAATGACAGGGAAAGACTAATTGTATCTTAGCAAGTAAAATCTGGACAGAAGGCATTTGTACCCTCTGCCTTCATGGAGGCAGGTTTCTGTATAAGCTCTTTGTTGTTCTCTGAAGGACAGACATTATGGCAATTGTGACCCTTGCGATAACAGCATTTTTGTTTGGTTTTGTTTGTTTGTTTCTTTAATCACTGCATGGGAGGAGAATTGGGAGTGGCAATAAAATGTACAGGGGTGGAAAGTTAATGAGAGTCATGCCCATGCAGAAACAGCTCTCGTTGGCACAATTGTTTATTCTACCTACTTACTAAATTGATCAATGGCTAATGCTCCAAGGCTATCCTGTCTATATGATGGGTGTTTCATTGATGTATAGATATTTTCTGTCCCAACATCCAAATCCTTCATGTTATTAGGTGGAGCATTCACAAACGATGAATGTGGTCATGATTTCCATAGAACCCTGCATATCAGAGGTTAACATTTTAATGTCTCTTAAATCTTGAAAAAAAAATCTCCAAATGTCCTGTTAAAAGGCAAAGATGCTGCAAATACTTTAATAAATCAGCTTTTGAAGTGTTATCCCTCTCACTTTTAGACCTGTGAGGTGGACTAACCAAACTTAATTCCCAATGGACATTTTTTTAATTAAACCAAGGTTTACTTCTTGTAATTTATCCACTTGGATGGGCCTAGATCTGTTCTCTGAAACATGATCATAAGACTTTTTCAAATGGGGAGGGGGAAAAACTGCGGAGGCCGGGAGGAGGATGGTGCAGCCCTGCTTACAGCGCTCCATTTTGGATGCCGTCCACCTCCCAACCTTCCCCTGTGCTTCTTCCATGATGTGAGAAATGCACTGCTTTTATTAATGGAAAACACCCATCAATAAAAGGCAGCGTGTTTCTCGTGACTGCAGCATGAAGCGCGGGGGAAGGTCGAGAGAAGGGCGGCGTCATCCAAAACGGAGCACTGTAAGCAGGATGGCACCATCCTCCTCCTGACCTCCATAGGATTTTTTCCCCCTGTTTGAAAAAGTCCATAGAATGAGGCGAACTGCAGAGAGGGATTAAAATGATGGTTATTATCAGGACCCATATCATCTATCATTTCTCAGTGCCACTCAAAGTGATGGTCCCTGAACCAGTGATGGCCTTTGTGTCCTGGCCCACGCATAATGGCAGTTGTGACCTTTACTATAACTGCATTTTTGTTTTTTGTTTTTTCTTTAATTACAAACATAGGAGGAGAATTGGGAGTGGTAATGAAATGTGCAGTGTGGTGTAATGATTTGAACATTGAACTATGACTCTGGAGACCAGGTTTTGAATCCTGGCTCTGCCATGGAAACCCACTGGGTGACCTTGGGCAAGTCACACTCTCTCAGCCTCAGAGGGAGGCAATAACCAACCCTCTCTGAACAAATCTTGCCAAGAAAACCCTGTGATAGGAAGGTCTTAGGGTCGCCATAAGTCGGAAACAACTTGAAGTCACACAACAACAATGAAATGTGTAGGGATAGAAAGTGTATTCTTTTTCTCCCCTACCACAGACTTAACGAGAGCCATGTCCATGCAGAAAAAGCTCTTGTTGGCACAACTGAAAGTGTTCTTCTATCCCCAACTGTGGCATCTGTGGTAGTGGTGGTGATGGTGTATTTTCCTTAAGAGCACAGCAGAAGAAGGTACTCAGCTATTGGTATCTAGGCTGCACCCCTACAATTACTTAGGAGTATGCCCCATTGGATGATTATGCAGAGAATTGCACTGTCAGTGGGATGTTCCATGTGAACACGGGGGTTCCATTTAGTCATTTTAATCATCATGGGAAAGAACTGTTTCTAGACCTCCATTCTTCCATGAATACGTACAACCCACTTTTTAGATCCCACACAACCTGTGGTCACCACCACATCATGTTGCAGTGAATTCCATACATGAATTGTTCAATGTGCAGAAGTGGCATTTTAGCTCAGTCTTCAGTCTGTTGTCAACTAGTTTCATTGGATAATCCTAATCACTATTGTGGGAAAAGTAAAACAGAAAAACAGAGGGAGTATTAGATGGAAAACATGATAAAAATGACTTTTGATACACATTCTTCTGGGGAAAACAATCCCTGCAAGTTAGGATGTTCCCAAGTAGCTGGCAACTGTCACTAATAGAAAAATGTTTCTGTCTTCAAATTCCCTTTCCTCTGTTCAACAGTGTCTGTCGTTCTTTGACCAGATATACATTTTTCAAAGTGCTTTAATCAATAGAATAATCTCAACTATATTTCTGGTGGTCTACTGTATTTTAAAAACATTGGCTAGCACTGTGTATTGCAGTTAACAGATTTGTAACCTAGAGTTAACGGATCTGTAACCGCTCCATATTAATTTACACTATGTATTCATGATAGTGGCACCATGGTCATGATTGTAAATGCCCCCTGAATCCCTCCTTAAACTCCAGGGAGTCACTCCAAGTGATAGAGGTCTATTCTACAGATAGTCAGGGTACAGCAGGATGACATTTCCAGCCTCATCCCTCAGCAAGAAAGGCTGTGACAATCAGTAGCAAGACCTTGCTAGTGGGAGGGGTCAGGAAACATCATCCTGATCCACCTCTATCACTAGCACAACAGACCCATATTGGTTGGTGTGTGGCTGCTGGCTGTTAAGGTAGATCTGAAAGGTTGGGCAGGATACAATACTTAACCACACATTTGTACTGTATTTGTAAAAGAGTAGACAATGTAAGATCTTGGCCATTATCAAGTGGCACTGAGAGCAACCCTTCAACTACAAAAGTAGAGGGGAAAGCATATAAAGTCATATGGAGCTATTTCTTACCACAGTTTCTAAGAGCGTGCTAAGAATCTCCAGGCTGATTGTCAGATTAGGAACCTGAAATGTTAGAAGCATGTATGTGGCAGGAAGCATTCCCAATACAATAAAAGAAATGAGAAACACCAATGTTCAATTGTCTGAAGTAAGTGAAGTTCATTGGCCAGGTTCTGGCCACATAAAGTTAGATATCAGAACCATGTTTTATGCAGGAGGTAATGACACATCCTTCTGCTGTACTTTCTGCAACCGGACTTGTTTATCTCGGATTGGCCTTTCTAGTCATCAGCGTGCTTGCAGAAAGCACGGGATGAGTCCTTCCTGAATCTTTGTTTGCGAAGAAAAGCCAGAGGGAGAGAGAGAATGATACATAGTATCATTATGGAATTATAATTATACTAACAAAAGATGTTACGTACAGCCATTGCAAACTTTAGCCCATACTTATGTTTGGATAAGGCTTGCTCAACTGAAAGTATGTCCCACAGTCATCAGCGTTGTACGTGGATAGGCTCCAGATGCAAATAAAGATGAAGAAAGTACAGACAACTCTATTTTTAAAAATACTCAAAGATGATATGAAATATGTGAAAAAGTAACATTTAAGTTTCATAATTGGAGATTTTAATGCTAAGATAGGAAAAGATGCCTGCAGAGATTTGTTGGAAAAAATAGATTAGGAACCTGAAATGAATGTTTTGTGACAAAGAAGAATTTGTGGTTATCAACATCACATCACATTCATGTTATCAAAAAGACTATGTACCCTTAGTAGCAATGGTATGAGGACAGAAGTTGGAAGAAGGAGAGAGAACAGAGGACAAGAACCCCTTTGTTGCATTAATTACATCTGAACTTGAAATGTTATCACTGCATGGGGCATGAATCCAACTTGTTGGGTTATCCAACTTACCAATCAATGCCTGTTTCTGCTTATCTACTCAGAGAATTGCCAGTAGTGCTGGGATAAGATCCCCACTACAGTGTGAACTCTTCTGTGGTTTCTTCCCACCACCATTCCTAAATGAAGTGGTGGAATGCTGAAGGTGTGAATCCCACAATCAATTCCACAGTAGTAGGACGGAGGACCCCAGGATTTTATAGTCCCCATTTCACCATTAGATTTCCTCAGCTGTCGTAGAATGTAAATAACAAACAAAATACTATGAGGAATTTTTTTTTAGCCACAACAAAGATAAGTAAATCAAAACTCTGTCCTACTACTACTACATAATTGATTGTGGGATTCATAGCTTCAGCATTCCTGCCACTTCATTTAGGAGTTGACTAGGAAGTTGTCTGAGGGATCTATAGCTTCAGCATTACTACTACTTCTTTTAAGAATTGGATATAAGAACTTTTTGTGAGAGTACATTACGAATTTAATTGTTGGATGTATAGCCTCAGCATCTTTGCTACTACATTTAAAAATTGTACAAAAGGACGCACTGTGAGATCACAGCCTCTGTATTATTATTTTCAGTAAGTCTATTAGTGTGTGTGTAAGAAAGTATGTATATGAACTGTATTAAGGACTCTTTATGGAATATTTTCTTACAATTTTCAATAGAATTATTACGAAATTGGTTTTTTGAATTTATATATTTCTGTATAATACAAGCCTGACTATTGGCATTGGATACTTCCCTTAATCTTTTAATTGATGCTAACCTTAAGATGATGTCACCCAGGTTCCTCCCTAGAAATAAAATCACCAAATGGGCATTTTCCCTGCTTATGAAACAGTTAAATGGCTAATGCTATAAGGTTATCCTGTCTACGTGATGGGTGTTTCAGTGATGTGTAGGTATTTTCTGCCACAATATCCAAATCCTTCATGTTATTAGGTGGAGCATTCTCGGCAGCAATCAAAGAGGTCACCATGTCTGTAGAAGAAACCTGCATATCAAAGATTAACATTTTAATGGCTCTTAAATCCTGGGGAAAAAAATCTCCAAAAGTCCTGTTAAAAGGCAATGATGCTGCAAATACTTTAATAAATCACTTTTTGAAGTGTTGTACCCCTCAATTTTAGACCTGTGAGGTGGACACACCAAACTTAATTCCCAATGGAAAACTTTGAATTAAACCAAAGTTTACTTGTACTGTAATTTAGCCAGTTTGATGGGGCTAGTTCTGTTCTGTGAAATATGCCCATAGAACAAGGTGAACTGCAGAGCGGGAGTACAATGACAGTTACTATCAGGACCCTTACTGTTTATCATTTCTCAGTGCTATTCAAAGTGGTGGTCCTTGGACCAGTGCTGGTCCCTGGCAAGTTTCCAAGAAAGAAGGAAACAATTGTACCCAATAGGCATAAATTTAGTGCCAGGGTGGGGGGAATACTGGTCCCTTACATCAGATAGTGTGAGAAATACTGTGCTAGATCACCCACTCAGACATCATCTTCTGCTAGATCTCAGCCTTAATTATCTGCAAGTTTAACAATGACAACTATCCTTTTTGATTGCCACCTAAGGAACACTTCTGCATTTTATTTTGTTATGCATACACATATTTTTTCCTGGTTTGGGCCATTATAACAGGAGACCCCTCTAAAGAAACAGAGATAACAGGAGAAGCCTAAAGGGTACTCTGAATCTGCACCACACCAGAAGTAGGACTTGACAAGCAGAAAGAAGATCATGAGAATATTCCATACATGTTTGAAGGGATACAATGTCAATGGTTAATTAGACATATTTAATCCACCCACCCACTCAATAGTATTTACTATCCATTTCAACTGTGCTTTACCTAACACCCGCATCTAATGCACACAGGTGAAAGAACAGTAAATGAGACCTACGTTTCTGTAAAGTACATCTTTACTTAGGCTGCAGAGACCATTTTAAACCCTTATAATTGGGTTAAGTTCTGATGCAATTATTCATCAATTGCATTGTTAAAGGACTGGCACCTCTGTTGAGGCAATCCTATTAATAGAGGGTGACACTGCAGCAAAAATCTGAAGCATAAAAGAAAAGAGAAGGGAGGAGAGCATGAAAGAGCAGTAAAGGGTGGAACAAGTACAACCTACCCCAGAAGAATTAGTAAAGAAGAAGTAAAGTGGAGGGAAGATGTTGACTTCAATGTATGTGACCCCAGCTTCTTTCTCTTAGCTGTGGAGCCAGGTCTCAGTCTGTTGTGACAGCCTCACAATGCTGTTCGTCTCTCTCGCACTACTGGCCTTTGCTCTTGCCCTGCTGTTGGATTATGTGAAGAGGAGGAAGAAATGTAGTCGCTTACCACCAGGACCTACCCCTCTGCCTTTCATTGGGAACTTGCTGGAGTTCAATAGAAGTAATCCACACAAAACTGTTCTACGTGTAAGTAGTGGTTTACCCAGTTTTCCAAGCTATGGAATGATAGCATTAGTCAGGTCACAAGAAATAACTATTTTTAAAAAGATGATTTTTAAAAAGATGATGGAACATAACATAACATAACAAATAGTTAAACTTTTATGCTCTCAACCTCATAAATACAACATAACTATGTTAAAAGTGAGGAATATATATCACAAAAATTGATTGCTATAACAAAAAATGAATGTAATGAAAGTAAATGAATAAATATAGCAAATAAATATAACATACAATGATAGATATTATAGATATCCTGTAATTGCAATGTACCACTTATCCATAGGATGACAAACCTAAAGATACACTGTGCAATATGCTGGTACCAAAAAAATACAAGTCCATACTGTGAAAAACAAAATAGGAATTAAATATAATTGTGTCAGTAAATAATACCCAAGAATGTCCCACAGAATGATAAGGAGAATAAGGAATCCTCCCTCTGAAGAATATATGAAAAGTCCAGTTGGAACAAATCCATGGGTAAGAGAATGTAGCAGATCCAAAATTGCCAAGTAACTTATAATAAATTATTGATGATGATATGACCCGTCTGGAAATTTTGAACTACTGTAGTTTCAATGCACTCTTCCTCAGGGGCTTACTGCACTCCGAAGAAAAGCAGCAAGGCAGCAGGAATCTTCTGTCTTTCCTGCTGCCTTATTGCATGATATTGTTGTTCTTTTGTTCCTGATTTGAGCCATTATAACAGGAGACCCCTCCAAGGAAACAGGGATAACAGGAAAACCCCATTAGCAAAAAGACACATTTTTATCTCGTTCCCCCATGGGACCGGAACAAAAGCACACTGGAAGAATGACGACATGTGATAAGGCAGTAGAAAAGATGGAACATTCCTGCTGCCTTGACACTTTTCTTCGAACTGTGGTAAGCCCCTCTGTCAGTTTCTCTGTGTGGTAAGCCCCTCTGTCAGTTTTGTACATTTAATGCAGTTAAATGTACAAACTTAATTCAGTGATCTTGACCTGGAATTTGTGATACATATTTCTCACTTTCAATATAGTTTCCTTAGGCAAGAGACCTTCCTATACTGTTGTGAGGTAGGTTGTATTAGTTAGAACCAGCATCAAGGGCAATACATATTATGGAATATGACAGCCTTAACCTGATCCAGGACATGGGAAATGAGAGTTGTACAGAAAAGATTAGAATAACATGTCTTGTTACCACAGCAATGTGATGAAGGTATTATAGGAAAAGTATACTTTCTAGTAACCCATAAAGGAGCACAACAAGGGTGCTGAAAATGACAGGTTGCTCGCTAAAACATTGTTTATTATTTATTTATTTATTTATGGGACAGGTTATGTGTGTAGATCATTAAACAATTCAGTTTAAACCTGCCTTTGCCTTTCTCTAAAATAACTTAGGAACAGTATAAGCTTTTTTTTAAAAAAAATGAGAACTGCCAGTGTTCTGTGTTTGATCACAAATCAAGGGCAGAGAAGCCTTGAAGCATAACATAGATTCACCAAGGGAACTGCTTTGCTCCTTATCTATCACGTTTCTGCCAGTGGATGTCCACAACTTTTGTAAGAGAAGTGTCTATGCCCACACAAAATCACACAATAGATTTGTTGTAGCTTTCTTCATGTGGTCATCAGAATATCTCTGCAAATACTGTATATCTTTTCTTCCAATACTACTTTCAATACCAAATGTGAAATGAGTGGGAACAAAAGTGGGACATTATCACCATGAGAATCAAAGGGCTCTTCTAGAGTGGAAATTTCTGCCAGTTGGGGTCACACTATTCAATGTCACTTCTTGAAGTTTCTTGCTGTTTTGTGCCCTGAATCCAAAGACATAACCATGTAAGTCTGGGTCGGTATGCAAAGGGATCTTGTAGCACCTTTGAGACTGAATTATTATTATTATTGTTATTATTGGCATACGTTTTTGCATCTGATGAAGCAGACATAAGTCTATGAAAGCTTATGCTACCAACTTCTTTCTCTCAGTGTGGACTTTTTCATATGGGGTGGGGGGAACCCGTGGAGATCGGGAGGAGGACGGCGCTGTCCCACTTACAATGCTCCATTTTGGACGTCACCTTCTTCCTCCCAACCTTACCCCATGCTTCCTCCATGCTGCAGGCGTGAGAAACGTGCTGCTTTTATTAACGGAAAAACCCTGTCAATAAAAAGTGGTGTGTTTCTTGTGCCTGCAGCAAGGAGGAAGTACGGGGGAAGGGAGGAGGATGGCGTCGTCCAAAACGGAGCGCTGTAAGCGAGACAGCGCTGTCCTCCTCCCAACCTGCACGGGATTTTTTTCCCCATTTGAAAAAGTCCTTAGTTTCAAAGGTAATATGAGATCCCTTTGCATACTATTTTGTGCCTTATTTTTTTGCTGTTCAAGTTAAAGACACACTTTAGTCTCGCTTGTGAGTGTGCTTCTGCCATGGACTCTGATAGTGTGAGTGGCAGTTCCTTGCCCTCTCTCCATTTTGTCTCTGGACACAGTTCCTGCCTGTACTGCCCCCTTAGAATTTTTTATCTGTTAAAAATGACTGAAGAAGTAAAGTGCTAAAGTACTGTACTTTAAAAGTGTAGTGAAATGAAAGGAATCCCCCTTCCTGCTTCTTTCTCCCTTTGCCTCATCACTTTTTCTCTCCCGGCAACTATTTTCTTGGTCAGGAGAGATGAGAAGAGGCAAATCACACCCCCTTTTTGAAGCCATTCCTGCTGCTACCACTTCTATCCCTCCACCTCCCTTTGCTCATCCTCAGAATGGATGAAAAGCAGAACAGGAGTAGGGAGAGAGTAGCCTAAAGGTGGGGGAAAAGCAGCTACCAACACTCTTTTTGCAATTTCCCAAGTCTCCCCTGAGTAAATAAAATAATAATAACAGCAGGTGCAGTTTGGGAGCAAAGTAACAGAGCATTAGCACTGTTGCTGTGCAACATCCATCCAATCAGCTTTCAGTTTCTGCTCCTTTCCGAAAGCGAATCAAATTGAATTGCTTGTCCCAATGAGCAGGAATTTGTACCCCCCACTGTTTTTTTAAAACTCCAGGATAAGCCGCAAAGGCTTTTCTTTCAGAGTTTTTGGCATTTTTGCTCCCCCGCCCCTGCTTCTGAATATCACAATACGATGCAGGATGCCATTAAAACAGATCACTAGAAAAGCAGCTAAGGGGGATGCATGTCTGTATCTAAAATGAGGAAGCTCAAAATGGAGCAGAAAAATGATTATTATATGCTGAAATTAGAGTTAATTATGAATTAATTATGAGTCCATGATTCTATGATTCCTTTCCCCCCCCCTCCCAAATTCATGGCAATTGTTGGATGGAGCACATTAACTACAGAGGGGGAAGAAAGTGGTGGAAGAAGTAAACAGAGAAAACAACATTCCTAAAACAAGATAAAAACAGTGAAGATTATCAAATGACAAATAGTACAGAGATGTGATTGGCAGGCTCCTGTAGATAAACCCAGTGACAAGAGGAAAAAAGATTCCACCTGAACATTAGGAAGAACTTTGTGACAGTAAGAGCTGTGCAACAGTGGAACATGCTGCCTCGAAGTGTGGTGGAGTCTCCTTCTTTGGAGGTTTTTAAACAGAGACCAGATAGCCATCAGTCAGGAGTGCTTTGACTGTGTATTTCTGCATGGCAGGGGGTTGGACTGGATGGCCCTTGTGGTCTCTTCCAGCTCTATGATTCTGTGATTCTAAGGCCTGACATAGCTACAGCTGCCAGAATCTTATGCAAGATTAGCATTGCCATACTCCACTCCCTCAAATCTGGGTATCAAATTTGTATATAATGCAAATCATACCGATCTGTGTTCTAATTATGCAAATTGAGTGCATTAATTGTTGCATATTAATTTTTTTTACAATTACAACTGATCTGAGAGAACCAGTATAGAGCAACTGTGATGTACGCAGAACACAAACTCAGGGTTCTTCAATAAAGGGATGAGCCTGACAGCAACGTTGAAAGTGCTGGGCTTGGAACAGGGAAACCATATTTAAATCTCTACTTGGTCATCAAATTTACCTTGGCACCTTGGTCCACCACTACCTCTCAGCAAATCTACCTCATAGTATTGCTATGGGGATTAATAGGGAGAGGAAAACCATGTAAAGTGGACTAGTGTACTATAAATAAAAGGACAATATAGAGGGGGGGAATACGAACATCTTTGAAAAAGTAGACATTCACAATGATGCAACTTGTCTTCACAGTCAAAAGAGCCCCTCCTAAACTCCGCATGACCCCTAGCCAAGGTGGCAGCTGTGAGTGATTTATTCATGATTTTAAATCTGCTGCCACCTTTAAAAAAAAAACAGTTTCCCATGGTGCGCACAAGTGATAGTTCGTATTTACAAAAGAAAGAAAGGAAGGAAGGAAGGAAGGAAGGAGAGTATAAGATTGCCATTTGATTGACTTACCAGATCCTCACTTAGCTGAAAATCCAACATGGCAGCTGCAGGTGTTTTCCTTGTTTGCTAGCCCTACCTCCATCCTCATCCAGCTAATCAGATTACGCTGCCTGTTCGTATCTGTGTGAATGTGACTGTTTGAACAATCGCACACTCCCATGTCATATGGAGCGTTTTAAAAAATCTGTTCAAAGCCCCGGATGCGACACACACATACTTTGCGGTGGATTTGGCTGCCCCCCTTCTGGATGACACATATTTATGCACATGTCCGTATGAACGGATCGCCGTACATTCACATCCCGTTTGGATTATTTTGACCTTATAGACAAGACCTAACATTTTGTCATGCGGAGAGAAGGAGATTATCACACTACACTGTTATAGTGCTATTATTCCACTTTAACTGCTCTGGCTGCCTCCTGTGGAATCCTGGGATTTGTAGTTTAGGGAGGGGCAATTGGCCTGCTCAGCAAGAGAGCTCTTAGGCCTCACTAAACTACAAACCCCAGAATTCCACAGGAGGCAGCCAGAGCAGTAAAAGTGGAATAATAGCATTATAACAGTGTAGTGTAATAAAGTCCTTCTAGTGCTCTTCTCATCAGATCACTTTTTTTCTGGCAATTTTTCACTGATGGCAAAAAGCTAAAATCTGTGAAAATATCTGAGAGTGACTGCCATCTGATTTACAGGAAAAGATGTATAGGAAAGTAGAGACAATAACAGTAAATGGAGGAGAAAAAAATAAGGTCTGATTTGTGAAGTTGAAGGATTTCACGGCCGGCATCTATAGGTTTCCTTTGATGTATGGTAAAAATACCTTCCCTTTGGGTGGCTGTTTTTCTTCATTCCCATGCATCAAAGGAGCCACAGACAGAATAGGGAAACTGATGGGGAAGCACAACCTCCAAATGATCTACAGACCAACCAAGAAAATCCAAGAAATGCTTTGCTCAGTGAAGGACAAAAGAGACCCTCTCACAGCTGCAGGAGTTTACCGCATACCATGCAGCTGTGGACAAGTTTACACAGGGACCACTAAATGCAGTGTACAAACATGAATCAAGGAACATGAGAGGCACTGCAGACTGGACAGCCAGAAAAATCAGCAGTAGCAGAACATGTTATAAACCAACCTGGACACAAAATGTTATTTAAAGACACAGAATTTCTGGACCAGGCCAACAACTATCATGTCAGAATGCACACACAAGCTATTGAAATCCACAAACACCTGGACAACTTCAACAGGAAAGAAGAAACCCTAAAAGTAAACAAAATCTGGCTCCCAGTCCTGAAAAACACTAAAATCAAAACTCAACACTTGCAAATGAACTCCACCCAGGGACAGGGGGATTTCCAGCAGTTAATGGGCCATTAACCAACCAATAGCCAAATAGACACTAATCCTCCTTGTATATCTCCACCCAGAAACTAACCATTCAAATACACAAATTTACATATCCTCCCCAACAGGGCTTCACGGTATATAAATGCCACACACACTCCTACCCAACCATTCTCTGAACATGCCAGCCACAGATGCAGGCGAAACATCAGAAATAAACTCTTCCAGAACACGGCCTCACAGCCCAGAAAAAAAAATAAGGAAAATCTAAGGTCTGATTTCCTTCAGAGATAAAGGACCTTATCACACTAGCTTCTAAAAACATTACAATTCTAATATTCAGAAAAGTGGAAACATAGTGGCATGATTACAGTAATTATTACATTTCATTGTAATTGTGCAATATAATGCTGTAATCGCGTGATACTATCACCATGGAATCATCACACAACCACCACTAGTAGTTTAAGAATGGGATTTTACTTCTGTGATTTTGTATGGACAAGATTTTGGCTGTTCTCGCAAGAAGATGTGACTTTGTTTAACCACACCAAAAACACATAAATAACAAAAGAAACTAACCAATATTTTTAAACAAACATTTAAATGTACCGAGAAAAGGTGACAGTTCATTAGAAGAGCATCCTGCGCATTCTGTGTTCTCGAAAGGGAAGGGGGCAAAGAACCGCCCATTTCATGCTGTAATCACACGATTACAGTGGGATATGATTTTGCACGCTCGTTAATACTGTGAAAAGAGTGATATTAAGGGCTATTCACAGATTTTCCCATCAATGAAAAGTAATGAGTAATTGGCTTTAGAGAAGGAGGATGACATTTTGGGGGATGTCTTTCCTTTTCTCTTCTTTTAAATTAATCTTGAACAATTAGTCTTTGAAGAAGGATTCTAAGCTTGAAATGTATCCAGTCTGTGGCATCTATATATACTGATGTGCACAGTTTGGGCTTCACTGTATTTGTGTTACTTTTCTTCTAGATTTTAGACTATTTTTTTCCTGTTTTCTTCTTATATATCATAGTTGACAGAAAAATTTGGACCAGTCTTCTTATTCCAAATCGGATGGCAAAATATTGTAATACTGAGTGGGTTCCAGACGATAAAGGAGGCACTGGGACAAAAAGCTGACAACTTCATTGACCGACCAAGGTTCCCATTGCTGAGTATCATAGGTCGTGGAAGGAGATGTGAAGGCAAGTCTTCCTTATGCTGTGATGGAATGAACCATTTACGGTATAGCAAAATGATTGACCAGTGCCAAAGAAGCAATAGCATAGCTAAAAATTTGTCTTAGCATAACAGTATTTATAGGCACATAAGTGGTAACAAGGAGGGCTATATCTATTCTCCAGTAACCCCATTCGTTGGAAAGGTCTTTTACTATAGATCAAACAACTGTTCATAGCTATTAAAGAAAATAACTAGTCTAAAACTAAAATGATCCTGTGATTTAAACAGAACATATTTCTTCTACACAGTAGGCACAGAAGAAGAGAGCACTGAGGGCAAAGTCCAGTTTGAAACAACTTAGAGGCAACAGAATACTACACCTGTCTGTTTATTTTGATGGGGATCTTCCCTGCAGAATGACATATAGACAGTATTTAAAATAAGGCACTAGTCTGATGCCAGGTTTCCACAGGTCCAGAGAACATACCTGGAGCCTCTAGAAACTTTTGACCCTTGACTGCTAGTCTACCACCACCCTGAACACACACTCAGAATGGGTTTGTAGAAGCTGGGGCCTACACTGGACACTGTCAAGACTCTTAAGTTCCAGGGTCAAATTTCACCAACTGAACCCAGATCCTTATACACAATACCTGAAGAGTAACGTGATTTTGCAAAAAGATTGAACTGTTCAAATCATTAAAGGGAAGATAAAATCATAAAAACAAGACGCTACGGGAGGGGAGGGAAGAGAAAATACAGAGACAGCAAGTTGATAGGCGTGCAGATGGGCAAGATTGTAAAGTAACATTCCCCTGACTTTCTAGAGGGATAGCTTTTTGGGTTGGGGTAACAGTGAATCTTGTGGCAACTTAAAGACTAACAAGTTGTATTTGGCCTAACTTATTAGAGCACATGTTACACTATGGTAGATACAGTGCAAACTGTGTGCTGCACACAAGACCCCCTCCACTACCCTTTTTAAAAGAAAAAAAATTGGTGCAGTTTTGGGGCAATGTTTGCCTCCAGACCATGCAGAAGGTTCCAAACCATGCAGAAAGCATGCAAAAATATTACCACCCTACCCCCACAATCACCACAGATCCCATCCTACCCCTAAATACCACAATTTTCTTCTGCAGTCCCCCTCAAAATGGTGACAGGAATTGATGTGACATCACTTCTTGTCACCATTTTGAGAGAGACTGCAGAAGGAGTGCAGCCCAAGGAGGGGGACGGAATTGGCCCAAGAACCCCACACAGTTGCCTATCCTGTGCAAGGTTCATCAAAATTTCGGAGTATTTTGGTTGTTGTCCGAGTTGCAGCACACAGTTTGAAGTTGCTGGAATTTTTAAAAGGAGAGCAATGATAAGTCATTAGGGAAATTGTGTGAGACACCTGAATATTTGAGTGAATATTTTGTTGTCAGCCAAATTGCAGTGGCCAGTGCCAAGACAAAAGTCCAAGTTGGGGGATTCCTAAAGCAAAAAAGGAGGCCTGTCATAACATATTAGGAAAATGTGGTTTGAAGCAGAATCCCCCCCCGCCTGTTTAGACAATCCCTAATATTCCTAAAGTAAGAAACAGGGGGAGCAGGAGAACAAGAGGGTATGGCCCTGGCTTAAGGATGTAAAATCTTAGTTATTCCATCACCATATGCAGGGACAAATAATGATTCTAGTTTTCTCCTCACTGTAGCAGAAAACAAACCTTTCTATGAGATATTCTTCCAGTGTTCAAGCATCTCAAAGTGTTCTAGAGGATTTTTCTGCACAGAGAAACACATGTTGTGGGGAGTGGGTAGAACATACATTTCCTTCATAAAACACACATTTCTTGTGCATAAACATGTTCTGCTGTTCAGAGAACACATTTTTGTGTGTATAGAAAAAGTGAGGGTTTGTGTCTCTGTGTGAAAAACCATGTTTCTCTGTTCGATAAATCCTGTGAATTAAAAACATGTCTAGACATTTGAAGACAGAGAAAACTGCACAAAAGTCTCACTGTTCTATTATTTATCTTGATGGGGCTTCCTGACTGTAAGGAAGCCCGTATTTGAAATGGGAAATAAATAATAGATATTTCCATCCCTGCACTGGGTACACTTCAACTAGTACCAAATAAAATATGCCAGTCTTTGGTGCTTTTACTCAACCATGGTAAAAAACATTCAAGTAACATGGCAAAGGCTTCTGGAAAGTTCTTTGTTTGTTTGTCTCTTTAGACCATAAATTACAAGCATAGAGATGGACAGGCAGGTGACCTAGTAGCTTGTATGAATTTATTTACAAAGCTGCCCTTAGAGTTCAGTAGGACAGCTGGCTGCAGATCTAGTCTGTTGCTCCCGTTACCTGAACGGACTAGGATCCAGTCCATGCAAGCACACTGGCCTGTGGCTGCAGCCACCACCACTGATGCCTGCCCCATTCTCTCTGAAACCAGGAAACTGAACCACAGCACACCAGCAAGGCCCCCCTCCATATGACCAACCTTGGTCACATGCTGTGGGATCCCTTCCTGGCTTTGTAAGAACGAGGCAGATGGCAGCTGCAGTGACAGGCCGGTGTGGTGGTATGAGCTTCTGTGGTCATGAGGGGCCTGATCAGTTATGGGGTTTGTTTGTTGGTTGGTTGAAGCAGTTTTTCCCAGGTATTTTTAAAAAACCAATTAACAGGCTTTGCTTAGGGGTCATTAGGTTTGCCGTGGGGGCAAAAGAGGGCAAAAGCCCTGCTTTGTTTGGACTTCAGGGCTCTAAGACATGGGCAATGTGGGATAAATAGCTCATCTAGACAAGCCCTACATCCTCAGTAGCAGTAGAACTCATAGCACAGGAAATGTCAAGCATTACTGCACAACTGCTGCTCTGATTGGCTCAAAAGTTTAAGAGAATCTTGGAATTTTTGTGAAATATCAAAAAAAAAATCAAAAAGTACAGTGCTAGAACAAAACATGGGGATAATTTGCAAGAGAATGTTCAATAAACTCTTTTATATCCTTTAGGAATCTTTCTGGCTACATATGACAATGGCTGGAAGGACCAGCGGAGATTCTGTGTCTCTACCCTGAAAAACTTTGGGATGGGGAAGAAAAAACTTGAAAAGAGAATGGTTGGAGAAATTGACTATTTGTGTGCTGAGTTGAAATCTCTAGAAGGTACCGCTTATTTTTGTGGACAGGGGAAGAGTTGAGGTGGATATAAGAAAGAGATAATAGTTCTTATGCCTATGACAGTAATAGGGGCAGGTCATTGTAATTGTTGTTTTGAGCCTTTGTGAAGAAGAAGCAAGATACAACATATGTGAGATGATATCAGAGGAAAATGTGGGAAATGGCAAAATAAGTTTTTTAGCTCTTGCTGTGAAGGTTCATGAGCTTCATAATGTAAGAGATGTTGCACCTCTGATACTCCTGGTGGGAGATTTTGGAACTATTTCAGTGAGGCTGTGAAGCTGATCTGGGTTTTAATCCAGACGTCTAAAAAGGTATCCAAAGTGTTGAACCCTATACCCCAAATAGGTTCGATGCCTTCAATATGTCCTTTAAAGTTCAGGGTAAAATTCAGCATAGATTTATTGACCCGCTAATAAGGAAGCTCTCGGTTGCCACTGGTGTTGCCTGAATTCTGATTAAACTTTCTCTGTTCGACTGAGCTGCAGAACTAACCCTCCCAGCTCTTTAGTGTCATCTCTCCCACATCGATGTCTTGGGGCTGGTCTATATGAGTGACACCAATTTGCAGCAGCTTTCATCTGTCTCAATGGGTGTTTTTTTTTTTTGCAAGGTCGCTGGTGTGCACAGCTATCCATGTTTGCTGTTCACATGGAGGCATGCCAGCGAATCAAGATGATGGGCACTAGTGGTTCTATCTTCCCCTAATTGCCCCTGCCAAACAGTATTTTGTTAAAAAAACCCAAAAACTAAGCCCAAGGTGTGGAAGAGCAATCATCTGCTGAAACAACAAAAAAAGAAGGAAAGAAAGTTGCATCACCTCAGTGCACAATTGCCACAATGACAATCCAACATGGTGGCTCCACAATCTGCTGTCTTAGCAAGCTCCGCCCCTTGCGCACATCTGACAAATTAGCTGTCCTCTTCAGCAATGCGCTGCAATGAGATTTGGTTGTCCTAACATGCGGGAGTGCGCATTTCCTCCACAGTTGTCAAAAAACTCAGGGAAAATCCTGGAGGCTTTTGGTATGGGCTTTCCCCCAACTTTTGCACCCCCTCCCTCCAAAAAGGACGGAACACTGCAGGATCCCATTTGGACACATGGGATTCCTCGTGGATTCAATGAGGATTTATTTTACCGTCTGGACGACCCCTTGGTCAATTTTTGATGCTGAATCTTGATTACATTTTCCTCTTGTCTTTGGTCTCCTCCAAAGGCTTTGCTTACATGTATATAACTGATACATAAAGTAAGGGCAACAACATTCTCCAGGGTTTCCCTAGGATTTGTCTTCATAGCTAAAGCCGGCCTGATACATAAAATACTATAGGCACCCCCATCCCCCTGTTCTAATGGAGAATATAAACCACTTTGCATTATACTTCACAGAACAGTGTTGCTAACAGTAAAGTAAGTTCAGTGGTTGATCACCTGTACTATAGCAAAAGCTTTATGCCAGATATTTATTATTATTCAGCTATTTGCAGAGGTGAGTAGCAAGTGAATTATAGCATATTTCATATTAGAAGGGGTGAATCTTGCAGTTTCCATCATCTAGAAACCAGAGGCTTTGTAAGTTTTTTTGGAGAGTTTTAAAAATCTTTATTGGTGTGTATTTTTTTAAAATAATTCACTATGTATACAACTTGATTGGTAGAACAACATGAAATATTTCAATTCCGTAAGAAGAGTCCACATGATGTGTTTTCCTTTTACAGCTGCACCATTCACATATAGCCCCAAGCCAAACTGGACTACTTTTTTAAAAAAGTAAATGTCTGTGACAGTATTTAAGGACATTTAGGTCAATGCTTTCTTGTTTGGATTTGTTGTTTTTGGTGGGACAATACTTGTACACTACTTGTTTAATAAAAAGCAGCAGGAGGAGAATAGTAATAGGACAACTCTAATATCGTTCTTGTATCTCATATAGGTTCTCCTTTTGACCCACATGACCTCATCTTTAGTGCAGTTGGCAACATTATCTGTATGCTAACATTTGGTGATCGCTTTGAATACTACAATAAAACCTTCCTGGAGCTTATGCGTTTGATTGAAGAGATCATGAAAGGAGCAACCAGAATCTTGCCCCAGGTATCTTCATGAGTTTGATTGGAGATTAAAAGGGAGCAGCTATCTGGGATTTGGCTGGTGAACAGGCAACACTTCTAGGTTCCCAAGGAGGCCTCTCTGAATCAGCCTTTCACCAGTCAAGACACAGCTAAAAATTAGTTCTTTGGAGAAGATTATGGGATCCTGGGGACTTGGCTCTAAATGAGTAATGACTCACTGCTGAGTTTTTCTCTGGAGAGGTAGGAAACACAAGCACCATAAGTAACATTCATTCCAAGACAGGGTGGAGTTTGAGTGGGTGCTTATGATCATAAAACCACCAGAGATTAAAAAACAACAACAAAATGTTACAATGTGGACACTTTATCCTGGATTAGCTTTTTACTACAGCTTAGACATTAATAGTAGTAATAGTTGTATCCTCATCCAAAACAACAACAACGTTGATGTTGATGCTTATCCTGGTGGAGAATAGGATGAGGAATGGAGATAAAATGAGATACAATTTCTTAAGTGTTAAACAAATGCATCTTTATATAGATTGCAATCACCATCATTAACAACTTTGATGATGATGATGATGATGATGATGAATAGGACGAGGAGTGGGAATAAAATTGAGAAAGACAGTTCTCTGCATGAGTGTGAGGAGGTATTTAGAAACTTTCTGTCAAATAAGAGGAAGAGAATGAGGATCAACATGAATCAACCCAGAAGAGCAAGAAGCTGCCAACCAAGAAAAAAATGTAAAAGGATTAAGAAAAAGAAAAGATCCAAAAAGTAAAGAGGACAAGAAAGAGCAAGAAGAAAGAAGTCTGTTAGATCTGTGTGAATCAGAGTGAATACAAGAAGATAATAAATAGGAAACCAACTGAGTTAATCCAAATAGAAAAAGGTACTAGACAGGGTTGCCTGCTCTCACCGTTCTTATTTATTTTAGCTTTGGAAATTTTGAACATAGAAATAAGAAGAGATAAAGAAATAAGTGTAATTAAAATTAGTACAGAAGAATTCAAATTAAAGGCATTCACTGGCAATCTGGTTATTATAATAGAGGACCCACTGAATGGAGTTGGGCCATTATTGCAGAAGATAACAGAATTTGGAAAATATGAATTCAAAATAAATTCTGATAAAACAAAGATATTAACTAAAAACATGGAAGCTATGGAAAAAGAAAGCTTAATTAGAAAAACAAATTTTGAGATTGTAAAAAAGGTGAGATATCTAGGGATGAATTTAATGGCTAAGAACCAGCAATTATTTGAGAATAATTATGTAAAAGTATGGGATAATATTAGAAAAGATCTGAACAAGTGGAAAGATTTAAAATTATCATTGAGGGGGAAATTTTCAGTCATTTAAAATGAATGTATTACCTAGATTTATGTTTCTTTTTCAGACAATTCCAATTATTCTTTCAAATATTAAATTTTCCAAATGGTAGAAAGAGTTATCAAAAATGTTGTGGGCAGGCCTAAAGCCAAGAATTAAATGGAAACTATTAATGGATGCAAAGGAAAGAGGAGGTCTAGGGTTACCAGATTTGAAATTATATTTTGAGGCTGTTTGTCTAACATGGTTAAAACAATGGATAATATTGGAAAATAAAAGAGATTTGGAACTAGAGGATCATGAACTAAGAAAGGGATGGCATAGTTATTTATTGTATGGTAAAGTTAAAATAAATGTAGAATTTAAAAATCATATTATAAGAAAATCACTATTAAAAATATGGCAAAAATATAAAGAAAGACTGAGTCTCAAAATACCTGGGTGGTTATCACCACAGGAGGCCTTTTGCAAATGAGAAGTAAGAGATCATGATTGGCTAACATGTAGAGATTTATTAGGAAGATTAAAGATTGGCAAGATTTAAAAAAGGAGGGATTTCAAATATAGTGGCTAAATTATTATCAATTAAGGGCAAGAATTAAAGGTGATTTAAAGGAATTACAATTCAAAGGTGAAGTATCTGAATTTGAAAAATTAAGGGCAGACAACAATAATTTAATTAGTAATATATATAAATTATTATTAAGATTTAACATGGAAGGTGAGCAAATAAAGCAATGTATGATTAGTTGGGCGTCAGATTTAGGACATAATACTTATTTGAAACAATGGGAAGATATTTGGATAAAGGGTTTGAAATTTACTTGCTGTTATAATCTTAAGGATTTTTTTTATAAAATGATGTTCAAATGGTATATGACTCCAGTTAAATTATCTAAAATGCATAAAGATGTGACAAATTTATGTTGGAAATGTGACGAACAAGCAGGAACATTTTTGCACCTATGTTGGCAATGTAGAAGAATTAGAAAATATTGGCATAAAATTAATAAGCAAATTGAAAAGATTATAGATTTTGAAACTGGCTTGAGGCCTGAATTATAGTTATTAAATATGGTAAATTTAAAAGAGAAAAGAGAAAATGAACATAGAAATGTAATAATCTACCTAGTAGTGGAAATCCAAGGAAATTCCAACATGCATGGATTGGAGGGGAAAAACAATGGAATTAGCTCAATTAGATAAACTAACAAATTTGGTAAAAAGAAATTCATTAGAGATTTATTTGAAAATGTAGAAACCATTTATAGACTATACCAAGCAAATGGAAGGTGATACCAGTATAATAGGGTTATATAGTTAAGTAGAGAGATCCCCTTGCTTACTTATTTACTTATTCATTAATTGAGGTATGTATGTATTTACTGTAATTACTTATTTATTGAGGTAACTATACACTTATATACATGTAATTTCTTTTCACATTATAGATAAGAAGTAATATTCTAATGAAAGGAATGTTGATTAATACGTTATTTAGACAGATTAAAATAAGATAATATAAAAGGGAGGTGAAAATAACTATTTTAATTATAGGACAGTTAGAGAATAGGTGGGGAAATCTTTTTAAGTCATAGATTTTCCTTGGGTTTTTTCAGACTGTGAGGCCGTGTTCTGGAAGAGTTTCTTTCTGACGTTTCGCCTGCATCTCTGAAGAGATGCCAGCCACAGATGCAGGCGAAACATCAGAAAGAAACTCTTCTAGAACACGGCCTCACAGCTCAGAAAAACCCAAGGAAAATCTATGGATGCCGGCCGTGAAAGCCTTCGACTTTTTAATTCACTGTTTTCTTTTCTTTACCAGGGTGGGGAGGGTTAAGTGGGACAATGGGTTACTGTTGTGTGTCTTATTATTTGATTACTTACTGTACTGTATATGTTTTTTTCTTTTGTGTGTTATTTTGTTCTGTTTATTTTTGTATTTGTATGTGTTTATGTTTGTGCATATGTTCAATTACTTAAATAAAAACTATTTTAATGAGAGAAACTTTCTGTCAAATGCAATTTCATTTCAAATAAAATATCTAATAAATACTTTCCTTTGATTTCAAAACATACTCATGTATCTTTCTTCTATATCAGCTTATGACTTCCATGTCCTGGTTATCCTATATTCCTGGACCTCAACAAAAGTTTAAGAAAGACTGTGAGGATTTCAGTACTATTGTAAAAGAGATTGTGAATGAACATAAGAAAACCAGAGATCCCACCATTACAAGAGACTTTATTGATGCGTTTTTGGAAGCAATAGAAAAGGTAAGAATGTTTTTATTTATAATAGAACTTTCTTTTTCATTATTGATGAAAAACATTTGCTGTTCAGTCACAGCCATGGTATGTTGAAAGTTGGATTGGACGAATCATGTTCCATATTATAATCAGAAGTGGGGGGTGAGGAGGAGAAATCAATTCCATTGTTCCTAGTAAGAAGACGGTGGACCAGATTGATTTGAAAGAACATGAGCTACTTATTCACACATATGATTTCCCCTACACCTGTACCACATATCTTCTTTCTACAGTTGTCCCTCCGTATCCACGGATTTGGTATCCACGGATTTAAGTATTCACAACTTGAAAATATTCTTTAAAAAATAATAATCCAAAAAGCAAGCCTTAATTTTGCCATCTTTTATCAGGGATACAATTTTGCTATGCCATTGCATATAAGGGACTTAAGTATTCACGGATTTTGGTATCCATGGTGGGTCCTAGAACCAAACCCCAGTGAATATGAAGGGACAACTGTAGTGCTAAACAAACCCAGACCTGCTGTTGGGCATGCTCCAATATGTTTCCCATTTAATCCCCTCAGTTCCAGGAAGAACTACTCAGTTCCTGACACAGAGATGAAACATTTTGTTATGGGGAGGGGAGAAAGGTGGGTTGCATGATCGCTCAAAATAGCACAGTTATAGGTAGCACACTGTTCTTCCTCTTTGTGGCCTCTGTGATTCACATGTATGGGAGATTAATGAGCTACTCACCAAGGGCTCTTTCACACTACATAATTATAGTGGCATATTCCACTTGAACTGCCATGGAACTGCAATATCCTATGGAATCTTAGCATTTGCAGTTTAGGGAGGGTTAAAATTCTCAACCAGAAAGCTCAAGTGCCTCATGGACCCCAGGATTCCCTAGGATGTTGCCATAGCAATTAAAGTGGAATCATAGTGCTATAATTATATAGAGTGAAATGGCTCCAGGATAGTGGGTTGGTGTTAAGGGTTTCTTCCTGTCTTGTGCTCTTGAGTAGGAGGGAGGAACCCCCAAATTCTTTCAGCTGTCACTACCCACTAATGTTTGTACACAAATCACTGAGTGGTTTAACTTGCCTTTTTTCCACCTCTGACATTGGGTTTCTCTAGACAGTGAAAATTATCCTAATAGAATTAGCAGGGAATACCTTTTGTCCCAATGAGATCCCATGGTGATTCTCCTTATTCAGAAGGGGGGCAAAAACTCCAAAAACAATGGGGCCTTTGTGGCTTTTCCCGAAATGTTTAAAATAATGTGTGCAAATGTGCATTATTGCTCGTTTGGACAACCAATTCACAGCTCAGCATATTCTAGGCAAGGGTGGAAGTGGAAAGCTAATTGGTTGGATGTGCGCAGGGGCCAGCATGCCGGCAATGAAGTGGCTGGAAGCGACATTTTCGAGTTTCGTGTTGCTGATGATATATATTTTGCTGCACTGAGGCGACCAAACGGCTTTTTTAAGCAAAAGGTTGCACATGCAGACCTATGACTTCTAGTTTAAAAAAATACTATGTAGCAGTGACAACTTGCGGAGAATAATAACTCAAGTAATTCACTCTCAATTACCATGCTGATTCGCAGGCTTGGCTTCATGTGAATTTCAAACACAGATAGCTTCGCATACCAGCAATTTTACCAAAGGACTGTTGAGACAAAAAAATACTGCTGCAATTTTGCATTAATATGCAGCAATCAGCATTATATCTTCTCATCTAGACAACCCCTTTGTTTGCCTAAAATAAAAGATTTCCTTAAAAGAGCTTCTTTCCACACTCTCTCCACATTGAACCTGTGCTCAGTGTGTGCATGTATGTGTGTATAGGATCCCCATCTCTACAGAGTCAGAGACAATGTAACAAGTTAAAAGGACAGGCAAAAACAGTTAAAATAGTTTTAAATGACTTAAAGCATTGGTTCTTAACCTGTGGTCCAGGGACCCCCAGGGGTCCGCAGTGTCCTCATAGGAGGTCCACAAAGGCTTATAAGCTCTTTAGCCGACCTCTTCCCTTCAGTGGAGTGGCCACGTGACAGGAGCCAAGGCCGGCTGGTTGGCTTGGCCTGCACATTGCCATTCAATCTATTCCAGCCACAAACTTGCAGGAAGAAGCAGGAGAGAAGTCTTCCCTCCCCCCACCGTGCCTCCAGTGCCTTTATTTAATGGATGGTGCAATTCAACAACAATAATATATTACTGCTATTATTATTATTATTATTATTATTATTAGGGTAAGCTATTTAAAGGGGATCCCTGGTTAAAAAAAAAAGGTTAAGAGCCACTGCCTTAAAGCCATGAATATGCAAGGGTTTGTGTCAAATAAGCCTCCAAAGCGTCAATGAACAACCGTGTTTTCGCTTGGCACCAGAATGAAAGCAACACTGGTGCCTATCAGGCCCCCAAAGGGAAGGCACTCCATAACTGTGGTGCCACAGCAGAGAAAACCCTCTCCTCCCAGAGCACATTTCCCTGTGTGGGACACAGAGGAGGGCTTCTCTAACAGACCTTAAAAAGTAGGACATTATCAGACACACCCAATACAGCATCATAACGATGCCACATAAATGCGAAAGGGTGCACATATCAGATGACGTCGCCCTTTTGCATTTATGTACTGCCCCAAACCCATTGTATTTTATTGACAGCTTAAGACATCAATAGATTGGCTGTAGTATATTTTGCCAGCATTGCTGGCGTATGAAACCTCGCACCAATGAGTATTCAAAAGCTATATACCTGTTGCCTGAGGGGGAGTGCAACCCCATCCAGGGTAGGTAGCTTATGCAATTCCTGAACCCAAGAACCACCAATCCACACAGCCTCCATCTTACCTTGATTCGGCTTCAGTTTATTGGCCCTCATCCAGCACATTACAGCATCCAGACTAAGGACTATCAGACTAGCATCTTAAAATGCTGTAATTCCACGAATAAGGAAAGCAGAAACATTGTGACATTAGAACTGAAATTATCAAACGACCACCACTAGTGTTTTAAGAATGGGATTAAAGGTCCTGCTACAGTAGCACTTGCCTTCGCATTGCCTTCTAATTACACTGTATTAACGCTTTGCACTGGCCCGCACATGCTCCTTTAAGGGAAATGTGCACTTACTTCTGTGTTAGCCAGGGCACGTAATCTCAGCGGTTCTCATGAGAAGACGTGAGTCTGCGTAAAAACACTGAAAACACTTTAAGAAACAACAAAACACACAGACAAGCACTGAAACAAACAAAAACTTGCCAGCAAAATGGGACAGTTCATAAAAAGAGCATCCTGTCGATTGTCTTCACGTTCTCACCTGAAAGTTTTCTTGTAGGGAACAGGGACGGGTGAAAGAGGACTGCCCAGTCACACTGTAATCTCACGATTACAGCAGGATATGGTTTTGCATGCCTTCAGTACTGCGAAAAAAAGTGATATTGAAGATCTATTGATAGGTTAACCTGTCAATTAAAAAAGATGTGTTAGCGGTTGGAGCGGTTGGAGCACAGACTGGCCACGGCTGCAAGACAACATCGTGCGATAGTGGTAACCCATTCCTGCCAACATCTCCTCATAACTGTGCGATTACAGCCCCATCTGATAAAGTCCTAAGTTGAGGAAATCTCCTGAGCTCCCTTGCACCTTCAGTGACAAAGATGAATCTAGGAATACCCCTAAACTACAGATCTGCCTTTTCATGGGTAGCATAATAAATAAGTATCTCTGCTGCCTATTTAGAGGACCTTGTGTTAGAGACTTGTGGCGGGCGGTGGGGAGAGAATAGACTGGCCATGTATCTGGCTGGTTATCAGGGAGATGGGAAAGAATGCAAAGAATGCAAAGGAGGAGGGAATTACTATGGACTTTATCAGATGCAGCAAATATGGTGTCATAACGATGCCTAATGATTGCGAAAGGGCACACATACCATACGACGCTGTCCTTTTGTGATCATGTCAAGGCCAAAAGCCGTTTCTTTTTATTGATGGGCCAAGCCGTCAATAGAGCTGCCGTGGTGCTTTGTTGTCGCCGTTGCCAGCGTTTGAATCCTCGTGCCAGTGTGAATACAACATCAATGACAGAACACTTCCAGGTGAGATTGTGACAGCCAGGTAGGGGATGCTCTTTTTATGAACTTCATGTACAGTACTTGGGACTTTTAAAATGTATTTCTGTGCTGTGTGTATGTTTTATGTGTTTATTTTGCTTTAACTTTTAAATTTGCCGCGCTCATGTCTTCTTGTGAGAAGTGGCAAGAACTGGAACCCAGAAGTAAACGGAGCTTCAGGGTTGCCTTTGTGAGATATTTAGCCTTCTCTGACAGAGAGCTCTGGTGCCACAACAAACTACAAATCCCAGGATTCCATAGCATTGAGCCATGGCAGTTAAAGCGGTGTCAAACTAGATTGTTTCTGCAGTGCAGATGCAGCCTAAGTCACTGAGTACAAACCACAACTTTATTGGTAACAATTAGATACGAAAATATAAGCAAAGAAAGTGTTCTTCAGCTGAAACTCTGACACAGCCTCAAGTGCAGATGGTCCTTGGGTCTGCAAGACTATAAGGTACGTTGTAGTCTTAGCTCTAGATGGACCTTCAAGATCTTGAGCAACATGCTGGCCTTTCCCCTTTGGACAAAGGAAATCCATCCTAGGTGGGGGTTACACACCTTAACAGAATAAGCCTTCTAGAAATTTTAAAATGATATTCCTAGGTTTAGGAGGGACGTAGTCCTCCCTTTTCCTTCCTCTCCCTTTTCCTTCCTCTCTGAGACTGAGAGGGGAGCAAGATTCCTGCTCTCAGCCAGAACTTTTATCAGTGCTAAGACTAGCAAAATCACCCTGACTGCATCTCTGTCCACCTTTAAGGTTAAGGCATCTTCACTGAGAAACTCAAACAAAGTGCAAGGAAGCTATGAAAAATGTGGGTTTTAAAGTAAGTTAACATATATTGTATACACGTAGGTACAATAAATATGGATGGGTGGATGGGTGGATGGGAAGCCCAGTTGCAGGAACGTGTCCAGAGGAGGGCAGCCAAAATGGTGGGAGGTCTAGAAGTCATGCCCAATGAGGAATAGCTTAGGGAGCTGGGTATGTTAGCCTGGAGAAGAGAAGATTAAGAGGGGACATGATAGCCATGTCTAAATATTTGAAGGGATGTCATACTGAGGGTGGAGCAAGTTTGTTTCTGCTGCTCCAGAGACCAGGGGTTCAGCTATACAACAACAACAAAAAGAAAGAAAGAAAGAAAGAAAGAAAGAAAGAAAGAAAGAAAGAAGGAAAGAAAGAAAGAAAGAATGAATCTGTTAAGAATGCGGGCAGAATACCTTTAGTTTAGATGAGCTCCTGCTGGGATTCACCATATTCAGAAGGAGTGGGGCTGAAAACTCCAAATAGATAGCGATAACAGCTTTCGCTGTTTCTCGCAATCTTTTTTTTTAATGGTGCAGAAATGCGCATAACTGGTCATCTGTACAACCAATTAAAAAAGGGGCACACAGCATTGCTGAAACCTGATTGGTCTGACCTTGGAGGGGGCAGGCTTGCAAGGGAGAGCTTGCAATGCCGGAGCCGCCGTTGTTGTTTTTGCCCCAGCATGATCGTGCAAGTGGCAGAGCAAAAGTAAGAAGGTTTCTTTAAGCGGAAAATAGCAATTCCACATCTGGTTTTTTTTGTTGTTTTTTTTAATGGGGGAGATTTTCGGAACACAACTCACAGCCACCATTTTTTTTTTCGTGCTGCACCATGTGAACTGCAAAATTGCTAATTTTCCCTTCCAGCAAGCTTGCAAATGAGTTGTGGGTACAAATGGACACTGCCACGGTAGGGAGGTAAGGCACTGTTTTTCGCAACAAATTCTCCCATCTAGCTGTGCCCTAGGACACGTAGCAATGGATTCAAACTACAGGAAAAGATTCCACCTAAACATTAGGAAGAGCTTCCTGACAGCAAGAGCTATTTGGCAGTGGAATGCACTGCCTCAGGGTGTGGTGGAGTCACCTTCTTCGGAAGGTTTTAAACAGAGGCTGGATGGCCATCTGTTGGGAGTGCTTTGATTGTGTATTCCTGAATGGCAGGGGGTTGGGCTGGATGGCCCAACTTTATGATCCTTTCATTTTACTATAATTCCTACTTATTTTGCACAAATGCAACTATCTGGAAAGATAGAGGTTTCAAACTCCTCCACATTTCTCGAAGCACCTCTTCACTTTCAAGGATATTAAAGAATGGTTCACCCTTTCATTCTGAGCCACTGCAGTCTGCATCTCCTGCCGTTACTTGGCTAGTATGACAAAGGCCTCCCTACAGCCTGGAGCACAGGTAGCCTCTCATTTATTCTAATTGGTTCTAATTTTCTAATGCCCACATTAAGAAGAGGTTTTTTTGTATATTTTTCAAGGGCAAAGGTGTTTTGTTGACACTCAAGGCAACATCGTATATCTGTAAATTACATCCCTTCTCCCCAAACTAGTATGAAATAGTTACTTGTGGTTACTACAAAAGTGCATGTATTATTCAGAGACTTCCAAGTTCACAAGAAGATCAGCCCATTCTGTTGCTGACAGTAGGTGGCTCTTAATAGTCACTGTTGTCATTCAGACACATTCATTGTTCTTTGTGCACAAAGGAACATCCTTTTTCCCCCCCAAGTTAAACCAATAACACAGGCCCTCAGACATAAGCCTGGGGGTTGTCTAAACAGCAAAAATACTCCTTACAGAATGCGGGGAGAAGACAACCTGTTTTAATGGCTATCCATGTTGTTTCGCCTTATTGTGATGGAGGGAACTCAAAACTGGCAAAAACTCTGCAGGAAAAGCTTTCATGGATTTTCTCGGAGTTTAAAAAAAACTCCAAGGGATATGCACACCCCCAACCATCAAGACAACCACATGAATTGTTCTGCAATCTGGAGGGAGCAGATTCTGATTGGTTGGGGGTGCACAGGCGTGATCCTGCTCTTTAACACCCCCCCTTTTTTTTACAGAAGGGACCCATAGAGAGCAGCCACAGGGAGGGGGACGATGGCTCTGCCCTGCCTTCCCCACACCCACGGATGCCTTCCCACTGCCACCACTGGGACCAGGGAGGATGGCTCTGTCCTCCCACACACACACAAATGCCTTCCCCACCACCACCGCCAGGACCAGAGAGGGGGAGGATGGCTCTCTCCTCCTCTTCCCTCTCCCTGCAGGTGCCCTCCATGCTGCCCAAAGCTTATGGGGCCAAAAAAAAAAACCCATTAAGACAAATCGCAGCTGCTGTGATTTGACATTACTGCGGAGCAATCCGTTTTTGCAGGGCTCGTATAGACAGGCCCCTGCTGTTTCCAAGTAGTTTCCCAAGTTAACTAAAAACCAACAAGACAGAACAACAGTAAAGCAAGAGACAGGAACTTAACATAGTAGATTTTCAGACAGGCTAAATATGGTGTGATACCAATGCCAGGAGATCACTAAAGGGCTTCCCTTTCAGACAACATCATCCCTGTGGAGTCATGCTCCCATTAGGCTGTCATTACACCAGCGCTTCTTTTTATTCATGGGCTAAGCCATGAATTCATCCCCTGTTCTGTTTCTGCAAGTGAAAAGGTGCCCATTTCCATGGCGTAATGCCAGATTCAATGGGAGGTCCCTGCCAGAACACTTCCGGGTGAGATTGGGACATCAAGGTAAGTGACATACTTTTTATAACCCTCCCCATGTTACTTGTTATGTTTTCAGTGTGTTTTTGTGCTTGCTGTCACTTTTTTTCAACTTTATTTTGCTTTTAATTTTTGAATTTCCCCGGCGCTTGTCCTCTCACGAGAACAGCCAGGATTTCAAACCAGGAAGTGAATGGAGCTCTGTTCGAGCTCCATTCATTCCAGGGCTGTCAGGCAAGCGTGGCAAAGGTAGGCATGAAACTTTTGGTTACTGTACCAGGATGGGGATGGGAAAGGGATGGGATAGGAGATTTTAGGATGGGAACACTCTTTTCATTCCCTTCTGAAAATCTCCAAAGCAATAAAGACATGGAGCAGTGCTACATAGTAGCTGCTCTGTGTATACAGAGCTTGGAATAAACTATGGGTATTCCTTACCCATAATTTGTTAGATTTTGAGCAACTTTAGAAGACATTATTTAATGAGAATACCACTACTTAGTAGATGGATGTGCTAACTGTACCCAGGGCTTCAAAATAATTTTTAAAACCATTGTTTTAATTGTTGTAATACCAACAGTGTTACCAGTTTCAGTAACATTAATATTTCATGTTAATTTAATCTGTTCTTTTGAGGAGAAATTTTGGGGTGGCCATTTTTAGTATGTAATTTTTTATTTTTATTTTTTGCCTTATAAACATTTATGCCTTGGATCCCATTCTGGGAGAAAGGCATAATATAAAATAAATAAATAAATAAATAAATAAATTTAACACATTGTTTTTTCTAAGTTCCCCCCCCCCCAAAATGGGATTAATTGTAATGGGGATGTCATAACCCCAAGTGATAGTGCTAATACTTCCAAATTTTGCTTGTATAATTAATGTTTAAGTATGAAAAAATTAATTCCAAAAGCACTGTATTCTCCTTTCTTCCTCCCTCCCTCTCTCTCTCTCTCTCCTTCTTTCTTTATTTCTTTTGACTACTTTTTCTTTCCTCAACTACACCTTGCCACAATCATAAATCATAGAATCATAGAATCATAGAATTGTAGAGTTGGAAATGACCACGAGGGCCATCCAGTCCAACCCCCTGCCACGCAGGAAATCTTGATCAAAGCATCCCCGACAGATGGCCATCCAGCCTCTGTTTAAAGACCTCCAAGGAAGGAGACCCCACCACACTCCGAGGGAGTGCGTTCCACTGCCGAACAGCTCTTACTGTCAAAAAGTTCCTCCTAGTGTTGAGGTGGAATCTCTGTTCTTGGAGCTTGCATCCACTGCTCCGTGTTCCAGTCTCTGGAGCAGCAGAAAACAAGCCTGCTCCATCCTCAGCGTGACACCCCTTCAAATACTTAAACAGGGCTATCATATTGCCTCTTAACCGTCTTTTTTCCAGGCTAAACATACCCAGCTCCCTAAGTCTCTCCTCATAAGGCATCGTTTCCAGACCTTTCACCATTTTAGTTGCCCTTCTCTGGACATGCTCCAATCTGTCAATATCCTTTTTGAATTGTGGTGCCCAGAACTGGACACAGTACTCCAGGTGAGGTCTGACCAAGGCAGAATAGAGCAGCACTATTACTTCCCTTGATCTAGATATTATACTTCTATTGATACAACCCAAAATCGTATTGGCCTTTTTAGCTGCTGCATCACACTGTTGACTCGTGTTCAACTTGTGGTCTACTAGGACTCCTAGATCCCTTTCGCACATAGTCTTGTTCAGCCAGTTCAACAACTATCCATTGTTGTGTATTTACAAGTGTGCATGCCTCACCCTCAGTGAAAAATATATTTATGTCCTATATTGTCTTCAATGAGCTCATAGTGGTGCACATGGCTCTTCTGCTCCCTACTTTAGATCCACAAGAAGATCAGGCTAAAAGACCCAATGCCACTTTGTGAGTTTCATGACCCCAGGTGGGGTTTGAACCTCGATCTTCCAAATCCCAAACCCGTATGAACAACCACAACACTTTGACTCTCTCGCGCTCTGTGTACATACACATTCACATACACACAAACTCAAGTTTAGTCACAGGGAGTTCAAACTTAAAAGTCTTCTTTGCCATTTCAGTAATAACATGCAAGGAATTGGGTACTCTGGTGTATTCTGGTCCCTTCTCTACACACCTGCTATAACGTGACTCCCTGTCTCTTCCTTCCTTCTGTCCAGTTGTTGAGGATCAGAGAGATGCACTAGGATGCTCAGGTATCAAGATCAGCCTCAAAGGCCCTTCCCTGAACCCTCACCTCCCTGCAGGCATGAGGTACACTCTTTTCAAGGATGGGGCCTTTTCTGCCATGGTGCTGATTGCAAAATGCTCTCCCCATGTAGGCTCACTTGGTGCCAAGTCTGATTTTCTCTCAGAGAAAAAGGGAAAATCTTCAACATTTGTTTCAGCCCTTTCAATGTTGCATTTTTTAGTGCTTTTGTTAGTGTTGAAAGAAGCAGGATAGTCGTTTCATACACTATATACTCAAAACACACACACTATTCCCACACAAAGTGAGCAAGATTTGTGTGTTACAGTTTAGGAGAAAACTAACATAAGCAAGGTAGCTACTATAAAGGGAAAATTAGTTGTCAGACAGCCTTTCCTGACCTGTTACTGTCTGAATGTGTGCACTAACACTCCCATCATCCTCAGACAGTATGGCTGGCCAATTGGATTGAATCATACTGTTTTTGTATATTTTATTTTTATTTACTTGGTTCACTTTGTCCAGACTAATAGAAACTTTTTGGTGTTATTAAAGAAAAGAAATCAAGTCAGTTGTTGTTTACACAGAATGGGTTGGACAAATTCAACCCCTTATGTTATTTTTCTCAAAGCTAATTCAAAGCAACAACCAAATTTCCTCGGGAGAATTGAAGGCACAGGATAATGGATGGAAATTCATCCAGTGGCAGCAGTAGTTGGTAATTTTAGCTATTGGCCTCTCTTTTGGTGAGGTCTCATAATGCTGACAAGGAGACAAGTCCTGGTGCTATCCATTTGGGAATGAGGAGGTTTTTAAACACACATTGCATTACACCAATGGCTTGATTTTCTTTTTAATTTTGTGCCAGCAAACACTGGAAACCATAGAAAAATGAACTGTGCAGAATTTCAGGAATGAACTGTAAACTCCCCTTCCCACTATACATAGCATTACCTCAGAAACATTATGCAGTGTTGCATCAATCACACTTTCATTACCAACTTGTTTAATTCTCTTCAGGCCAAAGGGAACCCAAAGACCAGTTTCAATGAACAAAACCTTATTCACCTGATTCTTGACCTGTTTGCGGCAGGCACTGAAACCTCGGCTACCACTCTACTCTGTGGGCTTTTGAACATGGTCCTTCATCCTGAAGTTCAGAGTGAGTAACCATCATTGTGGGAAATGGGTATCCTACCCACCACATGGATATATCACCTTAGGGAATGCTGTCTCAGTTATTATTTTTAAAAGTCACTACCACAAAAATAAAGCCTCTATGCCTCATAGAAATTTAGTAGCTAGGTTCGTATGACATAGGAATGGGATTGACATCACTACTAGAAACAGGTTATGAAATCAACAAAAATAAGATATTTATTAAGCAAATTCTTGACATAATGAATTAGAATGTCACTTTGCCACACACACACAAAAAGTTGACATTGCTTCAATTTACTTAGAGTGGCCACCAGCCACATGGGTCTAGGATGTTTGAGTGGAGCTGGTTCAGCACAGCCAGTTCAGCATGGCCAGTACAGCGCAGTATGGTTCTTCTTGTGTATCAATTGATAATCGATAATTTTGTCAAGAACATGCAATCAAATCCATTTGTTTGGTTGGGATTGTCTTGCAAAACCATTTGGGTAAGAGTAAGGGTAAGGGTTAAGGTAAGGGCCACGCTGAAATGTCCCATTCCAATAGCCATACTCCCACCAAGACAGAGCCCTACAGCATTTGGTATGTAATTTGAGGACATTTTCTTGCATACCATATATTCCAGATCATTCTTTTGTGAGCGCAGCTTGTGCCTGCTCTTTAGAAGATGGCAGCCTGCTTTGCCACTAGTGTGACTGGCATCCACTCTTTCTGCCCTGAGCTCTTGTGGCCTAGGTGACTAAGACAAGTGGCATGTGAGGCATGATTTGGGGCGGCACTGCCTGGCTGGTCAAAGAGAAAAAGGAAGAGCAGCACCACTCCAGCCGCACCCCGCTTCATTTGGAACATAAGGACAATTGCTGTTCACCAAATGCTCAGGGTTTGCTCTGCTGGGAATGCAACTGAAGCCCACTGGCAACACTTTAAGGATACAGACCTGATATGGGACCAGACTTCAACCACTAAATAGAGGACACCTTGCATAAAATTGAATGCATGTCCCCCTAGTCTTGTTGTTCCTCTTGGCAGAGCATTTCAGGCAATAAAGAATGGACTAGTTTTCTTATGAGAATATTTGGCTAGCTAAGAAAGGTGCATCAGAGCTTTCTGTTCTCACAGTTTTTATGGCGATGGGGGGGGCGGTGGAAAGAACCTAGAGGATCCATATTGGCTCTTGATTATTGTCGCTACACTTAGCCACTGTTCCTAATTGAGAATCTTACCCAGCTAAATCAGCTTTCACCACCTTTCTCCTTAGGAGATTATCAGATGCAGTGGAATGAAGAAAAAAATGTGTTCCAAATCATGTCAGAAGAACAGGAGGAGAACAGAAAGGGCAACCTTACCAGATGCCCATATCCTTCAGCTAGCTGTTCTGTGGGTGTAGCACTGCTGCGGACAAAGCTTCCCTTTCATATTGATTGGGACAAGCTGCTAATAGAAAGGACCATGCTAGGACCAGGGAAGTTGGAGAACAACATCATCTGATAATCTCGCCCCATCCTGTTCTTCTTGCGATCTTCTGATGTGATTATTGCCGTATTTGATAATATTCTTACTCCAGTGGAATGTGCTTCTTTCTTGACTGGGTTTTGTATGAAAGAATACTGAATAGTACTGGAGGGTGTCCCAACTGCAATTTATTCGCCAGGGCATCTGGCAAATTTTCACAATGTTTTTCAGTGCTAATGTGCTGTGATGTCCATCTCCACCCCTCAAATGACTCAAATTCTGGCCTTGTGTGGTCCAATCCTTTAATTATTTTTTAGGAACTTCCAGACTTTGAATTAATTAATTAGAAGACTATCTACTCCAAGGTACCTAACAATAACAATTCAAAGTTCAACAGTGTACAAGAAAAGGTTTAATTTCATCAGTGCTGGAATGAGGAGAATCTAGTAGGGCAGGGCAGAGCAGAGAAGTCAGTCGAGAACAATGCAGAAATTGAGGATTTTTTTCAGAGCTGTGAACAATCCTCAGTATCCCAAGGCCCAAAAGAGAGGTGTTCCTGATGCTGGTGTTCTTTGAGGAGCTGGAACTTCCCTCTCCAGACAACAGCATCTATTGTTTTACATCCTGTATTGCAGAAGGTTAAAAGTTCTTGTCAGACAATTTTGGTTTTGTTTTGTTTTAATTGCTTTTAATTTATTCACAAATTGCACTTGATTAATTAATTTTACATTAACACTTCTGCATAACAAGTGAGTTTCCCAAGTAATATACAGTCAGACCCTGTATCCACAGGGATTTGGTTTCCAGACTTACCATGGATACCAGAAACCTCGGATAACAGTGGACCCTATTAAAATAAAGGACTTCTGGCAAAAATATACCATAGAGTTGCATTGTAGGATCTAAAAGATGTCTAGAGAGGATGCCTCTCTAGGCATTTTCTAGTGCGACTCCATGGCATGTGTCTTATTTTGTGTCTCACAGATATTGGTTCCATGGATACAGGGATCTGACTATACTTCTAAACTGAAATATGTTGGCCACCCAAACTGGTTCACTATCACAGTGTAGACTGTCAGAAGCAAAAGATTTTGAAGTAGGTGAGAGGATCTGGAGCTCATCCATGCAAGTAAACACATGAAGTAAGTGTTGCTGTTGGCTGCTGTATTTGTTGCTGTAGTCCTCAAGGTGCCAGTTACATGACAGAAATTGTTACGATGCTTACCGTGACTTTGTGATCACGAATCCATCCCTCGCTGTTTATACGATTTATGTCACTGATCTGGATATCCCGGGTGGTCCCGTGACTGATATTTACACGTCCAAAGTTCCGTGGATTTTTTAGGTTTTAGTGGGGGGGGGGGTTGGCTGTCAATCAAGGATGCGATTACTCGTGTTTTCACAACCTCGGTGACGCACTTCCTTTAGAGTTCCGCGCCACGAGTGATGCTATTGGCTGGCTGGGGGGGAGAGGGGGCAGACGCTTGTGTTTCTCCTGTCTCTTTAAAATGTTAACCCTTTAAGCAGAGGCAGAAAGCATTTTGAAAGACTGAGATTTTTCGCTCAGATGCAAGGCTTTCCTTTTGAAATCAAGCCGAGTGAGTGGGGGGAGGCTTGGGTTTCCTTGCCTCTTTAAAATGTTAACCCTTACAGCAGAGATTTAGCAGCAGAGTTTAGGTTTCAAGCCAGCTACAGACAGGCGTTTTGAAAGACATAGACACAGAGAGGGGGAATTAAAGGGTGTTCATTTGCTCAGAGGCTGGAATATTTTACTGTGCCCGTTCAAACCCAGGGAGGTGATTAAGGCAGGGGATGAATGGGTGACCCTCTGCCCACCACGATCTCTCTGTAACATGCAGTTGAGGAAAAGGTAAAGCTGAAGGGTTTGCAGTGTAGAAACCATTTTAAAAGGTGATTTAGTACACGCACGCGCGCACACACACATCAACCTTCGTGCAGCTGGAACGGATGCCTTTGTTTTCGGCTGGTGAGGCTGGATCTGTTGAACGGGTGACTGACCCCTCCTTTTCTGGTTGCTGATCTCTAAGCCCGCCCCCAGTCACCATTTCCGGCCATCCCCTAGTACCGAGATATTTTGTCCCAGGCTGTTTACATTTCCGATTTTCCGAATCCTCCAATGACTTTTTTAAAAACTGGCACAAACCACGGGACTGAAAGTCCCGCAGGTTGAGGGATAAAAGGTGCCCCCCCTTCCGAAAATCACGTACCCGACCCGATGTATGTGTAAACTGCCAGGGATCAACACGAATTCTTCCCGGGACATTTTTATCGTGTAAACGGCACCCTGGATTGTTTGTTTGTTTTTAAACAACAAGATGGTGCTTCTGTTGTCCCAGATAATTTGGTGGCAATTCTTAGCACCAGCAGCAACATTTTATTCCCACCCAGAAAGACTGAAAGGAGACATCTTGCTGCAAGCCTAAAAGCTCTATTCTAAGCTGCTTGGAGGAAGGGTATATCATTCATATATATGGTTCTATACAGAAGTAAACCATATTGGGTTCTATAGTGCTTGTTCCCAGGACACAAAGAATAGGATCACAGCCTAATAATACTAAATGAATTAACATTTTCAGAAAGAGTCCATGAAGAAATCGATAAAATTATTGGCAGAGAAAGATCACCCACCATGGAGGACCAGTCAAATCTGCCTTATACTACTGCCGTGATCCATGAAATTCAGCGCTGGGCTGATATTGCACCTGTTGTATTTCCTTATATGACACACAAAGATACTGAAGTTGGCAAGTTTATCATCCCTAAGGTACAGTCCTTGAAATATATCTTTTTATTTAAAAAAAAATAAAAATCATGGTTACCAAATCACAGTTTGATTGATCCTCTGAGAGGGCTTGATGCTTGCAGTGAACCAGAGACAACATTCAACATTCCTGACTGTAGTAAATAAAAAAGGCTAGATGTCATATGAGGATATTTTACGTATGCATCCATTACAAGAGAGGGATGATGACACTTAAATCTCTTATTCCTTTCAAGTGTTACAGGAAATGGGAAGAGCTCAGTTAATGCACAATTGTTTTTGACCAAGAAAATAGAGCTACATGTTTCCAGCATGCACTCCTAAACTCCAAATTATCTCACTCAGTTGTTTCATGTACTTCTTTAACAGGGTGGGGAACAAGCTTTTCCCATATCAAATCCCATGAGAGTCCTTTTGGCTGAACAACATCCCCCAATCATCAACTATCTAGGGAGGAACAGAACCATTGCAAAGCCATGCCCCAACTCTCAAGTTAAGAAGTCACTGTGAAAAGACACTATGGTCCCCATCTATATGAGAGGTGGGGGGACTTACTGCCCCACAGCAGTAGTAAGTTGCAGCAGCTGCAACTTGTCTTAATGGTGGTTTTCCCCCCAGCATCCCCCATAAGCTTTGCATGCAAAGATGACAGGGAGAAGAAGGAGAGAGAGCCCGCCTCCCTCCTGAGGGTCTCTGCAGGGGTGGGGGTGGCATGGGGGGGCACGGAACTAGGGAAGGGGGAGAGGATGGCAGCTGCCCTCCTACCTGCCCTATCCTTGATCACTGGGGGGGGGGATGGTGGCTGCAGGAGCTTGCCCTGTCAGCAAGCCCCGCCCCCGTGTTTGTCCAGCCAATCAGGGATGTGCTCCCTTTACTATTGGACAGCGATTCTGATCAAATTGCTGTCCTAACGAAGGGGACATGCACTCCCCCTTGCAGTTTTTCAAAATTCCGGGGAAAGCTGCAAAGGCTTTTCTTGCAAAGTTTTTGGCCTTTTTTGCCCCCCTCATTCTGAATACGTCAACACACCGCAAGATCCCATTAGGGCAGGTAGCTGTCCCCTTGCATTCAACGAGGAGTATTTTTACTGTATAGACAGCCCCTATGATAAATATCAAAAGCCACTAAGAAAAAAAGGAGAAGCAGAAAGGTCTCCCCCCCCCCGTCTCTGCCATCTTTCTCCTAACACAGGTAATTGTACAGGGTGGCTAAGATGGTTATGGCCAAAACTGAGCCATAAGTATAAATGTAAATTTTCTTTAGGTTTGTGTTTGTGTATTTTCCAGGAAAAATGCATTTCCATTAACTGCTGAGAATTTGACAAAAAAGAAAAAAGAAAAACAAATCCAATCCCATTTGATGATAGGATATAGATTAATCTGACACTCTATATGCATACCTGCAAAGTATACATGAATTAAAATTAAACACCCATTGCTTTGTTGTATGTGAATTTGTAAAAGTTGCATTGGATTTTGGGTACATCTTGCCTCCTTTGTTGAGGTACTGAGCCTGATCACCCCACTCCATGATCTCACCATGATCCTTCCAAGTCCAAAAGCTCCCACAACAGAAAAGCGAGAAAAGGAAATGTGGGGTTATGTGAGATATATGGGTTGTACCTTATATCTGTCATCCTCATCAGCCTGCCCTGTGGAAGCTTAGTTGCACAAAGAGCATTTAAAAATGCAAGGTGCACAAATCCTATTAGCAATTTGCATAAAACAATGGAAGCCTAGAGGAAGGTACACTTTTATTTGCACACTTTTGAAGAAGGGATATGAAAAACTGGGAAGCTGTGAGGCCCCAGAAATAAATCTCTCAAATCAGCCTCCAAATGTTCCTGGGTAGTCTTGAATTGTGAAACAGTCTTATCCATTAAAAAATAAATAAATCTCAAAATGTATGGAACCATTTCACATCTATAGTCTGAACCCTGGCTGAAATGGATCCAGACAATCAGTTTCATGCTAGAGCACTTAGCCATACTAAAGTGTAGATAAAAAGGGGAAAAAAAACATAATTTTTGACCATCAACTGTGAGAGAGCTTCCCCCTACATTTCCCAAACCATTGCAGGTGCGACCCATTTGCTCTCCAAGGTGAGCACATCCCCATTGTTTTCATCTGATCTTCTTCTGATCATCTTCATCTGTCACAAAAATCTATCAGAAGATGATCCTACTGACATAAAGCAGATGCCAAATCACTGTACAAGTTTCTAGAACAAGAAGTCATCAAGAGGATGTGTTTCTATTCCTTTCATAAACTGATGCCCAGAAGCAACCTTGAACCAAGGCTCTTGTGTACAGGAACAGAACTCTGGAAAAACAGACAACCCTTCTTTTTTAGTGTAATATGTTGATTAGATTACACTGTGGACATTATCAGACTAGCCCCTTAAAATGTTAAAACACATTTTTATGCCGGCAAAAGAACGCCCCCCCACACACTTACCTTCCTTTCCCAGCAAAGGCAGCCCCAGCAATGAAGAGGGAGTGAACAGAGACCTGTTCACTTCCTCGTTCAAAATCCTGCATTTAAAAATAAAAACAAAAATAAAAAGTTTTAAAAAGCACACACACTTTAAAAGTCCCAAGTAAACTGGGACAGGTCATAAAAAGAGTGAAACTTACCTGGATATCCTGATCACACCCAGAACTGTTTGTGCCAGACCAGCCATTCTCGCCGCAGTCATGAGAGTTAAATGGCCCGAGGTTTTGCAATGCCAGCACAAAAGCAACATGGGGGATCTATTGATGGCTTCAGCCATCAATAAAAAGGTACGGGTTCTGGGCTGATTTTAACCATGAAAGGGCGACGTCGTCTGATCTGCACGCCCTTTCGTGGTTATGTGGCATTGTTATGATGCCTGATTTCGTGTGTCTGATAAAGTCCTATGACAAAAGCAGTATCAGATAATATCACCATATAATTCTATCCTTTTTTGTTTCTATCCCATGTTAGGAGACAATAGTCTTCACTCATTTGTCTTCTGTGCTGAAGGATGAAACCATGTGGGAGAAGCCACACAAATTTTACCCAGAGCACTTCCTGGATGCAAATGGACAGCTGGTCAAGCGAGAGGCCTTCCTGCCTTTCTCTGCAGGTAAATCCAAAATAAGGATGGTTGGGATATACAGAGAAAGCTTGAATTTGGTATTATTGATTTCTATTACAAAGCTTAAAAATAGTACTATTGAAGATGTGAAACTGAAGATAATTTTTAAATGATTAGTTGCCTTGAGAAGAAAGAGAGCATCCTTTATACTGGGGGGAAATGCATCTTGGGGGCTCCCTGAACCCCACATTTATGCCCCCCAAAGCCTGCACACCCATTTGGGAATGATTTTTGCCCAAAAATGTTTGCAGAAAGCCTCCTAAAAATATGAAATATACAAAAACACAACCTTCAACTCCACCTCCAAATACTTCCATTTTTGTCAGAGTCCCTTTCAAAATGATGACGGAAGTGATACGATGTCACTTCCAGTCAGTAGAGAGGCACTCTGAGGAAAACAAAGGTATTTTGGCACATGGGGATGGGGATCAAAAATGTGCAAAAACGTCCCCCGGAACCTCCAATACCATTTTCATCAGAGGCCCTCTCAAAATGGCAACCAGAAATAATAAAACATATTTTGGTGCACTCTGGGTGGGAGATCTGCAGTCCACGGTGGGCAGGGGGAAATTGGCCCCCATGCAGTTGCCTGCCCCTTCAGTAGACCCAAGCACATTCTTGTTCTGGGTGTGCTGATGACATTCAGCTCTATTGTCATCAGAGTCAGCTATGCTGTGGAGGTGCTGCATTAGTGCCTGGATACTATAATGGGATGGGTGAGGGTCATAGAATCATAGAATCATAGAACTGCAGAGTTGGAAGAGACCACGAGGGCCATCCAGTCCAACCCCCCTGCCACGCAGGAAATCACGATCAAAGCTTCCCTGACAGATGGCCATCCAGACTCTGTTTAAAGACCTCCAAGGAAGGAGACCCCACCACGCTCCGAGGGAGTGTGTTCCACTGCCGAACAGCTCTTACTGTCAACAAGTTCCTCCAAATGTTGAGGTGGAATCTCTGTTCCTGGAGCTTGCATCCATTGTTCCATGTTCCAGTCTCTGGAGCAGCAGAAAACAAGCCTGCTCCATCCTCAACGTGACACCCCTTCAAATACTTAAACAGGGCTATCATATTGCCTCTTAACTGTCCTTTTTCCAGGCTAAACATACCCAGCTCCCTAAGTCTCTCCTCATAAGGCATTGTTTCCAGACCTTTCACCATTTTAGTCGCCCTTCTTTGGACACGTTCCAATTTGTCCATATCCTTTTTGAATTGTGGTGCCCAGAACTGGACACACTATTAGGTCACTAACCGAAGCCTTTTAAGTTGTTTTAACTTATAGATTTCTTTAAAATGTTTTTGTCCTTTTAAAGTGTTTTATGGTTCCCCAAATTGTTTATATTGATTTACTCGTACACAGCCCAGCAATACCATGATAAAGGGTGGCATATAAATATTTAAATAAAAAACTATTTAAAAATTTAAAATAAAAAAAATGTAAATCTAAGTGATCTGAAAACACAAGTATTTACATGCACCTTTCCCAATTTCCTAACTACTGTGCAAGAAGCAAATTGCACTAAGAATAAGTAGACATCTCAGATTATTTGTCACATGATGTGCATCTCTGTGTGTGTTTATCTGGCATGTGTTCCAGGCTGTATTCCTAAATTAAATCCAACTGTTAGTCCCAATTACAGTATGTCCATGAAATTAATGATACTTGTTAAGTCAACTCCAGTATCAATTCCTTTTATTAAATGGCTCTAGTCCAATGGCTAGTCCAGGGCCCCCTTTAAATATCTTGTGTTGCCACAGACTCCCAAGACTTAACTCAAGATTTAAAACAACAACAACAACAAAACAATAATACCTGATGATGATGATGATGACAATAATAATAATAATAATAATAATAATAACAACAATAATAATAATGTAATACAATTACACCATCCTTTAAACTTTCCCTCATAGGCTACTGGAGGTGGGGGAAAGACCCCCAACAGGGGTTCACAATATATAAACTCCACACACACCCCAACCCAACCATTCTCTGAAGATGCCAGCCACAGATGCAGGCAAAACATCAGAAAGAAACTATTCCAGAACACGGCCTCACAGTCCGGAAAAAACCCAAGGAAAATCTATGGATGAAGGCCATGAAAGCCTTTGACTTCAGACTTTTCTCCTGTTTCTTCCTGCAAGTTTGTGGCTGGAGTGAATTGAACGACAATGTGCAGGCCAAGCCAACCAGCCAGGCTTTGCCTTGGCTCCTGTCATGTGGCCACTCCACTCCAAGGAGGAGGTGAGCCAAACAGCCTTCCCAGACCCCCTGTGAGGACATAGACAACCCCTGGGGGTCCCCGGATCACAAGTTAAGAACCACTGCTCTAGTCTATTTGGGACTAATAATTGGATAAATTCCATGTGAATAAACTGTATTCAGCTTTGGTCACAAGAATCACCTGAACAATTAGTTTATTGTGAAGTGCAAAATGCAGACTTTGGACTGTCTTGAACCCACAGTAGTATAATCACTTTCATGATAATCTTGGCATATGTTGGAAAGGCTGATAGTAATGTCAGCTGAGTTGTATTTCTGGCTGCTCTTATGTAGTTCCTGAGTGCAAACCAACAGGATGGGAGGGAAATGGATTCTTCGGTGGTTCTTCTTTTTGTTCTCCTGCACATAATATTTAATTTACTTTTTCCATAGGTCGCCATGCCTGCCTTGGAGAACCATTGGCTAAAATGGAGCTCTTCATCTTCTTCACTAGCCTACTGCAACATTTCACTTTTTGCATTCCTGAAAACTCTCCTAGACCCACAGAGGAAAGGGCATTTGCTTTCCTAGCCACTCCATTGCCATTCCAGATCTGTGCATTTCCCAGATAATGGCTGAGATCCTGTGAGGTTGCAAACAGCACATTTCTGCACATGGAACTCCACTACAACTCCCCTGTCATCAGCCCAGGCTCAGAATGTCACTCTGGCCTTTTCTACATGTGGGGCAAAAACTACAAATGGCCCCTGCATTCCCCCTGAAGCCCTGGGCATCATTATACTCCACAGGGATGTGTCTTCACTCTCCCTGAGGAGTTTTGGCCACTGCTGCCGCCACCACCAAGACTTACTGTGACCAATTTCAAGGCTCTGGAGGCATTTTCCAGCTGAAGGGAGAGGTTTTCTCCCTTCATCGGCTATGCAGCACTGCCTCCTCCACCCACTCTCTTGCTTACCCATCACTTCCTGAGGGCTTCTTTAAGAAAGCTTTCTTTCTTTTCCCCCCTGTTTTTTATTTTTATTGCACATCTCAATTGACACATTCAAATAACATATACATTCATAACATTAGAGAAGAAAACATCCAATTATGAACTGATTCCAGATTTCAACTTATATTTCTTTATCAATCTAATTATGACTTAGATTAAATTCAATACGTTCAATGAAATATCAAACTTAAGCAGTATGTATAAATAGAATGCTTATACTTAAACATTGTGTATAAAGATGTTGCATCAAAAACAAAGAAAAGAACAAAACAAAAAGAAAAAGAAAATCCTAAACAGAACCCCCAAAATCCTCTAAAACACCCCCCCTTCAACTTCCTATCTGAATCTAGCTCTGCATTCTTCAACTTTTAATCATCTCTCTTATCACTTTAAATCTCTCTGCTACTTTTGCTAAAATTGTTACCCATGAAGGTTTTCTTTTCCTGTATTGCTCCTCATCCATACGCCCTTTAAAGACAATTATGTTATCAATTACAATGGGTTAATAATATTGGTGTTGTTATTGAGTTTTCAGTAACTGAATTTATTTATAATTGATATTTTCTGTGTTTTATATATATTTTTATGTATATTATTCCCTCTATTCCTTTCCCTTTTTCCTTTTTCTCACTCAAGGGATTAGGTTTTCTTAATATTTAATTGCTGCCAAATCTCCCCATTTATTTTTTATGAAATTTGAAAATTTCATCCAGTCCTCATGATGTTTCCCCAAAGATTTACCTTTCATAAGAACTGTCAATCTATCTGAATCCACCATTTCACGTGTCTTTAGAATCCAGTCTTCTATTGTTGGTGTTGTTTTATTCTTCCATACTTTTGCATATTCAATTCTCACTGCTGTCATCATATAAAATAATATTTTACCATTTTCTCTTTCAGTTTTTTCGTATATCATCCCCAACGGATAAAATCCCGGTTCAAATGGAATATTAATATTCAAAATTTCATTTATTGTTTTCTGTATTTTTCTCCAATAATCTTCTGCTACTTTACCCGTCCACCAAAGATGAAACAATGAACCGACCTTATGATCGTTATTCCAACAATTTCTCTTTGTGTTCTTATACATTTTAGACAGTTTGTATGGGGAATGGTGCCATCTAAAAAACATTTTGTAGTTATTCTCTCTCACATTTTGGCTCAGTGTAAATTTCATCCTATTCGTCCATAGTTTTTCCCATTGCTTTAATTCAATTGGGTGACCTACATTTTGAGCCCATTTTATCATGACTTCTTTAATCACATTATCTTCTGTTTCCCATTCCAGTAGGGTTTTATAGCATCTCATAATCATGTTTTTGTTTCCAGGTTTTATAATTTTATCCCGAATTGATTTATTTGTTTCTATTCCCTCCAATTTCTTGTCCATTTTATACATTTCCTTTATCTGTCTATATAAATACCAACGACATTCAATCCCATCTTTTTTTAATTCCTCTCGCGGTTTTATAGAATACTGGTTGTTCTTCATCACTAACATGTCTTCATATGTAATCCATTTTTTTGTCAGGATACCTTCTTTACTAAAGAACGCTTCATGTGGGGATGTTCATATCAGAATTTTTGGGCAGAGTCTATTTTTATGTCTTCTCCAAATTCTTAATAGTGTTTTCCTAATGAAATGGTTAAAATCTTTGTTGACCTTGTCCTTACTGTAAAAAAGATAAGCGTGCCACCCGAACCTATTTCCTTCCCCTTCTAGTTTCAATAGCTTTTCATCTTCCAATAAGACCCATTCTTTTATCCATGTTAAGCAGCATGCTTCATAGTATAGCCTCAGGTTGGGTATACTTAGGCCTCCATGTTCTTTTAAATCCTGAAGGGTTTTCAACTTTACTCTTGGCTTCTTACCCAACCAAATGAATTTGGAAATATCTCCTTGCCAGCTTTTCAAGTCTACTTCACTATGGATTGGAAGCATTTGAAATAGAAATAGAATTTTCGGTAGTATATTCATTTTTATTGCCAATATACGACCCAAAAAGGAGAGTTTTAAATTTTGCCAATTTTAAAAATCTTTTCTAACTTCCTACCAAGTTTTCTTATAATTGTTTTGGAAGAGATCCGAATTTTTATTTGTGATATTAATGCCTAGATACTTTATTTTTTAACTATTTTGAGCCCGATTTTTGTTCCAGTTCCATTTCTTCTTTCTTGGCCATATGCTTTGTAATAATTACTGTTTTGTCATTATTTATTTTTAGCCCTGAGATACATTCAAATTCCTTTAAAGTCTCTATGATGATTTTTATCTCTTCTATTGGGTCTCCCAACGATGCTACAAGACCGTCTGCTTATGCTCTTATTTTATAGTTAAATCTTCCAATTTTAACCCCATTTATTTTTGTCTCTTCTCTTACTCTTTTGCATAATACTTCGATCACCATCAAAAAAATTAAAGGAGACAGTGGACATCCCTGTCTTGTTCCCTTTTGGATCTGTAAAGCTTCAGTTCTCTCTCCATTGATTATTAGTTTTGCCAATTGGTTTTTATATATAATCTCCATCCAATTTGTAAAATTTGAACCAACATTTATATCCTTAAGAATTTTAAACATCGTGCGCCAATTAACATTATCAAATGCTTTCTCTAAATCAAGAAATATTAGGACAAGTTTTTGTCACTGTGTTTTGACTTTAATTTCCAAATCGCTTCTGTAATTTCCATCATCAATATAGTTTAATTTAATCCTGTTCTTTGTTCATCTGTAAATTTCTCCAGTTTAATTCTTTTAAGAACCTTTTGTATCTTTTCTTTGGATATTTCTTTTTCCTTATGTAAACTCTCAAAATAGTTTCTGAATATACCTTTAATCTTCTTTTGTTCCGTAAATATCTGTCCTTCCAATTTAACCTTCATTATGAGATTTCTTTCTCTCATTTTTCTAAGCCTGAATGCTAACCATCGTCCCAGTTTATTTGAATGTTCAAAATACATTTGTTTCATGAATTTTAATTTCTTTTGAATTTCAGCAACCATTTCCGTTGATATTTGATTCTGGAGAATTTGTATTTCTACCCTCAATTTCTTTTTATTTGGATTTTCTTCCATTTCCTTCTCCTTCTTCCTTATTTCTTCATTGAGTTTCAATAATCTTTGCGATTTCTTTTTCCTCACCTCACTACTTTGCTGAATAAAGAAACCCCTCATCACCGCTTTAGAGGCCTCCCAAACTGTGCTTACATTCATTTCTTCAATTAGATTTTCTTGGAAGTACCATTGTAATGTTTGTTTAGCTTTTTGAACAATTTAAACTTTCTGGAGTAAAAGTTCATTCAGATGCCAATTATATTCAGATCTTGATTTCTTTAATTCTAATAGTACTGGATTATGATCTGACCGTATCCTTGGAAGGATCTCCATTCTTTGTATTGTGTTGCACATTGTATGTGATACCATAAAAAATCTATTCTAGAGAAGAAGTTATGCTGTGGGGAGTAGAAAGTATATTCTTTTGCATCCCCATACTTATATCTCCACACGTCTATTAATGCAAGGTTCTCTGTCATAATTTCAAATGTTTTTGGTAGTTTCCCTTGTAGATTTTTTATCTTCCTTGAAGACTTTCTATCTTTTTTGAGAGAGAGAACTCCGTTCCAATCCCCAAAGATAATTGTTCATTCATAGTTATAATCTAATATTTTTAACATAAGTTCTTGGTAGAATTTGCCTTTTTTCTCCAATGGTGCATAAAGTCCAATCATTAAAGTTTTCTTCCCTTGAATAACTCCTTCGACACCTATATAATGCTCCTCCTGATCACAAAAGAACAAGTCTGCTTGAATTCTGTTATTCACAAACATGACCATGCCCTTTTTCTTTTCCTTAGACGCTGATATTAATTCATTACCTAATTTTTTATTTGCTAGCAAATGTACATCTTTCTTTCTAATATGTGTTTGTTGCAGGCAGACGATGTCATACTCCCCCCCAATAAATGATATATTTTTCTTCTTTTCTCTAGTTGGTTGAGTCCTTTTATGTTCTACGTCAAGATTATAAAGTTAATGATTCTGGATACTTTGTTTACCTTTATTTATTTGTCTCTCTCTTTTTTTACTTTCCCTTTTTAGTCTTCAATTTGTTTATTAGTTTCCAAATTTAATTCAGTTTCATTGAATGTTCCTTCTTCTCTTTCAGTAGGGTCTATATCTTGTTCTTCTTCTTCCTCTTCTTCTTCTTTGTCTGCTTGTTGTTTTTCTTCATCTTTTCCCTCTTCTGCCTTCCCCTTCCTCCTTAAATCCTTTTTGTATTTTGCCAAAAATTCCTCCACTTTCTGAGTCGTATCTATTTTGATATTTTTTTTTGTTTGAATCTAAAGGAGATACCTTCTAGTTTTCCCCACCGATATGAGATTCCATTTTGTCACAATTGTGTAGTTAATGTAGTATAGTTTCTCCTTTTCTTTAATATTCTTATTGGAATATCCTTAAAAAAGAAAGCTTTCTGTCTTAAAGTGACGGAAGCACCAAGGAAGCAATGGGCAAGCAAGGGCAGAGGAGGCATAGAAAACCTCTCCCTTCAGTCAGAAAATGCCTCCAGAGCCTTGAAATTGGTCACAGTAGATGGCGGTGGTGGGGACAGCTGTGGCAGTGAATGAAAGTCTGCAGAAAACCCCAAATCCCATATAATGCACATCCTTGCAATATATCCCCAAATGCTGTGAATTTGGGCCATGCCACATGTGATGATGTAGACAGGCCCTCTGATGGCCTGCCCCCCAGCCATTCCAGGTTTGGTGGAGAATGGGAAGGACTTGAGAAGCATTTGGCTATGTTCCCATAGCTAGACTCAGAAGAAGGACATCTTATGTTGAGTTCCATGAGGGGGTCGTGTAGATCTGAGCAGATGATGTCATCAGTTTGCATTTGGCTATGAGAACAGAGCCACACACTTCTCTGATCACCTCTGCTTTCCACCAGCAATGGAATGACTGTGGAGAAGGATGGATTTCAAAACAACTCAGTGAGTCTTGGGGAGACTGGGGCTGTCTAAATGGTTAAAATACTCTTCACAGAATGTGAGGAGAATCTTACCTGTCTTAATAGGAACCTGCATTGTATTGCCATATTCTGAAGGAGGGGGGTCAAAAACATTTTTAAAAAAACCTCAGAGGGAAAAGTCTTTGCAGCTTTTCCCAGAGTTTTAAAAAAACAGCGAGGGGAATGTGCATTCCTGCTCATTGGGAGAAGTGATTTGCTTTGAATTGCTTTCCCATAGGAGTGGAAATGCAAAGCTGATTGGCTGGATGAGCGCAAAGGTGGGGTTTGCTAACAGGGCAAGCCCTTGACGTCGCTATGTCGATTTTTTCGCCTTAGCAAAAGGTGAGAAAATGGGGTGTTGTTTCTTTAACTGTTTGTTGGAAATGCAAAATATCACTCCAGCACACAGTGCAAATACAGTAGTTTGTTTTTAAAAGTCAGCAGTGTCAGAAACATGAGTAATTCACTCATGATGTGGGCATGCAAAGCTTTTGGGGGCAAAAAACATTAGGACAAGTCGCAGCTGATGCAAAATGCCATTACTGTGGGGCACTCTGTTTTGGGAGGGGGCTCATATAGACAAGATCATAGGTTGTTGCAGAGGGAGCGAGGAAATGCCAACCTCTAAAACAATAATTAAAAAAAGTCCATACACAAGCACGAGGTGGAATTATGCTTGTTTATGTCACTAACAGGATGCCAGCCAGTGTGTCCAAGATATCTGTTCCTCACCATGTGTTGAGCCGAGAGATATAAGTACACACACACAAAAGATGAAAATACTTTGGAAGAGAGTTGTCTTTTTTATTTCCTTACCATAGAAATTATGTCCACAGTGAATAAAATATTTCATGGAAAACAATAGTCAGGTTTCCAATATCTCATTAAGAAATGATCTCACTCAAACCTTCCATGACTAGAATGTATCAGGGTTACTGTTTAAAGAAAGGGTGATGGCAGGTCTTCACACATGCACTCACAACTATTTCATACAGAATGTGCCCAGTGAAAGAACCAAGATGCCTTCAAATTTCTAATTCCTGTTCACCAACACTGTGCTATTTCTATGTTCTCCTGCTCACATGCACTACTATTTTTTTCTTGCTGGTCTTTTTCTGCCTCTATTCCAGTTCTCATAGAATCATAGAATCATAGAATTGCAGAGTTGGAAGAGACCACGAGGGCCATCCACATGTCTTGGAAGTAGTGGACATTTCATAGGGATTCAGATGCTGAGCAACCAGCTGAGACACACTGGAGGGGACTTTTTAAAAAAACTTTTCTCATCTTTGCCAGTAACATCAGCCTAGGCCCTAAAGACATTAGAAACAGCCTGCTTGAAAAGCAGTTGGAAACTGCTTATAATATGGGTAGTCCTTAGAAGATTCAGCTAGATAGATGACTAGTTTCAATTCAGACATTTCTATATGGAATTTCCCCACCTGGAGTATACTGTATCTCTTTCACTGCTTACAGTACAACTTGTACTAGTTACTATTCATCAGAGCCTGGATTGTTAGGCCTGGAAATTAATGGATTGATGATGACTGTTAGCTGTAGCAAGGGTGATTGGATGCCTCCAACACTAATTTTTGAAGCTATTGGTTTTGTGAAATCATTGTCAGTTAATTTGTTATTTGAAATGTTAGCTTTTTGGAGAAGATCCTGGGGTTGACAGAGAAAGGCATAGAGGTTGTAGTTGTTCCCCTCACCCTAGCACATTTTGTTATTGAACCATTCACAAATGTGCTTTCTGTCCTTTTAAAGTTGTGTTCCCGCAACCTAGCACTTGAAGGCACACAACAACAACATATTCCTTAAGAGTTTTTTTTCCACTTCGACTCAGGACATTATTTAGGACCAAAATAATCACTATGGTATGAACAAGAAGAGGTCCAGACTAGATTAGGTGGTGATTTCAATGAAGAGATAAGCTCTGAATCTGGTGAATTAATGGACAGCCATAAGAGAAATGGAATCCTATGATCATTGCCATTAGCAGTTGGCCATGCCCCTACCAACCTGAATCTCTTGCATCATAGCCATTTCCATATCGAGGCACACACACACAATGGAAAAACTATACAGTGCATATTGGCTTTTATCTTTTAGCTACCATATGATATATTTTCACTAGAATTCTGAGCATTCATGTTGGGTGGGGGGACTCCTCTAACCCCACAAATGCATGTTCTCTAATAAATGCCTTAAATAAGCTGCCTTGAGTTGAATTTTTGTATCTTTGGGCAATGGCATTAAAAGTAGTATCTTTTCAAATGACTTCAAACCATGAAGTGGCCTGAAGGGATGAAGACAATAGTTTATCATCCTGGCCCTTGACCAGTGATCCAGGTAAACATCCTATGTTCCACTCCTCAAGTGAACCAGGAACCAAATGATTGGAGTATAAGAGTTGTCGGGGAGTTAATTCAGTCCAGGTCAGTCACAGGGTATTCAGCAGGATGAAGGGAGAAGCAATAGAGTAGTCGTCAGCCAGCCTAGAAGGCATTCAGTAAGTCAGTAGTCCAGATAAACAAAGCCAACAAGAAATAAAACAGAGTCATAAATCATAGCCAGTCCAAGGTCAGAAAAAACAGGAACACTGAAAACTACTGCTAGTCGCCAAGGAGAGTTGAAAGCAACAGAGCTGCCAGAGAGTAGCCAGGAGATTCATAGGCAACTGCTTCAAGAGACCGGATGTCTAATCAGGTCAGCATCTCCTATTTAGTAACTACTGGGAATGACTCAATCCTTCTTTGTCTCTTGGTTGCTTGATAAATGATGGTAATGGGTCATCTGTAGCCTCCTGCTGAAGAGCAGGGGGCCCCTCTGCCTCAACCCCTGGCTCCTCAGACTCAGACCATCATTATCAGGAGCTGTAGATTCCTGGCAATCTGTCTCCTCCTCTCTGTCTGAATCCTCTGACTCCAGAGGGTGAGTGATGATAGTAAAGGCACTGAGCTGTAAAGGTCAACCACTGGCAAGCAAAGGAGCTGTTTCCATGTTGATGGTGGAAAGTACTCCAGACAACAGTGGTTCTCCATTTGTAAATATTCCTGATTGTCTTTATATCCAAATTCAGGGCTTGTTCCATCTCCTTCTGGAGCATACAACAGCCTCTTCCTCTTTAGGTCTCGTACATGAAGACTAGGTTGCAAGAGAACAGAGCAAGAAAAATATAGCCAGTTGCTTACTTACTTCCTGAATGCTTATTTCTCTTACAAGCAACAGAGTGAAAGTACAGCCAGCATTACAGCAGGGTGGTCAACTTGCATTTCTCCAGATGTTGTTTGGATCTGCCTGTCATTAATCCTCACCACTGTCTACTCTGGATAGGGCTGATGGAAGTGGCACATCCGGAGGGACCCAAGTTGACTGCCTCCGCATCAAACCCTCTCCATTGGCAGATTGATTGAGAATATGGGGAACAGGCTTCTGCGTAAACCAGTATTTCTGATGTGTAGAACTCTTATGCTGGAACAATAACAGATGGTGTAATCAATAGGCTATGCCATATATATTAAGAGGCGGGATTATCACACCACAGTTAACACAGAAGGTATGGCAACAGAAAAGGCATTGAAATCCTTTTAAGAATACACTCTTAAGTGAAGAAGAAAGGATTATGTTCCCCTGATTAGACAGCTAACTTATTTTAATCAACACAGTGATTATTGGAAACATTACTATGTCATTGTTATATTGTTCTTACTAACCTACTACTTTTTTAAAAAATATATTTTTATTGATAAGTTATCATAGAACAAACAAATAACTGTAAATAGCATAATAAATTAAACAGAAGTACAAACACATCAAACATAAACCACTCACACACTTTACAAAAAACATACAACTTAATATCTCTATAACTCTACACAAACATACTAAAATGAATTCCTATCTCTATCTGATATTGGTTATCTTTATCTATTTTGTTCCATCCCCCCCCCTTTTTTTTTCTTTTTAGCTCTGCAAATTTATTCCTATTGTATCAATCTTTCATCATTAGTCATCCATTCATTCTTTATTTTACAGCTCTACATATTACAGTAGGACCCCCTTATCTGCTGGGGATTGGTTCTGGGGGGACTGTGGATACAGAAAACCGTGGATAATAGTGAACGCCATTGAAAATAATGGGGCTTCCTGTTTAAAATACCATAGAGTTGCCATGAAGGATCTAGAAAATGGCTAGAGAGGACACATTTTCTAGGAAGACTCTAAGGCAGGTGTGCTGTTTCGTGTTCAATGGATAATTGAATCAGTGGATAACGAAACAGCGGATACGGGGGTCCTGCTGTACCTATTTTATATCTTTAATTTTCCACTCTGGAAGTTACTAGCTCTCCCCAAGTATCTTTTAAATATTCTATTAACTCTTTCCAATCTCCCTTGTATTTTTCTATAGATTTGTTCCTAATTAAGCAAGTAGGTTTTCCTACTTCTAAATATTCATTCATTTTAAAAACCCAGCCTGTCACCTCCAGTATTTTTCCCTCCTTCCATTTTTTTGTACATGTTATTCTAGCAGCAGTCATCATATAGAACATCATTTTATCATGGGTTTCCCCCCCACCCCAGTTCTTCATCAACCAAACTTAATAAGTACATTTTAGGATCTTTTTCTAGCTGACAATTTAATATCTTCGAAATTGTTTCATGTATTTCATTCCAATATTCTGTGGCTTTTTTTGCAAGTCCACCACACACGGAATTGTGTGCCCATCTTCTTTAAACATTTCCAATACTTACTGTTTGAATTTTTATAGATTTTGGCTATTTTATTTGGAGTCTAATACCATCTGAATTGCATCGTGAATAAATTCTCTCTCATGTCATATTTTAGTGTATATTTTATTCTTTTCTTCCAAGTTTCCCCCCATTCTTCTAGTTTTATTATGCTGCTGCCAAAATCTTGCGACCATCTTGTTATACACTCCTTAATTGTTCCATATCCAATTTCAGTTAAAAAAAAATGTATAATTGAGATATTAAGTGTCTATGTGAAGTTGAAGGCTTTCACGGCTGGCATCCATAGATTTTCCTTGGATTTTTTTCCGGGCTGTGAGGCCGTGTTCTGGAAGTGTTTATTCCTGATGTTTCACCTGCATCTGTGGCTGTCATCTTCAGAGAAAATCTTAGGTGTCTATCTTCTTTAATTATTATTTTCCTGAGTTCAGAATCTTCTGTCTGTATTTTTTGAAGTTCTTTGTCCATTTTAAAACTCTCCTTGAGTTGTCTGTAAAGGAACCAATTACATTGGAAGCCTTCTTTCTTTAGTTCTTCCGGTGATTTCATTCTGTAATTTTCATTTCCTTTTTTCCACTACATCTGCGTATGTCAGCCATCTGTTTTCAGTTATTTCTTCTTTCTTATAGAAAGTTTCATTTGTAGAGACTCATCTTGGAATTTTGTTGCTTATTACTGATTTATATTTTGTCCATACTTTCAATAAGGGTTTTCTTATAAAATGATTAAGCAGAAGCTGGATGGCCATCTGTCGGGAATGATTTGATTGTGTATTCCTGCATGGCAGGGAGTTGGACTGGATGACCCTTGTGGTCTCTTCCAACTCTATGATTCTATGATTCTATTGAAATATTTATTTACCTTTAATTATCATAGTATAAGTATGCATGCAAGCCGAATCTGATATCTGCCCCCTCTAATTGTTACATTCTTCTATTTTCCAACCTGACCCAATTGCAATATTTTTATATTTTCTAATCTGACCCAATCTCTAATTCACTCCAAACGACATGCATAGTAATAGATTCTCAGATTCTGCATACCCAAGCCTCCCCTTTTTGTCTCATCTTGTAGCAAGTTCATTTTTATTCTAGGCTTTTCATGGTTGCATTCTGATAGTTTCTCCATCAACTTTGCATAAAATTTACTTTTTATTTCCAAAGGAGCATATATTCCTACAATTAAGATCTCTTGCCTTTGATAATTTATTTGGAGTCCAATATAATATCCTTTGGGATCTGAAAAGAGTTGTTCTGAAACAATTTTTGCATTCACAAATTCTGAGTCATCCTTTTCTTCTTCTATTATCTCTTTGGACTTTTTCAGATAGGACTTACTGCACAAGAAGACTACATAACAGTTTTGACACTGTCACGTGGCAGGGGGTCCATTTTGGACAACGCCGTCCCTCTCTCGGTGTTGTCTGTGACTGTTCCGGGTTTAATTGAAGGCAGCCACGCCATTTTTTTACTCACGGACAATGCCGAGAGAGGGACAGCATCGTCCAAAATGGACCCCCTGCCGCGTGACAGTGTCAAAACTGTTCCGGAGTCTTCTTGCGCGGTAAGTCCTGTCTGAAAAAGTCCTTTGTCTTCTTCTGCCTCTGATTGTTTTGCTGGTTTTCCTTGAGTCTCTCATTTCTCCCTTCTCTTCTGTTTTCTCCTCTTAAATTCTCGAATTTCTCCATCATATACCATCTTTTTCTCTTCTACACCTTCTCTCCTCTCATCCATTAGTTCATCTTTATATTTTTCTATGACATCTTTGGTCTTTTGGATTGCAGTGATTTTAAACCTTTTCTTTTTGAAATTGAATGAAAGTCCTTCTAAAGTTTCCCAGATTTCTTGGTTTCTGAGTAATTTTATTAAGGACAGATATTCTTCTCTTCTTTGTAAATTTTCCCCAGGGATATCCTTAAATAACTGCAGCTTTTTTTCCATTTATTCTTAGAATTCTCTGTCTATATTTATTTAAAATCAAGTTTCTAATTTGAGTCCTCACAAAGTATACTATGATATCTTTGGGCAAATATTTTTGTTTTGCTTTCCAAAATTTTATTCAGTACATTTGTTATCTATTCCCTGATTAAAGTTACTTCTGTCTATTCCAACATAATCTGCTAAAATCAGTGTCACTACAGTTGTCTCTTCATATTTGCTGGGGTTTGGGTCCAGGACCCCCCGTGGATACCAAAATCCGTGAATACTCAAGTCCCATTATATGCAATAGCATAGCAAAATGGTGTCCCTTATAGAAGATGGCAAAATCAAGGTTTGCTTTTTGGATGATTATTTTTTAAAGAATATTTCAAGCTGTGAATACTTAAATCCGTGGATATGGAGGGACAACTGTAGTTCATAAAGATTCTCTTCTCTTTCCTCAGGAAGCCCTCTATTCTTCAGACACCTCTCTCGTAATTTCTGTTCCCATTTCATTCTTTCATTTAAGTCTTCTTCTTGCTTTACTTTTGTTTTTTAGCCATTTCTACTAGTCTTTGATTTTTTTTCTTCCAATGTTTCCATTCTAGTTTTCACTTGTGTCAAATCCGTTGCTACTTTATCAACCACCTATCTGATTTCTTTCAGCTCTATTTTTATATCTTATTTAATCTCACTTCTCATCTGTTTCAGTTCTTGCTTCATTTCCTGTTTCTCTTGCTTCATTTCCAGCCTCAGTTTTTTTTAAATCTCTTCCAGTATTATTACACTTAGGTGAGGTGGTTTTTGTTGTTTCAAATATCCTCTTCTCTGTATTGTTATCTATGCTTTCACCATTTGATTTCTTGTTCCTGTAACTATTGATCTTTATAAGTCTATTTTTCTTTTTTTCCTTTCATCCTTTTTGTATATTTGTTTTTTAAGTTGCTAATAGATTCCAGTTAGCAAAAAGACTCACATTTACCACTGTCTTCCACAGAACCAGAACAGAAGAACAACTGAATCACACCAAAGTCATGCAGTAAGGCAAGGTGGGATGCACTACTCTTAGCTTCACTTTCACTTTCCTTCCCTCCTATGTTAAGGCTCTAAAGACTACATTATGCAAACTCCAAAATTCCCACATCTTACCTTCTCTATTTCTTTCAGCATTATTTGTGCACCTTCAGAATCTCAGCCATATAGGCATAATTTTTTTTTTTTATGTTGAAAGACTTTCTGTACTAATGCAGGGATATGCACTTAAAAAGGCACTGCCTAAAGGAACTAATGGTCAAAATAAGAAATATAGGTATTATTCTGCATGCTAGTTACAGTCATTAAAGCATCCTGATCACAAAATGTCTCATCATTGTTGTTATGTGCCTTCAAGTCATTTCCAACTCATGGCAATCCCAAGGCAAACCTATTCCGTGGTGTTTGCAGCAAGAGTTGCTCGGAGGGAGTTGCCATTCCCTTCCTCTGAAGCTAGAAGAGTGTGACTTGCTTAAAGTCACCTAGTGGATTTCCGTGGCTGAGCAGGAATTCAAACCCTGGTCTTCCAGAGTCCTGGTCCAGCACTCAATCCATTATTATTATTTTTATTATTAGTTTATATCCTGCCTTTCTCCCAACAATGAGATTCAAGGTGGCTAACAACATCTTTAAAACAATACAAGTTAAAAACAATACAAAAGTAAAATAACAGTATAAATATATATTTTAAAAAAATTAAACAATTTATAAATTAAAAACATTAAACATTAAAAATATTAAAATGAATTAAGAAAACTCTATAAAGACCCTTAAAATGTTTACAGTCTTATACCACACTGGCCTTAATAAGGTCTCATCATACCTCTGGGAAAACTCCAGTTGCTTCTTTTATGGCCTCTTTTAAAAGATGTAGCATCCTCTAGCATTTCTGATCCTGGTAATCAAAATGCTTGCCAAACATAAGAAAACAGATCACATTACTAACTGCATTGTTTATAAGATAGCGGGGGTCAAACGGATGACCTGAAAAGGACAGAAGGGCATAACAATTGATAGTAGGAGGCAAACAGAAGCATACCATCAGAACTCGGTGATTGTTTTAACATATACTGAACAATTCCTTCAAAAGCCACAGAATATCTTAAATTCCTCCACAGAATCATTTGAAAATGCAGCCAACATATATATTTGGAAGATCACAGTCATAATTGTCAGGTTACTGTCCACTTTAATACATGAACAACATACCACCTTTTAATATGCACATTTGACAGGAAGGTCTGCTAGTAATTGAGTAGAGGGTTTCTGCATTTCTGAAAAGCAACTGCGACATTATGGTGGAAGGAATATTAAATTTGAACAATTATTCCAGCCTAAATTTTCATGCATTTATCTACTACTTAGACCACTGATTTTTAACCTGTGGTCCGCTGACCCACAGGGGTCTGTAATGTCCTCACAAGGAGTCTATGAAGGCTTGAGACTCAGAAGGCTCAGCCCACTTTCTCCCCTCAGTGGATTGGCCATATGACGGGAGCCAAGACAAAGGCTGGCTGGCTGGGCCTGCATGCTGCACACCGAGGTGTGACTGGGTCCCTCCCCTCACCCTTATCCCCCACAAATAAACACAGACACAATAATATTTTTGGAAATATATTGTAACATATGTATATATTGGCAATAAATGGCCACAACTTTCTTTGATGACAGTTGCTTAGGTTGGCACATAGGCATGGGTTCGAATCTGAACATCAACCAACCTGCCTGTCTGGTCGATGAGTCCTCTGTTGGCCTGCCTGCCGACAGTCATCCGCACAAAAGGGGAGGAGTCCATGCAGCCCTACCAACTTGCCTGCCCACCTCCATTCCTCGTGGGCCACCAAAACACATGATCCAACATTTCCTGAAGGGGGAGGGATTCCTAGATGACATGCCCCAAACTGGCATGCATTCTCTGAACCTCCCTCCCCAGGGTCTCTGTGACCTTGAACTTGACCTAGAACTTGAACTTGAATTTGATGGAGACCCCCTATAATCCGAGTTTGGATTGGAACCCATGCCAACTGCCAATCCCACTGAAAGCTGCGACAAAACAAGAATGCATAAATGCAATACAACTAAGTGAACATGCATGATACATATAAAACAAGAGAGGGTGGGCGGGTCTTCAGCTCGCAGTGAGCCACTGTCTGGTCTGGTGCTGCGGTTGGGTTTTTATACCCGACCGCCAGACCAGAGGGAAGACCTGCTGCCTGTAGCAGCAGGCCCCTCTCCTCAGCCAATCAGAAGGCAAGGGCCTGCCCTGCTCCTGATTGGCTAAGGACCATTCAAGCCAGCCAATGAGGGAGAGGAAGCCTCTCCCTGATTGGCTAGTTCACAATCCTCCTCCCAGCCAGCAGAGCATGCTGGGAAGAAGAAGCTACAGGCATGGCGGTCCCCCATAACTGCCCTCCCAGCCATGAGGGAGAGCGAGTGTTGTGGGACCCCACCAGCCCCACAAATCAGCCACCAGGTAAGTCTGGCAGCTGTCTTGCTGTTCAATCCACTCCAGCAGCAAACTGGCAGGAAGAAGCAGAAGAAAAGTCTTTCCTAACCCTCTGGCAACTATGAGGGATTAATGGATGGTGTAATTGTTCAGTGTTGTTGTTTTAAAATCTTAAGTTAAGTCTTGGGGGTCCAGAACAACAAAAGATATTTAAAGGGGGTAAAGCACAGACTTAAGACTGCCATCTACTGTTACCTATTGCACCTAGTCACTGCTGCAGAGATAGGGCAGCACAACTTCTTCCATCAACTTTATTGAAAAAACAGATGTTTCTTCCCTGAGCCATTCATTCTAAGACAAATTGGATAATTTGAGGAATGGTTGCTTACAACATTTGTTACTTTGCTACACTCAGTTGCATAAATCTTTTAAGAAATGCAGTGCTGGTGTTGTCAGCAGAAACAGGATGATGTTAACTTGCCAGGTCTAGATAGGAGCAAGATCCTGGTCCCAGGAAATTTCAAATGTTCTGAACACTCAAGTAGAAGATGGAAGGTAGGATGAATTATAGCTTATAAAATGTTCCATATGTATTTTGGGGGTGGAGATGAGAATCTCTGTAATTCTCTCACTTGATTTCAAAACAAAACGCTCTTACTAGGTGTTCCTAACATTGACCAACCTTCCTCAGAACTAAATTCAGAGCACAAATGTTATGCTTTTTTTATCACCAGCTGCTCCAGAGATTCCTTTCCCACCCTAAAGTTTCTTAGGACTTTATCACAAGAGGCTTCTATTGTGAGACTAGAACAAGATAGTAGCGCTGGTGGGCAGTACTTACTGCATGATGTCATCTTCATCCCGTTGCTGGTGTGTGCTTCGGTCGTTTCTGAAGTGCATCTTATCCCCAACAATTACTCTGAATAATGCTGCTATCCCAGTAGTCCCCCCCCCATGTAGTAATCTCTTCCATTTCAGAAACAGAAGCAACAGCAGTCACATGACACAAGGGAGTGGGATTCTCCTCCTCTTCCTCTTGCTTCCCCCTCCCCCACACTGTTCTCAAGGAGGCCAGCCATGCCTTCCCTTATTTATTATTATTTTTGCTGCTGTGATCTACTAGCCCAATCTCACTTCCCTCAACCTCCCTTGCCCCAGTCTCACTTCCCCTGCCCTCCCCATCCTGATCTCTCTTCTCCCCTAACCTCCCCTGGTCCGATCTCACTTCCCTCCCTCCCTCCCTCCCTATTCTGATCTCTCTTCCCCCCCCAACCTCTACTGGCCCAATTTTGCTCCCCCTGCCTTCCCTGTCCTGATTGCCCCCCCTCAACTCCACTGGCCCAACCTCACTTCCCCCACCCTCCCCATCCTGATCTCTCTTTCCCCACCTCCACTGGCCTGATCTCGCTTCCCCCGCCCTCATCTGTCTTTTCCCCCTGGCCTGATCTCTCTCCTCCTACCTCTGCTGGCCTATTCTAAATGCCCTAAATATGTAGGGCAATCACGGGAAGGAAGCAGGCAGTGTGGAAGGAATGGGCAGCCCCACTGTGGTACTAAAATGGAGATGTGATGATGATTGCTTCACTACCAGTATGTTCCCGTTTGCTTCCAAAACAGGATTGCTGTGAGATGACTGCCTGATGTGATAAAGTCCTCACTGTGGTGATGGCAAATCTCTTCTGCTCCTTCCAGGCATGGCTATACTTTCTCTTTATCAGTCCTGAAAAAAGAAGAAAGCAAAGGCACATTAAAAATTAAGGTAATTATGAATTTATGGCCTAGGACACATTTTATGAGTGTACATTGTGAGGAAGATCAGTAGTGCCCACTGGAATATCTAATACATTTGGCAAGAATAGTGCCATTGGGAATAGAATGTGAAATCACATTTACTCTCTTGTGTTATTCTCCATGCGTTGGCTGTCTCATGCTGAACCAGGAGTGCATATAATCAGATTGAGTACTTTGAGTGAAACATGATGGGATTCCTATCTAGAGCATGAGCCACATTCATGACCACCATCACCACCCAGTATAATCACGCATTTCTAAAGCTCAAGAGTTTTCTGAGCATGTTTGCAATGAAGAAAAATTGGGCTTGGTTAAGGGCATTTAAATAGCACAATATAAACTGCTGTGCTGCCTTGCTTCCTTGGATGGAGCCAACTTGGAATTTCAAAAAGCGGAATTCTGTTAGAAGGAAGGTGAAATGCCTCCTGGAGTCTGTAGACTTGGCAGGGTGATGGAGAAAAGACCTCTTCAGTTGCAGGTGTTTTAAGGGAAGACATTTGAATCCAAGGAACTAGAGGTGAGAGACATCAGTCTGTTTGGATTCCTCCGCTATGGAAACTTCTGTTGGGGTGCTACTTTCAAGAACCCATTCACACTACACAAATATAGGACAAGGCTGCATCGTATAGAATTCTAAGATGCATAGTTTGGGGAGGCATTAGAGCTAAACACTTCAAAACTCCAAATCCCAGGATTCCATAGGATGGAGACATGACAGTTAAGAGTATAATCAAAGTACTATAATTGTGTAGTGTGAAGGGTCCTCGAGACTCCCTCCAAGGGTGCTTCATGAACTCAGCTGCCTCCACCTTCAGTATCTTCCAAGATCTCCTCTAAATGAGAGCAATCAGAATCTTAAGTCACAATGCCTCTTTTCAAAAGGTTCATGTACACATTTCAATCGGCACATGTATGTAGCTGTTGCCTACCTCTCCATGGGAAACACTAAGCATGCTGCAGCTGCCAAATGGGACTGTATGTTCAAGGAAACCAGACTTGGTTTCTCATGCTTTATGTCTGCAATACCTACCTTGACAAATGGTGTCTGTCACCCTTTTCTCTCCTCCTCCAGTAACTCAGGACTCTAGTCATAACTGGATTGGTTTCTCCATAGCCCAAATAACGGTAGGCAGCAAAATAGGGCAATCAGCAAAATCCTCTGATTTATTGACTTCTCTCACAGTCCTGAAACCATTCAGTACCACCACATTCTTCCAGCAGTTTTGCAGATTATAAATGTTCCCATATTTCTTACTAAGCTGAGAGAGAGAGAAGACAAAATATAATATACAGTACATCACATATCCACAAAAATCAATTCAACATAGGTTAATAAGAATGTGTTTCGCTAAATTATTCTGATTGGTTTTTTCATTACTAGTAGACTTCTGAAGTCCAAGCATCCCTATAAGAGAATTGTTCAAAGAAGTGTTTTGTTTTGTGTGTTTTTTGTTACTTACAGAGAAAAATAAAGAATGCTATGTGAGCTAGATAGCAATAGCAATAGCATTGATATTTATATTCTGCTTATCAGTGCCAAGGCACTCCCTAAGCAGTTTTACAATGTGTTAGCTAATTGACCCCAACAAGCTGGGTACTCATTTTACTGACCAACGGAAGGTCAACCTTGGAGCCCTCTGCGATTGAACTCATAACATTGTGGCTTGCAGTACTGGCATTTAACCACTGCGCCACCAGTGCTCTTTAGATAAAAGATAAAAACCTAGAAGGACTATCCAACAAATAATGACGCATTTTTTCAAATCAAAGGACACTTTGATACAGTAGGCCTAAATACCCTAAAGGTACCAGGTCCCATCTGATCTTGGAAGCTAAGCACAGTCAAAGCCCTGGTTAATATTTGAATAGGGGATCGCCAATGAATGCCAGGTGCTGTAGGCTATATTTCAGAGGAAGGAACCAGCAAACTCACCTCTGAGTATTCCTTGCCAAAACCCCTCGAAATTCATGGAATCAGCATAGGTCGACAGGTGACACGCAGAGAGAGATTTTGATACATTCACTACTGGGAAGAAGAGAACCACACCCCACAAACTATGCCAAAATAAATAGAGTGGGCCTTGGTATCCATGGAGGTTCGGTTCCTGAACCCCTCCCCCTGTGAATAGCAAAATCTGTGGATACTCATGTCCCATTACATACAATGGCACAGTGGAATGGTGTCCCTTATATAAAATGGCAAACAGCAAGGCTTGCTTTTTGGAATTAAAAAAAAAAAATCAAGCCATGAATGCTAGAATCCATGGATACAGAGAGCTGACTGTACCAACAAATCCTTTGTTACATTAATGAGACTGAATCAACAAATTGGCTAAAATTCATATATGTGGGGGGAAAGCCACACTGGGGGGGGAGGGGTCTTCCCCACGACTGAGAGTCACAGAGAAGATTCTGGATTGGCTAGAATCCAGAACAGTCAAGTATGGTTTTTTTAGATAATTGAAGGAGAAATTCTGTACCGACTGGTGCAACAATCCACCCACATACTTCCCCAGCTCACTGTGAAAAATGAAAAAACAAAAACAAAAGCAAAATCATCTTACCATGAGATCATGGGATATATGTAACTTTACAATTGAATACAGCAAATAGATAGACTTCCTCAATCTCCAACTCTGTGAATTTCTGATTAGAATGTAAATCCATGTGTGCCAAGTAAGACAAGAGGCCTTTAAATGAGTTCAAACAGAGAGTTACAAAACAGGAAGAGTTTATAATTGCAGGCATTAACAACATCCATAGCATCCACACCAGGAAGTCTTTAGGCATTATTTTGCAAGATAAACAGGACTACAAAATTCTGGTTATAGTCAAACCATTTTCGTAATACCCTAAAGCAGGAAGTGCCAGTTGTTTCAAGATTCCAGATAAAGTTGAAAGTTGAAAATAAGTATTTTGGATAGATTATTCTTTCTAAAATAAAAATCACAAATTTCACTGTAAGGACCATTATACAACCATTTATAGAAATAATTACTGTGTACCCTCTTTCAACTCCCTAGTTTCTACAGAATATTCCTATTTGTGATATGACTCTGCTTGCAATAACAGAAACAAATCCAACCAATCAAAAAAAAATCCAAAATCCACAAAAGAGTGATACCTTTATTGGTCAACCAAAATGCACAAAGCACATCATGGAAGCTTTTGAAGCTCTACTGGCTTGTTCATCAGGGAAAATATGTGAAAAAATAAAGGGGAGAGAGTGACAGTGTTGGAGTCACAGGCCCACATTTTGTCTTAGATATTGTTTGTGGTGTTGTTGAGTAAAGGGATCTCATGCAGGCAGAGGCCACTCCCATCTTTTTGTCCATGTGGGGACTGAGACAAAGGCCAGCAAAACTTAACTGCTTTAACAGCAGTAAGGCAACCCCTCTTGGGATCCAGGATGTCCTTGTCTGTTTGCAAAGACACAGGCTCCTTTCTTAGGTAGAGATCATTGGATTTCTCAAGAAGTTTCTGTACTGCTACAACTGGGAAAAAATGTTTAGGTGCGGTATAGGTAAAACCTGGCCAAAACTAGTCCAAAAGAGAAGTTTTATCTTTGCTGGAGGTAGAAACCTCAGAGAGTTGGGACTGTGTTCCAGTCTACAGTCCCAACCAATGTTAGTTGTGCTTAAAGCCCATTAAAACCACTTAGTCTCATTGACAGACTTTAGTTGGATCAGAGTCATAAAGTATAGAAGTGTGAAGGCTGGCTGTTAAAAAAGGTGCTGATGTTAAATTATGCTACATTTACACAAACATTAACCTGATAATCAAATAAATATATGAGGGGCTTCAATCACTAACAGTGTCTGTGTCCTATAATACATAAGACATAGGCAACAAAGAGGAAGATCTTACTCATGAATTTTTAAAAGCTTTTGTGTGGAATGAGCTGTGATCTATAAAGCTGTTTCACAGAACAAACACAATTGTTCAGTCTAATTGGATAGCTTTCATAGTTCACCTCATCTACTAGAATTGTTTTGCTTTAGTTCCAAATATGAAAAAATTCTACACCTGTTCCTTGAAGTCCACAGACCACAGTGCATTCATCACACATTAATCCTTACTTTTCCAGCCTAACTACATGGCAGACAGAAGCAAGTGTGATGCATCAGCTCACAAAGCTTGAGAAGCATTTCAACAGCACAAACAAACCTCTATATCTTTGTTTTTCATCTTCCAGCTTAGGGTCTTATCACACTCCCACGAAAAGCAGCAAGGGAGCAGGAACATTCCATCTTCTGTGTTGCCTTACTGCATGATGTCATTTTTTCATTCCAGCCCTACGGGGGACCGAGGTAAAACCACATCTTTTTGCTAACCAGAAAAACCCGTGGGGGACCAGAATGAAAGAACGCCAGAAGGATGATGATGTCATACAGTAAGACAGCACAGAAAACAGAACACTCCTGCTCCCTTGCAACTTTTCTTTGGAGTGCGGTAAGACTCTTAGTCCTGTTGCAGACCTTTGAGTGTAGGAAGGGCCAGCTAGCTGTGCCATTTATCCTGCTATAAAGTATATGTAAGAAAAATATTTGGAGATGTATGAGAACCCTGTAGGATCAGACCAAGGGCCTACCTCACTCAGGACAATGTTTCCATAGTGGCCAACCAGTTGCCTATGGGAAGCCCGCAAGCAGGGCATGAGTACAATATGCTCATGTTCTACTTTTCCTTGTTGTTGGCAAGGGCTGTGCAGATGCTTGGCCAGTGCCTGGATGCTATAGTGGGCTGGATGAGACTAAGGGCTGGATGAGGATAAGACTGAAGCTGAATCCTGATAAAACTGGGCATCTGTAGATTGGTAGTTCTTGGATCCAGGAACTGGGTAAGCTACCTACCCTGGATCAGGTAGTACTCACCTTTGAAGGAGCAGGTGTGTCGCTTGCAAGTACTCTTTGTCCATCTTTGACACTGGAGACTCAGATGAACTCGGTGGTTCAGAGTGCTGGGGGCCAGCTTTGACCAGTCTGCTAGGCACAGCCTTTCCTGGATAATGATCACTTAGCCACAGTAGTCTGTGCATTAGTAACGTCCTGATTAGACTAGCGCAATGCATTCTGTGTGAGGCTACCCTTGAAGATAACTGAGAAACTGCAGCTGGTCCAAAATGTAGCAGCTACAATACTGACTGGAACATCATACAAACACTTTCTAACACCAATTTAAAAGGAATTGCACTGGCTCACAGTGCTGGTAATAACATTCAAAGCCATAAAGAGCTTGGAACCTGTATACTTGCAGGAGTGCCTCTCCATATCATATGGATGCTGGAGTGGTCCCCCTCTGTGTCTCATCAGTCAGGATAATATACTATGGGAGGATGCAGGAGAGAGCCTTCTCTGTTGTGGCACCCCATTTATGGAGGACCTTTCCCTTGGAGACCCATTAGGTGCCAGCGTTACTATCTGTGTGACACCAAGTGAAAACATGGGGTATTCACTAAAGCTTTGGGGGCCTAAATGGTTTTACACAAACCCTTACATATACATGGTTTTACATCATTCTAAACTATTTTAACTGTTTTAGTTTTATCTTTTTAACTTCTTTAGTCTAGTTTTTAGTCTTTTGCAATCATTTTCATTGTTTACACTGTTCTAGATTTGTCAGATGATTTTATTGTACATTGCCCTGATGTCTCTGGATAGAGGCTGGGATGTAAATATTTTAATTAATAAATAAAACAATGTTTTCCCCAGCTAGCACTAAGCATCATATACTAGAACAAATATATAGTTTTAATGGCTAGGACTGGAAAAGAATTTTATTGGATTGAATATTTTCTCTGAAAGTATTGTTTTTGTATTTCCTGAATGCACAGAAAACAATGCATACTTTTAAAAAGGTCAACATCTCAAAATGCACATTTAAAAAAAAAAATTCACAAACATGGGACAGTGCATGCATGCATAAATAAATCCAGAAATAAATGCTTGGATTAGGAAAACATGTTAAACATGAACAAATTTCCACATAAAATAACCACACAAAAGCTGAGATCTTGCATCAGGACAGGTGGAACTACACCTGGTCTTCCCCTCATGTCCCTCAAATCCACCTGTCTCATTCACTGCCCCCCCCAACAACCATTTGGCAGCTAGTGGAGAGCAGGAAGGAATGGAGGAGCTTCTGGCTATGTCTCTATAGCCAGATAAAGTACGACCAGGGGTTCAACATGACACAGGTGAGTTTTAAGGGAGTTGAGGACGGTTGTGTTAATGAGATAGTAAATTCCTCCCTGTACAACAGCCAAAAATGGCCTATACAAATGTTATGCTGGCCAATGTCACTAACAGAATGCCAGCCAAAATCTGTCAACCTAGTACAAGAACAAAGGTAGGAAGGAAATGCAGGTGGGATTTAGAGAAATGCTGCAATATTAGAAAGAAGAGATTTTCACTTCAGCCACTGATATCCTCCATGAACCTGTCTGATCCCCTTTTAAAAGCAATCAAAGCTATCAGCACTGTTGACTTCAAATTGTAACATGGTGCCAATGAAGGGCAGGGAGGTTGGCCCTGGTGCGAAGGGTTCCCGCATCTCCAGTGCTTCATGTAATCAAGGAATAAGGTGGGGGAAAGGACAGAGATGCCTAGTAGTCTGAGATTATTCTATAGGGCAGTGAAAATTGAGGAAACAATTGCAATAGATCCATGATTTTTCATTGCTCAATAACTCATTTTGTGCTTCTCTCTCCCTCCCTCCCTCTTTCTGTCTCCCTCTCTCCTCTCAGTTCTCTTTTTCTTCTTGGCATCACGCAAACTATCTTTAGCTACAGTTCTTTCTTTTTACCCTATATATATTTCCTTCCCAGGCTACAAGTTCTCTGTCTCAGATTTCTTAGTAGCCAATCTTTTACAACAGCAAATGAAAATGTTGTGGGCATATTAATGAACAATTGTTCAGCCCTGCAGAAAATAAGCAGCTACATTTGGTTGGAAGGAACCTCAAGAGTCATCCAGTCCAACCTCCTGAAATGTGTCATTATACAACACACTTATCGTATACGTTACCGTACTGATGGTAGCTTGTTTAACTTAAGCCGTCTGAGGGCTCACACTAAGACTCTAAACTATCTAGTCTGTGAGCTGCTCTTTGCTGATGATGCTGCCCTTGTTGCCCACACAGAAGCAGCTCTGCAGTGCCTAACATCCTGCTTTGCAACAGCTGCAGAGCTGTTTGGGCTGGAAGTCAACCTGAAGAAAACAGAAGTTTTTCACCAGCCTGCACCACAGGATGAACACCACCATCCCCATATTGCCGTCGGCAAATCTGTGCTCCAGTCCATTCAGCAGTTCACCTACCTGGGAAGCATCAACTCCTCAGATGCCAAGATTGACAAAGAGATCAATCACAGATTAGCAAAGGCATATAGCACATTTGGAAGACTTTACAAAAGAGTCTGGAGTAATAAACACCTGAGGCAAAGCACAAAAATCAGTGTGTGTAGAGCCATTGTACTGTCTATTCTCCTTTATGGATCTGAAACATGGGTCACCTATCGCCACCACTTATGACTCCTCAAACGCTTTCATCAGCGCTGTCTATGCACAATCCTAAATATATACTGGACTGACTATGTGACGAATGTTGCTGTCGTTGAGCAAGCAGGGATCACCAGCATTGAGGCCATGATATTGAGAACACAGCTGTGCTGAGCAGGGCACGTTTCTAGGATGGAGGACCATCGCCTCCCAAAAATACTACTCTACCGTGAACTTGCCACGGGTCAGCATAAGAGGGGCACTCCAAAAAAGCGATACAAGGACTCCCTGAAACAACATCTCAGGCTCGGCCAAATTGGTCACCAACAATGGTCCGCCCTGGCCTCACATCGGGAGGCATGGAGACGCACTATCCACAATGCTGCAGCCTTATTTGAGAACTCACGCCGAACAAGTCTTGAAGAGAAACGACAACGCAGAAAGTATCACAACCCAGAAACATCACCCAAGGAGACCTTCTGCTGTGCTTTTTGCAACTGGACTTGTTTATCTCGGATTGGCCTTGTTAGTCATCAGCGCGCTTGCAGAAAGCGCAGGATGAGTCCTTCCTGAATCTTCGTTTGTGAAGAAAAGCCAGAGAGAGACAACACACTTGTTGGTTTCCTCCTTGTACAATTCCTCCCTATGTATATATTGACCGTGCAGTCGTTGATATTGGTGATTCCTCTACAATGCCATGATGTGGCCTGAGTGCCTCAGTGAAGTGCTAATAATTCCTGGTCGCCCTTCTGGACTGCAGACTCTCAGACCCATTCTCCTCAAGGCTGCTCTGTCCCTGGCTGCCTAGATTGTCCTGCCCTACCTCCAGATGCTGTTTCTGCTTTCTCACCTTATCACCACTTTCTCCGTCACCAGTTTCCAGTGTCGGCTGGTAACTCTCATGTCAGTGGGGTGGTACGTCCATTTAAATGCGGCTTTAAAGGAGCTTTCCAGGGTTCTGAAACTGTTTAGGAACAGGATTCATTACTTTGTGCAGCTCCTTTAAAGCCACCTGAGTGGATTTGCTGTCCCCCTCACATGGAAGCCACCAGCACCACTGCAAGTTTCACTCCAGCACAGTTCTTTTCCAGCTCTTTCTTTCCCCAGCTTCACTTCTCAGTTTCCCTTTTCACTGTCTACCGCAACTCCCAGATTCCCCAAGATTTTAAACTACCCCTCCCCAACATTCTGTGGGAGTGGTCAGACACCCAGCACAGCCTGGGGGCGAACCAACCCAAGTGGAGCCAAACAGCAGTGCTGCATCAGTGGAATGAGCAAAAGTAAAACACAAACAAAGTCATCAGCTATCAGCTGTCTCAAGGCTCTGACCCACTTTTCATACAAAAAGAAAAAGACTCACAGATGGAGAGGTTCTTCCAATGATGTCTGGAGGTTTTTATCTTCAGTTGCAATGTATACAAAATAGTATATACAAACAAACCTCGATGTCTCATCAGCAATTCTCCAAATGATAGTTTAACCAATATTGTTCCAACTTGCCAATATACATATACCAACACTCCTCTACGCTACCACACCTAAACTCACACCCCCACATGCTGCATGTCTTTTGGTTCTCTTATATTGGATGTGACCTGTCAGCCCTCTGCTTTACTCAGCTAAATGCATTTCAGCTGCGCTTGATTGTCGACTGCCATGCTAATATTTTCCTTTGCATTTAAAGTGAAAGTATTCTGACACATTCTAATTATTGTCATAACGCTTGCCAAGAGCCACCCATGCCCTCCTTCCTCCTTTTTCCTGACCATGTCTTATATTTCTCTAAATCAGGGGTGAGAACTGTATAGCCTTCCATATGTTCTGGATTGCAGCTCACAGCATCTCCTCACCACTGGCTATGCTAGCAAGAGCTGCTGGAAGCCACGGTTCAGCAACATGCAGAGGGTTGCACAATTACCATTCTTACTTCAAGTGAACAAATGTACATGCACATATAAAACAAAACACAAATTATCTCCTACAATAACTGTATATGTGAAAGAATAGGTGAAAAGCCATATAGTTGCTCAATGCAAACAATTTTTTAAATGTGCTTTCCCTAAAGAATGAAATAGATTAGATTAGAACTGGAAGCTGGTTGTGGCTTGTTCTAGTCCAGGGGTGGGCAAAGTCTGATCCCACCCCTGAAGTTGCTTGCCACCATAGCCAACAGTGAGAAATGCTGGGAACTGCAGTTCAACAGCATCTTGGGAGGATCAACTCTGCTTGCTCATATTCTAGTCCCTTTCACATCTGCTTTGAAAGATATGGCTGTGTTAAGGGCAGCAGGAGGACAGAGTGCTTCCATTGTCCCAGAAAAATAAACAGATGGGTGGGTAGATGGGTAAACAGATAAACAGTCATAATTCAAATGAAAGTCAGGAAGCACCTATTGGTGGTCCTTGTTTTATTGGCTTTTAATTTTTTTTTTTACCTTACAGCTTGTTATTCATCTTGAGAACATAAATTTAATATTGAAGATGCAGTCTACAAGTTATGCAAATAGAATTGCATTAGAGAATGGAGGCAGGAAGAACATGCTGGACACAAGTTCCTAAAATGCCAGTCTTAATCTTTGAAATCCACAAACACCTGGACCACTTCAACAGGAAAGAAGAAGCCTTAAAAGTAAACAAAATCTGGCTCCCAGTTTTGAAGAACAATAGAATCAAAACTCAACACTTACAAAGGAATTCCACCCAGGGACAGGGGGATTTCCAGCAGATAATGGCCCATCAACCAACCATTAGCCAAACAGACACTAACGAGCCTTGCATTTCTATACCCAGAAACTAATCATTCAATTACACAAATTTACATATATTCCCCAACAGGGGTTCACAGCATATAAACTCCACACACACTCCTACCCAACCATTCTCTGAAGATGCCAGACACAGATGCAGGCGAAAAATCAGAAAGAAACTATTCCAGAACACGGCCTCACCGCCCGGAAAAAAACCAAGGAAAATCTTAATCTTTGACTTCACATTGTCTGGATATGAAAATTTTTATTACTATTGCATATGTAAGAATCAGCCTCAATCGTATGCAAAAATCTAGCTGTTTCACAATGAGATATTGAACAGAGGGAAATATATAACAAATCCAAGATGAACAACAATTTCATCAGATATATGAAACAGAAATATTGCAAGAATGTATCAGACAAGCAAAATAATGCCCTCTAGTGTTGGATATTATTTTAACATGTACTTCTGCAGATGAAAAATAAAGCATATTTATAATTGTTTAGTTGTAGAGAGCATTCAGGCCAATTCCAATGTTCCCACCTGGCTTCTCTCCCTCCCTCCCTGCTTCATTTCCCCAAAATATGGAGCAACAGCAACAACATTAAAGTTGGACAGAGAAAAGTAAGTGAGGAAAATGTAGCAATATGAAGAAATAAGAGAAGGTCAGCAAGAGTAATAGATTTAAGATTAGAAGAAAAAGAAACATCAAAAGAGCAGGTAGGTAACAGCTGGATCCTACACAAGATTTGATACACTTAAACCTATTTAAATCAGTGAGCTTAAGACATATTGAATTCTCCAAAATCTATAGAAACAGGATATTAGAAGAAAGAAAGTGGGGAAAAAACAAACAGTGAAGAAGTAAAAAAAAAAATACTAGAGGAAGTGGGAGGTAAAGTAACCAAGGGAAAAAGGCTAGAGGATGGAATCTATTAGTTGTACCATGTACTAGTAAAATCTGCTTGTTCTAAAGTTTACAACTGTTCACCATTTGAAAAGAAGTAATTTATTAATGTGCCTAAATATCCTAAAGGCACCAGATCTTGTCTGCTCTTAAAAGCTAAGCAGGGTCAGCCCTGATTAATACTGGGATGGGAAACCGCCAATAAATAGCAGGTGCTGTAGGCTATATTTTAGAGGAAGGAACTAGCAAAACCACCTCTTGAGTATTCCTTACCTAAGAAAACCCCATGAATTCATGGGATCACCATAAGTTAATAGGTGACTTGAAGGCACATACACAATTAATAAAATTACCTCAGTTCACCTTCTGACTGCCAAAGTAACACACACAAGACACATTCTTGGGAAGAAAGTCCATTATTCTGTGCACATACATACAGTACACATCTAAGTTGTGTATTGAAAATAATCCACATTTCTCATGGTTTGCAGATTTTATCCTCTAATATTTCAGGTCTTTTTAGAATTTCAAACTTTTCAGAATGGAAAGTAGGACAGGAAGAAAGTAATGGAGAAATGAGGGTCAGGCCCAGAGAGCTGCAACGTGTACAAGTGCCTGGTTGTCTGAAAGATACACCCACCTCCAGGAACATATTCAAGTTTATTATACATTGCATGCATAATTCTTAATCTTTGCTTTCATACATGAGTTTACTAATTCCCTTTAAAAACAATTAGCAGAAATGTTTGAAATAGTTGACTTGTATCCATGCAGAGAATGTTTATACAACAAATATATGTAAAATCTATGCCTGAAAAAAGACAGCTCTACAGAATGCATCTCACTATAGAACAGTATTGTCTACATCAAACCTCCTAGAAGCACATCATGTTTACTCAAAGGCAAGCCCCACTGATTATGCTGGGAGATAGTTTTCAATTTTTGCTTTCTGTAATTATTGTCATGTTGGGGAACTTTCCTAGTCACATTTATTCAGAGACAAGTTCTGGAAAATTCAAGGGTTCTTACTCCTTAATAAGTATACATTGGATTGCAGCCTATGACTGTTAAGAAATTCTGAAGAACACTGTCAGTAAGTCAGTCTATAACCATCTGTAACTAACTTACCCACGACAATAAGGGGGAAATATTTCACAATTAAATTGCTAGCCAGATACTTTGCTTCATCCTCCAGCTATTTCAAATTCCTATTTTTCTCAAAATCCAGTTGACAACAGAGTATAAAATTACCCAGAAGGTGCCACTTGTTGTTCGCAATCCCACTACCCTTTTAAGCATCTCATTGCTGATCCTATTTTGGCACTAAATCCCCCTGGCATTTAAAGATTTAATTAGAAACAAGAAAGTACGTTTTTGTTTGGTTGCTTGTTTGCTATTTGAATGAGAGTGTTTTTCACAAGGCAGCATATATATTTTGCCCCAACCCCATTTTATCTTCATAAGAACCTTAAGGGTAGGATTCAGCTAAGAAATGCTGACTAGCTTATAGCCACCCTGTGAACATCATGGCTGAGGGGGAAATTCAATTTCGGTCTCCCTGGGCTTCATCCCACACTTAAACCATTACAGCCATGTTGGTTGTCACCAACAGTTCTGGTAACAGCAGAGGCAGGGAAAGATGACTTACCTCTAACTCAGAAGTGGGAAAACTTTGGGAGTGGGGAGCTTCATCTGCCCTTCCAATCCCTCTGTTGGCAGGATGGTATCAAGGGGTATGTCCAGGCTTCAGATGACATGCAGTTATCCTTGCTGAACACTCGCTGGCATTTCTCCTTCCACAGCTGGCAGAATGGGGTTGGACTGGATGGCCCTTGGGGTCTCTTTCCACTCTATGATTCTATAAATAGCTTGCCCAAAGGCCTCAAGTTCATTCCTTTTCCCTTTCCTCATGTGGATAAGGGGGAGAAAGAGTGTAATGCTCTCAGCCGGCTTCTCAAAGTACTAAGTGAAACCTGGCTCTTGGACCTCAGCCACCAATTGCAGACGGCAGCTAGGAGAGGCTATCTTCACTATTCCTCCTGAAGGAAGAAGAGGAGAAGCAAAGCATTGTCAGCTGCCCTTTGCAGGCACTTGCCACCAAGAGCTGCCAGTTTTGCTCCTCTTCCCCATATAGGAAGAAGGAGCAAAACAATTTCCATTGGCATTGGGAGGCACCAACTGAATCACAAAAGTTGGGGCTCAGCTGGCTTTGGGGAGGGCCAGCTTCATGCACCACTCTCCCTCCTAGCTGGAAAAGGGGATAGTCCTCTGTTATCTTTAACCCAGTTTTAGAAAGAACAGCAGGGATTCCTCTCCCCTGTAGCATATAGGGGGTGGGGCTTGGAGAGGGAACAGGAATGACTCTACAAATCAGATCTCTCCACTCTGCTGTAGCTGATGGTGTTTGAGTTCCGTGGGTGGTTTCTCTATCTGTGCAGAGCACCTCTAGAACCTTCTATAGCTCTACGACAGAAAGCTATCTTTGCCTAAGGCAGAGAGAATTTACCCCCAGTACACATATCCTTGAATTCTAGGGCCATCTCACCCATCTCCTTGTATCCTGCAACACTAGTGTCCACTAACCAAATTAGAGACACTAACAGGAAAAGAGAATGGTTTATGAGTGAATAGGTGCAAAGCAACTTGCTCTTCTTTGTGGGCTCTCTGCCATCCTACAGCTGGCTAATAACTCCACATACCTTGAGCTGAGGACTGGTGAGTGCAAGAGATTCTGAGGAACAGCTTTTCCAGTCGGTTGCATCAACTGCTTTCACATCAAGGGCATGATCTTGCTTAATCACTGAAGATTGTGTAGCCCCATGTATTTGATTTATTAGTAACATTTGTATTCAAAGCTTTTCCTTGTTTTTTTTTCCGGGCTGTGAGGCCGTGTTCTGAAATAGTTTCTTTCTGACGTTTCACCTGCATCTGTGGCTGGCATCTTCAGAGAATGGTTGGGTAGGAGTATATGTGGAGTTTATATGCTGTGAACCCCTGTTGGGGAGTATATGTAAATTTGTGTAATTGAATGATTAGTTTCTGGGTATAGAAATGCAAGGCTTGTTAGTGTCTGTTTGGCTGATGGTTGGTTGATGGGCCATTATCTGCTGGGATCCCCCTGTCCCTGGATGGAATTCCTTTGTAAGTGTTGAGTTTTTATTCTGTTGTTCTTCAAAATTAGGAGCCAGATTTTGTTTACTTTTAAGGTTTCTTCTTTCCTGTTGAAGTTGTCCAGGTGTTTGTGGATTTCAATAGCTTCTCTGTGCATTCTGACATGATACTTCTTGGCCTGGTCCAGAATTTCTGTGCTTTTAAATAGCATTTTGTGTCCAGGTTGGTTTATAACATGTTCTGCTACTGCTGATTTTTCTGGCTGCCCAGTCTGCAGTGTCTCTCGTGTTCCTTGATTCGTGTTTGCACGCTGCGTTTAGTGGTCCCTATGTAAACATGTCTACAGCTGCATGGTATGCGGTAAACTGCAGCTGTGAGAGCTGCATTTCTTGGAGTTTCTTGGTTGGTCTGTAGATTGTTTCATAGAATCATAGAATTGTAGAGTTGGAAGAGACCACAAGGGCCATCCAGTCCAATCCCCTGCCATGTAGGAAATCACGATCAAAGCATCCCCGACAGATGCCCATCCAGCCTCTGTTTAAAGACCTCCAAGGAAGGAGATCCCACCACGCTCCGAGGGAGTGTGTTCCACTGCTGAACAGCTCTTACTGTCAAAAAGTTCCTCCTAATATTGAGGGGGAATCTGTTCCTGGAGCTTGCATTCATTGTTCCAGTCTCTGGAGCAGCAGAAAACAAGCCTGCTCCACCCTCAACGTGACACCCCTTCAAATACTTAAACAGGGCTATCATATCGCCTCTTTACCATCTTTTTTCCAGGCTAAACATACCCAGCTCCCTAAGTCTATCCTCATAAGGCATGGTTTCCAGACCTTTCACCATTTTAGTTGCCCTCCTCTGGACACGCTCCAATTTGTCAATATCCTTTTTGAATTGTGGTGCCCAGAACTGGACACAATATTCTAGGTGAGGTCTGACCAAGGCAGAATAGAGTGGCACTACCATGCCCTTGGTCTAGACACTATACATCTATTGATGCAGCCCAAAATCGCATTGGCCTTTTTAGCTGCCGCATCACACTGTTGACTCATGTTCAATTTGTGGTCTAATAGGACTCCTAGATCCCTTTCGCACATAGTCTCGTTCAGCCAGGTCTCCCCCATCCTATATCTATGCATTTTGTTTTTCCGCCCTAAGTGCAGTACCTTACATTTCTCCGTATTGAATTTCATTTTGTTAGCTTTGGCCCAGCTCTCCAGTCTATCCAGGTCATTTTGAATTTTGATCCCGTCCTCTAGGGTATTAGCTACTCCTCCTAATTTGGTGTCATCTGCAAATTTGATAAGTATGTCCCTAATTCCCTCATCCATGTCATGGATAAAGATGTTGAATAGCACTGGGCCCAGGACAGAATCCTGTGGCACCCCACTGGTCACATCTTTCCAAGACGAAGAGGAGCCACTGCTGAGCACCCTTTGGGTTCGACCGGTCAACCAATTACAAATCCATTGAACTGTTAACTTGTCTAGCCCACATTTTACAAGTTTGTTTGCAAGAATGTCATGGGGAACCTTGTCAAAGGCCTTACTGAAATCAAGGTATGCGATATCCACAGTGTTCCTTTCATCTACCAAGCTGTAATTTTATCAAAAAAAGAGATCAGATTAGTCTGGCCTGACTTGTTTCTCTGAAACCCGTGTTGACTTTTTGTGATTATGGCATTGCCTTCTAAATGTTCACAGACTCTCTGTTTAATGATCTGCTCCAGAATCTTCCCCGGTATTGATGTCAGACTAACTGGACGATAATTGTTGGGATCCTTTTTTCCCCTTTTTGAAGATGGGGACAACGTTTGCCCTCCTCCAGTCTGCTGGAGGTTGTGTTTCCTCATCAGTTTCCCTATTCTGTCTGTGACTCCTACAGTTCTACGCAGCTACCCTCAGCGAAGGACAAAAGAGACCCCATCCCACCAAATGCTAGCACAGTGGTCAACAGCCTATACAATTTCAGTACAGAGTAAATTTATGCCCATGCAATTGTGCAACTGCTTGTGCAATGGACACCAGGGCCTTGAGCCCACCCATTATGCAATGGCCAATCAGCTATCCACCCAAGTCTGAGAGGACTGTGTTTATGCTTGTGGCACTATTGACTGCACCGCATGAGGGACAGCACTTGTACAACCTCTGAGGAAAGGACAACCACTCACATAGCTGTTTTTGCATAGTGCCCCAATCAAGATTCCGGTGAGTAGTTCCTTAGTCTGAATGGTTCTCGATAATCTTGGGCAGAACATGTGTTGCTATGTGCCTTCAGTTGACCCAGACTTATCGAGACCCTATCATAGGGTTTTCTGAGCAAGGTTTATTCAGAGGAAGTTTGGTAGTGCCCTGTTGTGAGGCTGAGGGAATGTGACATGCCCAAGATCACCCAGTGGGTTTTCATGACTGAGTAGTTCCTAGAACACTTGTAGCATACTAATAACGCGGAGTGGCAGCTGAGAGTAGTCAGCAAGGAAACCTTTCTGAAGAAATACAGTATCTATTTTCTTTTGAGCTTTTCAGATTTCTTTTGGATCTTTTCAGATTTTCACCCTTGAAGAAGACAGAAAGCTAGAACCCAACAGATGTCTAACACATGTGGAGTGCAATAAAACAAAATCCACAAATCCACAAAAGAGTGATACGTTTATCAGTCAACCAAAATGCACAAAACACGTAACGCAAGATGTTTTTGCAGTGGAGCTTTGAAAGCTTGCCAATAAAGGTATCACTCTTTTGTGGATTTGGGGTTTTGTTTTAATCTGCTGTATAGCCAGCACATTACCCCAGATTATGTTTCCTAGATTTGAAGATACCAGATTTAGCTGCAACAGGAGAATCCTAAACAAGAGGGAACTAAGGACTGGGACTTAACTGTTTGAGGTTTCTACCTCCAACAAAAGTAAAACTTCTTTTGGACTATAATTGGCTGAGTTTTACCTATACAGCACCTAAAAGTTTTTCCAGATGTAGCAGTACAGAGACTTCTTGAAAAATTCAATGTACTCTGCCTAACAAAGGAGCCCTGGCTTCACAAAGGCAGACACCCTGGATCCCAAGATTACTGCTGCTAAGAGTTTAAATTTTACTGCCCTTTGTCTCGGTCCCCACATGGCTAAGAGGAGAGTGGCCCCTGCCTGCAATGAGATCCCTCCAAACCAACTGAACAACCAAAACAACATTTGATACAAAATGTAGGCCTGTGACTTCAACACTGTCACTTTTCTTTGCTTCTCCTGTATGGTTTTTAAAATCTTTTGCCTGATGAAGAAGCCAGTGGAGCTTTTAAAGCTTGCAAGGTGTGTCTTGTGTATTTTGGTTGTTCTTTTGTGGATTTTAGATTTTGTTTTATTTTGCCGTATGGCCCAACACAGCTACCCTGAATAGTTTTCTGCATGTAGAATGCAATTCATTATTATCCATAAGCTCTGGGAAAAGAGATTTATTTCCTGGGTTAGATTAAATTGAGAAGTTAGTTATGGGAAAAGTTAATGTCAGGAAACCACTTTATCCAACTGCAAAAAGGAGAAGTCACAATGCAGGGAAGAAGCGACAGACACCAAAAAAGCTGCTCATTGCCCTGGCCCCGGAATGGTGCTTGCTTTTAATTCTACCTTAGCACATGGACACACTTATGAGTCTATGACCCCTTAAGATCATTGATACATTTTAACAGAACACTTGTAGTTGTACATTTTAATAGTGGTTCTTAATTGTTCTAGAAATGTTGTGTCCTACCCTCCTATGGTTGAAATGACATCAGAAAAGGAAGAGGTTGCCAAGGAGAGAAAAAAAGGAAGAAGGAGCAGCAAATAATATGATAAAGACAAGATTAGGAAAACCAGGGCAAGTTCTGTGTCTCAAGATCTGCATAATCAGCATCATCTCATCCCATGGAACAGGAAAGAGATGACATGTCACCCCATACTCTATAGTGCACTAAAGAAAACACTCTGGCCCTATGGAGGGGGGAGCCAACCACCATCTTGAGGGAGGAATGCCTGCTAATGACTGAAAGCTCCCTACTGAGAGAAGGAAAGGCAGTTGTGTGCAGACTTGAATTGTCCTCTAAGGAGGTTGGTGTCTCCTTGGACCATGCATTCAAGATGGGACAGTTGGCCAGAACATGCTGTCCATCCCTGCTAATGCATAAGGGAATAAATGATACAGTGAAGAGAAAACTGTTAAGGATCTAGACAGAAAAATGAAGGGCTTAAGGGGACAAGTTGAGCCATCCTTCGCTGATAGCAAATGTGATCCATTGGCTATGCCCACAGCGTTATCATGAATGGTTTCACTTCTTGGATATTGGCCAGTGCTACTAAAATGAAGTAATCCTGAAAGGAGACTGGGAAGAACTTATTTGGCAAGAGTTCTCAAGAATTTGATCAAGAGGACTTTAAGCTAAATCCTGCAGGGAAAGGATGCAAAAGCCCAGAGCTAATATAGGGATGAAAATATGTGTGAAAAAGCAGGTGGAGGGGTTACACTGTAATTTGCAGGTAAATATAACAGGAAAGCCCCCATGGCATCTCTATAACAGCACATAAGAAGCACACAAGATGAACTTAAACTTCTAATACAGAAAGATAACTACTGCATTATTGTATTATAGCTATCACTTTGGTTGGACGAGACTTATGACTGGAACATAGCAACTGGAATTGTATATTTTGATCAAAAGAACAGCTCCAACAGGAAGAGGCTAGATGTAAAGAAGCCTTCATCAAACTTGTGGTCTGCATTTCTTTTGTACTTTGAGTCCCACCAGCCCCAGCTAGCAAGCAAATGTCCAAGGATGATGGAGGCTGTAGTGGAAAGGAACCAGAACGGGAAATGGCTGGTGGAAAGTATGCACACACCTGCACAAACATCCATGAATCTCAGAGCAGGAGTGTTGTTGAAAGCATCTGGCAAAGATAAAAAGGAAAAACAAAAGATGTATTATTGCGGCAATATGGTATATTACAGTCTACTGGAAGTCATGCAAGATGCTTTTCTGAAATTACTGCAGTTTTCACAGATGTGGCACAACATAGTAGTAATTGGGGATTTCAACTAGCTTGGTATCCACCAGCATTCTAATTCCGCTAATTAAGGACTGTCCCATAAATTATTGCCTTGTTGACAACTTTTGTTGTGGAAAAGGTAGAGGAAGAAGCAAGATCAACAGGAGGGAACTGGTGAAATCAAAGTGGCTAAGAACCTTGAGAGAGTGACCTCATCATTTTTGAATTCATGATAGCCAGGGATATGATACCTGTGCAAAGAAGGACATTTACCCAGGACTTTAACAAACCCATTTTCAAAAAACTCAGACAAAAATTGAGTATGATCCCTTGACTATAAATTCTGAGCAAAAAAGTTCTGAGGGGGATGAAAGATTCTGAAAAATGAAGTACTCAGGATACCATTATAGTCATGAATTAAAAAATTAAGTAAGATACTATGGTTGCAAACACACTTTTCTGATCAGCTGTGACTTCAAAAAGGACATATATTGGAGGAGAAGTCACATATGACTAAGGATGAATACAGTAGTCTCAGCTGCACCTGTAAAGAAGGTAAACACAGGAACGGGTGTTTGTGAGAGATGCTAGCAATCTTCTTTGGCTCCTGAACAAGAAAGGGGTAGGTTCAAGACTGAGGACAGTTGGGCATTAACACAGATATGCGTAATTGCCAGGGATTAGAGGGCAACCTTCCTCAATTTTCACCCCCACACTCTTCCCCATCACGTTGAGAACTGGTAAAGCTCAGCTGTCTGTGGATGCTATTGGCCATTCTGCTGCAATCTGGGGACTACTCAGCCTTTTATGCCTTTTCTAGGCCCACACAGGCCTTTTATTATAAACAAAAAGTGACTTAATTTTTCTCTGCACCTACATTTTTAAGGGGTGATATTAAGAAAAAAATCTAGAAGTATATGAAATAGCCAGTCTGACAACATCTAGAACAGAACACAGAGTACTAGGAGCCATCGTGATTTTATTAAGAATGAAGTATACCACAACAGCCTCAGGTCCAATTTTTTCTATAAAGCTGCTAGTTTGGTAGACCATGAGAAGGCCATGTATATCTTGATTCCAGGAAAGCATTTGAGAACGTCTGTTACATCTTTGCTGGCAATCTGATAAAATGCAGAATGAATGATACGACTGTTAGCTGGAACCACACCCGGTTGAAAAGTCATATCCAACAAACGTGTATTTATTATTGCATCAACTTGGAGGACAATGGAAGAGGAAAGTGGACCAGCAAAGAGCTCTGTCTTAGGAATTCTGTTATTCACCATTTTCTTTAAGATTTGTTAAAAGTGAGAGCAAAGAGGATGCACAGCAAATGTGCAAATGAGTAGAAGCTGGAAGGGGCAGATTCAAGGTTCAAAACGACCCTTTTCAAGCTGAGTCCAACCACAAAAATATGAAATACAACAAAGATAAAAGTAAAGTTCTTCATTTAGGTACAAACAAAAACAAAAATCAAAAGCACAAATATAGAATAATGTACACATGTGACCTTAATTAATCACAAGCTGGATATGAGTTAACTGAAACACAAAAAAGGCAAATGCAATTTGCATTAATAGAAGTATAATGTCCACATCGTGAAAAGTAGTATTTGCATTCTGTTCTACACTGACTGGGCTGCATTTCAACTATTTTGAGTAGTTCTGGGTACTACATTTTAAATAATATATTGACAAACAAGGGTGTGCCCACAAGTGGGTGGCCAGGATCATGAGAGGTTTGGAAACCAAGTCTTATGAAGAATGGTTGGATGAACTGGGTATATTTAACCTGGAGAAGATGAAGGGAAGACTTATTAGCTGTCTTCAAATATCTGAAAGGCTGTCATGCAGAAGGTGAAGCAGTTGTTTCTTGTTGTTCTAGAGGGCTGGACTAGAATCAAAGGGTGGAGACTGCAGGGAGGCAGATTTCAAGTAAACCAGGAGAAATCTCTTAACAGTAAGCTGTGTGACAGTGAAAAAGAATCCCTAGGAAGGTGTTGAGGAGACTGGAGGTATTTAAATAGAGGCTGCATGGTCATCTGTTAGGGATGCTGCGGTTGCATCTCACAGTGCAGGTCTTGTACTGATTGGAAGTTATGACTGCCTGCATCCTTCCCAGGATCTCTCCCAGCTCCTAAGATTCTATAATGACTTTGGCAAAAAAATAAATAAATGGCAACATGCTGGTTTACAGGGCAAGATAATTAAAACTAAAAAGAAAACATTTTTTTAAAAATGAAACAAAATATTTTAAGTCCCTGTCCTAATAAATTTACGATTTATTTTTTCCAATGGGAGAGTTTCCTCTTCAGGGCAAAATGTTATCAATATTCTTCTGTCCGCCATAATTTTCAGAACTAGTAAATTAGCATTAAGCTAAGTTTTTCCGTCATTCATGTTGTTTATCCATGACCAGTTGAGCTATCTTTAACCAAAAAGTCCAGATCTTAGTTTGTTTTTTAAGTCTCAACTCTTGGCTGATCTGATAGTATCAAATGTATGAACCTGGCTGGATAATTACATGCTACCACTATCAGTTGTCTTTGGGACCTGTAATAATTCCTTTTTGTTGTTGTTGTTGTTAGATAATCCCCCCCCCGCCTTCAGTAAATTGCTGTGACAGACACATGTATTTAAACACCTTGGGACAAATATATAGGATAAAAGTACTTTAAATAAGTAAAATTGCTTTTTTTCTGTTGGGTTTCACATCCCCCCGGCCAAACATTTGTAAAAACACACTGTAAAGTCCGTTTCAATTGGTTCTTCCTAACAGAGGCTTGTGGGGGAGGGAACCATTTATGGTTGATTCCCAGTAGAAATGCTGAATTTTAACTTTCACCAACTTGCCATTTTTGTAAAACATTTGGCCAGTTCATAAGCATTCAATTTTTCTGCCTCGCTTTTTGCTTTCCATTACCATAGTCTGTGGAGCATGGAAAACAAGCCCCATTTACCTTCAGTAATGCAAGATAACAAAATTTCTAGTCTCAAAATGTTTGTACATAGTTCTTGACTCTTTTTTAAAAAATCAGTCTTTCCCCCAATGTCCTTAGATGACCTTTTTCAAACTACAATTTCTTGCCAATATGTACTGGGGGGCAGGGAACACATACAGGTTTATACAATGTGTGAGGTAGCAGTAGATTTAGGAAAAATATTTGGCCTAAATCCAGTGTCACATTGGTATTGCAATGCAAACATTATCTGGCTTCTCCACTGTGACTTTCTTCTCTTCCCTTTCCCTCAGCAGGGAACGTCTGAAAACTTGCTCTAGTTTCCCACCCCCCAGAGAAGGTTTTTGGAGAGGAGAGATCACATTCAATTAACCTCACAGAATCAAGTTAATGGATGCTGGCAGATTTAGTTCCTTGTTGTGTGCCTTCAAGTAATTTCTGACTTATGGCAACCCTAAGGTGTTCTAATATCATGGGCATTTCTTGGCTGAATTAGTTAAGAGGGGGTCTGCCTTTGCCTTCCTGAGGCTGAGAGAGTATGATTTGCTCAAGGTCACCCAGTGGGTTTCCATGGCTGTGCAAGGATTTGAACCCTGGTCTCCCAGTGGTCTCCCAAGTCCAACACTCAAACCACTACACCATGCTGGTTTTCATTTAGTCCCTTACCTGTGACATACTAGAACATGGGTAAAACTGATTAACAGTAGTAAAAGATAAACAACGGGCTTGAAATTCAACATATTTCTGGAAGATGCATCTGCTAACCATTATTTATTACTGATAGCTAAATGGAATCAGGATAAACAAATAGGAAAGGTTCAGGGTAAACAAATAAGAAAGGACTGTTGCGTTCATATCTGGCTTGGGTAAGCATTTGGTTCACCACTGTCAGGTTGCGGGTTTCAATATATTCATGGCCTTTTCCTGTGAAATGTATTTCACACCCTTAAACAGGATTTGAACAAGTACAATTTACTCATCCTGGAAAAAATGGGATGTAACATTTGCTTGAGGTCATAGGGAACTATGTAGAATTGTTTCTTCTGAAAGTGCTTTTAAGTGGCAATATACACCTCCTGAGTAAGACTGGGATATAAACAGTACAATCTGTCTGCTTAAAAATAAGCTCCACTGTGGTTATTTTCCATTTAAGGGGTAAGTAAATGTAATTAAAGTATTATATAACAAAATTACCACTTTCAGTTTCTGCTGAGTCTAATTTAGAAAATATTATAGTAATTTTTTAACATGTTAAGTAACAGAAAATGAATTTTGGTTCGATACCATACTGCGTTGCAGATATGGGGTGTGTTTATTACCCCTGACTTTGGCTGTCTTTCTATCTCTCTCACACAGGAAGGCTTGGCTGTTCTGTGACAAATGGCAAATGGAAGGGAGTAGATGCTTTAAAAACTCTAGCAAAAGAGCCATCAGGAAGGTAGTAGACCACTAGGCTGGGCAATCCTTTTCCCTTCAAAAGATACATTCATAGAATCACAGAATCACATTCCTCCTGGAGAAATCTGGCAGGGGCTGGATTAATAAGCAAAAGAGCCACACTGCCTTCAGCCTCTGACCCCCACCCCATACATCCTCAAGCACACAAACACATCTTCCATTCTTTCTTTCTCCCTCTCTTCCCATCTTTCTTTCTTTCCTTCCCTCTCTTTTTTCACTTCCCTTTTCTCCTCTTTCCCTTACAAAGCAAGTTGGCTTTTTAAAAATGCTTATTTTGGCTCTAATGGTAGCTCTTTAAAAAGCTAAGGAGGAGTCAAGCTCAGAGTAAAGAATCAAAATATGAGGAGGCTCACAGGGAGGGAAGGATTAGCTTTTTCCTCTTCAGCCATGATCCCACCCCTGAAAAACCAACCCCTCAACATGGCAGGCAATTACTTAAACTTAATACCAAGAATCAGATGGAGATGACCAATGTGCTGTTTCCCCACCCGTTCTAGAAAAAGAACCTCAAAAAGTCTTTTGCCTTTCAGTCTAAGTAGTCTCTCTAGTCCACTCAAAAGTTTATGGAGGAAAGCCCATCTTAAATCAACACAGTTACAATGATGTGCAAACGACATGAAGGGCAACCACAGAAAACTGGTTTTGTTCAAGCCAGGAAAGAAATACATTAAATTCCACAGATAAAACAAGGTTAAAATGAAGTTTATTAGGTTTTTTTGTGGGATTTTTTTTGTTTTGTTTTAGTTTTTTTTATATAAAACTGTTTGTGAAACAGCTATTTTATTCCCATGGCAGAGTGACCCCTGAAAGATGCACTAACCCCTTCTTAAGGCCTTAACAAGAGAAAAGGTTTTCTTTTTTAAAACTCAAATGTTTAAAAATTACACAATGTACAAACAAACAAACAAAAAGTAACCATGTGGTGTAGGCTGCTAAATTGACATTCTCCCTTCCTTCCTTTGGGAAACAAAATACAGAGAAGAGAAGGGTTAACCGGATTTTCCTTGTCAGCTTAACACACACTGATTATGTCAACATTCAGACTTCCTGTTGAATGCCCCTTTCTGGTAGGCAAGCCAACATCCTCCTCCAGACTGCCCTTTTAAAAAGGCAGCATCTCCTTGGAATGATTTGGGAGTATTTGTCAAGGCCAAGACTGGCCCCAATCCCCCACCTTTTGGTACAGAGTCATGTATATAAGGTCAGAGTATCTGAATATGAAGCTAGTAGAAGCCACTCTGATTTCACAAGCCACATGACATAGGAGTCTTCTGTTGCTTCTCAGGCTTCTTTTCTTAGTAAAAATAAATAGTGTTTCTTAAAAAGAAAAACCCACAGTTCATACATACACAAATACAAACATTCTACCCCCGGCAACCATTCACTCCCACCAACCCCCTGCGGATAACTTGCCAGCCACAATAACAAAACAAAACCAAAAGTCTGTATTCTTTGAAGCCTGGGTTTCCTTTGCGGAAGATGGAGTAAAGAGGCAAGTTTGATTAAGCAAGCTCATTAACTCCATATCCTTTTCTTGAAACAAGATGAGAACCATTTGCAAAGGCCTTGTTTGAATTTTACTTAATTATGAGCAACTTGGAACATACATTAGTCCTAAAAATTGAATTTAATGCATAAAAAGGGATAGCGCACCTTTCATTTAAAACAAGTCTATCAAGACTAAAAATAGATCATTTAATATATATATATATATCTATATATATATTTTATCCCTCCCTCTTTAATTCCCCCACCTTCTCTTCTTTTCCCTCCCCTTCCCATAGTCATTATGGAGATTGTGTCCATGAAAACAGCTGGTTCAGACTCCTTGATCATATTCTGTGATGTTTTCAGTTGGTTGTGATGAAGAGTTGATGAAGGAAGTGCTGGCATTGGCAGGCACATCAAGAGAGGGGCATGACTGCACAGTGGGAAAGAATCCATTGAATCTTGAATGTCCACCGCTTTCTTATCTCAACAGTCTAACCTGTAAGAGGGGAAAACATGGTTGTTACAAAATATGTATTTACAGGTGCTAAAATTTCCATTAACTCTGTGGCATAATTAACACCATGGCTTAAAGGAAATTTGTAGTAGCAATACCTTCAGGAGTTCTTAAACCTGACTACTGAACCATTTTTGGAAGTTACTAATTATTATTCTGGAAACAATAAACTTCTCTGAAAGAAATCATAAAAAGAAAGTCATCCTGCAGTGATTATATCATAGACGTAGAACCATGGTCATTTCTTTTCTGTCTGTGTTTTCATGTCAGAATCCCCTTCATTGAGTGCTGAGAAACAAGAGCTTCTAGGCTGGAGGATACAATAACGGGCTACAATGAACCTCTGCTTTAGCCTCCAAACATTTTTTCCATTTCTTAAATTTCTATGAACAATTTACAATTGTACAATTTTACCATTTAAAATAGTAAAACTATGTCTTGCTTTTAAATCTATCTGCCTATCTAGGTGTAAACATTTTGGTCCCCCCCCCCACTGAGAGATATTTGGAGCAGAGAGAGAAAGCAAGGGGGGGAAAGAGAGAAAGAACACATGGAACACATCTTTCACACTCTTTTGTTCCACATGATAATCGCCACCCTGGGTTCATAGCCAAACTCAAGGTGGATATATGCTATGAACAATCCTATAAAAATGTTGGCCTCACTCCAATGGCCGATCCCAACTATAGCAACTATGAATCAATGAGATTTACGTAAAAGTTGAATTACCACTCAGCAATTGATTCAATGAGTCTATTTTAGATGGCACTAGCGGGTGGATTTAGGTCATTTAGGAAAAAGAAAAGCAATATATTAACATCAGGCCATATAAAACCACACCTTTATTGAAAATAATTTATACAATTTCAGAGAAAGCTATGCAGCTATTAGGCTATTTTAAAAGGTGTCTGGAGTAGCACAGTAGGTAAGATTTAAGATACATGCCTTATTATTTATTCTCTAAGTAAAAGCATCTTGCCTGTGTGCTTTCCCCTTCTAAAAATATTGAGGAGAAAGGTAAATCTTGAACTATCTCAATGTATCCATTGCCTACTTTAAAGTTAAGTAAATCATCTATGTAAATCATCTCTGGCCATTATTTTTGCTTTCTTAATGTTCATCTATAAACCTGCCTTTGCACTGTTTTGACTTGCTTCAATAATTCAAAGTCTTGCTATTTTCTACTAGTAATATAGTGTCATCTGCATATCTTAGATTGTTGAAGTTCCTTCCTCCAATTTTCACACTTCCTTCCTCTGAATGTAGCCCTGCTCTGCATATCATATTTTTGGCTTACAAATTAAACAGATGGGGTGATAAAATGCAGCCTTGCCTGACCCCCTCACCAACTGAAAACCATTCCATTTCGCCATATTCTGTCCTGACAGTAGGCTCGTGTCCTGAGTACATGTTACATATCAGGACAATCAAAAGTTTTGACAAACCCATTTCTTTAAGAGCAATCCACAGACTGATAGTATCTTCCTATATTCCTCCCTGACAATGTCCCTGGCTTCAGTCCAGAGTAGTAGTAGTAGTAGTAATAATAATAATAATAATAATAATAATATTTTATTTCTATCCCACCCCTCTGCAACGCAATTGGGGCGGCTTACAATAGTTCATCAGGTTCCTGGTCAATTAGGCTTAATATTACAAATCTATTTTTCACCTTGTTTTTAAATTCTTCAGGGATGTGAAGTCAAAGGCTTTCACGGCCAGCATCCATAGGTTTTCCGTGTTTTTCTCTGAAGACGCCAGCCACAGATGCAGGTGAAACGTCAGAAATAAACTCTTCCAGAACACGGCCTCATAGCCCGAAAAAAACAACAACAACAAGGAAAACCTATCTTCAGGGATGTTCTTCAGGTTCTAGTTTGGCACAATGGTTGGTTTACTGTTCTTCTTTAACTTTACTCTAACTTTTGTTATTAGTATTTTATGGTCTGTGCCACAATCTGCTCCTGCTCTTATTTTTGCAGAATGGAACTTCTCAACCTTCTGCTTCCAATTATGTACACTGTTTGACTTCTATACTGGCTATCAGGTGATGCTCACATATACAGTTGCTTCTTGGGTTGTTCGAAGAATGTGTATGCAATGAACAAATTGTTGGCCTCACAAAATTCAGTCAGTCAGTCTCCTGCTTCATTTCTTGATCCTAGGCCAAATTTTCCTACAATCTTTGATTGAATGCTGTTTCCTATTTTTGTGTTCTAAATACACAAAATACCTTAATCATAGTCGCCTATGATTAAGAAGAAGTCCTGTTTTAGAATGTGTTCAATATCTTCTTGACTCCGCGCATAGAATTTTTCAATATCTTCTTCTTTTGCCTCAGTGGTTGAAGCATAAACTTGGATTATGGTTATATTAATGAGTTTTCCATAATAATAAGTTATGGTTATATTACTGAGATTGATATGATTCAATCAGACTCTGCATTCTATCCTTTGACTGCTTTGCTACATCTCTCCTCAAATTCAGCTTCAGCGGACTGCAGCTTGTCAAGTCTATGAGAGAGAAACGTGGATGAAGACTTCCATGTGGCTGTCCTGCAAAATCTCCTCCAGGGAAGCATCCCTGTCCCACGCTGCTGAGGTTGCTGCACTTCTGGTAGAGTGGGCTAGGACACCATCTGGAACCGGAACGTTCAGGGACTCATAACAGGTGGCAATGCAAGCTCAATCCACCTGCTCAAAGTAGAGGAAGAGACTTTGCGGCCCAAATATCTCGGGCGTACCGACCTGAACATCGAATCCGATAGTCTGAATGAGCTGGTCCTCTTCATGTAGATCCGTATCACTCTACGGACATCAAGAGTGTGCCAAATCCTCTCCAACTCTCTCGAAGGGTTTGGACAGAATGACGGAAGAACAATGTTCACCTTTGGTTGAAGTCCGGGCATGTACGAAGGACCACTGAATCCGGCCTGATGAGGCAGAGGTCTTTTCATACAGACAACGCCCCTAATTCTGATACCCTACGCGCTGATGTGATTGATGGCCATGAGGAACAGGACCTTCCATGACATGTTTCAGGGAAACCTGCCTGAGGGTTCAAACGGCGGAACCATCAAAGCTTTCAGAACCGTGTGCAGATCCCATGAGGGAAAACTATGAACCGTAGGGAGAGCCAAATTAGACAACTCCTTGAGAAACCTTCGTAGATCCGGATGAGTCTATCTGTGGAGCCTTGTCAGGTGGCAGGATTGAGACAATAGCAGCCACTTGTCTCTTGATGGTGTTAGGGCGAAGCCCCCGTGCAACTCCATCCTGTAAAAAGCCTAAAAGCGTAGGAACCGATATATCCAACTCATTAGGCTTCTTTCTTCTGCACCACCGACGAAAAACCCTGAAGCTATATTCATAAATCCTCTGCGTGGAATCACATCTAACAGCGACGATAGTCTCTACCACCAATGGGGGATAGCCCTTAGCTGTCAACATCTCCCTCTCAATCTCCAGGCGTGAAGTTGAAGCCAATCGGGATCTGGGTGATGAACCTGCCCCTGTGATAGCAGATCCCTCCGAGTTGGAACAGGCATCGACGCTAATTTCATCGACAGAATCTCAGAGAACCAAGCCCTCCGGGGCCAAGCTGGAACAATCAGAATGATCTCTGCTTCCTCCATCCGTGCTCGACAACACCCTTGCTATCAGTGGAATGGGAGGGAAGGCATAAAGAAGTTTGGGGGGCCATGGCTGAGTCACAGCATCCATCGCCTCAGTGCCCTCGCTCAGATCCCTCGAAAAGAATAAAGGCAGCTTGGCGTTCACTGGGGAAGCAAAAAGATCCAGCACCAGGCACCCTAATGACTGGGCAACCAGTTTGAACACCTCCGGATGCAGACTCCACTCTCCCTATTCAATGTCTGTTCTGCTGAGTCAATCTGCCTTGGAGGTGAGCGAGCCCTGCAGATGCTCCGCCTCTAGGGACAGCAGGTTTGTCTCTGCCCACTGCAAAAGAAATGTCGCTTCCTCCTTGAGGGACCTGGACATCGTGCCCCCCTCTCGATTTATGTGGGCCTTCGTTGTGGAGTTGTCAGTCCACACAAGGACAGCCTTGCCCCGCACAGAAGGGCCAGACGGCCCACCCAAAGTTCCAGCCAATTGATGCTGTGATGCGTCTCGTCCTGTGTCCATCGGCCCTGAGCCAAGTGGTCCCCACAGTGTGCTCCCCAACCTCGGAGACTCATGTCCATTGTGACTTAAACCCTCTGAGGGTACCAAATGGGTCGGCCCCTTAGAACTGCTCCAGACATCCACCATGGAAGTGACTCCCTCACCTCCTGAGGAATGAGTACCTTTCTGTGATGCTTTAATGCTATGTTCTGTTGAAAGGGAAGCAGGAGCCACTGAAGGGGCCTTGCATGGAACCTGGCCCAAGGGAGACACTCTATGGTTTCCATCATCAATCCCTGTAACTGGGCAAGCCGCATGATGTCCACCTTGCATGATGTCAAGACGCGGGCAACGGAGTGACATCAAGCCTGAATCCTCTCAAGGTAATGAAATCTGACATGTCTGAGTATCCAATATTACACCCAGATGTTGGATTCTTCTGGTTGGTGTCAACAAACTCTTTTCCTGGTTCACCAGAAACCCGTGTTCCAGAAGCGAGCGAACAACCCGCTGGACATCCTTCTTTGCCTGTATCTCCGATGGTGAGTGAATCAGTAAGTCTAGATAGGGGTAAACATGCAGACCCAACTTTCTCCAGTGAGCCACCAAGGCAGCCATGATCTTTGTGAACACCCTTGGAGCCGAAGAGAGGCCGAAGGGTAGGGCCTTGTACTGATAGTGTCTCCTGTGGTAGGCAAAGCAGAGAAACCGACGGTGTTGTGGTAGAACTGGAACGTGGAGATACTCATCCTGTAGATCCAAGGAGGAGAGAAAATCCCGAGGGCTTCCAGAATGTGCTTTAATGTCTCCATCCAAAACTTGCGCAGTCAAATGAAGCGGTTGAGGCCCCTTAAATTGAGGGTGGCACGCTACCTGCCATTCTTTTTGGGTACCAGGAAAATATTGGAGTAACAGCCTTGGGTCTGCTGGACACTCGGAACCTCCTCGGTTGCTCCTAAATCTATCAAGTTGGAAATAGCATCTAGCATTAGGTGATGTTTCGTTGGGTCCCTGGATCGTGGAGTAGGGATGAAGTGGTGCGGGGGCAGGCGGGAAAACAATGTGGTAACCTTGGCGTAGTGTCTGAAAGACCTATTTGTCTGTGGTTGAGTTCTCCCATAGAACCATAGAACTGTAGAGTTGGAAGAGACCACAAGGGCCATCCAGTCCAACCCCCTGCCACGCAGGAAATCACAATCAAAGCATCCCTGACAGATGGCCAGCCAGCCTCTGTTTAAAGACCTCCAAGGAAGGAGACCCCACCACGCTCCGAGGGAATGTGTTCCACTGCCGAACAGCTCTTACTGTCAGAAAGTTCTTCCTAATATTGAGGTGGAATCTCTGTTCCTGGAGCTTGCTGGTTCTTGGTGTTGGGCTTTGAACTGGAGGAACAGAAAGGTCTACCCGCAGCTCCAGATTGCCCCCTGCACCGTGACTTGTTGTCTCCCCAGCGTTGTTTGAAACCCCTATTCTCTCTGTTGAAACCAGAGGAAGAGGTACTCCCAGACTGCGATCTGTAGGAACAAAAAGAATGGTAGTGGCGAGGCATCTTCCTGTCATCCCGCTTCTTAGATGAAATCAGGGCTTTTTTCTTGTCTTTGTCTTCCACCAGAACAGTTTCCAGAGACTCTCCAAATAGTTTCTCTCCCAAGAAGGGAGAAAAAAATAGATTTTGCTTGGACTTGAAATCTGCATGCCAGCTCTTAAGCCATAACAGACGTCTGGCTGCTACCGCTGCGCCTTTAGCCCTGGCAGAAAACTGGACTGCATCCAGTGAACTGTCAGCAAGAACAGCCAAAGCGCGGGAGATCTTATTAAGTCCCTGATGCACCTTGAGGCTGGACTTTGGGACCTCCTTCAGTAGATCCTTGGACCATTGTAATGAAGCCCTTGCGACCATCGTGGCAGTGATGGAAGCTCTAATGGCCAAAGATAATGCCTTGTGTGTCCTCTTGAGGGCAACATCCTTGCATCTGTCCTCAGGAACCTTAAGTGTGTCCTCACCATCACGACAAAACACCACGGACAAAACCAATGCAGAAACAGAAGCATCAATAAGAGGCACCTGAAGCTTAGACATGACCTTCTTGGGCAAGGAGTATAACTTCTTGGCGAAGGAGGGCTGTGACCTACTTGCAGCTGGCGTTCCCCACTCATTTCTCAGAACTTGCATTTAATTGGCTGGCATAGGCATCTCCATGGATGGAGGCATGGAGAACAGAAAAAAATCACTTGACATCTTAGGGAGATCAGGGTCCAATTGTGATTCCTGAGACTGACTCAGACTGAGGCCTAGAGTCTTGACAGTCTTTCTAGAGTGGGGAGATCCTCCAACTTGAAAAGCCTTGTAGATGAGCAGGTGATCTCAGGATCCACCCCCTCCTCAGCAGAAAATTAAGCCTCCTGATCTAGATCAGATCCGTCTGTGGAATCCTCTTCCTCTTACACTTCCCCCTCCTCAGCCAAAGAATGAGGATCAGCTGCCTCTTTTCCTTTCTCCAGTCTTTAACACTTGGAAGGGGGAAGGGTAGCCCCCACCTCTGATCCTGAAGCCCAGCAATCCTCCTCCTCCTCCTCCTCCCACTCCTCTTCATCATCTCTCCCCCCCACACACACCTGGCTCCATCCTTTACAGTGGAGGTAGCAGCCTGCAAAAAGCCAGAAGTCCCAGGTTTGCTTTCCAATTTGCACTCCCTTCCTGAGTGTCCAGGCCAGATTTTTGATGCTGCCTTGTCTCCCCGACTCCCTCTAGCTGCCACGTGAGAGAACCTGCGTCTTTTGTTTTGCCTTCCTGTTTGCCTGCTTCTGCTGTGGCCTCTCACTGGCCAAATGGTGAGGGGGAGGCAGTAAGGGGGACCCCTGGGAAGAAAGGTCGGGCGCTGGGGGTGAGGGAGTGAGCCCAAGCTGCTGCTGCAGTAACATGGGTGGGAGGGGAAGGATGGCAATATTCAGCTGGCTAAGCTGATGCTGGGTGGGGTAGGTGGAGGGCTTCAGCTGCTGTGTCGACCGACAGTAAGCATGGTCGACCCCCTAAAGCGGAGGAGCAGCTTGGAATAGCACCGCTGGACAATAAGCCGCTTGGGCAGGGGCTGAAAGGGTATCCCCTGGGGCAATCTGTGGCAGTTGGTAGGGCTGGTGTGTGTGTGGAAGGCTCAGATCCCAAGGCTAGATGTCCACCACCACCACCCCCCGCCACAAACCAGTAAATCCCTACAGGGCTGGCTGGGCAAGGCCAGCAGCCAAAACTCCCAAAGCCTCCCTGGCCACCAAGTCCTTTACCCACGCATCCAAGCCTGGCACAGGGTCCTTATGCTGTGGCGCAGTCCCCAGGGACCCCACAGTACTCATGGCCTCCTCTCTGCCAGCATCTGGGACCACTGGGAAGCTGGGTTCCGCCGCAATCTCATTGGACTTCTCCTCCGACTCTACAATGGTCTCTACCTCCTCTTATAGGAGAGTGACCCCAGGGGCTGCTTCCTGAATCTCTCCCAGCTCCAAAGGAGGAGTAGTCAAGGAAAGATCAGTGGTCGACAAGGGATCCTGGGGCAATGTGGGGGTCTTGTCCCCCTTCTTAGATCCCTTTGCCTTCTTCTTAGTTTCCTTAGAACTCTCCATAATGGCCCCTCAGCCTTTGTTCCAAACACGTGGCCAAACCAGGAGCTCAGAAACAAGGTGACCTCCAGGAGTGGTAGGCAGGAAACAACTAGCCAGAGGTGGGTCACTCCCCCTGGATGACCTCAGAGGAAGGGGCCTACACAAGTTTTTTTCTTTTTTAATGACCTGCCTACCAGGAGTGAGCGGGTGGAGCTAACCCAGAGATCTTACTCTGAGGTTTCTCCACTGGGAAATGCCACCCCATTTAACATCTTTCTTCTTATCTTTTCATTTCCTGAATAAGGACATGTCCCCCAAATGTCTTTTATGTACTGCCTAAAAGGAACTACTAAGAGAACATATACATGCTGAAAATAAACTCCTGTATTCAAGACAGTATTTTGTTCATTATCTTCAATGATCTGACACATTTTTGTACATCAGAGTTGGCTCTCCCACAAGGCAGGCTCCTTCTCTTCAGCTGATGGATCATGAGGGATAGCAAATCTTGTGCCCCATCACCACCAATGGGAGGCCTCTCCACTATCACCTGCTTCTGCCTTGGCTGGAGAGCAAGGCATTATAAATGTTGGGGGCTTCCCAGAGCCCTGGCAGGTGTTCCCTTGGGCAGCTACCTGCCTAATCCTGTGGGAATTCAAGTGGAGACATCATAGGGGCAGACCCTCTGCAGAGCCTCTCTTGGCCTAAAACAGACATGGTGAAATTGCTCTGGAGCATTTTTGGTTAAAAAAGAAATCTTTCCATGGTGTCAGGGGAAGTGTCCTGGTTCAGGCTTTGGCCACACTCCCAGAGCATTGCTAGGGAGGGAGCAGTTAACCCAGAGCTCTCCCAGATAACAGCAGCTATGGCAAGATCATAAATTAGACAGAAGCCCCTGAGAGTATTCTTGTCTGAAAGGGTCAGTTTGCAAGGGAGACATGCAGGAGAGATGTCAAGCCAGTCAAAATTTCTATACGCCAAGCAAGGTTGTTAGCTGGTGCAAGGGTTCGAGAGTCAAGAAGGGTTGTCAGCCAGTCCAGTGGTCAGAGTTCAGGAGTCTAGAGTAGGAATGCCAAGCTACAGCTGGATAGCAGACAAATGTTTCCTGCAGGAAACAGAGGTCAGCGCCATCTTGTATATTGGTTGCAGCCAACTGCCCATGATTAAGAGCACTTCCCCCGCTGTTTGGCAAGAAGCCTCATAGAACGCCATTGTTTTGCTCTCTTCTCTGCTTGCTGGGTCTGAGAGCACGGGGGCAGTGCTTCGTCTTCTGAGTGGTCCAGCTGTTCACACAGAGCCTGTGCTGAATTAACTTCAGGTACAACCTGAAGCTGCAAGATTCTCCTTGTCCTCTGAGTCAGAGTCCTGGTCCATGACAGGGAGCCCTCTCCACTGGGAAATATGTTCTTTACAAAAAAAATTAAAAATGTCCTCAAATCAAGGAGAGGAAGGAACCTAGAAGCAAACGTTTATTTTGTATCGGGAAAGCTTTTCAGCTGTGTTAAGCCCTGGAAATCAATTTCCAGTTTATTTCCTTTTTTAAACAAGATCTTTCCTGGACTAAAACCAGCCCAAGGGGCTCCCTGGAAAAAAAAGAAGAAGGAAAAAAAAGGTAAAATTGCCCCCTCCCCATACAACTGAGGGTGCAAGGGAGCATTTTGAGTTTATTCCCCCCCACCTTAAAAAGTTAAAAAAAAATTAATTGCCTTGGAAGGTCTTGCTGTTCCTTCAATTCTTCTTCCCACGTATGTCAGAGTAAAAAAGGAGACCAAACAAACCAACCAGACTAAGTGAGGCTATCTTCTTCATAGTGCACCATTGTCTTTGTTGAGTATTAAAAGGCAATAGCATTTGTGGTCAGCTTTTTGCTTCCTTGGGAACTCAAAATATATTGAGGTCATATGCAAAAGAACATGATAAGAGTCACAGTGGATCAGACTAAAGGTCCATCCAGTCTAGATTTTTGATCACAGTGGCTAACAAGTTGCCTATGGGAAGCCCACAAGCTCAACCTGAGTCAAACTGCACCTTATCCACTTTTGAATAATGTGTTCTTGCACCAGGCTGCACACATGATGTCTGTCAAGCTTCTTGATTTACTGGGGCTCAAAAATTACCCTCAACCATGCCTGTGAGCTACTTATCAAACAATACTATGCTGAAAAAATTGCCCACTCAGCCCCTTTTAGATCCGCAGAAATAGAACAGAAGAAACCTGGTAAAACGCAGGAGTTATTTATAGTACTACAGAAAGGGGCTTCTTTTCAGTTTTGCCCTTCAGCAATAAATCAATTAATACCAAAACAAAAGGTGAAAACTACCACCCCAGTCAAAACCATTGCACACTAATACCATTACCTAATTCTCCCTCATACCGCAGAGTAGGGGAGAAGGGATACTCGGTGTCCCTCCCTCAACTCACCTGTGCTTGCTTTTTTTCTCAATCCCACGACACATTTCCCCCCTCACCCACGCTCGGACTGCTCTGTGCTGAGGCTGCCTTTCACCATCTTGTTCTGCAAGGAGGGAAGAGAGCAAGGGAGGAGGGGCTGATGTCCAGTATGCCAAGGAGTTGGTGAAAGGGAATGAGAGGATAAAGAACAGTAGAAGGAAAGAGACGAGAAGAAGAATACATGGAGAATGAAAGAGAAAGCAGCATCAGTACTAGGATCAAACAGACAGGATTTCCGCATGACTGCACTGGTACTTTTGTGAAGCAAGAAATATACAGAATTGGGGAAGAAAGCAGAGCTGAGTGTCCTGCATAATCACAGAACTTTCACATTGAGCATGAAAGGGCATTAAAATACTGAGCTTATTTTTCTCCCTTCTTTCTTGAGTGTTCTGAAAAGACAGGTTGGAAAAGTGTGGCAATCTCTAATGTTATCCTTAACCATTTATATCAGAAATACCAAGTTACTTTCATTTTCATTTTGTGGCAGCCTTAACCAAATATAGCTAGTTTTCAAACAAACAGAATCAACATTAGATACAAAATAGGTGTTAACAGGACACTTTTGAGAGGTATGCCTGAACTGTATCTCCCCATCAATTCTAGATTTTTTCTCCACTAAGATAAGACCATTCTTAGAGAATAAGACAAATGTCTTCTTCTTCCAATGGAACAAAAACCAGATTATAAAACTCGGGTATATGTAACAAATGCAGAAAATGATCAAAAATTGATACTGGGCACCAAAAACAATATCTTAAGAATGTCAGCTTTACTTTAAAACAAACAAACAAACAAACAATCCCTTGTAACTGACAAGACTGGCTTGAAAGTATACACATAGGCAGTATTTGATGAAATCTCCAGTACCAGAAAAGAGCTCTGCAAGATTAAAGTTATTAATGGGCAGGGTTTCAGTGTCCCATGTAGTTTCCCTTCACCACCTTATCCTTAGCAGAAACAGAATAAATAATGCAAAATAAGTAAATATAGATATCAGTCTTCCTGATACACCTAATTTATATGCATGAACTCCATTTTTATGACACAGATTTGTTTTTATAGTTCAAAGCAATCTTATTTGGGAATTTTGAAAACGAGGAAATTGATTTTCATCCAAGTAAGATTTCTGTACCCATTTAATCAGTATCACATAGATTCAGAGAAAATTCTTTATTGACATAAAAGTGCATTTCTTCTCTAAAGATGAACAGCTGAATCAGAAAAGCAACGTATTTTATGTCATGGGAAGAAGCATATGATTTTAGTTATTTGTTTGCTATTATCATTTTCTGTTTTTATTACATTCTTCTTAACTTGTAGTTTTTACACATTTTTGAGCTACTTTCTGCCACTTTGTGGTTCAAATATCAAGTCAGTTTGAGTGTGAGAAATAAGAAAGCTTTTCACTACACAAATCAATTCTATGTTATAGCTGAATACCAGTTTCTCACATAAAACAGGAAGAAAGGAGGCTTCTACTTCAGCTTATAGTACAGAATTTCAAAATTTCTTCTGAACTCTACTAAACTTTGTTCCTCAAAAATCAATCTTATAAAATGATCAATTCTGTGCAATCCATGGGGCATTTAGTTTGAAGAGTTAGCTCAACCAAATGATGCTGGAGGTAAAATGTGTGGTCTTTATTCAATTATCTGAGGTTTGTTGCTTTCTAAAATGTTAATGCTGTATGACCTATGTGCTGGAAGTGACCTGTATTTGTAATACTGCCATTGAACAAAACAGCCCTTTTCTCTGACAAAAGTCTCTGCTCGCAGAATATTATAGGTTTCTTTCACTGAGATGGGTGTGTGGTCTTCAAATGGCTCCATACATCTTGCTCTCTACTGCCTTTCATCAGAAAGACGTCATTTACATGGCAAAATAAATCTGCTAAGACTTCGCAAAAGATCTTAATAGTTCTCACGTCTTTCGGATCAAAGTCGCCATATTCAGAAGCAGAGGGGGCAAACCCCCCATAAGCTGTGCAGTATCAGCTTTCACTATATCCCCCGTTTGCGAAAATGTGCACAATCAGTTGTGTGAACTACCGATGCAAAAAAGACTGTGGGAACTACCAGCAATCTTCCCGAAACAGCCACAGCAGAGCTGAGCCATGATTGGTTGGACTGACCACATAGGGGGCTTGCAAGAGAAGTGAGGAGCCTCAAACGAAAAGATCCAGCCAGCAGGTGGGGTGGCCCTGCTGTTCCCTCCCTCACTCTCCACCAAAAAGCTTAGGACTGTGGGAGAAGGAAGCAGCAGCAACAACCAGTCATGCCTCCTTTCTGGGGGTCACCAATGGTTCAGATCTGTGCCTGGATGGAGAGATGGGTGGATGGAGGGAAGGAGGGATCATTGCCTGGCTCTCGCAGTGGTTCTCCCCCCATTCCTCTCCTCCACCTCCTTCCTCCTCTCTCTGCTGTTCTCTGGCCGGAGCTCAGGTGAACGCTAATGCAGCCCTCTTTCGGATCCCTCTTCCCCCCTCGCAGGCGGCCTCAGGCTACCATCCTGGCTGCCACCTCTCCTTGCTCCCTCCCCACCTCCTGCCTGGCCTTTAATGACAGTCAGACAACCTGTGCTTGGGAGGCCATGCCTCCCACCATTGTCTGTGTGAACTACAAAGCCGAAAACCCACCAGATCAACCAATTTTGCACTAAATCATGTATACTACACAGCACTGGTGCGAAAGGAAGGTAAGCTGGAATTTTGTGCACTTTATTCTGCCGTGTAACTGACCCCTGGGATAACTCCAGCTTACCTCTGCACGCAACAACACTTCATTAAACAAGTTCAAATAATCATCCTTGTATGCTGTCTCTAAAAACATCCAGGCATGCTGGAAATCACATTTCTTATATATATTATTCACAGTGTAATTTATGTTTTACAGTAAAAATCAATTTTACACCACTTTAGATTGCAGAGCTGCAAAGAAGTAGATTACTGCAAAAACTGCTTTAAGTTTTTGTCCAGAGATTAGGCAACTATACTAGAGTTAGCTGGCCAACTGTATTCAGCATAGCAACTCTTGCTCACCTGCAGAAACACACACCCACGTCCCACATAGCCCATTGTTACGATCAGCATTCCAATAAGCTCTCCATCATTCTATACTTCTCTATTTCAGAATATTTTCAAACACTTTTAGCAGAGTATTTAATGAATACTACAGCCCGAAAAATACTCAATACAAAAGCTGTCAAATGTAGTTCATAAAACAAGCAGTTACAAATAATAAAAATTAAAAGACACTATTTCTATTTTAAAAGGATAATATGCAGACTCTCATGTTTTGCTCAAATAATAGTCATATCCAGAGAAACACGCACACGCACACACGCATGTGCACGTACACACACACACACACAATGAGGAAACAGCCTGGGAGTGCATATTTTTAGAAAGCATTACCCAGAAACAAAACTTTCCTAAAATAAACTGTGGTGAATCGAGCAAAGGGCAGTGCCAAATTTGTAATGTTGTTATTACCTTGTGCTTGGGGCACCTCACTGAGAAATTCTCTTCATTTAGTAAACAATCTAGAAGAGAAAAAGAAACAGAATATAAAACTCCTTCTAAATAAAATGGAAACCACCAGCTCTACAACCTGTTGGTCTATCACCCAAATCTTCAGTTCTCACATAGACTCTTTTAATAGAGCAATTCCATGCCCAAAAGTAGAATAAAAATTTGTTTCAGACAGTTAATTCTATCTAGCCTTTCAGTTCAAGCTTTAGACATTTGTTTTTACAGTACCTCACATTACTGCAACTATCCTTTACAGGGGAGAGCTTAATTTCAACTATATCATCAAGACACTGAGTCAAAAATCATTAATACATCTAGTCCCTACAGTTCTACACAACCTCCAAGCAACTCACAAGGTGGTAAATTAAAGTGTGCTAGTCTGAAACCATCTTAAATACATAGTATAACTATACCCTCCTACTGGTGCAATATGTTAGAAAAGTTTTAATAGTCATCATGAGACTAAGAAGGGTAAAAACTGGAGTCACTGCATTTGGCTCAGCATCCTTTGCTGCAAGGCAACATGTCATTGTTCCACATTGCTACTTCTAAACCAGATAAAAAGAAAATTTGCAGAAGGAACAAATAATTCAGTCTGGTAAACTAAGATAAACATCCATTAGCAGTTACAACTCAAAATGCAGCAAATTAGGAGATATTGTGCAATTTGACAGATGTGCAACATGATCCCAATCTGGATTTTCTTCGCAAACGAAGATTCAGGAAGGACTCATCCCACGCATTCTGCAAGCGTGCTGATGACTAAAAAGAACAATCCGAGATAAACAAGTCCGGTTGCAGAAAGCACAACAGAAGGTCTCCTTGGGTGATGTTTCCGGGCTGTGATTCTTTCTGCGTTGTCGTTTCTCTTCAAGACTTGGTCGGCGTGAGTTCTCAAATAAGGCTGTAGCATTGTGGATAGTGCGTCTCCATGCCTCCCAATGTGAGGTCAGGACTGACCATTGGTGGTGATCAGTTACAACTCGAAATGCAGCAAATTAGGAGACATTGTGCAATTTAATTTGACAGATGTACCACATGACACAGCAATACAAATAAAAGTTTTAAGAAAAGAGGAACCAATCATAAAAACTAACTATTGAAGTAGAATATTTGAAAAGATCCACAATAATTTAACAAGAAAATTCAACAAGAATTCATCACCTCCTGGCAAAGACACCTTATTAAGGAGCGAGTTTTTGCAATGTATATTATTGTAATAATATGTTTTGATGTGTATGTACATCCTTGTGACCAATATTTCAAATCAGAAACAAAGATGGGGACACAATGAATGTGTGATGTCAAGAAACAATGATCTCACTCTCAAGCAACTTCTTTGTAACTAGGTTAATTGTGTATTGGTAACTCTATGATTACATGAAACTTCAAACATACACCTTATATTTGGTACTAATCTGGATTTAGAATAACTAAGCTAATTTTTTTAAAAAAAAGAACATAAAAAGCCTACTTTCCAGAAATCCAAATGATAAAACTGGCAGTAGTTAGTACTATGAGAGAAACAAGCCCCACTTACATGCACAGAACTAATTCAGCTTTTCATGTTGCATAACTCTCATTTTAAAAAAGCACGTGAGGTCAAAGATGAATCATTACTATACAAGCATATATTAATACCACTGATTCTTCTGCCTCTGGCCCAAGTACAGGGTGTATGTATGTCTTCTTCCTGTAGTGACAGTATACAGTCGTCCCTTCACATTCGCGGGGGTTCCGTTCTGCGGACCCCCGCGAATCTGAAAAATCCGCGAATAACAAACACCCCTCCCCCTCCCTCCCCAGGCCGTCGCGAGGCCTTGCTAGGCCCCGCGGAGGTCTCCCCGGCCCTCCCTCCCTCCCCAGGCCGTCGCGGGGCCTTGCTAGGCCCCGCGGAGGTCTCCCCGGCCCTCCCTCCCTCCCTCCCCAGGCCTTCGCGGGGCCTTGTTAGGCCCCGCGGAGGTCTCCCCGGCCCTCCCTCCCTCCCTCCCCAGGCCTTCGCGGGGCCTTGCTAGGCCCTGCGGAGGTCTCCCCGGCCCTCCCTCCCTCCCTCCCCAGGCCTTCGCGGGGCCTTGCTAGGCCCCGCGGAGGTCTCCCCGGCCCTCCCTCCCTCCCTCCCCAGGCCTTCGCGGGGCCTTGCTAGGCCCCGCGGAGGCCTCCCCGGCCCTTCCTCCCTCCCTCCCTCCCCAGGCCTTCGCGGGGCCTTGCTAGGCCCCGCGGAGGCCTCCCCGGCCCTCCCTCCCTCCCTCCCTCCCCAGGCCTTCACGGGGCCTTGCTAGGCCCCGTGGAGGTCTCCCCGGCCCTTCCTCCCTCCCTCCTTCCCCAGGCCTTCGCGGGGCCTTGCTAGGCCCCGCGGAGGTCTCCCCGGCCCTCCCTCCCCAGGCCTTCGCGGGGCCTTGCTAGGCCCCGCGGAGGTCTCCCCGGCCCTTACCCCTCCCTCCCCAAGCCTTTGCGGGGCCTCCGGAGGGCCTCCGGGGGTCCCGCGAAGGCCTCCCCACCCCTCCCCAGGCCTTCGCGGGGCCTCCAGAGGGCCTCCGGGGGTCCCACGAAGGCCTCCCCACCCCTCCCCAGGCCTTCGCGGGGCCTCCGGAGGGCCTCCGGGGGTCCCGCGAAGGCCTCCCCACCCCTCCCCAGGCCTTCGCGGGGCCTCCGGAGGGCCTCCGGGGGTCCCGCGAAGGCCTTCGCACCGCTCCCCAGGCCTTCGCGGGGCCTCCGGGGGTCCCGCGAAGGCCTCCCCACCCCTCCCCAGGCCTTCGCGGGGCCTCCGGAGGGCCTCCGGGCGTCCCGCGAAGGCCTCCCCACCCCTCCCCAGGCCTTCGCGGGGCCTCCGGAGGGCCTCCGGGGGTCCCGCGAAGGCCTTCGCACCGCTCCCCAGGCCTCCGGAGGGCCTCCGGGGGTCCCGCGAAGGCCTTCGCACCGCTCCCCAGGCCTTCGCGGGGCCTCCGGGGGTCCCGCGAAGGCCTCCCCACCCCTCCCCAGGCCTTCGCGGGGCCTCCGGAGGGCCTCCGGGCGTCCCGCGAAGGCCTCCCCACCCCTCCCCAGGTCTTTCACGGGGCCTCTGGAGGCCCCGTGTCGCGGTTTTGGGGGGGCCCAGGGGGGCCCTCCCAAAACCGCGAATAACCGAAACCGCGAATGTCAAGTTCGCGAATGTGGAGGGACAACTGTACTCCTTCCCTACTTGAACCATGCATTGCAACAGACTTGCAAATAGTATAGTTTGAGCCAGTAAAAATAATGTAAAGAGTAGAAGACACAAAGCATAACTATCACAGAAGAGGTCTTGAAAGGAAGAGCTGGCAACTAGCTTCAATAACTATTCTCACTGGTTCTAGCCCTATTCACCAGTCTAACAAAATGCAGTATCTAGATTTTAATAAACTTACACTCTTCGCTGCTGCGCAAGAGGGCGCCAGTTTCGAACGACGCTCTTCCCAGCGGTACTGTTGCAGTACCGCTGGGACATTTGAGCGTGATATTTTTCCTTCCCAGCGTCATATTTTACTCACGATCAGCTGGGAAGGAAAAATATCACGCTCAAATGTCCCAGCGGTACTGCAACAGTACCGCTGGGAAGAGTGTCGTTCGAAACTGGCGCCCTCTTGCGCAGCAGTGTCGCAATCTGGCGACGCTGCTTGCGTTAGTTTTCTTCCATCCGAAAAAGTCCTTACACTCCAAATGCCTTATATGATTACACCTATTTATACTAAGGAAGCATGCACTATAATTGAAGGGTCCACCACAAATAAGGAAAACCAGAAACAACATAAATCAAGTTTCTCAGTACTGTTTTTAGTGGAGTGTTGCAAAAGCTCTAATTTGAGGATGGGGAGAGACCCAATGACCCATGGAGGTTCCCCCTCCAATGTCCAGTTGAAGCCAGTTGTTTTCAGCTGGCATATGCAGGCACCAGCCAAGAGCATTTTAGTCCTTCTTGCCTCCAGAGACAAGGAAAGCCAGCTGCTCTCAGAAGAATGCAGTATGTTGCTCTTACAGGTACCATTCCACTCTGCTTCTCATATAAATGTTCTGGAAGCAGTCAGTGAACAGTTCCTTTAAGATTCCTGCTTGGTTCTTACCTGCATCAATGGCACATGGATAATGGTATCGGAAGGAGCAGCCTTTGTTGTAGCAGCCTAAGGTGGCTCCTGGCTCCTGGCAATGAGAACATTTCTGAAAGAAATGGAAAGACAGAACAGTAGTTTACATTCAAAGCTTAATTTTTTCTTCTTTTTCCATGAGCCTGCCTGAATGTTAACATCGCCTGAGGCTCTTGTCTTGGTGCCCCAAACTTCAGAGGTGAGGTGGGTTGCAAAAAGGGCTACTTCCAATTGTCTGCAATATTTTCACCAGGGAGGCTCCTTGCCTTAACCCTTATATCGACTGCTTTATTAAAGTGTTTCTCATATATTTACTTTTAAAATTATTTTTAAATGCTATAAGCCACTCCATAAATTTTCACTAAACCATGGATGGGGAATGATATACACTATTATAATTAAATAATTAACAACTGTGAGCAAAACTTGGCAAGGAAAAAACAAGAAATGCAGAAATACAAATTACTCAGTAACTGCTTAAAAAACACGAACACATGACCATCCAGATTTTCTTGGTCTGTAACTCCTACCAACCATAGCCAGAATAGCCAACAGAGAGGGCTGGTTCATGAGATGCACTCCAACAAAATCTGGTGGGATACATATTCCCTATGCTAGGCTTAAAGAATACTTTGTTAGATGTGTATCATAATCATGCAATTAGAAGCTTCTGATCTGTGCTGAAGCCTTTTGTGGACTACACCTCAGAAAAAGGAAGTGAAATGACATGAAGTCTAGACTTATGCTGGGGCATCTTCTGTCTTCTATAGCAGCAATATATTGTGTTTCTCAAGGATTCTCAAAGAAAAAGCTAAAGCAAAGCACTGTACCATTGCCTACTATATCCATTGTTTGTAAGTCACCTTGGGTCCCTCACAGGGAGTAAAGCTGCATGAAAATGCAATAAATAAATCTCTCCAATCTCCCAGAAGGCTTGGCTGTAGGTTTGTTTCAGCTTCCATTGTCCATAAAGAGATCCAATTGATTTTTCTTAGGAGTGAGAAACTGCCAGGGGTCAGGAGGCTGCACTGGCCACATCCCTCATCTTGATCATTTTTAAAAACTGGTGGGGATGGGGAGGATTTGCTGTTTGGAAATGCTGATTATAACCCAGCTCTGAGCTACTGATTAAAAATGCTAATGGAACATATATTGGAAGGAAGACCACAATGCAAGGACAGAGAGAACTCTCTCATACTAGAGACAAGGCAAAGATTCCCTCCTGTTGACAGGGCTTTGCTTTTTGCTTATTAGTGAGGTGGGGATGGTAAAGACTAGGACAAGAAAAGAAAGCAAAGATTCCTCTCCCTCCTTCCTATCAATGGGGCCTTGACTTTTGCTGATTAAAGAAGCAAAGAAGACAAAGACTGCAGCAAGAAAAGGCAAGATGTCCTAGACTCCCTCCTGTTGTTGGGGCTTTTCCTTTTCTCTGGGCAATGTAAATCAACCTTCTGCTGCAAGGAAAACTGAAGCAGGCTCTACTAGCCACTGGGATTGCACTTTTCCCACCCCTGATTCATATCAGTTCCTTCAATCAACTGCCTTTTCTCACTGCTGGTTGGCCTTTTACAGTCTTCCATTCCTAAAACTTAAGAAGACTAAAACAGAAGATTGATGTGGTAAGAGTGCAAAGTTGGAAGGATGGACTGCATAGGGAAGGTTCAAAGCTCTGAACACTCCCCTATGTTTTTTTTAAAAAATCCCCCTGATCTACACAGAAAGTAAAGGACTACACTAGAAACTTTTTACTCAAATTTAGCCTAAGAAATTTATGCATAAGGGAGAATTCAAAAGTACCCTATCTATACCTCTACCTAAAATTTAAAGGAAAACACAGTGAGCATAGTAGTAGCAGGTGGAACAGAGAAAACCAGAAGAATATTGTTGTCTCTGAATACAATCTTTGTAAGATGAACAAGCTGTAGTGTTAAATAAACAAGAAACTTCAAAAGGAGTAGGCTTCTCCACACCCATTGTCTCTGTGGGTGACAATACCAGGACCCCAAGATTTATTTATTTTATTTATTAGAGTGCATATACCCACTCTTCAGCCACAAGGGCTCTCAGAGCAGCTTACAAATTGTTTAGCAATAGCATTTACACATCTATACCGCTTTATAGTGCTCTAGGCACTCTCTAAGGCTAAGTGTGTTAGCTAATTGCCCCCACAAGCCAGGTACTAATTTTACCGACCTACAAAAGGATAGAAGACTGTGTGAACCTTGGAGCCCTTGGGATCGAACTTACAATGCTGTGGTTGCAGTACCAGCATTTAACTACTTTGCTGCCAGGGCCCCTAGATAAAATACACTACCAAAATCCTCAGAGTAATATTGAGATGGAGAATGAAATCAGGGAGGAAGGCAAAGGAGAAAGTGTGAAATAATGGGCGACTTCCACTAGTCCACAAAATACAGGATAAATGTTTAGGCCATGAGAAAAAGGAAAACCCTGTCTAAATGACTGTGAAGTAAAACAACTGGTAATGGACGGAAACAAGGGGGAGACAATCCTGGACAATCCTACACAGAGGCCAAGACCTACTACAGGACCTAAGTATTGTTGAACCAATTGAAAGCAGCACCCACAGTGCTACCTAATTCAATTTATATAGAAGTAGCCAACTGCCAAGGACATCCTACACAGCCATATTTCACTTCAAAAGAGTATATTTGAAGTGGGGGGGAATAGGGATTTGGGGAAAAATTGACAGAGAAGATCAAAAGGGTATCAAATTACTCCAGAATACCTGGGGGTTACTCAACACCACAGTAAGAGATGCTCAGCTAGAATGAATACAGCAGATCAGGAAAGGTACAACCAGATCCAAAAGGTCACCAGTTTCATTAAAAAGAAATGTGAAGGAAGCTGCTAGAGAAAAGATGGCTCTCTTAAAAAAAATGGTAGTCATGCCCAAACAAGGAAAACAAAAAGGAGCACAAACTCTCGGAAAACAAACATTCTAAATAAAAGGATACAAAATAATAATACTAATTGTTGTTGTTTTTGAGGAATACAATGGTAATAATATTGAGACAAACAACAGAAAATTATTTCAGTACACCAGCAGCAAGAAACTGACTAAGCAAGCATTTGAAAAGCACGTTACAGGAGTACTCAAGGGAAATAAATTAATTCTTCCTGTTCACTTTATTGTAAAATATTTGGGACAAGTTTCCTTCAAAATCCCACCAATGGCACTAGGTTTTTACAGTGGTGGGGTTGTTTTCTCCTGTGAGCAAAAGGCTATGCTGATGGTAGCAGTGTTGCTAGTAGCGTCCCCTGTGTCAGTCTGTCTTTTGCTGAGGAGCCAGGCAAAATGTGCCAGACTGGGCAGCAACAGTGGGCGGAGGAGAGACATTGGTGGGGAACCCCTCAGAGACAACAGCAGTGACACCATAACTAATGTTTGTTACTACTGCACAGAAAGAGGCATGGTAGATCTCCTTATGAGTATCTTTACCATAAAAAAAAAACCCTATGATGAAACAATCCAAAATTAAACAAGAGATAGTGCCAGAAGATGAGACTCCCAGGTCAGATGGCACTCAATAAGCTATGGAGGTACAGCAGAGGACAACTACAATGATGCAACTGGGTTTACTGTAATGCTTGGCAAAGTAGAAGGCTGTAGGAAAAGAGGAAGACAACATTACAGATAGACAGACTCAATCAAAAAAGCCACATCCCTGAATCTGTGAGACCAGAACAGAGATGTTGATGATAGGGTGACCTGGAGGTCTGTAATTCATAAGGTTGCCCTAAGTCTAAGTTGACTTGACGGCAGTTAACAACAAATCCTTCAAAGTGGCCAATGTAGTGCCAATATTTCAAAAGGGATTCAGGGTGGATCCAGGAAATTGGAGGCCAGTTAGCTTATCTCTGTTACAAGTAAACTGGTGGAAAACATTATTAAAGACAAATTACCTTTAACTTAGGGTTATACACTGAGTCTGAATGGTGAGGATACACACAAAACCTAGAAGTACTTCTTTACACACTGTGCAATCAAACTATGTACCCCAAGATACAGTGATGACCACCAACTTTAAAGGCTCTAAAAAGGGCTTAAACAACTTCATGGAGGATAAGGCTATCAATGGTTATTAGTTATGATACCTGTTATACTCCCTCTGGTATATCACTTGACAATGAACACAAGTGTGGGGGGGTACTGTTATACTCATATCTTGCTTATGCGTTTATTTTAGGAGTTTGGTTGGTTCCTATGGGAAGAGAATGCAGGACTAGATGGGCCTTTGTTCTAATGCAACAGGGATCTTAGGGCTTGTCTAAACAGTGAAAATATTCCTCATAGAATTTCGAGGAAAATACCTTTTGTCCTAATACAATCCCACATCATTTCTCTGTATCTGGAAGGAGGGGGGCCAAAAACACCACATACTCTACAGAAAAACATTTGTGGCTTTCCTCATCTATGCTTTCCCGATAAGAGCGGAAGTGGAAAGCTGATTGGTTGGACGTGCACAAGGGGCGGAGGTTGCCAGCAAGGTAGCGGCCAGAACCAACATGTTGGATTTTCACCGTAGCGATCGTGCACTGAGGTGACAAAATGACTTTTTTTCCTGTTTATTTAAGTGGAAGGTCACACTTCTGCACCTTGGATTTGCTTTTAAAAAAATACTGTTCGGCGGCATCAACTGGTGAGAATAGAAATGTGAGTAATTCATTCACGTCTGCCATCTTGATTTGCAGGCATGCCCATTTGAACATCAAACACAGCTGTGTATACCTGCGATCTTGAAGAAAACCAGTGGAGACAAATTAAAGCTGGTGCAATTGGAGTTACTGCACACCAATCTACATTTTGTTGCCTCATATAGACAAGCCCTAATATTCAAGCACCTGGGAGTTATGAACAGGCACCTGAAGTTTCTTAGCCCTTGTGGCCTGGAATTAAAAATGGGGCACTTTTACTAGTCCTTATTAAGACTCTGATCTACAAATATTAGCTTAACTAACCACTTTCACTTTGTGCTCAGTATTTTCTTTCCCTCCTCAATCCTCAAGCATGTACAAAGGATTTGGGAAGAGGCACAAATGAGGCTGTTGCCTGTCTTAGGATATGAAAGAAACAACAGGAGGGTCACCTACTATTTTTACGTTCTCTGTACTCTGCCACAAGGAAGAATTCAGGAATGGAGAAACCTTAAAAATAAACCTGTGTAGGAAAGGCATCTAAAAATAAAGCAGGATATAAGGATTTAAAATATTTCCCCCAGTTTTGCAGACTATTGTGTGGCATGTACTAAAATATTTACAGAACAAGTGCTGAAAATATTTCAAAACTCTAAAAGCCAGCACCAATCTTTTGGTATCAGCTCTTATAAGAATATTTCAAATTCCTAGGCATCAACATCATATTTATTTTTATCTCACCTTTCCTCTAGAGAACACAGTACAGATACATAGCTCCTTCCCATGCCCTATTTTATCTTTGCAACCCTGTGAAACTTGTTAAGATGACAGACAGTGACAGGCCCTAGGTCACCAGTGAAGTTAACAGTCCAGTGGGGATTAATATGCTCAGACTAAAGGAGTTGGAATTTCTTCCACTCTGATCCTCAGGGCCTCCAATAAATCCCAATTGTACTTTTAACACGTTTTGAGATAATAGGGCCATTCTTAGCTATTCCAAAGAAACATACAGCTATGCAACAAATGAGATGACATCCTAACACGAACCTCTCAATATTATTTTCTACTAAGAATAGAACCATCATTAAGGTTGCTTCAGATGAGACCCTTATTGTGCAACTTGCCTATCTTGTTCACAGAATTTTACACAGACAATGTCATTTTTCTGGGTCCAAGAAAACGTGTCAAGGAGAGAAAGATGGAATTGCTCCACAATATGATTTTGATCAACAGTGCTGGAAACCATCTGTCTTGGAAAGACCCTATGCCTAAAAAGTTTCAGCAGTCCATTACACAGCAACAGGATAGAGTGATAATGATGGCAGGTTTTCTGATTTAAAATTTTAAAATAAGCCTTCCTAGTTTTTTGGAAATACTGTATTTCATTCTGAAACACTAAATAATACTAAATTATTCACGTTATTCCTTGTTCAAATTCCAAAAAACATTACATCTGTTAAATACTCCTCAGAACAAAGAAATTTTAAAAAAAATAATGGAAAAAATAATGGAAAGTGCAGGAAGCTGTGATTTCCCCAGTAGTCTACTCAAGTAGTGAGATTACTAGGGTTATCCTCAATCACCCATACAAATGTGATATCCTACTAACTACAGTTCTACTGACTAAGCCAAGCAGAGCTTATCTGCTACTGCTGCCAGCTCCCCTGCTGTCAAACAAGTCTTCTGTCTGGCAGATGTTGCTGCTTTCCACAGTCCAGTGGTGACATAATAGCTCCAGCTTCACTACCTACTGTGACCTAAAGCCATCTGCTTCTTTCAAGAGTGAACAGGGCAAAAAATCCACACAGTGCTCCATGTTCTTGGCAGAAAGAAAAGAACAACTTCCAAAAACAAAGTAGCCTAACCATACAAGAGATTTTTGTCACATAATTTTTGTGCAGCTCTGCTTCAGAGGTGGGATTCACTTTGATGAAGGGCACCTATTCTTGACTTTTCCCCACCTGATCACCTGCCAACCATACTACACCAGCTGCACTTCCTCCATCAAATCCCTGTAGTAGTTATAGTCTTGTATTTCTAGGAAACATCACCACCTGGCTGGCCGTGTAAAATTAGTAGTCTGACCATAAATTGGTAAGGGCAACACCAGGAGAACAGCTGCTGCTGTCATACTGCCACTATACCATTTCTTCTACCTACACTAAAATATGGTATGAACACAAAAAGGGGAGGAAGACACAAAGAAGACCTATTTCAGTGGTTGCTAATTGGTGGCTCATGGTAGTGCTTTATGCCACTGCTTTAACAAAGCACAAAAGCTTCCTAGTCGCTAGAGAGTTGTTAATCGCCATCAAGTCACCCTACAATCAACAGCCCTGCTCAGGTCTTGCAGACTCAGGGCCATGGCTTCCTTGATTTTCCTACTACTTTCTACCTTACCAAGCATTACTGTTTGAGCCTATACCAAACAGCAATAAGAAATACGTGTAGATGGTCTCATCAGTTTGCCTATTTGAATATTTTTGGAAGGAAGCACAGAAGATACCAATGGTCAATAAATTTTGATAAATACCTTATGAACCACACCACCCGAATTATTTACATTTTGATTAAAAACACATACTTTGAGGTTGTCTGGAGTGTATTGCCACAAATCTGTTGCCACTTCTTGGACACCACAATATTAAACAACAGCCACAGAAAAGATAGTTAGGTCCACTATTGAACTAAATGCCTTTGGGGGGGGGACTGTGATGATGTGTTCATTCAACACTTTCTGTGGAAATTCACAGGCTGTAAACTCGATGTTCCCTCTCCATTACACTTCTCATTTTCTTATGTTAAGTAGTAAATTATGCTTATTAAAAACACATCATGAATACAGTACAACCCCTGTGTCTGCAGGGATACACTCCTGGACATACCGGAAACTGCGGATAATAGTGAACTCTATCAAATTGAATGACTTCTGGCCCAAGCATAACATGGAGTTGTGCTGAAACACCCGGAAGATGCCTAGAGACACCACATTTTTTCAGACGCTGGTAAGTGAACCCACAGATATGGGTCCTGAGAATATGGTGGTCTACCTGTATAACTAGTACTGCTTACTGAAAAATATCATTATTACATCTAAAAACTATACACTAAAAAAAGAACATCTCATTGTATATGTCTGGAGAAGAGACACAGGCAAGATCCTGACAGATAAGATAACCAGAAGCCAGTAGATCTTCGAGTGATCTTCTGTGAATTCACACAGCTGGGTTATTCCTGCACCTGCGCAGAGCATTCGGAACCTTCTGGTATCGCTAGGCAGAATGTGCTTTTCAAGATTTTGGTGGTAACTCCACCTCTTCTACAGTCCCTTTAAAACGTTCTCCCACTTAATTCCCCTCAGTTCCTTGAATGAAGCCGCAATCAGCAGCTTGAGGAACATTAAAGCATATATGCCATAGAGGGGAGAATGGGCGGGTGAATTCACAGAAGACCACTCAAAGATCTATGGTTACAGGTAAACAACCTGTCCATCTTCTTTGTGGTCTCTGTGAATCACACAGCTGGGTAGACTAGCAAGCTTTCCCCCAGGAGGCGGGTATGTCTTGTTCATCAGTAGATGAGGACAACACTGTGTATTCAAGCAACACATGGATTTATTGACAGCACATTCTTTAAGAAATAAGTAAACCATTACCAATCAGTCAATCAAACTTACTCACTGAATGGAGGACAAAAGTACAGCCCTCCCAAAGGCAGCCTCGTTTCTAGAACAAGTGTCCAGTCTATAATGTGAGATGAAGGTCAGAGGTGATGACAGGTGGCAGCGAGGCAAACGTCCTCTAGGGGCACCCCTGAAAGGAAAGCCACTGAAGTGGAGACAGCCCTTGTGGAGTGTCCACGAACCTGAGGAGACAATAGTTTTTTAGCAAGTTTGTAGCAAAGGACAATGGTCGAAGTCACCCACTTCGAGAGGCGCTGCAATGAGTTCGGTGCACCCTGCTTTGAGTCCGCGTAGGAAACAAATAGCTGAGGTGATTTATGGATTGGAGCAGTTCGTTGTATGTAGAATGTGAGCTCCCTCCGCACGTCCATGGAATGTAGAGTACACTCGAATTCATCCTTTGGGTTCTGCATTAACGCAGGCAGAACGATGGGCTGGTTGAGGTGGAAGCTGGAGACCAGTTTTGGCAGAAAGGAAAGGTCTGGTTTGAGTACCACCTTGTGTTTATGTAAGGCTGTGTACGGTGGATCCGACTGTAAGGCACAGAGTTCTCCAGCCCGACGAGCAGAGATGATGGCGGTAAGAAAGGCAGTCTTCCAAGAGAGCAGACGAAGATCAGCTATAGCCATGGGCTCACCAGCTGGGAAAGGACGAGTTCGAGGCTCCAAGCTGGGGTGGGTTCAAGTACTAGGGGATGAAGGTTGATATACCCCTTCAGGAACTTCTTGACTGTTGGATCTTGGAACGGAGAGGGTCGACCCCGAGCTTGAAATTCGACTGAGATCACTGCCAGACAGCATCTGAGGGAAGATATCGAGAGCCCTGTTTCTGATAGGAGAAGAAGAAATTGGAGGACAACTGGCACAAAACAAGAGTCCACGTTCAGGCCACGCTCAGTTAGGAATGCTTCAAAACATTTCCATTTGTATAGATAGGATTTGCAGGTAGATGGCTTCCTAGCCACATCCACAACAGCTTGGACATCAGGTGGTAAAACAGCAGGAGACATGGTTACGGGTGGGAGCGGAGTCATAGACGTATCCTCCAGGCTGTCAAGCGGAGTGTCTTGAGGTTGGGATGTCTGACTGACGTCCTGAATCGTGAGGTTGGGACGGTATGGTAACTGGATGAACTGCCGACCGGACAGGTGGAGTAACGGTGCGAACCACGCCTGCCAAGGCCACCATGAAGCGATCAATATTGCGTTCGCTCGGTCCTGACGGAGTTTGGTGGTCACTCTTGTAAGGAGCAGGAACGGAGGAAAAAGATAGAGGAATGGTCCTGTCCATCGGAACAGGAATGCATCGCCCCTCGATCCTCGGGATCGGATCCTGGAGCAAAACTGCATGCACTGCTTGTTCTCTTGGGTTGCGAAAAGGTCTATGAAAGGAGTTCACCAACGACGAAAGAGCTCCTGCACCACATGCCTGTTTAGCATACATTCGTGGACGGGTGACCTGGATCGGCTCAGTCCGTCTGCAAGAATATTCTCCTCCCCTGGAAGGTGGATGGATTGGGGAAAAATGCCTCGATGAACACACCAGTCCCAAATTTGAAGTGTGAGTTGGAGAAGCTGTGGGGACTTCGTTCCTCCTTGCTTGTTCAGGTAATACATGACAGAGGTGTTGTCTGTCAGTAGAAGCAAGGTCCTGCCCATCATTAGTCTCGAAGGCCTGAAGTGCCTTCTGGACTGCAAGAAGCTCTAGCACGTTGATACGGAGCGTCTGTTCTTCGGCACTACAATCAGCCAGTTGTCGATGTAGGGGAAGACCACCAATCCATGTTGGCGAAGAAAAGCTGCTATCACCGCCATGCATTTCGTGAACACTCTTGGAGCAGTCGAGAGACCAAATGGCAGGACCCTGAACTGGAAAGTGTCAGTTCTGACCTGGAATGCAAGGAATCATCTATGGGATGGATGGATTCCCATGTGGAAGTAGGCGTCATTCAGGTCTATGGATGCGAATCAGTCGTACCGCCTCAGGAGCGGAAGGATGGAGGCCAGAGTTACCATCCTGAACTTCTTTGGAGCTATGTACCTGTTCACCCCACAGAGGTTGAGAATGGGACGCAGGCTGCCATCCTTCTTTGTGACCAGGAAGTACCTTGAGAAGAAGCAGAGGTGGTGAAGGTTGGAGTCTACGGGTTCGATGGCCCCTTTCTGCAGCACAGTCTGCAGCTCCTCGAGGAGGGGAGGGGAGGGCGGTGTTGATCGAACCCGACCTGTCGGACATAGAGAGTCAAATTCGATCCAATAGCCATTCTGGATGATCGGAAGTACCCAGCATTCTGATGTTACTGAAGACCAGGCTTCTTGGAATTTTGACAGTCAATCCCCGAAAAGTGGTGTCTAAGAAAAGAGAGAAACAGAATGAAGAAGGAACTTAGAACTTTCTCCTGCCCTGATCCTTGGATCGTTGCCTTGGTGGCTGTCGTTATCTTGAACTGGACCCCTGGCTCCACACTGATGAGGCTGGAGAGGGAGAGGGTACATATCGGGACTGGCGATACGACTGGCCAGAGTACCCACAACGGAACTGTTGGCCAGATGTTGGAGTTTGCCAGGAATAGCGGCCCCTGGGTCGATACTGATGGCGATACTGATACCCATACCATATTTCCTGGCATTTGTCCTCATCTTTTGGTGAACTCAAGTTTTTCATCAGTCGACCCATTATTAAACAGCCCAGCCTCGTCAAATGGAAGGTCCTCGAAGGTAACTGAGGCTTGTGGGATGAGGCCCGAAGACCGAAGCCACGCATGTCGGCGCAGGGTGATGGAACCAGCGATGGTTTTCGCCGCACAATCCGCAACATGACTGGCAGACTTCATCTGAGTTCATCTGCTGCCCAATGAGTGACTGAGCCTCAACCTGGATAGCCTCTGCCATTCTGTGACGTTCCTCAGGAAGGTCCTGGAGGAGAGGTGTCATCCGCTCCCAGAGCACTTGCTGGTAGGCTCCCATGCAAGCTGAGTCATTCACCACTCAGAAGCACAATCCAGCCGCAGAATAGATCTTCTTCCCCACTATGTCAAGCTTGCGACCCTCCGGGTCCGGTGGGGTTGACAGAGGTCGGCGCTGCTTTCTGTTTTGTGAGGCCTCAACCACAACAGTTAGGCTTCGGATGGTTCTGAAGCCATTCGACGTGTTCGCCCCCAATGCGGTACAGCTGGTCAATCTTTCTGGAGGTGGACTGTATAGACGAGGGGTTCTCCCAGCAACCCTGGATGATCTTCAACAACGATGGTAGAACCGGGATCGAAGCCGTAGGAGGGGCCTTTGCCTGGATTCTTTGAAATATTGGATCCACCGGATCGGCTTCTGTTTCCTCCACTTGAGATCCAAGGCATGGGACATCCGGACCATTTGTTCCGCAAAGGCACAAACGTTGTTAGCAGGTGACGCAGAGTCATTCTCTATCAGCTCTGCCCGGGGTGAGGGCAGATAGGGTCGGTACTGGTCCCATGATACAGATGAGGAGGACGTCGAACCCTCAGGCGATGGACTTCGTCCGCCCCGAAACGGAGAGGGAGAAGGTGGTCGAGGTGTCGGAGGAGTACGAGGCAAAGGACGGTGTTCCAGACAGGGAGAGACTTGAATCTCTACATCCTTCCTCGCAATGGGTCTCGGTTCCTCAAGTTGAGATAGCTGAGGAGACCGAGCAATAGAGCAGCCTGTAAAGGCAGTGCTGAGAACGTCACCCCATGAAGTCAAAATCTGGGAACCCGTGGGTGGCATGAATCCAGTACGGCAGATGGATCGGGCAAGGTCATATGCAGTATAGGCTGGTACGTCATCATGGATAGTAGAAGGAGACGATAGGCCCTGAGGCAGGGTCTCAGACTCAACAACTTCTACCTCGACATCTGGAGAGGAGCGTTCCAGGAGTTGAGCCTGAGAAACTACAAGGGCGGGTGATCGGCCCAGCCGTCTGGGTGATCTTTCCATCTCAGCACCCGAAGGGACATCGACAGCTACTATCTCCACCAATCCTAGCGGAGTAAGTGAGCGATGAGCAGCAGAAACAGCTGTGCTAGGCACAGCCAATGGCCTGGAGAAAGTGGCCTCTGTATCAGCCTGTGCGGGGACCACAACAGGAGCATCCAGTGACTTCGCTTTCGTAGAAACCTCCTTTGGCTTGCTTTTAGACTTGGTGGTATCATGTCTGGAAATATGCTTCTCCTTCCTCTTTTTCTTAAGAGATTGGGATGCCTCAGTCGAAGTGCTCGGACGGCTCGCGGTTTCAGTGGGCGTTCGGTCTCGAGGGGCAGACTTCGAAGTCGAGGGTTCAGGTTCCCGAGTCGAAGTTGGTCGGGGTCGGTCCTGTGCCAAATCCATAGAGGCGTGCTTGGTTGAAGTTCACACAGCCTCGGGGTCAGAAGCCGTCGAGCAGCGTCGAGACGGGCTCCAGGATCGATGGCGCTTCCGACCCTTAGATTTCGGAGGCGGCAAACGACCACGTTTCTGAGCCTCGGGATCCGGAGTGGAGGCCAGGGCCAAAGCAGAGGCAGGAGTCGAAGCTGCAGTTGGGATCAAGGCCTTCTCATATAAAAACAATTTAAGGCGAGAAAGCCTGTGCTTGCGGGCCTGAGGTGTGAAGGCCTTGCAATGCACGCATGCATCAACGTTATGGGATTCCCCAAGGCAAATCAAGCAGTGGGAATGGCCATCCACGCTCAGAAGTTTGGCCTGACAGATTACACATCGTTTCAATGCTCCTCTTCCAGACATGTTTACTCACAAGATCGCCAACACAGAAGCAGAATCCAAAGAATAGTCAAGAGCAGTCCAGGTCAGTAGCGAAAATCAGAAGCCGAATGCCAAAGCCGAGGGGGTAAGAGAAACTGTCGTCAAAAAGCCAAGCAGATCAGGTGAACAGCAAAATCAGAGGTAAATGCCAAATCCAGAGGTCGAGAGAGAGAATCGTCGTCAATAACCAAGCCAAGTCAAAAACCAGTAAAATCAAAAGTGAAAGAGATAACTAACAAAACAAAACAAAACGAAGGTTCCTTCAATCTGTTAACGCGCCGGAAAGAAAGGAACTGAGGGGATTTAGGCAGGAATCCCTTATAAGGGACCATTGGGATGGGCGGAGTTACCGCCAAAATTGTATCAAAGCACATTCTGCCTAGCGATTCTAGAAGGTTCCGATGCTTTGCGCAGGCGCAGGAGTAGCCCAGCTGTATGATTCACAGAGATCACGAAGAAGATCTGAAATACATCATCCTCGATCTGGAATGCCAGGTAATATCTGTGGGTAGAATGGATCCCAATGTGAAAGTAGGCATCCTTGAGGTCTAGGGACGCAAACCCGTCCCCTTGTTGAAGGAGGGGCAGTATAGTAGCTAGAGTGACCATCCTGAATTTCCTCGGGGCAATGTACTTGTTCACCCCTCTGAGATCCAGGATTGGATGGAGTCCCCCATCTTTCTTCGTGACAAGTACCTTTAGAAAAAGTAGAGGTGTCGGAGATCGGGATCGATGGGTTCGATGGCCCCTTTCTGGAGCAGCATCTGCACCTCCTCGAGGAGGGAAGGGGAGGGCGGCATTGGTCGTATCTGACCTGTTGGAGGCAGAATGTCGAATTCGATCCAGTAGCCTTGTTGTATGATCTGTAGCACCCAGCAGTCCAATGTTATCAAGGACCAGGCGTCCTGGAATGATGATAGTCGGTCTCCAAACAGGGGAGTCTAGGAAAAAAGAGATAGTCACAGTGAGGTTAAGGTGAATCAGAACTCCTTCTGCCATGGTCCTTTGGTTTTTGTCTGGAGGGCAGCCTGTAGCAGGAGGTCGAGCCCTGGCTCCTCACCGATGAAGCCGAAGATGGAGACTGTTGGAATCAGAAGTGCCTAGATGATTGAGGCGTGTTCCCTCGTCTGAACTGGAGGGCGTAAGATGAGCCTTGCCAGGCCATACGGTTCCGTGCCCAGTAAATAGAAGATGAGGACAATAGCATACCGTACATGCGCACGGTGGTCCTCATCTTCTGTGTAAACTCTAGCTTCTCATCAGTGGATCCATTGAAGAGGCCGGAGTTGTCATATGGCATGTCTTCAATGGTCGCTGCAGCTTGAGTTGCGAGTCCAGAGGAGCGGAGCCAAGCATGTTGTCGTAGAGTGATGGAACCTGCGACAGTCTTGGTGGCAGTCTGCAACATGCCTCACCAAGTTCATTTGCTGCCTGGCCAGCAGTTGGGCCTCAGTCTGGATAGCTTCGGCTAGCCTCCTCCTCTCATCAGGCAAGTCTTGAATCAGGGGCATCATTCTTTCCCATAAGACTTGCTGATAAGCCCCCTTACATGCGGAATAATTGGCAATTTGGAAGCTGAGCCCAGCAGCCAAGTACATCTTCTTGCCAATTATATCCAGCTTTCGGCCTTCTTGGTCCGATGGGGTCGTCTGGATCCTTTGTTGTCTCTTTGCTTGCAATGCCTCGACCACCATGGAGTTGGGACGCGGGTGTTCTTTCAGCCAGCCAATGTCGTCGCCTGCCACCCAGTATAGGCGATCGATTCTCTTTGAAGTGGACGGGATGGAGGATGGGTTTTCACATGAGCCCTGTGCCAGCTTCAAGAGGGAAGGCAGAATAGGGATGCTTGGCGCCGGAGAGGCCTTTGACTTTAAGCGGTGGTAAATTGGGTCCACCGGCTCCGAATCTTTCTCGACCACCTTCAACTCAAGTGCATGAGACATGCACACAACCTTTTCAGAGAAAGATCGAACTTCATCTGTAGGTGAAGATGAGGCTTCGTCTAGCAGGTCAGGTTGTGGAGATGGAACATAAGGCATGTAGCTCTCAGAAGACTCAGAGGATATTGAAGAGTCTGATGATGGAGAGGGACTTCGGTGCCTATGGTGCAGCGAAGTTGTGCAAGTCAGAGGTGTAGGAGGCAAGGGACAAAACGGAGACACTTGTATCTCAGCGTCCTTACACATTGGTACCAATGGCTTGTACTCAGGTTCACGAGGTGTGTCCAGTCCGTGGAAGGAAAGCCTTGGTGGTGTCCGTACCATGGCAAGCAAAGTGGCAGCTTCAGTTGAAAGATGAAACACCGGATCAGGCAAATGCTCTCTCCGTTCCGATGTGGTGGAAATAGGTGTGCGGAAGACAGCCCTAGCCAAATCATAGGCAACGTACGCTTCCGCATTCTCTTGGATACTCGATGTGGAGGGCCTGGGCTCATCGACCTCAATGATGGATTCGGTCTGCACCTCAACATCAGCGGCACTGTGCTAAAGGAGCTCTGCCCTTGAGACAAGTAAGTCCAGGGAGTGGGCCTGAATCCAGGAGATCGTTTCCAAAGTCTCCGTCGACACATCCCCCACATCAACCTCTACGATTTCCAGAGAGGGAGTTGGGGTATCCGTGCGGGAACAGGGCCGTTCCGTGTCAGAACTTTGAATTCGAGATTCTTCTCGAGTTGGAGCCACAGGCTCATGCACCATTGTAACACCCACGGCAGGAGGGTGCAGAGTCACCTCCATGGAGGACTTAGCCAAGTCCTTCGAAGTCTCATCACTTCGAGAGGAGTGCTTGGTCTTCTTTTACTTAGAGACCTTATCCTTAGAGGATGTTGAGGATTCCTGGTCCCGACCAGGGTCTCTCGGTCCCGCTCGGTCCTGAGGCGTCGCCTTCAAGGTCGAAGCGGTCGAATCCGATGAAGCTCAGTCCCGAGCTGAGGACGGTTTGGCTGCACATTTATGAGAATGCTGTACCGCTTCAGGGTCAGAGGCCACAGACTGACAGCAGGAAGGACTCCTTGATCGGTGATGCTTCTTCTGAGGGATCAAGGTGAAACTGATCGTCCCCTTTTCTGAGGAAAGGCAGACTGCCCAGTAGCCGAAGTGGAGGCCGCAGGTGGTATAAGGGCCTTTTCATATAGAAAGGACTTCAAACGCGAGGATCGGTGTTTGCGAGCCTGGAGTTAAAGGCTCTACAGTGGACGCAAGCATCAACATTATGCGACTCACCCAAGCAAATAAGGCATTTAGAGTGGCTGTCCAAACTTGGCAACTTCACTTGGCAAATGGAGCACCTCTTAAAAGCAGCTCGAGGCTATTTCAAGTGGCACAGTAGTAGAAGAGAACTGGGGTCTAACCGGGAAAGTCAAGATCAAAACCAAAGCCAAGGGATGAAGAGATACCGTCGTCAGCCAGCCGTGTCAAGTCGAGTATAAGAGAGAGCAGACAAATCCAAGGGAGTAGGCAAAATCGTAGTCAAAAAATCCAGTCTGAGTCAAAAACGAAAGTGAAAATCGATAGGATAAGCGACAGAAGGTTCCTTCAAGCTGCTAACGCAGCAGAAAAAAAGGAACTGAGGGGAATTAGGCGGGAGAGCCTTTTAAAGGGACCGTTAGAAGAGGCTGAGTTACTGCCAAAATGTTGCAAAACACATTCTGCCTAACAATACCAGAAGATTTCGAATGCTCTGCACAGGCACAGGAATAACCCAGCTGTGTGATTCACAGAGACCACAAAGAGTATGTTATGCTCACTGCTCTCCTAGACTTGTCTCCTCTTGACCCTGTCAGGAGTCATTTCTAAGTAGCTTGACATCTCCCACAACAGTAACAAGAACCAAATGCAAATAAAATACAATTCAATGATGGTATACTCACAGCATCACAGGTAAATGCTTGGTGATCTCAAGCTACTCTTAATGTGATATCTAACACCTCAACATTGTACTGAGCTGCCACACAAGATAACATTTCCAAAGCTTGCTAAAAATAATTTAAAAGAAAATTGCTTTAACAAGAACTTTCTAGCTTCACGACTAAACTTGAGTGCATTCACATATATCTCTTCGTTAGTTAAATCCAGCATGACTAAAAAATGAGACGTGAGACCATGCAGATATAGACCAGACATGGCTTCCACTGTGTAGTTTCAACATGGGTAATGAAAGGGATCAAAATTAATCACTTGCCTCAGAAAACAGCCACCAGTATCGGGAATAAAGAAGCAAATTTTGCCCACCTCAACTGAAACATCTGTTGCAGTCAGTTTATTTCCTTTCACACAGTCCAATAGGAATCAATGAGGGGACAATTTATTTGTTTTCTTGTTAATTTAAAGTATTTATGTATCACCTCCCAGCCCACAAGGGCTCCCAAGCCAATGAACAAATAAAAACCTATTAAAACAATAGAGATTAAAATAATATTAAAGCACATTGAAATACTCCTTAAAAACTCCTAAAAGCAAAAATTCCTAGAAGCAGTATAAAAGCAATCCTAGAATCCAGTTTTAATACCGTTAAAACAGCAATTTCAAATGCCATGCGAAACAGCACTGCTTTGGCTTTCTGCTGGAAGCTTAAAAGAGATGGAGCTAGCCTAACGTCTCTGGGAAGGGAATTCCATAGTCACGGCACCGCTACAGAGAAACCTGTTACATGTACCCACCAAACTAACTTCACAAGGTGCTGGGACATGCAACAGGGCCTCTTCTAAAGATCTATTAGGCTCATATGGGAGGAGGTGGTCTTTCAGATATCCTGGCCCCAAGTTGTTTAGTGTCTCGTAGGCACCAAAACTCCAGATGACCAGCAGCTTCATGTAGACATTAAAAAGCATAGGGGACAGTAGTGACCTCTGTGGAACCCCAAAAGCTAATGGCTAAAAGGCTGAACAACAGTCCCCCAGCACCACCTTCTGGGAATGCTCAGCCAAGAAAGACCAGAACCACTGCAAAGCAATGCCCCCAAGTCCCATATCAGCCAAACAACCTAGAGGGGTACCATGGTTAATGGTATCAAATGCTGCTGAAAGATCCAGCAGGACCAACAGGAATGCACCACCCCTCCATCCAACTTCCAGTGTAGGTCATCCATAACCATGCCTGAACCCAGATCGGAATGGATCCAAGTAATCCATTTCATCCAAGAAAGCCTGGAGTTGTGTTGCCACCACCTGCTCTAGGACCTTACTTAGAAAGGGAAGATTAGAGACTGGCCAATAGTGTTAGTTAACTAGGGAGGTGTTTTCTACTGAGAAGCAAAACAGACCTATACAACAGGCACAGAGATACATTCTCTGCTTATGATGCTGCCGAACAGCAATTCATTCTTGTCCTCAGCTGCTCAATATGCAAGCTAATTAGAGCCCAGAAAAGTTACCTTCCCAAGTTCTGAAACTAATTTGGTTGGTCTTGCATTTAAGACTCTGAAAAGTCTGTGATGGCTCAATCACATAGTAAATTCATCGACCTGATGCAGTGACCAAGAAGTGATTAACCAGAGTTGTGGAGTCATATACCAAACCTTCAATTACAGCTCTGACTCCCAACTCCTCTATTTTCTGATGTCCAACTCTGTCTCCTTCACAAATTACAAATGTAAACTATGTACAGGTGATGAAGATGTACAGTCATCCCTTCCCATTCATGGGGGTTAGGGGCGAAGCACCACTGCTAAAGTTAAGCAAAAAACAGGGGGCCGGCAGCATAGCAACCCTTCTCTGCTAGTTATTTACGGTAGTTATTTATACCCCGCTCTTCAGCCACAAGGCTATCAGAGCGGCTTACACATTGTTTTAAGCAATAGTAATTTACACATCTACACTGCAAGAAGCAGCTTCCAATGTGTGTTAGCTAATTGCCCCCCACAAGCCAGGTACTCATTTTACCAACCTACGAAAGGATGGAAGGCTGGGTGAACCTTGGAGCCCTCTGGAATTGAACTTGCAATGTAGTCACTTGCAGTACTGCCGTTTAACCACTGTGCCACCAGGGCTCCTTAACAGGCTGGTGGCAGCCCTGCCATGCTTTCCCTGCCCAATTCCATCAGTCCAAGGTACCCAGTTTCCCAGCGGGGCAAAGGCAGGGGGCACTCATGTTCATGTGGGAAAAAGCAAGGCAGTCCTCTTCTTCCATCCTCTCGCAAAGGAAAGGGACTGCAGAAGAACTGTGTGTGTGTGTGTGTGTGTGTGTGTGTGTGTGCGTGCGCGCGTGTGTGTATAGGGACTCCATGTGAAGCTTTGCAGAGCCCCCTCCTCCCTTGAGCTGGGCAGAGAAAGGGAGGGAACCGTGGCAACAGCCTTCACTTACCTCAGGGCACCTTGTCCAGGAGCCTCAATCATTCCTGCCCCCACAAAATGAAATGACCTCTCCCCCCTCCCCCCATTTGTCTCACTGAAATGGAAGGTCAGGGTCTCTGCGGCACCTCTTCTATTCCCCCATCCCACGCAGCAGTTCCTCGATGGGCTCTTGCTGCTGCTTTCTTCTCCTGCGGCCCTGCCTCCCGCCCTCCTTCGGGGTTGGCTTCTCCTCCTCTGCCTCCTTCTCCTCCTCGCCTGTCAGTCAGTCTCAAAGCCCTGACCCTCTCTGCAAGTCAAGCCCAGGGCACCACCCCTACCACCATTTCCATCTCACCACCACCAAAATTTGAGGGTGGGGGAGCGCCATCCTCTCCCCATCCTCATGAGGAGGTGACTCTGGTTTCCCAGCGGGGCAAAGGAGGGGGGAGCACTGGAAGCGACCCCGCCGGCACCTCCTCACCTCCCACGAGGGGAGATTTCCCCTCCTCCTCCTGGCCGCCACGGAGATTTGAGGACCCCCCTTGGGCCCTCCCCCCCTCCAGGCCATGCGCCCAGCCAGCCAAGTGGCCCACTGCTCCTCCAAGTCGCACAGCGAGCCAGTAGCTCGGACCACTGCTGCTCCCCTCACAGCACCCCCATTGCTGCCACTCCTGTCCAGAAACCGCAAATAGACAAAACCGCAAAAGACAAAGATACGACTAGGAAGGGACAACTGTTATTGATAAAATGTATAAACTTTTGTTGAAATGTGAAATGGGAGAAGTCAAAGAGTACATTATAAAATGGGCTAAGAATTTTGGTTATAACATACAGACATTGCTGTCAGCAACTCTTGTGTTTAAGTCCGTTCAGCAGTTCACCTACCTGGGAAGCATCATCTCCTCAGATGCCAAGATTGACAAAGAGATCGATCACAGATTAGCAAAGGCACATAGCACATTTGGAAGACTTTACAAAAGAGTCTGAAGTAATAAACACCTGAGGCGAAGCACAAAAATCAGTGTGTATAGAGCCATTGTACTGTCTATTCTCCTTTATGGGTCTGAAACATGGGTCACCTATCGCCACCACTTACGACTCCTCAAACACTTTCATCAGCACTGTTTATGCACAATCCTTAATATACACTGGGCTGACTATGTGACGAATGTTGCTGTTCTTGAGCAAGCAGGGATCACCAACACTGAAGCCATGATATTGAGAACACAGCTGCACTGGGCAGGGCATGTTTCTAGGATGGAGGACCATCGCCTCCCCAAAATAGTATTCTACGGTGAACTCACCACGGGTCAGCGTAAGAGGGGTGCTCCAAAAAAGCAATACAAGGACTCCCTGAAACATCTCAGGCTCGGCCAAATTGATCACCAACAATGGTTCGCCCTGGCCTCACATCGGGAGGCATGGAGACACACTATCTACAATGCTGCAGCCTTATTTGAGAACTCACGCCGAACAAGTCTTGAAGAGAAACAACAACGCAGAAAAAATCACAACCCGGTAACATCACCAAGGAAACCTTCTGCTGTGCTTTCTGCAACCGGACTTGTCTATCTCAGATTGTCCTTTTTAGTCATCAGCGCGCTTGCAGAAAGCGCAGGATGAGTCCTTCCTGAATCTTCGTTTGCAAAGAGAAGCCAGAGAGAGAGAGGGGGATCAATGGGAAAATATGTAGTGAAAGGGGTTGAAATTTATATTATGTTAGAATTTTTAAAAATATAAAATGACGTATTGTTGGTATATGACACCACATAAATTGTCTAGAATGTATAAAAGTGTGTCTACTGTATGTTGGAAATGTGAACAACATGAAGGGACATTTTATCATATGTGGTGGACACAGGTAAACAAAATTGGTTTTAAATACACAGTGTGATGCAGAGAATTTTAAAGACTAGTATTCAATTATAACCAGAAGTTTTTCTTCTGGGATTGACTGACGTACAGCTGGAAAAAAGTCATGCAAGATTACTGTACTTCAATATATGACCACAGCAACAAGACTGCTGTATGTACAAAGATGGAAGAATTCAACACAACCCACTATGGAGGAATGGTTGATGGAACTGATAGATTTAGCAGAAATGGACAAACTGGTTTGATCAGAGAAAGGCCAGTAGTGACATTTCTCAAAGACTGGAAACCCCTTACAGACATCTTTTCTATGGGGGTGGGACAGAATGTTCGGTATCTTTTGGTTTTGATGACTGATTAGAAAGAATAGGTTATTGAAAGAAGAGGTTATGTGGTAATTTTGGAGAGATATGAATATCTATATGCATACATAACCACCAAAAGGAAGATTGGACGTCACTTTTTCTTTTACTTTTGCTCTGAATTCTTTTGATTATATTTCAGTTTTCTATCTTTCCTTTGTTTCTAATCCTTGTACTATTTAATGTATTTTAAAACTTTTAATAAAAAATATTTTTAAAAATAAATAACAAATAGTAATTACTAATTTACTTACTGGAATGAAATGGAAGCACAAGGCATTTCATCACAACCACATGAATCATCAGGCTAATCAGACTGATAGAACATAAAATTTATTTATTTGATTAAAAATTTCTCAACAAGAACACTTTCCTAAATCACTATGAAGGTAAATATGAAACAAACTAGGCATTTCATAAAATTTAAAGGGTAACACGTAAGTATAAAATGATATAATTATTACAATTATTGTTATAATATTGTAAGTTTTTATTTTGGAACTGGAATTTCTTCCAACTCCAACTTCACAGCCCTGTTATTAACACTGAAGTGGTAACTAGGCACCAAAGTATTTTACATAGGTGATACAGACATCACTAAGTTCTCAACGTTATTGTCCTCTGAGTTTCCAAAGTCCTTCTTACATAGGCTTGGATATTCATCCCTTCATACTATGTCTCAGTTATATGTTTCCAAGAAATTACTTAACAATTTACTCTGCTGGTAATGCAGCAAAGACGATCTTTCAAAATAATCCCTTTTAAGTATAAGCCCTCAACATGCCCACATACAAAAATAATGAAATAAGAGAGTGAAGTTTGCACAAAAGGAGAGTTCCCCTGCAGTAAGTACAATAGCAGCATCTTAAAATTAAGGAACTGGAATAAAAAGTGGGAGAGGGAACAGGAAAGACACTTAAGCACCACAATTCTATACAAATTCCCGCTGTCTTCAGTGAACCATATTCCCAGTTCAGTGGTATAGGAATATAGCCTAAAGCAACGATAAAGAACACATAATCTAACAGAAATGATCAGATTACAATTCCCATAATTTCTCACCACTGGGCTGGTTAGAACTGATGAGATTTGTAGTCTATAGCATTTAGAGAGCCACATATTTCTTACCTCTATCCTAAAAGGAGCCAAAAACCAAGCTCTAAAAGACGCTGAAGGGGGCTTTGTTTGAACAATTTGTTTGTTTGGGAATCTTGTGGTCTTTCAGATGTTGCTGGACTGCAAATCTCAGTATCCTTCAACATTAGTAATTGTGGCTTGCTCCAGTGGAAACTACAGTACAATAACATCTGAAGGGCTACATATTTCTCACCCCTGTTTTAAACAATGAAAGAGAATGGCTGAAACAGAGTCTGAAGTAAGTATGCTGTGTATTTAGAGGTCCAATCCAGAGTTCTACTTTTCTCCAAGCCTTTGTTGAAAATAAAACAAAGCTGTTTCAAAAAGCTTTTGGTGGTGAGCAATGTGTAATTTATTTTTCTGATTTTTCTGATTAGGCTACTAGTCTAAATCCATTTGTTAGTTCCCAATTAGAGTAAATCCATGGAAACAATGGGATTTATATAAGTGTTGACTTACCATTCAGCAAATGATTCAATGGGCCTTACTTTAGAAGGGACTAGATTTTTCAGCCACTGTATTCTGCTGTTTTTGTTGTTTGAAATTGGAGTCTGTTGTTGCTTGCTTTGCTCTTGTTTTATTGTGTTTTTGGATTGCCTGTAAATTATTTGAACTTTTTTCAAAAGAAAAGTGAGATAGTGTTCAAGAAACCCTACAATATATAACATTACAGTATTGTATTTATACCTCATCAGCCTCTCCATATCAAGGTTCATATATACAAACAACCAGCAGAGGGCAGCAGCTTCCCTGTAATGCAAAAACACCAGGGGTGGGGGGGGGTGTTGGTGTGTTTGTGTTTGTGTGTGTGTGTGTGCCTTCAAGTTGTTTCCGACTTATACTGACCCTAAGGCAAACCTATTATGGGGTATTCTTGACAAGATTTTTTCAGATGGGGGTTGCCTTTGCCTTCCCAAGGTTGAAAGAGTGTGACTTGTCCAAGATTACCTAATGGATTTCCTTGGCCAAGCAGGGACTTGAACTCTGGTCTCCAGTGTCCTAGTCCAAGCCTCAAAACACTACACCATGGTGGTTCTTTTATTGAATGGTTTTCCTCTTTTTGGCTTTGGGTGTATATTTTTATGGCACAGAGTCACCAACATGAAATTTCACACTGTGACTAACTAGACTTGGCCTTTTCTGCTTAAAAAAAGAAAATAAATAATTTAAGAACACCAATCAAAGGTACTAACAGGAACAAATAAAGGTTCCACATAACGCATCCTAGTAACAAAATCTGTAAGTCAGCTCTTGCGCGTCATGTGGAATTATCTTGTGAAACATATATATGCTTTCATTTTATTTCTTGTTCACCACAGCTGTCTATGCTATGGATAAAACACATCATTATTTTTCTCCCACAACAGAAGCATTTTCCTGAGAAAATGCCACATTGGTTACTTACCGTGAAGGTGCATTCTTGAGGGAGTGGGGTGATGCGGGTCCTTTACATCTGGGTTTCGTCAGTCACCGCCCAGGTGTAGCAGGAAGTTACATTAAGCCTCTTCATATTCAAATTTCTTTGTCTTCATCTCCTCCATCCTGGAGCCACGAGGCCAGTTCACTGACTAGCAAAGCCCTGTAAGGACTAAAGAAATCGTTTAAGTCAAATAACATTAAGCAGCGCTAAATAATAAGGGTACCGCCATGTAAGGAAAAACGCACGCAGTCACTGGGCGGGGAAAGGACCCGCATCACCCCACTCCCTCAAGAATGCACCTTCACGGTAAGTAACCAATGTGGCATTCTCTGAGGGAGGGGTGATGCGGTTCCTTTACATCTGGGACGTGCCCAAGCTGACTTAATAGGGCGGGAGTGACTGCGGGATTGGCGGACTCAGTCTCTGAGCACCTCCTGGAGCACCCTCCGACCGAAGTTCGCCTCGGCGGAACGGAACTTATCCACCTTATAGTGTCTAATGAAGGTGGACGGTGTGCTCCAGGTTGCTGCCCTGCAGATTTCTACCAGGGAAGCGTTAGTGGAGAAGACCGCGGATGTCGCGGCTGACCTAGTCGAATGTGCTGTGACCCCTGAAGGTCTGGGAAGCCTAGCTGAGTCATAGGCCTCGAAGATACAAGCCCTGATCCAGGAAGCAATGGTCTTCTGCGAAGCTCTGGACCCTATGGCTGTCTGAGAGAAAGAGACGAATAGGGCGTCGCAACGTCTGATGGGGGCAGTACGTCTAATGTAGATCTTCAGGGCCCTCCTGACGTCCAAGTTATGCCAGAGCTTCTCCTTCGGGTGCGAAGGGTCAGGGCAAAAGGAGGGCAGAATCAAGGGCTGCGAGACATGGAACTCGGAGACTACCTTTGGTTTGAATGACGGGTCTGGGTGTAGGGTCACTACATCCTTGGTAAAGGAACACAGGTGTTCCCTAATTGACAGAGAGGCCAACTCCGACACTCTTCGCGCTGAGGTGATGGCCACTAGGAAGGCAACCTTGATGGTGAGAATTCTAAGGGAAACTGTGCGCAACGGTTCAAACGGGTGCTTCATGAGTTGCCTGAGGACTAGGGAGAGGTTCCACGACGGAAACCTGTGCCGCACCGGGGGTGAAACTATCGAGGCACCCCTGAGGAAACGCCTGATATGGGGGTGCGATGAGAGGCGGTTTCCGTCCTGTGCTGTGAGGAAGGCCGACAGAGCGGCCACCTGTCTCTTCAGGGTATTTGGTCGTAAGCCCGCCTCGAGGCCTTTCTGTAAGAATGCCAGGATGTGTTTCACCGAAGCTTCTTCAGCGATCAATTGGCGAGGGGCACACCATCTCTTGAAGGCTCGCCATGTAGCTTCATAGATCCTCCTGGTGGACACGCGCCTAGAGGAAAGAAGGGTACTAATGACTGAATCGTCGTATCCATGTTCTCTTAGGGCTTGCCGCTCAATCTCCAGGCTGTCAGTTGTAACCAGCTTGGATCTGGGTGGAGGATCGGACCCTGATGAAGAAGGTCGGGTCTCTGAGGTAGACGCCACTGGCTCTGAACCCTCATGTCCATCAACTCGGAGAACCAGGGGCGCCTCGGCCAATGTGGCGCTATCAGGACCACTTGTGCCTTCTCCTGGCGAATCTTCCGACAGACTTTCCCTATGAGGGGAAGTGGGGGAAACAGGTATAGGAGACCGGCCGGCCAAGGGGATCGTAGGGCGTCCGTGCCTTCGGCGTTGTGGTGAAAGAACCTGGCGAAGAACCTGTCCAGCTTGGCGTTTGATCTTGTCGCGAACATGTCCACCTCCAGCTGGCCGAACCTGGCCTGGACCTGAGTGAACACGTCGTCGTTTAGCTCCCACTCTCCGGGTAGAACCGAGTATCTGCTCAGGTAGTCCGCTTGTTGATTGCGTTCCCCCTGCAGGTACTGAGCCGCAAGGGACTGCACCGTCCGTTCGGCCCAGAGGAAGATGAGATCCGCTTCCTGTTGCAGGGACCGGGATCTCGAACCTCCTTGTTTCGCTATGTACGATCGGGCTGTAGTGTTGTCCGTCATCACCATGACGTGTTGACCCCTCAGGACTGGGGTGAAGTGTTGCAGGGCCAAGCGAGCCGCTCGTAGCTCCAACCAGTTGATGCTGTGCGTCTTTTCCTGTGGGCTCCAAATCCCTTGCGTCACTTGTCCCTGACAGTGTGCTCCCCAGCCCCGTAGGCTCGCATCGGAGGTGACCAGGATCGCCTGGGGTACTGTGAACGGAGAACCCTTGCTGACTGTCTTCATCTGAGACCACCAGGCCAGCGAATCCTTCACATGCTGTGGGAGGAGAAGGAGAGGGGACTTCCTCAATGCGATCTCCTTTTGGTAAGGCATCAGGAAGTTCTGCAGGGGTCTGGAGTGGAACCTTGCCCAAGGCACAACCCCAAAGGCTGATATCATAAGGCCGAGGAGTCTGGCTAGTAGGGACAGTGGTACCTTCCTTAGTAAACGAACGGTGCGAACTTCCCGTAGGAGGACCTCCTGTCGCTCCTTGGACAGGGTGATCTTGGAACGTTGTGTGTCTATTTCCACACCCAGGTGGACGATGGTGCGGGCAGGAGACAGGCTGCTCTTTTTGAAGTTCACCAGAAAACCATGGGCCTGCAGGTAGTGAATTGTGGTCTGCAGGTCTCTCCCTGCTTGTTCAGAGAGGACGCACGCAGTAAGATGTCGTCCAAATATGGGTACAGGTGGATTCCCTGTGCCCTCAGGTTGGCGATTAGGGTGACCAGGACCTTGGTGAAGACCCTTGGTGCTGAGGCCAGACCAAATGGAAGGGCCCTGAACTGGAAGTGTTGATCCCCGAATGCAAAGCGGAGGTATTGTCTGCTGTCCTCGTGGATCATGATGTGCATATACGCATCGGAGAGATCGAGTGAGGCTAGAAAGTCTCCTGGTTGGAGCGCCTCCCTTATGGATGTAAGCGTCTCCATCCGGAACTTTCTGTATGTGATGTGTCTGTTGGTGTATTTTAGGTCCAGGATGGACCTCTGGCTGCCATCCTTCTTTGGTACTGTGAAGAAGAAGGAGTACACGCCTAAGAAGCGCTGAGAGGGTGGTACCTCTTCTATGGCTGCTATGTGTCTTAGGTGAGATATGGCTGTCGTCAGGTCTCTCGCCTTCTTTGGGTCTTTGGGTATTGGGGCTGGGAGAAATCTGCCCCTTGGCCTTGAGTCGAACTCGATTTTGTACCCGTGGGTGATTGTTGAGACGACCCACCTGTCCGTTGTCGAGTTCGACCAAAGCTGCAGGAACAGACTGAGGCGGCCGCCCACTGGGGGCGACCCCGAGTCAGGATTGTTGTCGCGAGCCTCCACGCTGGGCGTTGGAGCCTCCCCTTCTGCTGTTGTTGGGCTGCGGTCCAGTGTTCTGTCTGATGACGTAGTTTGGCTTAACCCATGGTGGGCGAAAGGAGTTGTAGTTTCGCTGCTTCCCGAATCCCCGAAAGGAACGAAAGGGACGAGAAGTCTGAAAGGGTCGTCTGCCGCTCTTCTTGTCTGGCTTCTTGAGTGTGGAGGGCATGGCCAACTTTTTGTCCTTTGTCTCGACTAGGATACCTTTTAGGGCCTCTTCCCCAAACAGTTTAAGGCCCTTAAAGGCCGCTGAGGCCAATGCTGCCCTGGTAGGAGTATCCACCTGCCAGTGCTTTAGCCAGACTGATCTCCTGGCCAGCGTGAGGGCCCCGATCGCACGGGCGGAAAAAATCATGGCGTCCTGTGCCGCGTCGGCTATGAAGAAGAAGGTACGCAGGAATCTAAGCAGAGACTTGTGCAGCACGTTTGGATCGAGCTCCTGGATCTCCATGAGCTCTTGCAGCCACACTATCGCCGCTCTGGAAAAAAGCGATATTGCCAGCGTGGATCTGACCCCGCATGCCGCGGAGTCGTGGGCCTTCTTGATGGCTGCGTCGGTTCTTTTTTCGTCTGGGTCCCGGAGAGAGCCCTCTCCTTCCTTAGGAGCCAGACAATTGGAGACGAGGGACGCAACAGGATTGTCGACCACTGGGGGCTTTAGGAGGTCCAGAAAGCGTTGAGTGGTGTTGTAATATTTCTGAGCCACAGTGGTGCCCCGCCTTCCCATTGAGGGTTTTTCCCATTCGTCAGTTACCAGGGACCAGAAGGCCTCTGGGAAGGGAAGCTCCGGCTTCTTTGGGCGTGAGGTGCGCATCACTGCAGCGACCTTCTCGTTGGACGACGATGTCGATGGAGCTTGGTCTGTGTCTGTAGGAGTAATTTCTAGTGTTGCCATCACCCTAGTAAGGAGGGGAACATACCACTCTCCTTGGAAAAGGCGATCCGATTGGTCCTGGTCTGCAAACTCGGAATCAGAGATTTCTCCTTCTTCCTTGTCGGTTAGGATTACATCGTCGTGGGTCCCAGACGCCCTGACGACGTCGGTGAGGGCGCGCTCCTCATCCGAGGGAGGTAGGGACTCTGCAGAAGAGTGGGTGGAGGGAGGATCCTTCCTCTTCTTGGCCAGGACATCTGTGCCTCTTAATGGGTCCCTAGGGCCCTTGGACGCGGACTTAGCTTTTGCCTTGCCCGGTCCTGCTGGCTGCTGGGACTGCGCGTTGTTCGCCTGGTCCTTAGGGGGAACCCCGAGGTTGAGGCGCTCGTGCCAGGCTCTTCTGACGAATCCTCGTCTGAGAGCAATGCCTTTGAGAGTAGCTGTAGGGCTGCCTTAATGGCGCCCTTACGCTTTCTACGACCCCCCCGCTGTGTGGGTCTAGCTCCCCTGGCCTTGGGTGGGTGAGCGGCCAACCCCTCGATGTCGGACTCTTCCCCGCTAGAGTGATCGTAAAACACTGGGATGCCATGGTGGTTTTGGCTGGTATGGCCCGTGGGTGCCTGGAGAGGCGGGGCCTGAAGGACTGGGGCCTGGTAGGGCTGTGCCTGAAAACCCACCGCCTGCATAGGCTGAGGCTGGACCACTGGTGGGAGGAAAACCTGATTTTGGTTACCCAAGCCCAGGGTCTGGTTCACCGGCCCCTGTGGCGGCAGGGCCTGGTAAACCAACGGTTGCTGCGCCTGGATAGGTACTGCCTGCTGAGGCATTGGTTGGAGCACCAAGGGCAGCTGGTGTTGCTGGGGTGGCACCTGGGCAGGCAAGGTCGGGAGGAGTGGAGGTTGGGAGGCCAGGGCCTGTGGGGGGGGGGGTGCTTGAGGAGTTGGGGCCTGTAAGGCCTGCTCCTCCATGCCCAGGCTTTGTGGTGGTTGGCTCGGTTGGGGTAGGGCCTGGCTGCTTCCTGGAGTGGGGTCAGACAGCGAATGGGGTTCCCCATGCGGTGTGCCCCCCTCCCCCGAGGCAGCTGCGGCGGTTGCTTGGGGCCCGGTGGATGGTGAGGGCTCCGCATGGGAGCGCGAGTCCTCGCTCTCCCCTTCCCCCTCCTGCGCTCCGTTTGGCCTCCAGGGGGGTAGAATACGTGCCGTCCCCAAAAGCAGGGAGGGCACGATGCGTGGGGGAAGGGGCAGTTCGTCCCCGCTCCCCCCAAGGGCCCCTTGTACCTTCCTAGGGGCTCCTGCCCCTGGCCAGTCCTGGCAGCAGGCACCTGGCGCGTGCCAAGCACTCCATAGGGCCGGAGGTTCCATCGCGGTCCCACTGGAGGCATCGGAGGCCAGCTTCTTCCTGGGCTGTGCTGGCCTCTTCCGTGGCTTGGCTGCTGCTTGGCCATCGGAGGCTTTCCCAGTCACGATGGCCTGGTGTGCCTTCCGGGCCGCGTCCCTCTGAGGGACGCCCACATGGGAGCCGGCAGCGGCAGCAATGGCGACCGCGGCTCCCTCAGCAGCGCTCTCCGCGTCCTCGGAGTGGCCGCGGTCGAGAATCGCATCCCCGGCCACTCCGGAGTCCTTCCCCGCCTGCTGGGGAATCTCCTGGGCCTGCATGGCCTCGGAGAAAAGAAAACAGTAAGGAGAGAGGTGGGAGGGGGGAAGAGAGAGAGGAGGAGCAGGCTGGAGCCGACTGAGCAGCCGCACGGAGAGAGGAGAGGATTTTTTTTTTTTTAAATAGGCGGGAAGTTCAAAAGGAGAAAGGCAAGGGCTGAAAAGCAGCAATGCCTGGAGAAGGAAAAAGGTAGGTAAAGGAACAAGAAAGTAAAAAGAATAAAGGTGGAGATAGAAATTCCAGACGGAGGAGATTTCTCAGCTACCTACTGGGCGAAGCAGGAAGTTAGAACTGGCCTCGTGGCTCCAGGATGGAGGAGATGAAGACAAAGAAATTTGAATATGAAGAGGCTTAATGTAACTTCCTGCTACACCTGGGCGGTGACTGACGAAACCCAGATGTAAAGGAACCGCATCACCCCTCCCTCAGAGAATGAGTCCATATGCAGTCTGTGAAGCAACTGCATGACTGCTGCAACAAACTATGTGTCATCTGGAAAGGACCATGAAAATTTCAAACAAAAAACAACTACAACTAAGGGGTGGGGACAAGTTTGTTTCAAAACTGTTAGCACTACAAGGTTTTGCATGATAAATCTGTAGACTGGATACAGAGAACATTCCTAAAGCAACAGAGGAATAGACTTCAGCAGCTATTTCTGCCCAGGCAAAATGGGAATTTAGCATATTAAAAGTGAGTATGAAAGGTAAATCAAAGGCAGGGGAAAAGACAAAGAGTCCTGGTGGGCAACTATGACTCTCCAGATGTTACCGGATTACAGCTTCCATAATCCCTCATTATTGGCTATCTTGGCTAGGACTGATGGGAACTATCACCCACTAGCACATGAAACACAACACTTCTTTGTCACAACTACAAATCTACTGGTTTTATCATTTTCTCCAAGGGAGATATTACATAAAAGAGGAGTGTTTACAAGAGCCTTCTTCTTTCAGGGATTATTAATTGATCGTTCCCCTTCTCTTTAAAGATGGTTTCAAAAGGCACTATGAAAGCTAGCTGAAGCTGAACTTTGCTTTCTGCAACGTTTCTTATCAATGCTGCTGTTTGACAGCTTCCTCTACAATTCCTTTGCCATAGCATGAGTTTGCACATTACATGAATCATATAATTACAGTTATCACTGGGTGACCTAAATGTGTTAAGTTGCTATCATCAGTAATCACATGACCTGCCATCATGGATACTTGTCTTAGATGCTTAAAATCTATTTTCAGCTTTCTCTCAAAAAATAGTAACATACAATTAAAATAGAAGTACATGTTGCTATAATATTAATCCCAGAGGAAACATTAATTTTAAGTTACATATAAAAAGAATACTTCAGTTTCTCCATTTCAGAAGGGCTCTTTATAATAAACCAAGCAGAGGTAAAATCTGCTTATCACTGACTTCCTCTAGATTCAAGAAGTTAGTGATTGATTAATTCAACAAAATTTGAGTAAGTAACACACCTTGGGCTTGGATATCTATGATGGATTTAAAGCAAGGGCAGGAATCATGCAGCCTTCCAGATATTATTGGACTACGCATATCAGCAGGTTCAGCCAGCACAGTCAATGATGAAGAATACTGGGAGTTGTAGTCCAACACCATCTGGAGTGCAGCATTATTCCCACCCTTGATTTAAAGAAAATCAGGTACCCCTCACTGTTGCTTCTGGGATTCTATTCCAAAAAAGCACACACTTTCAGCTCCCTTGCATCATTTTTCAACTTTGTGCTCACCTGCTTCCAAATTCCACTGCAGGAAAATGTAATGAGCATACTAGGAATGTCTGTTTCCCAAACAAGAAGAGTAAACAAAGGCACATCTGCATGCTTCATAAGGTTAGAATTACACCCAGAGACTGTGGCGGGAATAACTTTGGCATCATGCATGTGTGGAACCAGTTGGACATTTTTGTCTGATAGTGAATGTCCAAATGAGCCAGAACTTGGATTATTAGGCATCTAGCTCATGTAGTGAAGCTCTCTATGTGTAGAAGAGGCTCCCTCCTTCAGAACTGTCTTTTACCCTGGCAAAGCAACACCTTACCTTCTGAAGAAGAGCATTTGCATCCTTCCCAAGCAAGCTGTAAAAGCACAATTTCTCCCACAAAGTATGGGGGGTGCACTCCCACATTTGAGCCTGGCAGAATTTCAAATCTTGCCCCACAGTGCCTCACTCAGGGAAGAACGCAAAATGTCTTCAAGGAGCAAGGTACACAGAATAATGTCTGAGATGGTGCCAGGCTCAGCTGTAGAAGTACAGTTGTTGCTTTGCCACAGTGGGGGAGAGCTTATGAAATGTTTTCCTGTCACTGCAGGGTCATGGCAGTATTCCTGTGCTCCTATGGTTAAGTCTAAATGGGAGATGATCTCAGAACTTGTCTCAGTGCCTCATTCACTGACAAAGGATGTTTGCATTCTTCCTCACAGACTGAGCCATTGGGGTGACATCTGAAAACGTATCAGCTGCTTTCTGGGAGCACTGTCACTGTTATTTTTCTGCAATAGGAACAACTGTTTTTAAAACCATTTCTTCTTACCTTGACAAACAAAGTGACAAGGATGGCACTCCTAGGAAGTAGAGAAACCAAGGGTGGTTCTCTTGGTCAACAGTGGGGAAGTGATTGAAGTTGGGTGTGAAAGTGAGTGAAAAGGACCCCAGTTGCCCCTCCTGCTGATCTGCTATGTGAGGTAAAGGTCTCACCATTCTTGGGAGAATGAGTCAAGTTAATCAATAAGGAGGAAAACAAATAATCATTAGCAGGGATGTTTAACTGTTAGTAGCATACTGTGTTAGTGAGCCTTTGGGTAGTGCTCTTATACCCTGTCCTATATTTCTATATTTATTTGTCTATATTTCTGCCACAGCAGGTCAAAATGAATGCAAGAAATTTACAGCCTGAGATCATATATCAGGATCGCGTAGCACAAGTCTCTGCATGTGGAATTACACATAAACTGAATGGCCATGTTGTGTAACTGTACGCACATCAAAATATGCAACACACATACTTGTGTGTATATGTATATGTATATATATATGTGTGTGTGTGTGTGTGTGTGTGTATATATATATATATATATATAATATATGATCAAATGTGTATGCACAACTCTGCTTCCGCAACATGGAACTGAATGTGGACAATCTCCCCAAACACCACAGGCTCTCCTCTTCAAAACGTTCACCTTTCATATGATCTAAGGTGACTAGACCATTCATGTCATTCAGAAGTTTGTGATGTAAAGCCTTAAATGAGAGAATTTAATTTAGCATAAATTGTAATAAACTCAGGAACGGGTGAGGCTAGCATATGTCTTTTTTTATGTGTTGATTCAAACCCACTTTCTACTCCTGAACAGGACTACAGAATCTTTATAAAAACAAGTTGGATCTGGTGAGGTCAGGGGATTTAGGGGAGAATGTTGTCAACAGCAATGTGCTTTATCACAACTGTGCTTTACCACAATACAAAATATTTCATTACAGGGAATAAGGTTTTTGGAGTTGGTATTTTTATTATCAGGCACTTTCTGCAGGAATGTTTAGACTTGCCTCCCAGAACAGTGACTATTCAGCTGAAATTTGTATTTTGCAGAATGACAAGAGTGTCTCTCGTATAACACCTGTCTCTCACTTAAAGAAATGCAGTGGGTAGTGTGGAAAGTTTACAGCAAGTTAATAAAATAGATATAGTATAAGGGCAATCAGACCATTCATCTGGCCAGTATAACATAGTGTCACTTAACAGTTCACAATGTACAGCTTTAGATGGGGGATATGATTTAACATAGATCATCACAGGCTCAGGAATATATATATTCTAATGCCTAACATGGTAACCTAAGCAATCAGTTACCTGAGTAAAGGCATGTCTCTTTATCAATGCAGCTAGGTCAGCAGCAGCACAAATATGCTCTCACATCTTGCCAACACAGTATCAGATTATGATGAACAGTGAATACAGAGAAATACAAAGTACATATGAGAATACCACAGGCTATAGGCAAGAACAAGGGAAGTGAGATGAAATAGAATGTATCAAAAGCATGGGGTGGCTCCTCTGCATCACCATTTCTCATTGACAGTGGACAGCAGAGTGAGCAACTTGAAGCTCACAGTGGCTGTTTCTCTGAAAGCAGGATAGGAGCAACATTCTCCCTACCTACATCTAAGGAGTTGTCTGATGAAAAAACTCCTCATGGAATTCAGGAGGAATATCTTTTGTTCCAACAAGATCCCATCGTGATTCACTATATTCAGAAAGAGGGGGCCAAAAACTCCATTTACTGCCTTCATGGCCTTCATGGCTTCTCCCAAGATTTTTTTTAAATGCGTAGGAAATGCGCATTCCTGCTTGATAGGACAACTGAATTGCATTGCAGTGCATTCCCAGATAAGAGTGAAAGTGGAAACCTGACAGATCGGATGTGCACAGGGGACGGGCTTGCCGGCAACGAAGTGGCTAGAAGCATCATTTTGGAATTTCACAGTATCAATTGTGTACTTTTTCGCTGCATTGAGGTGACCAAACAGCTTTTAAAAGGGAAGATTGCATTTGTGCACTTTACAGTAAAAAAAAAAAAATACTGTGCAGTGGCAGCAACTTGTGGAGAATAATAAAGCAAGTCATTTACTCCTGGCCACCATCTTGATTCGCAGGCATGGTGGCATGTGAACTTCAATAGCTTTGCAAACCAGCAATTTTTCAAACAAAAAACAAACAAACATGGAGACAAACAAATGCTGCTGCACATTTGTGTTAATGCACAGCAATTAGCATTGTAGCTTCTGGTCTAGCCAAGCTCCAAATTTGGCAACATTTCAACTCTCACCCCACTGAGCCTCATTCTGCAGAATACAGCAACTAACCTGCTACTCACCAACTGCACATTGAGAACTACTGTCTGAACGGTCTCCAAGACTAAAATTACAATTTATTTATTTAAAACATTTTATTGCCATGCCTCAGCCAAAAAGGCTGAAACAGCAGGTTACATAAGATCAATAACTAACTGTCATTTTCTGGAAGTTTACAATCTGAAAAAACACAACAGAAAAGGTGAAGACTGAGGGGTGAAAAGCTTTTTTCTTGTTGGGTTTTTTAAAGGAGGACTGGTGGAATGCCCCTACTCTTCCTATCTGTACAGCAGCCAGTTGGAACGGTGTTGGGGGTGACAGCTGAGAGAAGCCTGATGCAGCTGGTCTTTCAGAAGGACTAATGGAACGAAATGTGTAACAAGGAAGGGGTGTATGATACTGCAATCTATATTATGCATAACTGCATTAACTATTGATAACGAAAATCATTAAAATGGGCAGAAGGCTTAAACATATCTATATCTATTTTGTGTTATTTTCTATTACTGAAAATGTATTTTCCTTTGTTTAAAAGTATTTTGAGTTTTGATTTAGGGCACAAAGCAAAACTTGAAATACTTTTAGATATAGGATTCCACTGAAATCAAGGAAATCAAACTAGCAGGGAGACTCGGCCCAGCCACATGCACATTTGCTCACTCACTCAATTAGGAAGGGAGAAGGGATGGGGGAGAGGGAGGAGGGTGGGTGGGTGGTGTGCATGTCTCTGAAGTGACCAGAGGGAGCAGGAAGAAGGGACCAGAGGAGGAGAGAGACAGGCTGGGCGGGTGGCATGGCAGCAGCAGGAGGAAGGCAAGGGCAGCAGGAAGGGGCTGTGGCAGTTGCTCTTACTTGGCAGGTTTGGGCTTAGAAGCAATACTTGTAAATGCCTTATACGGAGCGGCTTTAGCCATGTTTAAATATTTGAAGGGATGTCATATTGAGGATGGAGCAAGCTTGTTTTCTGTGGCTCCAGAGACAAGGACACATAGCAATGAACTCAAACTACAGGAAAAGAGATTCCATCTAAACATTAGGAAGAACTTCCTGACAAGTAAGAGTTGTTTGGCAGTGGAATACACTGCCTCAGGGTGTGGTGGAGTCTCCTTCAGAGGTTTTTAAACAGAGGCTGGATGGCCATCTGTCAGGAGTGCTTTGATTGTGTGTTCCTGCAGGGCAGGGGGTTGGCCTGGATGGCCCTTGTGGTCTCTTCCAAATTTATGATTCTATGAAATCCTTATTAAGCCCAGACCCACTGAGGCTGTCATTCTATTAGGGTAGCAGCAGCCCCTTCCTGCTACCCATGCCATCCCACCTGCCCGCCCCAGCTCTCTCTTCCTTGCCTCTCCATCCCACTCCTTACATCAGCCCCAGAGACCCATGCACCACCCTCCCTTTCTCCTCCTGCTTCCCTTTCCCTTCCCCTGTCCCCTCCCCTCCCCTCCCCACTGCCTGAGTAAGTGAGGAAGGGAATGTGCACACACAGTCAGGCTCAGCCACTCTGCCAGTTTGATTTCCTCCCAGCAACCAAAGACCTGACCACTGATTAAGCCTGAATTAACTGAACACAGCTCAAGATGGACACTGGTGTTATCCAAGTCCCTATTAAAAATGGCATAGGGCAGCAGTGAAGGCAGAGGCAAATAATCCACAAATAATCAAATCTGCAAAGGTTAAACCTGCAAATGTGGAGAGCCTACTATACTCCACTTAAACCAGGGATGGGGAAAGTATGGTTAGCATGCTGCAAGCAGTCCCCAGATTATTTGTTTCCCCCTAATTAATTTATTGACATTCCTCAGGCCAATGTCTGACATATGCCAAGGAACAAAATTCCCCAATATATGGACACAAGCAGAGAAAAATAAATCAGAGACCAGTGCTCTGAGGTTATGTATATCAACATGAAATGAAAGCAAAACCACCTACTCACCCAAAATATTATAAAGTGTGAACTGAATGCAATAGTAATTAACTTATATTAATTATGAAAATATTAATTAACTCAGTATGAAGCAATGGATTTAACATTATTTATTATTCTTAACAAATTATTCATTCAACTATAAATGTAAGACCAGCCCAGGGCAGACTTAACTTGGAGGGGAGGGGGACTCTTTTTAGAGAAGTGTAGGGCAAAGAATGCCTGTGTCTGAAGGAAATGCATGTAAATTCTAGAGATGTATGGAGTCTTCAGTGTTGCCTTTACTATCAGATGATACCATAATGCAAATCAAGAGTTGGGCCACATTACCCACATAAAGCATTCCTTGCTCAATTAATCAATGTTTCAACCCTAAAACCTCAGTGGCCCCACATCTCAAGGCCTCAAAGCAATTTTAACACATCAAGGAGTGTGCCCAGTGCAATCTGATCCTCAGTGTAATATATATGAGATTTAAGTTATGTTCTATGCATAAACATTTGTCAAGGTAGCATTAAAATGCCATCTTGGGTAGTGGTATTTTTTTAAAAAAACAGAATGCTGAGAAATCTGTTGCTAAGGGGGGGGGGCTTTTCTTATACACTATCTCCAATATATGTAGAAAGTTCTTAGAATCTTATTTTATGATTGTATAGCACGTAATATAGAAATCCCTCAACCCCTTCTTATTCTGAATTGTTTTACCACATTTCATTTGAACATGCCAGAGGTTAACACAGGAATTATTACGTTCATTTATATTTGAAATCAAGGTTTTCAATTCTATTTTGTTGGCCAACTATGTTCTGTGGCGCTCAGCAGTAGGCATATACAGAAAGTCTCAGGTTCAATCCCAGGGATTTCCAGCTAGGGTTAGGAAAGAATTCTGCTGGAATTCCTGGCAAGCCAACAATGCTGGAACCGATGGGTCAGTGATCAGACACTGCAGAAGGCAGCTTCCTTCTACAGAGCACCATTTGTTTCTACAATTAATTCCTACAATGCACCCAAGCTCAGATGCATTGGCAAACTATGGCTTGATGCTAAATTGGAAGTTAGGAAAGGGGCACACAGAAGCCTGAAGCTCACTCGTGTAATGTCTGCCTTGGGTCCTGCAAAATGAGAAAGGTGCAATGTAAATCAAATAAATAAATAATGTCAAAACTGGCCTCTAACATGTGAAACACACAGTTTCAGCAAGCATAGTTATTAACTCACATAAAATAGAAAAAAAACAGACACGTCCTTTGGGCCTACATAGCTAGGTCCTTCATGAATGTATGTCCAACACATGAACAGCTGGCAGATACAAAGGTGGAAATCACATTCCATTATCAGGTTATGCACATCTAGTTTCCTCTGAATAATAAATACCCCCCCAAAAAATTTTAATTGTTCTAGTACAGCAACTTATGTCCTTGATCAAAAGAAATTCAATTAATTTTCATTTTTAAAAAAGGGTGCACTGTAATTTGACTCTGTACAAAGTATCAAACAGAGCATGAAAACCACGTGTAACCACAAGAGTTGCTCAGTTTAAAATAAAAATAAAGCTAAAGATTTTTCCTGGCATTACAGAGTACTGTATCTACGTTCCTAAGATTTTATATTTATTTCACCAATTTTTTTCTTAGTACTTTATTAGGTACAATTAAGAGTTATATTATTTAACAGAGTGCCTATCTGTTCACTGTTCCTATCTGTAAACTGTTTACTTTCTTTCCTAAAAATAAACAGCTTCAATTATGACCTGTGGGGAACAGTAAAGGATTAGCAATCAACAACAGCTTTGATAAAAACCAGCTATTGCACCTGAGTGTTTAGGTTACCAGAGTGATTTATTGGGACCACATTTTGTCCTGCCTCCAAAAGTTTCCAACTTCAGTGTCTCTACATTCTCCATAATCAATGGTTTAAATACATAAAACATTTAAAGCCAAGCTAAATATGCTTCTTAACATAATCAAAATATTAAAACAAACTGTAAAAACAGACAGAACTGTTTAAAGAATGACAGGTCATGTGGAATGACACTGTTTTAGGTGCTTGCTGGAAGCTCAGAAGAGATGAAACCAACCTAATCTCCCTTGGCAGGATGATGTTCTACAGTCAGGGTGCTGCTACATAGAAATCTCTGTTACATGTGCACACCAACTTAGCTTTGAAAGATATAAGAATGTACAGGAATATTTCAGGCAAGCTCATATCAGAGGTGGATTTTTAGGCATCCTGAACCCCAAACTGTTTAGGACTTTGTAGGTCAAAACCAGCACCTTGAATGGAGCTCAGAAACAAACTGGAAGTCAGTGAAGGTCTTCTAAGACCAGTGCTATATGTTCTCTGAAATAAATGCACACCTGACAACAGTCTGATTGCTGTGTTTTCCATTAGCTACCTCTTCCAAACACTTTTCAAGGGCAGTCCTATATAGAGGGCATTATAGCAGTCTAATTGAAAGTAACTAAGGCATGACCCACTGTGACCAGATTTGCTCTTCCCAGGAAAAAGCACAGCTGGCATATCAGCCAAAGCTGGGCAAAGGCACTCTAGGTCACCACAGCCACCTAGCCTTCCAGCAATAGTGTTGGGTCCAAGAGCAGCCCCAAGCTATGAAACTGATCTTTCAGAGAATGTGCAAACCCATCTAGAACAGACTATGATCCCAACCCTAAGCCAGCTTTCCAACTGACCAAAAGGACTTCTTTCTTATCTGCATTACGCCTTAGTTTATTCATCTACATCCTTCACTGCATCCAGATAATGTTCAAGATTTCTACAGCCTCCTTGGTATCAGTAGTAAAAGAGAGACAGAGCTGGGTGTCATCTTCCTCAGAAGCTTCATGTAGATGTTAAAAAGCACAGGGGAGAAAATTAAGGCCTGTGGTATCCCACAGGCCAATGGCCAATAATGTTAAGGCTATGAAGTGCTAAGTGCTACAAAAATTCTTCCAAAAGAACAAGCTCACACTGTAAAGGTTACATAGCACATTTTGTTCCCTATGACATCAAGAAATTGGTGGATGGATTATGTTGCAAGGCCTGGGGAATGGTTGTTTACCTTACAGGAGGTAGTACATGACCAACTGACACCTAAAAGTTTGACTTCTATCACATTTGTTAGCTCATGGGGTTTTCCTAGCATATGAACTCTGCAGTAGTGACTTGGCAGCCCTGACAAGCTATATTAGAACATACAAGCTCAGGGCTCCCAATCTCTCCAGATTCTGGTCTGTCAGAAATGCATTTCTTTCCCTAAATAAATATGGATCTTTGTTTCACCAGGCCTGGTCTTCTAATTTCTCCTAGAGTTACAAAGGAAAGAAAATCCCTTCACACTTACTTGCACTATCTAGTCATCATCATATCTCTCTCTCTCTCTCTCTCTCTCTCTCTCACTCACTCACACACACATACACACACAGAGGTGAACAAAAGAGATGCTCATCAAATCTGCAGATTATACCAAAATGGGGCAGTATTACCTCAGAAGACAGAATTTAGATTCATGGTAACCACAACAGACTGGAGAACTGGCCCAAATCTAACAACGTGAATTTGAACAAGAATCAATGTAAGGTTCTGCATTTGTTGTTATGTGTCTTCTAGTTGACTCCTACTTGACCAAACCCTCTCATAGGGAATTTTTGGCAAGACTTATTTAGAGGTTTGCTACTGCCTTCACCTTAGGCTCTAAAAGCCCCTAAAAAGCCCAAGGTCATCTAATTTCTATGGCTAAGGGCTTGTCCACACACCAGGGGCAAAACTCTGAATGGACTCCCAGAATGTTTTGCGCTGAAGACATCCTGGAGCAGCCCGTTACCTGTCACACCGCGGGGACATCAGGTAGATTGTCTACATGTGTCCTCACAACCACATGTTACTTGAGTCCACCACCACTGCCTTTCTCCATCAGCTCCCTGGCAGAGCCAGGACAGCACCCTTCTGCTCATCCTGCCCAGTAACTAGTTGGCAGACAGATACTGACTCCGGTATTGGAGGGAGTATTTGTATACTCATCATGACTATACTCATCCACTGCTAGTTTTCCCTCCCATGAATCTGTCAATCAATCCTCTTTTAAAATTGTCCCAAGTTGACAGCCATTATCACTTCTTGTGATAGTAAATTCCAGTTTTTAACAACACTTTGTCTGTAAACAGTTACTTCCTTTAACAACTTATCCTGAACCTCCCAACATTCAGCTTTGTGGGGTAGCCCTAGATTCTAGTATTATGAGAGAGGAAGTAAAGTGTTTCCCATCCACCTTCTCCACAACTTACACAGTTTTATGTGTGTGTATGTGTGTTCAAGTCACCCATTCACTTATGGTGACCCCATGAATTTCATAGGGTTTTCTTAGGCCAGGAATATTCAGAGGTGATTTTGCCAGTTCCTCTGTCAAAAATATAGCCTAGAGCACCTGGTATTCACTGGCAATCTCCCACCCAAGTGCTACCCACGGCTGACCTTGCTTAGCTTCCAAGATCAGACAGGATCTGGTATCTTCATGCTATTTAGGCTTACAGTTTTATACAGCTCTGTAATGTCTGCTCTTAAGGCCCTTTCACACTAAACAATTATAGCATTATGATAACACTTTACCATGACAGTAATTTATGGAATTTGGGAATTTGCAATTTAGGGATAGGTATAGCCAGCGTGGTGTAGTGGTCTGAGCATTGGGCTACAACTCTGGAGAACAGGGTTTGAATCCCCACTCAGCCATCAAAGCCTACTGGGTAACCTTAGGCAAGTCACACTCTCTCAGCCTCAGAGGGAGTCAATGACAAACCTCCTCTGAAGAAATCCTACCAAGAAAACCCTTGGTGATGTGATAGGATCGCCTTAAGCGTTGCCATATGACGGAAACGACTTGAAAACACATGACAACAACAACAACATTACAATTCTCAGCCAAACTACAAACCCATAGGATTCCACAGGATGTTGCCACGGCAGTTAAAAGGAATCACAGCACTTTAACAAGGGTTCTTATTCTCCTTTTTTCTAAGCTAAACAGCCCCAGATGTTTCCTCACAGACAGGTTTCTTTGAACATTTAATATTTTTGGTTGCCCTTTTCTAACAATAGCCTGTTAGATTTAAAACCTAGAAAGAGTGGATTTCATGTGCCCCTCCCCTCCTTTTTACAGGCCCTGCCACTGAATTTTGGTGCTTTTGTGCCAGCAAAAAGGAGCCATTTCCCTACAAGAACAAGTTACTTCACTGCCATATTTCAGCAACACAATAGGTAAAGAGCAAACATGCTGCTATGGAACAAATGCACCTTGTTTTCCAGCTGGATCATGTTCTTGTGGAACCGTTATTCAACTGCAAAACAATACATTAATTCTTTGCACATCTTGTTTGAAGGGGAAATCTTTGCATTCTACTACTGCAGCCAAACTGCCAAAATCAGACAGCAAGGCAAGTTGTTTTTAAAGGGAAAATGTACTCTTTTGACAATGCTGAAATTTGGAGATGGCATGGTACTAGCAATGGGCTAAATGCAAGCAGTGTGTTCCACCACCCTTGAAGTTGCCCACCCCTAAAATAGGGTGTACCCTTGGGGCAAGCAAGTGAAATTTTTCATGACCTTGTGAATGGTTTGGACTTATTTTCAAGACTGTTTATGTTATAGAATCATAGAATCAAGGAGTTGCAAGAGACCACAAGGGCCATCCAGTCCAACCCCCTGCCATGCAGGAATACAGAATCAAATCAAAGCCCTCCAATGGAACAGAAAAGATAAAAACATATACAGATATACATACAAGACATGTAAAATTAACTTCAGATTGTTTAAGCCAGAGGTTTATACCAGCAGTATAGAAGTTAATGCAAGCACCACCTAGGTGACAGGGACACCTGTAGTTCCAATTCCTGCATCAGATACAAGCATTTCCTCACAAAGTAATGAAGTAAACACTTTTCTTTAAAATGTTTTTTTTTAAACAAATACTGTAACAGAAGAAAGTTCTAAGAGTCTGAAAAGTAGTTAAGCGTGCTCAAGGTAGATGGGGCACAACAATTACAAGAGCACAAATATGCTGAAGGGACAGCAGAGGGAGTAAAAGCGAAACACAGGAACCACCAGGAAGCTTGCTATAAATGAAACATTACAGCATTATTACTCTGTGGTACTCACCATCTCTTTAGCTATTTCCACAGCTTCCTGAAGCCCATAGAGCCTGCCACAGACCAGGTAAATCCCATTGGCCCAGAGAATACAGCCCTCATGGACCCAAAATTCATTGCTGTCAAGAGGTAGTTCAGGAATTTGTAACTCCAACTCAGGACCACCTTCAGAAGTGGGGATGGGGGGTTTAGAGTCTGAAGGAGTTTTCTCACTCACACTGCCACCCTCAGTGGTTGCTTTTTTACAAGCAGCACCTCTTGAAAGTGACCGAGAAGCCCCAGCACAGTCCTCAGAGCGGTGGCGTCTTTTAAAGCGAGGGTGGGCAGCCAGGCTTCTCTGCTCCTTTTGTTGCTGCTGCTGCTCTTCTTCCTCCTCTGTATCAGTCTTGGAACCATTAGAAGCACTTTTATGCCGTACCTTGACCTTATTCTGCATTTCTGTGGCCCTCTTAGGAGGGGGGTTCTTGGGCAGCGTAGCTGCATAATCTTGTGGATAGAAAGGTCCAAAGAGGTCACCCATGTTACGATAGCTGGCCCACTTGCCACACAGGCAGCAAACCAAGTGGCCCATGACAGAAGATTCTGTTACTACAGGACCCTGTAGCATGAAGGAGGAAGTAGGCAGTACTTTGCTCTCAGCATTGCTCATAGGAGGTGGTGTTGATGACCTCTGCCCCTTTCGGCCCCTCACCAGCTTATTCTGCTCCTCTTCCTCTGCATTAATTATTGTGCACACAGCACCCATCTCACACTTGTTTACCACATGAATATAAGGGAAAAAAGACTTATTCTTGGTATCAGTTTTATCAAGAGACTGGGTGGCATACTTCAGTTTGATCTCTGGTTCCTGAGGCTCCACAATTGGAGCAGCTCGCCTTGGTTTCCGTTTTCGTGGTTGGGTTGTAGCTTTCCTCCTTTCTCTTCGTTGTCTCTTAGGCTTAGGTTCTCCGCCTACTGGTTCCTCTGCTGGCGGTAATGCTTCTGGTACTGATGGAAGTGGCGGAGGCAGGGGTGGTGGCTGTTTCTTCTGTTTGTTCACACTACCAATAGGCCTCCCTTTCTTTTTACCAGAAGGAAAATATCCCTTTGGAGGAAAGGTTTCTGGCTTAGGTGTCACAATAATTGCATTTCCATCTTTTTCCTCAGATTTTGCATTTGCTTCAGGAGTCAAGATGTTAGATGGGGAGACAGTTTTTGATTCAGAAAAGCCTAAAGATCCTGTTCCACTTAAAGTTCCATCTGTTCTTCCTTGACCAACAGATTTTTGTGAAGATGCTGGAATCACAGAAGGCACTGAGCCCTCCCTGCCAATACTGGAAAGTTCAGATGTCTCCTTTTTCACTATCTCATCTCCTTCCCCATGCCATTCTTCAGATGATATTGTCAGAGAGATTTCACTGGTCAGCTCTTGGCTCTCTTGATCTAATACAATTTCTTCTTTTATAGTTTCTGCTTCTATCCCATGATTAGCCACATTCCCACCCTCTGGTGGGACACTCTTCAAGGCCAGAATGTCATCGAGAGTGACAGCATCTGCACCAGCTTCAGCACTGTTTGAGGAAGCACTTCTCCTAACATTGGGAGATGTGATTTTCTGAACAATTGCTTCTAATTTTAATCCACGACCCTTCCGTGGAGGCAGAATTTTTGTTTTAGCTGGACTTGTAAGGGAAACAGCAGAGCAGTTTCTACTGTCAGGACTTGGAAGGTTTCTAGAGGATTCGCCTTTAGAGAGTGACTTGCCAACATCTTGGTTTGGTGAACAGCGGGCATAAGAGTTGAGGGTTTTATCGGCTCCATCTTTTGATGTGGTGAGCAGGCGTGTCTTGTCTTCGGTGCCACTGTTCTTCATTTCCTGCAACTGTCTCTTGCTGGGAATAGGAGATATGAAAGAACGGACCCTCCTTCTCATGATTAAAGGATTCTGAGGAGACTGGTCTTCTTGGCCAGGGATCCGAACCAGAGTGTTGCCAGATTTAAGTACATCTCCTGCATCGTCACGTCTGTGTGCATCACTGTCTTGAGGACCAAATCTCTTCTGACTGGCTGCCCCTAGAGACCCACTGTTCTTCCCAGCAGCCACTTGGCGGGAAAGATCCCAACCTGATTCATGTTGCTGAATCTTCTGATTCATATGCTTAATTTCACCACACTTATTCTGAAGAGAACCATCATTTCCCAACAAACAACGACTGGCTTCTTGGCTTCCAGCATCATGGTAAGAACCAGAATGGAGATACATCATTCCATCCTTGTCATTTTTCAAAGGACTCCTTACTCTGTCCATGAATTGCTGCTGCCTTGGGCTCTTTCTAGCTGTTTCCTGCCTATGTTGAGCTGCTGCAATCACACCCTGGGCAGAACTGCTGTTCCAATCTTTGTATTCTTCCTGCTGTTGTTGATATAGCTGCCTTTTGTAGTGGTACTGGGAATTCAAACTCTGGTTAGGATCACCATAAGCATGAGATCGAGTATTAGTGTGATATGCTGCAGCCAAAGAAGAGCTTTCAGAATTTGATGGGAAAGGAGAGTGCAAGGACCCACGGTTGACCCTGTCAGAAAGCACCATGTGTGGATTCATATGATGAAGATCCGTCCCTGGACCTCTGCTTCTGCCAGGAGACATCTTCAATTTATCTGCCAAATCATGAAACTGAGAGGGGGATTTACCTCTCATTCCCTCACGGCTATTGCCCATTCTGCCAGGTCCACGCCTCAGCTGCGCTGATCGGCTATCCTGTTGTAGCATATAGTCAGCAGAATCAAGTGCTGCAGCTCCAGGGCTAGCATTCCCTCGGTAAGACTCATGCTTAAAACTGGCAAGATGACAATGGTCTCCTGATTTTTTGTTATTGATGCTGGCAGAGGTTTTAGACTGTTCAAAATCCTCTTCTTTGATCTGCCCACTATGAGATTTCAACTTTGCTTCCATGGCAACCAGACCACCAGGGAGGATGACTGACTGTCCTAAACCAGGGGTTAGACGATCACTCCTTCCAGTCCTGCCATCAGTACCCATGTGTCCTACAGAGTGAAGCCCTGGATCTCTAGCAATCTGCCTCAAAGGTGATATATCACAAATAACTGATCTCCTTTCAGAAAGTCCTCCTCCTTCATGAGCTGAAGACTGAGATTCTATCTCAAACTTTCTAGGCATGGGATAGTCAGCCAGATTTATCTGTTTCATCTCAGGAGCTGTGCCACTTGACTTTCTATCCCAGTGGCCCCAGTGTGGATTTTCCAAAAGAGAGCCAATGCTTTTGTTTAAAAGACCCCTACTACTTAATTCATTGGCTTGATTGATCAGAACATTAGGTCTCATAGCACTTTCCACATTTGCAGCCATTCCATGATGATCTTGTGCATTTCTAGAATATCTTCTATCAGGGTGATGGTGATAGCCTTGCAAGACTTCCTGCAACAGACTAGGAAATTTCTCATTTCTGCCCTTTCGTTCACTATGTCCTGGAAAATCGCCTTTATCCTGACTTGAAGGGTACTGAGGGAAGTTCCCAGCATTTCTCTGCACACTAACGCCTATATTGTCTTTGTAGCTATACCTCAAACTACCAGGTGATTTGGAAGGCTCTGTTCTGCTGGGAAAGCTGGAGCCAATGACAGCATGGGCTATCTGGCTATTTCCATCTCCATTGTGATTAGTACTGCTGTCCCCACTTTTATTCCCTTTACTCCCTCCTTGCGACTCTTGCTGTGATCCTGTAAGAGTGGTCTCCTTCATCACGCTGGCAGAAGGTGGTGCTTGAGTACCACCAGAAGCATCATCTTGTTGGGGTTTATCCTGTCCACTTGACTTTTCTATTCTTCCTGTCATAGCTTCTCGGGAGACTATCACGCCAACTGTCTTTTCATTGACCTTTGGAGGAGTCTCCACAGCAACTAAGGCCTCCTTTTCATCAGGCGGAGAGACTTCCTCCTCATCTACAGGGCTGGTGCTCTGTTTTGGGGGCTCATTTTGAGATGCTTGTGCTGGTGATGAATGAGATCTCTCTAGGTTGCCCCCCTTGTAGGTGGTGTCTGAACTGGTGCTCTGACCACTCAACTGTCTCACCCTCTCGCCTTGATCCTCTGAGCTACTGGAGCAGCCACCATCAATGGACTCTGCCAGAGGAGACTTAAGTTGTTCTTCTGCCTGTGAGGAGCCTTCTGAGTTTGTGCAGCTATCAGCTTTTTTGGATGATGAAGACCTTTTGGAGCCTTTCTTCTGAGGTGCCAAAGCATCTGAGAGTAACATGTGCTGGACTGTATTGGGAAGATTAGCCACTTGACTACTTAGGGCACTTAGACTGCTTAGTCCTGGATCTGTCAATCTTTTTTCTTGCAATCCTTCAAGCCCAAATCCTTTGAAACCTCCACTCTGAGCACTGGGGCTTGGCATCATGGATGGTGTTGGACTAAGCTGCGGCATCATCTGCAAGATGCGGTTTCTAGAGGCTACAGGCATGTTGCTCTGTCCACACTGAAGATTCTCACCGCTTGGCATGAGAGGAGATGGTGTGGAGCTACAACTAGGAGACTGAACCACAGAGGCAGCTGGTGACGGGTTAGATACAGGACTAAAATTCTGATGGAACTGCATGGGTGATCTCACAGGGACATCAGCTTGGCTGTATTGCCCCACTTGACTTTGCAGAGTTAGCTTTGTAGCAGTATTTGAGTACTGCATTACATGCTGTGAGGGAGGCTGCTGCTGCTGCTGCTGCTGTGGTGGCGGTGGCTGCTGTTGCGATTGTTGTGCCTGTCCTTGTGCCTGTTGACCCCCTTGGGCCAACTTTGACTGCTCAAAATTCTTCACTGTCTGCGTCTGAAAGCTGTAATTTGACTGAGTCCCATAACCTTGTGCACTTGAACCCACAGCATGTCCCTCATACTGTGAACCAGCATTCACACTGTAACTACCATCATAGTTTTGTCCAGACTGGCCAAAACGCTGAGGAGAAGGAAACGAGGAAGATGAAGAAGCAGGAGGCTGGTAATGTTGGCTATACTGACCCACTCGTAGCTGATACCCAGAAGCAGATGAAGGTAGAGTTGAGGGACGCTGCATTGGTTGCAAATGTGATGTGCTAGAGGCAGACTGGCTGGAGGCCTGCGACAAAGGTTGATGAGACTGATAGAGCTGCTGCCTCATTTGCTGCACCTGTTGCTGCTGCTGGCTAGAAGTCTGCTGTTGGTACTGAGTACTTCCAGGGGAAAAGGGACCAGTATAATCCTGCTGATAATGAGTCACCCCACTAAGGGATGAGTGTTGTGTTTGAAACTGGTTCACGTGACCCTCATTCCCATACTGATTCCCAAAGCTGCTCCCTTGTGGAGGCCCATAGCTCTGCACTGGTCCAGAGGGCCTGCGCTGAGGGAGCTGCTGTCCTCCAGGTGTCACAGGATCCTTACCAGAGGCCATATAATAGAATTCTCCTGCTTCTTTTCTGAAACCTTGATAGCTCTGATGTCCAGAATTCTCACCAGCCATTGATGCAGAGCTTCCTGTTGCTCCACGACGCCCACTGGTACTGCTTCCTCCACCTCCTCCAAAGCTCTGGAACATCTGAGCCTGCTGGCGGGTGCTAAATTCTTCTAGCCGGGATGCACCATGCACTTCCTGCGCGTAGTTCTGCTGGTTTCCGTGGTAACTGCTTTGCTCCCGAAAGGACTGCATGCTGTTTAGCTGCAGAATGACAGCTCAACAGCGCACCTAATAGAGAGAGAAAGAAAAAAAAAACAATTCAGGTCTACTAGTCATATACCTAGGTAATTTTTAAAAATACATTTTAAAATCAGCTTAGGTTCTGTTAGCTACAATTTCAAATCATAACATCTTCTTAATTGCCCCTTCTGTCATCTGCTACTTGGCCTACTGTTTTTTCTATCTTAGGAATCTGAGAGTAAGGTTTTCTGCACTTCAAGTAAATAGAACACTAGCGTTTCTGTATTTTACAGCACTGTATATGAAGGGGATGTATTTCCCTTTCCCATGTTCCATGCAGGAACTGCCACAACAGCAACCCATTCTCAAAGCAGCATTACTACAGTGTTTACAATGGCAATTTGGGTTTTCGTGAAGAACAACCACATATTTTCACCATATATTTAAATCTGGTTTTAAATTTAGCCTTAAATACATTGTATGCTGCAATATCGCTATTACGAAGTGCACCTCTTACACATGCTTAAAACCACATTTTAGAAGAAAAGTTACTTTCCCAAACTCTACTTAAAACTGTGAGAAATACAATAACCCCCTCCCGTATCTGCAGGGGATATGTTCCCAGACTTATTATGCACATGCAAAGCCACAGATAATACAGAACTCTCTCAAAATTAGCAACTTCCAGCCCAAGAATACCATAAAATGCAACAAATTCCAGTATGTTCAGAATGGTGATATAAAATGGTGATATAAAAACATTTGTTTTCTCAATTCGATTTTCAGGTGCTTTGCAGTATGATGATCTTCTAAATAGTTCTTTAATAAAACTGAGTCTGATTCAAAAACTTTTATCAACGGCGGAGGCATGTGGTGGTGGTGGTGGGGGACTCCTTGCTGAGGCATATGGAAGCAGTCATTTGTGGGCCTGACAAGATGTCATGGGAGGTGTGTTGTCTCCCTGGGGCAAAAATCCGTGATGTGACAGAGAGGCTGACAAGACTGGTCAAGCCTACTGATCATTACCCCTTCCTTTTGGTCCATGTGGGAACCAATGATACTGCAAGGCACAGCTTTCCAAAGATCATTAGAGTATGACGCTCTGGGGAGGAAGCTGAAAGAAATGGATGCACAGGTTGTCATCTCGTCTCTTCTGCCAGTTGAAGGGCGTGGTACAGGAAGGGGGAGGAAAATAGCCGATGTAAACAACTGGCCCCGTAGATGGTGTCATCGAGAACTATTTGGATTCCTGGATCATAGGATGCAGTTCCATGAGGGGGGACTTCTGTCAAGGGATGGGGTGCATCTCACGACAGTTGGCAGAAACGTTTTTGCCAACAGTCTCAAGAATTTGATCAGGAGGGCTTTAAACTGAGTCATATGGGGGAGGGAGACAGTATTCTGGAAGGCAAAAGGGCTGGAGAAAATAATCAAACTGTCATAGAGGGAACAATGCAAACAGTCCAAGGACCCAACAGTGGGAGGCAAAAAAAACCTGCACAGGCAGCAAGTAAAGGGAACACATGGTCTTAGATGTCTCTGTACTAATGCTCAGAGCATGGGAAATAAGCAAGATGAACTTGAACTCCTAGCACAACAAAGCAAATATGATATAATAGGCATTATTGAAACCTGGTGGGATGAGTCATATGATTGGAATGTAGGAATAGAGGGGTATAACCTTTATAAGAGAAATAGGCCAAACAGTAAAGAAGGAAGAGGAATAGCATTATATATCAGGGATATTTACACCAGTGAAGAGATCCATGACATCAATACTGGAAGCCAGGTGGAGAGCATCTGGATAAAAATTAAAGAGGAGGGAAACAACAGGGATGTTATTGTGGGACTCTACTACAGATCCCCAAGACAGACAAAGGAACTGGATGATGCCTTTCTAGAACAGATGACCACACACGCAGAAAGGACAGATGTAGTAGTGATGGGTAACTTCAACTATCTTGATATTTGCTAGAAATCTAACTCAACCAAAACTTCAAGGTCTAGCAAATTCCTTACTTGCCTGGAAGACAATTTCATTGTACAAAAGGTGGAAGAGGCAACAAGGGGGTCAGCTATTTTAGATCTGATCCTAACCAACAGGGATGACCTGGTTAATGGGGTGCAAGTGGTGGGATCCTTAGGTGAAAGTCATCATGTTCTCCTGGAGTTTGTTATACAATGGAAAGGAGAAGCCAGGCATAGTTAGACACGCATCCTAGACTTTTAGGAGAGCTGATTTCAATAAACTCAGGGAAATACTGGGGATGATCCCATGGTCAGGAATACTAAAAGAGAAGGGGCTTCAAGATGGATGGGACTTTCTCAAAAGGGAGATACTGAAGGCACAATTTCAAACAGTACCATTGAGGAAGAAAAATGGGAGGTCTCTCAAGAAACCAGGATGGATGACTAAAGAAATTTCAACAGAGCTACGTTTTAAATGGAACATGTATAGGAAATGGAAAAAGGGAGAAATCACCAAAGAAGAATTCAAACAGATAGCGATCACATGTAGGAGTAAAGTCAGAAAAGCTAAAGCACAGAATGAGCTCGGGCTCCCTAGAGAAGTTAAGAACAATAAAAAGGGGTTTTTTGGGTATGTCTGCAGCAAAAGGAAGAAGAAGGAAATGGTAGGGCCAATACATGTAGAAGATGGCAAAATGCTAACAGGGGACAGAGACAGAGAAAAGGCAGAATTACTCAACACCTTTTTTGCCTCAGTGTTTTCAGAAAAGGAAAAGGGTGAGCAACCTGAGGATAATGGAGCAGAGAACACAATCGAGGAAATCCAGCACAGAGTAAGTAAAGAGGTAGTACAGGAATACCTTCTTAATCTAAATGAATTTAAATCTCCAGGACCGGATGAACTACATCCAAGGATATTAAAAGAGCTGGCAAATGTAATATCAGAGCCATTGGGCAATAATCTTTGAGAACTCCTGGAGAACAGGAGAAGTCCCAGCAGACTGGAGGAGGGCAAACGTTGTCCACATCTTCAAAAAGGGAAAAAAAGAGAATCCCAACAATTATCATCCAGTTAGTTTACATCAATACCAGGGAAGATTCTAGAGCAGATCATTAAACACAGAGTCTGTGAACATTTAGAAGGCAATGCCATAATCACAAAAAGTCAACATGGGTTTCAGAGAAACAAGTCATGCCAGACTAATCTGATCTCTTTTTTTGATAAAATTACCAGCTTGGTAGATGAAGGGAACACTGTGGATATCGCATACCTTGATTTCAGTAAGGCTTTGACAAGGTTCCCCACGACATTCTTGCAAACAAGCTTGTAAAATGTGGGCTAGACAAGTTAACTGTTCAATGGATTTGTAATTGGTTGACCGGCCGAACCCAAAGGGTGCTCAGCAGTGGCTCCTCTTCGTCTTGGAAAGATGTGACCAGTGGGGTGCCACAGGGCTCTGTCCTGGGCCCAGTGCTACTCAACATCTTTATCAATGACTTGGATGAGGGAATTAGGGGCATACTTATCAAATTTGCAGATGACACCAAATTAGGAGGAGTAGCTAATACCCTGGAGGACAGGATCAAAATTCAAAATGACCTGGATAAACTGGAGAACTGGGCCAAAGCTAACAAAATGAAATTCAATATGGAGAAATGTAAGGTACTGCACTTAGGGCGAAAGAATGAAATGCATAGATATAGGATGGGGGAGACCTGGCTGAATGAGACTATGTGTGTTCTCATAGGACTCCTATGAGATAATAATAATAATAATTATTATTATTATTATTATTTATACCCCGCCCGTCTGTTAAAACAATCGGGGCGGCTTACAAAATTAAAATACAATACAGATAAAAATCCCTAAACACCCCCCACCCCCACCCTCCCCCATAAAAAAAATTAAAGAAATGTAAATTAAAAGCAACGGTCTAAAATCACCTTTAAAAACAATAAATACAATAAATAGCCAGCGGACTAAAAGAAGCCAGGATCCCGAGGCCGGGATCTAATTTGGAAAGGCCTGCCGAAAGAGATCCGTCTTTAGTGTTTTTTTAAAGCTACTCAGGCTTGTCATCTGACGGATCTCGTTCGGCAGGTCATTCCACAATTTGGGGGCGATTACCGAAAAGGCCCTCTGGGAGGTTGCAGACAGCCTAGATTTTTGTGGCTGAAGCAAATTCCTCCCAGAGGACCGGAGTGCATGGGGAGGATTGTATGGGAGGAGGCGGTTCCGGAGATAAGTTGGACCCAAGCCATTTAGGGCCTTAAAGGTAATGACCAACACCTTATACTGGGCCCAGAAACTGATAAGCAGCCAGTGGAGAGATCTTAACACTGGAGTTATATGGTCTCTCCGAGATGTTCCCGAGACCACTCTGGCTGCCATATTTTGTACCAACTGAAGTTTCCGGACCAAGCATGAGGGCAGCCCCATGTAGAGCGCATTGCAGAAATCTAGACGAGAGGTTACCAGCGCGTGCACCACAGTCTCAAGGTCCTTTACTTCCAGGAAATGGCGCAGTTGGCGTATCAGCCGAAGCTGATAACAGGCGCTCCTGACTGTCGCATTCACCTGACTCGTCATCTGAAGCGATGAATCAAGGAGCACCCCCAGATCTAGGAGTCCTAGTAGACCACAAGTTGAACGTGAGTCAACAGTATGATGCGGCAGCTAAACCAGACAATGCGATTTTGGGCTGCATCAATAGAAGTATAGTGTCTAGATCAAGGGAAGTAATAGTGCCACTCTATTCTGCCTTGGTCAGGCCTCACCTAGAATACTGTGTCCAGTTCTGGGCACCACAATTCAATAAGGATATTGACAAATTGGAGCGTGTCCAGAGGAGGGTGACTAAAATGGTGAAAGGTCTGGAAACCGTGCCTTATGAGGAAAGACTTGAGGGAACTGGGTATGTTTAGCCTGGAAAAAAGACAGTTAAGGGGTGATATGATAGCCCTGTTTAAGTATTTAACAGAACACGGAGCAATGGATGCAAGCTCCAGGAACAGAGATTCCACCTCCACCTGAACTTTCTGACAGTAAGAGCTGTTAGGCAGTGGAACACACTCCTTTGTAGCATGATGGGGTCTCCTTACTTGGAGGTCTTTAAACAGAGGCTGGATGGCAATCTGTCAGGGATGCTTTGATTGTGATTCCTGTGTGGCAGGGGGTTGGACTGGATGGCCCTTGCGGTCTCTTCCAACTCTACAATTCTATGATCATTTTCAATGAGTGATTACTTATTTGCCACACTTCTGCTTTCCTCCAAGGGACTCAAGTCAGTGGATATGGTTTCTCTTGCTCCATTTTATTCTTGACAACAAGCCTGTCAAGACAGATGAGGCAGAAAAAGACTGAGTAGCCCACAAACACCCAGTGAGCCTTACGGCTGATTAAGAATTTGCCCCACGTTTTCCCAGTCTTAGTAAAGATATTACATCAGGCTGACTCTCACATATTCACTATCATTTTAAAATCTATGGTGGGAAAACCTATGCCTTCCTCCTGTAGAATCTGTGGTAGATAATGTAGGAAAGACCGATCAGACCGAGTTTACTTGTGAAATGTTCCAGAATGACTTAGTTCAATGAGTAATTTAAATAGTGAAAAAAATCCACTTACTCAGGACTTATACTATTGATCTGCTAAACTGTGCATACTGATGTCCTTACAGATAGGAAGGGAGTATAACCATTATCCAAGAACTCTAATAGTGGCCCCACTTCTAATTCTGCACATCACTGCAGATACATTCAGTACGCTAAATCAGGGGGAAGGATTCAATGGCACATTTAGAAAAATCACTACTATTTTCCAACGATGGCGATCCAGTTAAATCATGTCAATCAGAATATTTTCATTCTTATAACTGACTTTACTGCATGAATGCTACCTTTTAATTGTTTCAAGCTTCTATTAATACAAAAGGTATACACTTGAAAACAAATGATCATCTCATGTTGTCATGAGCAAACTGACCCTATAATTTCACCTAAAGAATTGAAAATAAGAGGCAAAACTAACCCACAAAGCTTCTGAATTGCAGCAGACTTCAGATGATCACCTGAGGTGGAGACAAACTTTAGATGCCCTTTAGGTATTTTTCACTAGAGCACAGTAAAAAAATAGGGAGCATGAGAGTAGTACACTGAAATTTATCAAAAGACCCAGGTTGCCTGTCCCTGAATTTCTAAACCATAGTTTTGATTAACAAACAAGAGACAGTAAGCCCCTAGCTCACACATTCTCACTGCCCTCTCCTGCACATCAGAGGTGATTGAAAGTTTACACTTTTATTTTTTTACTAGAGCACTTTCTCATTATGTCCCACAAAGCAATAAAGCAAAAATAATCTGGTTCAAGCAAAACTAAAAGCAAAACCTTTCACTTTGCTCCTCTTCTGCAGAAAGAGGAAGAAGGTTGACATGCAAGCCTGACACTCATGGCTTCATGATCTTCTATGCCCGGCTTTCCTAGCCAGGCATTCTGCCAATGTGTTACTTCCATTATCCCCAGAAAGCACTGCCAATAGCTGTGACAGCACTAGGCTAGGGTAAGTTGATTGAAACTCTGATTTACATCAAGGTAATCACCAGATGTTCTGAAATACCATTGCTATTATCAGTAATACCTGGCTATACTGGCAAGGACTGATTATGAATTTGGACCAAAACATGTGACGAGCTGCAGACTGCTTACCTCTAGTTCTGACTGTGCAAACCATGGTTTGGAATGGCCATAGGTACTGTTCACATCAGGGGTGGGAAACGTGTGGCCCTCCAAAAGTTGATGGTCTGCAACTCCCAGCATTACTCACCATTGGCTATGGTGAGTAATAGCCAATGACTGCGGGAAGTTGCAGTCAACATCATCTGGAGGACCACTAAATTCCCCTCACTGGTTTATGTCATAACCATACCTTGGAACACATGCAGTTGGAAACTGTATGCTGCTTAGTGTTAAAATTCTACTAATCCCTACTGCTTCATATATTGTTGTGTACCTTTAAGTCATTTTTGACTTATGGTGACCCTATAGCAAACCTATCATTGAGTTTTCTTGGCAAGTGATGTTGTTTGAGGAGAGCTGCCTTTTCATAGTGGCAAACCACTGTGCTTGTTTAAAAAAATGTAATGTGTAAAGCAGGCTTGGTCTGGTGTTGTCACACTACCAAAAATCTATCTCACACTGAAAATGCACCAATCAATAATCTCTTTAGTTGTGTGTGTATCTTTAAGGAAATTGGGAAAATGAAAGAGATCTCAGTATCTGATAATCACCTAAACACCCCTCTAATTTAATGATAGCATCAAACACAATGGAAGTGAATACAGTATTACCCTCAGAAGCTTAAGGGATTCACTTGTTCTTTCAAAATTGATGCAATGTTAATCATGCATTGATGTTAATCAAGTTAGATACACTCACCTAAGTGTGGGTCACACATTTCCCACACTAATATGTGAAGAAGTGTACCAATGCTGCTTGATCTTGTAGCAAGGAGTCATACCTAAAATTGCAGTACTTTGTATTGTAATTTATCTTTAGAAACCAGGTATTAAGAACAACTCTAACAGTAAGCCCACCGCACTCCAAATCTATCATTACACAAGATCGGGGGCATAAATGAGAAAGATTTTTAAGGTGTTAGAATGCACTCTGAATGCCTGGAATGAGTTCAAAGCAGGGGTGTTGTGTTCAAAGTACACAAAATAATACTATTACATACGGCACAAGGTAAGAAAGCAACCTGGACAATTAATGTTCTATTAACAGAAAGTATGTTTTCCACAATTTTGGTTGGGTTTTTTGGGGGTGGGAGGAGTATTCTATTCCTTAGCACTGTTAATTACAGTTTAATTGTCTTGTTAATCCACTTATATTCCTTGAAATATGTAAGTCTCACAAATCTAAATGTTTATAGGGGGAAAAGATTTGATTTTTAAAATTTGGCATCTGTATTTCATACATACCTAAAAAGACCCTTATTTCAAATGTCTTTAGACAAAACAGCACCAAACCCTCTCCGTGGATCTTGTCACTATTGCTACTTCACTGCTTTCCGTTTTCATGACAGTCCACTCTGGGTGGTACTGTACTTCAACAGGCAATTTGCATTGCCCCAATTATAAAATTTCAAATTTATGTTTCTCCAGAAATAAATAAAGTCTCCAGCACAATGCACAGACCTCCCAGCACACCTGTGCAGTTCAGCAAGGTGGTAGAGTGAGGTGAGAGAGCAAGGCTGTTTAAGAATTTTGGCATGGCATTTTGAGCACTAAGAAAAAGTGACTGAACTAGTTTTCTTTTAGCTGCTTAGGCTGGGCAAGTGGGGAAAGAGAAAAAAATGGCAGCCTTGGGACTGCTCGAAGGGGAGGAAGAACTTGAATCTTGGGAGTTTGGTGTGGCTGGAAGGTATTTCTTGTCCTTGCCTGGAGGTGGGATGAGCAACTAGAGTCTGCTTTATTCATTTGCCAAGCTTGCTAGAGAGGACATAGTAAGAGATGTGCTTGCTCTACCTGGGAAGCCTGCTGGAGAAGGCAAAGCATAACATAGCTCTTACCAGTTGCTCTTGTATGCTTCTCTGAAGAGGAACTGTCACTGAATGTCAAGTCAGCTCAGCCCAGCCAAGACCCCCTAGGATTAGCAGTTGCTGCCTCTTCTGGCGCCTGTGGAGAGCATCTGCACACTCCTCTAACATGGAAAACATAAGCTGTGGTGTTTCCTGCTTTCAACCTCTTTAAAATGGATGTCAGGTTGAGTAAAACTGTTAATTCTGTGGCTACTCCAGCTCTACTGGAACACATTCCCCCCTAGCCTCCAATGATTCCCTATGGACCAGGCTCCCCACATTGTCTGTTTACATCATAAGTCCAGGAGCAGAACCCCAACAGAAATCCAGACCTCTCTGCAATTCAGAAGCTGTAGCTGGTCAAGAATTGTGCAACCCAGCATTTGCTCCTCTGCACTAAAATGAGTTTGTTTCCAAAGCCAATTCAAGGTGCTACTTTATTGCATTTAAGGTCTTAAGCATATCATGGACCCTGCATATATGAAGAAACACTTTCTCATTTGTTCTTCCCCACCTTTTGAGGATGTGAAGAAGGTAATGCTCCAGCTTCACTCATTTGTTGAAGTATAACCAGTTGGAACATAGGGCTGCAGTTTGGAACTTAAGGCTACAGGCAGTTGTAATTCTGTCAGTGGTGGACGAGGTACTGTTTGATTTAATGTTGTGTGATGTTTTGCACATTTAACAGAAAGACATGCTTTAATAAGCAATTTATTAATGTAAATACTTTGCCTTTATTTACTGATCCATCACTGAAGTACATCCCTGTAAAGGACAGGTAACATGTTACCGTCCATGTTTTAGACTACAGTTCCCATCATTCCCGACCAGTTGCCATGCTGGCTAATGTTTGGGAATTGTAGTCCAAAACATGTAAAAGGACAACAAACCACCTATCATTGTTCTTTCACAAACATTCTCTAATTCTGTTTCCAACCAAGTGAGAACTCTTCTACGCAATACGTAAACAATAAATATGCCAAATACTTACCAATTTAGTATTGCATAACTATTTTAATATTTTCAATGTTGGTTGGTGGTCTCACTCAAAAATAATCTTACTGAAACTATTCTTTATATTCATGATTACACGTTTTTTAGTTTGAATTCATCAATCCTGTCTGTTTTTGTTGGGCAGTGCTTTAGGTTGCGAAAGAAACATGCTGTTCTGTACCACTTGACTTGTTCACAAATCTTCTCTCAAACTCAGGCAGGTCAGGATGAGACAGCTACACTGCTTACAAGGCAATTCACAAAGTCAACAAAGTAATAATTTTATTTAGATCAATGTTCATGACATAGTATCAAATTATTCCAACATTCTCCCTCAGGAATGATATTCAATAATTTGTCTTCTTTAAAAGGAGATTCTTTCTCCTTTTAATATCACTCCCTCAGGAATGATATTCAATAATTTGTCTTCTTTAAAAGGATTCTTTCCCTATCTTGTGCCCTTCAGATGGGTTACAATACCATTCCCACCATCACTAGGCATCAAGCATCAGTCTGATATATGAGGTAGGTAAAGAGAGTAAACTTTTTACTGTATACCCTTTCAGGTTTAAGATGGCAATACAGAAAATACTGAAGAACTAATTAACACATGGATCACTGTATGTTTGCTATGTTCAGTGGAGCTTCTAGTTAGGGTGGCTAGGAGCCTTTGCTATATATATTACAACTCCATCTTCATAGAGAAAACTAATAAGACAAAGAAACAATAGTGCTCCTTTAGAAAATACAGCACCAGTATATACTCTATCACATACCAAGCAGAATTTTTTGGTACTTTTCTGCATGTGTAAAAGAAAAAACAAGAAAAAAAAAACCCAAGACTTTCTGGAACTGCACAAACCATAAAATCACAATTACAAAAATCACATGCATGAATACTTTCTATGACAAAAGAAGTCCCTGTACATGGAAAATCAGCACACTTCAGGGAAAAGTTGAAAAACCTTTTGACATGCTAGTTTAATAGAAGGACAGAGAGAACCATTCAACATGCCAACTCACATATCATACTATTTAGAAAAGTATGAATGCTCAGTAGTAAATAGGTTGCCATAGGAATTCCTAGGTTCAGTCTGACATCTCTAGGAAAGATCTGTGAAAGATCTGCCTGAGACCTAACAGCACTAGAGAGCTGTTGCCAGAGTAAAAAAATAAATAAAATAACAGTCAGCTAGGTAGACAGATACGTATTAGTCAGTTTCATGTTCCATGTAACTTTGTTTAAATGTGCAGGTAAGCTCTTAAACAGAAATAAGAACACTTGCAACTTAGAAACATACTATAATTTCCACCTTCCACCTTGGAAAACTAGGCATCAGGAAATGTGAAGTGAAATTATGACCCTGATACCAGCTATTTTATGTGAGTGTCAAGTGATCAAATAATACTGTCTTTACCATTTCAACTTGGGCAGTTTCATGGGATACACAGCCCATCTTTACTGGCTACTGTCAAAGGGAGTTCAAGATCACAAAAGTAGGCCATGGTGTCCTCATGAAGATGTATAATGTTGCTCCAGTAAGCCAGGGCTGGGATACCTGCAACCTTCCAGATGCTATTGGATTACCAACTCCCATCAGCCCTAACCATGCTGGCTTGAGACAACAGGAAACAGAAAAATCTGGATGGTCCAAGGTTCCCCACTCCTGCACTAAACAATATAACAGAAAAATGTGAGGAAATGGTAAGTAAAACTTGTAAGATGGGGTGGACAACTGTGGCCCTTCCAAATGTTGTTTATTTATTTATTTAGGTATTTATACCTCACTTTTCTGCCACAAAGGCTCTCAGAACAGCTAATATATGGTTAAGCAACAGCAATATACACATCTACACTGCATCACGTGGTTTCCAAGATGTTAGCTAATTTCCCCCACAAGCCAGGTACTCATTTTACTGATCTACAAAAGGATGGAAGGCTCAGTGAACCTTGGAGCCCTTGGGATTGAATTTGCAATGTTGTGGTTTGCAGTACTGGAATTTAACCACTGCGCCACCAGGGCTCCCACCAGGCCTACAACTCCCAGCAGCCCCAATCAACAAAGCCATTGATGAATTGATTCTATAAAGATACAGCTCAGTTCAAAATAATATTAAAAACATGGAAAGTCCAAAATCATTAACTAAATACACACAGAAATGACTGCTAAGGTTTTGCCCCCTCCTTTTTCATCAGTTCTCACATTCTGTGACTTTTGGGCATCTTTGGAAAAGCAGTGTGAAAAACCCTCTGAAACTTAGAAATGTTTAAAATTCTAAATAAAAATTGCCACTCTATTCTTATTAGAACTAGAATTAGAAGATGAGACTGAAATTAAGTGTTGCACACTGTTCTGCAAGGTCAGCTTCATTTGGCATCTAAATCCTAGAAATTCCCTCAAATGGCAAAACTGCACAAAATTTAGGAATACCTTTAATATGTGGAGGCACAGTGCTATACACACTGTGGCATCTATAAAGGGATCAACCTGCTATCACTTAGAAGTATGTGAAAAAACACAAATAATGTTTAGAACTGTGGTTCTTAACCTGCGGTCCGCAGACCGCCCAGGAGCCACAATGTCCTCACAGGGGTCCGCAAAGGCTTGAAGGCTGCTCAGCCCACACAAGATCCAAAGCAAAGGCTGGCTGGGTTGGCCTGAGCATTGCTCTTCAATATGCACCAGCCACAAATTTACAGGAAGAAACAGGAGAAAAGTCTTCCCTCCCACTCCTGTGCCTCTGAGGGTAATTTTATCAAAATCATCATGATGTATTATTGTTATTGTTAGGGGTTTAAACCTTGAATTAAGTCTTGGGGGTCCATAGCAACAAAAGATGTTTAAAGGGGGTCCCTGGTAAAGAAAAGGCAAAGAGCCACTGGTTTAGAACATGGGATGGATGGTTCTACATTACACATGAAAATAGTAATGTATCCCAGGTTGACATCAGTAAAGGACAATATAATGCCCAGCTAAGACACAACTAAGCGATGCAAAGAGCTTAAAAAACAAGAAATATATGCCTTCTATTACTGATGAGAGAATCTTTTGTGTACATTATTCCTAAACATTTGACACCAATATGAGTTGCCTTTTTAAGCATGCTAGAAACTGTGGCAGCAGCTCATCTGAAACACACAAATTATCTTCCATTCAACAACTGGATACAAGATAGCTGCAGTCACAATGAAAAAAATATACAGTCACTGAAGTGGTGTAACTGCCACTAATGATCTATGGTTTTAAGTAATCTTGGGTTCAGTTCTATAAAACTAGCAAGTTTGGCAAACTGGAAGAAAGAAATGTGAATGTCACATTTGTAGTTTGCATTTTGTCAAGGAGCTCTGTAATACTGTAACATACTGTAATTATCTCCAACAGTCTCCCAGTGATGCAAGTAAGGCTGAAAGATGGTGAGCACAAGCTAGGAACTAAAGTCAGCTTCATGAAAGGGCAGGATTTGAACTCAGGTGATTGTAATCTATTTCCCACTCTAATACACTGATTTCTCGTAAATCTACTTACCACCTACAACAGGAGAACCAAAGACTACATTTTCTTAGTGTATTTTGCTTTTCACAAAACATGATTTTAAAAAATTGTGTGGCAGAAACACAAAGAACTACTTACCACTCAAAGCATTATCTTGCTATCCATAACTGAACATACTGGATAATGCAAAAACATCAACAGTGAACATTTACTTCAGTTTAAAAAATCTATTATTAGGCAAAGACCCAAGATTTCCAACTACAATTCTGTTTAGCATATGTGGTGCAATTACTTTGTTTCTAGGAAACAAAGTTTATGGCAATTGTTTCTAAAATATGGCTATATCACCATCAGTTATATCTTATAAGTGTCTTGTCACAAAGAAAATACACAAATTTCCTCAGATGGCTTTGGTTGCCTTTCATTATGAAGTTAAAATAACTTCTGTACAATAAACTGATGAAGTACTTAGTATGTAAAGCCATCCAGAAGAATTTCACACTCCACAATTTCATTTACATGAATGCAGAAAGTGATATTTTTATCATTGCCATTCTCCAGGTTTTAACACATTTACTGTTCAAGGACCTTCTTTCCACTCTTAAAACTTTTTGTTTGCTAACAAGTAACGGGGTGGACAATTCCAGTCTACTTTGTGTAGTAGATTAAGAGTACAACAGAATCTGAAATTAGTTTGTCACCTAAGATTAGAAAGCAAATCACAGAAAACATTTTGCTTCTTAAAACTGAAGTGTAAATCCCTGCCTACCACAGAATCTGAAATTAGTTTATCACCTAAGATTAGAAAGCAAATCACAGAAAACATTTTGCTTCCTAAAACTGAAGTGTAAATCCCTGCCTACCACAGCAGGTTTAACATAAGCAAATACATGAAATAAAAGAGATCCTAGCTACCTACTGTATCAGTGTGCTTATTTAAACTCAACTGACCGCTCTTCCATCCAACCTTACTTCACATAGAGGGGGGGAAGGTAAGAAACTAAGAATTCCAGCCAGCCCCAAACACTGAAAACCCTTCCTGCTCAAGGAGGAATCTCCAGCACCTTCGACTTGAAAAAGCACCATCTCAGCAGCAAAGATGAGACTTTAGGTTTTGAAGAAGAAGCTATTATTCCACCTCCCCTCCCCACTTTCAACCCTGTAACCAGTTCATCACACTTTGCTCTTTTGACTGGCTTCGCCTGTTTCAAAGGTACTCTACCTAAATTAAAAGGTCATTTTGGGGGGGGGGGAAGAGTAGGTCTTTCCAAAATCCTCAGAGTTTCAAAGACATAGTCGAAAGGCCAACAGATTTAGCCCAAATATAGAGGTTTCCAACCCCACCCCACCCACCCTCTTCCACCCTGAGCCACCCTTCGTGCAGTATTTCCTCTCCCTTGCAGCCATGCATTCGTCGGCTAAGCTTCCATTATGGGCTGCAAGGCTGGAGAGGAGATTGGGGGGGAGTGGGATGCTGAGGCCCACGGGCCGCTCGGCACCCGCCTCGCCCTCCCGCCCCGCCCCTTCCCCTCCTCTCCACTCCACCGAGGCCTGCGATCCGGCGTTAAAGGTACGGAGGGCATTACCTGCGCCTCCTCCTCCTCCTTCCCGCCCCCCGGGGAAGGGGGAAGCGCGGAGCCGGTGAGCTCCCTCAGTACCGCGTGGGGCGGAGGGGATCCGCTTCGGGCCCGGGGCAGCTCCGCGGCGGGGCTTCGGCAGCTTCAATCTCCATTCTCCCCTCTCTCTCTCTTTCTCACACACACAGGAAATAACACGGGGTCAGCTGATAGAGGCTAGCCAATGGGGCGGCGCCGGGGCAGCGCGCGCAAAGGGGAGGGGCGCGAGGGCGGCCCGTCGGGCAGGGTGGGGAAAGGGCACGCGCTTACGTAGAGGCGTTGCGCGCGCGCGCGCGCTCTCCCTCTTTCCTTCTCCAAGGCGCACAGAGAGAGAGAGAGAGAGAGAGAGAGAGAGAGAGAGAGAGAGAGAGAGAGAGAGAGAGAGAGAGAGAGAGGCTCCGAGATCTCATTTAAAGAGGCAGCGCCAAAACCGAGCGCGCCTCGCCAAGAGAAGGAAAGCGCGCGGCCACTCACTCAAGCGACAGTACAAGTTGTCCCTCCATATCCACGGATTTGGTATCCACGGATTTAAGTATTCACGGGTTGAAAATATTCTTTAAAATCATCATCATCATCCAAAAAGCAAACCTTGATTTTGCCATCTTGTATAATAAGGGACACCATTTTGCTATGCCATTGCATATAATGGGACTTGAGTATTCACGGATTGGGTATCCACGGGAGACGGGGTTTCCTAGAGCCAAACCCCACCAAATGTGAAGGGACAAGTGTAAACATTGTAGTGCCCTGTTTTAGGCACCCCTGAAGACCTAAGCGAAAAGGATGGCATTAGTTCAGCCATCACCCACCCTCAGGTAGATAAGAGGTGGGCTATATTTATACGGACAAAACATCCGGGAGTGCGTGCAAACCCTACATAGTCCTACCTGATATTTTAAGACCGCGGTCCTCCCTTTCACCCTTGTTGTGCACTTTCAAATCATTTCTGACTTATGGTGAACCTATCGTGGGTTTTCTGTGAGGCTGGGCCCAAATCCACACTACAGTTTGAAGCTGGATTATTTGCCATTTATTCCTTCCTATGGAATCCTGGGATCTGTAGATTTACAAGGTCTTTAGCCTTCTCTGCCAAAGAGTGCTGGTGCTGCACCAAACTCCAAATCCTTGAATTCCACTGGAATGAGCCACGGCAAATAATCCTGGATTAAAAACTGGATTATTTCTGTAGTGTGGATGAACCCCAAGAGTGTGTGGCTTGTCCAAGGCTACCATGGGTTTTCATGGCCAAGCGAGGATTCGAACCCTGGTCACCAGAGTCATAGTCCAACACTGAAACCACTATACCACGCTGGCTCCTTAATTGGAAGTAAACCCTCTTGAACTGTAGAAGTTCAAGATTTGAAATTTCTGTGAGATTTGTTACACTTCAGACAGTTGTAACTAAGCCTGACAAAGTTCTGGTCACAGACTTTTCTTTGCATGTGGGTGTGGAAGACATAGTGTGTGTGGGTTGCAATACCATCAATCTCAGAGCTAGCTGTAAAGGATGGCAAGATCTAGTATTTCCTGCCTCCCTCAAAACTGGGAACTGCGCTGTTGCCTCAGCAGGGCAATTTTTCACTTCTGTAAGAGGCACCCAAGAAAGTTCATGCTTGGAAAAGGGCACCTGAGCAGTCTGTTTCTGTACTGCCCTTTTCAAGTTAAGAATGCCCCAAATCCTCCAGCCCAGTTTTCACAAACCTCCTAGCCCATATTACAAGCCAGTTTTAAGTATTAAAACCACCCTTTCCCCACCCATTAAAAAAAAAGTTTTGTGAAAAGCCTAGAAGCAAACTGGAATCTTTGGTGTACAACACTGGTACAGACACCAGGAAGACCTTTCCCGTTAGTTTGTTGTTAACTGCCTCAAATCAACTTCAACTTATGGTGACCCTATAAATGAGTACTTGGATGGGAGACCACCAACAAACACGAGGTGCTGTGGGCTGTATTTCATAGGAAGGAACTGGCAAAACCACCTCTGAGTATTCTCTTTGCCTAAGAAAACCCTATGAAATCCATGGGGGTCACCATAAGTCAACAGGAGACTTGAAGGCACACATATACACACACATTTGAATGAGAGACTTCCAAGTCTGTCATCAACATCCCTGTTCAAATCTTGCAGACCCAGGGTTGTGGCTTCCTTTATTTGAATCTATCTACCTGCATTGCAGTCTTTCTCTTTTCCTACAGCCTTGCCAAGCATCATTGTCTTTTCTAGTGAGTCATATCTTCTCATGCTATGTCCAAAGTACAACAGTCTCAGTGTAGTCATCTTGGCTTCTGGGGAGAGTTCAAGCTTGATTTGCTCTAGGAATCATTTATTTGTGTTTTTAGCAGCCCACTGTGTCTGTAGAACTCTTCTCTAGCACCACATTTCAAATGAGTTAATTTTCTTATCAGCTTTCTTCACTGTCCAGCTTTTACAATCATACATAGAAACTGGAAATACTATGGCATGGGCAATCCTAACTTTAATATTCAATTATATATCTTGACATTTCAGGATCTTGTCTAGTTCCTTCATAACTGCCCTTCCAAGTTCTATTCTCCATTCCGATTTCTTGACTCCAGCCTCCACTCCAATTAATGACTGAGCCAAGGTATGGAAAATCTTGATTTGTTTCAATGTCTTCATCATCTTTCAAGTTATGTAAATCATTTGTGGTCATTTTTGTTTTCTTAATGTTCAACTGTAAACCTGCCTTTGTGCTTTCTGCCTTGACTTTCTTCAGTAATTGTTCCAAGTCTTTGCAATTTTCTGCTAGTAGTATGGTGTCATCTATATTTCCTAAATTGTTGATGTTCCTTCTTCCAATTTTCAAGCCTTCTTCTTCCAAATCTAGTCCTGCTTTCCATACAATACGTTCAGCATACAAGATAAACAAAGGGTGAGAAAATGCAGCCTTGCCTAACCTCGTCTGTTGGAAACCATTCCCTTTCTCCATATTCTGTCCTAACAGTAGCCTCTTGTCTTCAGTACAAATTATGCATCAGGACAATCAGATGTTTTGCCACACACATTTCTTTAAGAACCATCCATAGCTTTTCATGATCTACACAGTCAAAGGCTTTGCTATAATCTATAAAGCACAAGCTAATTTTCTTTTGAAATTCTTTGGTGTGCTCCATTACACAATGTATGATTGCAATATGATCCCTAGTGCCTCTTCCTTTCCTGATTCCAGCTTGGACATCTGGCATTTCTTGCTCCATATATTGTAAAAGTCTTTGTTGTAAAATTTTGAACATCACTTTGCTTGCATGAGACATTAATGCAATGGTCCTGTGGTGACTGCAATCCCTGGTGTCCCCTTTGTTAGGGATTGGAATGTATATTGAGCATTTCCGATTCCCATTACTAGGCTTACCCTATTAAGAAGCCATTAAAAAGTAGACAAATCTTCAATTCAGGCTCCTTATTAACAGATCCAAATAAAAATGCAGCTTTTCTTCCAGTGGCAAGAGCCCTCAAATATTTGGTGTACTTAACCAAGTACCTACTGTTGGTTGAACCTGCTCCTGTACAGGCAATGGTAAAAGCCAAGTTGGCAGGTTTAGGCTAGGAAAAGAAAACAATTTCAGGCCAAGTTAATTGGACAAGAAGGCATCAAGACATAAATAAATGGATACCTACAAACAGTTCTGCAGACCAGCTGAAGGCATTCAATGGATTCACTTAAAAAGACATTCAGAATTTGACTTATTATTTGGAAATACCTTGCTGACATAGATATTTATCTATAAGCCACCTTATATCAATATTCTCAGCTGAGCATGGATGTGAAAGTTCTAAATTATCCTTTTTGTGTACAGAGCTCCCATTCCTAATGTTCCTACAGCATTTGTCAAGACATAGCTTGTGGTCACCTCCTCACTTTATTTATTATTTATTTATTTTAGGAATTTATAGCCCACTCTTCAATCACAAAGGCTCTCAGAGCGGCTTACAAATTGTTAAGCAACAGCATTTTATACATCTACACTGCTTTATAGTGTGCTAGGCACTAACCAGTTTCCAATGTGTGTTAGCTAATTGCCTCCACAAGGCAGGTACTCATTTTACCAGCCTATGAAAGGATGGAAGGCTGAGTGAACCTTGGAGCTCTTGGGATCAAACTTGCAACATTGGGGCTGCAGTACTGTCATTTAACCACTGAGCCACCAGGGCTCCCTTTTAATCATCACTTTCTTAACTAGTGCTAGGTAAGCCTTTTAACCTTAAGTTTTTTAACCTTAAATTCCCCTGTTTAATCCTCTTGTCAAATGTGAAGCATAACTGTAGGTATGGTTACTCAGAAGCAGGTCTTGCCAACTTCTGTGGGACTTAGAATCATAGAATCATAGAATTGCAGAGTTGGAAGAGACCACGAGGGCCATCCAGTCCAACCCCCCTGCCACGCAGGAAATCACAATCAAAGCATCCCCGACAGATGGCCATCCAGCCTCTGTTTAAAGACCTCCAAGGAAGGAGACCCCACCACGCTCCGAGGGAGTGCGTTCCACTGCCGAACTTATACCCACCGTGAGTAACTGCCCAAATATAAAAGCTTCTTCTTTCAACAGAACTGGTTGTGAAGTCAGAAGATTTGGCTTGAACAAGAAAAGCCACCAAGAGCTGAACTGAGAAGCATTCTTTCAGAACAGTTAAGATTTTTTTCCCCCAACCAAAATTGATAGCTTGCTGGCAAGGATTGTCCCCAGCACAGCAGAAGAGGCCAGCAAGTCAATAAATCTCCATTATCTGAATCATTAGAAGCATCCCTAGTTGGCAATACACAAAAATTTAATTATTGTGTATACTTCATCTTTTCACATTGTTTTATTTTAAAGAGTGCTCAGCTAGGATATGTTTTACAGGAAGTTTTGTGTGCACACATTATTTTGCAAGTTTTAGAAGGTTTTTTAAAAACCATCAAGCAAATGATGCAAATAATGGTGGCTATCTGAATACTATATTGGTTTAGAAAAGGGTTCCCCAACCCCATGCCTCAAGGTGTGTTGGATTATACTATGCTTGTTAGAGTTAAGAATTTGTAACCCAACACATCTGGAATGCCCAGCTTTAAGGATAGCAGGTTTAGAGTAACTCTGTAAGGGAGGGAGCAGCAAGATAAATAACATTTCCCCATTTCTTTAGAAAATTAAAGTTTAACAAAAAATGTTAAGTATGCTTTTGTAATATAATGTAAACCAAAGACTACAATTCTTGTCTTTATTTCTGGTAGAAAGGATTACTGAGCAATTACAACAGATCCTAGAAGTCTCACTTGTCTTCTGTACATATATGACTGAATACCAAGTCTCAATAACACACAGCATTTTAACAAGTCCTACAATATGACTAACTATAGGGATCCAGACATAGAATTTCCATTGCCAACAACTTACCACATTCTTAGTATATTACTTGATGTTAAAACTTGCATCCTAATTTTCAAACATGTGTTCAAGAACTTCCAAATTTCAAATTGATGCTTTTTTTTAAAAAAAAAGTGCCAATCTTTTAAGAAGAATTATAGTTTTAGAGACTCTTAGCTGATGAGCAATCACCATTCCCCTGAAACCATGCCAGAACTGATGAAGGTGCCACAAGAGCAATATACACCTGTCCTAATTTTAAAGAATGATCCTGTGCTATTTCACACATGCAGTTCAACAGTACCTACAATAGTTCAATGACACTAACCTAATGCTTTAAGGAAGTATAACCTAACTCAAACACAGCATTGCTATATTAATGAAAGATAATTCTTGTAACTTTATAATAAAATTAAACATTTAATCTTCTGAAACTATTAGCAGCAGTGAGTTAGAAAACTCAAGAAAAACACAGATGATATATACCACAGAGACAGACTGTCATATCACACCTGTACTCAGACACCACTGCATATATTTCCTCATTGCTCCTCTTATCTTTTTGTTACAAACTACAAAGATGGTCTGATTATCCAGTTCAGATATTTTTAAGTTCTTGAAGAGGTATCACATTCAGCCTATCCAGCCTGCTCTCATCTTCTTTCAATGCAATCTCTATGAGTGAATGAAATCAGCTGGGGTCCTTTCCATTGTTTAGAGCAGGGGTTCTCAACCTTTTATTTACCAGGGAAAGGTTCTTTACCTTTTCTTTACTAAATCATTTACCAGGGACCCACTCCGTTTTAAATATTTTTTTGTTGCCACCGACTTCCAAGACTTAACTCAAGATTTAAAATAATAATAATAATAATAATAATTTGTTGTAATTAATTAATTAATTAATAATACTGGAGGGAGAGGGAAGACTTTTCTCCTGCTTCTCCCTGCAAGTTTGTGGCTGGAGTGGATTGAATGGCAATGCGCAGACCGGCCAGCTGACCTTTGCCTTGGCTCCTGTCATGTGGCCACTCCACTTCAGGGAGGAGGTGGGCCAAGCAACTTTCAAGCCTTTGTGGATCCCCAGTGAGGACATTATGGACCCCTGGGGGTCCACAGACCCCAGGCTAAGAACCACTGCTTTAGAGCAAGATTTACCCTTTCACTTAACCCAGATTGTTATTATATATGGTGACATATTGTGGTAATAAATTCATATGCTCTCAATAAGAGTTAAGGGATTGCCATTTTTTGCTAATTTAAACCAGCATCATATAACATGGGCAATGTTAGACCTACTCAGATGAGGTTTAAGGTGGTGGTTCTTAGATGCAGCTAAAGTTATCATCTATTGGCAACATATACATAATTTGATAAGGAAACTTTATTCCATTTCCACCATACTTCAAGTTATTCAGTGCTGGCAGTCTAATAATTCCCTAAGTGTTTTATTTTTTAATTTCTGAACCATCACATTCAGAGGGATATGCTCTGAATTGCTCATTTGGATTCAGCTTAGAAGAACATAGTGTGGGATTCTGGTGAAGGAGTAGGCATTTCACTTACACAATTTGAAGGGTATGACACAGGGCTGAACTGCAAACCCTAGATATGGGATTGCCAACTTTTGAGCTGCAGGCAGTAGCAGCTTTTTTAACAGTTTGAGCTATAGTACTGTAGTTAGATGTAGTTGATTACCTCATGGAGAGAGACTTTTTTCCATTCCCTTCAACCTCTAGGCAATACATCATCATCATTATTATTATTATGGTATTTATACCCTGCTCTTCAGTCACAAAGGCTATCAGAGCAGCTTACAAATTGTTAAGCAATAGCAATTTACACATCTACACTGTATTAAGCAGTTTCCAATGTGTGTTAACTTTCATTGATATTTTTACCTAGAACACCATCTAAAATTATTCTCTAGCTTTGCAAATAGATGGACTGTTTTGTGTTTCACTGTATTTAGCTCTCTGCCAATTCAGAAACCTGTGTGTTTTGTCAGAGACAAAGACAGACATAAATTGCAGCTGGTCTTTTATATTTTCAGAAATCATTGCTTCTTTATCTCAGAATGTACTGGTAAATATAATCTGATACCTGCAGCATCTACAGCCATTCACCCAACCTGCAAGCCATTACATCTAGCTATTTTGAACTTTTGTTGGATTTCCCCCCATCTCCCCTGCTTTAAAAAAAAAACAAACACTAAGCCTTATGAACAGTTCTGAAGAACTTGAAAGCGTTCACACTTTTATGACATTATGGTTGGTCTTAATATATGTATTACCCAGCTCTGGGGCAAAGCTATTTTTAACAAAGCAATTAGCAGCTCATCTTGTCTTTACCATGAAAATCTTCACCTACTGATGTCTTCCTGTCAAATGAAGAGGGGCAGTACAGGCCTGGCTTTATTTTCTAGTCAGCTGAATATCCATTTAGAATGTATGATTGTTGGAGCGGAGGTGACATGTCATTGGGTGACATGTCAAATACAAGAAAATAAAAATGAATGACAAAAAAGGGATAGCTGTTCAACCAGCCTAACAAATACAGTTTACATGAGATAATAGCCCCATGCCAGAGTTACAACTCAAGATATTCAGTAACTTAAAGGGCAAGCAGAATGGCAAGTGAGGAGGGTGAGAAAAAAATATGTATACAAGGCTGGGTCTAGACAGCTGAATTAGCACAACGAAGTGGGGTTTATAATGGATCAGTAGCATATTGCTGCAACAGAAAAAGGCAATGTAATGTCTGTATTAGCAAACCTTTCACAACGAAGGCCATTTTCACACCTGACACAAGCAGCAATCCTCAGCTCACTCTCTTGGGAATTGATTTTGTTGAATTTAATGTAGCTTACTTCTGCATAACTATGAAAAGGAATGTACTGTTAAAATAATGCAGGGGGGGTGTTTGTTTTTAATGTGGAGAGCTATTTTTAAATGGAAGGTATTCTGACCAATGTACCCTTGATATTCACATTAAAAACATGTGAAACTACCAAAATAACAAAATACCATTACTCAAGTACTAAGACTTAAGTTTTGTAGTATTGCATTATAGTATCACACTTCAAGAAAGAAATGGGAAAGATTCTGAGGAGAGTTATCACTATCAGAAAAGCTGCATAAATAAGTTTATTTTCTAGAAGGAAAAAAATGAGGAATGTGTAATGTTGATCATATCCATGGAATTTTTTTAAAGGATTAGGATTGATGATTTAAAAGAACAACACTCGGTATCCTATAATTAAAAAAAAAAACACCTGCAGAAGTGGCCTTACAATGCTTGCATTCCTAAATTTCAATATATGAAATACAGTGCTGTACCATTTGCCCAATTAAAAGTGGCCCTCAAAGCAGGAGTTTCCATCACTGAGCATCCTAACAGCTAGGATTTGGGTTTTTTAAAGTTTTAATTCTTTCTGCTATTGTGAAATAGCTAAGCAAACATAAACATGAAAACCATAGTTGTTAGCAATAGAAAAATAAAATGAAGAATTAACAAGAAAGGCTTCATAATGAACATGACTTCTATTTTCTCCTTTGAGTTCCATGATTAGGAAGTTGATTTTCAGTTCCCCGTCCTGTTGTCCTTCCATTGCATCTAAAAATCCTGTTGCTGGTAGAACACCTAACCGATACACTTTGCTTTGTAGTGACCATTTCAGTATCTTTCTGTGAGAGGGCTCCTCCAGTCAACTAGGTTTGCCAAGTATGCATTATTATAAGAGATGCCCCTTATTTGAAAGCCAGAAAGCTTGTCCCTTATAGGGCTGCCAGGTATCCCTTATTATAAGAGACGTCCTCCATTTGAGGGTTGGAAAGCTTTTCTTTTTATTTAAGACTGAACAAGAAGCCAAAAATCCAGTATTGTTGAGTATGGGGCCTTCATAATGACAAAAATGTTTGCATTATGTAACTTATGAATGTACTGTAGTCAATTATGTTAATTTTACAGAGAAATGCATGGCTAGGTTAACTGAAATCAATACTTTCATGTTACTTAGGTAGAACACTAACATGTTAATAGTTACTTCTTGATTGTCAACCTGCATGTCATGAATTTCCTTTATTGCTGTTTTGAAAACCTAGAAACTTTAGTTTCCACATATACAATGCTTTTCCACATAAGCTAGCAAGAAACTCCTACAACTGGCCTCCAAGAGTGTTTTGCTATCATTTCCATCCTTCCTTGAACAGGGGGTCATCTAGCTTGCAAAAAAGCTTGTTCCTGTTAACATAGGCACCAGTACAACTGTGTTCAGTAGACTGTTCTTATTATTGCATCCTTGGAGTATTATTTACACAGTGCTAGGAACTTTGTTCTAGCAGTTTGTCCATTATGTATGTGGAGAGTATGTACATACTGAGGGGAATGGCATCAAAGTGGTCATTCTGTCATCACTATATTTATTTGCATAGCCAATGTGAGGATGGTACTGGCAAGCAAGCTCAAAAGTGGCAGGTAAAGGTGGTATTAACAGAGACATTGTGGGAGTTGTTTGCTGGTGCTGTTACTTTGTGCTTCTGACTTCCTTTATTGCTACACCTTGTACAGGACCATGATTGCATTTCCATTTTTAGTTTCTAGTAGTAACCAATGGCATAGCAGGACCATTGGCTCATAATGCTGAGTGAACATGTTTAAGAGCAGTGAACTTTACAATCCTTCTTATGTAGATGGAGATTATGAGGTGTGTTCAAGTCATCTTTTGACTTATGGCAGCCCCATGAATTTCATAGAGTTTTCTTAGGCCAGGAATATTCAGAGGTGGTTTTGCCAGTTCCTTCCTCTGGAATATAACCTACAGCACCTGGTATTCATTGACAGTCTCACATCCAAGTGCTAACCAGATATAAGGGGAGCATAATTACAATTATTGTAGTGTGCAACTCTGGGGGAAATTTTGTTAGACAATCCATTGACACAAGTGCATTCAACCTCTTATACAACTAGAGGACTGGAGACTTTGTGTTCACCTGGGGCCCATTCACACTAGAGAATTATAGCACTATTATTCCAATTTAACTGCCATGGTTCTGTTCTACAGAATCCTGGGATTGACAATTTAGAGTGAGGCATTTAAAATTCTCGGCCAGGGAGCCCCATCAAACAATAAACCAGAGGATTCCATAGGACAGGACAGGACAATGACAGTTAAAGTGGAAAAATAGTGCTCTAGTGTGAATGGACCTTTGGTCTCAGATCTTAGCTTCATAACCACCAAAAAGTGAGTTTTACTAAAGTGTCATCAGCAAAAAAGATCTACCTGGGAGCTTGTTTTCACCCCTGGGAGCCCTGATGGTGCAGTGGTTAAATGCCAGTACTTGCAGCCACAGCTTTGTGAGTTCAATCCTGCAGGGCTCTAAGGTTAACTCAGTCTTCCATCCTTCCATAGGTCAGTAAAATGAGTACCCAGCTTGTTGGGGGCAATTAGCTAACACACTGTATACCACTTAGTGAGTACTTTGCACTGATAAGCGGTATAGAAGTATAAATGCTATTGCTAAATGCTATTGAAATAGCAGGGCTCTGCCTTGGAAGACAAGAACCATCTGCATCTGATCAGAAACAGAGTTCCTTTTTTGGTTACATTTTGTTTACATCTTTCCTGAAAGGAGCGGTTTAGCCTCACAGCAAAGCTAGGATCTATAGATTTCATTCAGAAAAAGCACCTTGACCAAGGTTTAGCCTGTGAATTTCTCAGTACCCTTGGGATTTGAGCCAAAGTTTAGCCATTACACCATATCCATCTGAAAACTGAGCACTGCCAAATGAAGCTTATTTCACAAAATCTTGACCAGTCTTGATGGTGCCTGTCATAAGATTGTTTTTTGTCACCTTGTAAGGGCATTCACACATCTGAGGCTAAAACCAATGTCATAGGATATGAGCATGGAATCCAGGCAGGTTTGAGACTCAACACAGCCCCTTTTGTTTTGTTTGAAATCAACGCTACAGGAATATTTCTCTCCAGAGCAAAAAGAGCTGCAGAATGAACGGTAACACACATGTGCCTCCCAGATCTAGGCCAGTAACAGCCGAGGCGTCCTCTCCAACCAAGTCAACTGGCAAAAAGCGTGCCAAATACTAAAGGGAAGCGGAAAGTGGCAAAGAGGGGATCCGGACGGAGGAATGCTGCCTCTTCTGGAAACTGCCATTTGCCTGCTGAAGATCAATGCGGCTCTCTCTTCCGGCATTTGCCCCTCCTCGCCGCCCCCCCCCACGGCCGGTCCTGAGCCTGAGAAGAAAAGGGCAGCGTGGCCCTGGGCCATCCCCATGCCGAGGTGCCCTGCTTGGCGGGCGGACTGTGCCAGAAGCAGCCGTTCTCTCTCTGCAGCCGCCTGTCCCCAGCCCCCCCCCAACTCGGAGGAGAGAAGAAGCCCCTCTCTTTTGTCAGCCAGCCTCTTCTCCCGCGGATGGCCGGGGGCTCTCCAGGAGAAGGAGCCCCTTTCTCGGCAGAGGGCCTTTCCAGTCGGCCCCCGCCTTCCTTCCCGCGCCCTTCTCCCCTCCCCTGGGAGCAAGCCTTGAACAACGACCGGGAGACGACAACGCACCGTGTCACCCAGCCACCCACCTTCCCGGCCAGGCAGCCGCCCACACAAAATGACGCCCGCCTCAGTTGCCCGCCTTTGAGCCCCTCTCACTCCAGCAAAGGGGGGGGGCGCTGGGGCACAAACACCCCCCATCTGCCGCCCTTCCGGAACCAGACCCCCCCCCTTCAAGGCAAAGGGCCGAGCCCAGAAAGCGGCGCCAGGGGGGCGAAGAGAGAGGGGTGGGCGATGGCAAAGCTTCCGCACCCACCCCCAGGATTTGGGGGGAAGGAGAGCGGGGAGGGGGGCGGAGGGGGCTGGCTGGCTGGCGGAGGCATCCGCATTGCTATTGTGATGTCGTCAGTGCCAAAAGATGGAGAGAGAAACACACACACGCTCCCGCTCTGCGCGGCTGCCGTCGCCCACATAGGACGACCAGCCAGCAGCCTCTGGGAATGTGACCCTGAGGCCCTACCTGTCTCCCCTCTCCCCGGCCTAGGCCACACGGAAACAGCAGGCTGCTTCTACACACACACACACACACACACCCGCTGCCGCCGCCGCCGCCTTCGGTAACCTGCAAAGCAAAAGAGAAAATGCAACAGCCGCCGCCGCCGCCGCCGAAGTGGCGCACCAACCCAATAACCCATTTATGTCACATATGCAAAGCCGCAAGACAGACTGCGGAGAGGAGAAGGCGAGCGAGAGCAGCTGCCGGGCCTTTGGAAACGGCCGAGAGAGAGAGAGAGAGAGAAAGAGAGAGCCAGCCCGAAAGGACTCGCAGCTGCGCGCCTCGGAGGAATGGTCTCAAGCCGCCCCCTCGCCTGCTGCCATCATCGCTCACCGCTCCCCTTCCCGCAGGCAGGCAGGCACACACACACACACAACACGACCGCCGAATGCACCGGGCAGCCCAAGCGTCGCTGGGTGGCTCACACACACACACCCCGCCATCACACAAGTGCGTGTGGTCTGCAAAAGATCTGGACTCTCCGGGGCAAGAGGAACTTTCAAGACCAGAGACATAAAGCCAGTTCTACTGTACCTGCTTTCAGGCATCATTTTCAGCTCTTTTTTTTTCCTGCTGCTTCTCCCCACCCCCTTCCGATTTATCACAGCTACTGGTTTTATAACGAGGAGGAGGAGGAGGGGGCCAAACGGGAAGAGATGGGGGCTTCAATTTTTTTTTCCTTCCCCCTTTCCCTCTTCTCCAAGCCCCGTCTGCACCTTCGGTTCGAGCCTGCGAGTGAAGTCACAAGGCTGGTTCTGTGACATCACATGGAGTCTACAAACACTGGATTGTGACTTCACTGCAGGATGGAGCAGGGAAGATAAAAAAAAAAAGGAGAGGGAGGGCGGAAAGGCTCTTATTCAAACACATATCTGCAAGAGTAACAAAGGGATCACACAGAGAAAGGCTTGCCAAAGTGGATGCCTTTTTACACATGGGTGTGTGTACATAAAATTGTAGGTACTAAAATAAAGTTTACTCCTAACAGAATGAATGACCTTTCACGATGGATTGAGGAGGGAGCAGCGCTGACTATCTGGAAAATAGGTTCCTCTGCCTATATCCCTTTCCCTTTGTCAAGAGTACTGACACAGCCCTCCCATGACCAGACCGGCAGTCAAGATCAGTGTACACTGTGGGTGGGAAGGACTGAGGGTGGGAATAGGGAGGGCTGACAGGAGGAAAGTGAAACAGCATAACACACTCAAGGTCTAGAATAGGTTGCATTGGCAAACCTGTGCAAAGGTGATATGAACGCAGAATACACAAAGGTCAATGGTGCAATAAACCCAGCTTGTTTATTTCACCAGAAGGACTGGCAAGTGATTCATAATCACAAACTGGGATGGTGAATTAGGACACAATGGTATCCCTGTGGGGCAGCCTAGGAGCAGAAAGGCAGCAAGGGGCATTCATCCTCATTTACCTGCTCAACAGGAGAGGCAGAGGAACTGAGCCAAGAATGGAAAAGAGCAAGCAGCTTCAGTATACTATTTACTACTAAGTGATAGTCTTGCCTTGGCCAGCAACCAAGTGCCACTGACTCTAGCAGGAAAACAGGAGAGATCATCTTCCAGGAACGTTTCATGACTGGATACAGCAATGGCCCATAGCCATCAAGGATAAATTTTAACAGGAGAACAAAATGTTTAAAAGTACAGCATAGAGTTTTGAGAATTAACCAAGAGTTCTTAGACTACCTAAAAGCTATCACCATGGACAATGAGGGGACTGCTGCAGTCACCTGCAACGCTTGTGGGATGTTTGTCTTCTTGGCTACAGATGTGGGGAACTTCACATGCACCAAGTGCAAGTTGGTAGCCCTTTTGGAGGAGAAAGTCCAGCAGCTGGCGACTAGGATAGCTACACTTCAACAAATGAGGGAGCAAGAGGTTTTCCTGGACAGAACAGAACAAACAGTCTTGGGCGAGGACCACACAGAGGAACTGGCTGGGGAGGAGAGTGTCACTCCACAGACACAGGAGGTAAACAGCTGGAAGAATGTCACACACAAAACAAGGAAATCCAGGGATACTTCAAACAGCTTGCAGCTACAGAATCATTCGAAGCCCTCTCCCTTATCAAGGACAATGAGGAAGAACAGCATGGACAGACTTCAGGGGCAGAGCAGGGGACCTTGAGAGTACCACCGCAAGGAACAGCAGCTGCAAAGCCTCGGCGGAGGCGTATGGTGGTGGTGGGAGACTCCTTGCTGCGGGGTAAAGAAGCAGTGGTTTGTGGACCTGACAAGATGTCTCGGGAGGTGTGTTGTCCCCCTGGGGCAAAGATCCGTGATGTGACGGAGAGGCTAACAAGACTCGTCAAGCCTACGAATCATTAACCCTTCCTTTTGGTCCATGTGGGAACCAATGATACTGCAAGGCACAGCTTTCCAAAGATCAGAAGAGATTATGAGGCTCTGGGGAGGAAGCTGAAAGAAATGGACGCACAGGTGGTCATCTCGTCTCTTTTGCCAGTTGAAGGGCATGGTCCAGGAAGGGAGAGGAAAATAGCCAACGTAAACAACTGGCTCCGTAGATGGTGTCGCCGAGAACAAGTTGGATTCTTGGATCATGGGCTGCGCTTCCATGAGGGGGGACTTCTGGCAAGAGATGGGGTGCATCTCACACCAGTTGGCAGAAATGTTTTTGCCTACAGTCTCAAGAATTTGATCAGGAGGGCTTTAAACTGAGTCATATGGGGGAGGGAGAAAGTATTCTGGAAGGCAAAAGAGCTGGAGAAAATAGTCAAACTGTCATAGAGGGAACAAACCAAACAACGCAAGGATCCAACAGTGGGAGGCAAAAAAACTTGCACAGGCATCAAGTAAAGGGAACACATGGTCTTAGATGTCTCTACACTAATGCACAGAGCATGGGAAATAAGCAAGATGAACTGGAACTCCTAGCACTACAAAGCAAGTATGATATAATAGGTATTACTGAAACCTGGTGGGATGAGTCTCATGATTGGAATGTAGGAATAGAGGGGTACAACCTTTATAAGAGAAACAGGCCAAACAAGAGAGGAGGAGGAATAGCATTATATGTCAGGGATATTTACACCAGTGAAGAGATCCATGACATCAATACTGGAAGCCAGGTGGAGAGCATCTGGATAAAAATTAAAGGGGAGGGAAACAACAGAGATGTTATTGTGGGACTCTACTACAAACCCCCAAGTCAGACGGAGGAATTGGATGATGCCTTTCTAGAACAGATGAACACACACACAGAAAGGAGAGATGTAGTAGTGATGGGTTACTTCAACTATCCTGATATTTGCTAGAAATCTAACTCAACGAAAACTTCAAGGTCTAGCAAATTCCTTACTTGCCTGGAAGACAATTTCATTGTACAAAAGGTGGAAGAGGCAACAAGGGGGTCAGCTATTTTAGACCTGATCCTTACCAACAGGGATGACCTGGTTAATGGGGTGCAAGTGGTGGGATCCTTAGGTGAGAGTGATCATGTTCTCCTGGAATTTGTTATAGAATGGAAAGGAGAAGCCAGGCATAGTCAGACACGCATTCTCGACTTTAGGAGAGCTGATTTCAATAAACTCAGGGAAATATTGGGGGTGATCCCATGGTCAGGAATACTAAAAGAGAAGAGACCTCAAGATGGATGGGACTTTCTCAAAAGGGAGTTACTGAAGGCACAATTTCAAACAGTACCACTGAGGAAGAAAAATGGGAGGTCTCTCAAGAAACCAGGATGGATGACTAAAGAAATTTCAACAGAGCTACGTTTTAAACGGAACATGTATAGGAAATGGAAAAGGGGGGAAATCACGAAAGAATAATTCAAACAGATAGCGAACACATGTAGGAGTAAAGTCAGAAAAGCTAAAGTGGAGAAAGAGCTCAGGCTTGCTAAAGAGGTTAAGAACAATAAAAAGGGGGTTTTTGGGGGTATGTCCGCAGCAAAAGGAGGAAGAAGGAAATGGTAGGGCCACCACGCGGAGAAGATGGCAAAATGCTAACAGGGGACAGAGAAAAGACAGAATTACTCAACACCTTCTTTGCCTCAGTGTTTTCAGAAAAGGAAAAGCGGGACCAACCTGAGGAGAATGGAACAGAGGACACAATAGGGGAAATCCAGCACAGAATAAGCAAAGAGGTAGTACAGGAATACCTTCTTAATCTAAATGAATTTAAATCTCCAGGACCAGATGAACTACATCCAAGAGTATTAAAAGAGCTGGCAAATATAATCTCTGAGCCATTGGCAATAATCTTTGAGAACTCCTGGAGAACAGGAGAAGTCCCAGCAGAGTGGAGGAGGGCAAACATTGTCCCCATCTTCAAAAAGGGGAAAAAAGAAGATCCCAACAATTATCGTCTGATTAGTCTGACATCAATACCAGGGAAGATTCTAGAGCAGATCATTAAACAGAGAGTCTGTGAACATTTAGAAGGCAATGCCATAATCACAAAAAGTCAACATGGGTTTCAGAGAAACAAGTCATGCCAGACTAATCTGATCTCTTTTTTTGATAAAATTACCAGCTTGGTAGATGAAGGGAACGCTGTGGATATCACATAGCTTGATTTCAGCAAGGCCTTTGACAAGGTTCCCCACGACATTCTTGCAAACAAGCTTGTAAAATGTGGGCTAGACATGTTAACTGTTCAATGGATTTGTAATTGGTTGACCGGAAGAACCCAAAGGGTGCTCAGCAATGGCTCCTCTTCATCTTGGGAAGATGTGACCAGTGGGGTGCCACAGGGTTCTGTCCTGGGCCCAATGCTATTCAACATCTTTATCAATGACTTGGATGAGGGAATTAGGGGCATACTTATCAAATTTGCAGATGACACCAAATTAGGAGGAGTAGCTAATACCCTAGAGGACAGGATCAAAATTCAAAATGACCTGGATAAACTGGAGAACTGGGCCAAAGCTAACAAAATGAAATTCAATATGGAGAAATGTAAGGTACTGCACTTAGGGCGAAAGAATGAAATGCATAGATATAGGATGGGGGAGACCTGGCTGAATGAGACTACGTGCGAAAGGGATCTAGGAGTCCTAGTAGACCACAAGTTGAACATGAGTCAACAGAGTTATGTGGCAGCTAAAAAGGCCAATGCGATTTTGGGCTGCATCAATAGAAGTATAGTGTTCAGATCAAGGGAAGTAATAGTGCCGCTCTATTCTGCCTTGGTCAGACCTCACCTAGAATATTGTGTCCAGTTCTGGGCACCACAATTCAAAAAGGATATTGACAAATTGGGAGCGTGTCCAGAGAAGGGCGACTAAAATGGTGAAAGGTCTGGAAACCATGCCTTATGAGGAGAGACTTAGGGAGCTAGGAATGTTTATCCTGGAAAAAAGACGATTAAGAGGGAATATGATAGCCCTGTTTAAGTATTTGAAGGGGTGTCACGTTGAGGATGGAGCAAGCTTATTTTCTGCTGCTCCAGAGACTGGAACACGGAGCAATGGATGCAAGCTCCAAGAACAGAGATTCCACCTCAACATTAGGAGGAACTTTTTGACAGTAAGAGCTGTTCAGCAGTGGAACACACTCCCTCGGAGCGTGGTGGGGTCTCCTTCCTTGGAGGTCTTTAAACAGAGGCTGGATGGCCATCTGTCAGGGATGGTTTGATCGTGATTTCCTGCGTGGCAGGGGGTTGGACTGGATGGCCCTCGTGGTCTCTTCCAACTCTGCAATTCTATGATTTATGATTTATGATTCTATGAATATTTTAGAACCTTTGGGATCCAGGGGAGAGTGGGGAGCGCTTGGCTCTTTTCAACTTTTTCCATTTAACAAAGAGACAAATGTGAAGACCTAGAACGTAAGCACCAGAACTGGTTTAGGACTCCCCTTCCACTTTCTTTCTCATTTTAGCCCCTCTTTTCTCACTTTCACTCCTTACAGAATTACTCAACAGAGTGGCTGGCTTTTTGCCAGTTCTTTAACCAGGATTTCTTTTGTAGCACGGTTAAATAGGGCACTATCCCTATTTTCTTACAGTTTAAAAGTAATTTCACAATGCACCCAAATGAATTCTAGCCTTGTCCAGTGAACTGCTACTATCTGATTAAGATGAAGTGTCAGTGACTCAAATAGGAGTGAATGGGTTTGTTGTTGTTAACTGCCTTACCAAATTGATTTTTTGTTGTTTCTCAAGTGTTTTTATTTATTTTGTATTATTTATTGGTATTTATATCCCACCTCTCAACCTCACTTTTCAAGGTTGCTTATAACAAAATTTGAAAATAGTATATGCATTTGCTTTCAAGTCACCTGTCGACTTATGATGACAAAACAGTACTGCCACAATAAAACCAGCAAACAGAAAAGCTTAAAATATGTTAAAGGGCCCAGAGGAACCACACTTATGTAACAATCTTCACCATATTTGTTCAGAAGTAACTCCTACTGTTAAGTCCCAAAGGAACTAACTGACGTTATATTTCAAAAGTTCCTACATCCCATTAAAAGCTCACAGCAGCATACTTACCTGAAAAATTAAAAGGCACCAGGGAGTGTGCTGGGCAAATCTGTGTGAGCTGTGGGGACTTATCACAAGTAAGAAGACTGAATTATATAGTATTGTCATCCCACCACCATTCCAAGAACAGAAACACTTTAAACTGTCAGTGCCTTTAAAGCAGATCATAATACTTGAGATACCTGTAATGTATATTGTATTATAAGTGCAGTAATTAACTTCTAATAATTAAGGAGGCATGTAGATTTACCCACACTCAAAAAAGGGCAGGTGTCAGGTTCAGTACTAAAAAGACATATTTGGACCAAACATAGTTCAGTCTGTCCTAACAAAATATAGACTGCTACAGATGTTGACCAGCCTAGGAAATAGAAATCTTCAATGCCGGTCTTTATGAAGAATATCCTAGAATTTTTAAAAGATCAATTGATTGATTTTTTGGCAGCCTGATCCTAATCGTAGCTGATTCTACACCAGATACCTTTAGTGCTTTTGAGGCTTCCATAACTAGCTAAAAGCTAAAAGTATACTGTACTTCGGGCAGAAAAATGAAATGCATAGATACAGGATGGGGGAGACCTGGCTGAACGATACTACGTGCGAAAGGGATCTAGGAGTCCTAGTAGACCATAAGTTGAGCATGAGTCAACAGTGTGATGTGGCAGCTAAAAAGGCCAATGTGATTTTGGGCTGCATCAATAGAAGTATAGTGTCTAGATCAAGGGAAGTAACAGTGCCACTCTATTTTGCCTCGGTCAGGCCTCACCTAGAATACTGTGTCCAGTTCTGGGCACCACAATTCAAAAAGGATATTGACAAATTGGAGCGTGTCTAGAAGAGGGCGACTAAAATGGTGAAAGGTCTGGAAACTGTGCCTTATGAGGAAAGACTTAGGGAGCTGGGTATGTTTAGCCTGGAAAAAAGACGGTTAAGGGGTGATATGATAGCCCTGTTTAAGTATTTAACAGAACACGGAACAATGGATGCAAGCTCCAGGAACAGAGATTCCACCTCAACATTAGGAGGAACTTTCTGACAGTAAGAGCTGTTCGGCAGTGGAACACACTCCCTCGGAGCATGGTGGGGTCTCCTTCCCTGGAGGTCTTTAAACAGAGACTGGATGGCCATCTGTCAGGGATGCTTTGATTGTGTATTCCTGCATGGCAGGGGGTTGGACTGGATGGCCCTTGTGGTCTCTTCCAACTCTACAATTCTATGATAAAAACCCAAGTTCACTTTAAAACTACTTCCAGTTTGTTTATGGGCATAATTCCAAGTGCTGGTCATGACCCATAAAACCCTATATGCCTTAGGTCTGTCTGAAAAACTGCACCTCCCTATATGAACCTGCCAGAGTTTTAATAACTACAGAGGCTGGCTTTCTCTCGCTTCTGCCACCATCACTAACTCCTTCCACAGAAGGCTAAACTATCCCCCTCCCTGCTCTCCTTTCGCCAATAGGCAAAAGATCTTTTTGTTTAAGCAGGCTTTTAATGTGTAATTGCTTTCAGGGAGACTTCTTATGGGCGGGGGTGCTTTATTGTTTTTTTTTTACTTTTGTAACCCCTTTAATTATTTTCTACTGTTTTAATGTGATACTTTTTAATGGTCTTTTAAACATTTTCTTAGGCTTTATTTGATTCTTTTTGTGAGCCTCCTTGGGTCCCACTCCAGGAGAAAGGCAGCATAGAAATAAAATGAAATAAATATTTCACTCACTGATAAAATGAGGAAAAAAGTATTGCACTACTCACTAGTGAAGAGAAAAGAATATGGCAGGGGAGGCATAGGTACCGGATATGCTGGTTGGTTGGTTTGTTGAACTATTCTTACAGTATCCAAGAGAGGATAATGTGTGTAACACATAGTAAAAGGTGTTTACAATCTCTACCCTTTTTCTGAAAAATTGTATGATTTTCACTATCTCTGACCAAGCACTGTTGAAATATTATACAGTATAGTTGCCCCTCCACATTCGCGAACTTGGCATTCACAGTTTTGAATATTTGTGGATTTTGGGAGGGCCCCTGCCCTCCCAAAAGCTGCGGCATGGGGCCTCTGCAGGCCCCGTTAAGGCCTTGGGAGGGAGGGGGGAGGGCCGGGGAGGCCATCACGGGCCCCCGGAGACGCTCCGGAGGCCCCATGAAGGCCAGGGGAGGGGTGGGGAGGGCTGGGAAGGCCTTCACGGGACCTCTGGAGACACTCCGGAGGCCCCATGAAGGCCAGGGGAGGGGGTGGGGAGGGCTGCGGAGGCCTTCACAGGACCTCCGGAGATGCTCCGGAGGCTCCATGAAGGCCTGGGGAGGGAGTGGGGAGGGCCGGGGAGGCCTTCACGGGACCTCTGGAGACGCTCCGGAGGCCCCATGAAGGCCAGGGGAGGGGGTGGGGAGGGCTGGGGAGGCCTTCACGGGACCTCCGGAGATGCTCCAGAGGCTCCATGAAGGCCTGGGGAGGGAGTGGGGAGGGCCGGGGAGGCCTTCACGGGACCTCCAGAGACGCTCTTCCTCTTGCCCATTTAAATTTCTACAATGCAACTACAAACCAGTTCTCTTGCCCTTTAATGGCAACTTGTAAATATAGAGACAGTGTGCAATTTAGAAAAAAATATATTTTAACTTCAATAATAATTTCTAGAAATGTACTTGTTTGAATATGGTAGTTGTTTTTCTTATTTCTGAAAGTAGATCCAGGGCTTCTCTAGCTGGGCAATTTTTGCCATATTGGACCTCTGCAACCCTGATGACGCAGGGCTTTGCCCTGTTTTGCCCCCGGGAAGTCCTTATGACCCCTGGGGCAAAGACAGGGCTAAACCATGAGAGAAGACAGGGTACAGCCCATTAAAATGTTTTTTAAAAATACCTGTTAAAATGTGTTCCAGCCAAAATAAATTTTGGCACACCGGCTGTTTCCAGCTGCCTCACTCATCCGGATCCAGGAAGGGGGCCCTCAGCATGTGACGCAGGAGGCCTTGCTCATGTGCTGTGCGCCTCTTTATTTGCCTGCATCTGGAGAGTGGCTGGTGGTGGCTGGGATGGATTGGCATGCCCATCTGGATGGACTTCCTCCCATTTTGTCCAGGTAACAGGGGGAGGAACAGGCCTGATTCAAGGGCAGGATACACCAGTGGCAGAGCAGGCATATCCTAGCCTGCGTAGATGAGCCCACAGTGTCAAAAATATGTATTCCCAGTCAAAGACAATATTTTTATCTTTTCTTTTTTCTCCCCCCTACCCGACCTTCCTTTTTTTCTGGTACCATCAAGGAGACAAGAAAGGAGATGCCGCCTAAACATGAGGAAGAACTTCCTGACAGTAAGAGCTGTTCCACAGTGAAATAGACTGCCTTGGAGGTCAGTGGATTTGCCTTCTTTGGGGGTCATTAAACAGAGGTTAGATAACTACAGTATCTCTCAGGAGTACTTTGAAAGTGTGACTGCATGGCTGGGTTGGACTAGATGGTTTTTGTGGTCCCTTCCAACCCTATAATTCTATGAAGATGGCATCCAGGCTGTTCTCTCAGGAACATTATCTCTTCTCTCAAAGAAACCACCACCCACCATTTTATTTCTTTCCCATTAGTGTCTATTATATAAAATGACACAAAATTATAAAATAAATCAGTGTATGTACAAAAAGATTAGAAAAGGTAACTCCTAAGAAGAAAATCCCTGTAATTAGTGTTATAACACTCAGCTGGTTAGTCATATATATTGGTTCTATGTAAGTGTAGAAACTACCTATGCAAGTTCATAGAAATCACACACACAAAAGTGTCAGACAAAGAATAACTGTCCTCCAAAATCCCATCCCCCCCCCCAATAAAGGTACTTTCTTTACTCTCTGATTGCAAAATATGCATGTAAGCCTGTAGCCAATGCCTTCAGGGAAGCCAGAGGCGGGGGGGTTTGAATAAGTTTCCAGTGTTTGGGGATGAGCTCCATTTCTCTGCTTGACTCACTTTACAAACTAGTCCAGATACAAGGAGGTTTAGGGCCTTGTTGCACTCCCAAATAAAGAGGCAGTGCAGCAGGAAGGAAGGTTCCTTGCTGCCTCACTGCAAGATGTCATCATTCTTTCATTCCAATCCTGTGGGAGACCAAGGTAAAACCGCATCTTTTTGCTAACTGGAAAAACCCATTAGCAAAAAGACATGGTTTTACCTCAGTCTCCCACAGGGCAGAAATGGCACAACACTGCAAGAATGATGACATCATGTGGTAAGGCAGCACAGAAGATAGAACCTTCCTGCTGCACTGCCGTATTACTTCAGAGTGCAGTAAACCACCTAGTCTAAATGGTCCCACAGAATTTTTTAAAATCTAAGTCCCTTCAGGTATACTTGTTTATGAATACATAAGGAGACAAATCTGGAAATTTCCTTTACTGAAAGACATTAAGACCATTCAGTTTGATGCTTTTGGCTCAGTACAGCTAAAGGATATTTACAACGACATCTAAAAAAGGTGAGGGTTAACTCATGGAGTGAGCCTTCTAAAACAGCACTACTCAAAGCAGTGGTCCCAGACATCAATGCTGGTCCTTAAGTCATTGGCTACCAGTCCACTGTGACTTTCTGGAAATAGTGTATGGTCCCTGGCATATTTGGGGTAGGCAAGGGGGACTGCTGCTCCACCACATCCCTTAGATCAGTGAGAAGGGATTCCACTGACATACCACAAGGTGGCTGTGTTACATAATTACTCTTTAGAATTTTTACTTTAAAAAGCAACATATTTAGTACACATTATCAACATTTCTGGCAACTGGTGGTTCTCCCCACCCCCCCGAATTGACTTTCATGGCTTTAGAAACAGTAACAAATGGTGTCTTTGGAATTTTCAGACAGGGACAAAAATAGCATCCCCGTCTCGCTATCTCCTCTTCCACCCCCCTCCCCTCCTGTCCCGTTCTGACACACACACGAACAGTTTCACTCTACCTTGATCATGTGACGTTTCCTCCCCCTCGGCAGCCGAGGAGTGAATGCAGCTCTCTTGGAGTTGCATTCACTTTCTGGTTTGAAATCCTGGGCCGTTCTCGCAAGAGGACAAGCATGGGGGAAATTCAAAGATTAACGAAAAAATACACTTTTAAAAGTGACAGCAAGCACAAAAACACACTTTAAAAATACCAAGTATCCCGGGGAGGGTACAAAAAAGGGTGTCACTTACCTGGATGTCCCGATCGCACTCCGAAGTGTTCTGGAATGGATCACCCATTGACGCTGGCATGGCACCAGCATAATGGGGCACCTTTTCACTCGCCCGTCATTCTGTGACAGGAACAGAATGGGCGATCTATTCATGGTTAGCCTGTGAATTAAAAGGAGCGCTGGGGGAACAGAATTAGCACGGGAGCATGAAGACTTGTGAACGACACCATGTGAAAGGGAAGCCCTTTCGCGATCTCCTGCCGTCGTTGTCACGCCATATTTATGGCATCTGATAATTTCCATTGTTTTTACTGTGTTACTACCAAGCTCTACACTTTTCACAATTATCAAGTGCTCATTTTCACTGTTGCATTCTAAGTTTGCCTTTGCCTTGGCGAGTAATCCCAATACAAACAAGCCAATTTTTAATAACATTTCATATATAAAGATAGCGTTAGAATAGACCTTAGGAATGCTGTCTAAAATTCTGACATATTCTGTTGTTTAAAGTCCATGTAGTAAATATAATCTTCTAGCTGTAACACTACTCCCCCCCCAAAAAAAAAATTCCAGGTGCTCTGGTATAACACATTCTGGGGCAATGTATTTTGCTGCTACAGCAACTTGTGCAAAAGGTACACTCTTAAATGAACTTCTAACATTATCATCATCATCATCATCATCATCATCAATAGCGCCATCAATATACATGGCGCTTTACAAGAAAAAGGAACAACAAAACAGTTCCCTACCCTCAAGCTTACAATCTAATGGTGCTGTGATCACACAGAGACTATAACACCTTAGTGTTATGCATCATCATCAACATCATCATCATCATCATCATTATTATTTCTTACCCACCTCTCCCTATGGATCGAGACAGGGAACAACAAATTAACATGTAAACATAAAGTTGGTTAAAAACACATAGTTAAAAATATATACAGTTACCCCGTAACATTCACGGCTGTGACATTCACCGTTTTGAGTATTCATGGGTTTGCTTCATCCTCCATGCTTGCCTGGGTCTTCGCTTCCCTTTGTAAATGGAGCAAAGACCCATGGAAGTGCAAGGGATGAGGCAAAGCCTCTTAAATCGCCCCTCTCCTGTGCCTTCGCTCCTGTTGCAGGGAGAGCGAAAGCCCAGGAGAGGGGCGATTTTAGGGGTTCTCCCTCACCCTCTATGCTTGTCTGTGTCTTCGCTTCCCTTTCTAAAGGGAGGGAAGGCCCAGGCAAGCACGGAGGGTGAGGAAAAGCCTCTTAAACCACCCCTCTGCTTGGCCTTCGCTCTCTTTGCAGGGAGAGTGAAAGCCCAGGAGAGGGATGATTGTTATTCACATTTTTTTCACATTCGCGGGGGTCTGGTGATCCTAACCCCCGCGAATGTGAAGGGACGACTGTATCAGTTTAAAAGAACCAAGTAAAACCAAGACATTTTAAAACAATCAATGCACAATTTAAAATTCACAATTTAAAATCATTTGGCTAGGTCTACCAGAAGAAACTGATCTTTAATGCTGCATTAAATTCAGACAGCATATTCAGCTGTCATATCTCTTCCGGCAGGCTGTTCTAGGGGCAGCTGAAGAAAAAGTCCTTTGGGTGACATTGCCAACCTAGTCCTGGCTGAGTGGAGCAAATGTCCCCCAGAGGACCTAAGTGTACAGGGTGGATTATACAGGAGAAGGCAATCCATGTAGGGCTTTAAGGGTAATAACCAACACTTTGTAACTTGCCCAGAAACTAACTGGCAGCCAATGGGGTGATTTTAATATTGGTGTGATATGGTCACTCCTGGAGATACCAGTGACTAATCTGGCTGCCGTGCTTTGAACCAATTGAAGTTTTCAAACTTGGTAGCTCAATGTACAGTGCATTGCAGAAGTCCAGCCTTGAGGTTACCAGCATGTGCACTACCATCTTTAGGTCCTCCAACTCTAGGAAGGGGTGCAGCTGGCGTAACAACCAAAGCTGGTAGTAAGCACTCTTGGTCATCACATCTATCTGGTCTTTTATTTGAAGTGATGGATCCAGAAACACTCCCAGGCTGTGAACACAATCTTTCTTTTCTTTCTTTTCTTTTTTTTTTTTTTGAGTTTATTATATAACATAACATACATAACATAACATGACATGACATAACATAACACACATGATATAGATTATACATATCTGCGTAACATATTTCATCTGGATTTCTATTCAGGGCCCGTTTAAGGAATTTTGGAGCCCCCTGCAATGCTTTATTTTGGGGCCCCCATATGTTTATCTCAGGTCAATGTAACCTAACCTATTCACCTTACAGAATGTTCAGATTACAGTAGGACCCCCGTATCCATGGATTCTTTATCCATGGGACACAAAACAGCACACCTACCATAGAGTCTTCCTAGAAAATGTGTCCTCCCTAGTTATTTTCTAGGCCCTCCAAGGCAACTCTATGGTATTTTAAACCAGCAGTCCCATTATTTTCAATGGCATTCACTATTATTCATGGTTTTTAGAATCCACGCCTCCCCCCCCCGAACCAATCCCCAGTGGATAAGAGGGGCCTACTGTATTACATAATTTGCCACCAATAATTTAGTTTAAAAACTATATTATAGGCACTAACATAATATTTTTTGTTTATTAGCAATTAACGTAATGGTATAGATTTCCTCAAAGAAAAGAAAGAGTGGACTGCAAGCTAAACATGAATTAGTAGTGTGATGCAGCAGCAAAAAATGCCAATGCGATTCTAGGCTGCATTAACAGGAGTAGTGTCTAGATCAAGGGAAGTAATAGTATCACTCCATTCTGCTTTGGTCAGACCTCACCTGGAATACTGTTTTCAGTTCTGGGCACAACAATTCAAGAAAGATACTGAGAAGGCTGGTGGGAGGTCTGGAAGCCATTACGCCCTATGAGGAACGGCTTAGGGAGCTGGGTATGCTTAGCCTGGAGAAGAGAAGGTTGAGAGGTGATGTGATAGGCATGTTTAAATATTTGAAGGGATGTCATATTGAGGAAGGAGCAAGCTTGTTTTCTGCTGCTCCAGAGACTAGGACACAGAGCCATGGGTTCAAATTACAGGAAAAGAGATTCCACCTGAATATTAGGAAGAACCTCCTGACAGAAAGAGCTGTTCGGAAGTGGAATACACTGCCACCTTGGAGTGTGGTGGAGTCTCCTTCTTTGGGTTTTTTTAAACATAGATTGGATGGCCATCTGTCATGAGGCTTTTTTTTTTTTAGTTAGTTAGTTAGTTATACCCCGCTCTTCAGCCACAAGGCTATCAGAGCGGCTTACAAATTGTTTTTAAGCAATAGCTATTTGCACATCTACACTGCATTAAACAGTCTCCAATGTGTGTTAGCTAATTGCCCCCACAAGCTGGGTACTCAATTTACCGACCTACAAAAGGATGGAAGGCTGAGTGAACCTTGGAGCCCGCTGGAATCAAACTTGCAACGTGGTAGCTTGCAGTACTGGCATTTAACCACCGCACCACCAGGGCTTTGATTGTGTGTTCCTGCAGGGCAGAAGCTGATTGGATGGGATGGCTGTTGGGGTCCCTTCCAGCCCTACGATTCTAGGCTGCATTCAGAGCCTGGGAAAGTTATTCTTAGATTACACCTCCCAGAATCCCCCTGCCAGCATCCTTCTCAAGGTCTGGTTGCATTGTTCCTTTTCCAGCATTCTCTAGCCCAGTGGTTCTTAACTTGGGGTCTGCAATGTCCTCACAGGGAGTCCACAAAGGCTTGAAGGCTGCTTGGCCCACCTCCTCCCTGTAGTGGAGCAGCCACGTGACAGGAACCAAGGCAATGGCTGGCTGGCTTGACCTGCACATTGCCATTCAATCCACTCCAGCCACAAATTTGCAGGAAGAAGCAAGAGTGCCTCTGAGGGAAAGTTTAATGGATGGTGTAATTGTATTGTTGTTGTTGTTAGCTATTATTATTAGCTATTATTATTAGGGTTTTAAATCTTGAGTTGTCTTGGGGTAAACAAAAGATATTTAAAGGGGGTCCCTGCTAAAGAAAAGGTTAAGAACCACTGCTCTAGGCCAATGCCTCTCACATAACACTAATGGGATACTGGTGTTTTAGTGACAACAATAAAACCATTGTTCCCAGTAATATTACTCCAATTTTTATTTATATTCTTTATATTCTTCTGTTAAAAGAACCAGAGTGTTGTAGAAGTTTCAGCATTGCCCTATGACTGTGGAGACCAGAGTTTGAATCCTTACTCAGCCATGAATGCCCACTGGGTGACCTTGGGCAAGTCACCCTCTCTCAGCCTCAAAGGAAGGCAAAGGCACACCCCCTTTGAACAAACCTTGCCTAGAAAACCCCATGGTAGGTTCACCTTAGTCAGAAATGACTTGAAGGCACATGGGCAAACCCACAAATTCCTTTTGCAGGCTGAACTCAGTTGGCAGCAAAGAGAGGAAGCTGAAGAAGACCAAGGGGGAAAGGGAGGGGAGAGGAACCAAGAAGGGAAGGGAAGGGAAGGGAAGGGAAGGGAAGGGAAGGGAAGGGAAGGGAAGGGAAGGGAAGGGAAGGGAAGGGAAGATATCCTTTCTGAGGGAGACAACACTCAAATTCCCCGTCTCTCTCTCTCTCTCTCTCTCTCTCTCTCTCTCTCACACACACACACACACACACACACTCACCTTCTCCGTGCCTCTCTCTCCAGCTTCTGCCACAGAGGGCTGCTGTTTCTTTCGCTTACTCTTTGGGTTTGTGAGACGCTGTTGTTTTTTTTTAAAAAAAAGCCAGCGGAGGGGGTTTTTTTGGAAGAGGAGGGTAGGAAGGGGCTCCTACTGGCTGTCTCCTTGGTCAGATTAAGGAGGCTAGTACGGGGCCCTCCCTTGACCTGGGGCCCCCCGCCAATGCTGATTTGGCAGACTGGTTAAACTGGCCCTGTTTCTATTAATTGATCAATTACACATTACTTGACTCTTCCATACTCCCAGACTTTCTCCAAGAACTATCATCAGTTCCCACTACTTTCTTTCCTTCTCTCTGTTAATTCATTTACACATATCTTCCCACTCTTACACAGACCTTCTCTCACTTACACATGCCTTCTCACTTACATATACCCAATCTTCCTCTTTACTCACTTATACTTCTTTTCACAATCCCTTTTTTCCCTTCCCTTCCTCTCTTGACTTCCCTTTCTCATTCATCTCGATTTAGATTGTATTTTTAGCAATTTCTTTGTATCGCCTCTACCAATTCAACCTATATTCAGTCCTCATTTATGAATAACATGTAGTTTTACTTGCTTTTCTCAAATAATATCGTAATCTCAGTATATAAATAGGATTAATAGTTGTATACGCAGTTTATACATTAAGGTTATCTGAACTATACAAAATATTTGGTTTCATAATGTTATATTATTCCTATTATATATATTATGCATAGTTATACTTGTTGCTTACAGTAGTATTTTTCCCGATTGATAAACATTGTTATTTTCTATTTTAATGGTATTGATCAATGCAATGTTCTCGTGACTTATTCGATCTAACTTTTGCTTCTCTTTGCAATACCCCCTTTCCCGCTCCTTTCTCTTATTACACATATTACATCCTTTCAGCTATTCCCTCATTTCCGTCCCTCCCATCAAAGCGAGATTTAAATTGATCTTTTATTTACCAAAGTTTTTCATCCATATTCCATGTTTTCTTCCAAAAAATTTTCACGGGGGCCCACTCTTCCTTAATTTTTGCATACCTTGTTTTGTGTAGGGTTCCCGTTAGTTTATCATTGTCCTGAATCTCTTTGATTTTTAATAACCAATCTGCTATTTGTGGGGTTTCCTTACTCCTCCATTTTTTGGCAATAACCAGTCTTGCTGCCATCACTTAATAATGTCCTCCAATAATGTTTTATTGTTGTTTTATAAATTAGCGTTGTTATATTTAGTAGATATAGCTTAGAGTTCATCTCATACTGGACGTCAAATATTTTTTGTATTTTTGTGTGTATTTTTATCCAAAATCTTTTGATAGCAGGGCAAGTCCACCACATGTGGTAAATAAAGAGAGCCCACCTCTTTACCACATCTCCAGCAATTATTGTCTTTAGTTTTGTAGATTTTACTGATTTTCGCTGGAGTCATGTACCACCTGTTCACCATCTTTAGATGGTTTTCCTTCAACAGAAGACATGCTGTAAATGCGTCAGTGTTTCCCCAAGCTTTATTCCATTCTTCTAATTCTACCATGTCTCCCACATCGATTGCCCATTTGGTCATTGCATCCATTACCGCCTCCTTTTCCATCTCCCTTTCTAACAGCAATATAGGATTTGGATCATTACAGTGTGCTCTACATCACCATCACCATCATCATCTATTATTTTATCCACTTATATCAGGGGTTGGCAAAGTGTGGCCCAGGGCAGCACACAACCTTTCAAGGGTATATTTGGGGCCCTCACTCCTCCAGACTTTCTTTTTCTGGCCAAAAATAATGAAAATAAAAATAGGGGAAATTTACTGTTTAAATAGGTTGCAGCCTCTGTACCATTTAACCTTAAAAACCCTGTTTTTCAAAACCAGAAGTGGAATCCCAGCCAACTCTTGGGAGGGGGTGGCATTTCTAGCAGTCCATGTGGTCCCTGGAAGATTCTAGGGCAAATTGGCTCCTGGACATGCCACAGTGTCCACTCTGATTAATATCCTACCTTTTCCCCTAACCTAGGCCTCAAGGTGGATTACATAAATTAAAAACAATAGGATACCTTTGAAGGGTTTTCAGAAATTACAGTAAGTCTAGGATGCAGCAGTGAGAATACCAGTGGATGATCACTTATAGAATCACATTATATCTACCCTGCAAGAGCTGCGCTAGTTACCAATTTGTCTTCAGGCACAATTCAAAGTGTTGGTGAAGACCTTGAAAGCTCTAAATGGCTTAGATCCAGAATACATTAAGGGCTGCTTCCTCACATCCCAGCTTGCTCACACACCTCTAAAATTGGAGTTCTTTCCCCCCACCCTCCGTTTCTGTGTGCAGGCTATAGTGGAGGTATGACTGATGGAGGAAAGTTAAAATGCTTCCTCAGTGGCCACACCTACCCTATAGAATTCTATGTGCCAGAAGGCTGGGTTTGCACCTTCTTTGACAGCATTTCACCACAGCGCAAAGACCTTCTTGTTTAGGCATGCATTTGCTTTATGAGATTTAATCTTGTGTTTTATCTACAGCATCTGTCTGTTTTTATTACAGTATTGCTCTTTTGGAATTTTATTGTATTTTATATCTGGTTTAAATTGTTGTTAGTCCTACTGACTGGTGTGTATAAGCACCAAAAGGGAGGGATGCAAGTTTTCCTATAGATAAAAAAAATAAACAAAATTTGCAGTAATTATTAAGTTGTATAATTCATTGTACTTACATCAGAGCAAGACAATCTGACTACCAATGCTGGATGAATTTTACCTGTAGTATACTAAAGTCACAGTGCTCATGTCCTTAAAAATGAAGTTAGTTAAACTTGTATCAACTCCACAGTGGCTCAAGAGTTAGTTTGCAGGAGACCTCTCCAGCCAAGGTTCTTCTACTTGCCCATTTCCTCTCTTACAGACACTGCTACTTTGAACTGTGCTTCTAGTGAGCATTAAAGGCCTGGAGGAAAAAGGTATTTAAGATGCAAAAGATCACTAAGCAGAAATTTTGCAAAAAAAAAAAAAAGCTGAAATGAAGGAACTACATAACTACCACCCCCACCCCCTAAACAGATGGTTAATGCTTACTCTTCCCCCAACAAAAAGCTGGATACTTACCAAGGATGCTACAGCTGGGCAGTGCCTCAGAAGGCTCTATGTCAGAGGCATTAGGGACAGTAAAGAGCTCTTAGCCATATGTGCCCTTTCACTCCTTCGCTTCCCAGGGCCATCTGTCTGTTTTCAGCTTAGTCACTAGCAAAGGCTGAAGAGAATCAACATCTTTCTTGGTTTAAACAGAATCCTACAGCATTACCTGTTACCTGTCAGCATAGAGATACACCTAAATCTCCACAGGGATGAGCTCTAGAAGTACAGTTGCTTTGGAATGTCAAATCAGATAGTCAATCCTCACACAGTGTCACCACTTAAATCTCAGGAGGCAGATAAATCTTAACATTTCAGAAAGCACTGAAGTAGCTTACACACAGACAGGTCTGCTATTGTTACCCATGATGTCCTTATAACCACTACAGTTAACTTGACTTGGATAATAAGCTTCTCTGTTAACTTTCTAAACACTTTATTTATTCTGACTAAAGTCCACTGAAATAGATTTTCATAACAGCAAGCTACAAGGGTCTATTCGGTACTGGCCCTACCATTAAGCAGATTAAGACAGCTCAAACAGGTAGCAGATGCAAGGGAGTGTAGTGGCATCTCCTTCTTCTTGAATCCTCTGGCTATGTTTCCCCTTGTGAGTACAGAAATGTGTGTGCTGTACAGCCCACTGGATACTACTTCTGCTGTTTGGTGTGGCAGAGGATGCTATCCATCTGGCAATGTTGAAGTAAGATTCAGCTGCTAATCCAAGTGGCTTCGTGCTATTCTGTCCTTTGCCTGAGGCAAAATGTCTTGGTCCAGCCCTGTCTATTCTGTTTATTTCAGTGAAAGGTCTCAGATCAAATACTGAGCCTCTGATAGGAAGCCTCTTTTGGTTGAATGCAACATTAGTCTTCCTACCTAGAGTAGACCCACTGAAATCAATGAGACTTGAGTTGATTGTGATTAACAAGTCCAGTTCATTTCAATTAATCTACCCTAGACTGGACTAATATTGGATTTAGCCCTGAGTTATTATATCAGAATTAGCTTCACATGCTGTTTCACAGTTATTTCCATCACACTCTCTCCTGGGCAGAAATACAGGGTAATAGTAGCAGCAAATACAAATAACAAGATGTCTGTTTTGCTTCCTCCTTTAGGTGCCCCTCCCATCGCAATATGGAAGATCAGCTCAGAGACATTTAATATACAGTTGGACACATATGTGCAATTGGAAAAGATTGTGCAGTTTAAAACTGATAATGTGCAGTTGAAAAAAATGGAGGGAAACTAGGCACACTACATGTTTATTAAGCACTTAAATGACAATGTTTATCAGGCAATCTTGGTGAAAACAAAAGAGGTCCAGATTTGAAGAGGTACCAGTTTTGGCAGTACAGTTTTGATAAGGCAGTAGAAATGACTCTTGCACTGGGGTGTAACTGAGGCTGGCTGAATCCACACCTGCAAAATAATTAGTCCTTACCTCAATCCCAGTCTTGCTGGAACACATGGTGTTCCTCCTTTTTCAAAGTGAAAAACACTTCTTTTAGATGCCTGAGGGCTTTACTGTGGTTTTTAAAAACTCCCTTTTTACTCTGTGGTTTCCAATAAAAAATAGCTTTTTAACATGTGTGCCTTGTGCCCCAAATTGGGATCAGGGTGGAATTGAGGGGGTTGGAGGGCAGGACAGGTTGGTGGGTGGTTACCTAGGTCTGGCAAATGCAGTCTTGCCATTATTATTTTTTTATGTTCAGTACATATTAGAAAAACTGAAGGCTAATGGAGCTTCTGAAACAGAGGCGTGCCTTTGGGTATTTAAATATGCGTTTGTCCACACACATACACTGAGGTTAAAAATGTTGACACAGGACCCTTCCCACCTCCCATTTCTAAAGATCTGAGATTCTCTGCTTGCTGGGTGTGTGTACATTTCATTAAATCTTTATTATTATATTAAATTTTCTTAAACACACTCATCCCTCCACATTTGCGGGGGTTAGGGGCACCCATACTAAGGGCCTTACCGCACTCCCCCCCCCAAAGCGGCAGGGGAGCAGGAACGTTCCATTTTCCACTTCCTTATCACATGACATTATCCTTCTTCTGGCATTCTTTTGTTCTGGTCCCGTAGGGGACCAAGGTAAAACCGTGTCTTTTTGCTAATGGCTTTTTCTGGAACAAAAGAACATTGCCATCATGCTTTGGTGTGAGGTAAGGCAGCGGGGAAGATGGAACGTTCCTGCTCCCCTGCCACTTTTCTTTGGAACACATTAAAGCCCTGAGAAAAACAGAAGGAACCTCTTGCTTCTTCCTTAGGCTTCCCCACCACGCCCTGGCAAAGAGAGGTTGGGAGCTTTCAGGCAGTGAGGCAATGGCATAGTGAGTGTGTGAGAGGGAGGTAGGAAGGGGCAGGGGTGGCCACAGAGCGAAGCTGGGTAACCACAGCTCTTGCGGCCCCTCAGCTATGGCAGGAGCATCCTTCCACAGCCCCACCCACCCTCCATGGCTGCCCAGCCACCCTTTCCACAGTTGCCTCATGTGGGGAGATTCTTTGGCATGAGCTGTGGCAACTTTGCCTACTTGCCTGGCTACCTGTGCTTTGTTTGGTGGGGATTCAGCTACAGAATCCAGATTGCCTGCTGCCTCCTCTTCCTCCTCATTTTTCTGTCTTGGGGGTTTGTTGAGAGAGAGAGGCTCTGGAGCAGGAAAGTGGCTTTGAGGGAAGACTCCATCTTTTCCTGCCTTCCAAGGCTGACCAAGGGAAGGCAGTGGCAGCAGCTTGGCAGAACCAAAGTGGATCAGTGGGGGGGGGGAGACATGAGAAGGGGTAGAAGCCCTTGTCATCTTCTGCTGCTGCTGCTATTCTTCCCATCCACCCCAGCTCTCTCTTTGTCCCTTCCCCCATCCTGCTCCCCTGTCCACCCCAGAGACCTGTGCACCACCCTCCCTTCCTCTTCCCACACCCCCATCCCATTCCCTTCCCCCCTCCCACCCGGGTGAGTGAGTGAGGGTGGGGTGAGGGAGCCATCCAATGGGAGTGCAAGTGGGTGATGAGACTGACAGTGCAGGTGAGTGATGAGGTGGCTTCAGGGAGCGGGAACTGTGTGGCTGTCAATACCAAACTGAGTTTGATTAAAATGGCCTTGTGTGACTTAACGGAGGGGGGGGGACCCAGAGCAGGATACTGCACACTGGAGCTGGGATATAGCATGGATTCTATTTGAGTTGGAATTTGCATTGGTCCATGTGCCACTGGATTGTGTGATTGTATGTATTGGATTTAATGAATGAAGACAGATTTATACATGTATTGTTGATGTATTGTGGACAAGAGCTACTGATTCCTGTGGGAAAACTGCCACCAGTACAGTTTGTTTGACTTACTTTTTTTAAAGTGTGCAGGAATCTGTACAGTTAAAATATCTGCTTTAAAAAATACACTTCCTGATTGAAGTGACACCTGGAGGACAAAACAGAGTACTGGGAAAATACTTATTCTGCTCCTACCAGGAAATGGATGATTATCTTAGACGCCCATAGAGTAGTTTAGGAGCCTTTGGAGCAATCCCTGATCTGTCTGTCTAAAGGACAAAGCAGAAAAATGACAAATTTCTCATTCATTGATGCTGGGTGCCCTGCACATTAGGAAATGTGAAACCACCCCAGAGCCCTCTTTATCAGTACAAGGGTTTCTGGGGTGATTGTGTGTGCTGATAATATGATTGCTAGTATCTTCTGTATCAAAATTTAGATGCAGAGAGTGAGAGAAGGATGGGATGGTAGTGGAAATGTATATTTGTGTGTCTGTGTCCTAGACAATCTTTTGCTTGTCCTCAACCAACTTCTCCTGCATTCCTGCTTTCTTTCTTTTCTTTTCTTTTCTTTTCTTTTTGTATTTTTTGTTGGTTTTGTAATGGTACCAAAATACATATTATTACCATAAACTTGGCAATATTTCTATTAAACTAATTTCAAAGCTTAACATAAACTTTTTACTATAGTTCTCTTCAACAATATTAATTCCCCTAAACACCCACCGTGCTCTCCTTCCCCGGAGCCATTATCCCTTACTTAATCTCTCCAGAATCTCATTTCTTCTCCTGGAGGTAACCTCTCATACCTTTTCTGTAGTACCTTTTCAACAAATACTGTCCAAATTTTGTCAAAATCACTTTCTTTCCATATTCCTCTTCTTACTTTAATTCTACATGTTAATTTATCATTTACTGCCTTTTTCCAGGCTTCTTTATACCACTCCTCCACTTGTACATTTATTGGAATTTTCCAATATCTTGCTATAATTAGTCTTGCTGCCATTAATAAATTAGTTATTAACTCCTTTTCTGTTTGATTCCCATTTCCTCCATTATAAATTGACAACAATGCTATACTCAGTTTCCTATCTATATTTATATTAAAATATTCTCGATTTCTATAAAAACTTTCCCCCAAAACTGCTGTACATATTTAAAATTCCACCACATATACATATATGTACCTATTTCTTGACAACCTCTCCAACAATATTTTGAGTTATTCTTACCTATATTATGCAATCTTGCTAGTGTCAAATATCTTTTTCATATTATTTTATAATAGTTTTCTTATACCTGTATTGACAATTTTTTTAGTTGTCTTTGTTGCCAGATCTTATCCTACTCATTATCATCTATTTTTTGTTTCAAGCCTTCCTCCCATATTTTCCTTAGATATTCTGCTTTATTTTTATTATCATTATTTTTATCATTATTTTATATAATTCACTTGTGATACCTTTCAAACATTCATTATTATCCATCTTTTCACCTTTTTTCACCAAATATTTTTATTTTGTAAAATCCCTTATTCCTTTATTATTCTTTTTCCAATTTTTAATCCATTGTTCCAACTGTATACAATTAAACCATTAAATTTTTATTCCATGTAATTTCTCTCCTACACTCCCTTTCTCACACACCCATCCTATCCATCCCTCTATTTTCTCTAGTCCTCTTTTCTTTAATTTCTTTCCCATTTTTTCCCTCAAATTGTTTGGGATTTTTTCCCCATTATGACCATGTTAAAACTGAATCAATAGGCAATAATTCTTTTATTTATACCATATTTTCAATATATTTTGCAAAAATGGGTTCTCAATTTCTTTAATTTCCTTTTTCGTAAAATTACCAAAAATATATTCCATATTCTCTTATCTATTTTCTCTCTATATATCTCTAGCCATTCTAAATCTCCCTGTCCTACAATTCCTTCTATAACATATCTCAACTGATTAGCTTAATAATATCCTTTTGTATTGGGAAGACAAAGTCCTTCCTCCTTCTGTGATTTATACCAAAATAATGTATTTAATCTTGGTCTTTTCCCTCCATTACAATATTTTTTCAACATATTTTGCCATTTTTTCAATTCTGCTTCCAATATTTTTATTGGTAACATTTTTTTAAAAAAAATTATTTTAGGTAATATTTTCATTTTAACTAATGCTAGTCTTCCAAACCATGATACTTGAAGATTTTTACATTCTTCCAAATTCTTTTCCATTTCTTTCCTTAAAACCATAATATTTTTCTCTTCTAATTTCTTTAATAGTTATTACTAAATATTGAATATTATTTTTAAATCTTACTTCTAATTTTTTCTCTTTTATAAATCTATTTTCTTCTTGTTTCGTATAGTTAAATAACATCATGTCTGATTTATTCCAATTAATCTCCAACCTGTCATCTCCCCAAATATTTTTACATGTTCTTTTTATTTTTCCTATTCCTTAACCAACTCCTTAATTGTTAATAATGTACCACCAGCAAACAAACTTATGTTTTGTTTCTAATCCTATTCCTTCTATACTATTATCATTTCTTATCACACTTACTAAAATTTCTATTACCATTGCAAATAAAATTGGAGAGAGTGGACAACCTTGTCTTGTTCCTCTCGTAATTTTTATCTCTCTTTTTATTCCATCATTAACCATCACTGTAGCTGTGTTATGGGAATATAATTGATTTATTAAGCATCTAAATCTCTTCCTCATTCCAAATTCTTTCAATATTATTTTTAATGTTAGTCATTCCACACAATCAAATGCTTTAAATATATCTAATGCGAATATTCCTGTCTTTACTCTTGTTTTCCTGTTTATATGTATTTTATTTAACACCCTTCCTATTAAATTTGACATTTGTCTTCCTTTCACAAACCCACATTGATCCTTGAATATATATATTTATACACACAACTATTCATTCTCTTTGCCATTATTGCTGATAATAACTTTGCATCTTGATTTATCAATGATATAGGACTGTACGATCCAGGATCTGTCAAATCCTTATCTGGTTTCAGTATCAATATTATCAATGACTGTTGCCATGATGGTGGGACTTTATCTCAATTTATTATATTATTATATAGTTCTAATAATTTAGGTATCAACTTCTTCTTAAATACTTGTAATAATCTGGTCCTAGCCTATCCATTCCTGGAGCTTTCCCACTTTTTAAATTATTTATTGCCTCCTCTACTTCCATTTTTGAAATTGGTTTTCTAATAATTCTCTGTCTTCATCTTCTATTTATCTCTTCCAATTTCCCCTACATATTTTTCTATTTGTTCCACTGATTTATTCCCTGATTAGTACAAATCTTTATAAAATTCCTCAGAAACTTTTAATTTTTCCTTCATTGTTCTATACATTTATCTGATTTATCTCTTACCACAGTTATCATATTTTCCATTTTTTTCTTCTGTGTGGATCTAGCCAACATTTTTGAATATTTATTACTAAATTCAAAATACTCTCTTCTTATATAAATTTAATTTTCCTGTACTTCATCTACCTCCATTTTATCCAATTCCTCCCTCTTTGCTCGTAACTCAATATAGGTTTGTTTTTTCTTATCTGATATATATTTATTTTCCAATAATTCTATTTCCCTTTCCAATTTCCTTTACCTCTCTTCTTGCCTTTTTTTAAAATTAAAAGTTTCTTTTATACATATTCCCCTTGTCACAGCTTTCATTGTGTCCCACAAAATTCCTTTTGACACTTCTTTATGATTTAATACCCATAATTCTTGCCATTCATGTTCAATTTTCTCTACCATTTCTTTATAATTTAAATTTTTTGTATTCAACCTCCACCTTTTCATCTGTTCATAATCTCTCTTAATATGATCTCCACAGTGACCAAGGCATGATCTGTTACTTTTATAATTTCTATCTCTGAATTTATAATTTTATCAATCAAATTTTTGATACAAAAATGTAATTAATTCTTGAATAACTCTTATGTACCATTGAAAAATATGTATATTTCCTTTCATCTCCCTTTACCAATCTCCACGCATCTTTCAACCGCTTTCTTTTTATTATTTTATTTAAATTTGAGATATGCCATATTCGTCCCTTAATGAATAATTTGATTTATCTTTTATTCTTTCCATCTGCATATTAAAATCCCCTGCTACTACAATATTTTGTTCCTGCATATCCTCCATGTCTCCTAAATACTTTCTCATAGAATTCCTCCTGTTTTTCATTTGGAGCATATACATTCATCAATATATATTTATCTTCTCCCAATTCACCTTGCATTATTCTCTCATCTTCATCTTTTTTCACATTTTAACAGCAAAATTACATTTTTTTGCTAATAATATTGCTACACCTCTAGCTTTTGAATTTCCAAATGCTTTTTCATAAACTCTTACCCAATTCATTTTCAATTCATTTACTCCTTCCCTTTTTTGATGTGTCTCTTGCAAAAATATTATATCCGATCGATCCTTCTTCAATAATGCTTCAATCTTTTTTCATTTTATTACTGTGTCAAGGCCATGTACATTTAGAGTCAATATCTTTAATTTATTAACTATTAGATTCTCCACTACCTTTTCTATAAAATCCTCTGGCTCCAAAAAGTGATCTTCCTTCCCCATACCCACACCTTCCCAATTTCTTCCCATTCTCTTTCCCTCTTCCCCCCTTTCCCCTATTTACCTCCCTACCTTTTCTTCCCAAGGCAAATTGCCTTGCTCACGACCCCCCAGGTCTTCCAGGTGAGGAGTGGTGCAGAGATCATCCAATGGCCCAAAACAATTCCCTCCCCCCTGAGTACTCATGAAAATAAAAACAACTTCCCCCTCTTTCTTTCTATAAAAATATTCTATTCCTGTTTTGTTTTTCACTGTTTAAAATTCCTTTCTTACCCTCATACAACCTTTACCCCCCCCCTTTCCTCTTTTAAAAACTTTTTATAGCCACCATCCAGTTTTTCTACTCTTTCTCTCCAGTTTCTAATTCTCCTTCATATGACTTAGTCCCTGGCTGGGTCCTTAAAGTGTCTTTCTTCTGGTACATATTTATTTCTTCTGTTCCCTAACTCACTACTTCTCTTTCACTTGCCTTTACCATTCCATTTGGTGCTATATCTCATTAGCCTCTGTGTGTGTGCGCGCATGTGTGTGTGCGTGCGCGTGTGTGTGTGTGTGTGTGTGCCTTCAAGTCACCTATTGATTTATGGCAGCCCCATGAATTTCACAAGGTTTTCTTAGGCCAGGAATACTCAGAGGTGGTTTTGCCAGTTACTTCCTCTGATATATAGCCTATAGCACCTGGTATTCATTGGCAGCCTCCCATTCAAGTACAATTGGCCCTTCATATTTACAGATTCTGCACCCATGGATTCAACCAAGCATGGTTTGAAAATATTTTTAAAAATTAATTCCAAAAAGCAAACCTTGATTTTGCCATTTTTTTATAAGCAGCATCATTTTACTATGTCATTGTATATAATGACACATGAGCATCCATTAATTTTGGTATCCACAGGGGCGCTGGAACCAAACCCTAGTGGATATTGAGGGTCCACTAAGCAGGTCTGATCCTGCTTAGTTTCCATGATCAGATGGAATCTTGTGTCTTTGGGGTATTTAGGCCATCCTCATTAGGTTGACTGTTGTTTTTGTCTATCCTCTCCCCCAAGCCAGGTTCATCAGCAGGGTAAAAGAGCAAGAAAAAAAGATATATGACACCTTTGGCAATCAGGGTACCCCCTTTGTTTTCAGATCCTGCCACAAGCATCCAAAAAAGTAGGACATCGATTTTCTTGCTCCCCTTAGCGGTCAGTTTGGACTATATTAAATTAATCTGAGTAAAATGATATGTTTGTATGCATATAAACACAAAATTGGTTAATTCAATCCTAAATTTACTTAAGCCTATTATGAGAAAGGTTTCATCTCCTTCCCCAAATTAAGGAGGTAGGAACAATTGGTAAGGGGCTCTGAGAGAGCCATGTGAAATCATGGACTGATAAACATTAGCCATTAAGGAAAATCAATAATGTATATAGAGTATTTATACCCCGCTCTTCAGCCACAAAAGCTCTCAGAGCAGCTTACAAATTGTCAGCAATAGCACTTATACTTCTACACCGCTCTATAGCACAAGGCACTCCCTAAGTGGTTTACAATGTGCTAACTAATTGCCCCCAACAACCTGGGTACTCATTTTACTGACCTATGGAAGGATGGAAGGCTGAGTCAACTTTGGAGCCCTGCAGAATTAAACTCACAATGTTGTGGCTGTAGTACCAGTATTTAACCACTGTGCCACCAGGGCTCCTTAATTTTCCTTTTTGTGTTCCATAGATGTAGAATAAATTACAGTACTAATAGAGGATACATTGCACAAGAGTTACCACTAACTGAGAATATAGCCAAAAGAAAGCATGATGATGATGATAATGATGATGATTGTATTCATGACTCCACTGAGTTATGAAGTGGATCCTGGTGTGATGTGTAATCCTGTCTCTCGGCCTCCTTTCCTTCTTAGTTCTAATGTTTGTCTCTTTCTCTTTTTCCCATATCTACTTATATTTCCTATACATCTCTGCTTCTGGTTATATGACACATGTTTTATTCCTGAGAAAGGATAAACTTGAGTTGCTGTCTCATTTCTGCAGATGAATCTGCCTGGCCATGGGTATCAATATGTCTTCCCCAACTGTAGATGAGAATTAACCATATGCACATAGTAAGCCCTAAAGAATTTTCAATCATGGCCTCATGAGACATCCCTGTCTCTCCCCTCAAGATTTCCTATCTCCTATGTTTCTAAAAATAATGCAGTAATTATATAGATTTCCAGGGAGCTCATCTGGACAAAAGGTACTCCTCTCTCATTCCAAGAGGATTTTTTTCAACATCTAGATAACACCTAGGACTGGGAAGAGCAGCAATGAAGGAACTAGACAAGATCCTGAAGTGTAAAGAGTTATCATTTAATACTAAAGTTAGGATTGTCCATGCCTTCATAATTTCCCATTTCTATGTATGGTTGCAAAAGCTGAACAGTGAAGAAAGCTGATAAGAAGAAATTCAACTCATATGAGATGTGGTGCTGGAGAAGAATTCTGCTGATACTATGGACTGCTTTAAAAAACGGTCCTAGAGCAAATCAAGCCTGAACTCTCCCTAGAAGCCATGATGACTAAACTGAGGGTGTTGTACTTTGGCCATATCATGAGAAGACATGATTCACTGAAAAAGACAATAATGCTTGCTAAGGTAGACAGCAGTAGGAAAAGAGGAAGACCACATTCCAGATGGCTAGACTCAATGAAGGAAGCCACGCTCCAAGTCTACAGGACCTGAGCAGGGCTGTCGATGACAGGATGACTTGGAGGTCAATTTGATGGCAGTTAACAACAACAACAATGTGATTCTAGAGTTCTGATCTATAGTAAAGTCCAGTCTCTTGATAGCACCACTAACTAAGCCTAAGGAGAAACATTCAGCCTTTCAGGATGGGAACACCATGCAAAATCTGGGAAATTACCAAATAGTATAGTGGGGAAGGGGACATCTGGGAGCCCAAGAGAGCCACCCTAGCAGGGCCAGGTTCCTTTGTCCTGAAATACAGCATGCTTTCTTACTGATGTTTTGCCACTCATCTGAACATGTAAGATTTAGGAGTACCGTTATTCTGAGAAATAATGGGAAGTTCTTAATAGGGTGAAACAATACAACAGAGAGAAGATTGGGCGGCTGATTGAGCAAAAGTCATGCTGAAGCAGTCAGCATCACCACTTTGGATGAGACTGGAACATTGGTACTTACCATGAAGGTTCCTTGTCACCAGTTGTGGGGAGGCTGAGCTAAGACACAAGAGGAGGAGTCCCTCCCCACACTGCTGGAAAATCCTGCCATTAGTGGTTCTTTTTAAAATGTACAGTAGTTGTTCTTACTGTTTGTTGTAGTGTGCCTTCACGTTATTTCCGATTTATGGAGACCCTAAGACGAACCTATCATGGGGTTTTCTTGACAAGTTTTGTTCCAAGGGGGTTTGCCATGGCCTTCCTCTGAAGCTGAAAGAATGTGAATTGCCCAGGGTCGCCCAGTGGATTTCCATGGCCAAGTGGGGAGTCAAACCCTGGTCTCCAGAGTCTTAGTCAAACACCCAAACCACTACACCACATTGGCTCTCTCTAAACATCTCTGTTTGCAAGATAAGACCAACCAACCTGTTCAGTAAGCAATTACAACAAAATTATATTTTAACATATTAAAAGTTAAAAACAAAACATTTGTCCTAGAATTCTAGCTATAAGTCAATACAAACAGTGTATGCAGTGATACACAGCAAATGATTTTGTGGCTACAACATTTATTAGGTAATTGATGGGTAATTTGATCATTTAACTGTTATGTAGTAAATGAACACTCCAAATATTCTCTGTAGGATCATTCTAACTACATTTGCTACAGGGCAAATTCCCCCAGTTGTCCATAAAGTAGCACCATTTCCTGAAGGTAATTTGAAAGCTGTGATACAAAAAGCCACATACCGTATATTCCGGCGTATAAGACGACTTTTGAGCACTCAAAAGTGCCCTCCAAAATTGACAGTCGTCTTATACGCCGGATACACTTTGCTTCACCTGCCTGCCTATCTCCTGCCTCTTCGCAAACGGAGCGAAGAGGCAGGAGATCGGGCAGGGGGTGAAGCAAAGTGCTCCTCCCTGCCACCCGCCCCCCCCGCGCTTCCACCCTCCCTCCCGAAAGTCGCGGAACCGCGGCTTTGGGGGGGTGGCTAGGAAGCCCCCTCCTCCTTTCCCCTGCCCACTCCCCGTGCATCCAACCCCCTCCCTGAAAGCAGCGGCACCGCTGCTTTCAGGGAGTGGGGGGGCGGAGAATCCCCCTCCTCCCTTCCCCCCGCCCACCCCCCGTTCATCCACCCAGTCCCTGAAAGCAGCGGAACCGCTGCTTTCAGGGAGTGGGGGGGCGGAGAATCCCCCTCCTCCCTTCCCCCCGCCCACCCCCCGTTCATCCACCCCGTCCCTGAAAGCAGCTGAACCGCTGCTTTCAGGGAGTGGGGGGGCGGAGAATCCCCCTCCTCCCTTCCCCCGCCCACCCCCTGCTCATCCACCCCCCTCCCTGAAAGCAGCGGAACCGCTGCTTTCAGGGAGTGGGGGGGCAGAGAATCCCCCTCCTCCCTTTCCCCCCGCCCACCCCCCGTTCATCCACCCCGTCCCTGAAAGCAGCGGAACCGCTGCTTTCAGGGAGTGGGGGGGCGGAGAATCCCCCTCCTCCCTTCCCCCCGCCCACCCCCCGTTCATCCACCCAGTCCCTGAAAGCAGCGGAACCGCTGCTTTCAGGGAGTGGGGGGGCGGAGAATCCCCCTCCTCCCTTCCCCCCGCCCACCCCCCGTTCATCCACCCAGTCCCTGAAAGCAGCGGAACCGCTGCTTTCAGGGAGTGGGGGGGGCGGAGAATCCCCCTCCTCCCTTCCCCCCGCCCACCCCCCGTTCATCCACCCCGTCCCTGAAAGCAGCGGATCCGCTGCTTTCAGGGAGTGGGGGGGCGGAGAATCCCCCTCCTCCCTTCCCCCCGCCCACCCCCCGTTCATCCACCCAGTCCCTGAAAGCAGCGGAACCGCTGCTTTCAGGGAGTGGGGGGGCGGAGAATCCCCCTCCTCCCTTCCCCCCGCCCACCCCCCGTTCATCCACCCAGTCCCTGAAAGCAGCGGAACCGCTGCTTTCAGGGAGTGGGGGGGCGGAGAATCCCCCTCCTCCCTTCCCCCCGCCCACCCCCCGTTCATCCACCCCGTCCCTGAAAGCAGCTGAACCGCTGCTTTCAGGGAGTGGGGGGGCGGAGAATCCCCCTCCTCCCTTTCCCCCCGCCCACCCCCCGTTCATCCACCCCGTCCCTGAAAGCAGCGGATCCGCTGCTTTCAGGGAGTGGGGGGGCGGAGAATCCCCCTCCTCCCTTCCCCCCGCCCACCCCCCGCTCATCCACCCCCGTCCCTGAAAGCAGCGGAACCGCTGCTTTCAGGGAGGCGGGGTGGCGGAGAAGCCCCCTCCTCCCTTCCCCCCTCCCACTCCCCATGCATCCACCCCCGTCCCTGAAAGCCGCAGAAACGCGCTTTCAGGGAGGGGGGTGGCGGAGAAGCCCCCTCCTCCCTTCCCCCCACCCATCCCCTGCGCATCCACCCCCCTCCCGAAAGGGAGGGGGGCTTGGAAGCCCCCTACTCCCTGCCACCCTCCCACCCTCCGCCCAGCCACCCCCCTTCCCCAAAGGCTCGCTTTGGAGAGGGGGGGTGGCTGTGAAGCCCCTTCCCCCCTGCCACCCTCCGCCTAGCCTCCCCCTAGCCTCCCCCCTCCCCCAAAGCCCCGTTTGGCCGCACAGCCTGCGGATCCCCCTCCTGCGCTCCCTCCTGGAAGGGAGCGCAGGAGGGGCATGCGGAGGCTGCGTGGCCAAACCGCGATTCGCCCCTTCTTCCCACCTTCCTGGAAGGTGGGGAGAAGGGGCGAACGTGCCCCCTTTGGGCGCACAGCCTCCGCATCCTCCTCCTGCGCTCCCTCCTGGAAGTGAGCCCAGGAGGGGCATGCGGGGGCTATGCGTTGGAAGAGGGGGGTCGTCTTATAGGGCGAATATATCACAAACTCTGCATTTTACTTTAAAAATTGGGGGGGTCGTCTTATACGCCGGGTCGTCTTATACGCCGGAATATACGGTATACTGAATTCTATCTTCTGTGCAACACTTTAAAATATGGGCATCCTCTCAGGAGCTGGGCCTGTAAACCTCAAAGGCAGTTGGGCTGTCAAAAGAATGAGATAGCAGAAATGAATTTCAAAAGCTGAATTGAACTAACCCGTAAAAATCACTACAGCGGCAGGAAACCAAGGCCAACCATGGGCCAGGACTGATCCAGATTATTCCAGTGAGATTCATTCTGTGGGGCATAAGAGACCAGCAGGGAGGTGGCAATATCAAAATCCATTTTGCCTCTTCAGCAACAGCAGATCAACCTTCTGCTGTCTAAGGGGCAAAGAGATCACTGGCTCAGTGAGAGGTCAGCAAAAATGAAGAGGAACCATAGGCCATGCCAAGGCTCATCTCCACTTTACTTTTTAGGTATCTAAATGCTATTAATGGCAAATTTAAGCCCATTGAAATGTGTGGTGTCATGTAAGTGTGTTTATGCTGAAAAGTAGTGGAGCTTTGGCTGTCTCTGTATCTAACCTATATAATCTACAGTACTTGAGGCTGCTTGCCTTCACAACTGAGATAACAGCTGCAATGCTAGAAAACAGCTGCAAAGGAAAGGAGCTGAGAAAGGGAAAGAGGCATGGACACACTGTGGCCAAGGGCCTTTAAAACCTACAACCAGCCTTCCCTTGTCAGATGAATATCCCACAGTCTAACTTCTTTCTCACTTACAGGAAGTATTTAAACCCACCATGGTGTAAGTATCTTTTATATTATTTTCCATGGTTATCTTCAACAGACCGTACGCATCCGGGACATACTGGATATCTGCCAACCCAAAGGTATGGAACAGCCTTTTTCTAAATGTTGAGCCTCAGGGTATAGCTGAATAAATCCCTGGAAAATTGCCAGACTTTTTTTTTTAAAAAAAAACCACAAGCACTGATCAAAGCTAGCGACAAGGATCAACAGACATGAGGTTTTTTGTTGTTATTGTTCTTCAAGGGCAGATGTTATCTTTCAAACAGGTTGTTAATAAAATGAAAAAACCTTGCATATATTTTTAACAGCTTCTTCAGGTCTCTAGTTATGTATTGAAATGAGTAAATAAGATGGAATTCTAATTTGGGCCATTCAACTTGCACTGTATCACACCCCATATTGATATAGCCCTCACCACTGACCATTAACATTTGGGGAGGAATACTAATGTGCCTTTAAAAGATCCAAAGGGCAAGAGAACTATGTGGAAAATACAATGGTTAAAAAGAATGCAAAAACAGACATTTAGCATGGTCCAGTACCAAGGCTAGGCAACTTACAGGCCTCCAGATGTTGGATTGCAATTCCTATCACCTGTAGATAGCATATCCAATGGCAAAGAATAATGGGAAGGTCAAAAAAATACTCTTGCCTTATGCCATTTTGTCCTCTTGTAGAATACAGTAGCACCCCCTTATCCGCTGATTCGCCAACTACGGATTCAATTATCCATGGTTGGCGATGGTGGGGGGAAGGAGGGATATCACCTCCCCCGTCCCTTCCCTTGGGAGGGCTCCTGTCACCATGGCAATGATTGTGGGGGTGAAGGGGGAAGGGAGGAGGGATCTCACCTCCCCCCTTCCCCTTTCGCTCCCGCGATCACCGCCACCATGGTGGGACCATGGTGGGGGCAAAGGGGAAGGGGCAGAGAAGCGATCTCACCTCCTCCCGTTCTCTCTTGGCCCCCATGATCACCGCCACGGCAGAGCCATAGCAGGAGGGAAGGGGGAGAATAAGCAATCTCACCTCCCCCCTTCCCCCTCGTAATTGCCCTGCAGTGGGGCCATAGTGGGGGCAAAGGGGGAGGAGCAATCTCACCTCCCTCCCTTCCCCCGGGATGGCTCCTGTCACCACAGCAGAGCCATGGAGGGGTGAAAGGGGGAAGGAAAGGGAGGAACAAACTCACCCCCTTTTCCCTTGGGATGCCCCCCCCCGTGATGGCATTCACTATTATCCCCAGAATTCACCATCTGCATGGGGACCCAGAGCCAATCCTCCATGGATACAGGGGTGCTACTGTATTCAGTAGTAGAAATGATAGGGTCGCTAATAAAATGGCACTGAGTAACAAAACAGGAAGCACACACTGCTAACACTATTCACAAAACCTTTGCAAAGTCCAGAGAATTCCACAAATCTTAACCAGAAACCTTAACTTTTACCTTTATAGCTAGAGCTGCAGGGGAAAAGCTCCTCACAAAAGTATTGCAGAAAGTATGGAAGGGAAACAAATACTTCAAAAAGCAACCCCTGAACCTTCCCGCTCCCCAGACCACAAGCAAGATCCACAATCAGGGGTTGGAAACCTTCAGCCTGTCACATACTGATGACCTTCTAATCCCATTTTACCTCACTATTGGTCAGACTTGCTAGAACTAGTAGAAACTATAGCTGAACTGCATCTGGAATGCCATGAATTCCCTAGCCCAGGGGCCCTTTCACACTACAAAATTATAGTGCTATTATTCCACTTTAACTGCCATAGCTGCATCCCGTGGAATCCTGGGTTTTGCAGCTTGGTGAGGCACTAGGGCAAAGAATTCCAAATACCTCTCCCTAAACCACAAATCCCAGGATTCTGTAGGATGGAACCATGGCAGTGGAATCATAGTGCTATAACTGTGTAGTCTGAAAGAGCCTATAGCCAACAGTAGAAATTTGATCACCAGTGATCCATGGAAAACCAGCTATTATGTTTGGGGTTGTCATCCATTTGTTCTCTCAGCTGCTGTGCCTTCTCTACAGTACATGTTAGCTATGATATAGGTTCAGCTGCATCTGTCGTGGAGATGTAATGATGGGGAAAGCTGCATCTGTTGCTCTTCTGCCTGCCATACCATATTCAAAGCCACAAACTGCATGAATAGGAAAGCTGAGGCCCCACACATCTTTGTAACATTGTCAGAACTCAATCCACCAGTGACACTGTTCAATGCAAGCTGAGATTATCTCAATTGAGATGGATTTTAGGAGAATTAGCAGCTGCCCTGCATGTGTTACTCACCTCAGCTGTCTTTAGAATGGGCAGTCATAGTGACAGAGGGAGCTGGAAACTGCATCACATTGGTTTGACTGGTCTTCCATTATCTTACCTTTGGTTTCCTTTCTTCACTCTGCTACTAAGATTATTTTTGGCCTGTCATTTTGATCATGTTACCCCACTTTTGCTATCCTTTCATTGGCTACCTATTCCCTCTAGGATTCAGTATAAGCTGCTTGTTCTGACATTCAAGGCCCTGCATAACCTAGCTCCTACTTACCTTGCATCTCTTTTTACCAGCCTCTTAGAAATCTTCGCTCGGCGAATTCTGGGCTTCTTACCCAGCCAAGGGTTTCTTCTTCCTTGGCTTGACTTTGTCCTTTTTCTCTTGTTGCCCCTTATTCCTGGAATTGCCTCCCAGTAAACTTGCAGACTATTTCTTCCCTTGCTGTTTTTAAATCCAAATTGAAAACTTTTTTGTTCTCTCAAACTTTTGGAATGTTGGATTAATGTTTATATTATTATTGTATTTGATTACTTGTACTGATTATTTTGTTTTATTCTGAATTACCTGTATGTTTTCTTCCCTTTTCTTGTTGTATGTTAGTATTATATTTTAGCATTTTATATTATTGGAATAGTGATAGTTTTATTCTGTGACCTTATGTAAAGTGCCATGTACATTGATGTGCTAAATAAATAAATAAATAAATAACAACAATAATAGCCCTAGAGCACCAGCAAGGATAATAGTATGAAACGTGTTTCTTCATAGTTTTCCTGTCTTGGCCTCACTGATGCTGTAATTATAAATCAAGCTGGGGAGCAGGAATGAGTGGCACAAAGCCTGTTATATCAACTCACCATCTCACTGCAGGTAGCTGGTGAAGTGAGCTGAGCTGGGAAGCAATGTCCCGACAGTCATATGAGCACCCCAGAATGAATACCAAGTCTCAGAAAAGAAATAAGGTCCCCAATGTATTTTATTTTAAAATAAAAATATTTTAATATTTTTATTTAAGCCAACCTTGGGATTTTCCTTGGGTTTTTTTCCGGGCTGTGAGGCAATGCCAGCCATGAAAGCCTTCGATTTCACATCTTGGGGATCTTTCTGGATCAAAATGTAGGATATGAAATTAAGCTAACAAACTACAAGCACCAGCATCCAACCAAATGAGCATAGAAGAGATGTGGCTGGATGCAACAAAGAGGATTGAGAGAGAGAAAAGTGGGGTGGGGGGAGCTATCAGTTTATGCACCTTCCTTCCAGCTGGCAATGGCACTGCATGGACACAGCTATGGTTGCCACCATCCCCCAGGACTTTTCTAATGGGAAACATATCTCAGAATACTGAATATGGGACCAAATGTACTGAATTTCTACTGTGCTACTACATTACAGCACTATGCCAAATCCTTTCACTTTTGCTTTACAGACATATAGACCCACAATGTGCTGGGAAGAGAGAGAGAAAGGGCATTTTATAAGCTGGGCTCCAGGGATGCTAGCAAGGCCCCAATTTATATAGACAGTTATAGATAGTCATGCCCCATCTATATCTATGGTTACACAGTGTTGGAAATGAAGAAGCATCAGTGCTTGTGTACATCTCTCTGTGTGTGTCCCTGATTTGTGTGTACTTCCTGCTTGCATGCACAGGTCACTCCCCACCCCCTTTGCTCCAAGAAGTTTTAGTATTTTACAGCCCTTTGTCTGAGAAGCAAGAAGCTAGCAATCATCATGCATGCATGAGAGTCAGCCTTAGGGACTCTTTTACCTACAGTCGGATAACTATCTCCTATCTATCTATTTTTCCTATCTAAGATGTATTCTCTGCCATAATAAACGTCTGTTCTGCTTTATAATTTTACTAGAGCATCCTACATGTTTTATGTCCTGCTTTGTACCAGAAGCTCATGTTGCACTGGGGCTCTGCTGCAATCTGCTCAATATAAATAACAAAATATCCTACACACAGTTTGGAAAGTGTTCCATGGAGCAGGAGGTTTGGGTTATGCCCTGATTCTCTGCAACAGCCTTCTCTAATCTGCCATCTCCCAATATTTTTTGGCAATAATACCTATTATCTCCAATGGCTGGATTGATAGGAGTTATAGTTCCAAACATCCAGATGCTGGGAAACCTGCATCTACACTATTCCTACTGCTGCTGCTCCTACCACTTCACCTTCTGCCATCTGAATATTAATAACACATCACTAAAAAGTTAGGGTTTCTTTTATGGAGATCACTTCAACCTTTCCTGTAGCAAGACTTAACCTTTCCCTTTCCATATTCCATGGCACATTTCTTTTCCACTCAGTACCCAGTTGGTGTCTAGAGTGAGCTTTCAGGTGTAGCATCTCTTACTCTTGTGCATAAAGACTTCTGCCTGACAAAATCTTTACTCTCATCAAATGGAGACATGGTTATATATGGAGAGTGATCTGGCAGCTGGCTATTTAAAACCATTCTTCTCACAGCAACATTTTTAAGCCCTTCCCCTAGGAGAGAGGCCATAGGTTCCCTATGCAGGCCTTCATCCAGTGGTCTATGAATTGACTGCCAATTATGGTAGCAATGTTGAATCCTCTATTATTGTCTGGCTTAGTCTGTTTGCCTAGCAAAAGGATGGTTGTTAGTTGGCAGCTGCCAAGGGAACCTGAAGCACTGTCTAAGGGAAAGCAAAGTACATGTGGCTGGGGGTTTGGCTGGAAGTGTTTGTTGCTGCCCACTTCCCTACTGTATCACAGAGTTTGTGAAGTGGGAAGCTGCCTGTCTGTGTGATCATATCTTGTGTTTGTGGAGTATGGGTACTGAGGATAGTGATGTCATGAGGTGTCACACCACTGTTGTGCTGAATAAAGTTTTTTCTACATTGGTGATGCTAGGGATATTGTTGGTGTACAAGACTGGGTGTTGACAAAGGGCCCATCTACACAAGGGGGAAAAATCTAAAATACTTCATAGTACTGACATCTTGCAGCAGCACCAACATGTCTAAATGGTTTTTCTGGCCTCAGAAGCCCTCAGAAGCCTCGCATTCTTGGTGGCAGCCGTGAGTGATTTACTCATGTTACTTCTTCACCACCACCGGTTTGTTTTTGTTTTTTTAAGTCATCCCAAGGTACGCTGGTGCAGTAGAGCAATTCTCCAACTTTATAAGAAAGCAAAACATCTCCTTAGCAAGCAATCGCTAAGGCAAAAATCCAACATGGCAGCAGCGGGTGCTTGCCTTGCCAGCAAACCTCACCCATACTCTTGCCCGGCCAATCAGTTTTGTGCTTCCCTTCAAGTTTTTTATTGTTCTATAGTCCAAACGAGCAAAAATGCCTCGTGGCTTGTGAGAAAGTACAGAGAAATCTGCAAAGGCATTTACCCTGTTGTTTTTGCCGTTTTGGGCCCCCCTCCTTCCCAATGGTGTGGATTGGTGCTGGATCCTGTTTAGACAGGTAGGATTACCAGTGAATTCCATTCACTGTTTAGATGGACCCATTGTTGCTACCAGTGCCATGCAAGTGACCATCTAAAGTGTGTTAGTACATTAGCTCTTGATTTTGACTTTGGAAATTCATAGTATTTTAACTACATTTTGCTGCCACAGTGGCAACTAGCATAGTAAGACATAAGATTACCAAGGTCAAGGGAAAGAGAACTACAGTAGCACTCCTGCATCTGCTGATTCGCCATCCACTGATTCAATTATCACAGATGGTGACAGTGTGGGGGGGGGTGAAAAGGGAGGGAGGGGATGGCGGTGAAAATCTGGGAGGCAGCGGGGGGGAGCGGTGGTGAGGCGCGTGGCAGCAGAGGCAGGAGTGATCGGCAGTGAGGCGCATGGCGGTGGCGGCAGCAGCAGGGGGAAAGTGGTGGCGAGGTGCGCAGCGGTGGCAGCAGCGATGGGGGTGATCAGTGGCGAGGCATGTGGCAGTAGCAGCGGCAGCAGGGAGCAAGCGGTGGCAAGGCACACAGTGGTGGCAGCAGGGGCGAAGTGGTGGCAAGGCACACGGTGGTGGTGGTGGCAGCGGAGGCCTGGGAGGCTGCAGCAGCATGGGTAATGGCGGTGGTGGGGCGCGTGGCAGTGTCAGCCTGGAAGGCCATGGGGACAGTCTGGGAGGCCGCAGCAGCAGAGGGGAAAGTGGTGGCAAGGCACATGGTGGTGGCAGTGGAGACCTGGGAGGCTGTGACGGTGGCAGGGGTGATGGCGGTGGTGGCAGCGGAGGAGGAGGCCTGGGAGGCTGCAGCCTAGGTGGGCTGGGTTGCAGCAGCCTCGACCACAAGCCTCTGTCCCTCCCTTCCTCCTCCTCCAGGGCATTTGCTATTATCCGTGGAATTCACCATCTGCAGAGGGGCCTGGAACCAATCCCCCGTGGATGCAGGGTGTTACTGTACAAAAGATATGGAGGGGAAAGATAAGAGGCATCTAATGACATAACAAGTGGTGTAAGGTATGATAACAAATTGGTACCTTTATACCTTGCCTAAGAAAACCCTATGAAAATCATGGGGCCATCATAAGTCGACAGGCAACTTGAAGGCCATACACATAGGCACCTTTAGACAAAATAAATAGATTGCAAGGTACCACAGATCATTTATTTTATATTGGCCACATTATTCATATTGTTCCTGAACACTGTGTTAATTCTCCTCTAATTTAGAGGAAGCTTCACTGCTTGGTCCCTGATACATATAGGCAACTAAAACCAATAAGGCAGTACATCAAATATTCTATGTTGTGTTGTGACAGGATAGAAGGTTTGGTGCAACTGAAACTAGAGCAGTTTTGATTTAGCAATTGACCTGAAATACAATTGCTCAGTTTGGAATTTGGCCAGGGCTAGGGCTAGGGCTAAACAATAACTTTTTTATTCTTATGCAAAATTTTATAGGAGATAACCTATATTACAGGACTTGAATGAATTCAAAAAGACAGAGCAAAGGCAAACAAATGCCTTTTTGTATATACTAGTTGTTCTGTTGGTTTAGAATGGTAATTTTAAAAAAAATATTCTGAACATGCTACAGAATTCCCAAAGCTCAGAGGCTGCTGCTTAGAGGCAGATTAATCACATTGTATTCTCCACCTAGATATTGCATAGACTCTCATCACTAATAGCTCTAATATTCTACTCAGTGTGTGCATGCTGCTGCTGTTACGTTCCAGGAATATTAATTACACTCCCCAGCTTCTCTTTCTTATACATGTATTTTCTAAAGGCTTGCTTCTGGGCATTGGGAGATTATTAACAAGAAGAGAAGAAAGGAGGAGAGGGAGAGCAGTCCTGGAGGAAGGATTAGAAGCTGTGAAACTAAAAAGGCATAGCGGTTAACCATGATTGTTCCCGTTAGGCCACAGGGACAAATAAAGTCCCCAAACACACCTATCTGTAAAGAAAAACAGAAGCCTGTCTTTCTATGTCCAGCAGCACCCTACTAGACTTTCCACAGGGCAATATGTAAAGCAAAATGAAATTTCAAGATCTTCATAAGGCCTGATGGCATGTCAGCATCAGATTCTGGAAAACATAAGAAATGCAGAGGGAATCCACTAGGATTATGCTGCATTTTATTCAATGAGCTGAGACCAAATCTGCCCAAATTTATACGGTAGTTTAAATGCCCTCAGATTCTTTGTGCAGGTGAGACACACATAAAAGAAAGCTTAAGCTACAGCAATAACAAAACATATTACCCAGGATTCAGCAATGTGTCCTCAGGCACCATTTTGTCCCAAATAATCATGATCAGCCCTCTGTAGAATATGCTTAATGTTAACACCAATATTTGCAATGTTTAAATATGAAAGAAAGACAAACGCAATGGAAGGGCTTTCACTTCCAGGTATTCATCCTGAAGAAAAATGGTACAGCTTTCCAGCAGTACCTTTCTCCTCGGACCAGTGACTAGGGAAAGCAGTCTAATGCTTCTCAAAGGCCATAAAATCAAATTTCCAGCAGCAGGTCACCCAGTGGATAACAGCTGGAGCTAGTCTGATGTTCCCCTTACTGCTTTTCTTGAGATCTGTGGGGGAGGCGGTGGTCTCTCTGCATTGGGTGGTGGCAGTGATTTTGGCCTCTAGGGGGCACTCTTGAGTGAGGCTACTCGGGGTTACCCTTAAAGGGAAGCTAAATCTGGGGATTCCAAGGCAAGAGCCCCAGTTTAGCCCTTAACACAAGGAAAACCACATCCTGCAGCAAGAACTGTACAAGTTAGGATCGAACCAGATGTCATCTGAGGGATCTCAGGATTGCACATTTTTTTAAAAAAGGGGAAAACATTTAAAGAAAGTGATTGAAGAAAGACATCAGAATGGAACTAAGAGAGGTGAGTATTTCTCCTCTTCTTCACTATTAGAAACAGTTGCCCCTCCACATTCACAGATTTGACATTCACGGATTTGAGTATTCACAGCTTGAAAATATTCTTTAAAAAATAATAATCCTAATAGCAAACCTTGATTTTGCCATCTTATATAAGGGACACCATTTTGGTATGCCATTGCATATAATGGGACTTGAGTATTCACGGATTTGGGTATTCACGGGGGGTCCTGGAACCAAATCCCAGCAAATGTGAAGGGACAACTGTATACAGTAGGACCCCCATATCCACGGGGGATTGGTTCCAGGCCCCACCGCATATAGTGAATTCCACAGATAATAGCAAATGCCCTCACTGCCACCATATTCTCCATCTACACACACCCCGCCACCCATGCTGTGCTGCCAGCCCCCCTGTGGAGAAGGGAGAAAGGAGGCAAGCTTGCCTCCTCCCTCCCACACCCGCCAGCTCTGCCCCACCGGAACCCTCATCCCACCTGGCCACCGCACCAGAACCCCACCCCACACCCTGGAGAAGAGAGGGTGGAGGTGAGCTGAACCCCTCCCTTCCCTGCCCACCCACCTGCTGCACAGGAATCTCCTCCCACCTGCCTTCCTGTCCCGTCAGAACCCACCCACCCACCATGGAGAAGGGAGGGGGAGGCAAGCTTGACCCCTCCCTCCCCCACCCACCCGCCATGCCAGAACCCTCCTCCCGGCCATCTGCCCACCCCAGAGAAGAAAAGGGGGAGGCGAGCTTGACCCCTACCTACCTCCCCCTCTCCCCACCCCACCATTGCCATCCACAGATAATTGAATCCGTGGATGGCAAATCAGTGGATGTGGGGGTGCTACTGTACATCCATAGGGGCTTGTCTAGATGGGCAATAAACCTTGTCTTGCTCCCATCTTAGAGGCCTGCAGTCGTGACGATGCAGGGGTTTTGCCCCATTCTGCCCCCGTGTTTTAAAAAAATACCTGGTTCAATCTGTTCCTCCTGGGAAGGAACAGATCGGGCCCCGCGTGTCTGCAGGAGCCCGTCCCGGCAGGCAAGCCCATCGCTGCAGCTGCTGATCTGCCTTGCTCTTCCAGATCCAAGAGCGGGTTCTATAGCATGTGGCCAAGGCTGTTCACATACAGGGGGCCTCGGTTATATGTTGCAGGCTAGCTTCCTGATTTCTGGGAGAGCCAGGGAGATGGTGGCAGCAGCAGTTGCAGCGACAGGCTGGTGTGCTTGTCTGGACTCTGGCTTGAGGTAATGGGGGAGGAAAGGGCCTGATCCACAGCCAGAATACACCAGTGAGGAACTGGCATATCCTGGCTTGTGTAGATGAGCCTAAAGTTTTCCCTTAAGGAATAAATCTTTTTCAGGAGAACTGAGAACAGGAAATAGCACAGGGAAGAGAGTTAAATTCTTCTTCAAGTTGTTTCCGATGTACGGTGACACTAAGGCAAAGCTATCACAGGGTTTTCTTGGCAAGATTTGTTCAAAGTGGGTTTGCCATTGCCTTCCTCCAAGGCTGAGAGAATGTGACTTGCCCAAGATCACCCAGTGGGTTTCCACGGTGGAGCCAGGATTTAAACTGTGGTCTCCAGAGTCATAGTCAAACACTCAAAAACACACACACACACACACACACACACTACACCATGCTAGCTCAGAAGAAGTTAATTATAGCTCTTCTGTATCTCTCCTAGGACTTGTCTATATGAGCTCTAAAAAACCTGGAGTGCCTCGCAGCAGCTGCGACTTGTCTTAATGATATTTTTGCCCCCATAAGCTTTGCATACAAGATGGCAGCCGCGGGTGATTTACTCATGTTTTACTTACTTCAATTTGCTACCGCCGAACTTTCTTTTACAAAACGATGTCCAAGGTGCAATAAAGTGATTTTTCGATTTAACAGAGAAGCAAAAAAAAAAAAAAAAAGCAACCACCCCGTTTTCTCACCTTAGTGTTCGTTCCAACATGGGAGCAGTAGGCACATGCCTTGTTAGCAAGCCCTGCCCAACACTCACCCAGCCAATCAGCTTTGTGCTTCCTCTCCTATGGGAAAGTGGTTCGTATCAAATCATTTATCCCAACGAGCAGGAATGTGCAGTCCCCTTGCTATTTTTAAAAAAAACTCAGAATTTTTAAAAACTGCAGAATTTTTTACATTTTTGGCCCCCTCCTTCCCAATATGGCAAAACAGTGTGGAATGCCATTAAGACAGATATGATACTCCTTGCATTCTGTAGGGAGCATTTTCACCATTTAGACAACTTCCTACTTGTGCTGTTTTTGACCAGGCTGCATACTCTTTCTCCCCAAAGTGCTGCATCAGTTTTGGCAGAGACCTGGGGCCACACACACACACAAACACACATGCATGCACACAAAAACAGAGACTCATATCCCCCACTCCTTCCCCCACATGCACACAGATCTGAATGCACAGGGATGGAAAAGTATTAACCTCTTCTCCTTGCCTGCGGAGTTCTAGAGATCACTGGAGGGCAGAGATGAAAGCCTATGCTGCTGATTGCCAGTGATCACGGTTTCTCCACTGCTAGTAGCACCAGGAAACAGTAATCTCTGAAGTGGGATCTCTTGGGAATTGGGTTGGCTTTCACCTCCCCCTCCCCCAGTGATTCTGGCTGAGACTGTTGGAACAGTGTTTTGCCTGCTGCTGCCCACCGAATTAGCTGGGCATCAGAGAAAATGTAAGTGGGCTTTCATGCTATACGTGATGCCATTATCTAAAATGTATTATTTTGAGGGGGTAACAAGGGCATGAATGCAACAACTGGTAACATTACCCTTTTTTAGGGTAATGGGTATTGTTTACTCATTACTTCTAAAACATTGTTTGGGGGGGGCATTTGGAGGCATTTTTCTATTTGAGGATATTTTTGTTAATTATAATAATTATTATAAATAATGTATATTAGTTATTGCTATAAATAATAATTTTATATAAACTATAATAATTTACAGTTTAAACATAACACTATTAAATAATAATAATAATTCTACATGTTATTTACAAGAATAGAATTCCCCAAAATAATAATAATATTCACATCCCACATCAAGACAGTTTACAATAATTAAAACAAGCAGTGCCTCCCAGACAATGTTTTAGAAGTATCCACTAATAATAATAATAATAATAATAATAATAATAATATTTTTAAAAATATTGTATTAGCTATGTATTAAGAAAACATTCCTTTTAACAAATTATATGTTACTTTTTAAAATATAATAATTAACACTACTTTTGGTGGGCTCCTGCCAGTTTTGTGGACTGCATGTGACGACAAGTTGTATATCCTTCCCTTAAAGATTATAAGAATGAGGCTTGCTATTGTAACTCAGAAGAGAGATTTCTTTCCTTCAGTAGTATTAAAGGGAGGGACCAGAGTTAAATGATGGTACAAATGTTTTGCATGCATAATATTCCAGCAGATATCTCCATCTTAAAGGACCAGGTAGGAAGTCATAGGAAAGACCCTTGGCTGGAGAACTGCCCCCAGTCATAGGTGACAATTGTAGGCTAAATGGACAAACAGGAGGTGTTTCCAGAAGAGAATTTAACAGTGGGCCCTTGGTATCTGCTGGGGTTTGGTTCCAGGACCCCCCTGTGGATACCAAAATCCATGGATGCTCAAATCCCATTATACTGAAATGGTGTCCCTTATATAAAATAGCAAAATCAAGATTTGCTTTTTGGATTTTTAAAAAATATTTTGAAGCCACGGATGATTGAATCTATGGATGCAGAATCCATGGATACAGAGGGCCAACTGTACTTTGTAGTTCACTCTGCCTCTTCACATAATTTTACAGGGAATCTAGATAACACAGTCTTCAGTATATAACCCTTCTGTTTTTCCCTTTCTTCCCTTCCGGTAAGAAAACTAGATTCTGCCAAAGAAGGAAAGAGGGAACAGCTGTACCATATCTTTTGACTGGTAATGCTAGAAGCCATCCATTGAGAAGTGCCCCATGTGACCTGGTATAAGGCAACGTCCTATGTTCTGCACCTATCACATAACAAACCCACCTAGCAAAGTGTGAAAAAAAGATAACTGACTATAGCTTTCACTGTTTAGCTCTCATCCTTAGCTCTTCGTCTTCCAGGTATGAGTTAGTAAAAGTGGCAAGGGCTCATTAGGGATCTGACAAGCAAGGGTTTGTATGAAGCCTTTTAAATGCCTTTGTCCCCACTTCACACAACAGAATGGGGTGGGAGAAACTATCATATATTTCATGAAAGGATCATCAGTGAAAGACAAGAGAAAAGTGAGATCTCATTTGTAACAGTAACTGTGTTTTCAGCAGAAGCATCTTGTAACATATGAATAAAATGGGGATATGAAGGCCCCTTCTTCTGACACACAAACAGTGCAACAGGAGTCTAAACCTAAGGACATATATTCTCTCCCGCCTCAGTCCTAAGTAAAAATGTTTACCAATGTCTCATGTATTTCAATGAAATTTACTTCTATGCAAACATGCTCAGGATTGTATCCCTGGGCAACAGCTACAGAATAATCAAGTATAGCACTTTTGAGGCACTGCAATGACTGTCCTATTTTGGAAAGCAATTCTTTTGTGTTTTTTTGTATGAACAAACAAGAGTTTGTAAAATCCAAACATTACGTTATGAAAAGCATTAGGCTCTAATAGTAGCATGCAACAACCCTCCATCAGCACCCTTTCTTCACCCACATCCTTGCACCAACCTTGATATGTCTTTTCCATGTCCCACCTCTTAGCTTAGAACCTGCAGTGCAGTATACATCTGAGACTAGAGAAGCGGCTGTTGCTGTCTTTCCTTTGAAGCTAGCAGTCACCTGCCAATCTCATCCTCTTTCCTCCTCCCCCTCCTACAATCCTCTCTCCATCATTAGTACATTTTCCCTCTATCTTAACAAATAACACAGGCAAACTCCCGTGTCCTTTTTTTATACTCTCCCCAAAGAGTTCAATTACAAGGTAACAGAGAAGAAGAAAACAAGGGAGGCTATCAGGGGCTGTGGAATGTGTGAACTAATGTAGCTTTCACATTGACAGACTGAGTTTTCTAACTTGTTCACAATAAGCCTACCACAGCTTCTTTGCTGACTCTTCACATCAGATTTTTGGCAAACACTGAATGGGTATGATGCTATTCTAAGCTGAAGGTTTCTGCATGCTCTTTACATGACAGTGGGATAATCCAACATTCTTATGATTCCTTATGCCTTATTCCACATGCCTTATGATTCAAATCCCCAAAAGGAGAGCATTTGCTTGCTACACATTAAAGTGAAAAGCATGGGGTCAATCTCTCCTTATTCTCTCTCTTCTCTCCACCCACTGTCTTCATTTGCTGAAACAGATATGGTACAGCTCTTCTGTGTGTTCACCCAATCAATGGTTTTGGACACAGACTAAACAAACAGAGCTCAGATTGAATATTCAAACATCTGCTGGAATCTGGTGCTCTTTGGAGCAGGAAGAACTTGCCAGAGACTCTGTGTGTGTGAGAGAGAGAGAGACAGAGAGAGAAGGGGATGGGGAGAATTGGTGGAAATATTAATTGGCGTCTGAATAGGGCAGCAAGGGGGGTAGTGGAGGGGGGCTTGTGCCTGATCTTTTCTTCAGGCAGCAGGGTTTCTTGAGCTTGGTACTGCCAGGGGTGGGGAGCAAGAGGGCAAGCCACCTGCCAAGTTATTTACCTGCCTGTCATGGCTTTCTTCTCAGTGAACCATGAAGGAAGGAATCCCAGAGTTTATGACAGGAACTCCCTGAGGGTGTGGAGGAAATGTGATTAATATATGGCAGCAATTCCTTAGAGATATCAGGTCCCTTCCATGACCCAATGGGCAAAGTCCCAAACAGAATGGACTGTAGTTCTTCAGAAAGAACATCCACTGTTTTTAAAATTCTGTTGGAAAGGCAGGTTTAAAAAACAACACTATTTAACAATTTGACTAATCAATCAAAGCTGAAAATGCTAAATAATTCAAAGGGAGTTGAAGTCATAGCTCTTTGTGCTATGAATATTCAAAGACCCTAAGTTAGATCAGAGGTACATTGTTCACAGATTTACAGCAGGGGGCCCTTTTCTTAAAGAAATTAAAGCATAAACAGCAGGTGTACAGAAAAATGAAGAAGTGGGAGGAGAGAACCTGGAGGAGCACAGAAGTGACTTGATCAGAGCTATACAGCAAACCTGGTACAAAGATGGGAATAAATATTTGTTAATTCAAATTGCTGTGAGACATAGTGGTTTTTTCACTAGTGATCTCACCTGAATGGGGGAAAATGCTGCTATTTTTTCCAAGTCCTTGCAAATAATAATAATAATAATAATAATAAGTATTTTTATCCTGCCCCTCTGTTAAAACAATTGGGGCGGCTTACAAAAATTAAAATACCAATACAATTTAAAATCCCCAAACACCGCCCACCCCCACTCTCCCCCATAAAAAGATATTAAACTAAATACATTAAAACAACTGATATAAAATCACATTAAAATAATAAATAATAAATAGCCAGCAGACTAAAAAGAGCCAGGAACCCCTGAGGCCGGGAACTAATCAGGAAAGGCCTGCTGAAAGAGATCTGTCTTTAGTGCTTTTTTAAAGCTACTCTGGCTCGTCATCTGACGGATCTCGTTCGGCAGGCCATTCCACAATTTGGGGGCGATTACCGAAAAGGCCCTCTGGGAGGTTGCAGACAGCCTATATTTTTGTGACTGAAGCAAATTCCTCCCAGAGGACCGGAGTTCACGAGGAGGATTGTATTGGAGGAGGCGGTTCCAAAGATAAGTTGGACCCAAGCCATTTAGGGCTTTAAAGGTAATAACCAACACCTTATACTGGGCCCAGAAACTGCTAGGCAGCCAGTGGAGAGATTTTAATACTGGAGTTATATGGTCTCTCAAACATGTTCCCGAGACCACTCTGGCTGCCATATTGTGTACCAACTGAAGTTTCTGGACCAAGCATGAGGGTAGCCCCATGTAGAGCGCATTGCAGAAATCTAGATGAGAGGTTACCAGCGCGTGCACCACAGTCTCAAGGTCCCTTACGTCCAGGAAAGGGAGCAGCTGGCGTATCAGCCAAAGCTGATAACAGGCGCTCCTGACTGTCGCATTCACCTGACTAGTCATCTGAAGCGATGAATCAAGGAGCACCTCTAGACTGCAAACACAGTCCTTAACGGAGAGCGTGACCCCGTCCAGGACTGGACTTCTATAGCTATTAATTTCTAAGTCCAAAACATATACAATGCCAAACTCAGTAATTCTATATATGCACACATATACACAAACACCTGAAAAAATGGGTTTGATATGAATAAAAGCATTTTACAGAGACAGAGGTACAATTTGGAGAAAAAAGAGGGCACAACTAATGCTAGAGTTCCATTTTTTAAAAAATAATTCTAAAAAAATTACGTAGAAATGGTCACAAGAAAACTTTTTCTCCGAAACCACAGGCAATTCTCAGCACCCATACAAATTAACCTGGAGATGAATTGTGGCTTTGCTAAGTTTTGATTGAAGTAAAATTGCTTCCTATAATAACTGCAATGATCTGGTCTCCTACTTGTCAGCTAAAGAGATTAAAGGGAGACCCGTAGCTATACATACCCCATTCTGTGCTATCACTAGAAGTCAAAAGCTCATGTTATACTTATGTTCAGGAGAATGGCTAGCAAAGCGAGATACTTTAAACTGACACACCATTTGCTCTGCTTTTGGTAAGCTGCTGTCTCTGCTCACAGATAAATAGTTTGTGGCTCTTTATCTTGCTGTATTCTAAAAAGCAAAGCTATGGACAATGCCAGAGTTCTGACCAACTCCTCCCCTGTCAGGACAAACACAAGTACTGCACAGCAAACAAACATTTCACAGTCTGGCTAAAAGTCTCTTTTTCAGTAGACCAACCCTTCCCACCACAAGGCAGTTTTTCTCCCTGACTTCAATCTCTATCTCTTTGTTGTTTAAAAACAGCGTTCTAATCCAAAGCAGGGATGAGGTAGGACAGGAGGAAATGACAGCTTGACTTTTAACATCTCATGTGAAATATCTAAGGCCAAAAGTAAGTTTACCTTGGTTAAGAAATCTCAGCATTTTGAAATATGACAGAAAATCCAGTCACTACCAACAACAATAAACAATATCCAAGGAACAATCTAAGATCTTACAAACAGGAAAGATAATAGTCTGTTTATGTATCTTACACATCCAACCATTTTCCTTTTTCTTTCTTTCTTTTTTAACCTAATGAAGCCTACCATACTTCAGGTCCTCTGCCACAATCCACTGTGCATCCTTTACACTGAAGAAGAAATATAACAGCCTTTTAATTTAATTAAAATATTTTTCCTGCAAAGAATGAAGAGTTGAAATGGCCTCTGACTGTCTTGTGGGCCTTGGGTACAAAGGTGTTCTTCACCTATGCTGTCCTGCCCATCTCCATCCACTCCAAATAGACAACCCTGCAAGCAATTCCCAGTGCAACCTCAGAAGAACAGCTCATCCAAAACATGATTGCACCAAAATGAAAAGGTCAGCAGTTCTGAGAAAGAAGGAATCAAAATTGTATGACTCACCAATGAATATATATATATTACCAAATGCTCACATAAATCATGGAAGCAAGAGAGCAAAACACCGGAGAATAACAACTTGACAACTGAAAGCTACCTTGGAAACATATAATGAGCTAAAGCCATAGATTATTTGCATACTTCATGCAGTCATAATTAACATAAGCTGTTTTATGCCAGAATACATTGCTTTGGGCTTGCTACAATTTGTGATGCTATCATGGAAAATCATGTTTGGGAAATAGTCCTTCACATGTTGGAAAATGTGAAAGATTGATTTCATCATCCAAGTTATTCTAAGCATTTGGGAGTGATCAAGGCACTTGTTGATAACAATCATAACAGAAAAAAGGAAGGTGTTCCAAGGGCCAATTAAATGGGGGGGGGTTTCCCAGTAAAATGGCCTTGGCCTGAACAAGGTCCATGGGGTAAGATTAGAAATTACCACATCCCAACATATGCTCATTTTCAAATTTAATTCAGGATATAGTAATTTGCAATATTGTCTCATGGATGTACTTTCTTAGAATTTTCAACCTTGTATTATTATTATAAATAATTTTCTGCAAAGCCTTTTGTGCAAAGAAATATGGGCTTTAAACAGCTTTTCTGCCAAACAAAAGGCGTCATTCCAAAAAGCAATATAAAACATTATAAAAACATTTAAAAATCACCAGTAACATAGACAAAAACTTATAAAAGTTAAATAGCAGCAAACAGAGCAATAGCAATTGGAACTAAAGTTAAGACACAGTGCCTTGCCCAAGCTCACCGAGAAAAAACATGACTGAGGTTGGATTTTAACTCAGATTTCCCATATCTGAAATCAACTGTTTCCTTCTCTCTCTCTCTCTCTCTCCACAGATGTTGTCATCTCTATAGTTTCTTTTAAGAAATGAGATAAAATTTGTGGGTGCACTTTAAGACAAGACAGTGGTGAAGAGACAACACAGGAGCTCTGCTCTGGGTGAAGGCAGGAAGAAGAACTTCCCTCTTGGATGGTTGGAGGAGAGGAGTCAACAGCCCTCTCCAGCTATTGCAAGATTTGAACGCTCTTCCTGCCTCTTCTTTAGGTGGTGAACGGAAGTACTCAAGAGTAATGGATTCCTCCTCTCACCAACCCAGAGAATTTGTGGTGCACTTTGAGGACCACTACTAACCAGCATCTATTTGTCCATTAAAATATCCCAAACCTTGACATAGCTACATGAATCTTACATAATTACAACTGCTTTGTATACTTACCATATAAAACCAAACTTTGGGCTCGTCTAAACGAGGCAATATAATGTTGATTGCTGATCATTAATGCAAAATCACAGCAGTGTTCATTTGTCTCCACAGTTTGTTGGCAAGATCACTGGTATGAGAAATTATCCTTGTCTTAAGTTCACACAGAGACATACCTGCAAATCAAGATAGTGACTGTGAGTGAGTTACTCGCTTTATTATTCTCTACAAGTTGCCGCCATGCACAGTTGTTGTTGTTTACTTTAAATCTAAGGTGCAGAAGTGCGACCTTCTGCTTAAAGAACTGTTTAGTTGCTTTACTGTTGCAATTTTGCGCATGATCAGTACCGTAACACTAAAAAATTGTGGTTCCGGTTTCCAGCAAGGCCACCCCCACACACACGCCTGACCAATCAGCTTTTGACTTCTGGAATGCACTGCGCTGCGAATTGGTTGTATAAGTGGGTGGTAATGCATATTTCTGCACATTTTTTAAAAAACGTCAGGGAAAGTCACGAAGACTTTTCTCTCACAGTTTTTGCTCCTCCCCTCCTTCCTAAAATGGCGAATCACCACAGGGTCTTGTTGGGACAAAAGGTATTCTCCTAGAACTCTATGAGGAGGTTTTTCACTGTCTAGACAACACCTCTATAATCAACTATTTGTTACTCCTATCCTGCCCTTTGGTTTCTCCTAAAACATACAGTATTCATACATCTCTGCCATGATGAAAAACATTTTCAACCGTCTTCTATTTTAGAAGCTTCTAACATTCTCAAACTGGTATTTGATGCTAAGCTTTTCATTGAAATCAATCGGCACTCAGTAGTCGCCTCAGAAATTATCATAGTATGACACAGCACTCCTAAGCAACACAGAGAACAATAAAACTAGTCTATACAGATGTGAGTGGCTCAAGAAAAGTGAGGAAAAGACAATTGTACATAACATTACAGCAACATAACATAATACACAATCTACAAGGTTCAAAATTACTAGGGCATTATAACCAACTGCTGTTTTCTTATAAGCTTTCTCAAGCCATTAAAAGCTGCTGTTACATCACAGAATGTTTGTGAACTATGCATTGGTGGCAACAGATGGAAATGAAAGTGCTGATCAACACAAGTGCTGGTCAGGAAGACTATTTTTATTTATTTATTTATTTATTTATTTATACCCCGCTCTTCAGGCACAAGGCTATCAGAGCGGCTTACAAATTGTTTTTAAGCACTAGCTATTTGCACATCTACACTGCATTAAGCAGTTTCCAATGTGTGTTAGCTAATTGCCCCCCACAAGCTGGGTACTCAATTTACCGACCTACGAAAGGATGGAAGGCTGAGTGGAAACCTGAGCAGAGAGAACATCCACCAGCATAGACTTTTGCTGTCCCGCTTTTATTGTACCCATTTTTGGAAAGTCTTTAGACATTATTCCAAGGGTGGTCTTTAGCTCCCTCAGCTCAGGTCTCTTCAGAGTTCTGTCATTAGCTCTCTCACTTAGGTCTTAGGCTTGTCTACACAATCAAATACCCTGACTCCTTGTGTGAATGCCCCCAAATCTGCAGTGATCAAGCCACATGTGGCATGACCTTTTCCCTAAATCTGGGACAATCCAGCCATATATCACATAGCCCAGATTCGCAGAGTTTTGGGATATCTTACCTAGATGTGGAGTATGTGGGATTCAGGGTTTTCTGCGTATTTTCGTCCACCACCACCACCACCACCACCACTTTTAAAGCTCTGGAGGCAGTTCCTAGCTGAAGGGAGAGAATTGCTCTCTTCCCCTAGCTTGACAGCTCTGCCTCCACCCACTCTCCACTCACCTGTCGCTTTCTTTCTTCAAGCACTTCCATCGCTTTCTTCAAGACCTTCTTCCTGTGATGGGCAAGTGGGAGAGCGGGAGAGGCAGTGCTGCTGAGCCAAGAGAAGGGAAAAAAACTCTCCCTTCAGCCAGGAACTGTCTCTGAAGCTTTAAATTATGGTTGAGGTATTTTATTTAGTTAGTTAGTTAGTTAGTTAGTTATACCCTACTCTTCAGCCACAAGGCTATCAGAGCGGCTTATAAATTGTTTTAAACAATAGCTATTTACACATCTACACTGCATTAAACAGTTTCCAATGTGTGTTAGTTAATTGCCCCACAAGCTAATTGCCCCCACAAGTGGCGATGGCGGCGGTGGACAAAACTCCACAGAAATGGTGATGACACAGTGCCCCACGTCCCTGTGGAAAATAATAAAGTGCAGGGCTTTGGGGGGATTGCAGTGGCATGTGGGCAAAACTCCATTCAGATGACATATGCATTTTTATTATGTATGCATCTAGTTCACATACTTATATATGCATATGCATGATAAAAAACATTGCTTTCTCAAACTTTTGTTACCACTCTGATGACATGTCTACAAAAATCTGTGTAACTTTGACTTAGATCAGTCATAGGGAACATATGGCTTTCCAGGTGTTGATGGATCTCAACTCCCAACAGCTCTAGCCACCATAGACAATGATGAGAAAGGACGGGACTTGCAATTGAACAAAATTTGGAAGGCTATACATTTCTCCTCTGTGACTTAGATTCATGTAGGATATAGCAGATTAAATTTAGACACTTGATAGACCTAAAAAGGAAAGAGCAGTTGGATTTTATTGCAATGATATTTTCCCTCTTGCCCCCTCCACACCAACCCAAAAGTTTCAGAAAGAATACTATTGTTTTGTAACCTGGCATTACACCCCCTCCCTCCGGGGCGGCAGAATATGGGGCCCCCAAAATAAAGTGTTGCGGGGGGGAGGGGGCAAAATTCCTTAAACTGGCCCTGCCTACCAAGGTGTCATTGGTAATTCCCCAGAATCAAACAAGCCCAAGACATTTTTAAGCAAAGCCCCCCTTAGATGGTCTTAGACGGTCGTTAGGGAGGAATGTGCTAATCTCTCCTGAACGCACCTGGCAGTGAATCATACTTCAAAAACAAATAGGGACCATAACACCCTATTATCCCCACTCATCCTGGTAAATGTCTTTCCCTCACATCTGTTTCCTATCCACAATACAGAGGAGGACATAAACCCACCAACCTTCATTTTCCGACCATTAGCGACAATCAGCATAGCTGGAGCTTCCATTGTTTAATGTGGGAAACTCACCTAAGCATTGCTTTACACTCAAAGCAACCCTTTAAGGGTATGATATGGGTATAAATATTATCCCAAATCATAGCCAAAGTGTGCTTCTACATTTGGACACCATCACTCTTTCTATACCGCTTATCAATGCCAAAGCACTCCCTAAGTGGTTCTCTAACTGGATTTGAATATTGTATTCTATCTTTCTATTCTCTCCATATTCAAATACATATTTATTTATTCTACTTACTCTATTGTTATCCTTGTTATATTGTTATTTATATATTATTGTTTAGTACTTATTATCTCTAAAACTCTGCTCCTTTAGTAGCCAAGTTACCACAGGTATCTTTGATATAGTCTATCAATTCTTGCCAGTCTTTCCTATAGGCATCTATTGTTTGGTTTTTAATTAAGCATGTAAGCTTAATTCCATAAATTCTTCTAATTTAATAATCCAGTCTGTCACTTCTGGAGTCATCTCTTCTTCCCATGTTCTCACATAGATAACTTTAGCAACTGTTATCATATAAAATAACATCTTGCCATGTTTCTTTTTCAGATCATCATTTGGTATATTTAATAAGTACATCTTCAGTTCTTTTTCAAAATTACACCTTAAGATTTTCAATATTAATTCATGTATATATGTCCAGTATTCTGCTGCTTTTTTAGAAGTCCACCACATATGCAAGAATGTGCCTGTTTTTTTGTCATCTTATGTGGTGTCAAATACTATTGATATTGCATCTTGTAAAAGTTTTCTTTCACGCCATAACTTAGTGTATGTTTCAGCCTTTTCTTCTAGGTCTTCTTCCATTCTTCTAGTCTAATATTACAATTCAGATCCTGCACCCATTTGACCATACAATTTTTGATAGTTTCTGTTTTTGTCTAATTTAAAAGATTTAGATATCAAATGGGTCTTCTCTGTAACTACAGTAGTATTTTTCTAAGTTCTGAGTCTTCCAGATCTATTTTGTGAATACAGTTGCCCCTCCACATTCATGGATTTAGCATTCGTGGTTTTGGGAGGGCCTCCCCCGCCCTCCCAAAAGCAGCGACTGGGCTTTAGAAGCCATGTGGAGAGAAGTAGGCAGTGTGGGGGGGGGAGAGGTGGGGAGGGGGCCTTCCAAGGCCCCCTCGCCACCTTAGGAAGCCAGGTGGGGGGTGGGAGAGGCAGTGAGGGAGCCTTCTGAGGTCCCCTCGCCACCTTAGGAGGCCGGGCGGGGTGGGAGAGGTAGCGAGGGACCCCTCCAAGGCCCCCTCACCACCTTAGGAAGCCGAGCAGGGGTGGGAGAGGTGGGGAGGGGGCCTTCCAAGGCCCCCTCACCACCTTAGGAGGCCGGGCGGGGGGGTAGAGGTGGTGAGGGAGCCTTCTGATGCCCCCTCGCCACCTTAGGAGGCCAGGCAGGGGGTGGGAGAGGCAGCAAGGGGGCCTTGGGAGGGAGTGGGGAGGCCTGGGGAGCTGGCCACAGGGCCTCCGGAGGGCCTCCGGAGGCCCCATGATGGCCTTGGGAGGGAGGGGGAGGCCCCATGAAGGCCTTGGGAGGGATGGGGGAAGCGACTATGGGGCCTCTGGAGGCCCCATGGTCGCTTTGGTGGGGGAGGGTAGTCGTTATTCATGGAATTTTCACATTAGCGGGGGTCTGTGGAACCTAACCCCCACGAATGTGAAGGTACGACTGTATTTTCATACATCTTAAGCCTTTCTCTGAGTTGTCTATACAAAAAACAGTTATACTGCAAGCCTTCACCTTTTAATTTGTCCAATGTTTTCATTTGATATTTCCCTCTTTCAATTTTCAATAATTCTGCCTATGTTACCCATTTATTTTCAGTCATCATTTAGTTTTTGTGAAAAGTTTCATTTATTGATTCCATGTTGGAATTTTGGTGCTTATTATATCTCTATATTTCATCCATGTTTTAAGGAGTGATCTTTTTAGAAAATTATTGTTGAAATCTCTATTTATTTTTACTTTGTCATAGTAAAGGTAAGCATGCCAGCCAAATCTAAACTGGTGCCTCCAGTTGTAATAAACTTCTGTCTTCTAATCTAATCCACTCTTTGATCCATTCCAGACAACAGGCATGATAAATTCGGTAGACCAAATCCTCCTCTACTAATCTCTTCTTGTAATAATTTCAATCTTATTCTGGGGGTTTTCCTACCCATATAAATCTTGTCAAATCTCTTTGCCATACTTTAAAAGATGTGTCATTATTTATAACTGGAATGGTTTGGAACAGAAAAAGTAATTTCAGCACGGCATTCATTTTTATTACTGAGATTTTCCCCATCAATTTTTTTTAATGTTTTGTCCATTTCGGTAGATTTTTCTTCACTTCATTCCAAACCTTCTCATAATTATTTTTAAATAAATTGGAGTTTTTAGTTGTATTTGTAATGCCCAAATATCTTGCTTTATTTCCTAATGTAAAATTTGATAGTCAAACTAATTCTTCTTCTCCTTAGTCATATTCATGATTAGCATTTTCATTTTTTCAGTATTTACTTTGAAGTCGGATACTTCTCCATATTGATTCAGAATTTTTAATAATGGAAACTTTTTTTAGAGGGTCAATCAAATATATTACCACATCATCTGCATATACCCTAACTCAAAGCCCTTCATTTTTACTCCTTGAAGTCTCTTCATTTCTGCTCTTATTGTTCAATATTTCCAAGGTTATAATAAACAACAATGGAGACAAGGGGTGTCCTTGTCTAGTGCCACAGCTAACTGAAATTGTTTTAGTCTTTTCTCCATTGATTAGTATCTGGGCCTTCTGATCTTTGTAGATTGAGTCGATCTATTTAATAAATTTTTCCCCAACCTTCATTCTTCTAATGATCTCCAACATAAAATTCCAATTTATGTTATCAAATGCTTTCTCAGCATCCAAGGATATCCTTTTCAGTTGTTTGTCTGGTTTCTTTTTGAAGTACTGTTGTCCCTCCGTATCCACAGATTTAAGTATTCTCGTCTTGAAAATATTCTCCAAAAAATAATAATCCAAAAAGCAAACCTTGATTTTGCCATCTTATATAAGGGACACCATTTTGCTATGCCATTGCATATAATGGGACTTGAGTATTCACGGGTTTTGGTATCCATGGGGGGTCCTGCAACCAAACCCGAGCAAATATGAAGGGACAACTGTATTCTATGGTATCTATAATATTTCTTGTATTCTCTTTTAAATGTCTGTTTGGGAGGAAACCTCCCTGGTCTTCATGAATCCATCAAATTAATACTTTCTTTAATCTTTCTGCCAATATTGAAGTGAACATTTTGTAACCGATATGGGTCTAAGTTATATGGGTCTATAATTTTTTCTTTCCATAATTTGTTTTCTTTAGAAATTAATGAAATACAGTCGTCCCTTCACATTCGCGGGGATTAGGTTCCCCAGACCCCCGCGAATGTGAAAATTCTGCAAATAATGACTGCCCTCCCCCTCCCTCACCAAAGCGAACATGGGGCCTCCGGAGGCCCCATAGTCACTTTCCCCCGCCTCCCCCTCCCTTCCAAGGCCTTCATGGGGCCTCCGGAGACCCTCCCGAGGCCCTGTGGATGCCTCCCCAGACCTCCCCCTCCCCTCTGGGCCTTCATGGAGGCTTCCAAGGCTCCATGAAGGCCTCCCCCTCCCCCCTGGCCCTTCACGGAGGCTTCCAAGGCTCCTTGAAGGCCTCCCCCCTCCCCCCTGGGCCTTCACGGAGGCTTCCAAGGCTCCGTGAAGGCTTCCCCCCCTCCCCCCGGGCCTTCACGGAGGCTTCCAAGGCTCCGTGAAGGTCTCCCCCCCTGGGCCTTCACGGAGGCTTCTAAGGCTCCATGAAGGCCTCCCCCCTCCCCCCTGGGCCTTCACAGAGGCTTTCAAGGCTCTGTGAAGGCTTCCCCCTCCCCAGAGGCCCCTTGTTGCAGTTTTGGGAGGGGGGAACTCCCAAAACCGTGAATAATCAAAACCACGAATGCTAAGTTCGCAAATGTGGTGGGGCAACTGTATTTGCAAATGTCCATGTGTCTGGAATCTTTATTTCCAAGATATTGTTCATAATATTCTTAAGAAGTATAATTAGTTGATCTTGTAGTTTCTTGTAAAATAAGGCCGAAAATCTGTCTGGGCCGGCGTTTTCCCAACCTTGCTTCTTTTTATGGCGTCCATCACTTCAGTCAATGTTATTTTTTAAAATTCATTTCTCTGATCTTCAATCATTTGGAAGATTATTTATTCATCTAGAAATCTTTCAATCTTCTCTGCATGCACCTGTTTGTTACTGTATAGTTCCATGTAATATTTCAGAAAGCAATTTTTAAAATCTTTCTGGTCTAAGTGTATTTTCTTTCATTCTTTAATCTTTGTAATTTGACGTTTTTCTTCCTCTTTTTTCAGTCTTGTTGCTAACCATCTCCCAGTTCTATTAGAGTATTCAAATTGTCTCTGTTTTACAAACTTTTAAATTCTTTTCCATATCTTTGACCAAAAGTGTTGAGATTTGATTTTGTATCGTTTGTATTTCTTTTTTTCATTTCTTTTCTAGAGGGGTCCTCGTTCAGCCATTGTTCTTTCTTTTTTAATTCTTCATGTAGAAGTACCAGCCTTTCATTTTTTTTTCTAATTTCATATATTTGCTGAATGAAGAAGCCCCTCATAACAGCTTTACTTGTGTCCCAGACCACATTTATGTCACCTTCTCTAGCCAAGTTTTCTTTAAAAAAAATTCAAATTCAATTTTGCTTTTTCTAAAATTGTTTCATTCTTTAACAATGAGTCATCCAAATGCCAACTATAGCACTTTTGTCTGTTTTTCATTACCAGTGCTACTGGATCCAATATGATTTTAGGTAACATTTCCACTTTTTCAATTCTAGTAGTGATTGGATTAGAAATTAAAAATATATCAATCCTGGACCAGGATTTATGTCTGTCAGTTGTAACAATAAAGGTCTTAGGTACAGTTAGTGATCTCATGATACGGGGAGATGATTTTCTTAACCAATAACCCAAACATTTCTTATAGCTCAAATGAAGCCAAGCACTGAGGATGTCAGTAGACTAATGCTGTCATGTACTTGCATTCCCAGACTCAGTGAACCAGTTTCAGAGTTCTTCAGAAAAAATTTTCAGAAATCCAAGAAGCATATCATGCAAGGTTGTTGCTGAGAACTGAAACTTAAGGGACACACACTATATTAAAAGCATATTCCAGTCTAAAATCTGGAAGCCTCTAATGCCATTGGCTAACCATCATTCCGTGACATGGCATTCCCTTACACTGGCCAGCCTCCTTTTCCCAGGCTGACTTTGCAGCTGTATCCTTATCTTTTCCCCAAACCAGCCAATACCATTCCCTCCATCCCCCCCACACAAGTTGGCAAAGAACACTTGTTAGCAAGTACCAAGAAAAAAAAAAATACCATTGGTATCAAGGTTCCAGGAAAATAACTGAAAATGGCAGGAACAGGCACCATCAGGGGCCAATTCTGACAAACACATTGCAGAGGGTGTCTGGTCTAACACAATAAGAAAAAGATAGTTCTGGTTTGGTGACTGATTCAACTCTGCTTCAAGATTTTTTTAAAAAACAGTAATATATACAACTGGATATATAATGCTTCTGCCAGTAGAGGACTGGAAGAGAAAACACAATAATCAGAACAGGTTTGTACAACAATCTGTACCATCATCCTTGTACCCACTGGAAGAGTTAGTGCTCTTGTAGACTACCAAATATACACATCACTTTTGATCACTCCCAGACAAGAAAACTGAAGAGGGAAGAATACAAAGGCACTGCATGGGGTGCAGCATAATTACATTCTTTGCCTCTCTCCGCCTCTGTTAATACAGCTTGCTTCGTTTCCCCTGAAAATTGAACATATACGTAACCATTCTGGAGGACACAGCTGTGTACCATCCCCTTAAGGTTTATTTCCTACTACTCAACTGTAGTATTTTGATACCACTTTAACTGCCGTGACTCCACACTATCCTGAGATTTATAGTTTGGTGAGGTATGTAGGAAATCCTGCCACAGAGTTCTGCTGCCTCACCAAACTACAAATCCCAGCGTATAGCCATGATAGTTAAAATGGTATCAAATTGTTACAATTGTATAGTGTGAAGGAGACACAAAAGGCAAAGGTCGAAAGCTCCCACTGCCAGCAAGCCCTGATGACTTTCAATTTAAAATAGAAGCCAGGACAATTTGGGGCCTATTTCAATTAAGTTCTTTTTTCGTTCTTTCAGATTAGATGCTGCTTTACCTTTCTAGTTTTTAATAAATTACTGTTACTGAAAACATTTCTGTGTATACTGATTTCCACGTTCACATCTGCTGTTCCTCATCCCTTATTCACTAAAGCAACCCAGTTTAGCAAACTGTGTAACAGTCCCAAGGCATGAACATCCCTGCCACCTCCAAGACATAATCTTGTCACCAAACAATGAGAACAGTACAGGTTGAGTATTCCTTATCCCAAATGCTTTGGATTTTTCTGGATTTTGGAATATTTGCATATTCATAATGAGATATCTTGGAGATGAGACCCAAGACTAAACACAAAATTAATTTATGTTTAATACACACTTTACATACATAGCCTGAAGGTAATTTTATATACAATTTAAAAAAATAATTTTGTACATGGAGCAAAGTTTGTGTACACTGAACTATCAGAAAGCAAAGGTGTCATTATCTCAGTAACCCATGTTACTGACAATTTTGGATTGTGGCATCAAGGCCTTTATTTTATCAATTAATGGTTCACTTGTATAGAAAGTGAATACTGCAACACAAGAAATTTCTGAAGATTGAATAGCCCCTGAAGAAGGTCAACACTATATAGTTTTCTTTGGAGTTTCAAGCAAACTCTGGAGAAAACTGTGAGTTTTAAAAACCCAGATTAAGGTGGTACAGTTTGATGCAGATAGGGCCATATGTCATGTGGCCTTATCACAACAGATTTGGGGATAAGGCCGCACATAGTGTTGCCTTATCAAGCCAGATTCGGGGGAAGAGGTTTTTTTACTAGTTAGGCTCTTTGGAGAACTTGCCTCCCCTTTGACTTGCTCTGAGCTCCTCCCCCCCCTCAAAATGAGGCAGAGGACAGGTGGCTGCTCCTGAAAACCTGCCTGTTCACCCTCTATCTCACTCTAATGGGGTTCTCAAAGCAAAACAGAGAATGGAAAGCTCCAGGGAGCCCTACTGGCTGTTCTCCCATTGCAGCATTAACTGCAGAAGGACAGCAGGGCTGTTAGGATAAGGCAGTGTTAGTAGGTGATGCTCTGAGGAGGGGAATAGAATTTGCCAGCCCACCCACCCACGCCATCACTGTTTTGGAGGATCCATCCTGCCTTATCAGAGGGTCAACTCTCATTATAGAATATACAAGGTACATAACAAGTGAGAGGAAGTCTCTGCGCATTAACCATCACATAGTTTTCATTGAGCAGTAGCTATTATAGAGCAAGTTGACAGCAGAACAAATATATGAAGGTTTAAAGATTTGACTTTTAGACAACTTAAACAATAGAGGAGTAACATGTGCCGCTGACCACAGTACTGCCCCTGCATAACAGTTAATAGTTGCTTGTGTTACATTACTATCTATCATGTACTCTGAAAAGCCCTGCTAGAACATACAGATAGCAACTTCACAACGAACTTCCATTTCTGTGAGCTTCAGTTTTAATCTATATGACAAGGTGGGTGGAGATCATTCTCATCTCTTGGATATTGTACAACTATCCTGTTGTTGGTGGAGAGCTAGAGGGACGGGTTAATGAGCAGGTACTTGTTAGAAATACAGTTGTCCCTTCATATTTGCTGGGGTTTGGTTTCAGGACCCCCGGTGGATACCAAAATCCGTGAATACTCAAGTCCCATTATATGCAATGGCATAGCAAAATGGTGTCCCTTATATAAGATGGCAAAATCAAGTTTTGCTTTTTGAATTATTATTTTTTAAGAATGTTTTCAAGCCATGAATACTTAAATCCATGGATACCAAATCCGTGGATATGGAGGGACAACTGTAGTTGAGTAAGGGGAAAAGGGTGCCATCACCTAATTTATTATGCTCCATGCTTCAGTCTAATTCCACATTCTCAACTAGTTCTATATTAGAAGATTCATCTCTTGGAGTGACAATAAGTTCACAAACACATAACTGACTTATCCACCTTATACAGTGTCTGTTTTGCTTCCATGTATCTAGGCCTACATCCTGCAAGAAAAAAATGAATGATGACTATTGGCCAACAGTGATAGTAAGAGATGCGGAGCACTTGATGTTTATCAACAGAAGTGGCTCTGCTCCCCCGTGCCTTTACTGGTGCATGGCTGGAACTTATCAACATCTGGAGATTCTTAACAACAAACAGGTTCCCCATTTTCTATATAACCAAAATACCCTGTGTAGCAGATATAGCTGCAACTGGCTACATAAGGGCAGTCTGGTTTGTTACCTGTAACTAGAGAGGCCGGGAAACACTCCATGGCTATGTATGTTTGAGAAATCCATGTTAAAAGCCCTTAGTCTCTCTTACTGATAATTCAAAGAACAGGTCCAGGTAGGCATTGCTTCAGATACCCTGGTCACAAAATTCAGAGAAGGGTAGGCAACTTGTGGTCCTTCAGATATTGTTGGACTGCAACTCCCATCAGCCCTAGCCAAGATAGCCAATCATGAGAAAATATGGAAATTGCAGTCCAACAGCATCTGGAAGGCTTCAGGTTGCTTTCCCACAGTTAAGACTTTCAGTGATTAGAAGCACCACTACTTAGTTACTTGGAAATGAACAGTCAATGAATGTAACTGGTGGAGAACAAGGGTAATAAGATCAGAATGCCTAGCTCCTACAACTACTCTATAAAACATGAATATTAAGTACTAATGGTGGGAAAGAATGAAGTATACTTTCAGTTTTAATTTGGAAAACAGTATGCCCTGACCTGGAATACCATGAACTGTTGGGAAATAACACAGATTATTCCATACCTGGCCCAAATATTTCCCATTGCACTATGGTTCTCTGAAAAATTTATCACAGTGAAATCTAACCCTTGTGTGTTCACTTTCAGCTTTTCATTTCCACAATTTTTCTGCTAACTTAAACAGTAACTTAGAGCTTTTTCAGAGTGCCCATAGTACATCACACGGGTTATCTCTCAGTAAACCCTCCCAACTGTCTGAGACATGCCAGTATCATCCCTAGACTGCAGAATGCAGACAGGTGGCTGAGACTATGCTGGAAAGATGATCAGACAGTATTGCTTTATACTCAGCCTACACCAACTTGGACTGGCTCTCCAGGTCTCTTCTAAGACTTTCCCAAGATCATTGCTACCCAAGAGCCTATAGTGATGCTTTAACACTGAACTACAGTGTGTTCCCCATATCACCTCTCTCCCACCAGGAGTTAAAACAACTTTCCTCTACTGCAAGTCAAAAGCAGCCTTGATCCAGGAACTCTGTGAGTACACAGCAGTGAACTAGGAGCAAGAAAGGTGTTATCAAGCGCTTGCAGTAAAAAGAGCAGAACTAAGGTATCCTTCTCCTGGCTGTTTGAAAACTGACAATGACACTGCCAGCACTGTGACACAGAGTGTGTCTTTTCCCCATCATGAATCATTGGGCCTGATCTACAGCCACTATGATCCCCAGCAGAAAATGACAATAGCAGCAGTGACATGCAAAGGAATTGCTGCCACCATCTGCTATTCTATCTTGGGTCTTTGAGGTGAGTTTCCCCCCACCCGCCCCTGAGAATGAAGTAACAGGCAGCAAAGGGAATTAGGGCCTCTGAACATTCCTTTGAATATTTTGGAGACAGAAAGCCCTCAAGAAGTATACTAACTACAATGAAATTCATTTTCAAGGATAACAGCCTTGAGTTTGCCTATCACTGGAAAGTTCCCCAAAGAGCCACATTATGGCCTGTGGCCTGTTGGGTTGCTTCCGTGAGAGGCCACAGCTGGCCTCAAATTTGAACCAGGGACTCCAAAATCATCATTCAGGCTTTTCTTCTCTTTGCTACTCTAGCCCTTTCACTATTCTCCCTGCCATCCTGCATAAAGCACATCTGTTCTGTACAAGATTGCATCCTTCAGGACAAGTGAAGATTGAGGGTGGGGGTATGTGGCCGAATTGCTACATCTAAACCCCCCTCCGACTTATAATATAAGGAAGTGGGGGAAGGAAATCAGTCAGTCAATACAGGGCATAAGGGCAAGGCAAAGGAAAGGTGGAAACAGGAGAACAGCCACACAAGACTTGTGAATTATTTTCTCTGAAGAATCTCTTCTCTGCTATACATGATTAATCACTTCTGAGATATGCCGGCTGCTCCCCCTCTGGCTTTAAAAACAACCGCAGCAGCAGTGGTTGAGAGCAAAGAAACCTCCAAAGGTTTTTGGCCAGGCCTGGCTGAGCATTTCCAAGTCAACTGATTCCAGAACACTCTTTTCTTTTGTGCATGTGCACACACTTGCTGACACACCAGCTTCTTTCAGTCTCAATAAATCCACCCCTGCCACACCATACCATTTGCTGATCCTTGCCTATTCTACATTCATCTGCATCTGACTGCTTTGCTGCCATTCATTTTCTCTAGAAAACTTAACTGAGAATTTGTCCAAGGGTCAATGCAAAGCTTAAACACATATCTGACACCAAGAATGAGAAGGAAGTCTCTCTGACTGATATGATTTGCAATCCACTTTGATTGTTTCATTGTTAGTTTTTACTTCCCATCTTTAGGTGCCCAACTGCACACATGCCTTGCCAGTCAGGAGGCAGCTGTTCTGAATAATGGAGGCTGGAAAGCACTAGCCTTCTCAAGAACAAGTCAGGGACAAGTGTAAAGTAGGGCCAGGCCACCCATTAAGTAAACGGGACAATTGCCTCAGGCACTTGCCCTAATGAAGGCATTAAACTGCCACCTGTTGTCATTCTCTGCTCCCTCCACTTCCTGAAATGCTTTCTATTTAAAACATAAATTTAACAGAGCAAAATTCCACAAAACATTGGGACAATTTCTGGTCTAGGGTGTCAAGCAGTCATGTTTAGTCTCTATATTATGAAAATGTTAATAAAATAAAAATATCTCTCTTTCTGGCTTTTCTTCACAAACGAAGATTCAGGAAGGACTCATCCCACACTTTCTGCAAGCGTGCTGATGACTAAAAAGGCCAATCCGAGATAAACAAGTCCGGTTGCAGAAAGCACAGCAGAAAGTCTCCTTAGGTGATGTTTCCGGGTTGTGATTCTTTCTGCCTTGTCGTTTCTCTTCAAGACTTGTTCGGCGTGAGTTCTCAAATAAGGCTGCAGCATTGTGGATAGTGCGTCTCCATGCCTCCTGATGTGAGGCCAGGGCGGACCATTGTTGGTGACCAATTTGGCCGAGCCTGAGATGTTGTTTCAGGGAGTCCTTGTATCGCTTTTTTGGAGCGCCCCTCTTACGCTGACCTGTGGCGAGTTCACCGTAGAGTACTGTTTTTGGAAGGCAATGGTCCTCCATCCTAGAAATGTGCCCTGCGCAGCGCTGCTGTGTTCTCAATATCATGGCCTCAATGCTGGTGATCCCTGCTTGCTCAAGGACAGCAACATTCGTTACATAGTCAGTCCAGTGTATATTTAAGATTGTGCGTATACTGATGAAAGCGTTCAAGGAGTCATAAGTAGTGGCGATAAGTGACCCATGTTTCAGACCCGTAAAGGAGAATAGATAGTACAATGGCTCTATACACACTGATTTAAAATAAAAATGCCACATTGGTTACTTACCGTGAAGGTGCATTCTTGAGGGAGTGGGGTGATGCGGGTCCTTTACATCTGGGTTTCGTCAGTCACCGCCCAGGTGTAGCAGGAAGTTACATTAAGCCTCTTCATATTCAAATTTCTTTGTCTTCATCTCCTCCATCCTGGAGCCACGAGGCCAGTTCACTGACTAGCAAAGCCCTGTAAGGACTAAGGAAATCGTTTAAGTCAAATAACATTAAGCAGCGCTAAATAATAAGGGTACCGCCATGTAAGGAAAAACGCACGCAGTCACTGGGCGGGGAAAGGACCCGCATCACCCCACTCCCTCAAGAATGCACCTTCACGGTAAGTAACCAATGTGGCATTCTCTGAAGGAGGGGTGATGCGGTTCCTTTACATCTGGGACGTGCCCAAGCTGACTTAATAGGGCGGGAGTGACTGCGGGATTGGCGGACTCAGTCTCTGAGCACCTCCTGGAGCACCCTCCGACCGAAGTTCGCCTCGGCGGAACGGAACGTATCCACCTTATAGTGTCTAATGAAGGTGGACGGTGTGCTCCAGGTTGCTGCCCTGCAGATTTCTACCAGGGAAGCGTTAGTGGAGAAGACCGCGGATGTCGCGGCTGACCTAGTCGAATGTGCCGTGACCCCTGAAGGTCTGGGAAGCCTAGCTGAGTCATAGGCCTCGAAGATACAAGCCCTGATCCAGGAAGCAATGGTCTTCTGCGAAGCTCTGGACCCTATGGCTGTCTGAGAGAAAGAGACGAATAGGGCGTCGCAACGTCTGATGGGGGCAGTACGTCTAATGTAGATCTTCAGGGCCCTCCTGACGTCCAAGTTATGCCAGAGCTTCTCCTTCGGGTGCGAAGGGTCAGGGCAAAAGGAGGGCAGAATCAAGGGCTGCGAGACATGGAACTCGGAGACTACCTTTGGTTTGAATGACGGGTCTGGGTGTAGGGTCACTACATCCTTGGTAAAGGAACACAGGTGTTCCCTAATTGACAGAGAGGCCAACTCCGACACTCTTCGCGCTGAGGTGATGGCCACTAGGAAGGCAACCTTGATGGTGAGAATTCTAAGGGAAACTGTGCGCAACGGTTCAAACGGGTGCTTCATGAGTTGCCTGAGGACTAGGGAGAGGTTCCACGACGGAAACCTGTGCCGCACCGGGGGTGAAACTATCGAGGCACCCCTGAGGAAACGCCTGATATGGGGGTGCGATGAGAGGCGGTTTCCGTCCTGTGCTGTGAGGAAGGCCGACAGAGCGGCCACCTGTCTCTTCAGGGTATTTGGTCGTAAGCCCGCCTCGAGGCCTTTCTGTAAGAATGCCAGGATGTGTTTCACCGAAGCTTCTTCAGCGATCAATTGGCGAGGGGCACACCATTTCTTGAAGGCTCGCCATGTAGCTTCATAGATCCTCCTGGTGGACACGCGCCTAGAGGAAAGAAGGGTACTAATGACTGAATCGTCGTATCCATGTTCTCTTAGGGCTTGCCGCTCAATCTCCAGGCTGTCAGTTGTAACCAGCTTGGATCTGGGTGGAGGATCGGACCCTGATGAAGAAGGTCGGGTCTCTGAGGTAGACGCCACTGGCTCTGAACCCTCATGTCCATCAACTCGGAGAACCAGGGGCGCCTCGGCCAATGTGGCGCTATCAGGACCACTTGTGCCTTCTCCTGGCGAATCTTCCGACAGACTTTCCCTATGAGGGGAAGTGGGGGAAACAGGTATAGGAGACCGGCCGGCCAAGGGGATCGTAGGGCGTCCGTGCCTTCGGCGTTGTGGTGAAAGAACCTGGCGAAGAACCTGTCCAGCTTGGCGTTTGATCTTGTCGCGAACATGTCCACCTCCAGCTGGCCGAACCTGGCCTGGACCTGAGTGAACACGTCGTCGTTTAGCTCCCACTCTCCGGGTAGAACCGAGTATCTGCTCAGGTAGTCCGCTTGTTGATTGCGTTCCCCCTGCAGGTACTGAGCCGCAAGGGACTGCACCGTCCGTTCAGCCCAGAGGAAGATGAGATCCGCTTCCTGTTGCAGGGACCGGGATCTCGAACCTCCTTGTTTCGCTATGTACGATCGGGCTGTAGTGTTGTCCGTCATCACCATGACGTGTTGACCCCTCAGGACTGGGGTGAAGTGTTGCAGGGCCAAGCGAGCCGCTCGTAGCTCCAACCAGTTGATGCTGTGCGTCTTTTCCTGTGGGCTCCAAATCCCTTGCGTCACTTGTCCCTGACAGTGTGCTCCCCAGCCCCGTAGGCTCGCATCGGAGGTGACCAGGATCGCCTGGGGTACTGTGAACGGAGAACCCTTGCTGACTGTCTTCATCTGAGACCACCAGGCCAGCGAATCCTTCACATGCTGTGGGAGGAGAAGGAGAGGGGACTTCCTCAATGCGATCTCCTTTTGGTAAGGCATCAGGAAGTTCTGCAGGGGTCTGGAGTGGAACCTTGCCCAAGGCACAACCCCAAAGGCTGATATCATAAGGCCGAGGAGTCTGGCTAGTAGGGACAGTGGTACCTTCCTTAGTAAACGAACGGTGCGAACTTCCCGTAGGAGGACCTCCTGTCGCTCCTTGGACAGGGTGATCTTGGAACGTTGTGTGTCTATTTCCACACCCAGGTGGACGATGGTGCGGGCAGGAGACAGGCTGCTCTTTTTGAAGTTCACCAGAAAACCATGGGCCTGCAGGTAGTGAATTGTGGTCTGCAGGTCTCTCCCTGCTTTGTTCAGAGAGGACGCACGCAGTAAGATGTCGTCCAAATATGGGTACAGGTGGATTCCCTGTGCCCTCAGGTTGGCGATTAGGGTGACCAGGACCTTGGTGAAGACCCTTGGTGCTGAGGCCAGACCAAATGGAAGGGCCCTGAACTGGAAGTGTTGATCCCCGAATGCAAAGCGGAGGTATTGTCTGCTGTCCTCGTGGATCATGATGTGCATATACGCATCGGAGAGATCGAGTGAGGCTAGAAAGTCTCCTGGTTGGAGCGCCTCCCTTATGGATGTAAGCGTCTCCATCCGGAACTTTCTGTATGTGATGTGTCTGTTGGTGTATTTTAGGTCCAGGATGGACCTCTGGCTGCCATCCTTCTTTGGTACTGTGAAGAAGAAGGAGTACACGCCTAAGAAGCGCTGAGAGGGTGGTACCTCTTCTATGGCTGCTATGTGTCTTAGGTGAGATATGGCTGTCGTCAGGTCTCTCGCCTTCTTTGGGTCTTTGGGTATTGAGGCTGGGAGAAATCTGCCCCTTGGCCTTGAGTCGAACTCGATTTTGTACCCGTGGGTGATTGTTGAGACGACCCACCTGTCCGTTGTCGAGTTCGACCAAAGCTGCAGGAACAGACTGAGGCGGCCGCCCACTGGGGGCGACCCCGAGTCAGGATTGTTGTCGCGAGCCTCCACGCTGGGCGTTGGAGCCTCCCCTTCTGCTGTTGTTGGGCTGCGGTCCAGTGTTCTGTCTGATGACGTAGTTTGGCTTAACCCATGGTGGGCGAAAGGAGTTGTAGTTTCGCTGCTTCCCGAATCCCCGAAAGGAACGAAAGGGACGAGAAGTCTGAAAGGGTCGTCTGCCGCTCTTCTTGTCTGGCTTCTTGAGTGTGGAGGGCATGGCCAACTTTTTGTCCTTTGTCTCGACTAGGATACCTTTTAGGGCCTCTTCCCCAAACAGTTTAAGGCCCTTAAAGGCCGCTGAGGCCAATGCTGCCCTGGTAGGAGTATCCACCTGCCAGTGCTTTAGCCAGACTGATCTCCTGGCCAGCGTGAGGGCCTCGATCGCACGGGCGGAAAAAATCATGGCGTCCTGTGCCGCGTCGGCTATGAAGAAGAAGGTACGCAGGAATCTAAGCAGAGACTTGTGCAGCACGTTTGGATCGAGCTCCTGGATCTCCATGAGCTCTTGCAGCCACACTATCGCCGCTCTGGAAAAAAGCGATATTGCCAGCGTGGATCTGACCCCGCATGCCGCGGAGTCGTGGGCCTTCTTGATGGCTGCGTCGGTTCTTTTTTCGTCTGGGTCCCGGAGAGAGCCCTCTCCTTCCTTAGGAGCCAGACAATTGGAGACGAGGGACGCAACAGGATTGTCGACCACTGGGGGCTTTAGGAGGTCCAGAAAGCGTTGAGTGGTGTTGTAATATTTCTGAGCCACAGTGGTGCCCCGCCTTCCCATTGAGGGTTTTTCCCCTTCGTCAGTTACCAGGGACCAGAAGGCCTCTGGGAAGGGAAGCTCCGGCTTCTTTGGGCGTGAGGTGCGCATCACTGCAGTGACCTTCTCGTTGGACGACGATGTCGATGGAGCTTGGTCTGTGTCTGTAGGAGTAATTTCTAGTGTTGCCATCACCCTAGTAAGGAGGGGAACATACCACTCTCCTTGGAAAAGGCGATCCGATTGGTCCTGGTCTGCAAACTCGGAATCAGAGATTTCTCCTTCTTCCTTGTCGGTTAGGATTACATCGTCGTGGGTCCCAGACGCCCTGATGACGTCGGTGAGGGCGCGCTCCTCATCCGAGGGAGGTAGGGACTCTGCAGAAGAGTGGGTGGAGGGAGGATCCTTCCTCTTCTTGGCCAGGACATCTGTGCCTCTTAATGGGTCCCTAGGGCCCTTGGACGCGGACTTAGCTTTTGCCTTGCCCGGTCCTGCTGGCTGCTGGGACTGCACGTTGTTCACCTGGTCCTTAGGGGGAACCCCCGAGGTTGAGGCGCTCGTGCCAGGCTCTTCTGACGAATCCTCGTCTGAGAGCAATGCCTTTGAGAGTAGCTGTAGGGCTGCCTTAATGGCGCCCTTACGCTTTCTGCGACCCCCCCGCTGTGTGGGTCTAGCTCCCCTGGCCTTGGGTGGGTGAGCGGCCAACCCCTCGATGTCGGACTCTTCCCCGCTAGAGTGATCGTAAAACACTGGGATGCCATGGTGGTTTTGGCTGGTATGGCCCGTGGGTGCCTGGAGAGGCGGGGCCTGAAGGACTGGGGCCTGGTAGGGCTGTGCCTGAAAACCCACCGCCTGCATAGGCTGAGGCTGGACCACTGGTGGGAGGAAAACCTGATTTTGGTTACCCAAGCCCAGGGTCTGGTTCACCGGCCCCTGTGGCGGCAGGGCCTGGTAAACCAACGGTTGCTGCGCCTGGATAGGTACTGCCTGCTGAGGCATTGGTTGGAGCACCAAGGGCAGCTGGTGTTGCTGGGGTGGCACCTGGGCAGGCAAGGTCGGGAGGAGTGGAGGTTGGGAGGCCAGGGCCTGTGGGGGGGTGCTTGAGGAGTTGGGGCCTGTAAGGCCTGCTCCTCCATGCCCAGGCTTTGTGGTGGTTGGCTCGGTTGGGGTAGGGCCTGGCTGCTTCCTGGAGTGGGGTCAGACAGCGAATGGGGTTCCCCATGCGGTGTGCCCCCCTCCCCCGAGGCAGCTGCGGCGGTTGCTTGGGGCCCGGTGGATGGTGAGGGCTCCGCATGGGAGCGCGAGTCCTCGCTCTCCCCTTCCCCCTCCCGCGCTCCGTTTGGCCTCCAGGGGGGTAGAATACGTGCCGTCCCCAAAAGCAGGGAGGGCACGATGCGTGGGGGAAGGGGCAGTTCGTCCCCGCTCCCCCCAAGGGCCCCTTGTACCTTCCTAGGGGCTCCTGCCCCTGGCCAGTCCTGGCAGCAGGCACCTGGCGCGTGCCAAGCACTCCATAGGGCCGGAGGTTCCATCGCGGTCCCGCTGGAGGCATCGGAGGCCAGCTTCTTCCTGGGCTGTGCTGGCCTCTTCCGTGGCTTGGCTGCTGCTTGGCCATCGGAGGCTTTCCCAGTCACGATGGCCTGGTGTGCCTTCCGGGCCGCGTCCCTCTGAGGGACGCCCACATGGGAGCCGGCAGCGGCAGCAATGGCGACCGCGGCTCCCTCAGCAGCGCTCTCCGCGTCCTCGGAGTGGCCGCGGTCGAGAATCGCATCCCCGGCCACTCCGGAGTCCTTCCCCGCCTACTGGGGAATCTCCTGGGCCTGCATGGCCTCGGAGAAAAGAAAACAGTAAGGAGAGAGGTGGGAGGGGGGAAGAGAGAGAGGAGGAGCAGGCTGGAGCCGGAGAAAGGCAAGGGCTGAAAAGCAGCAATGCCTGGAGAAGGAAAAAGGTAGGTAAAGGAACAAGAAAGTAAAAAGAATAAAGGTGGAGATAGAAATTCCAGACGGAGGAGATTTCTCAGCTACCTACTGGGCGAAGCAGGAAGTTAGAACTGGCCTCGTGGCTCCAGGATGGAGGAGATGAAGACAAAGAAATTTGAATATGAAGAGGCTTAATGTAACTTCCTGCTACACCTGGGCGGTGACTGACGAAACCCAGATGTAAAGGAACCGCATCACCCCTCCCTCAGAGAATATAACACTCTAAAAAATATAATGGTGTGGCCTATGGCAGATGGGAACATTTGTATTTCTCATTATTAGTCAATTTCACAGAACTGCCTAATAGATGTATGTGAGGTCTGTTAAGTAGAGGTATAAATAGCAGTTTATATAGTACTCTCAAATATCAATAACTACCTGGACAGTGTCCTCATAACTCAAAGATGCATCAGCGTAAGGGGTTAGGATTAGGTGGTACAAGCCTCTTCTGCTGGTAGAAATGCCTCTGTCAATTGATCTCAGAAATTACTCTGTTGGCTAAGTTGCTCCACTGGCTAAACTGAAACAGCATCAGAGGCAAAGTGCGGGGGGGGGGGGTGAGAGAAAGAAGCCAAGTTACTCCAGATCCAATCTGCTGCCCAGAGACACAGCCACATTGCTAGCTGTTAGCACAAAATTAGGCCAGAGCAAGGATAATCCTAAGTAATTTCTAGCATCTTGGTGTTAAAAGGTTCAATACAAATTCAGGTGGCCTAGTGTTGGCTCAGTTTGCCCTCGCCATCTTCACCATTTAGGATTATGCACTAATTTGGGATTTTAAAAAATACACATCCTTTCCATTGGCAAAATATTGTAGCCTGAGTGCTTAAAAAATGAAACATCACCACAAGAGACTAGCCACTCAATTTAAAGTGATAAAAGGATGTCTGGGTATTCCCAGTAATATTCTGTGAATGAATCTGTTTTAAGAACAGCCCATGGAAGCTCTTGTTCATGCTGGTTCTCAGTGTGAAGCTATGCATACATTTAATACAAACTAGATGGCTCTTACAGTCCTGGGCAACTCCATAATTCTATGAAATTATGTAGCATGCTTATTTTTGTCTGGCCAATGTTGGTCTGTTTACAGTCGAACCAGACATCCTCTTCTACAATAACCCTACTGTGTCTCCACTCTGCTTTTTCTGCCTTTTCTCTTAACTCAGAAAACCCAGTAAAGAAGAAAAGAGAGAACAGGTGTACTTATCAGTAGTCTTTTCACTGTTAGCCTAGGAGCCCTCCATCTGGAAGCATCCATATGTAACACTGTCCGACCTTACCTTGCTAGTAAAGTTATTGGCTTTCAGTATCTGTATATGCAGTACCCTTTAAAGTATGGTCCATAAGAAGATCCATGACTCACCTTTGTAATGTTCTCCGGTATTATTCTATTTTAGTTAGGTTATTTAAAGAGAAATTCTTGTTCTTGTAAAACTATTTAAAGTCAATGACTAATTACATTTTGATTAGTATAGAATCATAGAATTGTAGAGTTGGAAGAGACCACAAGGGCCATCCAGTCCAACTTCCTGCCATGCAGGAAATCACGAAGGAAATCTCTGACAGATGGCTACCCAGCCTCTGTTTAAAGACCACTGGGCTAGAGAATGCTGGAAAGGGAACAATGCAACCAGACCTTGAGAAGGGTGCTGGCAGGGGGATTCTGAGAAGTGTAATCCAAAAGTAACTTTCCCAGGGTGCCGTTTACACGATGAAAATGTAGTGGGAAGAATTCGTGTCGATCCCTGGCAGTTTACATGTACATCGGGTCGGGTACATGATTTTTGGAAGGGGGGCCACCTTTTATCTCTCAACCTGCAGGACTTCTAGTCCCGCGGTTTGTGCCAGTTTTTTAAAAAGTCACTGGAGGATTCGGAAAATCGGAAATGTAAACAGCCTGGGACAAAATGTCTCGGTACTAGGGATGACCGGAAATAGAGACTGGGGGCGGGCTTAGAGATCAGCAACCAGAAAAGGAGGGGTCAGTCACTCATTCAACAGATCCAGCCTCACCAGCCGAAAACAAAGGCATCCCTTCCAGCTGCACGAAGGTTGATGTGTGTATGCGCGCGCGTGTGTACTCAATCACCTTTTTAAATGGATTTCTACACTGCATGCTACAGAGAGATCGTGGTGGGCAGAGGGTCGCCCATTCATCCCCTGCCTTGGTCACCTCCCTGGATCTGAACAGGCACAGTAAAATATTCCAGCCTCTGAGCGAATGAACACCCGTTAAATTCCCCCTCTCTGTGTCTGTGTCTTTCAAAATGCCTGTCTGTAGCTGCCTTGAAAACTTAACTCTGCAGCTAAACCTGTGCTGTATGTAAGGGTGAACATTTTAAAGAAGCAAGGGGAAACCCAAGCCTCCTCCCCCAACCTCACTCGGCTTGATTTCAAATGGAAAGCACTCGTTCGTTCTTGCGTCTGAGTGAAAGATCTCAGTCTGGATCTTTCAAAATGCTTTCTGCCTCTTCTTAAAGGGTTAACATTTTAAAGAAGCAAGGGGAATAACAAACCTCTGCCCCCTCTCCCCCCCCCAGCCAGCCAATAGCATCGCTCGTGGCACAGAACTCTAAAGGAAGTGTGTCACCGAGGTTGTGAAAACACGAGTAATCGCATCCTTGATTGACAGCCAAAAAAAAAAAAAAACCCCAAAAAACCCCCGGAACTTTGGACGTGTAAATATCAGTCACGGGACCACCCAGGATACCCAAGTCAGTGACATAAATCATATAAACAGCGAGGGACGGATTCGTGATCACAAAATCACGGTAAGCACTGCAACAATTTATGTCATGTAACTGGCACCCAGGTTCAGAATGCAGCCTAGAATCATAGAATCATAGGGCTGGAAGAGACCCCAACAGCCATCCCATACAATCAGCTTCTGCCCTGCAGGAACACACAATCAAAGCCCTCACGACAGATGGCCATCCAGCCTCTCTTAAAAACCACCAAAGAAGGAGACTGCACCACACTCTCAGGCAGTGCATTCCACTTCTGAACAGCTCTTAATGCCAGGAAGTTCTTCCTAATGTTTAGGTGGAATCTCTTTTCCTGGAGTTTGAACCCTTTGCTCCACGTCCTAGTCTATGGAGCAGCAGAAAAGAAGCTTGCTCCATCTTCAGTATGACATCCCTTCATGGCTATCATGTCACCTCTCAACCTTCTCTTCTCCAGACTAATCATACCCAGTTCCCTAAGCTGCTCATCATAGGGCATGGCTTCCAGACCTCCCACCATTTTGGTTGCCCTCCTATGGACACATTCCAGCTTCTCAATATCCTTCCTGAATTGTGATGACCAGAATTGGACACAGTCTTCCAGGTGAGGTCTGACCAAAGCAGAATACAGTGGCACTATTACTTCCCTTGATCTAGACACTATACTCCTATTAATGCAGCCTAGAATCGCATTGGCATTTTTTGCTGCTGCATCACACTGCTGACTCATGTTTAGCTTGTAGTCTACTTTTTTTTGAGGAAATCTACACCATTACATTAATTGCTAATTAACAAAAAATATTTTGTTAGTGCCTATAATATAGTTTTTAAACTAAATTATTGGTGGCAAATTATGTAATACAGTAGGCCCTCCCTTATCCACTGGGGATTGGTTCTGTGTGGGCATGGATTCTGAAAACTGTGGATAATAGTGAACACCATTGTAAAGAATGGGACTTCTGGTTTAAAATACCATAGAGTTGCCTTGGAGGCCTAGAAAATGGCTAGGGAGGACACATTTTCTAGGAAGACTCTATGGTAAGTGTGCTGTTTTGTGTCCTATGGATAATGAATCCGTGGATACGGGGGTCCTACTGTAATCTGAACATCCTGTACTGTGAATAGATTAGATTACACTGACCTGAGATAAACATATGAGGGCCCCAAAATAAAGCATTGCAGGGGGTCCCAAAATTCCTTAGTATGCATGTGTGTATATGCCTTCAAGTCACCTGTCATCTTACTAGCAAACCTCATGAATTTCATAGGGTTTTCTTAACAAGGAATACTCAGAGGGGGTTTTGCCAGTTCCTTCCTCTGAGAAATATAACTTATAGCACCTGATATTTGTTGGTGTTCTCCCACCCATGAACTTACCAGGGCTGACCTGCTGAACTTCCAAGATCAGATGGGATATGATGCCTTTAGGGTATTTAGGCTGGCTTGATCCAACACCCTCTCTCTTTCAGTTAAAGTATAAAAGCACTCACAATAATAATTCATTTAATCACTGATTTATTTATTTTTTAGCAACTAACTCAGTAGTTCAGGCCTTCAGCTGGCACTTGCAATGTACACTGCAACATGGCTTACTTTCAGAAAGATACAGTGAAAGATATGAAGAACTCAAATATTACATTTCTTGCTTTTTTACAGCAGAAAATTTATGCATTACAGGACAGTCATCTTTATCTACAAGGGTAGAGAATATTAATCTCCCACAAATACACATGCGCGCATCAGTTTAACTCTGTGAAAAAGACATTCAAACCAACAGTGCCATTTATAGCCCAATTCTAAATGCTATTTTTGTCTATGAAAGCTGAGAGTCCTTTCAGGTAGAAAATACAGATACTGATTAGAGACTGGGTTTATTTGTTTGGTTGTTTTTTGTATGGTTACTTACTTATACTTACCTGCAAGATAATCCACGTATTTTTCAGGTATATTATGAAGCCTTTTTCCATACTAACTAGCAATAGTAAGACCTAGCCACCCCATGTTGCTGGAATATTTACATACATTAACTGCCATTGTTAGTGTATAGTATATGCTTATCACATGTGTGAAATTTGTACTGGCTGTGCTCACTTGTTAGGGGTGGGGGGAGAAGCTGGATTTGACTATACCTGTACCACTCTGATGTCACATGGAGCTATTTCCAGCCCAGTTTCCATGGAAACCACAAGGCCTCCATACCAGTTAGCAGTTCAATATATAATTTACTCAGTTTTTTTCCACCTAAGTGATTGGGGCTCATACACAGCAACTGTGTGTGTGTGCTTGCGGTCACACACACATATAGATACACCTATGTCTATGATTTTCTTTAATTGCATAACTCTGTGGCAGCTGGAAAAAAAAGTTAATAAATCTAGTACTTTACAGGAATTTTATTGAGTGGATCTGAGAGATAAGAAAGGAACATTAAAATTTAAGTTATTGTGCTATCAACCACCATTTTAAGAAGCTGACAGGCAGTGAGTACTAAAGAGAAATTCAGTATAAAACAGAACACTGGAGCTAGAATATTGCATCAGACCTTCGAATCATGTTGTCTAGCATCCTGTTTCTCAATAGGCTATTAGCATCAGAGCCCTAGAAGGCAATACAAAAACAAACATTTTCATAAAAGTCAAAATGATCCCTCCTACCCATTGCAGTTCATTATTTTAAAACAGGGGCAAGCAAAGCCCTGGGTTTGAATGTAGCCCCACAAGTCTGTTTTTCAGGCTCTCGATTCCATAGACCTTCCCACTAAAGAAAAAAGAACTGCCTCTCTTCAAAGCCTCCAAGATCAGTGATTCGTCTTTTTAAAAGGTCACAGCTTCCCCCTTCCCAGTACTGTATAATATTTTAAAAGACATACTTTTGCAAAACCAGAAATGCACATCTGGCCACTTCCAGTTTAGTTTAGTTTTGCTTGCTTGCTTTTTATTTTTTGCCATTTTTTTGGGTAGTCCATACCACCCTTAGAAATTCCCAGGGGCAGAAAATTGTTCCCCATACCCACCAATGTTGCCCACCCCTTTAAAAAGATGTACAGAAAAAAGGAGCCAGAAGAAATGCTACAACTGTGCTCAGAGCAAATACTTTAACTTGCTTCATGGTAAGGATGGCTTCATTGCCCATGAAACAATACCCATGAAACAAATGGTGAAGAGAGATTGGGGCTAAAAGAAGAATCTATTCTACTGCTACGATGTGTGCCCAGTTTTTGGTGAGGACTCCCCACCCCTTTTGGGTGAGTTCAGAACCCCTGTGTCAAATTCACAGCAGTCTGATAGGCAAACATTTTTTATAGGTGAAGCTTTTTACACCATTTCATTTCTAAGATGTATCAATGTGTAACTGTTGCAGAAAAGAAAATATGCAAACATGTTACTGAATTATGCTTTGATGAATGGGCATGAGCAATATGTGGGGATAACAGAAGATAGGAAATCTCAACAGAGACATCTGTGATGGAAGGGAGAGGTCTCTAGAGAGAGAGTGAGTCTGTAAGAGTAAAGAGTTGACAGTTGAGAGAGTCAGTGTGGAGTGGATGTGTCTGGATGTTGTTGAGTAAATGAAGGAAAGGAGGTCCGATAATACCTAGCACGAATTCTGTTATCTGTCTGGAACTAAGCATTGGAACTGGTTAAAGTATCACATATTTTGCATCATATAATAAACCAAATTGAACTGCTTGTTAATCTGTTAAACTTGTCTCTGACTTGCTTTCTTCATCTGAATCAAGGGGTGGTCATGCCAACCATTAAAGATTGGAAAGGGGACCATACAGCAAGGTGAGAGTGACAAGCAGCCAAGACTAGGAACTGCGGGGCCAGCCTGGTTAAGCCAACATCACAACCAGCTGAATATGATCTACTTGAGTTTTAAGTACAACCACAACATCCAACACCCAACTGGCTCCTATACCTTTTAAGAGTTGAACAGAGAACTGAATTCACTGAACATGGCTCTTCCCATCTTAATGCTGCAGGGCACAAAAGAAGTTGCATGGCAACCTATTTCCTTCTATGCCACACTTAAGGGTACTGGAGCTTCTCAAATTCTGAACCAGACAATCCTAATTTTAAAAGGCCTATGTCTATCATTACATTGGCCAATAAAGCTACAAATGCTGTTATTTACCAGACCAATTTACCAACCTTTAAAAAGGGAACCATTAGATCTGTCTATAAAATCCTTTGTCACAATGGATCCTGGAAGTAGCTTCTTTGTTATATAAAGAATTCATGAAGCGGTTCTGTATTTATTGTGTCCTCTTGCTAACACTCCCAGTTTTCCAAGAACTGTAGCACTACCAACCCCACCTCTGAGGCTTGTCAACACTGGCCAAATACCCCAGCTTGCCCCCATTGCAGAGCCCTGTAGTCCAAACGACGCAGGGCATTTACCCTGATCTGCTCCCGGACAGTCCAAACAATCCCCAGGATAGATATGTGGCTGGAACAGGGGCAAGCTGGCATAGGGGTCCTGCAGCATGTGACCAAGTTTGGTCACATGCAGGGGGCCTGCAGTCACATGTTGTTGGTCCCATCTGGTCTCTGCGTTAGTGAGAAAATGGTGGCGGCTTCAGTGATGGGCTATCATCCTGTGTGGACTCCAGCCCATTTTCTGCAAGTAACTGGGGGGGGGGATCCTGTCTGGTGTATCCTGCCTGGTGTAGATGAGCCCTGAGAGGCATGTCATGACCCAAAAGATGCTGAAAGACATCTCACAGAGCCTTTATAAAAGAAGAGCGAAGGGGAAAATGGGAATATGTAAGCTGCAATCCTGCAGATAAATATATTTACAGATAAATTCAATTTATGCCAGTTTATTCACATGCACAGAAGATTTTACAAGCATCTCAAGTGCAGGATGGCTGCTTTAATGCTCTAACAAACCACAGAAATATTAAAAGATCCCCAAACTAATTGACAAGCAGAAGAAGGGTACAAATAAAACTGATTATGGGTGAAGTCTTCTCTGTATTCCAAGAGGTTTTGTTATACTTTTTTCTTAGGGAAAAATGTTATTGTCTAAGTGTGAGCCTGTGTGCAGACTAAATGAAGTGTGGCAAATATCTGTATAATACACAGTAGTAGTGGTGACAGGCATTTTAATTAACATTTTTTCAGATGTTTTATCTGTGTTCAGATAACAGTAGCTTGAGCTAAAATTCAATTATAGCTATAGGCCAAAAAGCAAACATGCATGCTTGTATGTGTGCATGTATGTGTGCACGTATGTACACACACACACACACACACACACACACCAGTTAAAAAACAAACCTCACTAGAAGAATTCTATTCTGTGGGCGGCTTTTCACCAAATAATTTCAAATAAAGAGAGAGGTTGTAGGCATACAAAAAGGCAAGGGAGTACGGTCTTCTTCTCTCACTATCTCTTTCTCTGTGTCTGTGTATGTTTCTTTTTTCTTTTTTCTACTTTCTAAGCATAATTAGTCACCTACTGGGATTTTTCAATGCTTGTTTCTAAACAAGGTTTAGAGGGAGTGGCAAAGTCAAGGGCATCTATGTATCTGTGTAATTAAATAAATAAATGAATACATATAATTCAAAGTCCCAGAGCCATGTCTCTCAATCTCTGGAAATTCCAAAGTGTTTGATTATCAATTTCTGTCAGAAAACCTCTGCCTCCTATTCAATCATACAAATCCTTTATAGCTGCTGCATTCTAAAAACAAACAAACAAACAAAAAACACCTGACCTTCTGCATATTCACTCTGAAGTTTAATGGATCTTCCGTGATAATATAAGTCTGAATAGGGCTGTAGGCTAACACAAAGATACTGTGCCTATTTGCCTCAAAACATGTTTTACAAAATTCAGTTTACCTCCCGATAAACATTCATAAGATCAAGCTGTGTTGGGTATTTGAACATTTGCATTAATATTTAATAATTGCCCAGGCAGCTCACTATCCACTTGGAATTATCTGTATGGTATTTGCAAAAAACAACACAAGTTCCATAACATACATGGAAATCATAATGATGAAATAACCATTGACACATTTATTGGCACAGATTTAATTTTATTTCTGTTCTTTCAATGTCACTTCTTACTTCTCTCCCAAAATATACCACCTCTGTGTAGCAAGATGAGAAAGAGTAGACAGCTTAATCAATCAGAAATTCTTCCTCTCAATACAACTTCCTAATAGAACATAATAGAAACGAAGCCATATTGCTCACAATCCAGATAATACTTGGATTACAAGTGTTTAACGTCAACTGTTCAGCTTCTAACTTTTCATTTTATAAGTACAGTATATTCTTTGTCCCCACTGATGCAGAGAAACATAGGAGAATGTTTTCTCTTAAGCAGATGTGAATACCAGAACACTAGAACCAAGTGGAAGAAGACACATTGTGCAAGATAAGAAATAACACCCTTATTTTATCCAGTCTCTATGTTCTAGCCCCAAGGGGGCGGAATCGCCAATTTGACTGACAAAGCAAGGGAAACAATAAAGAGACTTTTTATTCCTGTTTTAGCAGGACTTCTTTACTCCCTATTGTTTGTCAGTGATTCCAGAGTTTTTGGACACCTTGGCTAAAATATTAGAAAACCTGAAGAGAACAGAGTGGCCAAGAGCCACTAGTATAGGCACAAATCAATTTATGTTGGGTTTGCATTTCTGGGCTTGTGCTGTAAATACAAACTGACATAAATGGGGGGAACCATTCTATAGGGAATCACTGGAGACCAGGGGAATGCATTCCAACACAGCTGAGATAGCCACAAAGTTAGCATTTTACTCAATCTCCATCAGTTTTAAAGAGATTTAAAATGCAAAACATAAACTTTTCCAGGCTAGAGAACTGGTCAGATGCTTTTTAGAGGGACCAGAAGAGGATCCCAGAGGGGTTGATTGGGGTGAACTGGCTTGCCATTAGACAACAGTCCCTGTTCAGAGGAGCACACAGGCAGTGAAAAACTGGTAAGAACTATGTTATTATGCTGTGCCTTCTCCAGCAGGCTTCCCAGTCAGCTGACAAAAGCACAAGAGGAAGAGAGGCAGCACATCTTCTGCTGTGTTTGTAGCAATGCAGAGAAGAGGCAGCACATATCCTGCTGTGCATTCTCCAGCAGATTTACCAAGTGAAAAAAAGCAGACTTCAGTTGCTGACACTCTACCTAAGCAAGCAAACAACAAATTTTTAAAAAATCCAGCCAAGATTCGAGTTTCTTCCTCCACCTTCTAAGCAGACAAAAGAAATCTCTTCCTCCAAATGAAGGCAAGATTCAAGTTTCTTCCCCATTCTAAGAGAGTTCCTTACTCTCCCCATTCTAAGAAAGCAAAGGGAACCTCTTTCTTTCACCATTGTCAAAACTGAAGTTGCTTTCACCCCCCTCCCCACTCCCTCAAACAAGGTAAAAGAAAATAAATAGCTCGCCTTTTCTTAATCTTCAAAATTCCACTCCAAAAATCCAAACAGCCTTGCTGTCTCACTTCACCCTCTTCGTTCCCTTTCCTTTCCCTACTTGCTTCCTGTGTCACTTAAATGCATAGGTGTGCTGGGATAGCTATGTGTTTTGGGTTAGACATTCATGTATTTATTCCTGGAGAAATGCTGTAAATTTGAAATGTTGTAAATTGGAGTATCACAAATTGAGATATGCTTGTACTTCCATATCCAATGCTGGAATCGGAACTTTCTTCCACCCCCTGTCGAGCACTCTACAGCACCAATATTCTGCTCCAGAGATTTTCCCAACCATCCAGAGAAGAGTTTTAGTGTACAGAGGCAGCTTCTAGCAGGAAGAAAGAAGCTTCACATTTCGTTCAATATAGTGGGATCCTGTGTAATTAGACCATTGCGTCCTGGCCAGTATTAGTCATGGCAATAGTATATTTATAAACAGATGCAGAAATAGAAACAGAATTCTAAGCACCAAGTCAAGTCCAACAGAAAACAGGCTATATGCAGTTATAAATAAAGTTGCAAAGACTAGGCTTTGATTTGTCTTAATGGTGTTTTTTTGTTTGTTTGTTTGTTTTTGCAAAATCGCAGGCATGCGAAGCTATCTGTTTTTGCTGTCCCAACAGGCAAGCCTGCAAATCAAGATGACAGGCACGTATGAATTACTTGTGTTTTTATTTTCACCAGTTGCCGCCGCCAAACAGTATTTTTTTTAAAAAACATATCTAAGGTGCAAAAGTGTGATATTCCACCTAAATAAATAAAAGAAGGGGGGAAAGATAGTTTCATCACCTCGGCACATGATCGCTAAGGCAAAAATCCAACATGGCACTTCTGGGCACTTGCCTTGTTAGCAAGCTACACCCCTGGCGCACATCCAAACAATCAGCTTTCCATTTCCGCTCTTATCAGGAATGTGAATGAATGAGAATCAGACTGTCCCAATGAGCAGGAATGCACATTCCATAAAGAGCTTTTTAAAAAACTTTGGGGAAAGTCGCTAAGGCTTTTCCTTTGGAGTTTTTGGTGGATTTGGCCCACCTCCTTCTGAATACTGAGGATTGATGTGGGATGGCATTTAGACAAATTATATTCTCCTCAAATTCTATGAGGAATATTTTCGCTGTTTAGACAACCCAAGTAATTTCATCCTTTCCCTAAATATCTGGGATTGGGATAAGACTTCAAAGGCCAGGAGATATAGCTTCCAAGTAGATTTGAACACCATAATGCTAAAACCAAGTGAAAGAAGACATGTTCCAGGCACACAGGAGTATAAAGGCATTCCAAGCTTCATGCATCAGGAGCAAAATTTAAACCACTTTGAAATGTGTTATAATAACTAGACAACATTCAACAGTAAACTCCCTTTATCTTTTCTGTCCCTTCATTTTTCTCCTTCATCTAGACTACCATTCTTTCACCTCATCCATCTTTTTGTGTCTGGGCTGTCATGAAATCTAGACAATATATCTGTATCTTCATCTACACACACACACACACACACACACCTCACATCCTCCAGATTACAAAGATAAAATACATGCTAAATGTTACACAGATGAAGTATGCTAATTTGGTATGCCTGTTTCCATATTTTTAACTTGAAGAACCTAGGCTTCTAGCACTGCTGCTTTCTTCTCTTTCTAATAGCATTCAACAGTTAATCCAAGCACAATTTCAAGGGGAAAATCTTACTAATTAAAAAACATGCAGGAAAATTACAGTTACTTATCAAAGCCTGCAACCCACCAAACAGCTACTTTGTCTTTCTGACTATACTACAAACATGATTACAGCATCTATAGTGTCATTCAATAGTTCATCTTCCATATATCTGCTATCAATACACCACTGCATTCTGCCCAGGGCACACAGGCCAGTCTCTATACAAAATAAAATAAAAGGACACAAATCTAACATCAGAAATTGCAAAATTCAAAAACCAGTTGCAGAACTCTTCAAACCAGCAGGACTCTGTCACTGACCTCAAAGTAGACATTGTGGAACAAAGAAAATTTAAAGGAACATTAGAGATAGCCTTATCAGTAGAAGGTTCTCATCTTAATACCAGACGTTTGAACCAGGGTACAGAATTGAACCAGGGTACAGGGTACAGAATATACCTGATACTAGTATCAGGTATATTTTCTGTTATCACTACATTTTGTGAATAGCTACTGTTAACACTATTATTGTCACTATCAATACTCTATATTTATTTTCCCTCTCATCTGCCAACAACCACTGGTGCGAATCTGAAATTCTGATCAAAATTCAATGCATCCAATGCAGGATTTATTCAAAAAGCCAGAGAGCTGGTCCTACGGAGATGCTTTTCCTCCATCCATTGAGCACCATGTGTTATTTTGCATAACTGTGCACAATGCAGTCATGCCTTAGCCCCACCCCTCAGAAACAGAGGAAAATGAGGTATTTCTGGCTATGGGATGGGGGGTTATATTCATTAAAATCACGAGTGTAAGTAGGGTATGTATGGGGTGATTCCAGTGGTCGCTCCAACATGTGCCACTGCCAGAAAAGTCCTGATTTTACTGTGCTTCTAAGCTGTAAGTGTACTGTGTGGCTGTGTGTTATTCTAGTGAAGCATGCATTCTTGCAGTATAGCTCCTTCTTTTGTGCTGGGCTTTGCCAGTTGTCACTTCCACATCCACTCACTCCATTCTTTCTTGGAGCTGTTTGTAGTGACTTTCTGGATCTGCACCAGGGCTCTTCCAAAGGGTTTTGTTTGTGTTTTTTTTAACTGGGGAAGAGCTGAATTTAAAAAAAAAAAATCTTACGAGTGAGTGCTAGAGTACAAAAGTACAATTTCACCAATGCACTACAGCACTAAAACTTTTTTTTTTAAAAGAAAGTTGAGAGAGAGAGCGAGCCAAAGAAGGAGATGAAATGGGTAATTTTTTATTGCAATATGTCTTGGAATTAAAAAGAAACCCACTTAAGAGAGGGGAAGATGTTGCACCTGGTGTTGAGATTGACAGAAATGTTGTATATTCAAATACAAAGGGGTGGGTGGGAAACAACAGCAACAAATACTGTGACCTCAAGCAATCTCCCTCTTAATTTGCCCTGTCTGGAGAAGTCCTGTTTTGTGTACAGCCACACAAGATAAGATATGGTGCCAAACTGAAGGGGGACAGTACAGTAACCTTCAATCTTGTGGTAGCACAAGATCTCCAGTCTTCTGAGTGCTTTGCACTTTTTCTGTAAGGGTACAAAAGGAAAACAGTGAGAAATGAAAAAGAAAATTAGTGATTCAAGAGCCTGACAGGAAGGAAGGAGAAGAAAATTAGGAAGGGAAGAAGCAGATGGTCTTCAAAATAGTTGAGGACAGAGACTCCCTGTATAACTCCAATCCATCCCATCTTTATTGTGCAGTCACAGACCATTAAAACACAAGAAAACCCTGTATAACTGAGGCACTAAGATTATAACTGTGGGTTCTGTAATGGTATATTATGGATAATTAGAGAGAGACTCAGCAAGCCACTGCATGAAGATACACTTTCTCCATTTCTTAGGTGTGATGGCCCTGCAGATAAGACCAGAATTGACAACATTTCTGTAATGGTGAATAGGCCTAACTATCCTAAAGGCACCAGATCCTATCTGATTTTGGAAGCTAAGCAGGGTCAGCCCTAGTTAATACTTGGATGGAAGACCATCAATGAATAGGCTATATTTCAGAGGAAAGAAATGGTAAAACCATCTCTGAATATTCCTTGGCTAAGAAAACCCTATGAAATTCATGGGATCACCATAAGTCGACAGGCTACCTGAAGGTGCATGCACACACGCACACATGTGTAATAGTGAAAGTCATTACATAATCTGTTTATGAAAAAATTACTTTCTAGGTGCAAATGATCCCTGTGGTTGTGGTGTAAAATGAGTGCTGGATGCCATTGGCAATGCCTACAGCCAGACCCATCTTCACGCCTCTTTTGTGACTGATCACAGATGGAGCAGTCAGGTACTTAGTCCCAATGAAATGAAATAAATATAAGGTTAGGAAAAGTGAAAGGTAACATTAGTCATTTTAATTTGATCTTAATTTATCTTTTTTCAACATTTCAAAAAGTAACCTGCCAACTTCACAAAAGCTTATTTCCTACTACAGTGATGGGCAACCTTTTGAGCCTGGTGTGTCAAACTTCGCCAAAAAACTGAGCATAACTCGGGTGGTGTGTCACTTTGAGGAAAAAACATTATTTCGCAATATTTGTTGTTTAAATAACATAAATGTATAATTGTTATATATAATTGTATTTAATAAACCAAAAACGAATTATTTAAATTACCTGCTTAGTGACTTCTTTGTTCATCTGTCAGTCAGTTTCTTTTGTTGGTCTTGATATTGTTTAACTTGTGTGAACTGAGATAAGTGAGGGGGAGGGGGAATTCTTTAACTAACCTGCCTCGGTCCATGTCTCTTGAAAAGGTCGACCACTGCTACTACCACTTCCTTTACTTAACCTTAGTTTTTAATTTTTGGGATTCTCCATCAGGGGGGCAGTGACAGAAGATAGAATTATATGCACTTGTTAGGCCTGCAGGTAATTAGGGATTAACTAGCCTTATTAGCCACAAAATGGTGTATGTAACTATCTTTTAGGAAAGGGCAGGGTTAATAAGCAAAAATAGGGTTAATAAGGATGCACAACAGTAATAATGGTGAAATGGAGTCTGCACTATGGAGCAAGATACTCTTCCTTATTTGAATAACAATGGCTGCCACTAACGACAGAAAATGGCACCCATACCATGCCACAGGCCCTCTCCTCTCCCAGACTTCCCTCACTTATCTCAGCAATGATCTCACTTTTCCCACTTAGCTTAGCAATGCGCAGGGAGGGCAGGGGTGGTGGTGTCCGAGGTAGTGTCCGAAGTGCTGCTGGGGCCGAACTGGAGGCTTTGCACTGGGGCCGGCCTATTTATACCGGCCCCGTCACCAGCCACCGCATCATCCAGCTGCGCCGGATATGCGGCCGGATGGCCCTCCCCTCTGTTCCAGGCAGCCAATTGGGGCACAGCTGACCAGCCCCGATTGGCTCCCTTTTTCCCGCCTTCCCCCGAGCAGCCAAGGCTGCTGGGAAGAAGAAGGCCAAAATGGTGGCCTTCTTGGAAGGGAGGGTGCTTTCTGGTTAGCCTCCTCCCTCCAGCCCTTCCCATCCAGGCGATCAGGGACCCTCCAGCCCCTCCCCTCCAACCCCTCCCCTCCAGCAACCAGCCAGCCACTCTCCCTTACCAAAGCCACGATTGATCGCGGCTTTGGAAATAGAAGGTGCTGGCTGGAAAGGCTCCCCGCTCCAACCACTCCCCTCCAGCCCCTCCCCTCCAGCCACCCACCACCCTCCGTGACTGAGTCACGGAGAACACCCCTCCCTTTCAGCGAGGTTGCACTGGGGGGGGGTTGAGAGCATCGTTGGCTGGGAAAGGTCCCAGCCAGCGAGATTCCCCCCCGTCCAGCCTCGCTGAAAGGGAGGGGTGTTCTCCGTGACTGAGTCACGGAGAACACCCCTCCCTTTCAGCGAGGCTGCACGGGGGTGTGTGTGAGAGCATCGCTGGCTGGGAAAGGTCCCAGCCAGCGAGCTTGTACCCCCCTGTCCAGCGTCGCTGAAAGGGAGGGGTGTTCTCCGTGACTGAGTCACGGAGAACACCCCTCCCTTTCAGTGAGGCTGCACGGAGGGGGCGTGAGAGCATCGCTGGCTGGGAAAGGTCCCAGCCAGCGAGCTTGTACCCCCCTGTCCAGCGTCGCTGAAAGGGAGGGGTGTTCTCCATGACTGAGTCACGGAGAACACCCCTCCCTTTCAGCGAGGCTGCACGGGGGGGGCATCGCTGGCTGGGAAAGGTCCCAGCCAGCGAGCTTGTACCCCCCTGTCCAGCGTCGCTGAAAGGGAGGGGTTGTTCTCCATGACTGAGTCACGGAGAACACCCCTCCCTTTCAGCGAGGCTGCACGGGGGGGGGGGGTGAGAGCATCGCTGGCTGGGAAAGGTCCCAGCCAGTGACCTTTAACCCCCCCCATCCAGCCTCGCTGAAAGGGAGGGGTGTTCTCCGTGACTGACTCACAGAGAACACCCCTCCCTTTCAGCGAGGCTGCACGGAGGGGGGGTGAGAGCATCGCTGGCTGGGAAAGGTCCCAGCCAGCGACCTTTTACCACCACCACCCCCGTCCAGCCTCGCTGAAAGGGAGGGGTGTTCTCCGTGACTGAGTCACGGAGAACACCCCTCCCCTTCAGCGAGGCTGCATGGGGGGGTGAGAGCATCACTGGCTGGGAAAGATCCCAGCCAGCGAGCTTGTACCCCCCTGTCCAGCGTCGCTGAAAGGGAGGGGTGTTCTCCATGACTGAGTCACGGAGAACATCCCTCCCTTTCAGCGAGGCTGCACGGGGGGGGGGGGTGAGAGCATCGCTGGCTGGGAAAGGTCCCAGCCAGCGACCTTTTACCCCCCCATCCAGCGTCGCTGAAAGGGAGGGGTGTTCTCCATGACTGAGTCACGGAGAACACCCCTCCCTTTCAGTGAGGCTGCACGGAGGGGGCGTGAGAGCATCGCTGGCTGGGAAAGGTCCCAGCCAGCGAGCTTGTACCCCCCTGTCCAGCGTCGCTGAAAGGGAGGGGTGTTCTCCGTGACTCAGTCACGGAGAACACCCCTCCCTTTCAGCGAGGCTGCACGGGGGGTGGGGTGAGAGCATCGCTGGCTGGGAAAGGTCCCAGCCAGCGACCTTTACCCACCCCCATCCAGCCTCGCTGAAAGGGAGGGGTGTTCTCCGTGACTGAGTCACGGAGAACACCCCTCCCTTTCAGCGAGGCTGCACGGGGGGGGTGAGAGCATCGCTGGCTGGGAAAGGTCCCAGCCAGCGACCTTTTACCCCCCCCATCCAGCCTCGCTGAAAGCACCCCTCCCTTTCAGCGAGGCTACACAGGGGGGGAAGAGCATCGCTGGCTAGATGGGAGGGCTGGATGGGAGGGGGTTTCTGAATGGGAGGGCTTTCCCCTCCTCCAGCCCCTCCTCTCCAGCGACCAGCCACCCTCCTTTCCCAAAGCCGCAATCGCAGCTTTTAGAAGGGAGGGTGCTAGCTGGAAAGCCTCCTCCCAGTGGTGACTGGGGCTTCGTAGCCCCGCCCACCACTTTAATTCTTTCCTCCGCCTCCCTAAAATAGCGACCAGGGCTTTGAAGCCCTGATCACCACTTTAGGAAGGGTGGTGAGGGGGAGGGGGAAGGGGGAGCGACCTAGCCGCGTGTCACCACTGACGGCTACGCGTGTCAGTGGTGACACGCGTGTCATAGGTTCGCCATCACTGTCCTACTACAAATGTTATTGTCCTACTGCAGAAATTTGTTCAGGAGCACAATGAAATAGTGTCTCATCTGACAAAGTGACCTATAACGCATGAAAACTCATGCTACAATAAATTTATTAGTTTTTAAGCTGCCACAGGACCGTTTCTTCTTTTGATTGTAGTAGATTAACACAGCTACCCCTGTGGAGTTTATATTTAGTTTGTGACAAAGAAAAACAAAGTATGCTGAGATGCTTGTTAGTATTTCCTAACTCCTTAATCAAAATCATATTTTGTTTATAGTTGCAGTTAACACCATCCAGGAGCACAGTTCTAAAAGATCCTGCCTCACTCTTCTTTACATGCATGGCATAATACTCTTCTAGGTGTGTTATTAATGTGCACAGACTGCAACATTATCATTGTATCTCCAGAGAATATGCAAGATTATTTTCTGAAAAAGACAAGACTTCTGCCATAGCATGACATTTTGGCAAATGCTATACCACACTTTCACCAGATAAAAAAAGTCCTGTTATAAAGACTCAAACACAGTGGAAAAAATATTCAATCTAACAGCAAACAATTTCTCTTAAGGATCAATGCTTAACAATATATCCGTCTTTTAAGGGCTCATTTTAAACCTGGTTTATGTATACATAGTCATTGCTTAATGCAGTATCACCTGCTTCCTCACCATGTGATTATTCACTGCTCAATAAATGATAACTCAATGTGTGGAACAACTCTTTAAATGTATTTGGAGGCGATTCTTGCTGATTGGTAATTTACATTGCTGTGAATGGTCATTTACACAAACACCACAGAGGCAGAAATTCCAAATCATCTCAAATGCAACACTTCTAAATGAATCAGTTCATACATTCAGTTGCCATTCATCAAACACTAAGTAGTAAGAAAACACGTTATATATGTATATGTTTGAACTGGAAAAAATAAGCAGAGCAGGTTGATATTTTGCATGGCAGAGTTTGTCATTAAAAGACATGTGGCCAGCTCATCTGTCTCATAAAATTAATGGAGAGATGCCAGTCCTACCATGATGTATTTTAGGGGATTTTGAAGCAACTTAGGACCTGGTGCTGGGAAAGCCTTGTAATGAGCAATGGGGATATTTATTCAGGAATCTTCCTGCAAGGACTTCTCTACATCTTTCCCAGGAAAGGCAATCAAGCCACAAAAAGACAGCGTTGGCAAGATCGAGTCTTTTCTTGGGTTAAGTTATAGGCCTAACCAAGGCATGGAGACAGCAGTGTTAAATGTTTCCTTGTAGTCAATTACTGAAAATCAGAGATATGTCATTTTTTTCATTACCAATGTTTCTGTATACTATTAATAGTTGATGAAGTAGACTTATCTGTGGAGCATAAATAGTAAACCTACAATTCTAAACTCACATATAAGGGAGTAAATCCCAATTACTAAAATATAATTCTGGGAAAATATCCATAGAATCATGTCATGTGGATACCAACATAGTTCTTAAAGGAGTAAGCTGTAGCAGCATTACCACCATAGCATCTTTACTAAACCTCACAAAAAACAACAGAATTCTTTTTTTCTAGTTGGAGTATTAAGTACCGTAATTTTTTCATTGCATATTTCTCATGCCCACTTTGTTATGTACTTGATTACCTGGGAAATGAAGCAACATTTACCAAACTCAGGTCCATTACAGTACCACAACCAGCTAGGAAACTGTGGTTACACATCTGGTGCCAAATGATATCCAGCTCTGCACTTCTGTTCTTGCATCTGACCTCCGAAAATAGGAGCGAATTCTTTCCATTATGATAGCAGGGAATTCATGGCAAGACAGTTTTTCATCTGCAAAGCTAGCTTCATTTATTTTATTTAATTTCATCATTTGCTATAATCAAATTTCTAACTGATTTGCAATGTAATACAAACAATACAATATCAAATATAAAAGAATTTAAGAATATTTAAAAATAATACGTGAAAGACATCACTACAGTGCAGAAAAAAAGTCTATTATAAATCTTTCGTTGCCGTACACCTTCAGGTTTTTTCCAGCTCTAAGGTGACCCTATCACAAGATTTTCTAAGCAAGAATTGTTCAGAGGGCATTTGCCTTTGCCTTCCTCTGAGGCTGAGAGAGTGTGACTTGTCCAAGGTCATCCAGTGGGCTTCCATAGCTGAGCGGGGATTCAATCCCTGATCTCCAGAGTTATCATCCGATGCTGAAACCACTACACACACTGGCTGTTATTTGTATAAACAAATATCTTTCCAACAGATTTTTAATATTTGATGATGTTCCTGGCTTTCTAATCCCATAGGGGAAAGTATTTCAGAGGATGGGTGCCACCACTGACAAGACTTGCCTGACACATTCCATTGGTTGCAGAAGTCAATAAGAATGTTAATAACGATCTCAGAGTCTGACTAGGCACATACAGGGGAAGACAGTCTGCTAGGTAAACTGGTCCTACAGTTCAGTAGTTAGTGCTGTATGTCAACAACAGTCCTAAATACCCAGAAGGAACCAGATCCCATCTGATCTTGGAAGCTAAGCAGGTTCAGGTCTGGTCAGTACTTAGATGTGGACTGCCAAAGAATACCGAGTGACTACATTTCAGAGAAACATCTATGAAATTCCTGGGATTGTCCTAAATTGACAGTGACTTGAAGACAGATAGACCAACTGCACACACCCCAACAGAACTTGAACATGGCTGAGTAGTTAACGTATCTTGAATACGTCCCGGAACAATAAAAAAAGAGGACCTATAAGGATCTGTGCTAGATATTTTCACTTTTCTTTTTAAAATTAGATGAATGGATACTGAAAGGAAGCATTTATATGGGGAGGTCTCTAATTTGTCACATTCTGGTTGTATAGCTGGAGAAAGAACAGTGTTTAACAGAACACTCAAAGGAACAGAGATGGGGTAAATGAAGGGTGCAGAGTTACTTCTATGCATATTATGAAGATCTGCTTTCTCTTTTACTCTAGTGTTGAAAGCCATTCATTAGGAGTGTCACCCATTTATCAATATCCTGTAGAGCCAAGATGATAATAACGTCATAAACCAGTTTGACATATAAGAAAGCAAATTTAAAACTATTTCCTCTGCTCATGGTATGCCCCCCATAGAAAGTCAAACCACATGAAAATGGAAAGTATCCTGAAATGTACTGTAACGGCTCACCACAAATAATCAATATTGCCAAAGAAAGTTCATGGACTATGTGATACAGCTGGTGGGGGGGTCTTCTGCACAGACTAACTAAAACCTAAGTCTAGATTTCAAAATACGGTAAATGTTTCTACATTTGGTAACCCCAATCCATTCAACAAAAACTATAAAATATCAAGCTAAAATTTAAAAAACAAAACAATTGAGGCAGCTGAAAGTCCAATATTCTTTCCTCTGTTTTCAGTGCTCCTAGGGAAATACCACAAATTTTCAGAACATCCCCCAAACCTTGCACAACAATATCTATCTAGTAAACCATCATCCATGCCTTTGTTTTTTCCCAGTGGGGAGGACTACAGAGCATCCACTTGCTTGGGTAGTTCCTCCCACGTGCTCCTAGTAGGCAGGGAACAAACTTTTTTAGGACTGCCCACCGGTGAGGTCATCTGGGAGGGACGACCCCCGGCTAGCCAGTCTGTTTCCTGCCTACGCTCCTGGTAGGACGTGTGGTCTTAGCTCTCTCTTTGTCTTCCTCCACATGGCCAGGAGCCATCTTGGATCCTTTGTTCAATAATAATAATAATAATTACAACAACAATAATAATGATAATAATACAAAGGATCCTAGTGGAGGAAGACTGGAGACAGAGGTCCCCATGGAAGGGCAGCAGGATGAGAGGCAGCAACGTGGCTGATACGAAGAAGTCGAATAAGGGGGAGAAGCCCCCCGCCTCGACCACCGTGAATCCCTCCTGGCTTCGCTCCACCTGAGGGGCTAGGAGCCAGCCGGGAGTCGGCCGCCGGCAGCGACCTCCAGGAGGAGGGCTCGCAAAGCTCCCCCAACAGCAGGGAGTTGATGGATGCCCCGGCGGCCGCTGGCCATACCCCCGCCCACAACGCGGACTGGGAACCAGACTGGATCATCCGCTACCTCTCTGGGGGCAGATGTGAGTGCTGAGGGGCCCCTCTGGGGAGAGGACAGGCGGGGGCGGACCAGCGGCACCCATGCCAGCCTGGATCCGGGACATGGTGGCCAGAGAAGCGGCGCGCTGGCTAGTCGCGAGTCTAGTCCAGCCCGACCTGCTAGTTTTAGCCGGCTTTTTACAGGGAGGGGGTTCCCAACGGGGACAAAGTTCCTTCACCCCCCCTGTCCTCCCTCCTCTGCCCCAGCCGATCCTCTCATCCCCCCCCACCATCGGGGACAGGGATGAGGAGGGGAAAATTAGGGGCAAAAGGATGCAACCGGGAGACCGATTACAGTGTGTGGAGGGAGGGAAGCCGTGGAGGCACTTGGATCCAGCCTTGCCAGCGGCTACCAATCTGCTGGCGGCATATGCGCAGGCTCACGGCCAATGGCCGGCAGGTTTTGCGCAGCCATGCAACTGCCTTGGCCAGCGCCACACATGCAGGCATACACACCGGGAACCGTGGAGGCACTTGGCTCTAGCCATGCCAACGGTTTGCAATTTGCTGGCGACATACGCGCCCGCTCACTGCCAGTGACCGGCAGTTGTTGTTTTTGTTTTTTTCACGCAGCCATGCAACTGCCCTGGCCAGCAGCATGCGTGCAGGCACACACACCCTCACCCAGCCACCGCAACGGGTTGAGGAGGAGGAGGAAGATTGGGCCTCGGGCGCACAGGACGGATCCCCTCTGCTCCCCACCAGCAATATCCTCCCTAAGCAGCAGCAGGGCAGCCCGAAGGCATTCAGGGCAAATAGCATGGCCACCGTGTTTCTTCTCCGGAAACCTCCTGCCCCTGCTCCAATGGTCAGTGGAGAGGCTAGAATAGTTCACACACACACAGGATGTGGATACCATCTCTGATCATTTTCCTTTTGGGGAGAGTGATAACACAGCGGAAGACGTTGGATGGGAGGAAGGGGAGCGTGATGACGGGGGACAGAGGGCATAGGTATTACCATGGCCTCTGCATGCCATTTCCTCGCAGGTGGCCTCCCAATGCTGATGCAAAAGGCAGTGAGAACCCCAGGTTTAGAATTTACCGGCTTCTCAGCAAACACAGGTGGACCGAGAATTGCCTGAGATGTCAAGGGATTTTTGTCTTGATGCAGTCACTGGCACTGGTGATGCTGGTACCAGCCATGCTCACGTGCATGATTCACGACGAGTGGGCATCACGTGCAGTGGCAAGAGCACAGCTAAGTAGCGCAAAGAAATGAGGTCACTATCCAGGTAGGTGACGGACTAGCTATAGGTACCGCTCATCGATGTTCCTGTTCTAAACCTTGGTGCCTTCCATCTTATGTTGCCTTCATGGCAAAGACATGCCTATGGCCATACCACCCTGAACAAGTCCGATCTTGTCTGATCTTGGAAGCTAAGCAGGGTCAGGCCTGGTTGGTACTTGGATGGGAGACCGCCTGGGAATTCCAGGTGCTGTAACATTGCATTTAAATAAAAACACCAGACACTCTTACTAGACACAATGGTACCTAGAGAGGACATTCAGTGGGCCAGGGACGTCCTTGCAGACGTCCCCTTCCCTTTCTTCGAGACCAGGGTTACCCAAATCCCTTCAAGCTTGCATGGTTCTCCACGCGGGTGGTGGATAGTACCCTGGACCCTGTCTAGTGCTGTGCTTGAGCCTATCCGGTGCTGTGCTTGAGCACAGGGGACCGGAGTGGCTGCTAGAAGACAAGTATGGCGCAAATCCTTGAGCGTGGATTTTAAGCCTAGGTAGAACCGGGTACTTCCCCACTTTTCTTAGGAGTAAGTTGGTTGGGGAACCCCTACTACCAGCCTTGGTGGTGTCCTACCGCAAGAGGGAGGACAAGGAATGTCCTAAACACTACCGGCCTTTTTTCGAGCATTCAGAGCACACCAGAGCATCGTCTCATATCCACTTTTTTTCACTAAAGAGATGCCCATTTCCCCAGCATGCTCTGGGGGAATAGCAGATACCGGGCTGGTTGGGGGAAAGCACACATTGGAGGCTGCTTATTGCAGTGTAGATGTGTAAACTGCTATTGCTTAAAAATGGTTTGTGAGCCGCTCCGATAGCCTTGTGGCTGATGAGCGGGGTATAAATAAATAAGTAAATAAACAAACCTGCTTCCCCGAAACCTCCGGTGTAAAGCCAGCAGGACGCTTACAGGTTTACAGGGATGTTTGGGACAACCCTACTCCTGACAAGTGGGATCTCGGGTCACTCTCTCAAGGTCAGCAGGCAGAGTATCCCTGAAGCCTCCCATGTTGTTTTCCCCCACCCCAAAACACAAGGAGCCTGAAGGAGGCTGTCCCCTACAACTGACTCAATTGGGAACAGTGGAAGTGGTACCTGACAAACAAAGGGGCAGCATAGGCTACTCCATGTTAGGTTGAGTCCTGAAAAGAAAGGAACCTGGCAGGCAGTTCTCATTTGGAGGGGCATCAACAGGTTCATACAGAAACACATACAGAATCCCGACGTTCCAAGGACACCAACACTACCTGTGGTTCGTGTACAACAACCGACATTCCCCAGGTCAGAGGCACCTGTTTTGGTTTCCCCCCGGCTTCCAGAGTTTTCTTCCAGAATTTGCGACCCAGCATCTCAGTGCGACACTAGGCTTGGTGAGGGGTTGGATGCCCTTTTCCTCAGAAGAGAATCAACTCCACACACAGGCCGGTCCAGGCAGTGAGAGGGATGGCCCAACCGGACTTAATGAAGTCGGTGCGCCCATAAGGCCTCAGGATAGCAGCAAGAACCTGTCCCCTATGGGTGAGATTGCACTCCAGAAGGTTGCAGTGGTTCCCGCTCTATTCCAGGAAGACATAACACTCTGACGATGCAGTAAGCCCAGAATTCCAAGAGAACGATTATAGTTACTCCAAGGGTGGAATCACTGGCTCACACAAAGGCCGGCCTCTTGGGGAGACAGATAAGATACAGGCTCCGGCAGTCGCAAGCCTTCGAGGTTGAGAAGCCTACTGCAGACCTCAACTAGCACAGGGCAGATGGACTCCAGTGGAGTCAAGGTACAGTGTCAGTCGGCTAGAACGTCAGGTGGTCAGGTTGGCATTAGTCGCATTCAGGGCTTGTTTTCGAGACAAGGCGGTCCTTGGCCGTATGGACCTCCCGACAAGGGTCTGCATGAATCCACAGGTAGGTATTAGATTTTGCACTTTCATGGCAGAGGTGTCTCGCAGGTTGAAATGTGCAAAGAGGAACTGCACACCCCTGGAGTCAGAGCGTCTGCCAGGATTCCTCAATCTCAAAGCCAATTGGCTCAGCTGCACCGGCTTCAACCAAGGGAATGAAGATGGCATGTGGTTTTTCTCTCTCGCCTCCTGATGGAGTCCATGGATGCGCTGTCGACGCAGTGGCTGCCGGTCCTGTTGTATGCCATTTTCCACCAATGCAACTGTTCCCCATAGTCATCTCCTGGGCCTGGCTCGATAGGATAGCCCTGAGCCTAGTGGCCCCAGTTAGGCCTCAGGCCTCAGACATCCCTGATACGGTGATGGGCTCAATCTCACTACCGGTTCGTTTGAACCTCCTATTTCAGGGCCAAGTGCATCATCCAGAGCTGGATTGGCTACAGTTCCATGCCTGGAGGTTGAAGGGAGGATACTAGTTTCAAGGTGCTATTCTCAGGCGGTGGTGAACACCAGTCAGGCGCCCAGGTGCAAATCAGCACAGAGGATGTACGATTACACTTTCAGCCATCACTGTGTTTTCTCCCACTGGAGAGGGCGGTGTGAGGTGCCCTCTCATGCACATATATGAGTCTTTTCTGCAGGGTTTTTGAGCAATCTTGCATCTCCACCGGTTCATAGGGTCATAGGTACCCATCCCGGGTTCTTCCCATACATTCCTGAAGGTATTAACAGTGACCCCTTTGAGCCCCTGGAAGGGTTGCCACTGAAATTTTCATCTGGGAAAGTGCTTTTCGTGGTGCCAATTACACCAGCATGAAAGGTATCAGAGTGGTGGCATTATCGACTCAGATGGCCCCCTCCATTACAAGACCAGACTCAGCAGTTTTTTCCGTCTTCGACAAAAATTTCAGACTGAAGGTCGACTCCCTGTTGCATAGAGCCGGGAGGTGGTCTTGCATTGGTCTGCCCACATCCTCCAAGGGATCTGGTGAAGATAGGGCACACCTTGGAGGTCTGCTGAACCTTCGGGGTATAGTTGAAGAGAACTAGTCCCTTCAGACTTTCGGAGGCAATGTTCTTCTCAGTACATCACAAGTTCTCTTAGCAGGCATCGTGGCATACTACGAGTCTCTAGGCATCCCAATGCCAGATGGTATTGTGGCAGGCCCCACCAGGAACACAGCAACGAAGGTAGCCTGGGAGAGAGATCCCACCTTAGAAGAGAGTTCCAGGGCGGCCGCCTGAAGACCATTACCAACTGTCATCAGACACCATAGAAGGGACACGCCGCAGCCTGACAAAGCAGTGTTTGGTGGAAGAATCATAGAGTGCTGCAGCATGCCGGGAGTCCTTGAGGGATTAAGCCACCGCCAGGCCGACCCTCGGAATATTGCTTTTATACATCCCAAGCAAGTGGATGCTCTGTAGTCCTCCCCACTGGGAAAAGGAACGTTGGTCTTACCTGTGATACGTTCTTTTCCAGGGGAAGGACAAAAAGCATCCAGACCCACCCGAGGCGCTGGCAATAAAAGAACCCCTTCTTGTTCTGGAACAGTCTGCGGGTCATTGAGCAGAGACTTGGTGTCTTACTGTTTTTTCTCTGGGCATAAGTACTCGTTACCTTTGTAGCGAAACTTATTAAAAAAAAAAGTTTCAAAGTTTTTTCTCTACTCCTGTTTTTTCTCTATCTGCAGAGGATAAGTAGCGAGGCTGTATCATTGACTGGCTAGCCGGGGGTCGTCCCTCCCAGATGACCTCACCGGTGGGCAGTCCTAAAAACATTTGTTCCCTGCCTACTAGGAGCACGTGGGAGGAACTACCCAAGCAAGTGGATGCTCTTTGTCCTTCCCCTGGAAAAGAACGTATCACAGGTAAGACCAACGTTCCTATCTCCGTGTTTCAAAAATCCCCAGTCTAGTTAGAGTTCTATAACAGATACAGAGAAATATTGTATGGTACTATATAACATATGTCACATTTATTTAATGTGTAATAAAGCAGCATTTGCAATATAACTTTTTTTCAGAAGGAAGATTTTTAAAAAACCCTCCCACCACAGCATTAGATCACTCAAATATTTCTGCTCCCAGATGGCTAGTTTGCTTTCTTGCCCCAAGAACATGACTGCTGTGAGGGCCTCCTCGCATGTCCTCCTATGGCACAGTAATTACATTTACTACCATTATCAAACAGTATTGTTTTTAAAAATTGTCATGAATTCCCCCATTTTATACTGAATGACTGAATTCTTGGTAGCTTTACTGGAATATTCCATACATTCCCAGAATATGAAAAAGCCTTATTCACAGGATAAGCCCTAGAAAATAAGGGAAAGCCACAAGCCGTGATTATCCCCACACACTTTTGATATAAAGGTTTGTTTAACATTTTTGGAAAGGAAAATTAGTTGCAAACATATTACCTTAATACTGATTGAAAAGATAAATTCAAATCACAGTCTGCAACTCCCTCTTGATTTTCCAAAATACCAGGCTTCATATTTGTCTCAGTGTGCTAATGCAGAGCATTAATACTGAGAGACTGAGATTACATCTGTTGATACAGATATATAAAACAACTGAAGGTGGGGAGGGGAGACACAAGGAAAGACATGCAAAATGATAAATGTTTATATTTTTCTCATTGTTCAACTATTACAGAGAATCCAGATATTTTTCATCATAGAAGTACAGTACTTCTGTTGAAAATCTATTTTATATTTCCGACATTCAAATAATATTTTTTCTGTGAAAATGTATTAATTCACCTCTCTCCCAAATTACCTTTTTTTATTATTCATTATAAGATTTTTTTTTTACCTTGCTTTTCTCTCTGAACAACACAGAACATTCAAAGCAATATTCCAGATGGAGTAAAAACAGGCAAAACCAAAGGTAATTTAATTAACCAAAGACTAATTAAATTAGAAGGTCTTCATGGTAGCAGGAAGGGAGGGGGGGTAAGCAAGTCTCCCAAGGCAAAGAGTTCTACTTGTGAGTAACTGAATTTGAAAGGATGGCTGAACACAAACAGCCTCTTCCACCAATCTCAACATGTAGGGGCAGTACAGAAGGAGACAGTCTTTTACATATCCTGATTAAATCTCCTGGTCATTTCGGGTTTGAAAAATGTTAGTCATCACAAAATCCTTCTTAAAAACTGACTGGCAACTAATGAAGTAAATACAAAAGTAGTGTAAGATTCTCAAAAAGACCAGCTCCACTCATCTCTTCTAAGAGCTAATTTTGTACCAGAGCAAGTATCTGAAAGCACTTCAAAGGCAGTCCCACATACAGCACATAAAAATAATCTGATCCTGATGTAAGAGAGAGCTTTGCCTGTGACAGCAACTCATTTATGGAACTCCTTCACCAAGGCAATCCAGCTGACACCAACATGGTTATCCTTTTCATGACAGTCTAAAACGTTTTTATTCTTCCAGGCTTTTACATTTTATAGGGTTTCAGCTGCAATTTTTTGTATTATCTTCTTTTATTCTGTTGTATTTCTATGTAAATAAATGTAAATCAGTGCAGAAGAGCATTATAATTTTTTTTAAATAGTTTAAAAATAAACAAATAGAAATATAGAGGAGAAGAAAGGTCAACCCTCTCCAGAAAACACAAGCTGTTGGGTGAACCAGACATGGCATAGGACCGTAGGAGTAAGGCTGAATGGAACAGCACTCCCCAATTCAAACTAGATTTGTTTTTAATTGAAGTCTCTCAAAAGCAAACAAACAATAAATAGCAACAAACTATACATACAAAATAAACAATAAAACAATTACAAACAATAAATAAAAAGAATAATTCCAACACAGAATGAGAAGATACATCAAGGCTGTAATATGTTACAAGAAACAGTTCAGATAATGTTCTAATACAATCTTGCCAAGAGTGAACTTGATTTTTTCCAGAATTAATAAAATCCTATGCAAAAGAATAGGATTAAAAATAGCTGTGGAAAGAATCAAAAGAACAAAGCCAGTTGCACAGATAACAGTTTACCTTGTGAGTTTTGAAGGATGTTTCTTTATTCTCCCTGCAAACATTATGTGGGGGGAAACATTCATGCTGCAGCTCAGTGGAATAAACTGAGTAACACTAACATTGAACATCACCACTGTATGTTGTTGTTAATTGCCATCAAGTTGGCTTTGAGTTATGGTGACACTATGAATGAGAGACCTCCAAGACACCATGTCATCAACAGCCCTGCTTAAGTCCTGAACACTCAGGGCCATGGCCCTTTGATTGAGTCTATCCATCTGTAATGTGGTCTTCCTCATTTCCTACTGCTTCCCACTTTACCAAACATTATCTTTTCTAATGAGTCATGTCATTAGAAAGCCCAGTTCTTGGCTTCTAGGGAGAGTTCAGGCTCCATTTGCTCGAGGACCAATTTATTTCTTTTTTTGGCAGTCAATGATATCTGCAGAACCACATTTCAGCACCACATTTCAAATTAGTTGATTCTCTTCCTGTCAGCTTTCTTTACTGCTAGCTTTCAAAACCATACGTAGAAACTAGAAAATATGATGGCATGGACAATCCTGCCATTGGTATTCAATGATATATCTTTACTCTTGAGGATCTTATCTAGTTCTTTCATAGGTACCTTTCCACATCCCACTCTTCTGATTTCTTAACTACAATCTCCATTTGATTAATAGCTAAATGAGGGCACAGAAGGTCTTTGATTAATGTTTAACTGCAACCCTGCCTTTGTACTTCCTTCCTTCCCTGACTTTCCTCAATAGTTTTTCCAAATCTTTGCTAATTTCTAAGATGAATATGGTACTATCTGCATATTTTATATTGTCGATGTTCTTTCTTCCAATTTTTATGCTCCTTCCAGCTTTTTGTATGATATGTTTTGCTCATAAGTTAAAGACAGGGTACTAAAATGCAGCCTTGTCTGATCCTCTTGGTAAGTGGAAACCATTCCGTTTCTCCGTATTCTGTCCTGACAGGTAGCCTCTTGTCCTGAGTAGAGGTTACACATCAGGACAATCAAATGTTGTTGCACACCAGTTTCTTTAAGAGTGATTCATAGCTTTTCATCACCTATATACAGTCAAAGGCTTTTGCTTTAAACTATGAATTTTAAATTGGTATATTTTAATTTTATGCATGGAAGATTTTAATGTGTAATGGTTGTTTTAATCTCATGTTTGAAGTTGTGTTAAATGATTTTATGTGTTTAGTTATATGTTGTATTTTAATCTATGTTGTACCCTGCCTTGAGCCTTGGGGAGAGATGGGTAAGATATAAAATGCATTATTGTTATCATTACCATTATAATTTGCTATTACTGTATTTATAAAGCGCAGGTGGATTTTTGTCTGAAATTCTTTAGTGTCCTCCATTATCCAATCTATGTTTGCAATATGATACCTAGTGCCTCTCCCTTTTCTAAACTCAGCTTGGACATCTCTTTTCTTGCTCTCTATACGGTAAAGGTCTTCATTGTAAAATTTTGAACACAATTTTACTTGCATGGAAAGTAATGTAGTGGTCTGATGGTTACTACAATTCCTGGCATACCTTTTCTTGGGGACTGGAATATATATTGGGTGTTTTTAATCTGTGGGTCATTGTTTTGTTTTCCATATTTGTTGGCAGCTTTTAGTTAGAATTTATATGCATTCTGTCTCTGTAGCTTGAAACTGCTCTACTAATACGTGATCCTACCTATTGGTTCCTGTGATTTATTTCCCCCACATTCTTTGAGAGCACCTTTCACTTTCCTTTCTAAAACAGTTGGTTCATCAGCAAAAGGTTTTCCCTTGATTGAATCTGTCATTCTTTCATTTCTTTTAGAGTTTTTCAGTACACTGCTTCCATTGTCTTTTTATTTTTTTGTGATTATACAGTGTGTTTCCCTGTTCATCATATAGCCTTCTCACTCTTGATTTGAGTTTCCCTTTTATTTCTCTGATCTTGTGGAAGTGGTCTCTTGCTCTACCTTTTTTATTATCTTCTATTTCTTTTCATTGATTATTATAATAGTTCACTTTGTCCCTATACACAAGTCACTGCTCTCACTCTTTACTTTTGCTTCCCACTTATCCTTAACTGTTTGACCATTTGACCATTATGCTAATGACACCAAACTCTTAATCTTTAGATGACCCCTCCCCTTTACTTCCTCATGTACAGTAGTTGTTAAACCTGGGCAGGGCAAGACAAAACCCTATGGGACACCATAGCAATACCCTCCAGGAAGAATCAGAGCTGTGATGCAATTGCTTCCCAAGATCTGTCCAGCCAGGAAAATGCTTAAGTACCTTGCCCAAAAATTTAATATTAGTTGTTGGCTAGAGATTACCCACTATGGTGGGATCCGGTAAGACTTTTTTATTTTCTTACAAAAGCATTTTGTAATAGTTTTTAGACTTGCTGGGAAAGACTATGGCTCTTACTCTTAGAGGAGTATTTGTCACTTACTAACCTAACACACCTCTGGCTGCTTTAATCAGTGAGAAAGGGAAGGGTCAGATGCATAGATGGCCTCACCTTCCTAGAATTCTGTCCACCTGCTCAGGCTGAGCAGTATCCATAAGAAGTTGACAAGCAGTTGTTGAATAGCCAAAAATCCTAAATTCTCTTGCACTTACTGGTGCTTTTGGCATCAGTTGTAACCCATGACACAATGGTGCAGTGACCAACATAAATCTCTTCCCTTTGTCATCTATGATTGTGCCATTATAAGGAATTGTTTTAAAATATTTTTCCTTCCTTAGATACTGAATGACTCATACAGTCTTCTTAAACATTGAACACCAGCAAGACTACCTGTTCCCTACTCCACAAAAATCCATGTCACTTTTATTATCCCTTTCCTTTTTCAAAAATGGTACTTTGAAGACTGCCTCTTGTCCTAGTCTTCCCATGGAATATGCATCCTTCCCCTCCTACAAATTAGAGTCCTTGGTTGCTTTGCTGTTTGCTTGGGGTTTTCCGTGTGTGTGTGTGTGTGTGTGTGTGTAAAGACAAATAAGCTATTTGGCCACAGTGAAACTACCTCCATTCCATTGCACAGAGACTTCATACCATGTTGCTAGTTTGAGCGTAGCACTAACACAAAAGCTGGGGGAGGGGGGTTGTTGTATAGAAAGGCTCTATGACTTGCATCTAATCCTAATCTCTGACCCTGTAAAAGGAGCAGAAGATGAGAGCAATATTCTGAAGGGAAGCCCCATCCACAGTGTCAGGAAAGTAAGTATGATGTTTGGCACTGTAAGCAGATCACTCAGGACTGACAGACATGTTCTCCACATTTCAGAGATGGAGTCTCTCTTTCTCTCCATCTCTCTCCCCTCACCCCACTCTCACACTGCCAAGCTGACAGTATTGCCTGCCTGCAGTTCTCTCTCCTGTATAAAAGGAAAAGGATGAGAATATTTCTTAGTTTCTTTCCCTTTCTTTGCTCCTGGGCATTGGAAATCAGAACAACAAAATTGAAAGAAGTAGAAGAGGGGGCTGCAAGAATTCAACATCTAAAGAATTTCTTGTGATGGGGGAAGAGAGGAAGAGAGAAAATAGAACAAGAGGATGCAGAGGCTTAAAAACAATATGCAAATGAGGCATAGCAAAATCATTTGTTATTGACAACAGCCCAAAATGCTGAGCAGAAGGAGGTAAAAAACTGTTCCCTCCCACACTGGGCTGAAAGCAAGATAATCAAGTGATTTTTTAAAAATATATATAATGGGGAATACCCTTTCCACTCTTCCAATTCCTACTACCAGCTCTCAGATTCAAAATTTCCAAATTCCACATTTAAATTAATCATATGCCACCCACTCATCTGCTACACAGAAATAAGTCCCACTGTGTTCAATGGGTCATACTCCAAAGTGTGTACTGTAATCCCACTGAACTCTGTGTAGCTTACTTTTCAGCAGACCTGCAGAGATTTGCACCATTTAACATAGTAACAAAGAGAAGAAGAAAATAGTATACCATTTCGTCAAAGTAAAACAGTATTTTTAATTGACAATCTTCAATATCTATGAAGATATAGGTAATTTTACCAACTAAGCCTTTTGAAAAAATGAATTCTTTGCAGAGTAAATTAACAACAACACTGACTATTTGTAGCTTCTCCAATGGTTTCCTTTCCAAACCAGAAGTTCTCACAAGACACAATTTATCCACACAACCGGTACCGTAGTTCTTACCAAATCCTACAGCAAATTATATTGTGTTCTGCTTTTTTTTTAATCCTCAAGCAGTACAGGGGGGCCAAACTACACATTACACTGGAATGTCACAGCTAAAACAATCTTCTCCACGGTTGCAAGAAGAAAATAATTTGGATTGCAATTATGGCACGGGGGAGAATAAAGGCTGCCACCCCTTAGCCCCCATAGTGGTTCATTTCTGGGTTTAAGAGGCACTCCAAGCAGACTGGTTTGGATTGGAGTCATGTTGTATATGGATGGGGAGGGGTTGGACTCTCCTACCCTAAACCTCAATCCAAATCATCCCATCCACCTCCATGTAACTGATATCTGAAGAAGAAAATTATACTAGAGGTTGCCCCATTACAGATCTCCAACATACTATGTAGTTTGGCCCAGAATAACTATGTCACAAAGAATCAGATATAGGAAAATTAGTAGAAAAGAGGTGTCTAGTTAATCATTAAAAAGCTAAAACTCTACGTTAACTGTGGGGGGGGGAACTCAACAATGATTGCCACTGAAGTTTAAGTTACAGCCTGCACTAAACAAAAATGCATTCTCAGTTTACTCCCTGCTCCTGTGTTCCTGTCTTGAGTTTGGGAGAAATGGAAACAGCTGCAGGACGTTTGGGGAAAACGATTTTTCATTTACCCCATCAAAACTTGTTTTTCATTTTTACTTTTTCTGTACCTTATAATCTCATCTCTTTACTCTCCCTTTTGCTTTTGCTTATTATTCCCACATGGATCCGAGCAAAAGTCCCAGAATAAAGAGAGTCAAAATTTAGTTTCTGATGAAAGATGAGGCACCACTATGCAGTGTTCAGTGTGGAAAACAAGAGGGGCCCCTAGTAGCAAAGAAGATACCCCCCCCCCGCCACTTTGAGCTGCCTTTATTATTTGTTGGTTTAAAACCTTTCTCCTGGAATTAACTAATGTATTGTACTGTGACCATGAATGAAAATAAACAAAGATATCATCGTCATTTTCATTTGCAGTAGTTTTAATCTTGTAACCTAAATAGCACAATTCTCCAACACTGAGGGACTAACAAACACCAGAAGCATTTTTCAAAATTCCGAGAGACATAGGCTTTGAATAAAGAATCAGCTGGGAAATGTGAAATTTGCTGGGTGTTCACCATGGTCTCTCATTCAATTAACTAATGACTTAACTAATAAGTTAATTCTGAAATTAACTTAATGCTGAAATTCTAGCATTAAGTTAAAAACAAATTTAATGAAGTTGTACCTTTACATTAGATAATTTCTAACTTAATTGACAATTAATTTATTTTCGTTAGTTAGTGCCTACCACTGGAAAAATGTTGTTGGTCCTCTAGTCCAACCCAGAACAATGACAGTAGTCCTTCGGCTTCAACCCTCTACAATAGCTATCCAGAAATATTTCTGCTTGGGGAGTGTCATGAACTGACACTGTTTCTCAAACCATTTGTTCCATTTTCCCAATATTCTCTGGGGTTGTGTCTTGAATACATTGCTTCTTCTTATCCCAGTTAACCTTGTAAGCATGTTAGTCTTTCTAAAGGCCATCCTTCCTTTATATTTGAAAGCAGCATTGTGTGTCCCCATTTAGTCTTCTTTACTTTGTAGGCCAATTATTGCTGCTGTAGGACAAGGTGTAGGCAACTGGGATTTGCTTCCTCAAAATACAGTACATGGCACTTCACAAATGGCTGCTTTTCTAATAAAAGGCATTGCCTCACTGCTCTATAGGCAATTTCAGGAAAATGTGCTTTTTGTGGTTAGAGGAAATGGGATAAAAATCTTGATTCATATTTCAACTTAGCCATTAACTCCCTGGACGGCCTCAGGCAAACTACAACCTTGGAAATTAATGTCCTTAGTGGAGGGCATTAATATTGGCCTACCTTACAAGTGTGTTTTAAGCATTAATAAACATGTGATACTATAAGCGCACAAAATGTCCATTATAAAATCGCTGAAAATTCTTACTACAATATGTACAAATTGGGTACATAGAATCATAGAGTTGGAATATTGGATACCAGATAAATTGTGTGGGCCTCAGAATTATTTATTTAATTGCATTGTTCAAAGGTTATAGCAAGTGCAAGTATAAAACAGAATGTATTATCCACATAAATGTATAGCTCTAAATTATGTTGTTGTTGTTATGTGCCTTCAAGTTGTTTCCCTTCAAGTTGCTTCTGACATATGGCGACCCTAAAGTGAACCTAACATGGGATTTTCTTGGCAAGGTTTGTTCAGAGGGTCTTTGCCTTTGCCTTCCTCTGAGGCTGACAGAGTGTACCTCGCCCAAGATCACCCACTGGGTTTCAATGGCTGAGTGGGATTTGAACCCTGGTCTCCAGAATCATAGTCCAATGCTCAAATCACTTCACCAGACTGACACACAAAATTATGACCAAACCAAAATTATGATTCAAACCATTTTTCACCCTTCTGAAGTAAAATACTGATGCAATTTTTGAATCAATGCATGTGGCAAAAGAGATCTGCAATTCAAGGCACTTTAGAAATGTAGGGTATTTATTACCAAAGGAAATAAATGAAATGAAAACTCCTGTAGAATGAATGAAGCCTCTTGTCACTATCTGCAGAACACATACAAGAACAGCACACAAGTCTAACTTATACACACAGTGAGAGACATTATATATTTCTAGCACAATTTCTAGAAATAGAATCTGTCTTCCATTCACAAGCATAAACCTCTGACCCAGGATCTGGGAAGAATAAAAGACAAACACTGGAAGTTGTTTAACCATTCCATGCTCATTTTGACTCCAATTACCCACAGAGGAAAAGGAATGAAAGAGAACAGGAACAGGAGGACTCTCAGATCAGCTGTCGGGAAGGAAATCACTCAGGCCTCATTCCACAGGGAAAAGGCAGGCATTCAAAGCCAGAGCTACAATTTTCCTGGCTGGCTAGACACTCATTTCAGCCAAGGAAGCAACAGCACCTGTTCCAAGTGCCTCGTTTCAGCTAGTGCCAGGCAGTTGTGCAAAACAGGGAATACTCTGAACTCTGCACGAATTCCTGCATTGTGTCAGCAACACAGAATTCAATTTCTTTCTGGATTCATCTATCCATGGACCTTTCAGTCATGCGACAGGAAGACAAAACAAAGGTCCCAGTGTATCCCATCTCTGCTTATCTTAAACAGTTCTGTGTCCGGTTGCTAAAAGGCAGCATTACATTTAAGACACTCATTGGGGACAGCCCATGAGCCTGTACAGACCAAACAGGGCAAGGGACAACCAGCTTCCCTCTCTGCTATTCCCTGAGATCAGAGTTCAGACAGGCAGTGAGTGTCATACCTGTATTTATGCATAAAGAACTCCAAGATCCAGAGCTGTCATATCTGCATCCTTCCACTGCATGTAGAAATAGGGGAGGAGGGGAGGGGAGGGGAGGAGCGACTAGCTTTAACTGGATTGTACCGGTAGCAGCTCCATCACAATTCAACCTGTCAAGGGCTGTACCAAGAAATATGTTTCTTCAAGACTTAGACAAAAGGAAAAGAAAACCTTCCCACCCAGAAATGCGATCACCTCCATACAGAGCAATCTGGGCTATATAGCAAACTGGCATGCACAGGAAAACAGGCCTTTACATGCAAAAAACAAAAACCAAAAACCCATGGGCCTGAGGAAGAGAGAGGTTTAATGGGAAGGGATTTAAGTAGGCAAAGAGCTTGGAAGGACTAGAGTAAAAAATTAAAAAAATAAAAATTACCTGGATTTTAAAGCGACCAGGAAAAAAAGAAAAGCTCTGAGAAGGGTGATTCCTTTCTGGTTACCCTGAAAACCCATATAGGGAAGGTGCTGCGAGTGTAATTACTCTGGCTTGTTTGGCATGGTAGGGCATCATCAGGCTGCCACGGGGCCAATTTCCTCCCGTCTCCTTCCAATTAGCATGCCAAGTAGTCCAAACAGCTCGCCCGCCGCTGATTGGAGAAGCGAGCTAGCATCCAAATCCCCTTTCGGCCAATCAGAAGGCAGCGAGCGTTCTGCTCCAAGGCTTCGGCTGCCTTCCTTTCCTGTCCTCCGTCGCTATCATTCTCTCTTCCCCTCTCCTCAGGAGACTCTCTAAAGGGAGTGATAAAGAACCGCCAGCCCTCCCTTCTCTTCCCCAGCTGGTCTCATTCACAGCTCCTGGCAGCCGGGGCTTCCTCAGGGGAGCCACTAATGAAGACGGCCAACGTTTATCTCTCCCCCCCCCTTTCTTCCCGCCACAACCTCCCTGATGGGTCGATTTATACTTCCACAGAGTGTCCTGGCTCCCAGCCAGAGGGCTCAGCACATTCTTCTTATGCTGAGGGGAGGGAGAGGAAGAGAGATGATGGCCACCACCACACACACACCTTTCTTTCAAATGCACATTGAGACAGGAGATTGAGGGAAACACCGGCTGGAAGGAAACATTAGAAAGCCAGATGGATGCTGAATACCGCTTTTACATGTCTAAACCACCCTTTTATCTCAAAGAACTTCCCAGGCAGAGAGAGCATCATCACCTGTCACCTGCATTTCACCTACAAGGCAAGGAGGGTTGTAGATTATCCAGAAGAATTTCAAGCAAGCAAGGAAAATAATGGTCCCAACTGGAACCTAGCCAGGACAAAAGACTTAAAATGCATCTTGCTGCTCTCAGGCTGCACACTCAAGATCACCCGTTAATTCTGATTAGTTACCCCTTGGCAGTCTTTAACCATCTTTTGTACATAAAATCAGGGTAGCAGAGAATTTAATCTTCTCACGTTCCCAGTTCATGGGATTAGTGATGATTAGTGATTGTTGAGAACAGAACCAAGGGGGTGTACTTGTTCCAGATTGATTACTCTGGAGTAAAAAGGTGCAGTTTTTCAACTTGACAGGTTAAAAAAAAAAAACAAGGCAGAGGAGCCACAAAATGCCCAGAAGAAAACCTTTAAAAGGTTGAAGGAAGCAGAATGTTTAACCTATAGAAAATAAATCTTGTCATTGTTTTGCACCATTTGTATATGATTGGAAACCTTTAAAAACTGTTAACAGCAACAACAACCACACTGCAGTCCTAAATATACACTTACTTGGAACTAAAGCTCCCTGAAACCACCAGGGGTTTGGACTGCTTCATACCTTTTTTAAGGTGCACAGTTAGTACTTTCAATTGTGCGTCTAAAAATATGAAACAAAAACACTTAGAAATACTGTATGTGTATGTTCCTCAGCTCTTAACTAGGATGGGGGGGGGACTAGTATACTTACATTTCAGGAAGAGGGTTTAAATTCTATGTTAACAAACTTTCTTAAGAATGCAAAATTTAAAAAGCACAAAATAGCCTGCTGGACCAGTTTATTTGTCATCCCAGAAGTGCAGCATGTTTGCATCACTCGTTTTGAAGGCGCAGTAGGACTACCAATACTTTAGGGGCTTTTTAAACAGTAAAAATTCTCCTCGTGGAATGCAAGGAGAATCCTACCTGTCTTGATGGGATCCCGCACTGTTTCATTGTATTTGGAAGGAGAGGGGCCAAAAACGTCAAAAATTTGAACAGAAAAGCCTTCACAGCTTTTCCTGGAGTTTTAAAAAAACACTGAGGGGAATATGCATGCCTGCTCATTGGGACAAGTGATTCACTTTGAATCGCTTTCCCATAAGAGAGGAAGTGCAAAGCTGATTGGTTGGATGAGCAAAGGAGGTGGTACGTGCTAACAGGCACCGCCAGGTTAGATTTTTGCCTTAGCAAGCAATTGCTAAGGCGATAAAATGGGGTGTTGTTTTTTCTACAGGCAAAATATTGCTCAAGCACACAATGGAAAATAGTTTTTTTAAAAAGTTTGGTGGCAGCAAATTAAGGCAAGTAAAAACACAAATAAATCACTCACAGCCGCCATCTTGACCAGCAGGCATGTGAAGCTTTGGGAGGGCAAAACACCATTAAGACAAATCACAGCTGCTGCAATTTGCTATTACTGTGGCACAATCCAGGTTTGTTTGTTTGTTTTGTTTTTGTTTTTGCCTTGTATAGACGGGGCCCTAGTTTAAGTATAGGAGTGTTTTGGAAATGTAATAAGTACATATACAGGTGTTAAGAAATGTTCAAGGAACAAAATCAGAAAGAAAAGAAAATATAGGCTCTACCCCAACCTTTTCCACAAGTATGAAATGCATCTGAAGTATGAGACGGTTCTGACTAGTGCCCACTACCATACCTTGGTATTTTGCCTCTATATTCTGTGTAAGGGAGAGACAGCCATGAAACAGCCAGGCTGGCCTCCATGCCATAACAAGGCCCATTGACCTTTATCTTCCAGTCCAGGTGTGCCACAAATTCCTGCTGCCTATGCTGTTTGTGGTACCTATGTCATACTATGATCATCTATGAATTATGGGATTTCCCCCTTCACATTCAAAATGACATTATATAATCTTATTACTTATGTTTTAATTCTGTCCATACAGATGTCCAGTTTACCATATGGAAACATGTGAGAAAATGTTTGCATTTCTAATGCAGTAGCACAGCTAGGGCTGGATTTCAGGGCTGAAGTTCAGGCTGCTGTGGCCCAGTGAGCCCTCCAAATGACCATCAAAAGAGCAAGCAGGTCATGAGGACAGTGGGAAACAGGTTGGGAGTCATGCCAGAACACACTAGGGCTGACATTGATCACCACAACATCATTTCTTTCTTCTAATTAAAAATAAATACATTTATAGCTGGGAGATGGCAGATCGAGCACAGATATGATTACAGATGGTAATGTTATTGTTTTTACTTAACAATATGTTACCTTTTATTACAATAAAATGGTGCTTATTCCCAAGTAAATATATTTGGCTTCACAACAGCAGAAGCAAAGTTTTTTTATTCCTATAATTAGAATGACACTATGATATAAGTGAAATTAAAAGGTAAAATTCAACATGTTCAGAGTATTTATTTTTATGTTTACTCCAGACCGACAAACAGTACCCCACCCCCAAACATTAGATACAGAGGAAGCTGTAAAACATGTAAAGCAGTATAAGAGCAGAAGGGAAATACTGGTTGTGTTTCACAAATGAAGTAATATAGATGGCCATGTAAAGGAGACTTCTGAAAGACCATTAAGACGAGGGCCTATAATTACCTAGATACACTGCTGTTCTACCACTGCAATACAAATCATCATGGTTGGCTTTGTATTATTCCATAGTTATTGTTGGCCCCTGCCTAGTTACACGACTCTTTCTGTTGTTACAGCGTTGAAACATCCATTCTGGATCCAAGCCATTTAGGCTTATGCAGTGGAATCCAAATGGGTATTTTTGTGTTTAACTGACATGAGTCCATCTTACTGAGTACATGAATCTGTACCACCTAAAACAAGCAACTCTCACAATGACAGCTAACAGCTAAGCTATCCTGGTGTGGTAGCTAGTTTTTATATTACAGCATCTATCAGCTATAGAGACTGTGGTTATGCCTACAACATCCCTAAGGGGAGAATCCTTTTTCAGGTATTTTCTGGACAATAAGCAAATTAACTCAGCAACTGAGGAGAAAGTGGAAGAAAGATTTTGTGTGTATGTGTACTAGAAGGTAAAGATTCCATTTCCTCCCTCAGGTAGAACAAGAAGTAAACTTTCAAGCATCTTCTCTATATAAGAATCCCAGCGCTACAATCTCGGTGCTCCTATAAAAGCAAACAGCTCTCACCACTGCCCAACATAAAACAAATCACACACGTTCCTTCACTTTTGTTGCTGGCTTTGTTGCTGAACAGTAAAGGCTGAAGAATTTCATTTTTCCATGTCACTGCAGATGTAGACTTTCTTTCTCATTACAAAAAGAGAAAAGAAACAAATTAAAATTAAAATCAAACCTTCACCACACTTAGCTGAAGTAAAATCCCATGGAACACAGTGGGATATGTTTTGGAGCATACGTGCAACATTGATAAGGAATATTAGTTAGGAAGTAAGGATAGGGCTGAAAAAAACTTGCTCCTCCCACTCACATTTTTAAGGGAGCATACCACTGACAACAGGAGATCAAGTGTGTACTGCTGGAGGACTGGACTACGAGTCTGGAGACCAAGGTTTGAACCCCCGCTTGGTCATGGAAACTCACTGGGTGACCCTGAGCAAGTCACAGTCTCTCGACCTCAGAAGAAGGCAATGGCAAACCCCCTCTGAACAATCTTGCTAAGAGAACCCAGGGATAGGTTTGCCTGAGGGTTGCCATAAATCACTCAAACACCCTGAAGTTACAGCCTTTGCTAGGGAACCTTGCTTTCCTTTTCCAATGTGTAAAGACATTCTTGGAATTGAAGGTACACCATTCATATCCAGAAGCATTCCACTTTTTCCACTGGACTCAGAATACTATCCTGGTGCTGCTGCAAACAGATCTGGAACAAGTTGATGATAGAGGGACTTGGGGGTCTCTCATTCATAGGGTCACCATAAGTCAAAATCAACTTGACAGCAGTTTTCAATAACATAAGATGACAACAGTTATTAACGAGGAAGAGCTTCAGATATAGGGAGGGATATAAATATGTTAATAAATGAAATTAATAAATAAATAAGAAGACAGATGGTAGAAGCTGCTGCTGCAGTATGCTTTTTTCTGAGCCTACTGCTTCCTCTCCTCTCCTACCTACTGTGTCAATTGAGTGCAAACTACTTTTGTACTTTGAACTAGAGATGTAATGTTTCACTAAGTTTCTTAAAGGCAGCAACGAGTAATTTCAGCAATTTTCTTCCCAATGCAAGAAAGTCTTCAAAAACCACATGATTTTCAGACTATTCAGAATTCAAGAAAAATTCACACATAGTTGTTTTGCATAGAAAACAGAATTTTTCTGCATAGAAAATATATACGAACACAGAAATAGTAATTCCTGCCCAGAAAATGCTGCTTTCTATGCAAATCATCCATGTGCAAATTTTACCTAGAATAAATCCCAAATTGCAGCATTTTCTGCACCGAAAACAGCATTGTCTATGAAGGAATTAATATTTCTGCATTTAAATATTATTTTCTGCACAGAAAATTATGCTTCCTGCACAAACAATGCTGTTTTATGCACAAAACAACCACACACAAATTTTGCACAGAAGGACTTCCAGTTGGAATGGTGGTATAGCAGTCCCTGCAGCGATAGCACTAAGTAGTTTGTACTGACCCAACAACAACAGAACCAGCAGAAATTATTCCCCAGGCACAGGGAACTCAGAGGCTGCTCATGAGTGTCCACTGGTATGCAGAGTGCAGTGGGACACAGCAGCACAGAGGGGGACCATGAGCAAAGGCCCCACTGCTTCTGGCCACTTAAGCATTAAGCACCGCATCCAACTTTTTAAAGTTCAAGATCAAGAAACAACAAGAGAAACCCTTAATTGAAAGTGACAATTAACATCATGCAATTAAGACCTTCTGTGTTCGACTGAGTGCTCAAAACATCTATGTTACTTTAAGAGGACTCCAGATAAGATCCACTTTAAGTGAGTAAACTTCAGAAGAAATGAAAGCATTTTTTAAAAAGCGAGTTCCAAATAAAAATGAAGCCTTCTTAATATTTTCAAGGGGAGAAAGAACGAGAAATACATTTTGCTTTACAATTGCAGTTAATTGTAAAGAAAGAAAAGGGAGAAAGAATCTGAAAGCTCAGAGGATGTTAAAGGGTTAAAAGAGAAAAAGATTTTTGTTTACCTGAGAAACTGATTAATCTCAAGATTCCTTGAGTAGAATATTAGAAAGTGAATAATTGTGGGACCTTTCAGCTAAGAATCCAGGAAGAAGAATAGACAGAGGAATGAGTAGAAGTAGAGGCTACAACAACACCATGTGGAGGAGCAAAGAAATTGTAAATATTCTTTTTTCTTTAAAGGAAGCTTCTGACAGTTGTCAAATAAAGAATTTTAGAGAAGGAAATGAAATCCAGAAAGATGGCAGCTCAAGCAGCTCAAGCTAAAGGGCAAAGAAGAGCATCAGTGGAGCAAATTGCCAAGTTGCCAGATTCTAATTTGCAAATGCTTGAAGAAATGAGACAGTTAAGGAAATACTGTACTTTAATTTGGAACTTAAGGAGATAAGACGTTCATTAGAAAAAATATCAATGGAAATGACTCAAGTAAATAAAAAGATGGAGAATTTGGAAGCGAAGACTCAGAAACTGGAAGATAAAATGGAGAGATTAACCCAGAATAGAGAGAGTGATCTAGATGCAACTGCTCTTTTGGAACTGAGAGAGAGAGACAGAGACAGAGAGACAAATCTATAAGAGTTCGTGGTATACCTGAATAACAGAATGAAGATGGATATGAAAGAATGGCAGATGCTTTGGCTGATTTTTTTGGAGAAACCGAAACAAGGTATCATATGTGATTTGAATAAGATGTTCAGATTGGATTCGTGGGTTTCTAGAGAAAGAAAACTACCCAGACATATCATTGTCTTGTAAATGAGATCTAATCATCATCCAAAATCCTTTTGTTTTCATACGTATCCACCACATATGAAGGAATAAATAAAATTAAAAAAACAGCTTCTTTTTTTTTCATTTCCAACATTTGTTATTCACTTCTTTATACATTCTTGCCAGTTTAACTGGGGAAACATACCACTGATACATCATTTTTAAAAAGTTTTCTTTCAGATCATAACAAAGAGTATATTTAAGATTATTCATCCAAGTTTTCTCCCATTGGGCCAATTTAATATTGAATCCTAAACTTCTAGACAGGTGGCTCTTAACCTTTTCTTTACCAGGGACCCCCTTTAAATATATTTTGTTGCTGTGGACCCCTAAGACTTAACTCAAGATTTAAAACACTAATAATAACAATAATACCTGATAATAATGATGCAGTACAATTACACCATCCATTAAACCTTCCCTCAGAGTCACTTGAGGGGGAGTGAAGATTTTTCTCCTGCTTCTTCCTACAAGTTTGCAGCTGGAGTGGATTGAATGGCAATGCGCAAGCCAAGCCAGCCAGCTCCTTGGGTCCTGCCACGTGGCTCCTCCACTGCAGGGAGGAGGTGGGCCAAGTAGCCTTCAAGCTTTAGCAGACCACCTGTGAAGACATCATGGATCCCTGGGGGTCCTTGGACCACAGGTTAAGAACCATTATTCTAGACCATTTGATTATACATTCCTTTATTTGTTCCTCCTCTAAATTAATATTTAATAGTAAACTGTGCAGTTCAGCTAGCAAATGACTGTCATTATCACATAATCTTTTCTCAAATCCAGATTTAGGGCTCATCTATATGAGGCAGGATACACTGGCTCCCCACTGTCATATCCTGGCCGCAGATGAGGCCTGTTGTTCCCCTGTACCCTCCATGGAATGGGAGGAAGTCCAGATAGGCACGCTGGCCCATCACTGCTTCCACTGCCATTTCCCTCACTGTCTTGGAAGATAGGAAGCAGGCCTGCAAAATATGACCAAGGCTCCCTGCTGGGACCAGCTTTAGTTACATGCTGTAGGACTCCTTCCTACCTTCCAGGAGAGCCAAGGAGATGGTGGCAGCAATGAGGGCCAGCCTGCTGGTACCAGCTCCTGAGCACATGTGGGACCCAATCCATTTCCTCCCAGAGGAAACAGATTAAACCAGTTATTATTTTAGAATGCTGTATCAGGCCCTACCCTGCCTTTCCCCCATCTCAGCCCTGTATCTGCCCCGGTGAGGACTGCCTGGGGACAGAACAGGGCAAATGCCCTGCATCGTATGGACTGCAGGGCTCTGAGATGGGCTCAAGATGGGGTACGTTGCCTGTCTAGACAAGCTCTTAATTATTTCAAAATCTCTTATTTTTAAATCTGTTTTATAGCTTTCCAAAATTTGTAACTAAGAGAACCAATGCACCCTAAAACCTTCTTACTCAAATAGTTGCCTATCTTTCATGCTATATACTCCATTACACTTTGCTAGTAACTATTTATACATCAGCCAACCAGCTGAAGTTCTAAGCTCTTTTTATGCAGGTCACTTCTTGTGACGATAACCATAAGGGGGGAGTTGCACAGGGCCTTTGAGACGGCCTGCTTAGTGTGGATAAAAGATTGGATTAGTTCAAAGAACAAAGAGTTGTTAGATCTAGAAGCACCAGGGAGCCCTGATGGTGCAGTGGTTAAATGCCAGTACTGCAGCCACAACATTGCAAGTTTGATTCCAGAGGGCTCCAAGGTTCATTCAGCCTTCCATCTATCAGTAAAATGAGTACCCAGCTTGTGGGGGCAATTAGCTAACACACATTGGAAACTGCTTAATGTGGTATAGATGTGTAAAGTGCTATTGCTTAACAATTTGTAAGTCACTCTGAGAGCCTTTGTGGCTGAAGAGCAGGGTATAAATACCTAAATAAATAAAATACCATGATTTAAAGAATGGACAGCATGGGTACCTTTGGTATAATAAAATTAAAGTTCATGCATTATTTAAAAATCATACCATCAGAAGGTTATTGTTAAAAGTCAGGGAAAACTACAAATTAAGATTCTGAGATGAGCAATTTTTGATTAATGCAAAATTGGAAAATCACATTATCTCTGATCGAAAAGAAGAAAAAAAGAATAGCCATTTATGTTAATTCGATCATTGCCCCAAGGAAAAAAATCAAGATAATGAGGGAAGATATATAGGAGTGGAGATATCTTTATATGGGATTAAGACCCTTGTGGTTGGTGTCTATGCACCCACTGAAGCTAAATTGGATTTTAAAAAATGCTTTCCCATATAATGGAAGTTTTAATATGAGAATTTGGTCTAATTTTTTTAGGAAATTTAAATGGCATAATTGCCCACCAAAAGGGTAGGGACTCTTTAGGAAAAAAAATAAAAGGAGATCAGGGGAAACTGTCAAGATCTTTAAAAAAATATATAATTTAATATAATAGATAATCTTGCCCTCCAGTATGCATGGAGATATAAACGTGGAGATGCTAATGGCTTCACTTTCTTTTCTCAGAGGCATAAATCTTTTTCCAAGGATTGATATATTCTTAATATCAAAGTCTATATGCCACAAAATTTTAAAAACTGAGATTCTCCCAAAGACTTTTTCAGATCACAATCCAGAGTGGCTTTTGTTAGAAGGATGAATAACTTTAACTGGAGATTGAATGAATCGCTGTATGATGAAAATGTAATAACTAAAGCCAAGAAGGCATTAAAAGACTGTTTTGAAGAAAATTTAAACAAAGGAATTGATATTAGGATGGTTTGAGATGCCAGTAAAGCAGTTATGAGAGCCTTTTTTATGCGACAAAATATAGAATTGAGGAAGAAAAACAACAGAATCTACAAATAATCTTGAATGAAATCAAAAAGAAAGAAGAGGAGCTAGAAAAAAATCATTCAAAGATAGAATTGATACAAGAAATAAAAATGTTGCAGAGGCAAATAGCAATATTCACTGTTAAAGATATAGGTGGGAAATTGAGATATGGCAAACAGAAATATTTTGAATTGGCAAATAACCAATTTGCTATCCGGGAAGATGGCTAACATATAAATTCAGAAAATAAAGAAGTTAAATTTGAAAATAAGAGATGGCAAAGAAGAAACATATTCACATAGATATTCAAAAAAAAAAAAGACAACTCTAGCCATAAAATTCTATATCTTGAGCGAACATTACCTGCCTTAGCATTGCTAGCCATATGTTACTAATGCCTACAGACATCCCATAACATGAAGAATATGTGAAAGGCTTTATCACAAAAATCACCAAGCATAAAATAACGTGGGGAGGGGAATCACACTATGTACTGTATGTAGCAATTTCAGTGCTAATTCTGGGTTTCTGAGGGTCCTTGAGCAAGATACTCTCATGTGCCCTGAATGAGACCTCCATCTCCTTGTCTACCTCTCTCTCTGGACCCAACTGGCATCAGCTCTCAAGCAGGTAAGAATGAAATTATTCTCTCTGTACATGTCTTTGCTTCCCTCACTACTATCTCAGAAAGTATAGGTGAACAGGAAACATTAACAAAGAGAAACTGGAACAAAGCTGGGAGGCTCCAGAGACTGAAAGTAGATCACCTTTTCAGCAGTGGGCCTCAGCAGATATCCCAACAATGCTGATCCATAATATGTCTCCTGGATAATGCAGATGATCAAGCAAACATGTGATTTCGTTGTTTTTTTTAAACTACCACATGGCAAGGTGGGTGAAGTATTCATCCTCTGTATAATATTTTGTAGTGAAACAACATGCACAGACGTCCCTAAAGTACAAAGTCATAAACAAGACAGTGAGACATTATCATCCATAGCTGCTCCACAGTTGCTTGCCCTCACTTTCAATTCACCTTCTTTTTCCACCCCTCTGTGGATAGTTTAAAGGAGGGAAGAATTAACAAGTTCATAGGGAGAGTCATCATGGAATTTCACCACAGCAACTGGGGGTAGGGAACAAGAAAAAATGTTCAACTTCTTCCTGTACAGAGGCTTATCGAACAACAAAGCAAGCAGGACTGGGAACAGAGAAAACAAAGAGCTTGGAGTAAGAAGGACCCTTCTCTACAATGCTATGATCATCTGTAGCCTTATAAAGGAGTGCTGGATACTAAAGTAGGGTGGCCTATTATAGCTTGGGTTTTTAAAAACAACACTGAAAATGCAGAATGAAAAATATTTATTTATTTATTTAAAAATTGCATATGTATATGAAAAGTCAATATTGCTTGGTAAAGCGGGAGGTAGCAGGAAAACAGGAAGACCACACTACAGGTAGATAGATTCAATCAAGAAAGCCATAACCCTGAGTTTGCAGGATCTGAATAGAGCAGCTGATGGCAGGGTGTTTTGGAGGTCTTTCATTCATAGGGTCACCATAAGACAAAGCGAACTTGATGGCAATTAGTAACAACAACAATAATATATATGCATAGATGCAAATCTAAAAGTTGCAGCAAGGTATACATCCCACCAAAAAGAGGAAGGCTATAGCCCAGTGACCTGAGTGCCTTTTCAGTCCAGACGGTAACTTCTGATAAATAACTTCAAGACCCTGGACCCTGATCTCCAGTCTGTGGTTTCTCTATCTTTACACTAGATTTGGACTGTAGAGCCTTTCCCAAACAGAGGATGGCTTCAATCAGAAGATTCTCCTCTTCCTGCTGCAAATGAACTACTAAAAGGCAACAGAAGCAGGAAAAGTACCAATACTACTGGTAGCAGTACCTGCCCTTCCTTCTGGCAAAATACACTGCCCATGGATCAAGGGTGCCCTTTATCAGCGGTGCTGGACCAAGTGCCTTAAATTAAGAGGCTCCTCTTCCATAGACCCTGTTAGAAGCATGTGTTCCGTACTAAGCTGCCACTCCCTTCATCACCACAACTATCTTCATCCTCTCTCCTATTTGTTGTGTAGCACCATCTGCTACCACACAGTTTGGTTGTGTCTTTCCTCCTGATGACGATGCTGCTAGTCTGCACTAAGCCAGTAGAGGGAGAAGGTAAATAAGACTATGGAGATTAGCAGACGCAGCTAATATGGTGCCAGAATAACGACAGCAGAACGCAAAATGACACCAACATCACACAACCTCATCCTTTTGCATTCTGCTGTTGTTATTCTGGTGTTTCTTTTTATTGAAAAGCTGGAGCAGTAAATAAATTGCTTGTCCTGTTTTGATGCCAGCATTGCCTGCATCTGAAATATTGCGCCATTGACATGTCATGAATACAGTGTCAATGGGCAGTCCTGCCAGAACACTTCCAGGTGGGATCACAAAAACAAAGTAGGCTACCCTCTTTTTAGGAACCTCCCTGGGTTACTTGTTATTTTTTTAGTGTGTTTCTGTGCTTGGTGTAACTTTTTGCAGGTTTTCCTTTTCTTTTTGAATTTCCTGCACTTGCATCTTTTCCCGAGAATGGGTGGGATTTCGACCCAGAAAGTGAACAGAGCTCCGTTAGAGCTCCGTTCATGCCTGGGCTACCTTTGGATAGGAGAGAAGGTAAGTCTGATGGGGAGGACTATCGTGCCAGGACAGGGATGGGATTGGAGATTGCAAGACAGGAACGCTTTTTCTGTTCCTGTCTGATAATGTCTTATAAGAGTGAGACAAAAGACTAGGCAACACATTGGTGGCCCATCTTCCATCTGGCCCAGCAGTCCTCTAAAGCTTTCCCTCCTCTCTAATTTCCAATTTTTCAGCTCTTTGTCCTTTACATTTCATCAGGCAAAGGACCCATTAGCTTCACAGTAGCTTTATTGTAAAAGTTAAAGAGAAGCACAACAAAGTATCTTGGCCTTCCACATCTTATAACTTCCTGCCCCATACTGAGTCACAAACACTACTAGCTTCAGTACTATAGCTGTGTCTGCACTGGGAATTTTTGCATTTGCTACTTTTACAACAATGAATTTAATTCTAGAAAAACACAGAATTAAAATACTGTAGATGTTTCTTGTTCCGTTTGGATACCATATAAGAAATTCTTTCTGACCCAGATTGTAGCTTAGTCCTCCTTTACCATTCAAATAACCATTTTCTATTGCCTTGTGTGCCTTTTCATCTATACATCTGAATTGCCAGTGACAACAAAACCCTTCTGCTAGCCAGGTCAGTAAATAAATTGTTACTGCAAAGCCATGGGGGAAGCACAAGACAGAAGCTTTATTCTTGTCAGACTTCTACAGTGCCTTTTTTCTTCCATGTCTCCAGAAGGAAAGTCACAGGGTACAATGTGACTGTGGAGAAAACGGACCTATATTATTCGGTCCATTATTTTTAGTATTTTCTGTACCAAAGTACAACCATTTTTGTACTGTCGGAACTACAGGAGCCAAAAGGTTAAGCTTTCAAGAAAGAGAACATCGTTGCTTTGAAATGTGTATGGGGAGCCATTCATAGCTAACTTTTTTTATCATTATTATTTTTCAGTTTGCTCTTTCTTTACCACCTTGCACTGCAAAAATATTGTGAATCTCACTTATCCCTACTTTCCTGGTTCACAGCTAGGATCAAATCTACACATTAAATTATTTGCTCTACTTTGAAAACTAATCAAATTGATTGGTTTCCAGGAAAAAAAAATCCTGATTACTAGCTATCCTCTGAAAATAGTTTCATCCTATTTCTATACAAAGTTTTGCCCCATTTAAAAAGTTAGCAGGAGGCATGTTCCCCCTTTGAGAAGCCTGTACTCCATTTACTGCCCATAACCTAAAGTAAGTCACTACAAACAGCAACTGTCCAACAAGCATTGCCAGGGTGAAAGCTGGAAATGGCCCCGGCACCTTTAATGGTTGTGTAGAAGAGGGAAATTCAGCAGGTGTTGCTTGTTACCTGGTTGCATGACAAGCAACACCTGCTGAAAATTCCTCATCTACAAACAATTAAAGCTATCGGAGCTATCTCTACTTTTCAGTCTTGATAACCCTATTCTACCTACATCTGGCATTGTCACATTGTCCTGGCCATTCCTCATAGTTGTTTGACCCAAGGTCTTCCCTTTGAGGATGGGTCATAGAATCACAGAATCATGGAGCTGGAAGACACCACAAGGGCCATCCAGTCCAATCCCCTGCCATGCAGGAATACCCGATCAAATCATTCCTGATAGATGGCCATCCAGCCTCTGTTTAAAAACCTCCAAAGAAGGAGACTCCAAGACACTCCAAGGCAGTGCATTCCATTGCCAAACAGCTCTTACTGTCAGGAAGTTCTTCCTAATGTTTAGGTGGAATCTCTTTTCCTGTAGTTTGAACCCATTGAAAAGAGATGTGTGTATTCTGTGTAGACCATGCATTATGTGGGTACCATATAGTGTGAGTTGTGTTTCCTTCTCTTTGTTCTGCTCTCAAATGGTATTCCATCAAACATAATGGGATTTCAACAATTGCCTGTAGGGATGCTTAGAGACTGGCAGTACTGGTGTCATTGCTGACTATAACTACTGGAACTGATAGATGGGAAGGGGGGCTATGGCCATTTGCATGCAGCTTATGTTGTGGTGCAAAAGCCCCTGTTATTGTGGGCACTGTCTCCTTTCATATGTCAGAGTCACTGCTAGCAGTCTAACAACAGTCTGAGTTGTGAGCTTTGCCAGTGTAACTACGAACTCTGGAGGCAAGGCTGATGTGTTGTTTTGTTTTTACATGATTTGAGGATATTCTGTGCCCCCCCCCACTCCTCATCTGAATACCTGTAAGATATAGTGGCTTTTCCACTGCTGTAATGTTAGCATATCTTTCCCTTCTGCTATCCCTGATCGTTAGCTGAAACCACATGCAGTTTTGTGTTTATTTTTACATATGCCTGGCATTATTTTCTCTACTGTTTATTTTCTCAATATATTCTTTTGCTGCTGTTGTTCAAAATTATTCATACCACTCTGGGTTGTTCAAGCTTTCTGGCCTGCCTATATATTTATCACCCGCTTAGTGCAAGCGCGCTGATGACTAAAAAGGCCATCCGAGATAAACAAGTCTGGTTGCAGAAAGCACAGCAGAAGGTCTCCCTGGGTGATGTTTCCAGGTTGTGATTCTTTGTGCGTTGTCGTTTCTCTTCAAGCTTTTTTAGCTGCGCTGGGCAGGTCACGTTTCTAGGATGGAGGATCATCGCCTCACAAAAATAGTACTCTACGGTGAACTCACCACAGGTCAGTGTAAGAGGGGCGTTCCAAAAAAGTGATACAAGGACTCCCTGAAACAACATCTCAGGCACGGCCAAATTGATCACCAACAATGGTCCACCCTAGCCTCACATCGGGAGGCATGGAGATGCACTATCCACAATGCTGCAGCCTTATTTGAGAACTCACGACGAACAAGTCTTGAAGAGAAATGACAATGCAGAAAGAATCACAACCCGGAAACATCACCCAAGGAGACCTTCTGCTGTGCTTTCTGCAACCAGACTTGTTTATCTCGGATTGGCCTTTTTAGTCATCAGCGCACTAGTAGAAAGCGCGGGACAAGTCCTTCCTGAATCTTCGTTTGCGAAGAAAAGCCAGAGAGAGAGTATTATGCTTAGTACTACATTGTCCTTTACTGAATTTGAGAGTGAAGTGGTAAGATCCTTTACTAAGTACTGAGTGCATAGACTTCGTGTTAATTTGACTTCTTTTTTTTACTGCTAGATACCTACATTCCTGTATGGAATAGGAAGCCCAAATGAAGAAATAAAAGTCATATAGTAGAGACTTTACAGTGTTAAAAATAAGTGTGAGAAAATTGCCTTAGGAGGATCAGAAAAAAATATGTAAGGACCAGGGACTTGCAGATGATGAGGTAAACTACAAGAAGCTACTGCAGGAGTGGAGGAGGGACACATTACCATAGCAACAGAAAAGAGAGTGATTATTTCAGCAAAGTTAATTTATATGCATCAAATTCATCTGGAAAGTAAAATCACCCCTCAAAAGGTAGGCCTTAACAGCAGTTTCACAAATACTTTCCTTAACGATTTCAATATCTATACAAGAAATCAAGTTCAACTGGCTTGAAAAACTCTGAAGCTGAGCTAACAGTTCTCCTAATTTTTTACACTGATAGTGTATCTATCTATTCACAATTTGTTAGTGCCCAAAATATAACAAGACTGTGGAAATTTCAAGAAAACAGAAATGAATCAGTAAAATTTCAGCAACTGAACATTACAGATTAGTCTACTACCAAATGGTCATTAGTTGTTCTCAGGAATAGTTTGTTCAATGATCAGAGGCACCCAAGGCTCTTTCTGAGCCTCTTTGGTGTTATTTTCCTAATCCAAAAGAAAAAAATTGTTTACATTGGCATGGAATTCAGATAGGCTTCCGTCATGTCTTACTGCATTATCTTCGCTCCTGTTACTCTGTGTGTGTGCAGTGAATTGTAAATACCACTCACTCCTTGATCTCAAAATCGTAACTATGGCACTATTTATTTCTGTGCTAATGTCTATCTTGCCAACATTTCACAGTCTTTGGAGGGGGGTTTCCTTGAGATTACAGTTACATAATTCTTCTAACGAGTTACCCATTTTATTTTTAAAAAATAATTTCAAAACTGTTTTACAATGGGTTCTGCAAAAGTGCTTTCCACCTTCACAGTTAGCAATTAATTCTGCAAAGAATGCCTTATAGCTGTATATAATCAACCAAATACAGTATTTCATTGCAAATGGACTGCTATTAGCTATCATTGCATGACAGATTCTTACTTCAGGAAATCAAGCTCCGTGGCTCAGTGCAGGCAATAAGACACCATGAAGCACACAGCATGCCACAACATCACAGCACACAGGGGGTGTCAAGATCTCATAAAAGGCAGAAAGATGTTCCTCAAGGCCACAGTGCTGAAAACCTAATTTTATACAGGCCTTAACATTTCAAGTCCCAAAGATACAGGAAGTTTAAAGAAAAGCAAAACCAAAAGAGAAATCCTAGTAGCAGCAGCAGCAGCCAAAAAAAAAAAAAAAAAAAAAAAGTAAGAAAGAAAAAAAAAGAGACAGATATTCCAGGGATAAGGAGGTAGATGAAGGTTTGTCTAAATATACATCTCTTTGGCTCACATTTTAGTTGCTTCAACCTCAGAATAATGTCTAAGAGTGCAACTACACTGTAGAAATAATACAGTTTGACACCAATTTAATTGTCATGGCTCCATCCTACAGAATTCTGGGATTTGTAGCTTTGTGAGACACCAAGATCCTTGGCAGAAAAGGCTAAACACCTTGTAAAACTACAAATCCCAAGATTCCATAGGGTGGAGCTACAGCACTTAAAGTGGTGTCAAACTGATTATTTCTACAGTGTAGATGCACCACTAGTCATAGGAATTGAATAAGGCAAGTGAAAGGGCTATTATTGGAGATTAATTTAATCTCCAAAAATTATGCATAGAAACCTTAATTTTACAGCATAAAAGTGCATTTCATGCATAGAAATGTAAATCATTTTTTTCTACTACAATTTATAAAAAAATATATTCTTGGCAGATTATCAGACGGGCTAAATATGGTATTACACGAATGCCAGGAGATCGCTAAAGGGCTTCCCTTTCACCATGACGTCGTTCCCAGGTCATCATGCACCTGTGCTGCTTCCGTTCTGCCTGCGCTCTTTTCTTATTCACAGTGTAAGCCGTGAATAGATCCCCCATTCCATTTCTGTAACAGAATGACATGCGAGTGCCCCGTTATGCAGGTGCGATGCCAGCATCAGTGGGAGGAAGTGCCAAACACTTCTGGGTGCAATCAGGACATCGAGGTAAGTGACACACTTTTTTGTACCCTCCCCAGGTTACTTTTTTTAAAAGTGTGTTTTTGTGTTTAACGTCACTTTTTGACTTTTATTTGGGTTTTTATTTTTGAAGTTCCCGCATGTTCATCCTCTTGCGAGAACAGTCGGGATTTCCATTCCATGAAGTGAATGGGGCTCCCTTTGAGCTCCATTCACTCCTGGGCTGCCAGGGGGAGGGAACAACACGCGAACAAAGTAGTAAGTCTGAAACTTTTAGTGATAGTGCTGGAACGGGGATGGGAGAGGAGATTGTGAGACGGGAATGCTTTTTATGTTCCCATCTGAAAATCTCCTTGGTGTTTTAGTAAGCCAGATGAGGAAAGAGTTTATTAAATTCTGCCACGTTTCTTTTACTTGGATCTGCTTCTTTAAAGATTGCAAACACAGCTATTCAGTTTCATTAGCTTTGAGTCAGTAATTATTCAGGAAAACTACTACTACCTGATTTAGTAGCAGCTACTCTTAGCAAAGGCATATAGCGCATTTGGAAGAATTTACAAACGAGTCTGGAGTAATAAACACCTGAGGCGAAGCACAAAAACCAATGTGTATAGAGCCATTGTACTGTCTATTCTCCTTTACGGGTCTGAAACATGGGTCACCTATCACCACCACTTACGACTCTTTGAACGCTTTCATTAGTGCTGTATACGCACAATCCTAAACATACACTGGACTGACTATGTGACAAATGTTGCTGTCCTTGAGCAAGCAGGGATCACCAGCATTGAGGCCATGATATTGAGAACACAGCTGCGCTGGGCAGGGCACGTTTCTAGGATGGAGGACCATCGCCTCCCAAAAATACTACTCTATGGTGAACTCACCACAGGTCAGCGTAAGAGGGGCGCTTCAAAAAAGCAATACAAGGACTCCCCAAAACAACATCTGAGACTTGGCCAAATTGATCAACAATGGTCCACCCTAGCCTCACATCGGGAGGCATGGAGACGCACTATCCACAATGCTGCAGCCTTATTTGAGAACTAACACCAAACAAGTCTTGAAGAGAAACGACAACGCAGAAAGAATCACAACCCGGAAACATCACCCAAGGAGACCTTCTGCTGTGCTTTCTGCAACCAGACTTGTTTATCTCGGATTGGCCTTTTTAGTCATCAGCGCGCTTGCAGAAAGCGCGGGATGAGTCCTTCCTGAATCTTCCTTTGTGAAGAAAAGCCAGAGAGAGAAAGAGAGAGAGAGAGACTCTGATCTGTTGGATGCAATCTACAGACTGTGGCTCCCAAGGCCCCTCAGTGCTACTCAAGTATGGAAAAATACGGTTGGAAAGAAATGATATGAGTGAAGAGATAGAAACAGAGGAAAAACCTGAATATGGAAGGTTATTCGATTAGCAAATGAACCAGATGTAAGTCACCTGTCACTCCCTATTTACCAACCTGCACTCTTTTCTTTATTAAAGGAAGGAAAGAAGAGGGTGGGGGAAAGAAATGTGGTACCACCTTTAAGACTTACTGTTTTTTTATTTTCCCATGAGTTTTCATGGATATAAATCCACTACTTCAGATGCAGTACTGAGTGATAGCTGGAGTAACATAAATAAGGCCAGGGCACCCTAGCATAGAATTGACCTCAGGGTGTTTGCTAACAGATTCCATGTGAATCTTTATATTGCATCTCAGGAATATTGCACCAGGGAGCCCTGGTGGCACAGTGGTTAAATGCCAGTCCTGCAAGCCACCACGTTGCAAATTCGATTCCAGCGGGCTCCAAGGTTCACTCAGCCTTCCATCCTTTCGTAGGTCAGTAAAATGAATACCCAGCTTGTGGGGGCAATAAGCCAACACACCTTGGAAACTGTTTAATGCAGTGTAGATGTGTAAATAGCTATTGCTTAAAACAATTTGTAAGCCGCTCTGATAGCCTTGTGGCTGAAGAGCGGGGTATAAATAACTAAATAAATAAAATAAAAAAATTAATAAATTATTCCAAAACCTTTCTCCCATTCCTTCAGACTGAAGCAGCAGCTCAGACAGTCCCTAAAATAAAGCTGGGCCACAACGTTATGTTATGAACAGCAGAGCTGGATATGTTTTAGTTTTCTACAGTCCTCAAAGGGGTTACTATATAAGCTGCAAAGCATGAGATTTTGAAATCTTTATCTACAAGGTGGGGAGAGAGGAGACTTGGATTTCTGCCTTAGCATGCACTGTAAAAAGTAGGTCTTTGAGGGGCCTGGAATCTGTTCTAAAACAGTTTGCGTTCTGCTTTGATCCATTCAGGTCTCGTCCAGGTTAACAGAATATAACTGAAGAGTGACTAAAATGGTGACTTCAAAAAAGATTGGAAGATTAAGGAGAAAAAGTTAATTTCAACTGCTTTTAAAGCTGCTTCTTTCATATTTGCTCTACTGTTTAATATGCATGAATTATAAATATTTTAATAAAGGAGTGTTAAGATTTCCACTTCTTCAGTGATCTGTAATGTCTGCTGCTTCACACACTATATACAGGCAAGTACACATTCACCATACCATGGAAGAACAAGAACAGCTTTCCACCCTAGCACCCTGACATATTTATTTGTAATGAGCATGTGATAGAAGACATGTTTGCCATGCATAAACTTCGCATGCTTACATGTAGGATTACCACACTGAAAACTGGAGAGGGCCCCTGCACCTTTAATTGGTTGTGCAGAAGAGGAAATTTCAGTAGGTGTTGATTGTCATGCAACCAGGTAACAAGCAACACCTGCTGAAACTTCCTCTTCTATACAAGTATTAAATACAGGAGATGTCTCCAGTTTTCACTCTGGCAAACTTATTTACATGCACAAGTGCCTCTTAAAGCTCACAGTAAATATCTATCTTTCTTCCCCAGTGCATTCTAAAAAATGTAGGAATAAATCTTATATAAACTTTGTATGACAAGCATACCCCACAAAAATATTTTCATACCTTTATCCTCTGTAAAAGGAAAAATTCTTTGAAGATCATTGTCAAAACAGAATTAGAGAAGACACTAAAAAGGAAAAAGAAACTATATGAGAAACATGGATAAAACCAATTTTAAGCTGGTCTATTTTACTTTTTTTTAAAAAGCACATCAGCCCTAGTCAACATAACCAATGGTCACAACTGATGGAAGCAGAGGACTACAGATTGTCAGCACCCAAAATATATATTTATAACCCACTTTTTGACTAGTCATAAAGTTCATGGTATAGACTTTGACCAATCATTGTATCTCAGCCTAATCTGTTCCACAAGGTTATTCAGAAGATAAACAGGGACAAACCTAAGACCATCTTAAAGAAAGCATGGGGACAAATAGGACAAACCAGACCCAGCTTGTCTAAACGGTGAAAATACTCCATAGAATTCAAGGATAATACCTTTTATCCTAACAGGATCCCGTGGCGATTCAACATATTCTGAAGAAGGGGGAGTCAAAACTGCCATATACTGCATAGGAAAAGCCTTCATGAATTTTCCTGATTTTTTTTTAAATAATGCAAGGAAAATACATATTCCTGCTCAGTGGGACAACCGATTCGGATCTCAGCGCATTCCCGATAAAAGCAGAAATTGAAAGCTGATTGGTCAGATGTGCGCGGAGGACAGAGTTTGCCGGCAACAAAGTGGCCAGAACTGCCATGCTGGGTTTTTGTGGTAGCAATCATTCATGTTTTTTAAAGCTTATTTAATTGGACGGTTGTACTTCCACACCTTAGATTTGCTGTAAAAAAAAAATACTGTTCAGCAGTGGCAACTTGTGGAGATTAAAATGCGAGTAATTCACTCACAGCCACCATCCTGATTCACAGGCATGCCTGTGTGAACATCAAAGGCAGATAGCTTCACATACCAGCAATCTTGCCAAAAAAACCGTGGAGACAAATGAACATTGCTGTTAATTGGCATTGCTGCATGCACCAATCCACATTATATTGCCTCATTTAGACAAGCACCCAGCCTCAAATCCTGAGCCTCAGTTCCCCAAATCCCCTAGACAGGCTTGCCAGTTGTAGTCCAAAAAATTAATTTTTCAAAGTTTTGCTCAAATTACAGGCCCTAAACAAATTGCTATCTCAAATATAATTGCATGTCTCATAGGCCTGATTTGGAAGTAAATGAAATAAAAATTGCCCTGGTGGCACAGTGGTTAAATGCCAGTACTGCAAGCCACCACGTTGCAAGTTTGATTCCAGCGGGCTCCAAGGTTCACTCAGCCTTCCATCCTTTCGTAGGTCGGTAAATTGAGTACCCAGCTTGTGGGGGCAATTAGCTAACACACATTGGAAATTGTTTAATGCAGTGTAGACGTGTAAATTGCTATTGCTTAAAAAACAATTTGTAAGCCGCTCTGATAGCCTTGTGGCTGAAGGATGGGGTATAAATAACTAAATAAAAAAAAAATAAAAGCATTGTCTACATGAGTAAGGACAAATACGCCATCAAATCAAAGCCAAATCGTATTCCATATTTCTTTCTGTGAGATATAATGAGCCATTAAAAAGGAGCTATTGCTCAACTAAGACAATACAGTGTCCCCTACACATGGAATGTCCCCAGAGATGGCAAAGAATACTATTCAATTATGCTCTATGCTGCATGAATGGAGAGTCCTTTCATTCTATGGCTCAGGCACTGAGGCAGTAGCAAAAGAGCTGGATCAGACCAAGACAACTGTAGCCCCCTGAGAACCTCATAATAAAATGGAGGTTGTTGCCCCGTTCCTTGCCTCCACTCTCAGTTTTTCAGAGGTGTACTGCATATGCTGCCTTTAGTTGTGATGGGTAAAAGCCACTGGCTTACCAGCTAAACTTGGCAGAACAAAAAAAAGGCAAGGGATGCCATCTGAAACAGCAGATGGAAAAGAGAAAAAGAAGCAAGTGGATTCCTCCTCACCAGTTCTGGCACCTGCAGAGACAGAGCATTCTCATTTCAAGATGTAAAAGGATCACTAAACAACAACAACAAGCCACCATTACTTAATTACCACATGGCTTGGAGGGCTTGGGAGGTGGATTGTTTTGCTTTTAAAAATGTGATCAATATCACCTCCTTTCCAAACCATGGTGCCTTCCAGGCAACCTGTCAGCAAGTCAACGAGGGTTGACCTTTTTTGGCAGCTCTATTTAATCAGACCCTGAGAGACACAAAGCTTGCTGTGGTTTGCACTTTCTCTCCATCTTCCTTCTGCTTCTCCTGACATGGGTTACACAGCATTAAATTCTACAGAAGCCATTCTGACTCTCACTGTGCAAATTTCTCCACATCATTCTGTCAGTGTGCTTCAGCTCTGACCTGCAAATCTCCCCACGTAACTCTTGTCAGTATATCTCAGCCTGGCATGTCTCCTGCCATTCTCTATTGGATTCTCCAGTTTTATACAATTCCATGCAAAACTCCATGGGCCTGCTCTCGATTCTCCCCTGTGTTCAGTCAGCTTCCTCCTCCTGGAGTAATAATATCACAAGATTTGTTTCAAAAGTGCCCTCTTGGGAACAATTCAGACCACTAGGCTAATTTCATTTGCCACATAAAGCACGTTTCAGCTGTTGAGGCTAGAAGTGTACATTCAAAATCACTGTTTTACACAAATAAATGCAAACTTCTATCTAGTTTGTATGAAAATCTTTAAACTATCTTAACTTATCTCTCAGTTATACACACAAGGCACTGTTTTCCCCCCTCAGACGTGCAGCAATTATTCTAGAAAGAGAATATGTTCTCTACTGGAACTAAAACTACAGTTTGAGGCAGAAAATCCCCTGTCACAGCCTGTGGAACATTCCAGAAGAGTAACAGTAGGCTTCCTAACAGATATGATTTTATCTTTTTTTAACATCAAGATTTTGAAGAGCAATTCACTGTTTGCCTTTCAAATGTTTGGCTACTAAAACTAAAGGCAACAGCCAGGGAAGTACTCTGATGTATCTCTGATTAGACAGATAAACAAATACCAACTATTAAACAATATAGATTACCATAGCCAGCATATCTGCTAAAGTGGGGGTGGGATCCACAAGGAAGAGAATGTCACAGAAAATTTCTAATTAAATCTCCTCATCTTGAGCATAGAGCTGCACTAGACTTTCAGCAAAGAATAACCTATAGGTCTTGTTTACACCAGCAAAATAATCTGTCTGAAATTCAGAGTATTCTGCCCCACAGCTGCCCCAAACTCACTCTGTTAGCACCACACTTATTCTTAATATCTCTCTGGCTTTTCTTCGCAAACGAAGATTCAGGAAGGACTCATCCCGCGCTTTCTGCAAGCGCGCTGATGACTAAAAAGGCCAATCCGAGATAAACAAGTCCGGTTGCAAAAAGCACAGCAGAAGGTCTCCTTGGGTGATGTTTTTGGGTTGTGATTCTTTCTGCGTTGTCGTTTCTCTTCAAGACTTGTTCGTCATGAGTTCTCAAATAAGGCTGCAGCATTGTGGATAGTGCGTCTCCATGCCTCCCGATGTGAGGCCAGGGCGGACCACTGTTGGTGATCAATTTGGCCGAGCCTGAGATGTTGTTTCAGGGAGTCTTTGTATCGCTTTTTTGGAGCGCCCCTCTTACGCTGACCCGTGGCGAGTTCACCGTAGAGTAGTATTTTTGGGAGGCGATGGTCCTCCATCCTAGAAACGTGCCCTGCCCAGCGCAGCTGTGTTCTCAATATCATGGCCTCAATGCTGGTGATCCCTGCTTGCTCAAGGACAGCAACATTCGTCACATAGTCATATACTGCACTGAAAATGACATTATGTCCACACACTTCCCCTGTCCAAATTCAAATCATCACAGCTTCCTCCCCCCTCCTTCTCAGGGCTGCTGCTGCTGCTTCACAGCCAAACACCTCCCCAGCACAGCCCCCCTGGGGAAGTTGCTTCCTCTGAGGTCAAAACAAAACACCCAGCCATGCTACCAACAGTGATGTGGTAGCCTGATCAGCCCCCTCATCGTTGATCTCATGGCTGGGCGCCTTGTTCTGACCACAGAGGAAGCAACTTTGCCAATGGGGCTCTTCTGGGGAGATGCTTGGCTGGGAAGGCAATGGCGGTGGCCCCAAGGAGAATTAAACTTTTTATTTTTATTTTTCAACATAGCTCGGCTGGGGAGGGGGTGGCAACTCCGGAGCTAAGCAAATAGCACTGAACTTTTTTTCTTTTTTTTTTTTAATGGTGATGCTTGCCACGTGCCAATTTATCCCACCACCACCCTGATGCAAATGGACACCCATTAAAAACACTGGATTTTCCTGGAAACTATGGAGCAAGTTTTTAAAAATTGCAGTAAAGCCTGAAAAAAGTGCTTTCACTGCTAAAATGGTCCTGTGTCACGTGTTCATTTAGAAACAGATTCAAGGTGGGTACGGATTTTCTTCCTGGCTATTGTCTAGACCAGTGGTTCTTAACCTGTGGTCCAGGGACCCCAAGGGGTCCGTAATGTCCTCACAGGAGGTCTGCAAAAGTTTGAAGGCTGCTTGGCCCACCTCCTCCCTGCAGTGGAGTGGCCATATGATATGTTACTAGGGTTTTAAATCTTGAGTTAAATCTTGAGCGTCCATGGCAACAAAACATATTTAAAGGGGGTCCCTGGTAAATAAAAAGTTAACAATCACTGCTTTAGACAGTGAAAATACTCCTCACTGAATTTGCTAGGAATATCTTTGTCCCAATGAGATCCTGCGGTGATCTTCCTTATTCGGAAGGAAGGGGCAAAAAACCTCCATTTGCTGCACAGGAAAAGCCTTTGTGGCTTTTCCCATATTTTTAAAAATAATGAGGAAATGTGCATTAGCGCACATTAAGACAACTGATTCAATTTACTGCACAGTCTCAGAGAGAAAGGAACTAGAGATCCAACTGGTCAGACATGTGTGAAAGGCAGGCCTGCCGGCAAGGCAGCACCCAGAAGCGCCCTGTTGGATTTTTCAAGTTAGCAATCATGCATTTTTTTTAGCAGAAGATTGCACTTGCACACCTCTGCTTTAATATTAAAAAAAAAATACTGTGCAGAGGCAGCAGTGTTTATCACTTTAATTTACAGCCACCATTTTTGATTTGCAGGCGTCTAAACTTCAAACCACGGATAGCTTCTCAGCGTATCATTTTTACGAAACATCATGAAGACAAAAGAATGCAGCTGCGAATTGGCAATAATGCACAGGAATTGGCATTATTTCCTCTCATCCAGAATGAGCCCCTGGTGTAGACAAGGCCCTAGAGAGCCTGCTGTCAGCGAAGACAGAAGAATTTAAACAAGAATCACACTCAGAAAAGTGTATAGTTAGAAATACACAAATTCAGAGGTGGTGAAAGTGTGATTTTAGATAGTTGCTTTTAATTTATATTTGTTTAATATCTTTTATGGGGAGGGTGGGGGTGGGTGGTGTTTTGGGATTTTTATCTGTATTGTATTTTAATTATTGTAAGCCGCCCCAATTGTTTAACAGAGGGGCGGGGTATAAATAAATATTATTATTATTATTATTATTATTATTATTAAAAACACAACACCCCATTACTAGTTGAGGATATATTAGTATAGTGTTAAATTAGCTGTGGATGGAGATTTTCTTATAGGCACAATTAAAAAGACAGGATTCCAGAAATATAGGCGACCCTCACTCTAGAGCTTGAAGCAGATATAATTCATGGGAAGCACAATTCCTCCCCCACCTTATTGTCCCTAATTCTTGCATTTACCCACTTATGACTGGGCCATGAAGAAGGTACCATCTTTCTCTCTATGTACCTCTCAAATGCAGTTCTCTCTATCAACATAAAAAGGTAATAGGAATCATTGTGTGCCTTCATTTTTGTGTTTAAAAGCAATGCTGAAGTATAACATGTCCTAGGGCCCTTTCACACTACACAATTACATCACAATGGGCTTGTATACACTATTAAAACCCCAGAATCAACCTGAGAATTCCCCTGAATCTGCGGCAATCAGGCCACACAACATGCAGCCTTTTTCCCGAATCTGGACGATCAGGCCATATGGCCCAAATTCGTAGCATTCTTGGGTATTTTATCTAGATGCTGAGTTTTTATGGTTTGGGATTTTCTCTGTATTTTCTCCACTGTGGCTGCTGCAGACTCTGCCACCACTTACACCACGATCATTTTAAAGCTCAGGAGGCAGTTCCCAGCCAATGGGAGAGTTTTTTTCCCTTCCCCTCGCTCGGTAGCACTGTCTCCACCCACTCATCACTTGCCTGTCACTTCCTTTCACTTCCTTCAAGCATTCCATTGCTTTCTTCAAGTGCCTCTTCCTGCAGAGGGAGTACTCTTCCTGCAGAGGGAGTAGTGCTGAGCCAGGGGAAGGGAGAAAACCTTTCCCTTCAGCTAGGAACTGCCTCATGAGGTCAAGGTGGGAGTGGTGGTGGTGGAGGACAAAACTCTGCAGGGACAGTGAAGACAAAATATTGCACATCCCTGCAGAGAATAATAATATGCAGGGTTTCAAGGCAATTACGGGGACATGCGGGCAGAACTCCATTTGGAGTTTTTGCCCCACATGAAGACAAGCCCTATGGTTCCCCTTTAACTGTCATGGCTGCATCCTATGGAATCTTGGGATTTGCAGTTTGGTGAGGCACTAGAGCTCTCTGGCTGAGAGTTTTATTACCCTTCCCTAAACTGCAAAACCCAGGATTCCATAGGCTGTTGTCATGGCAGTTAAATTGGAATCATAGCACTATAATTACCATGGCCTGTATTCGCTATTCGCTACTTAGTTAAGTGTAGAGGATAGTTAAGTACACATTAAGTGTACTTAACTAAGTAACCTCTCCTGGTCCAACTTCCCCAAACATGAGGGAAATGTTATTCACAAATTCTGATAGCCAGCAGAATTGACCTCTGTCTCCCCGTACTGGTGTGGAGAGTTATGATCATGGCAATATCATCAAAATAGTGAGTAATTAGCGATCATTAATACATGAACCAATACAATAGGCAAAATGCACAACCTTACTGTTTTTCAAGAAAACGCCTTTTAGTGTTTAGCTAAGGAGTGAAGTATCATGTTGTAACTGAGATATAAATTGACCCTCTCCCAAGTCAGAGTTGCAGTTTGCAGGGAAAGTCAGTCTGTTTAGAGAGAGCAGAATGAAATTTGTACATAGCCATCAAGATATACAGAAACAGTAGATAAAGGTTTACTGAGGTTCTGGTAAGTAGTTTCAAATGGTAGCACACTGGGCCCTCAGTCTCTATAGTGGCTTGGTTCCAGAACCCCCTGTGGATACCAAAAACATGGATGCTCAGGTCAGCTATCACTGCTCTTGTCTGGGGAAGTGGGCATGCTTCCCAGAGCCACAGCTGCCACTTCAGCCTCACATGCCCCAGCCAGTGGCATCATCACTGTTGCCCAGGCAACCCAGAGACTCCTGGTGAGCAGCCCCCCCCCCCAGGCTGGGAAGCAGCAGGACAGCTGAGGCAGTAGTGGTGCATGGGGTTTGCTGCTCCTCTTCCTGCTGTGCATTGTGTGTGTCCTTGTTTCACTGGGGCAACCAACAGCAACATGTTGTCCTCCATGCCTTAATTTGCCTCAGTTTAATTTGCCAGTGACGATGCCACTGACTGGGGCATGCATGACTGAGGTGGCAGCAGCAGCTCTGGGAAGAACGCTCAGTTCCCTAGGCAGGAGCAGTGGCTGCACAATGAGGAGGAGGCAACAGTGGAGCCCGCCATCTGCCGGAACCTGCCTGAAGACGCTTGCACACAGGAGGAGGGAAAACAGGAGGCAGCAGAGGATGGAGAGGTGAGGGTCCAGGCCAGGGCGCAATGTCAGCTAAACTCAGGCACCTCTCTGCAAAGAAGAGCCCCAGCAGAATGGAGGCAGGCAAGGGGGGGGGCATGGAGTGAGGCATGGAGAGTGGCATGCTGCTGCCGGTTACCTGGACAAAATAGAGAGATGTGACATGCAGGAGGATGAAGAAGAAGAGGGAGCAGGTCCCCTCAGGCCAGGGATGGGGGGGCAGCTGAGGTGGTGGCAGTGCATGGGGTCTACTCCTACTCCTCTTCCTCTTGCTGCTATGTGCCATGTGTGTCTTTGTTTTGCCCAAGCAAAACTGATGACGCCACTGGCTGGGGCGCGCCTGGCTCAATCAACAGTTTTTCATATCCACAGATACTGAACCCACAGATACCAAGAGCCCAGAGTAGTTTCATTTCCAAAGGAAATGTAGACCTTTTGGAAGGACTATTCTGCAATTCCTTGTCTTGGGTATACATATTGTCCAACATTTCACAAATGAAAACTGGGACACATGTAGCCAAACAACACTGGAATGTGGTAAAGAAGATAAATATTATTAGTGAGGAAGAATACATAGGCTAGGATTGGCTACAGCAGTTTGCTTGCGCCTACCCCACTGAAAAGGCTAAGACTTTGCCCCTCTTCTCCTTTCCTTCCACTGAGTTGAGTACAAACTACAGTACTTTTGCACTTTCAACTCAGTTTGCAGCAATTAAAGTAAAAAGAGGACAACAGAGGATGTGGGAAGAGGAGAGAGAAACTGGAACATTTTAAAAATTGCTGAAAAATTGGGACAACAGAGGATTAATCAGGACTATTCCTACCAAATTGGGACAGTTGGAGGGTATGGACACATGATATAATCCTTTGAATTCAGTTAAATGGATCTTGTGTTTATGTGTCTTCAAGTCACCTGTCAACGTTTGGCAACGTCATGAATTTCAAAGGGTTTTCTTAGGCAAGCAATACTCAGAGGTGGTTTTGCTTAAACTAAAATAAATATGCATATACTAGCTGGACCTGGCGTACCATATGCCATTAAAAAACTCCCCCCCCCCAAATGCCCAGGAGACCTCATGACAACCCTTTGAGGCTGGTGGGTTTAACTCGCCTACCCGCTGCTCGTTCTGCCCGTCCCACCCCCTGCACTCCAGAACACACAGGCAACACCACATCCACCCCATGTTACTCACTCTCCAGCTCCAGCCGCCATGTTTGAGATCTACATTGTCCCGCCCCGAGTGTGCTGATTGGCTGCCCAACAGACCTGTGATTGGTTGGTCAGTTCCCTAAGCAGCCAATCAGCACACTGGAAAACAGTAACATACCCAAGAGAATTGTATATATAGATTGACGTTTGTTAGGATTCCATCCCATTTCCAGCTGCAATGTAACTCAAAGTAGGGACACAAAACAGCAGCTATAGGGTGGTGGGGGTAGAGGTACAGGAAGAAAATCTGTTGCAGGAAAAAATAGCAAAAGCATCTTGTGATACTACAAAGACTTACAAGTTTTATTTGACATCACCTGTCATTGATAGCAATAGCCTTAGCATTCCTGCTGCTTGGCATAGGAGTAGAGGTGTCTTTGCTGCCATTATTTTGCAGACCTCTGCTCACTGCCTCCCTGTTCTTTTAAAAAACACAGGCCTGGTCCTGCCAGTTCCATGCAGACAATGGTGGCATGACTGAGCAGTAGCTGCTACATGAGCAGGCAGGCAGGAGGTGGAGAAAAAGAAAGAGGGCAGCTACTGTCACTGTTGTGCAAATGGGGAGGAGATGGAAAGGGCAGCAGGCAGGTGCAGATGCAAGAAGAAGGAAGAGCAGCCATTGTGTGATGACAAGGGGGAAAGGAGATGGAGGGCCAAGTGGTGATAGAAAAGCACCTGATGGGGAGGCAAGGAAGAAGAGGCTGAGCAGCACACAGGAGCAATCAGAAGATGGGAGGGTGGGAGACAGTGGAGTGGTGGGTATACAGTAGCACCCCCACATTCGCTGATTCAATTATCTGCAGATGGTGACAACAGGAGGGTGGACAGGGAGGGAGGGGAGGAGGAGAGATCTCGCCTCTCATCTCCCTTTGCTCCCGGGATTGCGGCCCGGGATTGCTCTCAGGGTGGAAATGGCGACACAGGGGCGAAGGGAGGGGAGGAGAGGTCTTGCCTCCCTCTTCCGTTTGCCCCCGGAGGGATTGCTCCTGGGGTGGAAATGGCGACAGGGGCATTCATCATTATCCATGGATTTCATTATCCGCGTGGGGGGCTGGAACTATTCCCCTGTGGATACGGGGGTCCTACTGTATACCACAACAATGTGAGGCAGGGTGGGCTGGGAAGGGGGTGAGTTGAGACAGTAGCAATTCTCTTAGTGTGGGTTACATTGAGTAGCAAATTTCACTAGTCCAGCATCCTGCTGCCTGCGGTCTCACTCTGCTGAATGACAAGTGCAGCCTGGGGTTACCAGAGTGAAAACTAGAGAGAGCTCCTGTACATTTAAAGGTTGTATAGAAGAGGGCATTTCACAAGCAACCCCTGCTGAAACTCCCTCATCTACACAACCATTAAAAGTACAGGGACCCACTCCAGTCTTCAATCTGACAAACCCAGGGCAGTTCTGTTCCTAGACTGCAAGCCATTTCATCAGTTGACAGATTGTTATGCATATGTTTGAGTGGGAGATTGTAATCAGTGGGGTGAGAAGGAATTAATATGCAAAAAGTACCAGCATTAATCATTACCTTAATTGTGGTCATTAAGAACCAGTACTTGGGTGGCAATACAAACATCCTAGCATGGATGAACTAGTTAACACATCTATTGTGAAGAAGGAAAAAATAGGGGAAAGTATTTTTAGTTAAAATTAACTATCTCTTCTGTATCAATTGAAGGTACAGTATGTAGATGACCACCAGAAACTCCTGTGCTGCCATTTTGGATAGTACTAGGGGACATTTTGAATTAAAGAAAAAAAATGTGGGGAGGGACTATCCTCCACACTGTAGTGAGGGGCTAGTGCAGCCACTAAAACTTGGACAGTTGCCCACTCTGCTGTAAGCTTTGTAATCAAGAAGGAGTTTAAACTTAGGTCTTCCTGTTCCAAGGCTAGCATCTTTACCAGTTAAACTGTACTGGCTCTCTCAGGCTGATGCTTACTGTATAAATGGTGTCAAGAATGAAACATAGTGGTAGCAAAACAATGCAACAGTTAGTGTGATTCATCTGTATGAAATTAAATTTTGTATGCTATATTTCTTTTGCATATTTTACACATTTGTATAATGTGCTATTGAGATTTCAGAAACTGAAATATGGCAGCCTGGACTCAAAGCTGGCCTAATTTATTTTTAAATACCTAAAAATAATCTTCTAAGACACTGGTAATCTTTGCAACATTGTGTTTTCCATATTTCCTTTACTCTTTCTGTCCATCTAGATGACTTGTGGCCCTCCACTGCCAGTTTAACTATTTAGTTTCCACAACTTCTGAACTCAGTTCACCCTTGACTTTGGCTAGCTCTTCTTTCTATACTATCCCTCTCAGCTGTTGATGGAGCATCCATAGTTCTGTGGAACAATGCATGCTCTGAATGCAAAAAATGGACTAATGATCTCATTCCATATAAGGAAATCTCCAATTAACACAACTCATTCTTGTTTCCAGAGCTCAGTACTGGTGAGCGACCATGAACAAGTATAGGCAATAGACAGAAACTGCCTACAGTTCAATTCATCATGGCACCAGTTCAATCAAACTAAAGTAATAATCTCCCTTCAACAGAAAAGTATTGGAAACTGACACTGAACTGGAATGTATTGCCTAGATTTCATTCTATCTGTAGAAACTGACTTGAGTAAGAGAATGACTAATCCTGATTGCTTAAATTGTGTTCCAGGATACTCCCTAATTGCTAACATTACATCAATACACACGCCATTCCATTACCAGTATGAAAACCGTTAATCTGTATGATTTTAATTTTTATATATTATTTTATACACATTTTACTAATATGTAAAATAATATCTGTGTGTATTAACCAATACATAAATAGTGCATCTGTCATTTTAAACAGGAAAAGCTCCTTGGGAAAAAATAATGGACTTTTGAGGAAAGCAATTGGCAGCTACAAATACAAGAACACTGGAGAGTCCTGCTGCATCAGAACATTACTGATTCCCATACTGGTCATTCAGAAGACTAAGTTAAGTCCACAAGCAAGACATGAGGTCATTAACAATTAATAGCCTCCTGCCAAGGGTGTAGCCACTGAGAGGGGGATTGACAGTGTTGCCCCCATAAGACCTCTACCCTTACCACCACCATGAAATTTTCCTTGATACCCCAAATTTCTAGCATTACAGTAACTCAAAACTTCCACTGAGCATTTAGAAGTACAAGTTGACCCCCATATCCATGGTTTTACTTACCCACATCAAATATATATATATATATCTCTAGGCATTTCTAGGTCCTCCAATGCAATTCTATGGTCCACTTCCAGCATTCGTCTCATTGAAAATAATAGGGTTCCCTATTGTCCACAGTTTCAGGTATCCATGTGGGGTCTTGGAACGTTTCCCCCGCGGATACTGGGGTTGACCTGTACAGCTTAGGTGTCTAAAGAAAAAGTGTAGGCAATGTTACCAAAGGGATACAAACACAGTAAATGTAAGAGTTCTAGGTGTGAATGATTTTCAATGTCTCACTCCCTGCAATGCTAGAAATTTGAGGTCTGAAGAGAAATTTAATTGGGGACAAAATTCTTACTGGGGGACAATGCTCTCTGTTTTATCTCCCCCTGCAAGTTACACCCCTTCCTTTCTGCTCACGTTCCCCAACAAGTGGAATACAGAGAAATACGGCTTGACTTACAGCTACTGAAAGACTCAATCTCCATGAATTTGTCTAACCCACTTTTAAGCCCATGTAAATTGGTGGTCATCACCACATGTTGAAGAAGGGGGTTCCATTGTTTCAGCTATGTACTGTGTGAAGTTGTGCTTCCTTGTGTCTATTCTCAGTCTTTTACCATTCCTCTTCATTTATGATAACTTTGGGCTATAATAGTGTGGAAAGGGGACAAAAAAATTATTCTACCCAATTATCCACAATATGCATGATTTTATACACAGCTATCATCCCCCCACTTAGCTTTTTTCTCAGCAAGAGTCCCAAATAATTTAACCTTCCCTCCAGTCTCTTGATCATTTTGCTTGCCCCTTTCTGCATGTTACACAGCTCTGCAACATCCTTCTAAAACGTAGTGACCAAAACTGTACATAATATTCAAGGCATAGTCATGATTTAAATATGTATAGTGGACATACAATACAGTACTGGCAGTTTTACTTCCAGTCTTTTCTCCAGTAATACCTACCATGGAATTTGCTTGTTCACAACTGCTGCAATGTTTTGCTTGCTCCCTAAAATGACCCTTTTATAATTTGCTTTTGATTCTTTCAAAATTTTGAGAAATTCTATGTCTTTTCTTTTGAAAATATATATAATCCTTTGTCATTTTTCTCTTTCAGCCTTGCTGCAGCATTTAGGAGCATGTACCTACATATGAACAGATTTCCAATCAAATATCTCAGAGGTTTTTTGGTCTTCCACAATCAGAGTTATGAGTAATTGCTTCCAGTTTCTTTTCAGAACACCCTATTAACTACAAGGCACCATGCCAAATCCTAACACAGGGCAATCTCAGATGTCATCCAGGAATTCAGGCAAAGGGAGGCATGTGTTTGGTAGTTCTAGTCCTGCTAGAATAGGCCAGTGTCTGAACAGTTCTGGAACACGGCTAATGGTTACTATCGCAGATTCTACATTTGTTTCTTTGTCAGAGGATATATGTGACATCTGAAAAATACTAAAAGCTTTTAAAAAACTTTTGGTTAATATAGAACACAGTACTGGTAATGTAAAGAGCATTAAGAGCTCAACTATAGCTCAGCCCTAGAGACATGTTGAGTCTCGCTAATAATATGAATTTTAACAGTTTGAAGCAGCTGTGTTGTAACAGGTTATGAACTCATGCAAAACTGTCTTTATTGCACTTGTATATTTGCCAACTACAGAGGGTTCAAAGAGCTCCTCTCAAAAGCCCACTGTTTCTTTGGTTATAAAGTTTCATCTACAGAAAGTAGACCACCAGGGCCTGCAGGTGACAAAGGTATTCAGCAGGCACCAGAGAAAGGGGCCACTGAACAGCCGCTATCATATAACAGAGGAATCTCCACTGATCCAGGAAAAGGGGGAAATGCTATTCTAAGCAGACAGGAGTCTGACAGCCATGATTAAAGCAAATCTCTAGGAAATGTCTTCTGACAGTGAAGTCTATTACACTAGTGCACAGGCTCCCAAGGGAAGGAGTGGAAACCCTGTATCTCTGCTGACTTTTAAGGCTGGAGTAAGCTGTAGAGATCACAGTGCAGGATACTAAGCAAAGAGCAAGATGGTCCACTAGTTCTGCTTATCTGCTCAGATTTCTATTAGCAAGCTGCTGTCAGTATCTATAGAAACTAACATTACAATGTGCTTGTTTTTAAAGTGTCCCAATTAAGTCCATGACAATGATAGGAGCAGGCAGATTTTGTGATCTAGTAAACAGGCAAAGAAATGTAGCCAAAGGTATCTTAAGGTCTGCTAAGTCCGTAAGAGACTATGAATCATGATGTTAAGCACTTTTCTCTGTTCCTATTGTACCAGTCACTCGTGCACAATCTTCTATTCAATATATGGATTTCTGTAAGGTGCTCACACATTATGGTAGGTCCATAAATGCATATTCATCACGTGATAATAGCAGACCCAATTAGAGGCTTTCTCATGCAAAAGCAAGAGCAGGTAAAGAAGAAAATGTAATACAGGAGTTGCTACCACCCACTATGGCACTACATTTCCATGGTGGTTGGATTGCACGCTCCTGTGAGGCAAAAGGCTATGTTGATAGTTAGTGCTGCTGGTGGGGTCTCCCGTGTCAGACAGGCTTTTGCTGAGGAGCCAGACTAAATATGCCAAAGAGCTACTGGGCAGCAGCAGTAGTGGAGAGTCACACTGGCAGAGGATCTCTCAAGAGACAACAGCAGTGGCACCATAGCTAACATTTGTTAGTATTATGCAGGAAGAGGCATGGTAAACCCCTATTGAATATCTTTACCATGAAAACCTATGATGAGACAATCCAAAATGAAACAAGAAATATTGCCAGAATATTACACTCCCAGGTCAGAAGGCACTCAACAAACTACATGGGTATAGTAGAGGACAACTACAAGTAGCGCTTTGGCTAACGACACTACTAGGGCTTGTCTAGACAGGAAGATATAATGCAGATTGATACACATTCTCACAAATTCACAGCAGTGCTAATTTGTCTCCACAGTCTTTTGGCAAAAAATGTTACGCTATCCATGTTTGAAGTGCACACACAGCCTCAGCCTCATTCTCAAGATCTCTACTGAAATATCTTCCCACACCATTCCTTCAGTTTCCTCCTTCTTCCGAATATCTCCTGTCCTGCCAAAACCTCCAGCCATTCACTCCAGTTTCCAGCTTGCCACCAGGATCCCTCAGCCTCATTCTCAAGAACTCCCCAACCCATTCCTTCAGTTTCCTTTCTCCTGAATATTTCCTGTCTCTGCCAAAACCTCCAGAATGAGGCTCAGGCAAGCTGGAAACCAGAGTAAGTGGCTGGAGGTTTTGGCAGGACAGGAGATATTTGGGGAGAAAAGAGGAAACTGAAGGAATGGAGTGGGAATGTATTTCAGTGCAGCAAAAAAGTGCACACTCGATAATACAAAACAAGAAAATGGCACTTCTGGCCACTTCCTTACAAGCACACACACCCCGCCCACATGTCTGACCAACCCGCTGTCCACTTCCACCTCACCGTGAATATGCAACTTAACGAATTGGATGTCCAAATGAGCAATAATGCACACATCTGCACATTATTTTAAAACTTCACAAAAATCTGCAAAGGATTTTCCCATGCAGTATATGGAGTTTTTGGCCCCCCTTCTTCTGAATACCACAAATCTCATTCAGATCTCATTGGGACAAAAGGTAATCTCTGCGAATTCTAAGAGGAATATTTTTATCATCTAGACAACCCCCTAGACTCAATCTGAAAGGATGTTCAGCTGTTGATGTGCTCAGAGGTGAAAAGAATGTCCAAAACTGCACAACACATATTATAGGAACATGGAATGTGGAAAGCATGAATCAGGGGAAGCTAGACATAGTAAAACAATAAATGGAATGTATAAACAAACTGAAAAGTTATGTGCTGGAGTCCTGGAGGAAATTGATCACACACCAAAACAGGATTTCTTGTTAATCACTGTCTATTGGAATGCAGAAGTAGGAAACAGAGCAGAATCAAAGATAGTAAGAAAATTTGAAATGAAACAGGTGAGCAACTGATTGAATTTTGTGAGGTCAACAGTTTATCTCAAACACATTCTTCAAGCAACCTAAGAAGCAATCTATACACAGATATCACCTGGTGGCCAATACAGAAATCAAATAGACTACATAATCAGAAGAAGATAGAAAAGTTCCATTTTCTCTGAAAAACAAGACCAGGAGCAGATTGCCACATTGGTCACTTACCGTGAAGGTGCATTCTTGAGGGGATGGAGGATATGGGTCCTTAGGTATGGGTTACGTCAGTCACTGCCCAGGTGGAAGCAGGAAGTTACATCTGGTCTTTGTGATTCAAATTTCTTTGTCTACACCATCCTGAGTCCACGAGGCCAGTTTACTGACTAGCAAAGCCCTGAAAACAAACTAAAGGAGAACTCGAGTAATACTGGAGACCCTGAAGATAAAACTAAGGGCAGCAGCCCTACTTCAGGATATGAGTTAGGATGCAGTCACTGGGCAGGGAAGGACCCATATCATCCATCCCCACAAGAATGCACCTTCACAGTAAGTGGCCAATGAGGCATTCTCTGAGGGGAGGGGATGATACGGGTCCTTAGGTATGGGACATGCCCAAGCTAGACTGAACTAAAGGGTGGGAAGTGACTGCTGAAAAGGAAAATCAGTCCTTGATCACCTCCTGGAGCACTCTATGGCCAAAGGTCACTTTGGCGGAGCAGAACTTGTCCACCTTATGATGCCTGATGAAGGTGGATGGAGTACTCCAGGTCACTGCCCGGCAGATTTCTGCTAGGGAAGCGTTGGTGGAAAATACAGCGGAGGTTGCCGCCGATCTGGTTGAGTGAACTGTGACTCCCGATGGTCTAGGGAGTTTGGCTGTGTCGTAGGCCACAAATATGCAGGCCTTTATCCATGTAGCGATGGTTTGCTGCGAGGCCCTGGTTCCCAATGACATCTGTGAAAAAGAAACAAACAGGGCATTGCAACAATGGAAGGGGGCCGTGCAACTGATGTAATCTTCAGGGCCCTCCTAACATATAACTTGTGCCAGAGTTTCTACTTCGGATGCGTTGGGTGCGGGCAGAAAGATGGCAGACCAATTGGCTGTGACATGTGAAACATGAGATTATTTTAGGCTTGAATGACGGGTCAGGATGAAGAGTCTTCACTTCGCTGAGACTCTTCTAGCCAGAGTGATGGCCACCAGGAAGGCCACCTTGATGGTGAGTGTCCTAATTGACACCTTACATAGAGGTTCGAATGGATGCCTCATCAGCTGCTGGAGAACTAAGGAGAGGTTCCATGACAGGAACCTATGTCGGACAGGAGGTGAAATTATAGAGGCGCCCCTCAGGAAGCGTCAGACGTGAGGGTGTGATGACAAGTGGGTACTGCCCTGGCTTGTGATGAAGGCAGAGAGGGCTGCCACCTGTCTTTTCAAGGTGTTGGGACAGAGTCCCGCATCCAGGCCCTTTTGCAGAAAGGCAAGGACGTGCCTCACTGAAGCCTCCTCACAGTTCAGCTGCCTTGAGGCACACCATCTTTTGAAGGCCTGCCAGGTGGCTTCGTAGATTCTCCTGGTGGAAACATGTCTCGAGGAAAGTAAGGTGTTGATGACCGAATCCTCGTAGCCATGGCCTCTCAAGACTTGCCGCTCAACCTCCATGCTGTCAACTGTAGCCAGCTTGGTTCTGGGTGAAGGACTGGTCCTTGGTGAAGCAGGTCCGCCCTCTGTGGCAGGCGCCAGGGTTCCTCGATCACCATTTCCATTAAATCGGAGAACCAGGGTCTTCTCGGCCAGTAGGGGGCCACTAGGACTACTTGCGCCTTCTCCTGGAGGATCTTCCGACACACCTTCCCTATGAGTGGAAGGAGAGGGAACGAGTACAAAAGGCCTATCGGCCAACGGGATCACAGGGCATCTGTCCCCTCGGCGTTGTGGTGTGGGAACCTGGAGATGAACCTGGTCAGTTTTGTGTTGGACCGAGTTGCGAACATGTCCACTTCCTGCAGGCCGAACCTTGCCTGAATCCCAAGGAACACCTCCTGAGTCAGCTCCCATTCCCCTGGGAGAACCAGGTTCCTGCTCAAGTAGTCTGCTTGTTGATTGAGGTCCCCCTGAAGGTATTGGTGGTGAGAGACAACACCATCTTCTCCGCCCAATGGAATAGAAGGTCTGGTTCTTGTTGTAGGGATCTGGATCTCGAGCAGCCCTGTTTTGCTATGTAAGAATGGGCTGTGGTGTTGTCTGTCATTACCATGACATGTCGGTTCTTCAGGACGGGCATGAAGTGCAGGAGGGCTAAGCGTGCTCCCCAAAGCTCCAGCCTGTTGATGCTGTGTGATTGCTCCTGTGAGGTCCATAGCCCTTGAGTCACTTGCCCCTGGCAGTGTGCCCCCCAGCCCTGTAGACTCGCACCCGAGGTAACCAGGACCGGGTGTATAACTGTGAATGGAGAGCCCCTGGTTATTGAGTTCTCCTCGGTCCACCAGGATAACCAGTCCCTCACTTGCAGAGATAGGAGAAGGAACCTCCTTAACGTGATCTCCTTCTGATAGGGAATGAGGAACACCTGTAGTGGTCTGGAGTGGAAACGCACCCAGGGAACCACTCCGATCGCCGAAATCATTAGAGCCAGAAGCCTGGCCAGTGGGGATAGTGGAACTGTCCTCTGAGACCTGACTGTGCGTGCTTCCCGCCAAAGTACCGCCTACCATTCCCACGATAGGTAACCTTGGATTTGAGGGTGTCCATCTGCACGCCCAGGTGGACAATGGTTCATCTGGGGGACAGGCTGCTCTTTTTGAAATTTACCAGAAAACCATGATCTTGCAAGTAGCGGACTGTGATCTGCAGATCCCTTTCTGCCTTTTCCAATGAGGAGGCCTTGAGTAGGATGTCATCCAGGTAAGGGTACAGATGGATTCCCTGGGACCTTAGGTTGGCGATTAGTACCACCAGGACCTTGGTGAAGACTCTTGGTGCTGAGGCCAGGCTGAAGGAAAGGGCTCTGAGCTGGGAATGCTGGTCCCCAAATGCAAAGCTGAGATATTGCCTGCTATCCTCGTGAATCATGATGTGCAGGTACGCTTCCAAAAGATCCAGGGAGGCTAGAAAGTCCCCCGGCTGTAGGGCCTCCCTGATGGACATGAGAGTTTCCATCCTGAAACGCTTGTAGGTAACACGGGAGCTGGTGTATTTTAGGTCCAAGATAGACCGAAAGCTGCCATCCTTCTTTGGAACCGTGAAGAAGAAGGAGTACACCCCTGAGAAACGTTGAGATTCTGAAACTTCTTCTATGGCGGCGATGTCCCATAGGTGAGCTATGGCGTCTGTTAGATCCCTTGCTTTTCGTGGGTTTTTTGGAACTGGGGCTGGAAGGAATCTGCCCCTTGGTCTTGCAACGAACTCAATCCAATAGCTGTGGGCTATCGTGGTGATCATCCACCTGTCTGCCGTCGAGTTTGACCAAGTCGTAAGGAACAGATTGAGTCTGCTGCCCACTGGGGGCGACTCTGAGTCAGGATTGTTGACGGGGGCCTCCCCTTTGTTGTTGGGAGGTTCCCCTTCTGTTGGCGTTTGACTGGGCCCCTGAAGCTTGTCTGATGACGTAGTTTGGTTTGACCCAGGCAGAGCAAAAGAAGCTACAGTTCCTCTGCTTCCCAAATCCTCTTGAGGAACGAAAGGAGGTGAATTGTGGCCCCAGCGGACTCCTCGGAGGCCAGCTTCTTCTTAGGCTGTGCCAGCCTCCTCTGCGGCTTCACGGCAGCCACTTTCCCCTTCCCTGGGGGGGGCTGCTCCGTCGTTCCCTTGGAAGCGCTCCCTGCTGCGATGGCCAGGGAGGCCTTCTGCGCTGCTTCCCTCTGGGCGACCATCAGGAGGGAGTCGCCAGAGGGGTACAGAGGCTAGCATGGCTTTGTCCGCACCACCTGGGATGGCCTTGGAGCGGCTGGGGTCAGAGCGCGCATCCCCTGCCACTCCAGAGGCTTTCCCCATTTGCTGGGGGATCTCCTGTGCTGGCTTGTTGCCTCCCATCGCTGTTCGAGGGAGGAAGGAGCCACAGAAGGAGAAAACAAAAGGAGAAAGGGAGGGGGGCTGAGAAGAGTGGTGGAGAAAGGAGCCAGGAGGGAAGAGGAAGGAAAGGTTTTGTTTGTCTGTTTGTTTGTTTTTGGAGAGAGATTTAAATCAGCAGAAGTAAGAGGGAGCAAAAAAGAGGCTTAGGGGAGGCAGAGGGGAAGGAAGGTAGAGATGAAAATCAAGAAATAAGGAATAAAGGATGAAAGCAGATGGAGTAGATTCTCCTACGACCGTCTGGGTGAAGCAGGAAGTTAAAAACTGGCCTCGTGGATTCAGGATGGAGGAGACAAAGAAATTTGAATCACAAAGACCAGATGTAATTTCCTGCTTCCACCTGAGCAGTGACTGACGTAACCCATACTTAAGGACCCGTATCATCCCCTTCCCTCAGAGAATGTGGCACACACCACGAACTAAGATCAAAAAGTACAGCAAAGCTAAAAAAGACTAGAGCAATCATTGTGCCAAAATACAACCTGAAAAACATCCCCATAGAATTTAAAGATAATGGGGGAGGGGAGATTTCTGTTATTAAGCCTAATTGACCATGAGCCAGAAGAACTGTGGACTGAAGCCAGGGACATTGTCAGGGAAGAATGCAAAAAGACACTGTCTGCAGCCAGAAAGAAAGGGAATGGATGACAGATGAAACTCTTCATGCAGTTAAGAATGAGAAGCAAAAAAAAAAAAAAGAACAGAGATAGGGTATGAACCCTGAATGCAATGGTTCAGCAAATTGTGCACTGGGGCAAGGAAAACTACTATAATAATCAGTGCAGAGAAATAGAAGATGACAACAAAAAAGGAAAACAAGAGAGCTCTTCCACAAGATCTGAGAAATCAAAGAGAAATTTAAATCAACAATGGGGATACTATACAACCAGCAGGGGAACACATTACATGGCAAAGAACAAAAAAAAAGTTGATGAAAACAATACACTGAAGAACTATATAAAAGAAAGTAAATAATGAAAGAGTTCTTCAAGGAAGAACCATCTGAAGATGAACCTAGAATTTTAGAAAGAGAAAATACTCAGGGCACTTGGAAGAAATAAATCACCAGGAATAGATGGCACACTAATAGAGCTGCTTTAAGCTACAGAGACAGAATATACAGTAGCACCCCCGTATTTGTGGGGGATTGGTTCCAGGGCCCCCCGCAGACGGCAAATTCCACGGATAATAGCAAACACCATCCTGGGAGCCATCTAGCCTCCTCCCCTTCTCCCTTTGCCCCTACCACGGCCCCGCCACGGCAACAAGAGCTGTTCTGAGGGAAGGGGGCAAGATTGTTCCTCCCCCCTCCCTTCACCCCTGCCATGGCCCTGCCACAGCAACAGTCATGGGGGCAAAGGGCAGGGGAGGAGGCTAGATTGCTCCCCCCTTCCCCCTTACCTCCAGCCTTGGCCCCGCTGCAGCGGTGATCACAGGGGCGAAGGGGCTAGATCGCTCCCCCTTCACTCTAGCCATGGCCCTGCCTCAGCGGCAATCGCAGGGGCAAAGGGGGAAGGGAAGGAGGCTAGATCACTCCTCCCCCTGCCTTTGCCCCCATGATTGCCGCTGCAGTGGGGCCATGGCTGGAGTGACCAGGAGCCCTCCCAGGGGAAGGGACAGGGGAAGGGAGATTCCTCCCCCCCTTCCCCCCACCATCACCAACTGTGGATAATTGAATCCATGGTTGGCGAATCAGCAGATGTGGGGGTGCTACTCTATTCTAATTCTACATAAAATCTGTCATCAAATATGGAAAATAAAACAATGGCTCACAGATTGGAAACGCTCAATATACATTCCAATCCCAAAGAAAGGGTACACCAGGGATTGCATTAACCCCAGGACCGTTGCATTAATTTCCCATGCAAACAAAGTGATGCTCAAAATTCTACAACAAAGACTTTTACCATATATGGAGCAAGAAATGCTGGATGTCTAAGCTAGGTTCAAGAAAGGAAAAGGTATTAAGGATCATGTTGCAAACATATGTTGAATAATGGATTGCACCGAAAATTTCAAAAGAAAATCAGCCTGTGCTATAAATTACAGTATAACAAAGTCTTTACTGTGTAGATCATGAAAAACTATGGATCATTCTTAAAGAAATGGGTCATAGAATCACATAGTTCGAAGAGACCACAAGGGCCATCTAGTCCAATCCCCTGCCATGCAGGATTAGACAATCAAACCATTCCTGACAGATGGCCATCCAGCCTCTGTTTAAAAAAACCCCAAAAAAAGAAACTCCACCCCACTCCAAGACAGCGCATTCCACTGTCAAACAGCTCTTACTGTCAGGAAGTTCTTCCTAATCTTTAGGTGGAATGTCTTTTCCTGGAGTGTGAGTCCATTGCTCCATGTCCTAGTCTCTGGAGCAGCAGAAAACAAGCTTGCTCCATCCACAATATGACATCCCTTCAAATATTTAAACATGGCTATCATGTCACCTCTTAACCTTCTCTTCTCCAGGCTAAACATACCCAACCCTCTAAGACGCTCCTCGTAGGGAATGGCTTCCAGACCTTTCAACATTTTGGTCACCCTCCTCTGAGCGTACCACAACATTTGATTGTCTTGGTGCATAACCTGTACAGATGATGAAGATGTTGAAATAGTTCAGGATTTTCCATACCGTGGCTCAGTCATGAATCAGAATGGAGGCTAGGACTTGGAATGGGAGCTATGAATGAACTAGAGAAGATCATGAAGTGTTAAGATATAGCACTGAATACTAAAAGTGAGGATTGCCCATGCCATCGCATTTCCCATTTCTATGTATGGTTGTGAAAGCTAGACAGTGAAGAAAGCTGATAGGAAGAAAATCAACTCATTTAAAATGTGGTGCTGGATGAGAGTTCTTCGGATACCATGGACTGCAACAAAGACAAATAAATGGGTCCTAGAGCAAATCAAGCCTGAACTCTTGTTAGACGCCAAGATAACTAAACTGAGACTGTCGTATTTTGGCCATATCGTGAGAGGACATGACTCACTAAAAAAGGCAATAATGCTTGGAAAGGTAAAAGGCAGTAGGAAAAAAGGAAGCCCGTATTACAGATGGATGGACTCAATCAAGGAACGATGGCCCTGAGTCTGCAAGACCTAAGCAGGGCTGTTGATGATAGGGTGACTTGGAGGTTTCTCATTCACAGGGTCACCATAAATTGCAGTTGACTTGACAGCAGTTAACAAGGTTCATTATTTTCTCCATGCCAGGGTTTGGGGCTACCTCTTGCATCAACACATCTTTATCAAAGAAACCATAGCTACTTTCAGACGTAACAATAAATATTGTTTAAAGAGCAGGCATTATATACAATACTGCCAGAGCAATCCTGGAGTGGGAGAAATTCACACTGGAGCCACAGCTACATCCATAAATCTGTAAGCTCACCATTGCTAAAGCAAGAGGTAGGAGCAGGTTTTTGCTGGTTTCTCCAGCAGCAACTTACTGGGGAAAGAAAGAAACTTTGCATCCATTCATAATCAATGGGAGGGAATTAATTATGCCAATGCCAGATATATTTGTGAAGCATGTTGGGATGAATGGGGGAAGCATGTTAGGATAAGCTTAGCCAACACGCCCTGCCCCACCTCACCGCATTCTGACCCTGACGCCCATGAAAGCCAGCTAGTGAGTCAATGAGGGCAGAGGCAGACTTTTCTACCACTGTACCAGAAATGTATCTGCTTGCAAATTGGGAGATTTGAAACATCATACAGTCACCCTCCCAAGGAACATAGGATTCTTCCCTTAGGCAAGTATTTTATAATTACGGTACATCCAAAGATTTATAGAAGTAGAGATCAACAGTTTTCAGAAATACTGTTTGCTTTTTCTGCCCTGAACCAGGCTGGCATTGTGATTTCTACTTAGCCATATTGCCCTGATATAAGAAATTTACTGTGCAACATGCTGCTTTTTTCTCCCTAGGAATGTAGAACTGTTTGTCCATATGACTTGTTCCAAACTATTTACATACTTGCACCTTGCTGTTCCGAGTAAATCACAGGGCCAAACACTTACTTAACTCAGAACTGTTTCTGTCTCAGCTGCTTTAATCCTAATGTGGATGCAGCCTATTTGAAATGTCCCACCCACAGTGCGCTGTTTTGGGAATCTCAGCAGGGAACTCTGGGATAAGTGCCCAGAAAGCCTCTGAACAGAGTCTAAAATGACTTTTAAGTCAGACAATGCTAATGTGAATACAGAATAAGCCCATAACAGTTTACACTAAGCCATCTGTGTGCAAGATATGGCCGCGCTGCCAGTTGAAATTTTCTGCAGTAGCCAAGCATGTGTTATGGCTTCATACACATATACATTTAAAAAGTGATGGTAGTACACTACAGACACATAACTGTTGTCACTATGATGTGTTATATCATTAAACATAAAAAGGGAGAATAGTAAATGGAATAAGAATTATATATTGAGAAAAGAAATGCAAGTGGATCATATTGTCATGAATTATTGCATCCACACATTACTGTATCTATTCACACATTCACTTTCCATGGTTCTGCAGAGAGTAACTGGGTATCCCAGTCACTACTGCTTGCTCCCACAATAGTTAACTAATGTCTTAATGTCATGTTTACATACTCAACTGCAGCCCACATGGTCACAACCCAGAAGGACTAAAATCCATGTATAACAGGGTCCTGTCTACAGTTGATGAACTGAAAACTGGAAGCAGCTCCTATACCTTGTGTGGTTGTGTAGATGAGGGAATTTCAGTAGGTGTAGCTTCTTATGTGGTTGCATGACAAGCCACACTTGCTGAAATTCTCTCTTTTCCATAACCGATTGAAGATACAGGAGCCCACTAGTGGATCATCAAGGGTATGTGTTAAGAGGAGTTTTACATTTACCATGGGCTGCAGCAAATACTGAGGAGATGCAGCCTTCATTTTACCCACAGCGTTCAGTATAGCCAGAAGCCAATTGCACTCAGCTGTGCTTTTGTGAAGTCTGGGAGCCAGCACACAATAACTTCCCATCCCAAACAGTGTCTTCTGGCAAGGAAAGTATCCCTCACAGACCAGTCAATAGCCCAGAAACCAGACTTTAGAAAAGCTATGTTGACTGGAGGATTTGAGGAGTTGTAGTCCAAAAATCTAGCTCTGCCAACAACACAGATTGTCAGATGGCACCTATTCACAGCAGTTACATATCCTACCCTAAACTGTGTCCAGTGTTCCTCTTCAACTTGTTTAGGGTATCCTCTCTCTAAATATTTTATATTTCTGATATTTTATATTTCACAGTAGCTGCTTGAGAATATATATCAGATCCTTAAATCGTACCGATTGTAAAGTGTGATGGTGTAGAGAAGGGGGGATTTCCACATCCCACCCTGTCACCACTTTGCGACACACAGCCTCCATATCACAGTCAAACTACGTCTCCCAGTGGTATAACAAAAGCACTCAGGTGTGGCTATGTGTTCCTGGCTGTGTCTCCTTCCCTGAGAATCACTCACGCCAGGCTGGATGTTTCTTGTTAACAGAAAAACGTTTATTGTCAAACGAATAAACCATGTACTGTATAACCAAGTTATTAGGCCTGCATAAACATTCGCTCGTTCTCTAAGCCTCTAACTTCCAAGGATGTTAAACTATCTAGAATCACCCAAAGCCTCATCTCAACTATCTAAACTGAAAACTCTCTCACTCCCCCTTTTCCCTCCAGAAGCCCCTCCTCCTTTCACCTCCTCACAGAGGATTGGCTCCTGGAGTCCACCGTCCTCATTGGCTCACTAGCACTCCGTCACAGATGGCTACTTTGAATACAAGATGTTAGTGTAATGAGTTTGAAACCACAACAGTTCACACCAGTCAACTTCATAGGATTGCCCATTTGGCTTCTTCAGTGTCATGGTGGTGGTGCTGCTCACATGCTCCTTTGGCAAATGCTGAGGAGTAATGAAAATGGAATGGCGAGGAGAATATAGCAAATAAAATAAAAGGCTGCACTGGAGGTGATTGCATACAATACCCAAAACTGCAGTTTTGCAGGGACATTTGGACCTAATTTTATATTTAAAATACCTGCTACTGGAAATGAATTCAGAAGCACCCAGTTTCTTTGTCATTCTTAGTAGCTGCATGCTTTAGTCCCTACAGCAGCTAAAGTGAATGGGAAACTGAAATTATTATTATTTATGTGAGTATAGCAAGGGTGAGTTTTTAGAAATTTCTGGTGTATAATGCTCTCTTGGGAGCAGCTGCATCACTTCCCCATTCTCCTCTATAAGGCAAATCTCTCTCTCTCTCTCTCTCTCTCTGGCAAACGAAGATTCAGAAAGGACTCATCCCACATTTTCTGCAAGCGCGCTGATGACTAAAAAGGCCAATCCGAGATAGACAAGTCCGGTTGCAGAAGGCACAGCAGAAGGTCTCCTTGGGTAAATGTATGCTACAGAACATATAAGTCCAAATTTGGAGAGAGGGGCAGACAAAAGTCCCTTAAATGTCATTCTTGTAACATAAAGAATGGTTTGAGCACTGCGGGTGGGGGAGGCAAAAAGTGAAAGATGCTATTTCTGTGCAGAATGAACTTAACCTTACTCAATCCTTTGTTCCTCAAGCATAGTGTCCTATATATGTAAAGAACCACATATTTGTCCAGCCTTCATCTTTAAGCCTCTAGGCAATGAAGTCCCACAACCTCAACAGGTATTCCATTGGGGTAGAATTCAAAGACATAGCCTATGCAAAGGGATTTTACAGCACCTTTGAGACTGAAAGAAAGAAGTTGGTAGCATAAGCTTTCATACACTTAAGTCTACTTCAGAGTAAAGTGCCTAAGAACAGATCTTTATGAGTAGACTGTATGTGTGAATAGTCATAGAAATGCAAAATGTGTGGGTAAGGTGATGAGGTGACAAGTTCAGTTTTAACAATGGTTGTTGAGGGACAAAGCCAGGGTGAACAGATAACCCTATGAATAGTGGAGGGAGTTTTTGGAATGTAGTGTGATGCTTCCTGGGAACCTGAAGGGAGAAGTGTTAAATCGGTCAAGAGAGCCCCCATGAGGCTAGGGTGTTAACTGGTGTTTTAGTATGTGTAGTGTGCCAGGAAACAATTGTCTGTTCAACCCACCGTCAATGGACTGGACTTTGTGGATATGTTCCAATTCTGTTCTTTCTCTTTCCAATCTTTCTTTGAAGTTTTTCTGTTCAGTGACAGCTGTGCTGAGGTCAGAGAAGGTATGCCCAGGAAGACTGAAGTGTTTTTGTGTATTTCTACTCCTAACGTCTGATTTATGTCCATTTATCTTCTGGTGCAGATACTGGCCTGTTTGCCCAATGTAGAGTGCTGAAGTTATTCCATTGGTCAACTATGCTTCTAAAAAAAAGTTCTTCCTAAGACTTAATATTACTACTGTGGCAGGCAATTGATCAGGCATAACAGCTGGTGACTTTGGATACACATTTCTGTGGGCTTCAAGAGACACATCTGGACATTAAATAGAGCCAAGAAGCAAATTATATTAAAGATTGAGGATATACATGGTGATGTATGTCTGCATCATTCACAAACATGGGACATTTTCACATTCCCATAAGAGAATCTCTGCTGGATTAGTGCAACTGTTTTTTTGTTTCGTCCTTGATGTGCAAAATGAGCAGTTTTGTCCTTTACGTGCATGTACGGGTGACCATTTTAAAGATCTGTAGAATGCCAGAAGCCACATTCGTGCTTTCCCATTCACCAGAACCATATTATGGAAACCGAACTTAGCAGAGGGGAGGGGATGCCTCAGCCTGAAATGCCGGGGTAGGCTTCCCCCTGTTCATTCCATAAGCCATCTGTGAATCTGAACATACTTTTTATCTGTTTATCATCTTTATAAAATGCAGGTGCTACTTTTAAACCGGGGGGTGGGCACTACACATTTGATCATGCGCTCAGTCTTTCTTTCCCACCATCACATTGTTGAAACAACCAGCAGTACACTGGGCACCTAACCCAATGGAATCAAACCAATGGGAAGGAATGCACTGCCTACAGCAACAGAGAGCTACCAGTGCAACTATTTACCAAATGCATCGTCTCTCAAGTATTGATCTTCTTAACCAGCACTTCCCCACCTTCAGTTTATTATACCACAGTTATACAAAAGTGCAACACAGTAGATTGCTTTCACATATATAAATATCTTTCTATGCAAAGACAGAAGACCACAGAACCTGTACAAGTTTCCTACTCACCTCAAGATATGGAGGAAAGGGTAGCCCAAAAGTGCCTAGCCAGCCCCAGCAGTGAAGATAGCAAAGGAATTACAACCACAGGGATGGATTTAGCCTGTATCCTCTTATAGACCAGATTGGTAACTTGAGCCATTGGAGCTTTTGCTTCTAGTTCCAAAGCCCTAGCCATCCAGAGTATCTGGTCCAAATAAGACTGGGGATTAGGAATTTTTTATTGGAATAATACCATTCTACTGAAAAATACACCCGACCGCAAAAGGCCGTAACAATAACGCAAAAATAATAATTGTTTTCCTCTTTTCTTACTAATACAAAAACAAAACTATCTAACCTAATAAGACTGGGGGTCCTCTGAAGGAAAAAGAAGATGTTGGTTTACTACAAATGCTTCTGGGGAAATGGAATCAACAGCCAACAAGGAAGATGAGGATGATTCACTCTTCTCGCAGATTGAGAATCTGTATTTGAGGCAACCATGCAAAGATCTTGGGCACCTGGCATTGGTTCTGAAGCAGCACCAGTTAGAGTCATGTAAGTGGTTTTTGTCCAATTCAAAGCCAAGTTGTAAGTTGAAGGAAATAATGTGGCATTCATAACTGTAGCAGAAGCTGGTGGATTGACTGAAGTATATTGAACTGGAGTTGTGATAGGTGTAGAAGGTGAAGGCACAGAATGATGTGTACAGTGCAAAGTGGATGGTAGTGGTATGCGATCAGGTCCTGCCAGTGCCTGGTGGACTAAGCTTGATGGTGGTTGATGTATGGTTTGCTGTGAGTGAGTATCCCATTCAGTTTCATGGGAGGGCAGTACATGCAAAAAGAATCTAGGAGTGAATCACAAGCTAAACATGAATCAGCAGTGTGATGCAGCAGCTAAAAAGCCAATGCAATTCTAGGCTGCATTAATAGGAGTATAGTGTCTAGATCAAGGGAAGTAATAGTGTCACTCTATTCTGCTTTGGTCAGACCTCACCTGGAATACTCGAGTTCTGAGCACCACAATTCAAGAAGGATATGGACAAACTGTAACGTGTCCAGAGGAGGGAGGCCAAAATGGTGGGTGGTCTTGAAGCCATGCCCTATGAGGAGGGGCTTAGGGAGCTGGGCATGTTTAGTCTGGAGAAGAGAAGGTGGAGAGGGGACATGATAGCCATGTTTAAATATTAGAAGGGATGTCATACTGAGGATAGAACAAGCTTGTTTTCTACAGGAAAAGAGATTCAACCTAAACATTAAGAAGAACTTCCTGACACTAAGAGCTGTTCAGAAGTGCGATACACTGCCTCAGAATGTGGTGGAGTCTCCTTCCTTGGATGTTTTTAAGCAGAGGCTGGATGGCCATCTGTCAGGAATGATTTTATTGTGTAATCCTGCATGGCAGGGGGTTGGACTGGATGGCCCTTGGGGTCTCTTCCAACTCTATGATTCTATGGTTCTATGATTCTATTTGTATAGACAGTAGTGACGGCTATAGGGATTCCATGACAGAGAAGGATTACCCCATAGAAAAGCAGACTATGGACCAGGCATGGATGGAAAAGAGTACGGATGCAAAGCTAGCCAATCTAAAGGTTGCACAGAAGACAACCTTAAGATCAATGAGGATGGGGAGACGTCATGCCAATTGATTATGTCTAGGGAAACAAGTATCATCTAGTGTTTGAATCTAGATCAGTGCCTAGGCAAAGGAACACACCTGTCTTCTACTCAAGGAGATTGACGGGACTATCCCTGGCAAGTTCCTCTTTCTATTTTAAATACATTCAATTTTTCCCCATTGACTATCACTTGAGCTTCCTGATTTTTGTAGATCTTACTAATCCAATCATAGTATTTTTCTCCTATATTCATTCTCTTTAAAACTTCCAACATAAACTCCCATTTTACGTTATCGAATGCCTTCTCAGCATCCGCAAAGATCATTAATACCTTTTCTCATTATTTTTTTCATAGAATTCTATTAGGTCTATAAGAACTCTTACATTATCTTTTGCTTGTCTGCCAGGAAGAAATCCACTCTGATCTTCATATATCCAATTTCTTAAGATTTTTTTTTTTTATTCTATCTGCCAATATATTCGTAAATATTTTATAATCTATGTTCAAGAGTGAAATTGGTCTATAATTTACAGGTGTTGTCAAATCTTTTCCTTCTTTCGGTATTAAAGTTATGTCAGCCTTCCTCCAGGAATCAGGAAATTTTCCCTCATTTATATCGTTTAATAATCTAAATAGAGGCTCCACTAGTTCTTCCTCAAACGTTTTGTAGTAAAGTACTGAAAAGCCATCTGGCCCGGGAGCTTTACCAGTTTTCATTTTCCTTATTGCTTCTCTAATTTCCAATTTAGAAATTTGTTTATTTGAATCATTTCTTTGTTCTTCCGATATACTAGTTATTTTTTCTTTTTCTAGGTAATCTTTTATCTTAGTTTCATATTCTTTTATATTTTCATGGTTTTTATATAGTCTAGTATAGTATTCCTTAAATACTTTAACGATATCTTTCTATTTTGTATATCTTGTTTGATCGATTCTTATTTCCATTATAAGCCTTTTCTCTCTCTCTTTCCTTAACTTATACGCTAACCACTTGCCAGGTCTGTTTGATGGTTCAAAATATTTTTGATGAGTGTATTTCATTTTCTTTGCAACTTCTATTGTCATATTACTTTCTATTTGTTTTTTTCAGGGCTGATAACTCTTTTCTCACTTACTCCTCATTGGGCATTCTCTTCAATGTTTCTTCCTCCTCCTTGATTTTTTCCTTAAGTTCTTTTTCTTTTCTTTATTTTGTTTATTCTTTTTATATTCAAATTCCTGTTTCAAAAGCTGTCCTCTTATAACTGCCTTTCCTGCATCCCAAACAGTATCTATTGCAGTACCTTTATCCAAATTTTCCACAAAAAATGTTTTATAGCTTTTTTATCTTTTCTACTGTTACCTCTCTTTTCAAAAGGATGTCTTGGAGTCTCCAATTATATTGTTTTTTCCTAAAATCCAATTCCAGAATCACTGGGGCATGGTCTGAAATTAGTTTTTGTTGTATTTCAACCTTTCTTATATCTTTTAATAATATTTTACATACCAAAAAACATGTCTAATCTAGACCATGTTTTGAATCTATCCGAATAATATGTATAATCTCGTTTTTGGCCATGTAGTTCTCTTCAGCAATCTTTAAGTAATAATAACTCCACCATTTTCTTAACTTCTTTTGATAGTTTCCCTTGTCCCCTTTTTCTATTTGTTCTACTAGATCTATCTAAAGTTAGATCTAAAACCCCATTCCAATCTCCAACAAGAATCAGACTATCATAGTCGTATTTCATAAGTTCTTTTTGAAGATCTTTGTAAAAATCCCCAGTATTTTCCTGAGGTCCATAGATCCCTATTATCATGATCTTTCTATTTAGCATAGTTATCTCTATGCCTATATAATAGCCATTCACATCATTAGGTATTTCTCTAGATTCATATCTTTTATTTACATATAATGCCACTCCTCTTTTTTTCCTATTGTATCTTGTCGCAAACATCTCTCCTAGGGCTTTATTTTTTATTAGATTTCTATCTTGATCTCTAATATGCATCTCCTGTAAGCAAACAATATCTGGTTTTTGTTTTATCAGATAATGAAATACTAATCTTCTTTTATTCGGGTTATTTAGCCCTCTAACATTCCAATTAATAATTTTTCCTTCCATTTTTATTTAATTCCCTAATTTACTCTTTCTTAATCTGTTTCCTGGTCTTCTTTCTATTCTTCCTCAACTTCTCCTCTTTCTAATCCTCCTATTGCCCCTAGTAGTTCTTCTTCTTCCACTTCTAGATCTTCCAATTCTTCCTCATCGACTTCTACCTCCACTTCTGGTAGCGAGGGCATCGGAGCAGGTCCGGTTCTTAGGAGCTTTGGGAGCCTGACCACGAAACCTGGGTTAAACCTTCATTTAGAGACAACTTTGGAAGGTAAACTTTGTCTAGGGAAATAGACAAGTGGAGGTGGTGACAAGTGACCTAAGTTTTGGGCAAGTTGAAGTGGGTAAAGGAGGTAAAACTCCACTCACAGTAGAAGCTTGTGCCGGTCATCGCCATATCCCACCCGGGTGGAGCCACCATGCAGCGGTGGAAGCAACACCACCACTTTTAAGTAATATATTTCAAAAACAAAGCTGGAGTAAGCAAATTTCTTTTCTTTGCCATATAAAATGCCTTTTGTTAAAATCTGTTATTCCGGGCAGACAGCTGGAGAAGATACCAAACGAGTGAGTTAACTCGATTTGGCAAAACAAACCTTAAGGTGCTACCTTAAGAACTGAAGGCTGGGTGGAAACATGGAAGCCAGAGAAGAAGAACAAAAAGAACACGGAGAGGGGAGAGAAACACAGGGTAGAGTGAGACGAAGCATACATTGGGAAAGAAACCAAAATTGATTCATAAAACTGAAGTAGTGAAATAAAGACGTGAAAGCAAAAAAACGGAGAGGAGAAGAGAGGTGAGGTGAGAGAGGAGAGAGAGAGAGAGAGAAACGAGCACTAGAGTCAGACAGGAAAGATCTAAATCAGCTGGGAAGTAGAAGAAATGAACATGGAGAGGGGAGACAAATACAGGATAGAGTGAGATGGAGTATACATTGGGAAAGAATATATTGGAAAAGAAATCAAAACTGATTTAGAAATTGAGCATAAGTGAAATAAAAAAAGTGAAAGCAAAAAACGGAGAGAAGAGAGAGAGAGAGAGAGAAAGCTGTGCTAAAGTCAGATGGAAAAGATCCAAACCAACTGGGAAGTAGAAGAAACGAAGCTGGAGGGAGGAAAAAAAACAGAGACTAGAACAGAGAGAGAACGGGGATCAGTGAAGAGGAAGGCTACATAGTTAGAAAATCTGGAAAAAGAAAGAACAGCAGAAGATATTGTGAACTGAGACAAAGCTTTGAATCGAAAGGTAACAGAAAGAAATAGAAAACAGAGGGGTGAAAGTAAGAAATAAAGAGTGGAAGAAAACGAAACAGAGGAGAAGGTGAAGGATAAAATTGAGGAAAGAAGGACTGGGTAAACAAGAAATTAAACTGTTAAAATTTTGAAGAAAGAGAAGTAAGAGGAAGGGGGAAAGGTTAGAAATTTGAATTTGATTTACAGTTTATAAATTGTATAAGATATACTAGGTTTGAAATTATTCATTTATTTACTTAGTAAAATCACTGAGAAAATGTATTACAGTTGTCCCTCCACATTCGCGAACTTGACATTCGCGGTTTCGGTTATTCGCGGTTTTGGGAGGGCCCCCCCGGGCCCCCCCAAAACCGCGACACGGGGCCTCCAGAGGCCCCGTGAAAGACCTGGGGAGGGGTGGGGAGGCCTTCGCGGGATGCCCGGAGGCCCTCCGGAGGCCCCGCGAAGGCCTGGGGAGGGGTGGGGAGGCCTTCGCGAGACCCCCGGAGGCCCTCCGGAGGCCCCAAGGCCTGGGGAGCAGTGCGAAGGCCTTCGCGGGACCCCCGGAGGCCCTCCGGAGGCCCCGCGAAGGCCTGGGGAGGGGTGGGGAGGCCTTCACGGGACCCCCGGAGGCCCTCCGGAGGCCCCGCGGAGGCCTGGGGAGGGGTGGGGAGGCCTTCGCGGGACCCCCGGAGGCCCTCCGGAGGCCCCGCGAAGGCCTGGGGAGGGGTGGGGAGGCCTTCGCGGGACACCCGGAGGCCCTCCGGAGGCCCCGCGAAGGCCTGGGGAGGGGTGGGGAGGCCTTCGCGGGACCCCCGGAGGCCCTCCGGACGCCCCGCGAAGGCCTGGGGAGGGGTGGGGAGGCCTTCGCGGGACACCCGGAGGCCCGCCGAAGGCCCCGCGAAGGCCTGGGGAGGGGTGGGGAGGCCTTCGCGGGACCCCCGGAGGCCCTCCGGAGGCCCCGCGAAGGCCTGGGGAGCGGTGCGGAGGGCTTCGCGGCGCGAAGGCCCTCCGGAGGCCCCGCGAAGGCCTGGGGAGGGGTGGGGAGGCCTTCGCGGGACCCCCGGAGGCCCTCCGGAGGCCCCGCGAAGGCCTGGGGAGGGGTGGGGAGGCCTTCGCGGGACCCCCGGAGGCCCTCCGGAGGCCCCGCGAAGGCCTGGGGAGCGGTGCGAAGGCCTTCGCGGGACCCCCGGAGGCCCTCCGGAGGCCCCACGAAGGCCTGGGGAGGGGTGGGGAGGCCTTCGCGGGACCCCCGGAGGCCCCGCAAAGGCCTGGGCAGGGAGGGAGGGAGGGCCGGGGAGGCCTTCGCGGGACCCCCGGAGGCTCTCCAGAGGCCCCGCGAAGGCCTGGGGAGGGGTGGGGAGGCCTTCGCGGGACCCCCGGAGGCCCTCCGGAGGCCCTGCGAAGGCCTGGGGAGGGGTGGGGAGGCCTTCGCGGGAAACCCGGAGGCCCGCCGAAGGCCCCGCGAAGGCCTGGGGAGGGGTGCGGAGGCCTTCGCGGGACCCCTGGAGGCCCTCCGGAGGCCCCGCGAAGGCCTGGGGAGGGGTGGGGAGGCCTTCGCGGGACCCCCGGAGGCCCCGCAAAGGCCTGGGGAGGGGTGGGGAGGCCTTCGCGGGACCCCCGGAGGCCCTCCGGACGCCCCGCAAAGGCCTGGGGAGGGGTGGGGAGGCCTTCGCGGGACCCCCGGAGGCCCTCCGGAGGCCCCGCGAAGGCCTGGGGAGCGGTGCGAAGGCCTTCGCGGGACCCCCGGAGGCCCTCCGGAGGCCCCGCGAAGGCCTGGGGAGGGGTGGGGAGGCCTTCGCGGGACCCCCGGAGGCCCCGCGAAGGCCTGGGCAGGGAGGGAGGGAGGGCCGGCTAGGCCTTCGCGGGACCCCTGGAGGCCCCGCGAAGGCCTGGGCAGGGAGGGAGGGAGGGCCGGGGAGACCGCCGTGGGGCCTAGCAAGGCCCCGCGAAGGCCTGGGGAGGGAGGGAGGGAGGGCCGGGGAGACCTCCGCGGGGCCTAGCAAGGCCCCGCGAAGGCCTGGGGAGGGAGGGAGGGAGGGCCGGGGAGGCCTCCGCGGGGCCTAGGAAGGCCCCGCGAAGGCCTGGGGAGGGGTGGGGAGGCCTTCGCAGGACCCCCGGAGGCCCTCCGGAGGCCCCGCGAAGGCCTGGGGAGCGGTGCGAAGGCCTTCGCGGGACCCCCGGAGGCCCTCCGGAGGCCCCGCGAAGGCCTGGGGAGGGGTGGGGAGGCCTTCGTGGGACCCCCGGAGGCCCCGCGAAGGCCTGGGCAGGGAGGGAGGGAGGGCCGGGGAGGCCTTCGCGGGACCCCCGGAGGCCCCGCGAAGGCCTGGGCAGGGAGGGAGGGAGGGCCGGGGAGACCTCCGCGGGGCCTAGCAAGGCCCCGCGAAGGCCTGGGGAGGGAGGGAGGGCCGGGGAGACCTCCGCAGGGCCTAGGAAGGCCCCGCGAAGGCCTGGGGAGGGAGGGAGGGAAGGCCGGGGAGACCTCCGTGGGGCCTAGGAAGGCCCCGCGAAGGCCTGGGGAGGGAGGGAGGGAGGGCTGGGGTGACCTCCGCGGGGCCTAGGAAGGCCCCGCGAAGGCCTGGGGAGGGAGGGAGGAAGGGCCGGGGAGACCTCCGTGGGGCCTAGGAAGGCCCCGCGAAGGCCTGGGGAGGGAGGGAAGGCCGGGGAGTCCTCCGTGGGGCCTAGGAAGGCCCCACGAAGGCCTGGGGAGGGAGGGAGGGAGGGCTGGGGAGACCTCCACGGGGCCTAGCAAGGCCCCGCGAAGGCCTGGGGAGGGAGGGAGGGAGGGCCGGGGAGACCTCCGTGGGGCCTAGCAAGGCCCCACGAAGGCCTGGGCAGGGAGGGAGGGAGGGCCGGGGAGACCTCCGCGGGGCCTAGCAAGGCCCCGCGAAGGCCTGGGCAGGGAGGGAGGGAGGGCCGGGGAGACCTCCGCGGGGCCTAGCAAGGCCCCGCGAAGGCCTGGGGAGGGAGGGAGGAAGGGCCGGGGAGACCTCCGTGGGGCCTAGCAAGGCCCCGCGAAGGCCTGGGGAGGGAGGGAGGAAGGGCGTAGGAGACCTCCGTGGGGCCTAGCAAGGCCCCGCGAAGGCCTGGGGAGGGAGGGAGGGAGGAAGGGCTGGGGAAGCCTCCGCGGGGCCTAGCAAGGCCCCGCGAAGGCCTGGGGAGGGAGGGCCGGGGAGGGCCGGGGAGGCCTCCACGGGGCCTAGCAAGGCCCCGCGAAGGCCTGGGCAGGGAGGGAGGAAGGGCCGGGGAGACCTCCGCGGGGCCTAGCAAGGCCCCGCGAAGGCCTGGGGAGGGGGGGGAGGGAGGGCCGGGGAGACCTCCGCAGGGCCTAGCAAGGCCCCACGAAGGCCTGGGGAGGGAGGGGGAGGGGTGTTTGTTATTCACGGATTTTTCACATTCGCGGGGGTCCGTGGAACGGAAACCCCGCGAATGTGAAGGGACGACTGTAGTTATATACATATATGAGCTATATACATTAGGTATGGTAAAGATATATATATGATTTGAATAGGAAATATAAATATATATATATACCTTGCCTTTGAATTGATAGAAATATTAGATAGAGATATCTACTGGGATTTATTTTCTCTTTCATTTATTTATTTATTTTTCTAATTTTTGATTTATATGAAATAAATTAAGATTGTTAATGATATGAATGTTATGAACCAAATGGTAGGATTAGAAAGGAGTTAAATGAAAGTGTGATGGTAAAGACAATTACTGGACTACACTCAAATTGATAAATATACCAAATAGATTAAGGGGAATATTGTGAAAGGGTAATCAATTAATTACTTAAGTTACCTTTTTTTTTCTTTTCCATGAAATTGATATTACACAATATTATGAATTAAAAAGTGCCACCGGGAATAAACCTATACAACAATGAATGAAAGAGTAAGAAATACAGAAGTGAATATTAGTGGAGACAAGTTGGCAATTGGAAAGAAAAAAGTGGATGAGGGAAGGTGTAATCAAATACTTAATCAATCATTTTTTTTATTTTTTTAAATTAAGTTGAAGTTTTTACGAATTAGCAAAAAGAAAACTTTATACAGTAATTCAAATTCTATAAGAAATAGGAGATATACCTGATGATACAAATCAAACCTGGAGAATTGAAATATAAATATAAAGGAAATAGAATTTTATAGTTTAAATAGAAGAAAAAACGCCAATCTCTAAGAAATTGATGGCTCAGACAAGATCGCAAACTCAAGAGGTGAGAAGGTCGTCAGTCGAGCTCCAAATAAAAATTGGTGATACAAATGCACTATTATTGCAAGAATTTAAAAAATTAAGTTTGGAAATGAAATCAGAAATGAAAGAACTGAAAGGGGAAATAAAAGTAGATTATGGAATGGCCTGCCGGACGAGATCCGTCTTATTACCACCTTAGACAGCTTTAAAAAAGCTGTCAAGTCGGATCTTTTCTGGCAGGCCTTTCCTGAATAATTATCCCGGCCCAAGACTCAGCTGCCCTTTCTAGGCTATGATTGTATGTTTTAATTTTTTTTCTCTTCTAATTTATATATATTTTAATTAATGCATGTTTTTAATCCTTTGTAATTTAATATTATTTTAAGGGGTGGGTGGGCTAGGGTATTGTGACTATGGGATTTTTATATTGTAAGCCGCCCCGATTGCGTTGCAGAGGGGCGGGATATAAATAAAATTTTATTATTATTATATTATTATTATTAATCGGAAAAATTTGGGCTACAATTAGAGACAGCTACGAAAGACATAAATAAAATTAGCAAAGAATTACATGACCTTCAAACAAAAACAGATAACTTAGAGGAAAGAACTAAATTTCTAGAAAATAAAAAAGTGCAGGAAGACAATCAGTGATTGTTACAACAGAGTTATAAAAGAGCGAAGTGCATCAAAATTAGAGGAGTACCCGAAATGAAAAATGAAGATCTAGAAATGAGAGTGATCCCAGTTTTGGCAGAATTTATAAATTGGGACCAGGAACAACTTGACCTTGAGGTGGATAAACTATTCAGGATAAATTCCTGGATAGCGAAAAAAAATCATTTGCCATGAGATATAGTAGTGTATTTCGTGAGAGAAAGAATGAAAGATATTATAATTCAACAAAGTATAAGGGAAAATTTAATAATAGAAGGTCAAGAAGTAAAAATCTATAAAGATATGCCCATACAAATTCTAAAGAAGAGAAAGGAATATAATTTCCTAACTCGGGTACTGAGGGAAAAGTAGATAGGGTACAAATGGAATAAGACAGAAGGATTATATGTAATATATCAAATGAGAACATATATGATAAATACTATACCTAAAGCAAAGAATGTGTTGGAAAAGATACAAAAAGACTTTGGTAATGGAAATAAGGGAAAAGAAGAAAATAAGAGAACTGAGAAAACGGGACTAGAAAAAGAACAGGGAGGAATAGATCAAGATACAGAAGAACAAAGGATAAACCTAAGCGAAGAGGAAGAAGAGGAAATAAGAGATAAACAAGGAAAAAGAACAAAGAATTAGAAATACTAGGAGGGTGAAAATCAGGGCAAACTTGAGAGATAATTTAGAAAATGAAGGAAAAGGAGTAATAGCAGACCAAGAACTTTTGAGGGGAGGAGAAAAAGACATATCGGCTTTTGATACTGTTTTCCACAATATGGCCCTCACCCAGACAGTCAGACACTTAGAGCTTGTCTACACGAACCCCTAAAAATGTAGCACCCCGAAGAAAAAGCAAGTCGCAGCAGCTACGACTTATCGTAACGGTAGTTTTATCCCAAGCAGTCCCCATAAAGTTCACATCCCAGATAACAGCTGAGGAAGGGAGAGGACTCTTCCACACTTTTTCCCGTTCCTCAGCCATGGGAGCAAGTGGGTGGGCGTTGGAGAAACCGAGTGGGGGAGATGGCTCTTTCGCTGTCTTCCCCCTTCCTCAGCCCTATGGACAGATGGGCAGGTGGGCGGGCAGCAGTGAGATGGGGGAGGAAACTGGGGAAGGAAGAAGAGAAGGAGAGAGCCCTCCTCCCTTCTCTGCCCCTGGTTGTGGCAGTGGCGGCAGAAGTGGTGGGTGGGTATGACAGCCAGCCCTCCCCTTCCCCATCCCTGATCGCTGGGGGGGAGGGAATGGTGGCTGTGGGCTGCTTGCCTTGCTAGCAAGCCCCATCCCCTAGGATTGTCTGGCCAATCAGGGATGCACTTCCTCTCATTTGGTCAAGCAAATCAAATCGATTCACTTGTCCTAATGAGCAGAAATGTGCCCCACCTCGTTGTTGTTGTTGTTGTTTTTTAAAGATGAGAAAAGCTGTGAAGGCTTTTCTGATGAGTTTTTTTTTTTTTTTTGTCTTTTTTGCCCCCCTCTTTCACAATAGGGCGAAATTACATGGGAAGCCATTAGGACAGGTAGGATTCTCCTCGTATTCCATGAGGAGTTTTTTCACCATTTGGACAACCCCTTAGAAAGTCTGTCTGACTTGAGGATTTTATTTCTACAGGCCACACACTTCTTGCAGAAGAACCTAAAAGCCATGAAAATAATACCATTAACACAGAAGCCCGTATGAAAGAAAAGAAGCAAAAATGACAACAACAATGAGAATGAGGCAGACCAAGAAGGTGAAGATGAAGAGGAAAAACAAAAGAAGAAAAATGTTCAACTCACAAGAGAGTAGAAAGATGCAGAAGTTGCAAAGTGCCGCTGCAGCTACAGCAGATGAAAAGGAACTGAGGGGAAAGAGTGGGAGCAACCACAAGCATGCACAGCCCCATGGGGGGCAGGACTCCCACTAAAATGCTCAGTTTTTGCTCTGGAACCTTCAAATGTGCTTTGTACAGGCTCAGAACAAACCCATATGTGTGAGTCACAGAGACGTTGAAGAAGAACCATTCTACAGAAGAGGGACCAGCACCAAGCCATTGTTTTACCGTGTCCCTTGTTTTCTCTTTCTCACCTTTATTTTTCTGGTTGAAGATCTCTCTCTCTCTCAGCAAGAAAAGAAATCTTCCACAAATCCAAGGTTTTACAATTTAAAATTTAGTGAGAGACAGAACTAACAAAGTGGCAGCTGCCAGGGCTGGTTTGAGCGTACCGCCAAATCCGCATCTTGGGGGGGGGCAGACAAACAGGGCCCCAGAGAGAAAAAGAGAGAAAGCGAAAAACTTCCTGCCTCTCCCACCTCCCATCCAGCAGGACAAGCTGCAGGGGGTTCCTAACTGAAGAGCGAAAGAGAAAGAGAGAGAGATTGTCTCCTTCCTCCTTTCTTCCTCTGCCCCAAGCAGGCGTGTGGCTGAAGCTGGGAGGAGTTTGCTGCTCCCTCGCCCCCTCTTCCCAGGGGATCGTCAAAATTGTGTCAGAGGGGTGTGAGTGTGTGCGTGAGAGAGGGGGGAGGGAATTGTGAGGGTCACCTCTTTCCCTCTCTTTCTCCCCTGCTCTCTCAGGGAAAGGGTCAGGGTTCCCTTCCCTTCCCTTCCCTTCCCTTCCCTTCCTTTCCCTTCCCTTCCCTTCCCTCTCTCCCTCCCTCCCTCTTTCTCTCTTGTCTGATCCCCTCCATCCCATCTTTCCAGCTGCTCTTAACATGTCCTGGGTTCTCTCCCTTTCCTCCCTTTCCCCCTTGGTCTTCAGCTTACTCCCCTTGCTGCCAACTGAGTTCAGCCTGCAAAAGAAATTTGTCTGTGTTTGCCTATGTGCCTTCAAGTCATTTCTGATTAAGGTGAACCTACATTGGTTTTCTAGGCAAGATTTATTCAGAGGGGTTGTGCCTTTGTCTTCCTTTGAGACTGAGAGAGTGTGACTTGCCCAAAGTAACCCAGTGGGTATTCATGGCTGAGTAAGGATTCCAACCTTGGTCTCCGCGGTCATAGCGCAATGCTGAAACTTCTACAACACTAACTCTTTTAACAGAAGAATATAAAGAATATAAATAAAAATTTGGAGTAATATTACTGGGAACAATGGTTTTATTGTTGTCACTAAAACACCAGTATCCCATTAGTATTATGTGAGAGCCATTGGGCTAGAGTAGTGGTTCTTGACCTTTTCTTTATCAGGAACCCTCTTTTTGTTGCCCCAAGACTTAACTCAAGATTTAAAACCCTAATAATAATAGCTAATAATAATAGCTAACAACAACAACAATATTATTATTATTACACCATCCATTAAACTTTCCCTCAGAGGCACTCTTGTTTCTTCCTCCAGGTTTGTGGCTGGAGTGGATTGAATGGCAATGTACAGGCCAAGCCAGCCAGCCTTTGCCTTGGTTCCTGTCATGTGGCTGCTCCACTACAAGGAGGAGGTGGGCCAAGCAGCCTTCAAGCCTTTGTGGACCCCCTGTGAGGATATCATGGACCCCAGGTTAAGAACCACTGGGCTAGAGAATACTGGAAAAGGAACAATGCAACCAGACCTTGAGAAGGGTGCTGGCAGGGGGATTCTGGGAGGTGTAATCCAAGAGTAACTTTCCCAGGCTCTGAATGCAGCCTAGAATCATAGAATCATAGGACTGGAAAGGATCACAACGGCCATCCCATCCAATCTGCTTCTGCCCTGCAGGAACACACAATCCAAGCCCTCACGACAGATGGCCATCCAGCCTCTGCTTAAAAACCTCCAAAGAAGGAGACTCCACCACACTCCAAGGAAGCAGCACATTCCACTTCCAAACAGCTCTTACTGTCAGGAAGTTCTTCCTAATGTTTAGGTGGAATTTCTTTTCCTGTAGTTTGAACCTATTGTCTAGTCCTAGTCTCTGGAGCAGCAGAAAACAAGCTTATTCCATCTTCAGTATGACATCCCTTCAGATATTTAAACATGACTATCATGTTCCCTCTCCATCTTCTCTTCCGCAGGCTAAACATGCCCAGCTCCCTAAGCCACTCCTCATAGGGCATAATGGCTTCCAGACCTCCCACCATTTTGGTCACCTTCCTCTGGACACATTACAGTTTGTCCATATCCTTCTTGAATTGTGCTGCCCAGAACTGGACACAGTATTCCAGGTGAGGTCTGACCAAAGCAGAATGGAGTGGTACTATTACTTCCCTTGATCTAGACACTATACTCCTATTAATGCAGCCCAGAATCACATTGGCTTTTTTTGCTGCTGCATCACACTGCTAACTCATGTTTAGCTTGTAGTCCACTCTTTCTTTTCTTTGAGGAAATCTACACCATTACGTTAATTGCTAATAAACAAAAAATATTATGTTACTGCCAACAATATAGTTTTTAAACTAAATTATTGGTGGCAAATTATGTAATACAGTAAGTCCCCCTTATCTGCTGGGGATTGGTTTGGGGGGGGTGCATGGATACTGAAAAACGTGGATAATAGTAAACACCATTGAAAATAATGGGACTTCTGGTTTAAAATACCATCGTGTTGCCTTGGAGGACCTAGAAAATGGCTAGAGAGGACACATTTTCTAGGAAGACTATGATAGGTGTGCTGTTTTGTGTCCCATGGATAATGAATCTGTGGATACGGGGGTCCTACTGGAATCTGAACATCCTGTACTGTGAATAGGTTAGGTTACATTGACCTGAGATAAACATATGGCCCCCCCAAAATAAAGCATTGCAGGAGGCCTCAAAATTCCTTAAACTGGCTCTGGCAACTGCTATTGGATCAGCTATTAATGTAAAGATGTTTGACTTAGAAATATTTCTTAGGCTACATGAGTATGTATCGTAAGACCAAAAAAAGCTATTTCCATCCACAGTAGTTTGTTTGTTTATTTATTTATTTGTTGGGTTTATATCCCACCTTTCTCCCAAGATGCAATTCAAGGGAGGTTACAATGGTTAAAAAAAAATACAACTAAAATCTTACAAATTACAAAAGTTAAAAAATAATTAAATTAAATTTCCATTGTTAAAATATGATTAAAACACATCATTAAAATTAATAAAAACACAATATTAAAAAACAGCACACCAAGTAAAATTCACCTGTCAAATGCCTGCCTAAATGAAAACATCTTCAACTGCCGATGAAAAGAAAGCAGGGAGGGGGCCAACAGGACCTAACATGGAATGGTGTTCCACAGTATGGGAGCTCGACGGAGACGGCTCTCTCCTGAGTCCTCACCAGCCACACCTGTGAAGGTGGTGGGACTGAGAGAAAGCCCTCCCCTGCTGATCTTAACATTCGGGCTGGCTTGTATAGGGAGATACAGTTTTTCAGATAGTCTGGACCCAAGCCATTTAGGACTTTAAAGGTCAAAACCAGTACTTTGAATTTTGCTCAGAATCAGAATGGTTGCGAATGCAGCTGTTTCAACATGGGGGGGGTGTCACATGATCCCTATAGCCATCTCCAGCCTAGCTGCAGCTTTTTGGACCCGCTAAAGTTTCTGAACAGTCTCCAAAGGCAGCCCCATGTTATAGTAGTCCAAATGGGATGTAATCAAGGCATGTATCACTGTAGCTAGATCCAGCTTGTCAAGGAACAGGCACAGCTGGTTCACTAGTTTTAACTGTACAAATGCACTGCTGGCTACAGCCAAAACCTGAGCATCAAAGCTCAGATCCCAGTCCAGGAGCACACCCAAGCCGTGAACCTGAGATTTCAGAGGGAGCATGATTCTATCCAGCACAGGCTGAATCCCTATTCCCTGATCTCCCTTTCTACTGATCAGGAGCACTTCTGTCTTTTCTGGATTAAGGGCCTGTCCAAACGGTGAAAATAATCCAAAAGGCAATTGCATGGAAGGCGATCTGTCCAAATAGACATTCACAATGATGTGTCTCATTCAGAAGGAGAGCAACCGAATCCACTGTAAACTCTGTCTGGGAAGCCTTCGGGGCTTCTCCCAGAGTTTTTGAAAAGCTCCATAAGGCATGTGAATGTGCAATCATTAAGACAGTCGCATTCGCGTTGCTGCGACCAGGCAGTATAATCTGCTTGGCTTGATAGGCATGGGGACAGGGCTAGGAAACAGGGAAAGCACTTGCTGCCACCATGTTGGATTTTCGGCTAAGGAGGGTCCAGTAAGTCGATAAAATGACGATCATTTACTCTCCCCCCATTTTTGTAAATATGAAATATTGCATGTGCGCACCATGGTAAACTGTTTTTTTTTTTTTATTTGGCGGCGGCAGATTTAAAAGTGTGAGTAAATCACTTGCGGCCATCACCTTGTCTAGGAGGCATGCCAACTTTAGGGGGACAGTTTTGACTATTAAGACAAGGTCATACCACTGCAAATGGCTGCTTCTTTGGAGGAGATGGTATTTTCTCCCCTCGTTTAGATATGGCTTAAGTTTTGGTTTTTTAACCTTCATCCAGTCCATTACTGACAGCAGATACATGTTTAGCACAGAAACAGCTTCCTTGGGGTCGGGTGGAAAGGAGAGACAGAGTTGTGTGTCATCAGCATAGAAACTCAAGAAACCTGCGGCACCCCCAAATTTCTGCTAAATCATGGTGCTCATATAAATGTAGATGTGGGGACAGTTACAAGAGGTAAGGGAGCTGGACTACTTCGTCATTGTTGTTGTTTTATGCCTTCATACCTACTCCAACTTATGGCAACCTTATCATACATAGGGTTTTCCCAGCAACATTTATTCAGAGGAGGTGTGCCACTGTCTTGCTCTGAGGCTGAGAGAGTTTGACTTGCCTAAGGTTTCCATAACTGAGGGGAGATTTGAACCCTGGTCTCCACAGAGTCCTAGATCAACACTAAAACTTCTATAACAATAATGGCTCCTGGACTGCTTCTTATATTTTGTAATCTAAGCACTGCTTGAGCCTAATGGTTTAGATTGAATAGAAATGTATAAGACTAGCCAAGTAATAGACTTGCCCTTACGTACGTCCCCAATGCCTTACCAGAAGAATTTAGAAAATCCATTTCTCGGACCAATTCTGGCATATATCTTAATTAATAGTCTAAAGCAAAGAGTGAACAATGAAGTCAAAAATATGCTGAAAAGACAAAGATGTTCCTCACAGTAGAGTCCAAAGCATTTTATGAAAAGTTTCAAAAAGGTCTTGCCCTGAATAACACAATGAGCACAAGAAATATAATGTCGATAAGTGAAAAACAGCACATGTTGGGGAGAAAATAATCAGAACTCTGTGGTTGGATTTTGAATATGCTCTTGAAATGCAGCAAAAGCATTCTGAAATTATTGTACATAACTTATTGAAACCACTGGTTCAGCACACCAACAGCCATCACTAAGGCAATGAACTTTAAGAACAGTTACGAAAAGGGGAGAATAAAGCTAGGACATCTATATACTTTAATCATTGTGTGTCTAACCAGACCTTGAGGACTCTGTTCTTTGCCTATCAAAGCAAGTCAGATTAACTACTATAGTACTGTATTTAAAAAAAAACAGAGAAAAAGCAAGTTTTACAGAAGTCTAGCTAGGAACTATCATTTTAGAAATTATACATTATTGAAGACTGTGTAGAGAATGGCTAGTGAACTCTTATTTGCCTTAGATAGAGTAATTCTACGGTCATATTACCACTCCTACATGGGCAGAATGGTCACTGTTGCTAAGCGTGCTCAGCCCAGAAGTGGGCAGGTAAAACACACAAGTAGAAGATATAAAAATAATGGGAGTAAAATGACATGCACACCCAAAGTATTCCCTATACCAAAAGATCAGGCACTGTGTCATATCTGTGAGAAGCCAGCAACCCCACAACTATCACCACACATACCCAGCACATCTATCTGTATCACAACACATAAAAAATGCCACAGGATCCTCACTTCAGCAGCAGCACTGGCACAGCCAACATCAATCCCAGCATGGCTAATCCTCAGGCATACCTATTGGCAAGGGGTCCATCCAAATACTCCACACAACCACAGTTTTGAAGCATAAGACACAAATGGGATGGAAGAGATCCCACACAACTCACCCACATAGCTCCCTGGACTGGACGCCTGCAGAGAACACCCACAGCTTTCCCATCACAAGGGTTCAAGACTCTCCCTAAAAGAGAAATACTATTGTTAAGTAAAAAGGGGGTCAAGCCAACATATGAAATAAAAGAGGCCTCCACATACATATTGACAGTAGCAGTCTCTAGTGGAAGGGGGGAAAGGAGTTAAGAAGCAGGAGACAGGAATTTGGGGGCTCATCTACATGAGCCAAGATACGCAGGCTCTGTGGAGACTTGAATTTATTTATAGTAGCCAAGTATTCCTGTACTACCTCTTTACCTATTCAGTGCTACATTTCCCCTACTGTATCATCTGCTCCAGTGTATTTTCACCAGGTTGAGCACTGTTCTCCTTTTCACAGAAGTCAGAGGCAAAGAAGGACTTGAGTAATTCTGTCCTTTCTCTGTCCCCTGTTAGCATTTCTCCACCTTCTCCATGAAGTGGCTCTGCCATTTCCTCGTTCTTCCTTTTGCTACAAACATCATCAAAAAAGCTCTTTCTATTGTTTTTATCCTGTAGCAAGCCTGAGCTTGTTCTGTGCTTTAGGGTTTCTGACTTTCTCCTTATACATGCTGGCTATTTGTTGAATTCCTCTTTGATGATCTCCCCTTTTTTCCATTTCTCATACATGTCTCGTTTAAATCTTAGCTCAGTTTAAAGTTCTTTAGACATCCATTCTAGTTTCTTTAGACTCCTACCATTTTTCCTCGTCATTAGAACTGTTTGAAATTGTGCCTTCAAAACTCACTTTTAAGAAATTCCTATCCATCATGAACTCCCTTCTCTTTTAGTATTCCTGTCAATGCAATCACACCCAGTATTCCCCTAAATTTACTGAAATCAGCTTTCCTAAAGTCTAGAATACATGTCTGACTATGCTTGGCTTCCTCTTCCTGCTGTATAACAAACTCCAGAAGAACATGGTCACTCCCACCTAAGGATTCCACCACCTCCACCCCTTAACCAGAACATCACTGTTGGTCAGGATCAGATCTAAAATAGCTGATCCCTTGTTGTCTCTTCCACCTTCTGGACAATGAAACTGTTGGCAAGGCGAGGCATATATGTATACAAAATTAATCCTATGGGCTTGTCTAGACAGTGAAAAAACTCCTCATGGAATGTGAGAAGAATACCTTTTATTCTAACGAGATCCTGTGGTGATTCGTCATATTTGCAAAAACTATGCAAGAAAAGATTTCACGACTTCGCGCAAGTTTTTTTAAATGCGAGGGATATGTACATTCCCACTCATTAGGACAACCAATTTGGATTGCAGCACATTCCCAGATAAGAGTAGAAGTGGAAAGCTGATTGGTCGGAAGTGCACAGGGGGCAGGCTTGCCAGCAACTAAGTGGTTGGAACCACCATTTTGGATTTTCACCGTAATGATTGTGCAGTTTTTCACTGTGCAGAGGCGACCAGACAGCATTTTAAATGGAAGGTCACGCTTGCACACCTTAGATTTATAGTTTTAAAAAAATACTGTTCAGTGGCGGCAACTTGTGGAGAATAAAAATGTGAGTAATTCATTTGCGGCCACCATCTTGATTCACAGGCATGCCTCTGTGTGAACATCACACACAGATAGCTTCACATAGCAATGAGTTTGCTAAAAAAAAATCGTGGAGACAAATGAACGCAGCTACAAATGTATGATTCTGTGCACCAATCCACATTATATCTTCTTGTCTAGATAAGCCCAACCCAGGACCATTTTCAGACAGACAGAATTAGCGACTCTGTAAACTTGGCAACATTTTTTGTTGTTATGTGCCTTCAAGTCAACTCTGACTTACGGTAACCTGTCATAGGGTTTTCTTGACAAGATTTATTTAGAGAAGGTTTGCCATTGCTGTCCTATAAGGCTGAGAGAGCATCACTTTCCCAAAGTCATGCAGTGGGCTTCCATGGCTAAGCAGGGATTCAAACTCTGCCATCCCAGAGTCCTAGTCTGGCACTCAAACCACTACACCATGCTGGCTCTTTGACAACATGCAGAGGAAGAACTATTCCATGACTAACTCCTCCTTCATTTTTCTCTGGAAAATATGTACTGGTGATAAAAAAAATGATAGATGGTAGGTAGATTGATAGCAAAGGATGCTTACCCTTTAGAACTTTCTCATTTCAAAATCTGAAGACACACACGCAAAGGGATGTTGCTCCCTGACAAGCCCATGCCACAACACATAAATGTGCATCTGTATAACAAACAGTCATTCTTCTTCTCTTGTTAGGCCTTTTCCTGGTATTTTTAAATCCTGTGCAACTGGAAATATGGATGTTACTTCCTTGCAGTTGTGGCATGAGGTAACAGTCACCACTTTCTGTGAAAATTAAAGGATACCAGAGTGCAAAGCAAAATGATCACATATACCATAATGGAGTTCTCAAAATATCTGTATCTAGGTGGGTAGGAACCAGTCTGGTTGAAGCCCTGTTCTACCCAAATAATTGCCTAGATGTCATACAAAAGACATAAACCAATGCAGCAGTTTATTATTTGCAATTTTGTTATCCCATTTCTCACAGGGGTGAGGCAAACAGAGTGGCTAGGTATAACCATTTCCAGTCAAAGTAGTGGTGCCTAAATTGTTATGCTCTTCCATTAATGGCAAAGACGTGTTCAAAATGGCTGACAAGAAAAGAAAAGATGTCAAAGAAACCACCATGTCAAAAGCAGCAATTTATTTTTACATGAAATTACAGAGTGCACTGGGTACACCAACCAAAGTATTTGTGAAATATTCTATCTGCCTTCAGCCATGGTTTCTCAGCAACATGCCTCTTTTATCTCAAAATCACTTTTCAGTCTCTCTCATTTCGCTTAATGCATGAAAAGCTGCACTAATTCAGATTTATTCTGCCTCTCCATTTAATGTCTTTCAAGCAACATAAAGCATGTTCGGAAATAAAAATTGCTGCATGACTAACACGTGCCACCAGTATATCGGCGTAAAAGTGACAATCTAGCAGAGCCACATATTAGGTTTAGACTTTATTTCTACACATCCTGACCAATTAACACCAAGAACTTTCTAGAGAACAAGTGTTTGACATCTACAATCAAAGTTTCTGGGGACCATGTTTTTCCCTGCTCTCATCAATGTGGATCCATTCACAAACTTAGTCCAACAGGATCATCTAAGAAGACAACAGATTCATCTGGCTTTCCTCTCCCCTCCTCAAACAATCCCTTGATTTTCCTTCATGTGACACCCTGCAACAAGGAGGGTTTGCAGATGGAAGATAATTATTCTCTAAACAAAGCCATAGTTGTTTCCAGTTGCCATCAAACATCCTGCTCTGTCTCATTTCTTTGTCCCTCTTTCTCACAGAGTGTTCAAAGCATAAGAACATGAGAAGAGGTCTATTAGATCAGGCCAATGGCTCTTCTGGGAGAGCATCTGTTTCTAACAGTAACCAGTCTGGTGATCTGAGCAACAGCATAAAATTCCAGGGATAAGTCTCAAGCCCCTGCTGAATTCCTTTTGGAAGAGTCTGCCTCTCCCCCCACCTCCACTATCAGGACCAGACTGCATGGACACACTCATTGTGCAATAGATCCAGTTGACTTGTTTCTTAATTACAGCAGCAGTTGGAGCAAAGGGCAGATGAATACAGTGATTCAACTGGCAATTAATTTAGGATTCTCCCTGTGGTAAAGGGACCATTTCCAGAAAAATGCAGATGCCTTCCTCTTTCCTGCATCCCAGATGCTGCCTGGCAAATCAAAATAATACCTGATCTGACTGATTCTGAGGAAAAGTCTATCAAACTTTGAGCTATTCCAGACAATTCAGTAGTCCGGGTAAATGTTGGGCTGATATGTTTCTGCCTAGCACAAGTTGCAGAGGCTATTCCCACCCTCACATCCAGTCAGGAGTCATCCATGCCTGAAATATACCAGGGTTCTCTCTCTCTCTCTCTCTTTTCATTTGGACTGTTGTGGGGGCAGTGTTTCCTCCCCATAATAAGAGAAGGAAAGTCAAAGGAGAACCTCTTTGGCAAAGATCATCCCTCCTTCATTGCCTCCTCAGTAGGTCGGTTCAGAAGTAATGGAGGAACTGAGATAATGGAGCTAGATGTGAGAATTAAACCCTTCCTGTATCAGAATCTCCTGAAAATTTTTATTATTATTATTATTATTATTATTATTATTATTTTAAAAACCCTCTTGCCCTGCGTTTTAGAAGCTGCAGCTTGCCCTGAAATTTCACCAGAAATAGACTGGGACAGGTGATACATCGGGGGGGGGGGAATCGATATGTTCAGGAACAATTGCTGCCAAATCTAGAGACTCTTGGCCTGTCAGGATGAGCAGGGTGTCTTTGTTTCCAGCTGCTAAGCAGCTACTGCTATTAACTGCCATCAGGTATAATATCCTTATCTGTCCATCTTTTTCTTTTTGAGTAACCAGCAACCTAGGTGCAGATCTTCTTAGTTATCATGATATAACCTCTCCCTTGGGCAAGCAGACTCTATAAGAATTTTCAAAGGGATAGCTGTTGTAGTCTCCAGAGTCGTAGTCAACACTCAAGCCACTACGTCACAGAGGGAGATTAAAAGTACAAAACACTGACAGTGAGCCTAGTCATTCCTAACTAGCCATTAACAGTAGTCAGTCAAAACACTTGCTGATAACACAAACATCTTGGCACTACATAAACCATTTAACAAACATAGGCTGACATCCTGTTGATTATTCCTAAACTAGAGGAGACCCATTCAATCAATTGTTGAATGATATCAACACAAAGGTAAATCCCATTTATTTACTGGCTCTACTCTAGTTAAGACTAGCAACAGGATTTAGGCCATAGTGTGATAAGGAACCCTTATCCTAGTTCAAAACACTGGGGATTAGGGCTGTCAGATCAGAAGTATCTCAGGCTCTGAGATTTCAGGGCTCCAGTGTGATGCCTAAGGACAGCCCCTGGTAAAGTCATGAGGGTGGGTCTATTAAGCCTAATACATCAAGCATTGCAGTTGCTCAAAGCATGTAATGCAAATAGAAAACATCAAGTTTAACAAATATGATATTTCTCTGGTTGGAAATTAGGCTTTCCAAGCTCAGCATTGAACACAGAAAAGAAATATAACTTTTCCCAACTCCATTTTTAATACCTTCACAAGTTTGTAAGAAAACATGACAGTCATAGTCCAAACAAAGCAAGTTTTCCACTCCATTATGGAGAGAGAGAGAGAATCCTAGCTCTGTTTTTACAACTTTGCCATGCAATATAAAAACACCTGGAAACAGTAGTCCAACCAGAGAAACTTTTTCCATACTCTATATATTCTATTTTCACATTCATACCTTCATGTCTACATATATTTACCTACACTTATGTATTCATTTAACTAAAAAGCATTCATTCTATCCTTTTACCCATCCATCTTTCCCACTCCCCATCCATTCTAACCTTCCTATCTGGCTTTCCCATATTTTATGCCTTTATGCTTGCACATCCAATATTGTTATTTGTATTACTGTATTTACCCAATTTATTTCTCCTTTTTCATCATTCATTATTATTGTTCATTTCAATTACTTATTTTGTATGTTTGTCTCTTTATCCTTTCCCCTTTCTTTCCGCCTGTTTTGTTTCTTCTTGTTCTTCTTATTAGTTTTTTCTTAATTAAAAGTTTGGATTTAAGTTTATGTATTAAATATTAAACTGATGTATTTTAACTACATATTTTAACTGATGTTCTTTAGGGGCATGATATATTTCATGCCCCTAAACTATCTGTTACTTTGTACCATCAGGGTATACTTGTTTTTTTGTTTTGTTTTGTTTTGTTTTCTTCTCTACCTTTATTAATTCGGTGGGAGTCTTAGAAAAGTTTTCATTATCAAGCTATGTCCCTTCTTAACTTTACTTTAATGTATACAGATAAGTATATATGCCTGTCTGTATATATATTTAGTATTTTCCTGCTCATTTACCCATTTTCCTTGTTTTCTCACTCTATATTTGATTCCTCACTGAATTGTAGAGTAGTTCAATCTTACCTTCATGTATTCTGAAAGCATTCTCCAGTCCAACACAAATTTTTCTATGTTTTTACCTTTGAGTAACATTGATAGTCTGTCCATTTCTACCATTTCGAACAGCTTCTCCAGCCATTGGTCCATTGTTGGTAATTCTTTCTGTTTCCATTTGCTGGCATAAATTATTCCAGCAGCCGCTGTCATGTAAAAAAATCATTTCCCCATGTTGTCTTTCTAGGTCTTCTTCCATCATTCCCAACAGGAATATTTCTGGATTTAAAGGAAGCGTTATCCCTAAAATTTCTTGTATTTTCCTCTGTATTCGTATCCAGTATTTCTTCACCTCTTCGCAGCTCCACCAGAGATGAAAAAATGTTCCATTTTTGTTTTCACATTTCCAACGGTTTGACTTCACATTTTTATACATTTTTGCTAGCTTACCTGTGATAAATGCCACCTAAAATACATTTTGTATACATTCTTCCTGATATTCTGTGACAAAGTATACCTCATTCCTCTTGTCCACATTTCCCCCCACTGATTTAGTTCTATTGAATGCCCAAAGTTTTATGCCCAATTTATCATGCTTTGTTTGATTACTTCTTCCTCAGTGTCCCATTTCAATAATAACTTGTACAGACTGGAGATCATGCTCTTATTCCCAGCTTGGATTATTTTTTCCCAATTGGATTTCTCTGTTTCAATTCGTTCTAGCTTAATATCCATCCTGTATCTCTCTTTTAGCTGTCTATACAGATACCAATGGCATGTAATATTTTCTTTCTCCACCTCTTCTTGAGTTTTAATCCTATAGTTCTTTCCTTCCACCCATAAGATATCTTTGTATGAGATCCATTCACGTGATGGCACACCTTCTCTGCTGAGTAAAGCTTCATGTGGCGAAGCCCATAGCGGTATTTTTGGGCATAATCTATTTTTGTGTTTTTTCCACACTTTTAGAAGAGATTTTCTAACAAAATGATTATTGAAATTTTTGTTGATTTTATCTTTGTTATAGAACAGATATGCATGCCAGCCGAATCGGTTGTTATCGTCTTCTATTTTTAGTAATCTTTTATCTTCTAACGTAGCCCAGTCTTTGATCCAAAGAAGACAGCATGCCTCATAATAAATTCTTAAATTTGGGACGTTTAACCCACCTCTTTCCTTGGCGTCCTGTAGAATTTTCATCTTGACTCTGGGCTTTTTCCCTGTCCATATATATTTCGAGATATCTGATTGCCAATCTTTGAACACTTTTTCATTATGTATTATTGGAATTGTCTGGAACAGATACATCAATTTTGGTAATATTGTCATTTTAATTACAGCAATTCTGTCCAAAAAGGAGAGTTTTAAGTTTTGCCAATTCGTCAAATCCTCCTTAATTTCTATCCAGATTTTCTTACAGTTATTTTGAAATAGTTCTGAATTTTTATTCGTAACATCAATTCCCAAATAGCGTGCTTTCTTGATCACTTTCCAACCTGAAATTTCCGTTAGTTCCATTTTTTCTTTTATCGTCATGTTTTTAATTATTATTACTGTCTTTTCATTATTTAACTTTTAGTCCTGTTGGTAATTCAAATTATTTCAAAACCTTCATTAATGTGATTATTCCATTTGTTGGATCGCCTAAGGAGATGACCAGATTGTCTGCATACTTTCTCAATTTATATTCCATTTTCCCACTCTTAATGCCTTGGATGCTATCATCTTCTTCAATTCTTTTATTTAACAGTTCCATAATTAATATGAATAAGAGGGAAGAGAGAGGGCACCCCTGTCTTGTCCCTTTTCGAATTTGTAACTCCTTTGTTTTCTCACAATTGACTATCAATTTCGCTGTTTGAGTACTGTAGATTGCTTCTATCCTATTTGCTAATTTTTGCCCAGCGTTAATTTGGTTGAGGACCTCCTGTAATATTAACCCATTTACTTTATCGAAGCCCTTCTCTATATCTAAGAAGATTAAAGCTAATTTTTTGTCCATATGATTCTCCGCTAATTCTATCAGATTCAACACATGTCTTGTGTTATCTAGCAAGAATCTCCTCGGTAAGAAGCCTCTTTGTTCTTCACCGATCCATTCAGCCAAAACCTTCTTCAATCTATGGGCCAGTATATTTGCAAATATTTTGTAGTCAACATTGAGCAGGGATATTGGTTGATAATTTCTTGGTTCTTGTGGGTCTCGGTTTTCTTTATGAATCATTGTGATGCTAGCCTGTTCCCATGTTTTGGGATAACTTCCTATCTTAATTGAATCCAATGTTTTTTTCAATGGTAGTAATAGATGGTCTTCCATAGCTTTATAATATTTTGGGGTAAACCCATCTGGACCTGGTGCTTCGTCTGTCTTTAATTTCCTTATAATTTCCATTACTATTATCGGTTGATTTAGGCTTTGTTCTTGTTCTTTTGTAACTTAGGTAAATTCTGCTTTCTTAAAAAGGTTTGTAGATTCCCATTTTGGGTATGTCGTTTCCCATACAGTGTTGCAAAAAAAATTCTAAAACATGTTTTTATTTTTTCCTGGTCAGAGATGATTTCATTCCCTTCTTTCACTTTTTCAATATAGTTTCTGTGCCTTAGTTTCCTAAATTTATATGCAAGCCATCTTCCTGGCTTATTTGCATGTTCAAAATGTGGTTGCTTTATATATTTTAGTTTTTTCTGCAGTTCTTCCATTATATCCATTATATCCATTGATAGCTGCTTTTGCAAAAGTTTGATTTCAGTGACAATCTGTTTTTTTTGATGGGTCAAGTTGTAATTGTTTTTCTTTCTGTCTAATATCTTCTTTAATTTTTTGAGTTCTCTCATTTTTCTTTTTGTTCATTTCGATATTTTGGTGGATAAAGAAGCCACGCATTACTGCCTTTGATGCTTCCCATACTGTAATCACATCTGATTCTTTTCCCAAGTTTTCATCAAAATACCATTTAAACATTTGCTTTGCTTTTGTTATTACTTCTTCTCTCTGCAGTAGGCAATCATTTAATCTCCAATTATATCCAATTATATTCTTTTTCCCTTCCTTTTATTTCCATTACCACAGGATTATGGTCTGTCCACAGTCTTGGTAGAATTTCTACTTTATGTATGTTTTTACACATGTTTTTAGAGGTCATAAAGAAGTCAATCCTTGAGAAAGAGTTATGTCTTTCGGAGAAAAAGGTATAATCTCTAGCATCCTTTTATTTAAATCTCCATATGTCAACCAATGATAAGTTTTCTACCATGACTTCGAAGGATTTTGGCAACTTCCCTTGATTCTTTTTAACTCCTTTTGGTGATTTCTTATCAATTTTGGGGGTTCCAGTCTCCACAGATCAACAGATTTTCATAATCATAATCCAATATTTTTCCATGAGTCTTTGATAAAACTCGCCTTTTCTATCCACCGGGGAATATATTCCTACAATTAATGTTTTCTTTTGTTTTATAATACCTTCAGTTCCTAAAAAATGTCCATCTGAATCCTTAAATAATTCTTTTGCTTGTATTTCCTCTTTCGCATATATCACCACCCCTCTCTTTTTCTCTTTAGCCACTGTCACAAATTCTTTTCCTAACTTCTTGTTCTTAAGTAAGTGTATATCTGTTTGTCTTATATGAGTTTCTTGTAAGCATATTATATCAATTTTTTTCTTTTCCAAGAAGTGGAATATTTTCCTTCTTTTCTCAGGTATATTTAATCTGTTTATGTTCCAAGTTATTATTTTCCGATTCATTGTAGCTTTTTTCTTCTTCTTATCCTTCCTTCTTCTGTCAAGTTTACGTTTCCAGTGTCTCCTCTTCCTCGTCTTTGTCCTCCTCTTCTTCTTGTGCTATTTCCTCTTCTTCTTCCTCATCATTTAAACCATTTTCTTTTTTCTCTTTCTCATCTTCTGCATCTTTCCTTTCTTCGCATTTCCTTCTCAACTCTTTTTTGAACTTTTCCAGAAACTCCTCTGCTTTCTGTATGGTATTAATTTTGTAATTGTTCTGTCTGAATCTAAATGTTATCCCTTCTAGTTTTCCCCATTTGTAACGTATTCCATTATTGCGTAATTCTGTTTGTTAGTTCATTGTAATTTCTTCTTTTTCTTAAAATTCTCGAGGTAATATCTTTGAAAATCATTATTTCACTACCTTCTATCTGAAATTTCTGTTCAAAATTCTTTTGAAGTATTAAATCCCTTGTTCTTTTCCAGACAAAGTATACTACCACATCTCTGGGTATGCTTCTTTGTTTGGCGATTTTGGATGAGATTGTGTATATCTTATCAATCTCCCCATCAAACTGTGACTTTGTCTTACCTATGAATTTAGCCAATTTTGGGATTAGTATTTTATACAGATCTTTATCTTTCTGCTCCTTAAGTCCTCTGATTTTAACACAATTTTCTCTCCATCTTAGCTCCTCTAATGCTTTCTCGTCCTGGATATGTAGGATATCAAATCAGGACAAAGGGGGGGGAATCAATATATGTGATATACGGGCACACCTAAACAGCTACACAATAATTTATGTTATTCTATATTATCCTTTGTTGTAAGATATACAGTAAATGCATGATTGATGACACAGGGCTAACAGTGCTCAAAGCAATATTCAATATACATAAATGCCTGCTTTAAAAAATAATAATGATACAAAGAGAATGATATTACATGTTGATGCTATGAGCTATTTAATGAATGTTGTATATTGAAATTTATTATGAATCAAAAATTTTTAAAAAACCTTTTTTCCAATGAAGTTCTTCAAAACTCTGCTTTTATTGGATTGCTCTGATGAACCAGTGCCCATCACTGACACATCCCCCCCTTTTTTTTAACAGTAAGGTTGTGGAATTCTCTCTCATCCCCAAATAATTATCGCTATAATAATACCATAGTTTTACTAAAAAAAAATCAAATATTTTGATGATTATAATGATGATGATGATCAGAATAATTATGCCAATAGTCCATCAATCCAATAGAAATCAAAGGACAATTCTATTATACATGTCTATTCAGAAGCAAGCCCTATTGAGTTTAGTGGGACTTACAACATTAAAATGTCAAGAATCTAATATATTTCAGTCAAGGTTTTCTTGGGAGGGGAGACAGGGAGGAGAAACTCTTGGAGAGGTGGGGGGGGAGAGGGAGGCAGGCAAAGAGTATAGCTTGGAGAATTGGAAAGTGAAAGTGGATGTGAGAGATAAAGAGATGGTTGGGAAAAGAGGAAGAAGATACTGTGGAAGAGAGAGGAGGACAAAAAAACAGATGGGGAAGGGAACTAGGAAACAAGTGAGAAAATGAGTGCAAACAAATGCAGAGGGAGGAATAACAAAGAGAAGGGAAGGAGAAAACATTTAGCCTTCCTAGGCAGCTTGGGGTGGGGGAAGAGGATGCTGGTGGGGAGAAGGCAGAGAAAGAGGGCAACAATGCAAGAAACAGAAATAATAGAGAAAGAGGGAGCAGAGTTTGGGCAGAAGCTGAGGTAGAGTTAGGAAAGAGGGGATGAGAGAGAGGAAAGAGAAGATGTTTAGGCAGGAGTTGATGGGGAGAAGGATAAATAGCAAGAAAGAGAAAGAAAGGTCAGTGGTATCATTCAAAATAATTAACAGTCAGTTCCCATCCCCAGCTCTCCATCATGGCTTTGGATTCAAGAATTAAAAGAGCAAGGAATCAATTCTCTAAGCAGGGCTGAAGAAGAAAGACATTCATGCCACACTTCTGGCTAATAATATGCAACCCATATGCACTCTCTTTCACACTACAGTTATAGCACTTTGATATCATTTTAACTGCTTGCATCCTATGGAATCTGGGATTTGCAGTTTTATGAGTTATCAGAATGTCTAGTACCTCATCAAGCTACAACTCTCAGGATTTCTTAAAATACAGCCATGGTAGTTATACTGACATCAAAGTACTGCCATTGTGTAGTGTGAAAGAAACTCTAGAAAGTAAATTATACTGTGGCTTCAGCTATTTAGGGTATGTACTAGAATAGGTGGGGAAAGCCACAAAGCTGCAGTCTTGTAGAACATACTCAGTGACCCCTGAGGTAGCTATTCTGAGGCAGCACAGTATACTGACTTTTTCCCTGCACAGAGCCCTACATGCAGCTGCAGAGGCAAAGGCAGATGCCGATATAAAGAGAGAGGAATTGCACATCTGCAAGCACACATTCTTCTTCAAAGCAGCATTCTCACACTGAGATTCTTCCCCTTGCCCTGATGACTACTCAAGAGGGTCTAGAGTCCAGTTTCTGAGATCTGGGAACCTCAAACTAGTGATAGGTTGGAACTCCCTAATTAATTTTAAATTAGCACTCTTTTGCTCTAATCTCCCTTTGAGGAGTCTTTGCTCCACAATCATTTCTGTAAGCTCAGTGACAATGGGCTTTATCCAACTAATGTCTAAAAATGCTGTAATTCCACTATTGAGGAAAGCAAAAACATAGCGGCATTATTACACTTATTATCGACGTCGCCGTAATCGCACGATATTATCACCACAGAATTATTGCACAACCACCACTAGCACTTTAAGAACAGGATTTTACTTCTGTGATTTAGCATGGCTGATATTTCAGCGGTTCTCGCAAGAAGACACAAGTTCTCTTAAAAACACTAAGCTCCCCTTAATTAACAAACTAAATCAATATATAAATACTTAAGCAAACCTTAAAATGTGTAAACAAAACAGGACAGTGCATTAAAAAAGCATCCTGTAGATAGTTTTCACATTCTCACCTGAAGTTTTTTCACTGGGAACAGGGAGGGGGGAAAGGACCGCCCATTCACACTATAATCTTGTGATTACAGTGGGATGTGTTTTCGAATGCTCTTCAATACCATGAAAATAGCAATATTGAGAGTTATTGACGACTTGTCTCATCAATTAAAAGGGACGCATTATTGGCAGCTGGAGCACACAGTAACCACGGAAGAACAATGATGTTGTGCGATAGTGGGAATCCGTTTGCACTACCGTGATGTCGTAATCTTGCAAGGACTTGTCTGATAAAGCCCAATGTCCTGAGAGCCTGAAGTGTTCTCCCACTGGTTTTGTCATTCCAGATGTCAGACTTGTGTCCATTTCACTGCAATAGGTCTGTTTACCCAATGCAAAACAGAGAAAATGGGATGTATCACTTTGGAAGCTGAGGAAGTAAATCAACCTGAGATGTGAGTAACATTATTCTGTTTTGTAAAGAGGTTACCAGAACATATTCCAGAATCATTGGCAATGGGGAAGGGGGGGGGTTGCAGGGTCTATTCCCAGTGTTTGTATCTTTGCTCTGTGGCCTTTTTTTCTTCATTAATACCTGTTTTTGACTTAAGGTTATCTGTAAGAAAGCCCAGGCCTACCTGTTAAGGCCTAAGAGTGACCAGGATAAGCTGTAGTTTGATGCTACATTTGAGTATTTCAGTTGAGAAAGCCAGGTGACAATATGGTGTTCTGTCATTTTCTTTCCTACATCCATCTTACAGTAAATAATTTCTGAGTACCAGTCCAACCTTGTTTTGTTCAAATTCTGCCAGTTTACAATCTTCATTTCCAGTCTCTCCACTGTATCCAAGGGGAACCCAGCAAACTGAGCTTTATTGAAGCAGATGTAGGCCCCAACTCACAGTTAGCTTTCCTTACCCTTCATCTCCTCTTTCACTTCTCTCTGATTGTTCTTCTGGCACTTGGTATAAGTCAGATCAAGGAGCATCACTAAAAGTTTCCCTTTCCAAACATAAACTCTAACTATTACTGTTAGCCAAAGCCTGACAAAGGAGAAAGTATCCTAATCCAAACAGCCCTCCACTTGGCCTTTTCTCTGTCTACTCTGTGTGCCTCAATGTGGTAAAATTGCTTTCGATTTTGAAGTTTACTATCCATCAGCCTTTATTTAATCCTGCTCAGCTATACCCTCACCACTGCCACTATACTCCAAATGACCTTTCTTGTGCAGAGACTTCCCTGAGTCCCCCAAACATCACTAGAGGCAATTTTCTTCTGTATTTGTTTTTATATTTATATTGTCCTGAGCCTGGCTCACAGCAGCCCCAAAATGATAGTTCTTTGATTGCACTTCATCTTCATCCAAATATTTTTCTCTGCTTGATAATAAATGTAAGTTTGCTTTTGAGCAATTCTGGAACTGCTGGACTCAGATATACACTAGCACCTGTCCACTTGGACTTTCAGGGCAGTGGCAATAGCAGTTAGATATTTTCAGAATGTCCTGCAGGAGGGCTTCAGTGATTCCTTGGTTGGGTAATATAAACTGGGAGAAGCAAAACTCTTCTGCGTGAGGCACAAGGACACCAGGCCCAATACTGGCTACATGGTTTAACCACCATGCTGGCAGTCCAATCCTGTTTAAATTTGCTTCATACTCAAGAAGACACACAAGCAGGTATGAGGTACATGCTTTGTGTTATATATTTGTATGTGTGGTGTTAAAGTGTTATTGCTCTGAAAGAGCAATTACCCTGAATTTAACTGTTTTGCTACTGAATTATGTTTATGTGAGAGAATCAAATTTGACTGCTGTTTATCCGGTTCCATTCCAATCTTCTGTGCTGAAGAAGTACTGAAAAGATAACAGAATTATCATCAGAATCTGGGAAATTTGAATATTATTTGGAAATGTGGACCCTTGACTGGGACCATTTGTTAGTTACAATATATATTTCAGCACAGGATCTTGATTTTGGTGAATTTGTGTTTACTGATTAGATATAGATTTATATATTTTGTATGAATTGTATCTGAATTATTATATGTCTGCTTGTTAATGTTTTGAAACTTTCTAGTCTTTCTGGTTTTCAGATCACTGTATTTTTCTTTTCTGTTTTTACTTTATACAACAAATAACTAATATTTATTGATTTTTTTTCTTAAAAACCAACTCAATGTTGTGTGACATCCCTAAAACTGCACATTGACTGTCTCACACCAGGTGTATGGCATGAGCCTTAAAATCCATTTCAGCAAATATACATTTCCTTAGGAATATTTTTAGTATACCAAAACTGGTAAACAATTGCCTAAAATCTATCACAGGTCAAGAAAGGCTTTACCACCTTATTAGTTTTTCATAATATAAAGTAAAATCCTATACTTGGCTACACATATGTCTCACTGAATATGGCATAGGATACTCCCAGAAGATGCAGGTATAGGATTTCTGCTTTAGTTGATAAAGTTGCCAAAATGAAAGCAAGGAAGCAGGTGTTCAAGTTGACTTGGGACTAGCCTGTTTTTCTTTTACAGTTCCTGTGGGCTGTAGGTGCACTTATGGAGGCAGTTGCCAACATTAAACAGGATAGCCCTCCTTAAAACTGCTCAGTGAGGACTGAACATGCTCAACAGCCACAGAACAGGCTGTTATGGGGAAGGACTGGAAAACCAGGGTCAGGAAAAGGGAGACTAGAGTGTATGTTGCCAAAAGGCATGGCTTACTGACTGGCTGGAACACAGAACAGTGGCATTCTACTCTACAACATTTTGTTGCAGGGCCTGCTTCTTTGACCGCTCTTAACCAAATATGCATAACCTGAAACATGCATTTCACATACATTGGCTGGCATTCAGTACTGCAGTTAGCTTGAGTTAGGGATCTGTGCTTGCTCTGTATTCATTAAGACTACTGAGGGCTTGTCTACAGTGCAATTTACCTCATTTTGCCCCCATCTTGGAGCCCTACAGTCCAAATGATGCAGGGCTTTTGCCCTGTTTCACCCCCAGCAGACTTCACAACCCTTGGGGCAAAGATGGGGCAAAGATGAGGTGGGGAGAACAGGGGATGACTCAATAAAATATTTTAATCAGAGTGTACGGGGGCAGTGGCAGCGGCTGCAGGGCTGGGCTGACATGCTTGTCTGGACACCACCCATTTAGTAACGGGGAGGAACAGGACAGATCCAAGGGCAGAACACACCAGCAGGGAGACAGCATATTCTGGGCCATGTAGTGGAGTCCATAGTCTTACCATGAGTCTTACCATGAGACTACATCAGTGCCCCCCAGCCCACCTTAACAACCAGCAGCCAAATCAGGCTGATCAGCCGCCCTGCGCCTGTTCAGGGTACAAGGAAGATGTTTCCAACCTTCTCCTGCCAGCAAGCAAGGTAATAATAATTAGAAGCGGGATCCTTGTCATAAGTCCTTCTCACAGCCTCACTCACAGGCATGACGGGGTTGGAAATGTCCTCCTCCCTGCGCTAAACAGATCTCCTTCATCTGATCCAGTTGCTGAATATTAAGGTGGGCTGGAAGGGATTGAGCCAGTAAACATTACTAGCTATGCATGTAGCTGATGCAGAATATTGGTGGTCATCTTTTTGCCTGCCCTCCAACTGTTCCAATTTGGCAGGGACCAATTCATCCTCTGTCATCCTATGTTTTCAGCTACTTTCAAATGTCCCAGTTTCTTTCTCCCCTTTGTTTTCAGCTTACTTCAGTTCCTGCAAACTGAGTTCAAAATGCAAAAGTAGTTTGCATTCAATTAACAAAAGTAGTTTTCAAAACCAGTTTGAATTCAGTCAACTCAGCAGGGGGCTGAGGAAGAATCTTGCTCTCCACAGTAGGTTCAGGCAAAAGCAAACTGCTGCTGCCTTTTTAGCTTGTTTGTTCTTCCCCAATAATAACTGTTGACATCTCTGATGTTACTTGACTGCCCATGTCCCAGTTTTCATCTTTGAATGTTAGAGGTATGTTTTTGTAATCTGAAAACAATCCTACAAGATACAGTAGTTCAGCATTATTATCCCTGTACCATAAATAGCCAGGGTCAGTGGGAGCTGTGACTGAAATATTCATGGCAGAGACAAGAGTTCAAGGGGGAGCTTTCTGGTTAATAGCTGAGACACATATCCATCACAATACACCAATTCTTGTGTTATTTGATACAGACTTTAACAACAGTACACTTTCTGACATTTTCAAACTAGAGTAACACCATAGTTAAACAGGCAATGGTAATGCTAAAAAGAAAAACAGCACAAATTACTAATTTAACCAATAGTCAATAAGACAGATGGAGAGTTTTCCTTCTCTTGATTGCCAATTTAGCCATGCAATCCCATGGTATAGTTGTTCAAAAATGTCATACTGAAATCATAGCAGCGAAGTTCATGGAGAAGAAAATAGAAGAGATCCTGTGAAATCATTAGTAACAATGTCTTGTAAGACTAGCTTTTAAAAATGTATTATGGCATAAGGTTTTATGAACACAGTCCACATAATCAGGTACATAAAGTAAGCTGTGTCCAGAAAAGCTTATGTCATAAACTTGTTAGTCTACGAGGTGCCAAAATCTCTGTTGTTTTTGCTGAAACAGGTAAAACAGGTACTTCTATGGAAACTAAGAAATAATGCTAACACGTGGAAACAAATCCAGGAATTTGTACCACACCCTGCAGTCTAGGGAATATGAAATAGGATCACTGGGAAAAAAGAGGATAAGGGAAAGATGAAATAAATTGAGGAAGGATATGCATAGACAGAATAACATTGCAGGGGGCGGGTTGATACACTCAAACGTATAGAATAAAAAGTAATGTTTGTCTTATCATTTGATATACACATATCCCCTCCATCTAATACACCAACATCAGTGAGGAAAAGAACTTTTCTCATACTGCCCTATAAATTGGGGTTGCCAAGTGTCAGTATATCATGGCAGCACAATGATAAATATTAAAAGCACTGGAGCTCCAGATGCAGATGGTGACTGTTTCCACAGGAGTGTCCTATGAAAAGTGCAGATGATAACTATCCCTTTAACAGGATCTTGTCTGATATGACCTCTGGCTCAGCATTTTAACATGGTAAGGAAGAAAAGACAAAGAACTTCTCCCCCATATTTTACCTCTGGCACCTTTTTTCTAGTTATGAATTCAATTTATACCTGATCCCCAACTAAGGTTTCTGAGGTTCTTAGGAAATGTATTGCAGATTCCTGAATGTTTCTGAGTTATCTCCTCTTCTCCATCCCATTCTAGTCTCACTGAACCAAACTGAAAATATGCATCCCTACCCAGAGCTTTTTAGGAAAATTTTGCTGGCTCTGGAGAAGATATGCTGTCTCAATTTGCCAAGCTGGGCTCTGAGAGTATACCATTCAACATTTCACAGATGCAAACTGAGACACTTGTGGCCAAGCAACATCAGAGGGTGGTCAAGATGACAAAAGTTATTAATGAGGAAGAACACACAAGCTAGGACAGGCTGCAGCACTTTGCTTTTGCCTGAGCTACTGGGAAAGGCAAGATTGTACAGCTCTTCTCCCCTCTCCCCCACCAACTGAGTTGAATATACTGTAAACTACTTTTGCACTTTGAACTCAGTTTACAGCAACTGAAGTAAGTGGAAGACAAAGGCGAAAGTGAGAGGAGAAGGAAGCAGGAACATTTTAAAAGCAGCTGAAAAGGTGGGACAGCAGAAGATGAATCAGGATTCCTAGTCACTCACATACCCTCCTAATCATGACAGTTGGATGGTATGTGAGAGGTTACAGTTGTAGAGGGCAGAGAGAGATACAGAAAGGGGAAACAGTTACATGGATCAGAACAGGTTGCTAGTTGCCCCTAAACTGTCCACAAACTCAAACAACCTAGATAGTCTTGACAACAGAACCCCTGGTTTGAAATTACTGCTGGTAAATGCTAGGTCAGTGAATTGGAAAACAGCTACCATTCAGTTCTTGGTTGTAGATGTAGATGAACATGCTAGCCTGGCATGTATTACAGAGACCTCGTTGGATGAGGCTGGTGGGGGCAGGGAGGAGGCTGATCTCTCTCTAGAAGGCCATCTACACAGCAAAAATTAACTGAGAAGAAATTGGGACGAACCCTATTGGTCTTCACACTCATTGGGGCAGAGACATGCTGTTGGGAAGGAGGGTAGGCAAAAAACCCACAAAGGACATAAAATTCCATCCTGCTATTTGTCACGGGTTTTCTTTAAAAGTGCAGGAAAAACCGTAATATTGGTTGTCTGATCAATCAGCAACCATCTCGGATAAAGGGCACACAGCAGAGCTAGATTGTGATTGGTCAGGCCTCGGAGGGTGTGGACTTGCAAGGGATGTCTTTCAGTTGAGTATCCACCATTGTTGAACGGCTGTAGTGGCTTCTATCAATGAGTGCCTGTACCTCGTGCCTCCAGCCTTTGCTTCCCTCCCAGCCTCAGTTCCTTTCCCAGCCTCCTTGCAACCAGCCTTCCTGGCCAGGTACCTATCCTGCAGTTTTCTGAGTTTGAGTGTGTTTACTTGAAGCTGGGTGGCCAGGACAGATTAGGAATTCTGTTGGTGTGCCACCCACTCCACTGCTCAACAGTCTCCCTTCCTGAGCTAGCTGGGGTGGTCTCAGGGTTGGCATTGCAATCTCTCTATCTTGGGGTGCTGGGGGATTTCAATATCTATGCTGAGAGCCCTGTTGGGAGCAGCTCAGCACGTCATTTCTGCCATGACAACCATGGGTCTGTCCCAAGTTGAATCTGGCCCTACTCATGTTGCTCGGCACACTGTGGGCCTTGTTTTCTGTAGTGAGTGGAATGAATGAGATTTCGTTGGGTAGATGTGGGGGGAGGTTTATAAACTGTGAACCCCTGTTGGGGAGGATATGTAAATTTGTGTATTTCAATGGCTAGTTTCTGAGTGGAGATATGCAAGGAGGATTAGTGTCTGTTTGGCTAATGGTTGGTTGATGGCCCATTGCCTGCTGGAAATCCCCCTGTCCCTGGGTGGAGTTCATTTGCACACACACTCCTACCCAACCATTCTCTGAAGATGCCAGCCACAGATGCAGGCGAAACATCAGAAATAAACTCTTCCAGAACACAGCCTCACAGCCTGGAAAAAAAACCAAGGAAAATCTAAAGACTTTTCTGTTTAGACAAGTGTTTGATAATTCACTGTATAAGGCCTGTCCCGCCAAATAATGTGTTGGACCTTGCTCATTGGTGTGTGTGTGTGTGCATTTTAATGATATATGTTTTGATTTTTTGATTTTTTTGATTGTTTAAACTAATTTTAACTTTTATATCTTGTGGATTTTTAACAATACTGTACATTGTTCGGTTTGTTGAAAGCCACTTTTGAGTCCCAAACTGTGGGAAAGGTGGGATAGAAATAAATATAATAAATAATTAAAATAATATTGCATAACTGGTGCCTCAGTTTTCTTCAACATAAATTAAGGCTTTCAATGCTGGATAAAAACTTTTGAACCTCTGTCTTGCAAAGTATCTGGAAAAACACTTGTTAAACAAAACCCATCCCTTTATAGGGTACCAACATATTTTTTAACTGTGATGTAGACCTTACATTGGGCCAAAACATTTCCAAAGGTCTTCCCCATGATTCCATCCCCTATGAAATTCAGTAGTCCTAAGCACTTCTCAGATACACTGGAAGGCCTTTTTCTTTTGGGGTCTGGATTCTAGTTACTCTCAGGTAGAGGAGGATGTGGACTAATGTATTCAGTTAATGCATTGCCTGCATCTGATTTCTAGCAACATTCTATTCATGTTTATATTTGGACTGTCAGCTGTTCTAAGACATTAGGATCAGGCTGATTTAAAAGGGCATGTGAGAACAAGGATACGTAGAATTCATCCTGACACTCACCCATCTTACCACTTTTGTTCATGTTTTCAGTTTTCCCTCCTTTTCCACTTTATTTATACCCCGTCTTTCCCTGAAACCAGGGACTCTTCCCTCGTGTTTTCCAGGACTTTTGGTAAAAGGTATATGCCTGCCTAAGAGAGATAGAGACTAAGCATGCATTACTGAGAGACATGTGGACCTTTCACACCACACAATTACAACACAATGATTTCTCTATAACTGCCATGGCTATATACTATGAATCTTAGGATATGCTATTTAGGGAGGGGTATTTAGAATTCTCTGACAGAGACCAATAGTGCCTCACCAAACTACAAAACTCAGGATTCCATAGGAAGTTGCTACAGCATTTAATGTTGAAAAATAGTGCTACAATCGTGTAGTGTGAAAGGGTCTGTGGTCCCCAGCTCAGTGTTTGAAAATCCCTAACATGTGTACCTATTAGACTAGATGGCAAATGCAGGAAATGAACAACAGGGAAACTGCAGGATGGCAGACTTGAGTGAAGGAAGAATATGGTAGCCAATACAACCTGGGGGAAGGGGAAGCAAACAGACGGCGGGGGTGGGGGAGATATTCTGCCTCTCAAAAGAGTCTCTTTGCTCTTTCTATAGCCCATGCCACTTCTTTCATAACTCCAGACTATCAGCAAATTTGTTTAGAGTGTAAACAACACTGATTATTGAAGATGCAAGCTCTGTGCATTTTACCCAGAAATGACACTATGCATTTTTAAAAAAGGAATACAGCATCACTTTCCCCTTCTATACATGCCTCAATTAAAACATAAACCCTTTTCCAAACACCATCCCACCACTTAGAACTGTACAAGACCACAGTGACTCATTCTTCCATGTATTTCCTCAACATACAAATGACAAATTTGGCTAAATGGACAGTAACAAAAGGAAGCCTGCTGAATGTTAGTGAGAAATGGTTTACTGTGTAATGGGATCATTCCCTGAATTATATTAACTCCTTTGGCCAATGCCCAGTTTTCTAAATAATGCATCCTAACAGTTCAAGCCTACATGGTAGTCAACTGGACATAGGCCAAGGGTGTGAATTTTTGAGCGTGCCCAGCAATAAGGGCCAACATGAATAGAAGTGTGTGCCACACAGTGTCCCAATACAAAAAAAGACTGCAAAGCCCTTTGGGGAAAAATAATACAGTTGATTACTGTGCTGGCAGAAAGAATGGTGATAAGCCTTGAGACTGACCTAATTCAGCAGAAGAAAATGACTGATGAAGGATGCATGCATATATTTTTCTTTGCTTCACACCTCTTAACATTGCTGAGTGCCTTATGAAGTTCTTACAGAATGACTATCACCACAATGTGTTGAAAAACCGTGGCTTAGTTTGGAAGATGTGGGTTAATTTATCTGAAATGTTTATTGAGGGATGGAACCTGCCAGGAATAAAGATGAATAAGGTGGCTAAGCATTATGTTTGTATTTTTGTAATTTGCATTAAACATTTTGTATACAAAGTGGTTTGCAGTGAAGAGAAACTAAATACTTACTTCCAGCACACAGCCAGTGTGAAAGAGGATGCAAATGCCTGACTGATACATGGAGTATATAAATTTAAGTTTTCCTCACTTGTCTACTCATTTATGCCAGTCTGCTTGCTACAGCATTTTCCAGCATTATATTTTGCTCTCAGATTATACAAAATGGAGCATGGAGATATAATGATCACATTAGTCATTGAAGGATGTAGTACATCATTTCCATTTCCATGTTCACTCCTATCTCTCTAATGTGCCTCTTTGCAGTGTATGGCATACAGATCTACCTCCAGCTTGGTTTGAATAAATGAGAAAGTGCTGTCAGTAAACTCAAGACACAGTCAACATGCTGTACTTCCTTTCTTTTGTCCTGAATCTCCCAAGGAGACTTCCAGCCATAGCTCTCTGATGAGTCAGTATTCTTCTTTGTGGGACTGGAAAGGGTTAATTTCAAATCCCCCATCAGCCAGGATGCACACGGGTTAACCTTGGGCCAATTGCTTAACTCACAGGGATGCTAGGATAAAATGGAGTAAGCATGTATACCACCTTGGAGAAAGAAGGAAAGATGATGATGATGATGATGACAATGACAATACTGAACACATATTTCAGAGTCACTTCCTATGTTCCAAAAAAGCAGACACACACACACACACACACACACACATTTAAGTCATAAATTGTCCCCATGTATTTTCTGTATCATTTAGTAATTTTTGAAGAGTTACTATGGGGATGGATAATAACTCTGCACTCCTTAGAGGAAGTGTGAAATAAAACATAATCTCAAAGTGTGTGACTAAGCAACTTTGTAGGTGTGTTTAGTGCCTGAATAGGGTACTGCCTTGAATTCTATGAAGGAAGAAGGTGCTACATAAACAAAATATAAAATATAAATAGGTGAGGCAGTACTAAAGTTCTGCAGTGGTTCCAGTCCTTCTTGGAGGGGCAAACTCAGAAGGTGGTGCTGGGGGATTCCTGCTCGACTCCTTGGTCATTGGCCTGAGAAGTCCCTCAGGGGTCAACCTTGTCCCCTATGTTATTTAACATCTACATGAAAGCGCTGAGAGAGGTTGTCCGGAGTTTTGGAGTCAGGTGTAACAAGAATGCTGATGATACCCAGCAATATTATTCCTTTCCATCTAATTCCAAGGAACCTGTTCCTGTGCTAAACTGGTGTATGGCAGCTATAATGGATTGGATGAGGGCAAACAAATTCAAAACTTAATCTAGACAAGACAACGGTTCTCCTGGTCAATCAAAAGACAGATCTGGGAATAAGGACTCAGCCTGTGTTAGATGGGGTTATGCTCCCCCTGAAAATGCAGCTTCACAGTTTGGGTGTTCTCCTGGATTCAGCTCTGAGCCTGGAGGCCCAGGTTTTAGCAGTGACCAGGAGTTCTTTTGCATAGTTAAAGCTAGTAGGCCAACTGCAGCCATTCTTAGAGAAGTCAGATCTGGCCATGGTGGTACATGCCTTGGTTACATCCCATTTGGACTACCATAATGCTTTCTACATAGGGCTGCCTTTGAAAAGTGCTCAGAAACTTGTTGGCTCAAAGAACAGCAACCTGTCAATCAGGACTGGCTACAGAGAGCACACAACTCCCTTGTTGCAACAGCTCCATTGGCTGCCAGTCCATTTCTGGGCACAATTCAAAGTGCCAATTTTGACCTATAAAGCCCTACATGACATGGGTCCAGGATATTTGAAGGACCACATCTCCCTTTATGAGCTCATCAGAGCTCTAAGATCATCCAGAGAGGCCCTTCTCTCTGTCCCACCATCCTCTCAGGCTTGTTTGGTGGGAAAGAGGGAAGGGACGTTCTCAGTGGCTTTAGAACTCCCTTCCTAGAGAGGCCAAAATGGCCCCATCTCTACTCTCCTTTTCCGAACAGGTAAAAACATGCTTGTGCCATCAGGCATTTACAATCTGATGGGTGCTGGGCTTGTAAATGCTATGCCATTTGGATTGTGAGGTCCATATATAGTATTACTGTACTGTGTTTTTAATGTTTTTTAATTCTATACATTGTTGAATTTGGTTTTTTAAATTTTAATATTTATAACGCTTGGATATTGTTTTAATTTGTATTGTTTTAAACTCAATGTTAGCTACATTGAGTCCCTATACTGGGAGAAAGGCAGGATACAAATAACTAAAATAATAATAATAAAATAATATTAGAGAACAATATTTTAGAAACTTGGAAATCACAGGGTAGCTGGGATAATACTCTTTTAAAACATTTACTAAGCTTGAACACAATTCCCTCAGTCTCTGACAGGAAGTAAAAGTTTCAAAAGGATTTATTTTTGGACACTTATTGACTGATGAAGAGGAATTATAGTACTTTTAGAATCCATTTTAGACTTTTGATACTATAAGTCCCTGTACAACCAAGGAGACAAGCCTTTTTTAAGAGCCCTCTCAGGCTATGTTAGATTAAAGACAAAATTCTCCCTACCTCCTAACACAAACATGAAGATTTTGGCACTTAAGTCTACCATGAGACAAGATTTCAGAACGCAACCAAAACTTTGCCTGTCACCTATACATGCAGAACCTAATATCTAAAAACAAAGCTCTTCAGATTCTACACCAAGACCGCTGAGTAAAAGATGATGTGTTGTCCTGGTAATATCTTTCTTGTTATTATAACATAAAGTATTTGAATAAATTATACCCTCCAATTGTCCTGATTTGACAGGGACAGTCCCTCTGTCATCCCACTTTTTTGACTGCTTTTAAAATGTCCTAGTTTATGTCTCCTCCTCCTGCTTTCTTCCTTTGTCCCTGACTTAACTTCTACTGGTATAAACTGAGTTCAAAGTGCAAAAGTTGTTTGCATGCAATTAGCTCAGCAAGGAGGGGAGGAGGGAGATGACTCTTGCCCTTCTTTGTAGATTCAGCTGAACACAAACTGCTGCAGCTTCTCCTAGCTTTTGTGTACCTCTTCATTAACAATTTTTGCCATCTTGACCATACTCTGATGTTGTTTGGCCACATATGTCCCTGATTTCATCTGTGAAATGTTGAGGGGGGACATAATAAATACACTCAAGATTTGACAAGTCTGCCTCTACTTGCTCAGTATGTAAAGACCCCACCAAGCCTCGTCAATTTTATGTAAATAACATCTATATAATTCGTTTACCTATCTATCACAGATAATTATTTTTACCATACTCATAGCCCAGGGTGCCAGTTACACGACAATTTTTGTCGCAGGGCTTACCGTGACTTCCTGATCCTGTATCCATCCCTCACTGTTTATACGATTTTTGTCACTCTTCTGGAAATCCCGGATGGTCCCGTGACTGATATTTACATGTCAAAAGTACCGTTTTTTATTTTGGGTCCCGCGACGCTTTATCCCGTGCTTTTCTTGTTTACACACACTTAGCGTACCGGGATTTTTTGGGGGGCTGTCAATCAAGGATGCGATTACTCATTTTTTCACAGTTTGAGCTACGTGTTTCTGGTTCTTCTTCCTGCCACAGATGCAGCGATTGGCTAAATTTTGAACAAAGAAGGACATCACATGTTCTTTTGATGTACCTCTTCTCCTATCCAGAACTTTATGGCAACATGGAGGCGAGCACATCGGCAGCTCTGGCAACCGCTGCCCGTTTGCGATTATCTCTTTTAGCTCTGAAGAGGCAGGTGATCATCAGACATAGGAGAAGGATGCTTCTTATTTTCTTATCCTTCTCCATTCCCAAACGATGAAATCAGCTATTTTCCGACCACAGTGTATGCACTTTGTGGCCGTGGACCCACCAGAGGTTGTGATGCATGTTCGCCCCGACCGGCGGAAGCGACAGTGGTGGGTGTACCCTACAACAGAGGAGTGGTGGGAGAAATTTGTGATGAACATCTGGTTGGATGAACGGTGGATAATGTACTTCAGGATGCCTCGGTTCCTCTTCATGCATCTTGCTGAGATACTCTGGCCAGAGATTGCTAAGTCGGACATGAACATGAGAAAAGCCATCCCTGTGGAGAAGAGATTCGCTATAGCCGTTTTCCTTCTTGCCCACCACTGCTCATATGGTGCAGTTTCCCAGTTGTTTGGTGTCGGAAGAGCAACTGTGTGTAAGATTTTTGTGGAGGTCATCCTCGCTATGGAGAAGTTACTTCTTAAGTGGACAGTATTCCTGGGAGATCATAGAAAGGTAATTTTTTTTCTTTTAATTTTATTAGCTTGTGAAAATTCGGCTAATCGCATCGATTCCTAAAAGGTTTTAAGGAGTTAAAAGGTTTTAATCTGCATGCCCTTATGTGATACCAAAGTGATAACATTTATACCTTCCCTACTGTTCTTTTGTTGCAAGTTGATATCATGCCATAGGCTTCCGCAACATTTATGTCTGTAGATAGATGTTTAATCGAAAACTCATTTTTCCATGATCTCATATTTCCCTTTTGTTTGGCTTTGCAATTTTTAGGTAATGGATGCCTTCGCAGCAATGGGATACCCACAAGTGGTTGCTTGTTTGGATGGATGCCATGTTAATATAATCCCCACCATCCAGCAAGGAGACAAATTTATCAACAGGAAGAATAGGTACAGCGTTCTTCTGCAAGGGACCTGTGATCATAGAGGTGTTTTTATTGATGCGGAGATCGGTTGGAGCGGGAAGAATCACAACGCCCGAATGTTAAGGAACTCTGCTTTTTTCGAGACAATGGAGGCTGGCATCTTTGTGCCTGGTAATCCAACAATAACAATTATGGGGAAATAGGTAGTACCACTAACTCTGGTAGATGGTGCATATCCAGTAAGGAATTGGCTGCTGACACCTTATAGAGGGACAACAAATCCCAAACAGAGACTGTACAATAGATACCATAACAAAATTATTGTTGTAAGCTGCCCCGATTGCTCGCAGAGGGGCGGAATATAAATAAATTTTATTATTATTATTTATTATTAAAATTCGATCAACGGTGGAGAGGTGCTTTGGACATTTGAAATCGAGATGGAGGGCTTTAAAATACTGTATAGAGGTTGCTGAGGAGAATGTATGTTCTGTAATATGTGCATGTGTTATTCTACACAATATATGTGAAACCAAAGGTAGTATCCTTGATGATCCTCATCGGCGTGTGCAAAGGTTTGTACTCAACACGCTTGGAGCTCCGATGGTTAATAATGATGCTGTGGAGAAGGAGCGGGGGGAGGCCGTTCGCAACACTTTGAAAGAATATTTTTGGCTTGAACATCATCGGGGGGGAATAAGTAACTTTAGTGTTTCCTTTGTATCATTTCCTTAAGTACATGAAACTCTGCTTAATAAAATATTATGATTTTTAAAGGCGATCTGCATTTGCTTTGCCCTTCTTAAATCGCATCTCACTTTTCCCCCTGGTACATTAGCAGTGTTATTTCCCTTAGAATTATGAAAGTCTCCATCACACTTTATGGGCAGTTGAAGTACACCTTGAAAAGTAGGTCACACTGGCTACAAGTTTATTTTAAAACAATCAGCCAGATTCGACACATTGTTGCGGTTTGGGCGGTTAAAGCAATTGGCGGGCTTTTGCAAGAGATTAGGCTTTCTGGTAAAGGATCCAGACACTGCTGAATTCCTTTACATAGTTTCCTCTGCTAATTCACCAATCGATTAGCCAACACAACTTAAAGTTTAAAAAGTTAAGGTTTTTCCTAACACCATAGACTTATTTAAAAAATGAAACGGTCAACTCGCAAACTTATAAACTCGAGTTTCCACATCCCACCACATGGCATTACGATGGCCGAAGGGGGGAGAGGACATGTCCGGCCGGGTTGGCACATCGCCTACTGGGGCACCAGGGAGACCAACCTCCTGTTGGAACCCCTGGGCCAGCAGGCCGGTGCGCCGGACTGGCTGATGCAGTCCTCTAACCGGAGGAACCACAACTTCATTGTGGAGGCAGCACGGTTCCTCCGGTCAAGGGGCTACATCCGAACTGGCTTCCAATGCCGCTCAAAATTCAAGACCCTCAAGGGTAAATTTTTTGCAGCATTGGGGGCCAGTGATGGCAGCCCCCCCAAAGGCGGCCTCCTTTTTATGCCGTCCTGCACGACCTGTGGGTCCATGCAGGACAGCCAAGCTGGCACGACAGGCTCCCAAGAGGTAAGTTTTGCCAAGGCATCTTTGGTGCTAAGTAGTGTGTACCCCTGTGAGTGTGTTTGTGTGTGTTATCGTCCGCATGCGGCTTACTTTTTTTTTTTTTTTTTGGCATTTTGTGTTACAGCTGTCCAGATTCAGAGACGGGCTGCAGGAGAGCCCGTCTCTGATTTCTCTGATGAGGAGGAAGAAGCAGGCCCGGCACCGGCTGAACCCCCCAGGTGCCTCTCATTTCTGTATTTATTAAGCGCAGTAATAGGGAACAAAGTAAATATTACTGTTTGGTGATTATAAGTAACAGCTATGCTTAACTGTTTTAAAGGTCTCCAGGCTGCTCAGGAGGCGGCAGCCCAACTGGCTGGCCTAAATATAATAGCCAGGATAGAGGAGCTTGGTAAATACATTTAATTAAAAAGTTTAAAAAGGGCTTTTGCCTTTGCACATAGCACCATTTGATAGAAATTAATTAATTCTTATTGTCCAATACAGGAAAGAGTCTTAGAGAGGAGATCAGGGACCTGGCAAGGAGGGTGCAAGCCATAGAGCAAAGGCTTGCTTTGTAAATATTGTAAATAGTTCTTTTTCCACCTGTAAATATTATATTTTTGAAAATAGTTTTGTGAATTCTGTTTCTGTAAATATTGTTCCTGATTTCCCCAAAGCATGTATATAATGTTGTAAATACCTTTGTAAAAAAACTGTTTACTATGTTTACATTTATTAATGATTGTTTTTCTTGTATTTATTCCCAGTATTGTACCCCTAACAGTGTTTTTGTGGTGTTTTCAGTGTGACAACTATTGTTTTTCGTTGCAATGTTCCCATTTATATATTTTTTATGTCTATGTTAACAATATTTATTCTTTGTAGTTAATCAGTGTACATAAGATTTTTTTATTGTTTCCCTGAATAGTGTAAATATGTAAATATATCATTCTATGAACAAAAAACATGACTTGTATATACGTATATTTTGAAGCCTTTTAAAAAAATAAACAGTTAATTTTTTAAAATAAAAATCCTGTTTATTTTCCGTTATTTCCTGCCTTCCTTCTAATAGCAGTAAAGTTTTGCATTCCTCATGAGTTGTATTATATGTACATATTTGAGATAGAGAAGTTTTTGGGAAACAGTAGTAAAAAATTTAAACACTGTGTATTACGTCTTTCCCCCAAGTAAGGGAAAAGCCACTGTTACTGATTATAGAAAACTATAATGACAGGGGCACTTTTTTTTTTAATTGTCCTCGTAGGTCTACTTGAAGTTGAAGCACTCCCCACCAAACTTTCTGTGGGTGTACTTTGATGGTTTTCTTGGGAATTCTCTTTATTTTCATCACCTACACTTTTTGGATTACACACTCTCTTCACCACAACACATTTTTTAGAATTATCCAATGACTTAATGTGAGTTACGAGGTCCCCAAATAGATCATTTTGTCTTTGTATTTCTTTGAGCATTTGCTGAGATTCCTCAACTGAATGCTCATAGAATTTTTCAAGGTACCCTTGCAAAGATATGGTCTGCTTGTCAGATATTTTTTCCATCTCAGACACAAGAATTTCTGCTATTGATCTCGAATTCGCCATCAGATCATTCACATCAGAAGAACGTTTCTTCCTCCGAAATAAGGCCAACCTTTCAGCGGGGGATAAAGTGGCTGTAGGATTACTCAAGTCTGCAACTGAGAAAATTGGGAAAAAATTAATCATAATCCAAGTTTAGTACACTATTTTCTAAGTAACAGAAAATATCCTGTTTAATAATGATGTGATACATACCCTTACATGCCAGGGTAGTTGACCACACAGTATCAATCTCTGTCACCACAACCGTGTTGTTTTCCTCAGTTTCATTTACTGCCAAGGTTTCAGAAGGCTCCCCAGTTAAGGTTAAAGTAACAGCAGATTCATCAGCTCCCTGGGTACCAGAAACATCTGGTGGAAAAAGAAAAATGAAGGAAAATAAGAGAGTCAGGTAACAGAAGAAAGAGAAGCACTTTGATTATTCCTCAGGAATGCCGCGCTGCTTGTGGCTGAGGTAAACAAGTAATAGTCTTCTTTGTTTATGGCTGCAGCAGTAGACGCCATAGCAAACGAGTCTAGATGCACGCACTAGTTTACATGCCTAGGGCACATACACACAAGGGCGCCATTTGGCTTTAACAGCCTTAATTTGCAAAATAAAGGAGAACTCCCAGACCACAGCAGCACCTTTTGAGGGCATGTAGGCAAATATGGCGAAATGGTCCATCATAGCTAGGACTAAATAGAGTTATGGAGCATTTCTTCACTACAGAATGCAAAGTTACAGATGCGGTTTTGAAGATGTGAAAACGGATTTTTAAACATCCGAGTTTTCACAATGAGACAAATAATGTCTGCTAATGACATCAAACAAGAAAAACTGTAACTGTAGCAGCCTGCACAAGAAAAATACATAGCATGCATATCAAGCATGGGATAGCCATGCACATTTAAAAAAAACCCGTAGGTTATTTGGGTAAAGCATGAAATCCGAGAACGTGCATAATCGAGTTTTCACATACTACGAAATCATTTTAAAAAAATAAAGGAAAACTTACCTAGGGGATGTGAGAACAATTCCTCAGAGTACCCCTGCAGCATTTCCTGGGATGAGGGAGGGAATCCCACGTCTTCATCGGGGAGGGGAGCGTGATGGGGAATCACTGACCCACGCGGAACACGCACAATGTCGGTGGTGCTCCCCAGCCGCTTTGGGTGGTAGTTGGCATCGCCGCCCAGAATAGCATGGAGTTCTTTATAAAAGGGCATGGTGGCTGCATTGTTGCCACTTTTAGAGTTGTAGTCGTTTACCTGGTGGTAATTTTTACGCATCAGTTTCATCTTCATGCGGCACTCCTCAGCGGTGCGATCATGCCCTTTGCTTTTCATTTCGGCAGCAATCTTTTCAAAAAGATCAATATTTCTATGGGACCCCCTCAGCTGCTCCTGCACCTTTTCCTCACCTCATATGGCCAAAAGGTCTATGGTCTCGTTGTAGGACCAGGAGATCCCACGGCCGCCTTTCCTGGGGCGAGGTGCGGTTTTGGCATCCATCACTTAAACTCCACAGGTAAACGGCCAGAGAACAATGGAGATGTGTCTTCAAATTTTGGGATGGCCAGAAAAGGGGAGGTACACCTCCCACTTACTGGTCAGAGCCCGCCCATGGTCAGGGCAATTTCTGGGCATCTCCTGTGTCTGTGATATCTTGTCACGGGCTGTTTACATTTCCGATTTTCCGAATCCTCCAGAGACTTTTTTAAAAACCGGCACAACCCACGGGATTGAAAGTCCCGTGGATCGAGAGACAAATGGTGCCCAACCTTCCAGAAAACACATGTCCGACCCAATGTATGTGTAAACTGCCAGGGATCGACACGAATTCTTCCCAGGACATTTTCATTGTGTAAACAGCACCTAGGAAACTCCATTAGGATTCAGAGGAAGCGATGTATTGTCATTTCTGGCCACCATTTGGGCTGATTTGGGGGCAATGTTTTTTCTGTTTTGGGGTGGGGCGTTGGAAGCTTGGTGGGTTGAGAAAAAACTGCCACATTTGTGCATGGTTTGGGGAAACTTGGAAGGTTTTCAGGTGAAAAATTACCCCCAAAACAGCCTAGAAAATATTTAAAACTTATTTAGGAGTGTGAGGGCCAGGGGGGAGGGTTCAGGGGGATTTTAGGTACCACATTTTAGGGGTCCCAAGGGTCACATGCAACCTGCATTTTGCACAGCCCTGAAACAGAGAGAAGCACTCACAACTCCAATGCCCACCATTTTCTTTGGCATCTTTAAAGTTTAAGCATAAAATAAATAATGGTAATAAAAGAATATGTATAAAAATATTTATCAAGTGCAGAGTGGTATGTGGAAAACAAATGAATAAAGCCCTAATCATTGTATTTCCAAAACAATACTTGCTAATTTGTGCTTAAATGAAGAGTTCCCCTTTGCAGCTATATAGAATGTTTCAAAGACTGCAGACAACTGGAACTAATGAAAATGTATCAGCAAGCAAAACTTGAGGGATTAGAACCATTACATTCTAGAAACTATGCTCCACCATGTTTGATGAGAATGTCCTCAGGAATGTTTTGTTCTGAACTACTAAGGGAAACACTTCAGATATTTGCAGATAATAACTGGGGGGCGGAATCTAAAATCCCTTTAGGTTAAAAATAAAATAAAAGTAAATGTGGGTTTCAGTCAAAGCTCTAAGGCTATCATAGAATTATTTCCTGGCTTTCCAGATCGCAAATCCAGATTGGATTAATTTCAAGATACATTTTAAGGGTTCTCTTTGTTACCAAGGTTTTTCAGACCATGTGAGCTGAATTCAGCATGGAATTCTCTCTGTTCTGCCATGATTAAAAAAAAGATATTTAAGCCATCTAAAATTTGATAAATGCTCTTTAATTAAATGAAATAAGTAAATCAGAGCCAGTTGCCATGGTGAATGAATGTGACATCACAGGCTCCAGCATCTGGCTTTCAGGGCTGAATTTTAAAAAACAAGGGAAGAAAGCACAGTGGTGGATATGAAATTGTAAACACTTATTTTGAAGCAAGTGGGTCTGGTAATAAGCTAAAAACATGGCACAGACAAATGATTATGCCATTTGAAGGGGGATGATTTTTCAAGGTGAATAGCAAGGCTATTTCCAATACTACAAAAGAATAATATTTTTAAAATTCTATATTATTAACAGGTCCTCTCTGCAAAACTTTTAGAAAGCCACAGCTGGCAATCTATTTAATAGTTATAAAATCATAAGCCAGGCTTATGATCTTGTAACTTTTGGGATTCACGCTTATAGTCAAATCCTACATTGTCAGCCCAGACATCAAAGGTTTCCAATGCGCTGCAGATTGGGGTGCTGGGAAGGTCTGCAGAGCTCTCCAGGTTCTGGGTCACGTTGTCACAGCAGAACCCTGAGAGATTTCTCAAGCTGCCTGTTTTCACTGCATTCTATGGTTGTACTGTAGTCAGGTCTAAAATATGATTTAGGCCCAAGCTTGATGATTCTCTGATAACGTGGATTCCCTAAGATATTACTAGTTACCTCACCACAGGAGGAAAGAATGGGTTAAAAATTGGAAATGATTATATTATAATGATCTTTGTATTTGGAACAAGATCGTTTGGAGCTTAAGGGCTTGTTTACATGCTGAAAATACTCCTCGTAGAATTACCTGAGAATACAATCTGTCCCAATGAGATTTGTATTCAGAGGGAGAGGAGCTAAAAACTCCACAAAGAGTGCAGTAAAAGAATTTGCAGTTTTCCCCAAAGCTTCCTGGAAAATGAGTGTAGATGCGCATTTTCAGACGATTGGTGATCTGAATTCGCATTGCTGTGCATTTTTGCTCAATTGCTCTTTATGAGTGTGTGTGCCTGCTCAATTCGAATGGATACGAATAGGAGCAGAAATGGTGAAGACAAATCAACTTTGCTATAGATGGGTGAAAATGCACACCCACTCACAGTAAACCACCCTAAGTCAAGAGAGATGCTTTTTAATGAGGGCACAGATCTTAACGGGTTTGCTTATTCAGTTCTTCTTTTTCATTACAGTTTTTTGAGGGGGGTCAGAGTTCTTTCATGTTATTGATTAGGTATTGATTGTGTTATTGATTACTGTAATAGATTAGTGTTTTAGTAATGTGTTCTAGTTTTAGCTTGGTTTAGTTTTAGCTTTAGCTATACATATGTATAGTTTTTTCTCTTTTCTTCTTTCTGAATGTTGATTATTCTGTTGTGAATTATTTTGTATCAAAAACTAATATGATTTTTTTAAAAGTGTGTGCATTCCTATAGCATAACAGACAAACACATTACAGCATAGATACACATTTCTTGATTTTCCTGATGTGTTTTCAACTGTTTTGGTACAGTAGTTCCCTATCAAGCCTGTTGAGGTGTCACGGACATCTCCTTGACAGGAACAGTTTCAGGGTTTGGAGAGGCCTTGGAAGATGCATGCCTTCCTCTCTGAATGCATCTTCCTCCCCTTCTTCCTCATTACTACCAATTTTTCACTCTGCCATTGTCAAAATGGCACATCCAGCATGAGGTACACACTGAATAAGAAGCCCATAGTTTGGACTACTGTGATGCTCTTTTCTGGTCCAGCCCTGCCTGTAACACAAGCAACCTTATTCTCCAGTTGTGGTAATAACAGCATTTGCAACCAAATTACTGCTATAAGATCAGCAGGAATTCTTACAACTGCTGTTCTCAGTGCTAAAAACAGTTGCTTAAGTGGGAGTACAACTCTAGGAATGCCTACTCAAAAATTAATCCCACTAATCCAAGTATAGACAGGTGGGAAATCTATAACCCTCCAGCTATTGCTGGATCTCAGCTCCCAGAAATCCTAACCAGCATAACCGGTGCTCAGGTATATACTTCAGATCCACCAGGAGGGCCATAGGTTCCCCATGCCAAGTGTACAGAACTGCATCATAAACTTCAATTCCATCTTCTACATATAATATTCATTTGGCATAAAAGAAACCTGGTTCTCAAGTTTTAGCCTTCCTTGTGTTTTTTACTTCAATTTCCATTAGTATTATTAATAATGGGCAAGTATTCTGTATCAGCTACTTAGTTAAGTACACTTAAGTATATTTAACTAAATAACCTCACCTGCTCCCCTACTCCAAAACCTTCTGATGGTGAAAAGTTTGAAGTGAGACAGAAATGCATGCTAAAAGTACAGTGAAATAAGAACACAAAATACAGTCTTTTAAAAATTTTGTTTTTCTTCTTGTGAACATCTTTATATTGTAACTCCTGTGTGGAAAGCAAGAAGACCCTCAGTCACACAATTTTTCCATCTACAAGATCTTCACAGTAGCATTGCCAAGTCAAATTCTGAGAGAGAGCAAGGTCACATCAAAGCTGTGGTGATTTCTACTGAGTTGCTGATTTTTAAAAACTAAGAACGCATCATTTTACACTCCACAGATTAGATGTGGTGTGATGTTCTAATGCACAGGTGGGCAACTGCAGCCTCCCACATACTGTTGGACTGCAGCTCTCATAATCCCTCACCACTGGCTATGGTGACTAGGGCTGCTGGAAGTTGCAACCCAACCACATCTGGACTATAAAGGAAGCTACTGCCATATACTCAACTGAGGCTGTTATCATCATAACTGCCCACACTCTCCCCAGCTACAGCCACAGGGACACCATCTTCATTCTACCAACTGCTCTTTGGGTATCTTTTTACACATTTATCTTACTCGTCAAAGTGCCACGCTGCCATGGAAGGACGTAATTCATAAACCTTTAACATGCAGTCAAAGTACATTTTAAGAACATTCACGCGAACATGCCTTTTGTCCATGTCAACCACTTTGAAATGCACTGCCTAAATCAGGTAGCCCTTCAGGTATTTTTGAACTACAACTTCCAAGATTCCTCACCATTACCTTTGCTGCCTAGGACTGCTGGGAGCTGCAGTCCAACAACATGTAGAGGGCCACATGATTCAGACACACACCAGCCTAGGTTATAGCTCTCTTTTTACTCAGGTGTTGTCACTCTGGGGGCTTGAAGGGATGAAGAATCGGTGGCTCTCTAGAAACTGGCCTCTAGCTGCCATTAACACTGCCAACCATAGCCAGCAACGATGGAAGTTATATCCCAACAATATTTGGAGGGTCATAAGCTCTTTTCCACTGGTTTAGATAAGCAAAGCTGTTATGCAAGTAATAACACAAAATTGGGAAAGTGACCTGTGATTTACTTTGGTTTTTTTAAGTGGCCTTTTTAAATTCTTTTATATGAACGCTTCAAATACTGCAGAATTTCAACTGGATAATGGCTAGGGCTGTCATAACACCCAGCTGGCCAGGTTTTAACTGGATTCTTGGCATACCACCTGATGCCAGTTTGGACCATAATCTGATTCCAAGCTTTCATTAAAAAAAATGTAGGTCTACAGATATGGGCCAAAATGGGTAGGTACTCTTGCGTCAAATTGTTTTGCAAGAAACAAGTCTGCCTCTCCTTTCAAGTGTGAGGGAAGGGAGAGCAAGTGGTGCAGGGTGCAGTGCAAGAAACAAGAAAGGGGAGCACACTGCCAGGGCATGAGGTGAAAGAGGGAAGGGAGAGCAAACAGTGGGAGCAGCAGACTGCAAGGGCCCAAGGTGAGGTGACAGAATAGAATGGAAGGGGCACAGTGAGAGCTGCAGAGTGCAAGAAGCAAGGGAGGAACACAGAGAGAGTTTGCAGGAGGAAAGGGAGAGAAGGGAAAGTGAGCAGTGCTATGCCATGGTGGTGCAAGGAGCAAGGGCCAAGGACCCCACACATTGCAAGGGCATGAGGTGAGGAAAGGAGGAGAGAAGACAGAGTGTGTGTTGTGAGTGGCAGAGTGCAAGAACCAAGGGAGGGATCTATTGTGAGAGGTGAGAGTAGAAGGGAGAGTGAGGTGAGAGAAGGTGAGAGGACAAGGAGCAAGGGCAGGAGGCATTTTAAGGGCTGGAGGTGAGGAAGAGGGAAGGAGAGAGTAATGTGCATAATTAGAATAATATGCCAATTAGAAGCCTGGGTTTGAGGTAGTGGAATATGGAACCCTTAATAATGGTGGGCGGTGGGAGGTACTTCATACTCTCAGAAACTGGAACGGATTCAGGCAAGGAGAAACTGCAGCAGATGGAAAACATCACTGAAGAAAAAGGCCAAAAGGATCTTTCATCCAGATCTTTGCATAGCTTTCAGCAGCGAGTCTACCTTCCCCCACCTCCTCCACGATTGCTGTGCAGGAGGAGGGGGGGGAGAAAAATCCCCTCTTTCCCCAGATTCTCTCTCCACCCACCCACCCGCCCGCCCACGCGCGGCTGCACTGTTTACCCGGGGCTGTGGAAAGCCTTTGGTTCAAAGCGAGAGAGGCAAAGAGCTGCCCCCGAGGGGCCAACGCCTGAACTGCTGAAAGCCCGCGTGTGGGCGCCCTTCGCACTTAAGGGAAGGGAGGTGGCCCACGGGTGGGAAAGGCGAACTCCACAACCCCTTCGCCACAAACCCCTTCCCTCCCGCCTGCCTTCAACCTAAGACAACAGGCTCCTCTTCCAGCCCCCTCCCAAGGGGAAGGGCTCAGGTTACACAGACCGGGGGGGGGGCAATTTCCTTATCATCGAAAAGACTCCCCTTGGTCATTTCCCAAACAGTCCAGTCCAGTGAATAGTTTGGTGGTGGTAGTTTGGCGTGAGGGGGCATTCCAAAATGTCAAGGGAGAAAATGGTATTTCATAAGCTGTAACACATCTCACAATGAGGGAGTTCGTGTTTTAACAAGATCTTCACTTTCTGAGCTTCCCATTGACTTGCTTTTGTTTTACTCCAGGGGTTTTGCCTCTTAATATTACTCTTTTAAAAAACCTTTCTTTCTGCGAGGCACTTTCAGGAAGGGAAGTTTTCCTACATAGATCAAGAGGTCAGAGGCATGCCGCTTGAGTCCCTTCCGCCTACACGGGTTATATATATATATATATATATAGCTAGAAAAAACGAACGTGGGAAACCAACCAATGATGATAGTTGCACAGAGACGCGTATTTCTCTCCTGTCAAGGCTGCCTTCCCTCCCTCTCTCCCTCCCTCCTTGAGACCCCCGAGCCACCTGGAAAAGGAGCAAGCCCACCACCCCATCTCCCCCAAACCCCAAGGGGTGTCGTCTGAAACGATTTCTCCGGAAAGACCAGCCCTCCACCAGGAGAGTCTTACCTTGCGACGCTTCCTTAGTGTCCCATCTTAGCTCGTTTGTTTGATTGTGTGCCTGGGCGCCAGTGGGATGTGTGTGGGGGGGGTGCGGTGTGTTTTTATACAGATATGATTTTTTTTGTTGTTGTTGCACACACAAAAAAAACCAGAGAGAGAGAAAGAAAATGGTTTGAAATCCTGTCAAGTCATGTGATTGACTGAATGATTCCCACCCCTCCTCCTCCTCCTCCTGAGTGCTTTCTAGCCCCCCCCCCCCGCTCCACTCTCTCAGCTTTTAGGACAATGCAATACTCCTCCGGACTCAGGCAAGGCTGGCTGATGGCAGAGAGGAGGAGGAGGAGGAGGAGGGCGAAGCTGCCGCTCCGGCCGTGGCTGGCTTCCCTTCGCCGAAGAGGAGCGAGGAGAGCCTGGAGGGACCCGCCGGGTGGAGGAGGAGGCGGAGGAGGGTCTGGTATCTCAGAGTCAGGCCTTAAAGAGGAGGAGGAAGGGGGCCCTTCTCCCCCCAGCCCACCCCTCCCGGCTTTGCTTCCTCCTCCCTTCCCTTTGCCGCCCCCCGCCATTTCCCTTGACTGCCTTTTCCAGACCAGGGAAGCTTTTGCCTCGGGGAGTCCCTCCCAGGGAAGGCGCGCCTCGCCGCTGCTGTAAGTCGGAGCTGAGCGCCCCCGTTTCCCGCGAGCCAAGAGACCCCTCTTCTTGCCCAGGAGGAGCCCAAGGCTGGAGCTGGCCCTTGAGGGGTGGGACCTCCTCGCCGGCTTCCCCTCTTCCGCACTGCCTCATGCCTGCCTCAGTTCAGACCTGAGGAGAGGACGCCAGGATGGGAAGAACTCGGCAACCTTTCTAGACCAGTGGTGGCTCTTCACCTTTTCTTCCCCAGGGACCCCCTTTGTCCATAATAATAGCATCACGCCATCCATTAAACCTCCCCACTGAAGGGGGAGGGAAGACTTTTCTCTTGCTTCTTCTTGCAAGTTTGTGGCTGGAGTGGATTGAATGGCAATGCGCAGGCCAAGCCAGTCAGCCTGTGCTTTGGCTCCTTCACGTGGCCACTCCACTGCAGGTGGGCCGAGCAGCCTTCAAGCCTTTGCGGACCCCCAGGACCAGTTTAAGGAATTGGGGGGGGGGGCTGTAATGCTTTATTTTGGGGGACCTATATGTTTATCTCAGGTCAATGTAACCTAACTCAACCTAAGCTAATCACAGTACAGGATATTCAGATTATTACTAATAATGTTTTTGCAGGAGGAGGGTTACTATGGGGCCTCCACAATGATGCCCCCCCCTGCAGATGCTGACGCCACTGGTGCCTTAAACCAGCCCTGCGGACTCCCTGTGAGGACAGACAGACCCCTGGGGGTCCCCAGACCACAGATTAAGACCCACTGCTTTAGGCCTTCCTGGATCATCTGCACTATGCTTTAGGGAAGGATTTGCCTTCAGTGTGTTTACCCTAGCAGCATGTGTGGCCTAACCGCTTATTGGTGCAAAATTATCTCTATATTGTTGTTAATTACCTAAGACCCTTTGACATCAGCAGCCCTGAGGAGGCCCACAGAAGCCAAGGGCTGTGGCTTCTGGATTAAGTCTGGACACCTTTCTACATGCTACCCTTGAAATCCTGACTAACCAACCAGTCCAAACAGAACTGGCATACCATTGAACTTAGGCAGTTCTACTTGAAATTCCCTGGCATTATGGCCCATAGCTAGCCCTAAAGCTTTTCTTAACAGATAACATTTACTTTACTTGTCATTGTAAACACATTTTCTAGTCAGATAGTTAAACAGAAGAAAACCCGAAACAGTAGACTGGTCTATGTGAAGTCAAAGGTTTTCACAGCCAGCATCCGTAGATTTTCCTTGGTTTTTTTCCAGGCTGTGAGACCGTGTTCTCGAAACGTCAGAAACAAACTCTTCCAGAACACGGCCTCAGAGCCCAGAAAAAAACCATTCCATCAGGAATGTGAGGCTTCCAAGGCCAGAAAAACCATTTGGTCCGGTCACTGCTGCTGTGAGAGGCCAATAGTACCAGGTATTTGGGATTTCCCCCCCTTGTGTAGATGGGCCCTCTGTGATACAGTCACCATATGTCAGAAATTACTTGAAGGCACACAACAACAATAAGAAGTACAAAAGAGTTTCCTAAAAATTAATTACTGCTTTGAAGTTTTATTTTTATATGGGAGATCTCAATCACCGACTCCCACACCACATGTCCTGTCATGGCATCCATTTCTTACAACCCATGTGACTGGCAAAACCATCTGAGTTTTGTTGCCTCTAATGAGATTTCCTGAAGGAAGACTTTTTGAAAACCAACTGCAATATCTTCTTATGCCTTATTTAGTGAAGCAGATAATATTACTGGGCTGTTAAGTGGAAATTATTTTATCCATAACTATTAAGGGATTTTAATGTTTGCATTTTATTTGCTGGTTCTTATAACTTATGTTTTGAAATTTTACATGTTTCATTTTCTTTTCTGGATTATTGGAAGCTGCCCTGAGGATTTTATTGTTAAAGGAGACATGCTGTTAAATATGTTATAATTTTTAAATAAATAAATAAATGGTGTGAGTGTAAGAAGGCCTGTGGTGCAAGCAGCATTCTGATACCACGTGTGGTATATTGATCATCCCAGCAGGTCTACTAGGACTCCTAGATCCCTTTCGCACGTAGTCTCGTTCAACCAGGTCTCCCCTATCCTATATCTATGCATTTTGTTTTTCCGCCCTAAGTGCAGTACCTTACATTTCTCCATATTGAATTTCATTTTGTTAGCTTTGGCCCAGCTCTCCAGTCTACCCAGGTCATTTTGAATTTTGATCCTGTCCTCTAGGGTATTAGCTGCTCCTCCTAATTTGGTGTCATCTGCAAATTTGATAAGTATGTCCCTAATTCCCTCATCCAAGTCATTGATAAAGATGTTGAATAGCACTGGGCCCAGGACAGAACCCTGTGGCACCCCACTGGTCACATCTTTCCAAGACGAAGAGGAGCCACTGCTGAGCACCCTTTGGGTTTGGCCAGTCAACCAATTACAAATCCATTCAACAGTTAACTTGTCTAGCCCACATTTTACAAGCTTGTTTGCAAGAATGTCATGGGGAACCTTACCAAAGGCCTTACTGAAATCAAGGTATGCGATATCCACATCGTTCCCTTCATCTACCAAGCTGGTAACTTTATCAAAAAAAAAAAGAGATCAGATTAGTCTGGCATGACCTCACAGCAACATGAGTCAGCAGTGTGATGCAGCAGCTAAAAAAGCATGCGTTTCTCGGGTGCATTAATAGTAGTATAGTGTCTAGATCAAGGGAAGTAATAGTGCCACTCATTCTGCTTTGGTCAGACCTCACCTGGAATAATGTGTCCAGTTATGGGGACCACAATTCAGGAAGGATATTGACAAGCTGGAACGTGTCTAGAGGAAGGCAACCAGGATGGTGAGAGGTCTGGAAGCCATGCCCTATGAGGAGCGGCTTAGGGAGCTGGGCATGTTTAGTCTGGAGAAGAGAAGGTTGAGAGGGGACATGAAAGCCATGTTTAAATATTTGAAGGGATGTCATACTGAGGATGGAGCAGGCTTGTTTTCTGCTGCACCAGAGACTAAGACACAGAGCAATGGGTTCAAACTACAGGAAAAGAGATTCCACCTAAACATTAGGAAGAACTTCCTGACAGTAAGAGCTGTTCAGAAGTGGAATACACTGCCTCGTAGTGTGGTGGAGTCTCTTTCTTTGGAGGTTTTTAAACAGGCTGGATGGCCATCTGTTGGGAATGATTTGATGGTGTATTCCTGCATGGCAGGGGGTTGGACTGGATGGCCCTAGAGGTCTCTTCCAATTCTATGATTCTATGAACCCTGTAAGGTAGGCTGGTGGATTTTTAAATTCCTCCTCCCCCTTCTCAGCGTTCCACACTTTTCCCAGAATTACCATTGCCAGTTGACTGCCTGGGTCTCATTGCAGGCGGCCCATTGCCGCTGCCGCTGCCACTACCAGTTGACTATCTGAGTCCCAATTTGGGCCATAGATTGAGTGGCAGGAGTGGATTGTGAGGTGGAGAGGGAATTAGCATGTGGGTGGTGATCGTTTGGGTGTGTTTCCTGAGCAGCCAATCAGCACACTGGGAAAGGCAACATACCCAAGAGTTTTATATATATAGAAGATAATTGCAAAGTGTTTTATTCTGGACAGAGCTGGCTCAGAAGAAATGTAGCACTCATAATGAGATATGCTACAGCAAAAGCAGTCTGGGGCTATAATGCAAAGTCTGACAAAATAATATTGATAAGTCTGCATGGGAAATCTATCAATATAACCATCATCCACATTTATCTTCCAGTTACAGAGGCAAGATGGAATGAAAAGATTATAATAATAATAATAATAAAATTTATTTATACCCCGCCCCTCTGTTAAAACAATCGGGGCGGCTTACAAAATTTAAAATACAATACAAATAAAATCCCTAAACACCCCCACTCCCACCCTCCCCCATAAAAAAACATTAAACAAATATAAATTAAAACAACTAATCTAAAATCACATTTAAAACTATAAATACAATAAATATAATAAATGGCCAGCAGCCTAGAAGAGGCCAGGATCCCCTGAGGCCGGGATCTAATTAGGAAAGGCCTGCCGAAAGAGATCCGTCTTTAGTGCTTTTTTAAAGCCACTCAGGCTTGTTATCTGACGGATCTCATTCGGCAGGTCATTCCACAATTTGGGGGCGATTACCGAAAAGGCCCTCTGGGAGGTTGCAGACAGCCTAGATTTTTGTGGCTGAAGCAAATTCCTCCCAGAGGACCGGAGTGCGCGGGGAGGATTGTATGGGAGGAGGCGGTTCCGGAGATAAGTTGGACCCAAGCCATTTAGGGCTTTAAAGGTAATAACCAACACCTTATACTGGGCCCGGAAACTGATTGGCAGCCAGTGGAGAGATTTTAATACTGGAGTTATATGGTCTCTCCGAGATGTTCCCGAGACCACTCTGGCTGCCATATTTTGTACCAACTGAAGTTTCCGGACCAAGCATGAGGGCAGCCCCATGTGCAGGTGTCAGGAATCATGCCCCAAAAGAAGACATTTTGATAAGTACTGGTAATCTAAGACAGAAATAGAGAAGAGAAGAGAACTAAACATAATAAAAAATTGTCTTAGGGTCAAGACATGAAGCAGGAGAATGACTTTTCAAACTTTATGAAACCAATAATTTGTTTGTTGTAACTGAACAAACAACTGTATACATGGATGTCACCAGATATCCAATTCAGAAATCAAATAGACTATATAATTAGAAACAGAAGATGAAGAAATTCCATCCTCTGCAAAAACAAAACTAGGAACAATTATGACATGGATTATGAACTGATGATATCAAAATGTAAACTTGTTTTCTGCTGCCCCAGAGACTAGAACATAAACCAAAAGATACAAATTACAAGAAGAGAGATTCTCCCTAAACATTAGGAAGAACATTTTTGCTGTAAGAAGTGTTTTGACACTGGAATAGGCTACCTCAGGGCAGGACTCTCCTTCTTTGGAAGTCTTTGAACAGAGGTTGGATGGCCATCTGTCAGGAGTGCTGTAATTGGGTATTCCTGCATGGCAGGGGTTGAACTAGGTGGCCCCTTCCAACTCTTAGATTCTATTAAAAAATACAGTAATGCTAAAATACAGTAATTACATTACATCAATCATAATGTCAAAATACAGCCTAAAAAAACTCCCTGAAGAATTGAAAAGGATATGTGAAAACTAGAGGAAGAAACACCCATAATTTAAGATATGCAATTAACACCATATTACTAGCAGAAAATAGCAAAACTTGAAATGACTATTGATGAAAGTTAAGGAGGGAGAGTCAAAAGAAGGGTCACAACTGCATGTTAAGGAAACAAAGCTATCAAGGAACCAGGTAAGATCCTCAAGTGTAAAGATATATTACTTAATATCAGTATCAAGATCACCCATACTATGGCATTTCCAATTTCTGTGTATGAATGTGAACGTTGAAAATGAAAAAAAAATAATCTATTTCAAATTGTAGTGGTAGGGGAGAGTTCTGTGAGCACCTTGGATTGCCAAAAAGACAAATAGATGGGTCCTAGAGTATATCAGACTAGCCTAAATACCCTAAAGGCACCAAATCCTGTCTGATTGTGGAAGCTAAGCAGAGTCTGCCCTGGTTAGTACTTGGTTGGGAGACTATCAACGAATACCAGGTACTGTAGGCTATATTTCAGAGGAAGGACCCTATAAGTATTCCTTGTCTAAGAAAATCCTATGAAATGCATGGGGTCACCATAACCCGACAGGTGACTTGAATACACACAGAGAATATCAAGACTGAACTTTCCCTAGAGGCCAACATGTTGACAGTATTGTACTTTGGGCATATTATGAGAAGACATGACTCGTTGGAAAAGAAGTTGAAGGCAGAAGGAAAAGAGGAAGAGGAAAAGATGGTCTTGCTTTGCAAGACCAGAGGAAGGCAATCAATTATGGCATCTCTTGGAAGCTTCTCATTCATAGAATTACCATAAATCGACACCAGCTTAATGGCACACGACAACAAGGTCCTGACAGTAGCCACCTCCAGATGCATAAAAAAGCTGTTGAAGTCCCAGGTTTTGTATCTGTGCTTTCTGATCTTATTTTGGAGATCTGCATGACATTACTTCATCCCAAAGTATTTCCTGTGAGCTCCCAGCATTACCAAGGATTTTTCATTCCCACTCCTCAAGTCAGTTTAAATTAACCCAGTTTTTTGAAAATGAAATGCACCTGTACTTGCTTGTGTGTTTGTATCCTCTCAGAACTAGTTAGATGGCCACCACCAGTAAACACAGCTGTTGTTTACCAGGACAAAGATTCAACAGAGGTCAAGCAAAGAAAAGAGGAATGCTAGTACTAAAACAAAATGCCCCTATTGCTTAAATAGTATAATGTTGCTAAAGCACTTTAGTCCTTTGACCATAACTCCTGAACAGTAATTAAAACGGCATAGTGGAAATTTGTGAAAATAAATTCTGAAATGTTGCATAAGAATGAATGTGAGGTGGGGTCAGTGGGAGGGGAGAAACAAAAGAGAGGGGACAGAAGGGAAACCCAGCATTTGTCAAGAAAGAGACTGGATGAAACTTTTGAATAAGCAGCTACAATCAAAACAAAACAGAATTGGAAACTTCCAATACTTCCAGAGACTTTCTGCCCCTTCTGGAGGTACCGATTGTGACATTAAAAAAATTCATAATACCTGAGAGAAGCACAACCTTTGTATTGTTTTGTGTTCTGCAAAATGGGCAATAATGCACAAAAAATCCTAGATAATAGTTAATCTTGAAAATCTGCTATTTTTACATTGCTAAATCTGGGCTTGAAAGCTAGTGTTCTAAATAGAACATCTAGATTCTAAAGTGAAGGGTTTGTCACAGTTGACTCAAGTGCAAAACCTATGCTTGAAAATGAGAAGCAGGTATTATTATTATTATTATTATTATTATAGAATCATAGAATCATAGAATTGCAGAGTTGGAAGAGACCACGAGGGCCATCCAGTCCAACCCCCCTGCCACGCAGGAAATCTTGATCAAAGCATCCCCGACAGATGGCAATCCAGCCTCTGTTTAAAGACCTCAAAGGAAGGAGACCCCACCATGCTCCGAGGGAGTGTGTTCCACTGCCGAACAGCTCTTAATGTCAAAAAGTTCCTCCTCATGTTGAGGTGGAATCTCTGTTCCTGGAGCTTGCATCCATTGCTCCGTGTTCTAGTCTCTGGAGCAGCAGAAAACAAGCCTGCTCCATCCTCAGCGTGACATCCCTTCAAATACTTAAACAGGGCTATCATATCGCCTCTTAACCGTCTTTTTTCCAGGCTAAACATACCCAGCTCCCTAAGTCTCTCCTCATAAGGCATGGTTTCCAGACCTTTCACCATTTTAGTTGCCCTTCTCTGGACACGCTCCAATTTGTCAATATCCTTTTTGAATTGTGGTGCCCAGAACTGGACACAGTATTCCAAGTGAGGTCTGATCAAGGCAGAATAGAGTGGCACTATTACTTCCCTTGATCTAGACACTATACTTCTATTGATACAGCCCAAAATCGCATTGGCCTTTTTAGCTGCCGCATCACACTGTTGGCTCATGTTCAACTTGTGGTCTACTAGGACTCCTAGATCCCTTTCGCATGTAGTCTCATTCAGCCAGGTATCTCCCATCCTATATTTATGCATTTCATTGTTCCGCCCTAAGTGCAATACCTTACATTTCTCCATATTGAATTTCATTTTGTTAGCTTTGGCCCAGCTCTCCAGTCTATCCAGGTCATTCTGAATTTTGATCCTGTCCTCTAGGGTATTAGCTACTCCTCCTAATTTGGTGTCATCTGCAAATTTGATAAGTATGCCCCTAATTCCCTCATCCAAGTCATTGATAAAGATGTTGAGTAGCACTGGGCCCAGGACAGAACCCTGTGGCACCCCACTGGTCACATCTTTCCAAGATGAAGAGGAGCCACTGCTGAGCACCCTTTGGGTTCGGCCGGTCAACCAATTACAAATCCATTGAACAGTTAACTTGTCTAGCCCACATTTTACAAGCTTGTTTGCAAGAATGTCATGGGGAACCTTGTCAAAGACCTTACTGAAATCAAGGTATGCGATGTCCACAGCATTCCCTTCATCTACCAAGCTGGTAACTTTATCAAAAAAAGAGATCAGATTAGTCAGGCATGACTTGTTTCTCTGAAACCCATGTTGACTTTTTGTGATTATGGCATTGCCTTCTAAATGTTCACAGACTCTCTGTTTAATGATCTGCTCTAGAATCTTCCCTGGTATTGATGTCAGACTAACTGGATGATAATTGTTGGGATCCTCTTTTTTCCCCTTTTTGAAGATGGGAACAACGTTTGCCCTTCTCCAGTCTGCTGGGACTTCTCCTGTTCTCCAGGAGTTCTCAAAGATTATTGCCAATGGCTCTGAGATTATATTTGCCAGCTCTTTTAATACTCTTGGATGTAGTTCATCTGATCCTGGAGATTTAAATTCATTTAGATTAAGAAGGTATTCCTGTACTACCTCTTTACTTATTTTGAGCTGGATTTCCCCTATTGTGTCCTCCGTTCCATTATCCTCAGGTTGGTCCTCCTTTTCCTTTTCTGAAAACACTGAGGCAAAGAAGGTGTTGAGTAATTCTGCCTTTTCTCTGTCCCCTGTTAGCATTTTACCATCTTCTCCACGTAGTGGCCCTATCATTTCCTTCTTCCTCCTTTTGCTGCGGACATACCCAAAAAAACCCTTTTTATTGTTCTTAACCTCCCTAGCAAGCCTGAGCTCATTCTGCGCTTTAGCTTTTCTGACTTTACTCCTACACGTGTTCGCTATCTGTTTGAATTCTTCTTCGGTGATTTCTCCCCTTTTCCATTTCCTATACATGTTCCGTTTAAAACTTAGCTCCATTGAAATTTCTTTAGTCATCCATCCTGGTTTCTTGAGACACCTCCCATTTTTCTTCCTCAATGGTACTGTTTGAAATTGTGCCTTCAGTATCTCCCTTTTGAGAAAGTCCCATCCGTCTTGAGGTCTCTTCTCTTTTAATATTCCTGACCATAGGATCACCCCCAGTATTTCCCTGAGTTTATTGAAATCAGCTCTCCTAAAGTCAAGAATGCGTGTCTGACTATGCCTGGCTTCTCCTTTCCATTGTATAACAAACTCCAGGAGAACATGATCACTCTCACCTAAGGATCCCACCACTTGCACCCCATTAACCAGGTCATCTCTGTTGGTTAGGATCAGATCTAAAATAGCTGACCCCCTTGTTGCCTCTTCCACCTTTTGGACCATGAAATTGTCTTCCAGGCATGTAAGGAATCTGCTAGACCTTGAAGTTTTGGCTGAGTTAGATTGCCAGCAAATATCAGGATAGTTGAAGTAACCCATCACTACTACATAGTTGAAGTCACCCATCACTACTACATATTTGAAGTCACCCATCACTACTACTACTATTATTATTACATTTATTTATATAGCGCCATAAGCTTTACATAGCGCTTTACAAAAAAGGAAAACAACAATCTACAATAAACACAAAAACCTGCCTACAGCACACAATCTAACACCACAAACAAAATTATAAAATTAATAAAATATTACTATAACAAGATTAAAACAATACTATAAAAGTGCAAGTTAATACAAATAATATGGACATAAAATCAAAATGAAATTGGAAGGCTTCCCTAAATAGAATAGTCTTTAATTTAGACTTAAAGTAGTCTAGAGAGGTGGTGGTCTGCAAATTCGTGGGAAGGAGATTCCAAAAATAGGGGGTAGAGAGGGAGAAAGGACGTATCCAAGTAGGGACAGAGGAAATCCTTAGCTGCATCAGCAGCCCTGAAGCACTAGAGTGCAGGGCATGAACAGGAAAATAGGGGGAAACAAGCGCTGACAAATAGATGGGGGCCAAACCATGAAGAGCTTTGAAAGTTAATAATAATAGCTTATAACAAATTCTAAATGGGATTGGAAGCCAGTGAAGGGACAACAACAGTGGGGTGACATGATCATAACGGCGGGCAATAACAATTATCCTAGCAGCAGAGTATTGTACCAAAGTCAAGGGGGGAAGATGGGAAAGAGGAAGCCCAGTCAGCAAAGAATTACCGTAATCCAGGCGAGAAATGACCAATGCATGAACCAAAGTCTTAGCAGCAAAAACTGAAAGAGAAGTCCTGATTCTCACTAGATTTTAAAGAAAGAAATGACATTACTTTGCCATGGCCTGAATTTGAGGAACGAACGAAAGGGAAGAATCGAAAATGAAACCAAGATTACGTGCTTCCTTTACAGGTTGAATATTAGTGCCATTAACTGTGATTGAAAATGAATAATGCAGATTTGGCTTCGGTGGGAAGACAAGTAGCTCAGTCTTGTCCATCTTGAGCTTAAGGCGCCAACAGAGCATCCAAGCCGAAATAGCAGATAGACATGATGACACTCACTGTTCAACATCCGGAGAGAGTTCCAGAGTGGAAAAATACAGTTGGGTGTCATCAGCGTATAAGTGATACTGAAAGCCATAGGAGCCAATAAGATTACCTAGGGACAAAGTATATAGAGAAAATAACAATGGGCCCAAAACGGAGCCCTGTGGAACTCCAACAGACAGCAACACTGGAGCAGAGACTTGATCACCAGCAATTACTGCAAAAGACCTGTCAGAAAGGTAGGATCTGAACCAGTTAAGAACAGAATCAGAAAATCCAAGATCCTGGAGTAAAATAAAACCAAACAAGCCAACAACAGCTATGTTACTATATTATAGAGACATGTTATTGCTCAAACCACTACACCATGTTGGCATTCATATGATGGAAACATATAGGATTCCTTATATTCAGGCAGTGTGGTATAGTGGTTTGAGTATGGGACAATGATTGTGGAGAACAGGGTTTGAATCTCCACTTGGTCATGGAGACCCATGGAGACCTTGGGCAAGTCATACTCTCTCAGCCTCCAAAGATGGTAAAGGCTGAACACATTTTGGACTTTTTCGGACATCTCATATACACCGCAAGCAGCCTCCTTGCATTGCAAGGCTGCTGTGCTGCAGGGTGTCGCTTTCAGATGACGCTCTCCCCTGCCGGTACTGTTGCGGTACTGCGGGGACATTTGAGCTTTATATTTGGCCGGTTTTTAATCATGAAAGTTGATTGTGATTAAAAACTGGCCAAATATAACGCTCAAATGTCCCCGCAGTACCGCAACAATACCGGCAGGGGAGAGCGTCATCTGAAAGCGACGCCCTACAGCGCAGCACCCTCGCAACACGAGGAGGCTGCTTGCAGTGTATATGAGACATCCAAAAAAGTCCTTTGTCAAGAAAACCCTGTGATAGGTTCACCTTAGGGTCGCTATAAGTCAGAAATTACTTGAAGGCACACAACAACATATTGAATCCTGATGTAGCACAATTTCTGACAAAACCAAGACTGGAATCAAGAGCTTCACTATTTTCTGTTCCTGAAGTACAGAATAATCTAGCATACAACTGAGCCTAACAAGTAGAGAATTTTAAAAGTTGCTATATTTTGTTATGCCTGGACAGGAGAAACAGATGGTATTCCTGCTATGAGATCCTGTAATTGTATATATCTTCAGAAACCAAATAGGGAAATGTCAGTTGTAAGCAGAAAGTGACTTTAGGACTGTTTAATATAACTAGAAGAAAAGTGATATTAATTATATAGAGCAGTGTAGAGTAATGAACATACATCTTCCTAATAAATTGGAGACATGTTCATGGAAGGACTTGAGAACCACCTGAAGGAGAGCTATTTCATGGAAAAATTCCCATCTAAAAGCCAAGTCTGCTGTTAGGGTTGTGAGAATTCACCCTTATAGGCTGCTTCTTCTGGCATGTTCTTATTAACAGAAGAAATGGCAATAGTTATTTCTGACCTATTGCACTGAAATATTTGAGTGCTACAAAGGTAAGTTTGTTACAATGGGGAAATACTGTTAAATTCTTTAATGTGCTTTCAGATGCCTCAGGTCAAGGTTATTTGGACTGTATTCTCCCTTATGAACTTGACAATTGTTTTGAGATCTGCTGGGTAAGCCCTTTTCTTTGCCCCACACCCTCACAGGTACATATTTATATTCCATCTTTCCACTAAAAATGACACTCAAGACAGCTAAAAATAATGGATTAAAACAATATTAATTGAAACTTTAAGCTACGTTAAAAGCTAAAGGGCTGTCTGAACAAAACACCTTTGTCTGCTGGCCGAGGGACAAGAAAGAGGGGACCTAGCATCCCTTGCCAGGGAGTTCCAGATGCTGGGAACAGCCATTGAGAAGGCCCTCTATTTACTCTCTAATAAATATCATATAGCTAATAGCATGCAAACGGTTGACAGCATGCAGCATCAAAATATTCATAGCTAGAGAGGGAGATGCATTACAAGAGCAAAGGACTACATCCATCACTGCTCTGATGCTGCATTGTCAGATCTTTCTCTCTTTCAGCTCCCAGTGCTTCCTGGAAATGATCTCTGGAGTTTCCCATTTTTCCAGAGCAGGATTTCTGGGTGCGGCGGAGACTGGTGGGGAAGGGAGAATATTTCCTCCTGATACTTTGGACAGAAGTAGCAGTTCTGTCAGTCGATGCATCTTGCTGATTCCTGGTCAAAACAAGTAACTTTGGAGCTTCATCCTCAAAGTGGTATGGAAGAAAAACCCATTTTATTCCAGAAGACTTAGGATAGCATTTTAAATAAGAAGGTCATTACTAAAGGGACTGTTGCGCTTACTGTCTTGATCTGATCATTAGAACAGCCCATTTTCCATATTTGCTTCTGAAATAAGAATGCCTGTTCCACACATCAAATAGCTGAATGGTATGAACTGTGGAGAAAACATTTCATCCCTAACAGCCATTCCTCTGAACCTATTATCTTACATTGCAGCATGGCATTTAGTGAACCTCCTGTTTCCCCCCAAACAGACACAATCAAGGTGTTATCTAAAGCAACATCACAGATAACTAAGCTGATTGTATTTCCAGTTGGAGGAACATATACAGTTCCTTTTATGGAAAAAGGTGTACAGAGTTTTGGCAGAGGTAAAGTCCTACAAATAAGATAACCATTGAGAATAAAGGGCACCACCTGGTGGCATGAGGGACATTTAACCCCATCCTTTCCTCCCTTCTGTGAGGATCATAATAGTGGGGAAAGGATAAAAGATACTTTCCAGTCACATACCTGGAATAGATTATCGGTGTTAAAAACCAGGGCCTCCAGGACTGCTTTTAAGGTGGGGGCGGTCTAAACTGGCAGGCAGGTCATTATAAATTTTGCATACTTGCATTATGTTTTTACAAAACAGAAACACAAGATATAGCAACTAAAACAAGTAATGATATGACTACCATGAAGACAATGATAAAATAATGAAATATTATAAAATTGTTTAAAGCATAAAATTAATACATCAAGGAAAATATATAAGACCCTATTAAGTAATTGCAAATGCAGCTAAAAAATAGGACAATTCTGATTGGTGGTTCCTCAAGGGGGGCCAATTACACAAGAATCTTGGAGGTCCTGATCTTTGGTACCTGACCACTTCAGGGGGGTCATGCTCCTAGCCTACTTTTAGTGCGGATTCATCTCCCCCTGTCTTCCCCCATTCTAGGGGCCATGTTAAGAGCATAAGAGTATTTATTTATTTAGAGTATTTATATCCCGCTCCACAAAGGTTCTCAGGGTGGCTTACTAATTGTTCATTTGCCAGGTCCCTGCCCTCAAACTTACAATCTAAATAAAACAGGACACACAAGGAAAAGGGAATGGCAGTGTGGGAAGGGATTTAAGTCCAGCAGATACTGCCAGTTCTTCCTTTCCCTCCAAGGCCAAGGCAGTGGCAGCTGGGATGGAGGGGAGGGCTTTCATCTGCTTCTGAGTAGTAATGCTGCATCAGACCAAAGGCCTTTCAGGAAGAGCATTCTGTTCCCACAGTGACCAGCCAGGTTGCATATGAGATGCTCATAGTCAGAATATGAGTGCAATGACATATTTTTGCCCATGTCCACTAGCTAGAGGCATCTCTCTCTGACTTTTCTTCGCAAGCGAAGATTCAGGAAGGACTCATCCCGCGCTTTCTACAAGTGCGCTGATGACTAAAAAGGCCAATTCAAGATAAGTCCGGTTGCAAAAAGCACAGCAGAAAGTCTCCTTGGGTGATGTTTTTGGGTTGTGATTCTTTCTGCGTTGTCGTTTCCTTTCAAGACTTGTTCAGCGTGAGTTCTCAAATAAGGCTGCAGCATTGTGGATAGTGCGTCTCCATGCCTCCCGATGTGAGGCCAGGGTGGACCACTGTTGGTGATCAATTTGGCCGAGCCTGAGATGTTGTTTCAGGGAGTCTTTGTATCGCTTTTTTGGAGTGCCCCTCTTACACTGACCCGTGGCGAGTTCACCGTAGAGTAGTATTTTTGGGAGGCGATGGTCCTCCATCCTAGAAATGTGCCCTGCCCAGCGCAGCTGTGTTCTCAATATCATGGCCTCAATACTGGTGATCCCTGCTTGCTCAAGGACAGCAATGGCTAGTAACAATGGATAGATTAATCCTCCATGAATTTGTCTAGTCCCTTTTTAAAGCCATCCAAGTCAGTGTCTACGTATCACTACATCTTTTGGTAGGAAATTCTGTATTTTAACTATGTGTTGTGTGAAAATGAACATCCTATTATAACTCCTGAATCTCCCACTATTTGGCTTCAGTGAATGATCCCAGGTTCAAGTATTATTAGAACAAGAAAACTCCCTATCCACTTTTCCACACCACACATAGTTGTATATAACTGTGTCATGTTCCTGTTCTATTTTTCTAAGCTGAAGACCCAAATGTAGTAACCTTTCCTTGTAAGTTGTTCCAGCTTGTGATCATTTTGGTTGTCTTTTTCTGCACCTTTTCCAGATCTATAGTATTTTTTACAGTGCAGTGACTGGAAATGTTATCTAGTTGCACACATTGCAACAACAAAATTTGCCAGATGTAATTCAATCATGACCGATACTTACCTAGCCTTTGTTTTAAATAGGAAAAAAAAAAACTGGGATGGAGAGCCCACAGCTTCCCTGTGTATCTTGTTCCAGTGTACCATCCTTGTTCCCAACTGCAACTTTTCCTTTCTCTTAGTTCCTTGGTAAATATTCCCACCCTCCTTTTTCATATGATAACATTTTAGATATTTCCAAATTGCTGTCATGTCTTTTGCAATCATCCTGCTCTTTCTGCATTAAAAAAGCACACTCCCTGCTTTCTGTTCCTAAAAATATGATCTCTTCTGAATCCTGTCCAGTTCATAAATTATGAGATGCTGATGTATGTAAATAAACCATGTTGTTGTTATCAGTGCTGTTGCTGATGCCACCTGCTGTTTCTGAAGTGTTAAGTTTCTGTCAATGTACTCCTCACAGTTTTAACAGGAGCACTGGTGCTGATCCGTATTTAGAACACAATCTACTAAACCTTTCCAATATAACCACAGAGGAGTATGCCTAGCTCCTATTAATGTCAGTACAAGTTTGACTTTAGTTGGTTGGATCATGTACTGTATGCCTGCTAACAGCAAGTTTCCATCAGTCCCAGTGTGTATTTCCTGTATTAATTTTATGACATACAAAATATTTTATACTTCCTACTGCATATGTCTGATCAAGTAAGCTTTCACAAGCACTGTTTTCAATAAATATGTGAATTTTAGCATCCCCAATTGGTCTTCGTTGCAACCAAGTAACATGGCTTCATGGAATCTACAACTCAGTCAGTTTGAGGTGGGAATTAGATTAGCTCATACTGGTTTTCCATTCTAATTTTGTTCAATAGTGACATAGTGAAAAACAGATCTAATTGTAAGCATTTATTTTCTAGTGCATCCCATCTTGGGGTTTGATTTTAAGTGGATTGCCTGAAAAATATTAACATTGAACCACATGTCATTTTAAGCATTAAACTGAAAAGGCTCCTAGTGCAGCTGATCAACAATAGCAAAAAAAAAAATTAAAAAAAATGGCACCTGTCTTCAGGCTTATGTATTTTTAAAAAAAATAAAGTTAAAACGGCTTGTAAAAGAAATCAACCTAAAGCATGTAATTTGCCTATCCCTCTTACTTCAATTAATTTTTCAAGATTAGCAAACAAAAACTATTTTCTTTGCCTCATGGGCACAAACAAGATTTTTTTTTTTTGTTTAGAATAAATAATAAGACAATAGTCTTTAAAATTACTTTGCTTTGCACATAAAGACCTCTTGGGTCTGAAACATTTGAGAGTTGCTATTCTCCAAATACAGTACATTGTCTAAAACTGAAAGAAACCAGCAGGTCAGCATGAATTTTATTGTCTGGGTGATGTGATTTCATACATTAAATGTGAGGCACAGTGTACCAAGATTTCTTATTCATTGCTTATATCAGATTAGTCAATAGATTGGTGAGATTTCTTTTTCTTCCTTTCTACTGGGGAAAAGAAACAAAGGATGAAAAATTCACACATGTAACTTCTAGGGTGTTGAGTCTCCAATTGCTCTAATTAGTGAAAATAATGAATAGTACAGTAATATCTTCAGCATAAAAAACAAATCACTCCCACCAAGATGCTTTCAGTCACTATGTGCAATAAAACCAGTTAAAATCAAGAAAGCTACATTTAACAGTCAGTGCAACTTTGTAGATATCCTTTTTGGATTCTATAATGGCAAACTGTTTGCAGGATATTTTTTTAAACAGGTTTCCCTGGAACTGTGAACACAAATCATGATCGCAAGCTGAAGGCATTCCAATTTTATTCTACAAATTCTCTCTTCTTCTTGCTTTCTGTTCCCATTCTCACTTGATTAGCTGACTTCACTTTGCCAAAAAGAATTCATGTCAGAGTACTAGACTGCTCCAGCTGTGTGTCTTCCCAGGCTACTGTTCTATACCAATATCAGTATGTCCTTTTGTTTATACGACAGGGTGCTTGTCCCATGCTGAACTACAATGGGAATTCAGATCCTTCTTTCGAACTGTGTAGGAATTTAGAACTGTACAGTGCAGACTTTTTTCTTAGATGTTCTCATACACATCCATACTATTGTTCTCATAAACATCTTGGATTTCTCCTTGGATTTCCTGTTGAGACATAAAGCATTTGGTGAAAACAAGAATAAATGTAATTTTATTCTGAAGAGAGTAGCCACTGTATCTCATAGTAATATAGATTATTCTTCTTCTATAATAAAAGACCCAGGTTATCACTAGTCATTCAGGCTCTGGAATAACTGTGCTCAACAACACTCCATATGATTGCAATCTTAACAGAAAACAAGACTCACCAGAACCATCACCAAGGTCTCAGAGACCTTCAGAAGGGCACTGTGATAAATGCAGAAGCATATTCTGAATCCAACCACCCATCTCACTGTAGTTTAACCATTTAATTCCCCAAAACTTTCAAGAAACTGGCTAAAGGAATATTTCCACTCCCTGGATAGGAATGTTATAGAAAATAATGAGTCAAGATGTCTAGGAACTATTGCATTGAGAGCCCCACCCATCCTCTTTTTCCAAGTATCAAAAAAGCCATCAGTTATAAAAAGGATATCCTTTTTATGAGCTGAACATTCCCATGTATTTTCAGTCTATGGGCCAAAAATTTTGGTTCATGGCTCAGAAATTTCTGAAGTTTTGATTCTAAGTGGGTATGTACAGAGTATAAGCAATGTAAACATATAATAACTTTTTTTTAAAAAAAACTGATATATTGATGTGTTGTCTCTTGTGATTTTATATGGCTCTCTGAAGAAGGCTTAAGAGCACCCCTAAACATCACAGATTTTTCAGCTAATAAAAATACCACCCTTTAAATATCTTGACATGTACAGTATTTCCTTTTTTCCTAAAAAAATTATATGAGTTTATTACTACAAAATAATACCGTATATGCCAACTAATTATACATTTCCTATCTCAAAACTATACACAAAACCATTAACTAATCTCTCATATACATACATAATATTTCCTTTGTATAATAACCACCTTCTTCACCCTCCCACCCATCCCAGGAATGGTGTTTTCATATTAACTTCCTTCTTCTCTCATGTGGAAAATCTTTTTAACTGTTTCCTTTACGTTCTCATACCCCTTCCTCCTTTCAACAAACTCAATCATTATTCTCCAATTACTAAGCCAAACCTCTTTTTTCAGTTGGCCAAAATAAACCCTCCTTTTTCCATAATAAAATCAAATAATGTATATTCTGTTACAGTAGGGCCCCCATTGCCATTGCCACCATGGGAGCCATCCCGGGGGGGGGCAAAGGGAAAAGGGAGGTGAGATCTCTCCTCCCCTCCCTTCTCCCCCTATTGCCATTGCCGCCAGAGGAGCCATCCCATGGAGCGAAGGGAGAAGGGAGGCGAGATCTCTCCTCCCCTCCCTTCACTACCCCCCATCACCATTGCCGCCATGGGAGCCATCCTGGGGGGGAAAGAAGGGAGGTGAGATCTCTTCTCCTCCCCTCCCTCCCCTGTCCACCCCCTCCCCGCTGTCACCAACCATGGATAATTGAATCAATAGATGGTGAATCAGCAGATATGGGGGTGCTATTCTATATATTTCTTCCATCTATCACAATTACATTTTTCTTTATCTTTCCAGCCATATGCAATCACTGCCTGTGCCACTATAATTAATTGTTTAGTTAGATATTTTCCCTCCTTCTGTAATCCTTTAATCCTAACATTGCTAGTAATACAGCTTTCTTTATTTAATTGAACCTTTTCCCTATTATTTTATTCATTTCTTGTTCTATTTCCTTCCAAAATCTTTGTACTTCACAACACTCCCACCAAATATGAATATAGTTTCATTTGCTCCCACACCCATGCCAACAAGCAGGTGAAACATTTTTATTAATGTGTGATAACTGATGTGGTGTTTGATACCATCCTCCTATTATTTTCATCTGTAATTCTCTAACCTTATTATTTTTAATACTTTTAATTTCTTATAGCCATTGTTGAATTTCTTTCTTATTAGTCTTCATATCCTTTTCCTGTACTCCTGATAGGCCTTCTAGAAGATTATATTGACTATCTAATAACATCTTATAATTCCTATCACCTAATCCTTTCCTACCTTCTTGTCTCATCTTCAATATTTCTTCTAATCTTGAGATGTGTTTCCTGTTTCTCTTGCAGATTTCACTAGACGTTTCCCAATTTTTGCTCTTCTAAAAACCAGCTTTTAAGCTTACATTAGGGGCCAAATTCATGTCCCCAATTGTCCTGGAAGCCTGTTTGATCCATTGATATCTAGGGACAAGCCCTTCAGATTGGCCTGCATTCCTACCGAGATCTTGTGCTGCATGAATATGAGCATTCATAAGGCATTGACACAATCATATTTTCATACTGTTATATTTTCTTTATTCATATTTTCTTTGTGCTGTTACCTGTTGTCCTTTTTCACTGTGTCTTCATAAAATAAACAGTGTTCTCCATAAATTTATTTCTGTATGCCTAAGCAGCCCAATTACAGATTAAATGGTCTACTATGTGAACCACTCTCTTTTTAAAAACCAATTCTATTATACATACATACATATATATATATATATATATATATATCCATATCCATATCCTGCAATGAGCCCTCAGGGTAACACACAAAATTACAAATAAGCACATATTTTTAAAAAAAACATAAAAACAGGAAAGCAATTAAAAACAGCTATTAAAAAATATCATAAATATGTATCAGCCTAAAAGGATCAGTATCTCAGGCAAATATTGGCAATTAAGAAGTTTCAACCAGAAGCTTGCCAGAATAAATTATTAACTAGTTTTCTAAAACCAAACAGAATAAGCTTGACAAGTTCTTCTGTAGAAGTTCCATAGGAAGCAGGAGAAAAAAATATCCAGACCTATTATTTTTACTGGGTTGTCCATTGACGCCAATGTAATCTCCTGGTGTTTTGGGAGGTGTGTATAAAAATCATATAAATTAAAGTGGGTCCATTTTAATTCAGCTGGAACCAACTTTTACCCAGGAACCACAGGAAAGCAAAGGGTCAAAGCATTGCACCTTCTAGGTACACCCCCCTGAAACCCAATGGCCACTGATAGACCATGGGGCACACCAGGAGAAATCTATTACCACCTACTTTGCTGCCTTCACCCTCCTAGACCTCTGCATAAGTATACTGGCTGAAATAGGATCACTTTCAAATAGGATTTCTGCCATTGTGTTTCATTTCCATCTCCACAGCAAATGAGCATCATGAGGACAGGAAAACCAACAGAGACTAGGTGTGACTGTATAAGGAAGTTCACTATTTATCATAGATTAAATATTTATTTGTTTAAAACAGTTCTGTAATACCATAAAGGAACCGCATCCTAACTGATCTTGGAAACTATCAGCCCTGGTTAGCACCTGAATGAGAGACTGCGAGCCAACAAAGACCAGGTGCTGTAGGCTATATTTCAGAGGAAGGATCTGGCAAAACCAACTCTGAGTATTTCTTACCTACAAAAAGCCTATGGAATTAACAGGGTCGCCAAAAGTCGACAGGTGACTTGAAGGTACATACATACACACTGTCATCTACTTACAACTATTTAGAGCCTCACTTGTGTTTTTCCCCCATTTCACCTCATATGTTTACCTTAACATTGTCAAGTGGCAATTCAAAGGCTACTTTCTTCTGGCAGATGTGGGAATCTCATTCATGTTTCTGCATATACACAAACAATATAACATGACGACAAACAGAGACCCAAGCTCTCCCTTGCACTCTTCTATGTGTACTCTAGAATCCATTTTAGTACACGAGTGAGATCTATTTCACGTGATATTTTTGTGGCTATGCTGATATGCAGTTGACTCCACATCTGCTGTTTTCAAAGAAGAACCAACATCCAAATTGGCCCCAAGAGCGATATAGACATAATCTGGAAATTAAGCAGCTGGCATTCCAATTGGTCTTGTCTAGAGAGAAATGCTCTGGCAACCTTTATACATTTTCAGAGCCAAACATAGAAACAAGACACCAGAAAAATGACAATGAAGCCAAATGTTCTCTTTCTAACTTGAGTTAGAAGAATTAGCTTATAATGAAATAAGCTTCATTTTGGAAGAAACAAAATACAAGAGATTCTAATTCTGTATGTCTTCCAGTGTATGAAAAGTACACTGCTAATTAAAAGTATAGGAGTCTAAACAATATCACTGTTTAATGCTTTAAATGCTGGCTTTAACTGAAGAAGAGCTCAGGGAACTTGAAAGACCACAAAACCTTTAAACCACTGATGGATACCTTGCCCTTTCCATATTACTGGGAACCACATATCAGTTACATCTAAGATCTATGTGTGTACACATATCCATGCATGTGTTCATGCAAGCATTTTTGTGTACACAGAAAGAGAGCTTGGAAGTAAAATGTTAAAAACAACAATGATGATGATGATGATTAGACTCATCATCATCATCATCATCATAGTTATTTATTTATATTCTGCCTTTTTTCCAGTGTGAGGTTCAAGGTGACTTACAATAGTTAAAACAAACAGTTAAAATTAACAGCAGAAGTTAAAGAGTACAGTAATTAAACCATCATAAAATTTGAAACCAGTTAAATTAAAACCAACAACAATAACAAATAAAGTCCAGCACTAAAAAATCAATTCTCAAAAGGCTGCCAGAATAAAAAGGCTTTTATTCATGTTAATTGTTTGTGTAACAAGGACTAATGTTGGTACTTTGTTGTGGTTTTGATGTCAATACAGATATATTTCAAATTTTTACATAACAAAATACAGTAATAACACTTGCTAATTATTCTAAACATCACTCATGGATATTTTTGCCATTTAAAAAATGTCAAGCTTTCACTTTTATTTAAACTTTTTTTTTAATCCCTACTATCACCCCACTGCGGAAGTACATTTTGTATGCTCTTTAAAAACGAAATCCCTGTTACATGGATTGCTAGCATTTTAGAGAGCCTCCCATAAGCACTAATACAATTGCTAACAATATACAGAAGCAAGGCATGCAGATGTGTACTTGAATCCCATTTTGGGATGAAAAGTGGGAAGTAATTCCAATAAATAAATAAAATAGTAAGTAATTCTTCAAATAACTGAAATGCAACCGTAAGCTTTTAATTAGGAGGAGGTCTTCAAGTAAGTGTTATCATTTCAACTGATTGAGTGATGTAAGAAGCTCATCAAAGGGGTAGTCTAAACAGCAAAAATACTATTCATAGAATTCAAGGAGAATACAAGTTGTCTAAATGGCATCCCCAATCAATCTGCCATATTCGGAAGGAGAGGGGCCAAAACCACCGAAAACGCCAAAGGAAAAGCCTTCTCAGCTTTTCCTGTATTTTTTTAAAACCTCCACAGGGAATGAACATTCCTGTTCAGTGGGACAACCAATTTAATTTGGTGTGCATTCCCCATAAGAGTGGAAGTGGAAAGCTTATTGGTCAGATGTGTGCAGGGGCGGAGTTTGCTAACAAGCCAAGCACCCAGAACCGCCATGTTGGATTTTTGCTCTAGCAATCATGTGCTGAGGCAACAAAACAGCCTTTTTTCCTATTTATTTAGGAGGAATATTGCACTTTCGCACCTTAGATATGCTTTTAAAAAAGTACTGTTTGGCGGCAGCAACTGGTGAGAATAAAAATGCAAGTAATTCACTCACGCCCGCCATCTTGATTTGCAGGCATGCCCATTGGAAAAGCGAAAACGGATAGCTTCGCATGCCTGCAATCTTGACAAAAAAACATTTAAGACAAATAGAAGCTGCTCAATTTGGTGTTAGTGCACATCAATCCACATTTTTTCCCTCGTATAAACAAGCCCAAAGAAAAGGAAAGACCTATCTAACCTCCACTTAATTGTTTTTATCTTCCTCTGACTTGCACCATGTTAATCTATTTCAAACAACAATAAAATGTGAAAGCATCTTGGCCAATTTGTTCACTTGCCAAAGCCAAGAAAGGCTATCACTGCTCCTTCTCTGAAGAAAGTCCCAAAGGTAAAATCCCTTACATGCCCCCTTGGCTCTACCACTGAGATAGTTTTTATAGCAGCAGCTAAATCCAGGAAGGAATCCTCAAGAGAGCAAGGGCAAAAATGTATGACTCACCTCAGTTGTAGGCACCTGTGTGTGTGATGGGCTATCTATTTTTTTCTGAAAGTCTATATAGACATCAAGTTGATGGGGTTCTAAGTCCTGAAGAGAGAGAATAAGGGACAGAACACATATTCACTATACATAAGCAGTAAATGCAAATAAATCATTCCCAGCTGTACTTTCATTTTAATATGTGGGATCCCATTAATAGAATATTCTCTCATGCACATATACATGTAACTTAAGATGTCATGTAGCAGTATTCTTCATACCCACTTAGACCAGAAAAAAATCCTCTCAAAAGGGTATTTTGATGCACTTATCCAACAAAATATTGGGAAAGCATATTAAGGTCCAAGAAGCAAGCTGCAAGCCATCATCATTCAACAAGGAGAAAAAAATTGAGTGAAATTAGCACAATCCTATGCATTATTACTCAGAATGACTCCAACTGTGTTAAGTTCTGTCAAAGCTAAACATATATATTATTTCATCCTAAATAATGTATATCCTCCAAGGTTTGCCAGTGTGGTGTAATGGTTTGACCACTAGACTACAACTCTGGAGATGAGGGTTCAAATCCATGCTTCGCCATGGAAACCCACCAAGTGACCTTTGGCAAGTCACACACTCTCAGAGAAAGGCAAATACAACCACCACCCCCTGAACAAATCTTACCAAGAAAACCTCATGATAGGTTCACCTTAGGGTCATTATAAGTCGGAAGTGACTTGAAGACACACAATGATGCAACCAAGTTTATTTGTCTCAGGTTGGCCTGCTTCTAGGACCTCCCTGGCAACTGGATGTCCCATTTCAAGGCTTAACACTGGATATTACCAGCTGTTTCCAGTAACATTGGCAGTGGTAGATGTATACCTGTGAAGACATCCACAGGCACACTCTGGACTTCCTTGGCAGAAGAGCCCTCCCCCATTGTAACTTTTCCAACAAAGAGGTTCAGTTAAATTGTCCTCATCCCCCTTTGGATGTCTGTATGTATTGCTTTGTAAGTTTACCATACAGTGGTTTTATTAGGGTAGAGTTGGGCACAAAATGTACGGTTGGAAAAAATGTGTAGTTTGAAAACTGATGGTGTGCAGTTGGAAAAATAGAAGGAAATCTAGACCCATTAAGTGTTTATTAAACACTTACATTGCAGTGTTTATCAGGCAATCTTGGTGAAAACTGAAGCCCAGTTTTAGAGAGGTACCAATTTGAAGTATAAATTTGATGAAACATCAGAAATGGCTCTTGCCCTGATATAAATATCACTGATTTGGGATTTGCACTGCTGCATGAGCCATTAAGGTTGTCCTGTTAGTTAAGGAACTGAGGCAGATTCATATTTTCATTGTTTCTGTGTAGTGGATTAGTGCTACTAATTTCTATGGAGAAACTACCTCTGAAACAGGGTATAAGCAAGGAGTGAAGCATACTTTCTGTATGTTTGGTCTATTTTTTAATGGGGTGGTGGTGGAATTGTTCACTTGAAACATCTCATTTTTTTAAAAAATCCTGGTACTATATAAATCATCATTTTAAATATGCAAATTTGAAATAATCCATTCCTGCTAACACAAAGATAGAGCTAAATAACTAGCACCACAAACCTATGAATGTTTACACAAAAGTAAATTTCACCATGTCCAGTGGGGCTTACTCACTTCTACCTAGTACCAATGTTTTTAGGTTCACACCTTAGGTGGCTTAAGCCAAAAGCAGATGATTTTAAATATATAGTTTTTAATTTTTTGCATTACACAGCACAAGTCTCCATTTCAGGGAAAGCTAAATACCCTCAACTGCCCTGAATAAGGCAACAACTCTACTCATATGTGTAGATCTCAGGTTCCTCTTACTTATCAATACAGAGGGCTACAAAGAGGCTCAGCTGCTCTTTTCACCACATCACCTCCACAGCAAACAGTATAGCCAAAGAGTAGTGTTACGTTCATAGCCTCCTCAATTTAGAGCAATTTGTTCCAAAGCTAAAGCTATTCTTTGCCCTCTGACTACACAGAAGCAGAAACTACATCTGCAAATAAGCACATGAAGAAAGATAAACATCTCGGTACTAAAAATGTACGTCAGATTTACTGATGCTACAAATGTCTCCCATCAAATAGCGAACAGAAGACTTTCCCATGCATGTTTATGGTAACGGCTGGTTGCCATGGTCATGGTGGCTGTTCCCTTGGCAACAGGAAGATGGGAGGAGCCTTAGCAGACAGGACAGACAGGTGTCACTAACAGAAGAGTGCAAAATTGGAACAGCTCAGTGATGCAGCAAAAATTAAAGAGCAAGCGGTCGTGGTTTCAGTTTCCTACCATTCACTTCAATGGGCAGGATTTCACCAAGTCAAGCCTCTTACTGTGAAAACAATTGAAAGGGTAGGAAAGGAGGAAAATAAAGCAACAATACAGGAAGGGACCCAAGAAGAACAGTCAGCATGCAGAGATTAGGTTTAAGGCTGGATTTTTTATTCAACAGAAACTTGGTCATGGTTCTTCATGTCACCAACACTACTTTAAGCAAGGATGGGCAAGGTGCAGCTCCAATGTAGCTCCAGGAGCTTTTGAAAGGTCCTTCTGCCCCCTCTCTAACACCCTCCAACCCCCAACATCCCTCTAAATATTTTTGATGAAAATACCCCAACTACCCAACATTGGTCAAAAGTCCAGGAGTGGAGGATAACTTCACCCCTGCTCCCTCCAGACAAAGCCAGAAGTAATGCCTGGTTGATTTCAGATGCTCATTGGCTGATTTTCAGGGAGTGCAGAATGCTAGGAGGTGCAGGGGTGAAAAATGGCCCCCATGTCTTTCACAGTTGTCCTACATTGACTGAAGAGGTCTCCAGAGTTCCTACTTTACAGAGGACAGACCTCTGCTTGAAAGGCTGTCCAATTGAAATCTCATAAAGAACTATTAGAAGGGAGAGCAGGGACCCTGAAGTTGCCCATCAGTTATGAATACCAGCATAGCAAACAGAGCAGGCATTTGTATCACCTAAATACAGTCTTTTCTATGGAGATCTATGGTACCACTACATAAATTACAGCAATGGTTTTTAAATTTGGATCTATCCATAGCATAGGCAACCTGTATCTAAAGTGGTGTCCTCTTTTGTCCTCTGTTTTGTTTATGCAGTTCTTTTTTTGGCAATGCCTACATGACTACCATAGCACTACTCAGGTCTATAGAGGGTATGAGCTAACTAGCCTTGCAATCAGAAACCATAACCTACTGTTCATTGGGCCAGCAATCAAGGACAGAACACAACTTGCAGGAGTGCCTTATACAAAGCTGTGCTCAACTCTGTCTTCCAACCAGAATGAAGGGAAATTTTACTCTTCCCTGGCTGTATGCTTTTATACAGGTCGACCCCAATATCTGTGGGGGATACATTCCAAGACCCCCTGTGGATACCTGAAACCGTGGATAATAGGGAACCCTATTATTTTTAATGAGATAAATGCTGGAAGTTGACTATAAAATCGCATTGGAGAGCCTAGAAATGCCTACAGAGAACATACAGTCTGTCTATTAAATAACTAAACTGATACAATAATCAATCTTTATTTATATGTATTACAATTCTAATGCTTGTGCCCTTCAATATACTCCCCATTCACACTCACACACCAATGCAGTCTTGTTTTCCACTGGTTGAAGGCGTGGAGCAAATCAGTTTCTTTCAGCTGTTTCAATGTATCTGCCATTTTCTTCTTTACTGCATCAGTTGACTCAAAACATGTTCCTTTAAGCACCGGTTTCACTTTAGGGGGGGAAAAGTTGTATGGTGCCAAATCTGGCAAATATGGAGGATGTTCAAGTGTAGTAATATATTTATCAGCCAAAAACTGCTTCACAGAAAGTGCTGTGTGAGCAGGCACATTGTCTTGATGAAGAATGAAACCATTTTCCCACAGTTCTGGCCTTTCTTTTTTTAACTTTCTCTCAGCTTTGTCAAAATTTCCTCGTAATACTACTGGTTTACTGTTCTGCCTTCTGGAACCCATTCTGACAAAAATTACGCCCTTGATGTAAAAAAACAACAACAAGGAGCATGGCTTTGAATGTGGACTTGCTTGATGTGCTTTTTTCATTCTTGGTGATGATGGTGTTTTCCAATGCATTGACTGTCGTTTTGTCTCAGGATCATACTGGAAGATCCAAGTTTCATTGCAAATAATGATTTTTTGAAAGAGGTTTGGGTCCACCTCAAGTTGCTGCAGAATGACAGCACAAATTTCCTTGTGGCACTCTTTTTGCTATAGTGTGAGAACCTTAGAGATCATCTTGGCACAAACTTTTCTCATGCTGAGATCCTCATGCAAAATTTTCCACACAGTGTCTTTGTCAATCTTCATGGCTTCAGGTATCATTCGGACACTAAGTTGCGGTCTCCTCAAACAATCTGGCTGGTTTCCACAATTTCTTTGGTTTTGAAGTGGAAGGTCATCAAAGGTGTTCATCATCTTCCACATTCTCACATCCTTCTCTGAATCTTTTGTGCCACTCAAACGCATGTGCATAAGACAAGCAGTCTTCCCCATAGGCATCAGTAAGCATTTGAAAAGATTCCGTTGGTGTTTTGTTCAATTTTACTAAAAATTTCAAATTGACAAGTTAGCATTTTTCTGGCACACAACAGACAACACAGCTGCTTTAAATGACGACTGACAATTAACTGAACAGCCGAGAGCATTGATGTTTGTCATGCAGGTTCAAACATATTCAAGGTCACCACTTAAGTGGTCACAATCAGTTCTCCCTGATTTGTCTGAAAGGTAGAAAAACAATCTTGTTATTTAATAGACACACCTATTTTTTCTGATGTGGATAAATGTACCTGTGGATACCAAATCCATGGATACTATTTTCCCTCTAGTGGCTTCAGTCAACTCACTTTTCAATGAGTCCGAACCAATTTGCAGGTACATTTCACACACCTAAGTAGCTTATTTAAGAGTAATAAACCATGACTCATTCATGGAATATAATGTCTATGTTCATAGAATACTATACAGAATACATTGAATTTTATTAGTAGAATACTATGTGAAATAGCCGTGTTAGTCTGGATCAGTATGCAAAAGGATCTTGTAGCACCTTTGAGATGAACTGAGAGAAAGAAGTTGGTACCATAATCTTTCGTAGACTTACGCCTATTTCATCAGATGCATGGAGTGAAGTGCCTAAGAACAGATCTTTATAGCTGTGAATGAGCAGGCTGTATGTGTGAATAGCAACAGAAATGCAAATCTTACGGGTATGGTGATGAGGTGACAAGTTCAGTTTTAACAATGGTCATGGCGGGGAGGGGAGGAAAGAAGTTGCCTAAAGCCCAGATGAGTAGATAAAACCATGGTTACTGTATGCTACCAACTTCTTTCTTTCAATTAATCTCAAAGGTGCTACAAGATCCCTTCGTATTGACTGAAAAAAAACTATATATATAATTCTCTTGGGTATATTGCCTTTCCAAGTGTGCTGATTGGCTGCTCAGGAAACACACTCAACCCACACCCAACCAGTCACAAGCCACATGCAAATTTCCTCTCCACCTCACAATGCACTCCTGTCATTCAATCTGTGGTCCAGATTAGGACCCAGACAGTCAACTGGTGATGGCGGCGGGACGATGCTGCTGCTGCTGCTGCTGCTGCAGCAGCAGCAGCAACAAAACCCAGGCAGTCAAGTGGTGGCAGTGGCAGCAGGGGTAAGGCAAACGAACAAGATACCCTCAGCAATTCTGGGTAAAGTATGGAATGCTGAGAAGGGAAAGGAGGGATTTAAATCCTCCAGCCTACCTTACAGGGTTGTTGTGAGGTTTACCAGGCATTTTTGGGGGAGTTTTAAAACAGTGTATTACTGGTACACTGAGTCCAGCTAATGTTACTGAAAAGCTGCAGTGTAGTTCCCTTTCGAGAGGCAGGGCCGGTTTAAGGCACCCGCAGCATCAGCATCTGCAGGGGGTCCTATCATTGTGGGGGGGGGGCAAAGTAACCCTCCTCCTGCAAAAACATTATTAGTAATAATCTGAATATCCTGTACTTTGAATAGCTTAGGCTGAGTTAAGTTACATTGACCTGAGATAAACATATGCCCACCCCCAAAATAAAGCATTGCAGGGCCCCCCAAAATTCCTTAAACCAGTCCTGTCGAGGGGAATATACTCTCAGCTTGTTCCACACCATACTGTGTAAAAATGTGCACACATCACTATTATCTCAGAGCATTACTGTCATCTACTAAATGTAACTTGAGCACTTTAAATGCTTATGTACTAAAGTTCTCTTTCTTCTCCATGAAGCTGTTCCTTCTGTGATTCTTATATGTTTGTTCCATGTTTTTCTTCTTGATTGCTGAAGTTAGGTATAAAAGCCTATCTGATTCTCTTCTACTTTTGAAAATTTCAAAATTTCAAGACAGCCAGATTCCTGTGAGCCATTCTCAAATCTAATATACAAAACATCTTATCTAGGTAGATAGGTTATCTATCTAATCATTCGTAACTGGAATCATGATCTCCCAAATTCTAGTAAGTATTCAACAGCTTGTAAGTCTGGATAGATATAAATGCATTAATTCATCCATACAGTATGCCATGAACAATCTTGTTTCACTAAGCAAGAAAAATCATGGTTGAACAGAGGCAAAACCTAAAGACAGTCATTGCCAGATCTGAATCTCTCAGAAGAATTTTGTCTTACTGAAAATCCACAAGCTATATAGAACAGCACACTATAAGGAAGGTATCAGTTTGCTCAGCCACTTCCCTCCCTCCACCGGAGGCCATCAACAAAATGGAGCAGGAGTTCATTTACAATAGTTCCGAAAGTAAGATTCAAACTCTCATTCCATGGATGCTAATGAAAGCAAACAAACAAACAAACAAAAAAACAAACCCCCACATGCTTTCACAAACAAAAGTAAGAGTTATTCACAGAACAAAAAATCGGAATTTCAGCAAGCATAGTATCCATTACAAACATTAGATCTAACTATCTAATATTGATGTTATGTGTGTTCAAGTTGACTCAGATGTCAGGGTTTTCTTGGCAAGATTTATTCAGAGGAGGTTTACCATTGCTGCCTTCTTAAGGCAAAGTGAGTGTGATTTGCCCAAGGCTACCCAGTGGATTTCCATGGCTGGACTCAGATTTGAAGCCTGGTCTCCTGGAATCCTAGTCCAACACTCAAACCACTACACCACACTGGCTCTCTTATGATCTAATATGTTATTATAATATCTGCAGAAATAATATGAATTATGTGTATAAAGTGATTATTTTCTAGTCTATTAACCTAGCAAAAGCATAGCATATGTGAACTAGTCAACTCTATAATCCTACTTTCTCATTTTGATTATACAACATTCCTTCTCCATAACCACTGCCAGAATCATATGGCAGCTGAGTCAGAGCCTTGAGTATATAGTAGGTATTGCAGCTACAGGATTCAGTTGGCAGTCCTTCTTAGATGATAGAATGTGTATCCAGATTCAACTGGTAGTCTCATGTGATGGTTTCTTTCTTCTCTTTCTCTCTCAGTCCATCTCTCTCATACACAGTGTACTTTTTCATTTGATCTTTTCAAGTTCTATATTTCTTGGGAAGACCAAATCTAGTCTGTAATGTGCCTTGACCCTTGACCCTGGGTTAATTTTGTTTAGCAAGACAAAAAATGGACTGTAGAGCAAATCAAGCCTCAACATTCCCTAGATGCCAAGATGACTAAACTGAAACTGTCCTACTTTGGCATATCATGAGAAGACATGACTCACTAGAAAAGATAATAATGCTTGATAAGGTAAAAGACAGCAGGAAAAGAGGAAAACAGCATTCCAGATGGATAGACTTAATCAAGGAAGCCATAGCCCTGAGTCTGCAAGATCTGAGCAGGGCTGTTCATGATAGGGTGACTTGGAGGTCTCTCATTCATAGGGTCACCGTAAGTCAAAGTCGACAGGATGGCAGTTTACAACAACACTAGGAAAAGTAATCTTGGAGATTAAAAAATTGCTACAGATGCTTACAGTATAGATGGATTCTGGAGGCTCCTGGCTGCTTGAAGTATGCTGAGGTGTTGACCTTTTATCTGGGCACTTCTTGCCATGGTTCTTCCCAGGCCACACCACCTTTTTCATAAGGATATAATAAATTGGAGCAAATGATGACACGTAGTCATAAATTTATAAGACTTGGATTCTCCCCAAACTTCTGTCCTATATACCATTCCAAGTTGTTCAAAATCCCTTTGAATGCAGATAAAATCCATACTACTTCTTGTGAAAAAAACAGCCTAGACACAGCTAGAATGCAATGATTATTGTAGGATCAGATGCAGTATTCCATGGCTAGTGGCATGTAGTGAAGTCTTGCTACTCACTGCTACAGAGCCTACATGCCTTTGTCCATTCCAAATATTAGAAATGTGAGCTATTCCTTTCCTTTTTTCTGGGGTGTTATATAACTTACAGGATTAGCACTGCTTGTATACTTATTTTTCTTTCAACATATACATGTCCAAATGGTACATTTGAAATTACTTGGCTTCAAAGGTATCACAAGTCTGCAGTGTCTTCTCTCACAAAGAACAGGGCTTGGAAAACTCCAGATGTCCAGAGATCACCTTTGGATCCCAAGACCTACTATGAGCCACCCAAAGAGAAACCCTAGAAGTGGCTGGAAGTCCATATCTGGAGGGGCTGGGGGAGGAGAGACATTTTTTGAGGTGTCAGGGCCAAAACAAGGTTCAGAAGGGTCACCTTGTTTTAAGGCAAAAGTATCACTCATGGAGACTTCTGGGAATGGAAATAACACATTTTTATCAGATGAATTTTTGTCAGAAGAACAGGCTTCAGGAAGATCTAGAAGGGGGCTCAGGGCTGCAAAAAAGTCCGTGAGGGGTGTGTGTTTCCATAGGACTTCCACTTCTACTGTAAAGGCTGCCCTGAACATCCCACCTGTATGAACAATCCTATGAGCTGAACATTTCTATCAGAAAGTGGTGTGCAAGAACCATTAATGTTTATTTCTGTGCAAGCAGCAAATGCATAATCAGATTAGCTCCCAAGTAGGGTTGCAACGTTTAATAATATATTAGATTAACTGATTAAGTCTCTTAAATCTAACTAAAAAGACATCTCTGACAAATCAGGTGACACATTTTTTTAATAAATATCTTTCATATGAGTACTTATAAATACTGCAGCTGACAAGTACCATCATTGAATATAGGAAGGAAAGCCTTTTCCAAGATGACGCCCTACTGCAACATATACACATGTACACTCATATACAGTTTGTTTTTCAAAACTATGGGGCGGATCTAGGATCTGCTTGACATGGATGGAAGGACTCCTTTAGTAGAAAGTGCCTCCAACCAGTTTCCAGAGGTCTTCCCTTGGAAGGGTTCCCATGCGGAGAAGAGGGTGGAGAGATCCAGTTGTATGTGACAATATCTAGATCTAATTCTGTTAATTTCAATCATATCTCAATTTGTGCAGCATTAATTGATCAATTCACCAATTTAATTAATGGGCTTTAATCAAGTGACATTAATTTGATTTGTTAACTAAGATTTATTTAAGTCATGTGACAACCTTAATTCCAAATGATGGGATATTTATGCTGATGGGATGTTTATGCCTTGGCACGTAGTGACAAGTACAACATAATGGAGTTAAGGAAGAATACATTTGGTAACTTGCCTCTCTCTTCCAGGCCAGCAAGGCTGTTCCCACAATGCTTAAAGAGGCCAAAATAATAGTGAAAGTGATGAGGCAAATCCATGTAGTTGGAGATGGGTCTATATATCCTTTGTCTGCAAGGAAATAAACAGGAAGAAAGCAAAGTGTCCAAAACTCAAGTGAAGGTTTTAATTTCTCAAAAAAATCTATAGAATTAACATTAATATTCATAGTAATAATAACAACATTCACAGTGAATCTAGTAAGGATAACCATGTAGGCTACCGGTACTGTGTAAAGAATAATAATAATTTGAGATTGATTGATTGATTGATTGATTGACTGATTTAAAATATTTCTGTATCATCTCCCAGCCCACAAGAGCTCCCAAGGCAATGAACAAATAAAAACCTATTAAAACAGTATCGAGATAAAAACATTTTTAGAAAACATTAAAATACTCTTTTAAAACTCCTAAAAGCAGTCCACAAACAATCCTAGAATCTAGTGTTAAAACAGTTAAAACAGCAATTTCAAACAGTAAATGCCATGCAGAACAGCACTGTTTTGGCTGTCTGCTAGAAGAGATGGGGCCAGCCTAACTTCCTTGGGAAGGGAGCTCCACAATCGAGGTGCTGCTCTAGAGAAAGCCCTGTTACATGTACCCACCAACCTAACTTCACAAGATGTTGGGGACACGGAACAGTCGCCAACAATCCTCTAACAATCTCAAATTTCTGGCAGGCTCATATGCGAGGAGGCAGTCTTTCAGATAGCCAAGTCCCAAGTCATATCAGGCTTTGTAGGTCACCCACCAGCACCTAAGAAGTTCTGAGAATCCTAAATACACTGTATCCTCCCACTAGTGACTCTCTGCAACTCATACTGCCTATGATAGTATAGGTAATAGAAATTATCATGATAAGTCATCATTATATCCTTCTTTCCCCTTCTTGTAAGGAGCAGAGAGGGTAAATAAATAGTATTCCACCTGTTATGATAGTTACATGATTTCCCCTCTATCACTATAAATGGTATTGGGACAATGGCAGCAAATAGCTTTTATGTTAGTGGGGTCCTGAATCCATTAAAAGAGCAGTCCAAAGTGGTGAACCCTAGCTCTAAAACAGATTCAGAACCTTGGATAGTTCCTGTAAACCCTGGGGTAAAATACAGAAGTGGATTTACTACCCCATAGGAACCATCAAGTGCCACTTTTTAGGGGTCAACAGCTTCTCCAGATTTACAAAACCACTTTGTAAACTTTCTAAGTTGGAATCTTCTTCATGATCCAGCAAAACTGTCGATTCTATCATGGGGCTAATGCTGAACCAAAGGGAACATAGAAGCAGTTGTGCTGACTAAAATAGCATCACAATCCCCCCAGATCCAGACTATGTGTTAGTGTAAAACCCCAAAAGCACAAAATCGTGTGCAAGCTTGTTCTCAGCAAATACTGAGGCTACCCCATCTGCAGCCTAACAAAAGTATGACAATTGAAACAGTCACATATGAGTATCTACTGACTCCTGCACACAGCTTGCAAGGTGGATATGTAAGGCTTTTAGGGTCAAGTCTATTTTGAGCATTTGTGTTTTTTCTTTTTCCCTCCTGCCTTTTGCAACACTTTTCCAGGAAACATGTTATTTTGTGCTTTTCCACCTGGTTGGTCTAATAAAGCTATTGCCATAATACAGATTTTGGATGTTCCTTGTTAGCTAGCAAAAATGTCTATTCTGTCATAGAGTTAATGAGCAAAAGGGAACATAGGGTAGATGTGTTGACCTAAATTAATAAATCAAAATCCAGTCTGCATATTAGGCTGTTGAGGAAAAGTTTGATCTTTGTTGTGAGACTCCTGCCCAGTGCTCTAGGCTCTTCCTTAGAGCCAATATCTAAGGTTGCCATCACAGGGAGAGATTTGGATTTCATGAGACTTTTTATTTGCTTACTTATTTTATTAAATGTCTTTTAAAATTTAAATAAGTTTGTTTCTTCTCTATTAGGTTTCCCATAATGTCACTTTTGAGGCTTATAACCAGTTTCTACAGGTTCTGGAATGTTGTTGCTAAAAACGTCTGTCTCTAGCCTTCTTTCCCACCTAATTATGCCTGCTTACTGTATCATTTCCTATTTATTCCTACTCCCACTTAAAAAAAAACATTAACTTCTAGCACTAATCTCCAGCTTCCAGTCCTCTGACCTACATAATCTCCTGGCAATTGAACCTGACTTCTGACAACACCTCATTTAACTCTGCAGCCATGTGAGTCTTCTTCGTCTTTAGCCTGATAATTTTAGCCCAACTCCAGCAAATGTCACTATTAAATCCCTTTGGAATTATTAGTTAAGATTAATTTATGTCTCATTAATTCCATTGGATGTTTAGTATGACCTTTGACTTTGCCAGATTTTCTTGGAGCATGAACCTGACACTGCCAATAATTCAGAATTGACAATGCCTTCTCTTCCTCTTGCTGGTGTATGAATCACAGATCACAGTCTTGATTACCACTTTTTTTTTTTAGGATATTGTGTATGTGTTTCAGGTGTACAACACTGTAAAGAAATATGGCAGTCAGTGCTGATCCTGGATGCCAGCTATCACCAGTAGGAATTACATGGGTCAGATAGCAAATCCCTGAACATCAAGATCAATGTTGGTCTCTCATAGAACCAGAAGCATGGAGTTTACCTTATGACATTAAGCCATTCTATTCCCATCTGTCTCCCAATCTTACAAAACATCAGTAGATTACATCCACTTGTTCATGAGGTGCCCTGTATTTTAAAAGGACCTTACTATTATTTCAGAACGTTTCCAAATGGAGAGCTTCTTATGCTAATAATTCAAAGGTACTATGCATCAGTTCTGTCATTTTCTCCTTAATGGATTTTCCATGGTAGGAAAAAAGACAGAAAAATCAGTGGAAAACTAAGGGATGCTCATGAATGGAAAATATTGTGGTCTGAAGTTCTCATCAAATTTAGTGAATGAGGCAGTGTTATGATATATAGTAAAAGCCAGAGATCAGGGAGATTTGTTCCCAGTTAGAGCAGATCTACTGACTCCATTGTTGAATGAACACATAATGAATCCCACTAATTCAATGGGCGTATCCATAGCCTCAGTCAGATACACATGGACCAAGGTAGTTGGTTGAAAAATCTAAGGTGCCAAATAAAATTAAAAAGTAAAATCTAACTCATTTTAAAGTAAATCCAAGTTCACATAACAATAAAAAGAAATCCAAGTCCATTTGGTGTCTAAATATGAGTGTTAGATAAACAAAACAAACAAAACCAAAATATAAATAAGAATTTTTAGAAGTCAGCAAATGCAAAGGCACAAGATATTGGGTCTGGAAGGTTTCTGAAACCTGTATGATTCCAGGAGTCCTTTGTTTTTAAGACATTTCAAGGATTTTAAAATGGAGTTAGCCATGTATTACCGGAACTTTTGGCAGCTCAAGACCATGATATACTACACCTAGACATCAAGGAAAAATATTTCTTAGATACCTCAATAAATCTCTTTTCAGACTGATGAATCTCCATGGTTATGAAAATACATCTCATTAAGACAAGAAGAAATGGCTTGTTGAGTAGTGGAGAGACTTCCTACTTAGGAAACTCAGTTTTGAGCCTTAGAAGAGAGGGAGCTAGTCAAAATGACCAAATATTAGAAGTTCAACTAGACTATTATTCTTACAATATCTGTCCTACTCCATCCATTGATTGACAATGTGTTACCTTTTCATCTGGACCTATTATCTGATTACCTATGCAAGACTGCATTCTAGCTGATGGATTCTGGAAGCTGTAGTCATTTTTTCCCCCTGACCTCTGCATTTTATCCAGATTGTGTGGTGCTTCCATGAATCCTGTCCACTAAGCATTTAAAGGCGCACTCTGTATGTTACTAATATTCAACAAGCTTTCATGTGTGTATGCCTCCATTTTCCTTTTGTATATATTTCAGGAAGAAGCAAATGACATCACTGCAGTTTGTTTTAGCAGTTTGAAAATGGATGACGAACCTGTTTATCTGTGGTACGAAGAACAGGAAAGCATCTTGTGTCACTTTTCAAACAAATCTATTTTGGCATAAACTTTGTCTGAATACACAGAGGAACTCTTGTCTCCTGATGTAACTGTTTTTATTTTCTGTTTCTTAATTTATCTAATTGTATTTTTATTTTTTTATTTGTTCCTATCATGTTCAGAAAAGCTGTTCAGAGAACTCATAACTGGGTTGCTGATCAGTTGAATAAATAAATGAATGAATGGGACTTATCTGAAAAAGTTCATGCTGTAATAAATATGTTAGGATTGAGGTAATTTGTTTTTAATTAGACACTAATTCATTTACTTCTAGTCCATGTTCATATGGAGGAAATACAAGCTGAAAACTGCTTTATACCAGAACTTCAAACTAGTTGTTGTTCAGCTTACCTCTGAAAAGGATGAATGTCCCTTTTCCTCGTCTCGTTATTGATTTCCACTTAACTGTGCAGTAGTAGGTACCAGTAACAGAGGCATGCATAGCAGGCTTGATCTGAAGGTTGTAACTGTCTCTCAATGTTGTGTTCTCATTGCACCCAAAATGATTTTTACTCTCTTTAAATACAGTGTCTTCTTTGCCTTCTAGGTCACTCCGACAATAACTGATTTCAAAGTCTGCATATTCTGGTTTACAACTCATGGTAGTGTTGCAAGTTGCATTAACTTGTTCGTTGGCAAAAGCAATCTGAATTAAAGATGTATCTTGCACATTCAGAAATTCTGCTAAATTTTAAAAAAAATGTTTTTTAAAAAACAACAACAACAACAACAACATTACCCCAGAATGGAACAAAACAGATAATTAGATCATTGCTTTCATGTACATTTTGTTAACATGAACCTATATCACGGATACAGAAAGAAGGTAAATTTCATAACATGTAACTTCATTAATAAGAGATAATTACAACAGGGCAGGCAGTGTACACCACAAGGTACTGCAGTAAAATTAAGCACCAGTCCACAATCCAGACTAGATTCATGTGTTAATTACCATTCCACTGTTGAAGAGTTGCTCCCCTCCAGAAAGTTCTTCTTAATGTTTAGGTGGAATCTCTTTTCTTGCAATTTGAATTCATGAGTACAGTACTAGTTTCTGGAGCAGCAAGAAACAAGGCTGTACTGTCTTCTACATCAATGCTACTCAAAGTGGTGGTCCATGGACTGGTGCTAATCCATTTGTGCCAGTCAGCACAAATATGAATCATTGAATCATAGAATTGCAGAGTTGGAAGAGACCATAAGGGTCATCCAGTCCAACCCTCAGCCATGCAGGAAATCACAATCAAAGCATCCCTGACAGATGGCCTTCCAGCCTCCGTTTAAAGACCTCCAAGGAAGGAGACCCCACCACGCTCCGAGGGAGTGTGTTTCACTGCTGAACAGGTCTTACTGTCAGAAAGTTCCTCCTCATGTTGAGGTGGAATCTCCATTCCTGGAGCTTGCATCCATTGTTCTGTGTTCTAGTCTCTGGAGCAGCAGAAAACAAGCTTGCTCCATCCTCAATGTGACACCCCTTCAAATACTTAAACAGGGCTATCATATTGCCCCTTAACCATCTTTTCCCCAGGCTAAACATACCCAGCTCCCTAAGTCCTTCCTCATAAGGCATGGTTTCCAGACCTTTCACCATTTTAGTTGCCCTCCTCTGGACATGCTCCAATTTGTCAATATCCTTTTTGAATTGTGGTGCCCAGAACTGGACACAGTATTCTAGGTGAGGCCTGACCAAGGCAGAATAGAGTGGCACGATTACTCCCCTTGATCTAGACACTATACTTCTATTGATGCCGCCCAAAGTCGCATTGGCCTTTTTAGCTGCCGCATCACACTGTTGACTCATGTTCAACTTGTGGTCTACTAGAACTCCTAGATCCCTTTCTCACGTAATCTCTTTCAGCCAGGTCTCCCCCATCCTATATCTATGCATTTCATTTTTCCGCCCTAAGTGCAGTACCTTACATTACTCTGTATTGAATTTCATTTTGTTAGCTTTGGCCCAGCTTTCTAGTCTATTCAGGTCATTTTGAATTTTGATTCTGTCCTCTAGGGTATTAGCTATTCCTCCTAATTTGGTGTCATCTGCAAATTTGATAAGTATGCCCTCTATTCCCTCATCCAAGTCATTGATAAAGATGTTGAATAGCACTGGGCCCAGGACAGAACCCAGTGGCACCCCACTGGTCACATCTTTCCAAGACAAAGAGGAGCCACTGCTGAGCACCCTTTGGTAGCAGTCAGGGGGGAAAAAATTCCAGCCCTTCACATCTGATAGTTTGAGATGCACTGTTCTACATCCTTGATAAATATCCTTTAAATGTTTAAGGATAGGTATGTCACCTCTCAATCCTCTCTTGTGCAAGTTAAACACATTCAACTCCTTAAGCCATTCCTGATAGGGCCGGGTTTCCAGATCTTTTATCATCTTAGTCACCCTCCTCTGGACATGTTCCAGCTTGTCATATCCTTCTTGAACTGTGGTGCCCAGAAATGGACACAGTATTCCAAGTGAGGTCTGATCAAAGCATAACAGAATGGCACTATTCTCTTGATACTATACTCCTGTTGAAGCAACCTGAAATTGCATTGCTTTTTTGGCTGTTGCATCAAAATACTTTAGCTTGTAGTCTACTAAGTTCTTTACATCTTTTTCACATGTACTGTTGTCAAGACAAATGTCATCTGTCACATATATGGACATTTTATTTTTCATGTCTGAATATAGTACAGTACTTTACATTTATCCTTGTTGATATTAATTTTGGTAATTTTGGCTGAGCTCTCTGCTCTCTTAAGGTCATTTTGAACCTCAATTCTGTTGTCTGGCATATTAGCTTACCCTCCTCATTTGATATCATATTATAGGCTGGATGCTATATTTAGTATATACTGTACAGTATTTTGCAAAATGTAAACCCTAAAGCCTATATATTGGAAGAAATTATGGCAATAAGTATACTCTGTGACTAGAGGGTTTTTTTATATTTATTTTAGAAAGATTTAAAATATATATAATAAGGAAAAAGCAAGAAAAGAAAGAGAGCATATACACACATAACGAAGTAAAAACTTTAAAACTAAAAAAAAGGATACAAATAACATATACATACATGTATACTAAAAGAAAACTTCCTAGTTTCTTTCTCAAGTGGATTTTTAAAGTTGCTTATTAAACCCTTCTATCTGGGGGGGGGGGCGTGTCTGGAAGCCTTATATGGCGGATGTGTAGAGCGAGGGCTCCTGAAGGCTTCATAATTTTAACCTGCCCTACAGTGACCGGAGGGGTCCTTCTGAAACACTAAATAAAGAATCACCTTACTGATGCTTGGCAGCAAGAGATTGTCTGAGAGACTGATCTCTGAATACTGCCAGAAAAAAAGAGGAAGAGAAACCCCCTCGGATAAGAGCAGTGAGGAGGAGGCCAAGTGGGAAGATAAGATGGCGTCTGCAATAAACAAGTCAGGCAAAGGAGGAGGTGGTAAGGGAGATAACAGCAGAGGGGGAGGAAAGGAAACCTCACCTAAACAAAACAAATTGGTCTGCTGCCAGACCAATTTGGACTGCTCCATGAGAAAACTGTCTCTGACCTTCAAAGAGACTGGTCTGCAGCCCTTGCTCCCCTACAAACCTCCATCAAGGAGCTTACAGGGACCATCTCTGAAGTTGCAGAAACAGCCACTGAGGCACACAAAATGGGGCAAAATCATGAAATCAGACTGCAGCACCTTGAAGAAGCCAATGAATCTCTAACAAATAAGCTAGAGGATTTAGAAAATCGAGGGAGACGGGCTAATATCAGATTTCGCGGTTTTGTAGAGGGTGCTCAGGGAAAAGACATTCTAACCTTTCTAGTAAACTGGATTAACGAGGACTGCCCCAGTGCCACCATTACTGCAACTGATATAGAACGCGTTCATAGAGCACTGGGCCCCCCACCCTCTTTAAACAGACCTCCTCGGGATATCATTGCTCGATTTACCCATTTTTCCATAAAAGCCCGCATATTTGACCTCCTCTCAAAACAAACACCGATACTTCACAATGCAACCCAGATAGCAATGTATCAAGATCTGGCCCCAGAAACTTTATGCAAAAGAAAACTCTTCAAACCATTGACATCAGTTTTGCAAAAAGAGAAGATATGCTACAAGTGGGGCTTCCCATTTAAACTTATCATCTCCCACAACAATACAACAATGATCACTTCCACAAGATCTCAACTCCTGGATATACTACTGGCCATTGATATTCCAGTGCCTACAACGTTGGAGCAAGAGATACGTCATGAGGACAACTGGGCTGCACAGAGGATTCACCTGTCTGATACCAACAAGTGGACTCAGATTTCCAAATGCAAAAAGAAAAGTCCCACACTCCAAAAGGTCTAACACACATCGGACCACCATCAACCCCATCAACAGCAAAAATCAGAACACAGGACAAGAAAAAAGCGAATGACTATGCTAGACACCGTCAGCCAAGACAAATGTACATTTTCAAGCCAAACCCTCTTAAGATTTTACCAGACCTTCTATTATCACATCTACATTTGTTGCCTTCTTAACTGATGGTTTACCTGACTGATAAGTATCTACTTGCTATATTTTAATTGATGTGGGTGGGGATGTTGTGGTCCTGGGCCTGAGTGAAATGCTCAGACCTGAGACAGTGCGCCACATAACCCTCTATTAAAAAAAAACCACCAATGACTAATAGGGCACATTCAACACCCTGATATCAAGAGGCCTCAGTAACCTGCCCTCTGCTCTAGTTTAACCCCAAAAAATGTTTTCCTTGGAAAGGATGGGGATATTACCCCCACCTGAAGTCCCACGCATTCTGTGGGACTTCACACCCAGGTGTTTGAATGTTCAAATGTTAATGTTGGTTATGTTGATATTTTTAACTATTATGCTGTACATCTCTCCTTACGATGTTCTGGAAAAATGCTGGACTCCTACTATATGGTCGCTAAATATCTGTAATTGGACTCTCTCTGGCCCCTTACAACTGACACCTCCAGCCCACCCATGGAGTAACAACTATAATAGCAATTTTCATTTAACTAAACATGTCTAGTTTCAAATTTCTCTCCTTTAATGTTCGAGGGTTGGGATCATCGGTCAAGAGAGCCAAGATTTTGAAACAAATCAGACCACTTCATCCGAATATAATTTTCCTACAAGAGACTCACAACAAATCGTCTGACCCGCTGCTTCCAAAATCCCAATTTGGACAACAATTTGTGGCTGGAGGTAATCGGAAGGCGAGAGGGACTGCAATAATATTTGACAAACCTACCCCATTCACTCCACAGAAAACCCATATGGACCCTAAAGGCAGATCTGTGATAGTACAAGGTAATCTTATGAACAGGGAAGTCACTCTAGCCAGTTTCTATGCACCAAACTCAAACCAAACCCAATTCTTGATATCCTTCCCAGAATCTCTAGAACAGATGACAAAGGGTGCAGTTATAATCGCAGGAGATGCTAATGCAGTTCTCAACCCATACATGGACAAATCCTCTTACAAATCACTGAAATCCCATTCAGTACCACAAATTCACTTTGAAAATCTTAAAAGAATTAACTTGGTTGACCCTTAGCGATTATTAAATAGCACTACTAGAGATTACACCTATTTCTCCAAAGTTCACAATTCTTACTCAAGACTTGACTATTTCTTTGTTGATAAACTAATGATGTCCCACATTGAAAGAGTAACCATCCACCCTGCCCTCCACTCGGACCACACTCCACTAACTATGGATTGGTCCCTGACAGAAACAACACATCCCACTAAAATATGGAGATTTAACTCTTATTTATTAAACAGTGAACCTTTCAAATTGCAAATACAACAAGTAATAAAACAATTCTATCAAGAGAATAAAAAAGACAATACCCCAGAATCACTGCTCTGGGACACTTTAAAGGCAGTCTTGCGCGGCCTCCTGATTCAAGAAGGAGCTAAACAAAAAAAAACTAAAAGAGGCGCGCAGACACTTCCTATTGAACGAATTAAACCCAAACGCACAAGAAGACTCAAAATAAGCAGATACTAGTTCAAATGACAAAAATAAAATCTGAAATAGAAGAATTAGACCTTAAAAACATTCATGTAGCCACCCAATATACAAAAGCACAGTACTACCAACACAGAAATAAAAATTCAAAATTATTAGCACGCTTAATCAAAAGAAAAGCCGAAAAGAGAATTATCTCAACAATTAAAACTCTGGATGGAACCACTATAACCAAAACCACAGATATACCTCACAAATTTCGCATGTTTTACAAAGATTTATATACCTCAGAATGTCCCCGGTCTTTAGACTTAACTCAATTTTTAAATTCACTCAAAATCCCAAAACTCACTGAACAACACAAGACAACTTTAAACTCCCCAATCACCATACAGGAAATTGAACAAACCATCAGTCAACTCAAACTGGGATGGTCACTTGGACCCAATGGATTTTCTGCTGAATTTTATAAACAACTTAAAACAGATCTCACCCCACATTTACACAATTTATATAATGAACTCCTTCACAGCGATCCACACCCCAATAGCTGGAAAAGATCGCGGATCATTCTGATCCCTAAGACAGAAGATGACACATTTGTCATCACCTCCTTTAAACCAATCGCTCTAATCAACTCTGACCTCAAAATAATGACCACAATTTTCTCAAAACGTTTGAACACTTTCATCACCAAATACCTACATTCAAACCAAAAAGGTTTTATGCCTGGCAGACGCTTAGCTGATGCTATCAGAAGAACATTAAACATAATACACTTTTGCAATAACAAACGTATACCCTTGGCGTTGATATTGCTAGATGCATTAAAAGCCTTTGAGAGGTTGGAATGGCCCTACTTATTTGGACCGCTTCAGAAGATGAATATGGGTCACCAATTTGTAACACTCCTCCAAAACTTGTATTCCAATTCCGAAGCAACGATATATGCTAACAAAGTGGACTCCCAAGCATTTGAACTTCACCGCGGAACCAAACAGGGATGCCCACTATCCCCACTATTGTTCGCAATAGCCATAGAACCCCTTGCAGAACAAATCAGAATGTCACATCAAATCGAAGGCCCAATAATCTACCAACAAATGCACAAAATTGGTCTCTTTGCAGATGATATTTTACTCTATATCACAAATATGACCACAGCTTTTCCAGCTCTCCGAAACATCCTGACCAGTTTTGATATATATACAGGTTTTAGGGTAAATATGCAAAAATCCAAACTACTATGTCCAAACACTCCACACACAACACAACAGGAATGGCAACAGTTGACCAAACTACACCTACAGCCCTCAGGATTTAAATACCTAGGGATATTAGTTACCAAAGATAGGGGACAACTGCTCTCACGGAACTACAAACCACTCACAAAATGGATTAAGCAAAAAATAAAACACTGGATCACATTCAACCTTTCCCTCCTGGGAAGGATAGCTATAATAAAAATGTTTGCACTCCCAAAACTTCTATTTTTGTTTTTTACACTACCTCTAGAACCCCCTACAACATATTTTAACAACTGGAAAAAACTATTCTATACTTTCATCTTCAACAATAAAAAAACAAGATTCCCAAAAAGTATTTTACATTTTAAACTCCAATCAGGTGGTCTAAGTGTCCCAAATCTTCCACATTATTTTGCAGCTGCGCAGCTAGTGCATTTGGTCCAGCTATTCAAGAGAAACCCCCAAACCAACTGGATTGAAGCTGAACTAGACCAAGGCGACCCAAAACACATGGAAACATATTTTTCTAACCTTTCCCACTCTCAGATTAAATTGGACAACCCCTTTTTACAAACATCTTTACGAATTTGGAAACAATGGAGCCATAAAATGATGCCACACGTCTCACCTGTCCGCCCTTTTCTGACACATCCGGAATTTTCTGACCCGATCAAATACAAATCATACTTGGATTGGAAAAGAAAGGGGATATATACGATATCTGACCTTTATGACAAAAACATACCTAAAATTAAAGAGGAGCTAATAAGAGACCTATACCCTATTCAACCCACCTGGCTACAACATATCCAAATTGCGCATTTCCTATCTCATATTCAACGTCAGGGATTTGTACCCAGACCTCTAACAAAATTTGAATATTTATGTGTATCCTCTACCAACCAAGTCAAAGGCCACATGGCAACTATATATAACTTCATGATGGAAACTACCATGATTGAAACTTCACGTTTTAAATTAGCTTGGGAAGCAGATATTGCACACCCCTTAAGTGATTTGGACTGGTCGAACATCTGGAAATCCCCAACATTTCAGAAAAGCCCAGCCATAATACAAGAAAACATACTTAAGGTGGTGTACAAATGGTATCTAACACCCCACAAACTTAATCAAATCACCAAAAACAATAACCCCACCTGTTGGAGAGGATGCAAAGAAAAGGGTACATATCTCCACATGTGGTTTCATTGCCCTGTAGTTCAAAAATTTTGGTCTGAGGTACTCAGACTGATCTCACAAATTACAAAACAAACCATTACCGTGACTCCCAGCCTAGTACTCCTCTCTTGTTTCACTGATCAAAACACCACAGTCAAACATAGAGACTTGATACGATTTTTATTAGCAATAACAAGACTGGAAAATTGGAAAACAGGCAAATTTACAATGGAAAAATGGTGGAATCGATTTTGGAACATTTGGCTAATGGAAAAACTTAAGGAACAAATTAGAGCATCCCAAGGCAGTCTTGCAAAAACAACCTTCGCAGAAAAATGGTTCCTAATGATTGAATATATAAATCACAACCTGGTTCATCAAATTGAATCATATATTAAGAAACTGCATACCAGACATATATAACAGCATAATTTTTCCTTTTAATGTTTATCCTTTTTTTGTGTGTTCTTGTACTTATTTTTTTTTATCACCATACATGTTGAAAATATTATTGTTACTTGTCATTTTGTGGAGACTGTCAACCACAAAATGGAATTGTTATGTATTTTATTATTATAAACAAATAAAAAGAAATGATAAAAAAACCCTTCTATCTATTCTACATTTTCCTGTTTCTCTATTGCATATATTCAAAAGAGAATTAACATTCTATTCTTTCTGATGTATATGTTCAAGAATCGTAAAAAAGAAGAAACACACACACATATGTATGTATACATACAATTTTTATTTCTTTAATTGTTATTATCATTATATTATTTTATTATGGTAGTTGCGACATCACCCCCGATGATTTCTAAATTTTCTAACAAGTGTTTCCATAGAGTTAATAAGTGCATAATGAACTCAGTTCTGGGCTTTCGGCCACCTAACTATCAACAGTAAGATAAAGAAATATTAACATAAGGAAATGCCTGGTAAGTCACAGACGGTACAGAAAGCAGGCAAGGTTTTCTTTAGACACTTTCTACTTTTCTTCCTCACTGGAATTGTTTTCAATCGTGCCTTCAATAGCTCACATTTAAGAAACTCACATGCACCATGAACTCCCTTCTCTTTGAGCATTTCTAACCATGGGATCCCGGTCTTTCCTTAAAGTTCCTGAAACCAGTTTTCTTAAAGTTCAGAGTGTCTGTCCAACTATGGGGCTGTCTATACGGTGAAAATACTCCTCGTTGAATGCAAGGAGAAGGCTACCTGTCCTAATGGGATCCCGTGGCATGTTGACGTATTCAAAAGGAATGGGGCAAAAAAGGGCAAAAACTTTGCGAGAAAAACCTTTGCACCTTTTCCTGTAGTGTTTGAAAAACTGTGAGGAGGGTGCACATTCCCCCTCATTAGGACAGCAATTTGATCAGAATTGCTGTCCCGCAGTGAAGGAAGTGTGCCCCTGATTGGCTAGATAAGCAGGGCCTGCTGACAGAGCAAGCGCCTGCGACTGCCATACCCCTCCTGTGAGCGATCGGGGATGGGCAAGGGAGGAGGGTGGCTGTCATTCCCACCATCCCACCCACCCCGGCTCCTGCCGTTGCAGGAATCTGGGAAGGTAGGAGGGCAGCTACCATCCTCTTCCTTCCCGGTTCCCTGTCCCCCATGTCACCACCACCACCTGCAGAGACCAAGGAAGGGAGGAGGACTCTCTCACCATCTTCCTTTGCCTCCTAGGGATCGGAGAAGGTAGGAGGCCAGCTGCCATCCTCCCCCCTTCCCTGTTTCCCTGCCCCCCCATGTCGCCACCACCCCTGCCGAGACTGAGGAAGGGAGGAAGGCTCTCATCCTCTTCTCTCTTCCTCAGCTGTCATCACGAAGCTTCTTGGGGGCTTGTGGGTGGAAAACTACCATTAAGACCAGTCGCAGCTGCTGCAACTTGCTACTACTGTGGTGCAGTACTTCCCGCCTCATATAGATGGGGCCTATGTTTGGCTTCCCCTTTACTCTGTATAACAAATCCCAAGGATCCTACTACTTCCACCTCACTGATCAGTTCATGCCTGCTGATTAGAATCAAATCGAAAATACTTGATCCTCTTAGTGCCTCTTCCACCTTCCAGACAATGAAATTGTCATCAAGGCAAATGAGGAATTTGTTGGCCCTTACATTCTTGACAGAGTTTGACTTCCAACATGTATCAGAACGGTTGGAGTCTTCCATTACTACTATATCTCTTTTTTTCCTTTTAAAAAATATTGAGGCCATGATATTGAGAACACAGCTGCGCTGGGCAGGGCATGTTTCTAGGATGGAGGACCATCACCTCCCAAAAATACTACTCTATGGTGAACTCACCACAGGTCAGCGTAAGAGGGGCACTCCAAAAAAGCGATACAAAGACTCCCTGAAACAACATCTCAGGCTCAGCCAAACTGATCACCAACAATGGCCTCACATCGGGAGGCATGGAGACGCGCTATCCACAATGCTACAGCTTTATTTGAGAACTCACGCCGAACAAGTCTTGAAGAGAAACGACAATGCAGAAAGAATCACAGCCCAGAAACATCACCCAAGGAGACCTTCTGCTGTGCTTTCTGCAACCGGACTTGTTTATCTCAGATTGGCCTTTTTAGTCATCAGTGTGCTTGCAGAAAGCGCGGGATGAGTCCTTCCTGAATCTTTGTTTGCGAAGAAAAGCCAGAGAGAGAGAGAGAGAGAGGTCCTCTTCTCTCGGAATTTTTTCCCCCTGCCTTTTGCGGGGTTTGTATGCTATTACCCCTATTTCGCCTGCATATTGAGTCTATTGTCCCAAGTATTTGGGTGGACTTTTGCCTTCTGAAATACTGTGTCCTTCCATGGCATCGCTCAATTTAAAGCACTCCTGATCAGGTTTGCAATACGCCTATCAAATACACTTTTATCAACTGCTGTGAGATGTAACCCATCCCTTGCCAGAAATCTTTCTTCAAGAAAAACTCTGCAAATATCTGAAGACATCCTATCAGACCTGCACACTACTGCCTCTGTCCCGCTCAGCAGGAAATCACCTACTACCATCACATATCTCTTCTTCCTCTTGGAACTAACCGGAGCCTTTGCATCCACAGACCCCTTCAGTGCCACCTCTGTGCTATCTGAGGACTGAAACTGTTGCTCCTATTCCTGTGCCTCATAACTGCTGATCAAGAGGAGAGCTTGGAATAGATTATATAGCTCCAAAGTCATAGTGCATGGTTCCTGATCATTATGTGTCACATTGTTCAAAGTGTATCTCTTCTTTGTTTGCAAACTGTCCTTTCCCCTAGAGGCATCTGCTATATGCTGCCCTTCAGGAGAGCCTGCTCCACTCTGTCCAAAAAGTCTTCATCCTACTAAATAAGCTTCAGTATAGATATGTAGACCTTAAGCTGGTACACCTTTTCCCCCAGCAATGCAGCAAACTTGCACTTGGTCCAGGCATAGCTCCCCTCATCCTCAGGCAAGAACATAAACATAGTGTGAATGTTATAGGTCACTGTAGCAGCTCCCTCACCATCCACATACAGTCATAGCACTCTCTCACTGGGCCTTCCCTTCAAACTTCCCTGGGAAGTGGCCATACGTGACTGCCTTTTTTCCTTTCCCTGATACCTGAGCTCTTGTGCACAATCTCCAGAGACTGAGGGAGCAGCTATACATTAAATTAGTGGCTGCCAGCTCAGCACCCAACCAAGTGAATGATTTATTTACTCTCAGCAGAAGTTCTTCCCCCTTAGACCATATGCTCAGGCGCAACACACAGAACAAAACACACAAAGGCATACAAACAAGTCTCCAAACAGCTCAACCAAACAACCAGGCTTAACCAGAAAGACATAAACTCATTGTATTGTGCCTCTTCTACTAATCCCATTCAAATTGCCAGATTTCCGCTTCCTGTCTCCAAAGCTCCTTTCTTCCACAAAGGATCACCTGGATGCAATAAATAAATGAATAATCAACCCTTCCAAGTTTTCTTAACTACTTCTTGTCTTAAAATCTTTAAAACTTGGAAATGACCAAATTATCAAACTCTAAACATGAAACAAAATTAACAATGATTTCTATAACTCCTTGCAGTATTCAAAATACCAGAAGGTGAACATAATAATTAGATACACGTAGGTGTATGATTTCTCAACTAGCTCTATCATCTTGTTAATGCCTTTTTAGACTAAGTAGGCTATACAGGTCAATCCCCATATCCTCGGATTCGGTATCCACAATTTCACTTACCCTTGTCCGAAAAAAATGTCTTATTTATTTATTTATTTATACCCCACTCTTCAGCCACAAAGGCTCTCAGAGAGGCTTACAAATTGTTAAGCAATAGCACCTACACACCTACACCGCTTTTATAACATGCTAGACACTCTCTTAGCAGTTTCCAATGTGTATTAGCTCTATGCATTTCTAGGTCCTCCAATACGATTCTATAGTCAACTTCCAGCATTCATCTCATTGAAAATAATAGGGTTCCCTTTTATTCACAGTTTCAGGTATCCAAGTGGGGGGGAGTCTTGGAACTTATCCCCCATGGATGTGTGGGTCAACCTGTATTTGCAAATATTACTACATTTAAGTTCTCTTTACATTGCTTTTTGGGAGAACAATACTTCTTCGGACAAAATTACTAATTTTCTTATTTTTTATTTGCACTGATACCCCATCCTCCCACCAATGAGCTCAATGTAGAATTCATGACTCTCTACATTCCCAGGTCACCTTTACAAAAATCCTGTGAGGTAGATCAAATAGAGAGATAATCAGTGGCCAAAAATTACCATTTAATGACTTTGTGAAGACTTGAAATTCCCAAGGCCTAATCCAATACTATTACCACATTTTTATTTTTCATCAAATAAACACATTACAGAATCAAATCTGTAGCACATTTCCATTTTTCAATTCATAACCATCTCTCCTATGGTTTAATGAATTAGGTTTGCAGCAATTCTTCACTGGGAATTTGCAAAGTGACTAAAATTAAATAGACCTTAATATGTGTATACCAACACATCTCCATAAATAGTTAACTATTTTAGGTGGAACCCAAGACAGTCTTGATTTTTATAACTGAATTTTAATGACTTGGGGCCCTTTTACATTACACAGTAATAGCATCTTAATTCCACTTTAACTGCCATGGCTGCTTCCTATGGAATTCTGGGATTTGTAGTTTGGTGAGCACTGAAGATCTCTGGCTGGTAATTATGAATACACCCCCTAAACTGCAAATGCCAGCATTCCATAGGATACTGCCATGGCAGTTAAAGTGCAATTACACTGCTGTAATTGTGTAGTGTAAAAGCCACCCCACCCCCGGAATGTTTGGATATATCCATTTTTGAGATAAAGATTAGATGAAAAATTTGTCTGAATTACATTTCCATGGTACTTGGTTTCTCCCCCCCCACACACACACACACCGTCTTTATCTCTCATGGATTTCAGGTGATTACAAAACCGTCTGGGCTCCAAATTTTACAGATATAAAGACATGGCTGGTCCCAGTAATATGAATCTGTTATCACTTGTGGAAATGTGGTATTGGATGGTACAGAGATGGTCAACTTCAAATGTGCCTCAACCCATGGTATGTTTTAGATTTTATATGTTTTAATCTGATTTTTTAATATTTTAATTGTATATATTGTATTTTTAATCTGCTGTTTTATGGAAGCCACCTTAGGTCCCAGTTTGGGAAAAAGACAGCATACAAATGAAATAAATAAAATAAAATAAATAAAACCCAATTGAGTAAGTGTCTTGAATCTTGTGATCTAAGCCTTATAATTCCCCAGTCTTAACAGACTAATGAAGAGGAAAAAGTAGTTTAGCAAAAATCCAAGGCAACAAGGTTTGGCTAAAGAACTGCCAGGGTAATGTGAAACTTGTTGGGCCCTTTAAATAACTTAATTAAATAAGATAAACAACTGAATTTCTAAAGACATGTTTATGATGTAATTCCAATGTATCATTTTAGTTTTAAAAACACATTAGATTATATTGTTTCTCTTTGTTTCCACATTTTTGCCTTAATACATAACTTAGTTGATTTGAATTAGATTTTCCTTGGGGTTTTTCCAGGCTGTGAGGCTGTGTTCTGGAATAGTTTCTTTCTGATGTTTCGCCTGCATCTGTGGCTGGCATCTTCAGAGGATGGTTGAGTAGGGGTGTGTGTGGAGTTTATATATTGTGAACCCCTGTTGGGGAGGATATGTAAATTTGTGTATCGGTAATTGAATGGTTAGCTTCTGGGTATAGAAATGCAAGGATGATTAGTGTCTGTTTGGCTAATGGTTGGTTGATGGACACTAATCATCCTTGCATTTCTATACCCAGAAACAAACCATTCAATTACACAAATTTACATATACTTCCCAACAGGGCTTCACAATATATGAACTCCACACACACACACACACCTACCCAACCATTCTCTGAAAATGCCAGCCACAGATGCAGGCGAAACATCAGAAAGAAACTATTCCAGAACACGGCCTCATAGCCTGGAAAAAAACCAAGGCTGCAAAACCTTCGACTTCACATTGATTTGAATTAATTAGTTCCTATCACTGATTCTTACTATGGGTCAGTTGACATTGCATTCTGACTTTACATTCATTAAAGCATGGAAGCAGGCCTTGCATTTGCACATTTATGTTCCACACTGTGTAGAAAGTTGTATGAATGATGGTTTACATGGTTGCAAATGGGTGATGTTGACAAGGTTTACTTGTGAATGAATACAATACATGCATTCAGGACTTAATAGTACTGTAAATATTTTACATGCTGTTTGGAAAGGTAAGGTCAAAATTTGCTCCTATACCCTTCTACATGTAAAAGCTATACAGTGGGACACAGTATGAACCAGTCCTCTCTGCTTTCTTAATTCAGATGCCGTGAATGCAGCTAGGGATATACTCATCTTGGACCAACATGGTCCAAGTGAAATGCAGGCATACAGAGAAATGTGCTGATAATGCTTTGTCCACTCACAGACAAAGACTGTACTGAATTGGGGTATGCTGCTGCCTGTACTGGAATGGCAACATTTAAATTATAGATGGAGTCTATTAACAAAATATGTGTGTGTGTATGTACCTTCAAGTAGTGTGGGAAATTATCATCTATGCAACCACTGACTTCCTCTTTTTCCCCCCCACCAAAGTTCGTCTGAAATTCTGGTATGTGGAAAGCAATGGGCGGAAGCAGCCTGATTACTCCATTTGCAGGAATAGAGTATTACAGTCTAACAACAGAAAGGCAATGGGGGTGGGAAGAGATTCTCAAAAGTGGCTGTTTTGTATGGCATAGCATCTATTTTTATCTCACATACATTAAGTAGGTCGATGCTCAATGTGTGTTATTTGCCAGTACTCTGTGAGGCTGTGTACTAATGGAACTCCTGTGGGTCTCTTCTAACATATTTTCTGAAGATATCTCACCACTGTAAACACATCAAAGGGCCACGTAAGGATTAGTTATTCATTTCTGCTGATGAATCCATGAACAGCACCTAACAGGAATCCAAGAACCTGTTTGCTGAAATCATTACCTCTTTCTACTTAAAAACAATAAATATGTCCTCAAAAGTTCTAAACTCACACTGCAGGATACATTAAGTAGGTCAGCCTTTCATAATCTAGGGGGTGGGCATCCGTGTATTAAAGTTGCTAGCTATGTTCCTTAACATGTGCACACAAACCAGGAGCAAGTAAATTGCACCAATTAACCTGCAATATTGTGGGTTTCTATACAGTGTAAATATCCCTCACAAAATTTGTCCGGAATATGAGCTGTCTGAATGGGATCCCGCATTGTCTCACTGTATTGTGAAGGAGGGGGGCCAAAACGAGGAAAAACTACACAAGAAAAGCATTATCAGGTCTTCCCCACTTTTTAAAAAAGCTCCTGTGGTATTAGCATTTTCTCTCATTAAGACAAGCGATTTGACATGAATCACTTCCCCGTGCAAGACAAAGTACAAATCTGAGTGGCTGGACAAGCATAGTGGGTGGGGCTTAGTTACAGAGCAAGCACCCACTGACACCATGTTGGATTTTCACCTTAGTGAATGATCGCTAAGGCAATAAAACAGGGGTTTGTGCTTTTTCTCTCTCTTTTTTTGGAAAAGTGGAATATTGCTTGTGCACACCATAGAAATAGTTTTTTTTTTAAAAAAAAGTTTGATGGCAGCAATTTTAAAATGCAAGTAATTAACTCATGGCTGTCATCTGGGCTACAGCCATGCAAAGTTTGTGGGGGCTGGAAAACCATTAAGAGAGGTTGGGGTGGCTGCCCCTTGCTATTATTGTGGAGCAGTCCATTTCCCCCCCTTCTTGTAGACAAGCTCATTGTCAGGTAGTAATAGGCACAACCAAGGGGAGTCACCATGTGAAAGAGAAAGGTGTTGTCTAAATGGCACAAATACTCTTCACAGAATGCGAGGAGAATACAGGCTGTCTTAATGGCATCCTGCATCGTTTCACCATATTCAGAAGGAAGGGGGCCAAAGACATCATAAACTGCGAAGGGAAAGCCTTCATAGTTTTTCCTGGAGTTTTCAAAAACACTCCATGGGGAATTCACATTCCCATTCGTTGGGACAAGCGATTCAATTTGAATCGCTTTCCCATAGGAGAGGAAGCGACAGCTGATTGGCTGAATGAATGCGGGGGGCAGGGCTTGCTAACAGAGCAAGTCCCTGCTGCTACCATGTTGGATTTTTGCCTTAGCAAACAATCGTTAAGGCAATAAAACGGGGTGTTGTTTTTTCTTTTTTTCTCTGTGTAAAGGTGAAATATTGCTAATGAACACTGTGGATATAAGTTTTTTTTAAAAAAAACAGTTTCACAGCAACAGATTTTAAAATGCAAGTAATCTTCAAAAGTGCCGCCATCTTGAATAGAGGGCATGCAAAGTTTATGGGGGCTGTAAGACTATTAAGACAAGTCATAGCTGATGCAAACTGTCTTTACTGCGGATCACTCCAGGTGTGTGTGTGTGTGTGTGTGTGTGAGAGAGAGAGAGAGAGAGAGAGAGGGAGGGAGGGAGAGAGAGAGAGAGAGAGAGAGAGAGAAGCAAATGCACCTCAAGTAAAATTAGGTGTACTTTCAATCTGACCATAAGCAAAATGTTATTTATTCAATTAAAAAAAATACTCAGATATAATATCAAAACACCTCAGCTCTGTTGCTGTGTATGGAAATAGCATTGTAGTTAGAAGTACAGTACAGTTGTCCCTTCACATTTGCTGGGGTTTGGTTCCAGGACCCCCTGTGAATATCCAAATCCATGAATACTCAAGTCCCATTATATGCAATGGCATAACAAAACAGTGTCCCTTATATAAGATGGCAAAATCAAGGTTTGCTTTTTGGATTATTATTTTTTAAAGAATATTTTCAAGCTGTGAATACTTAAATCTGTGAATGCCAAATCCGTGAATATGGAGGGACAACTGTATTAGCTGAGTGTATCTGTTCAGATCTCAACTCTACTGCTAATTCTTTTTCAACCTTCACTATGCAATACCATGCAAATTTATGCAGAACTGAGGTTCTCTACATCAAATGAAGCTTGCTGCAGAATAATATTGTTTAGGACTGCAGACTTACAGCATATGCCTATGCATATTTTACTCAGCAGTCAATTCTATTTAATGTAATGGGACTTGTTCTCAGGTAAGTAGGTATAGGATTGAATCCTTGGGTGAGTAACAATTTCCCATTCTCATCCCCACGTGTAATACAGAGGTATTACTTCCAGCCTTCCTTGTAGGATTCTTCTATGGATTACTGAGTTAAATCATGTATATTGGAAAGAGAGAGGGAACATTAAAAAAAAATTGAAAGATACAGTACTTGCCTAAGACACTACTTAAAAAGCGTTTACATAGTACATGTATTGGAGAGTAAAGAGAATAAAGTAATATAACTTAGGTTTACCTGCACATTGAACAGTCCAGAAAATCAAGATCACAATGTACAAATCTGAGGCCATGGCAGCACCTGGAGAGGAAATTTCGGCTGAATGCTTTCAAGTCCTGACCAAAGGAGTTCTTCTTAGTCGAAATGGCCTCTTTTGTCTTTTTTTTTACTCTTCCTGTTTCTGGGGGTAGGAGGGACAGCTTTAGGAGGAACAACACAGTTCTGATAGTTTGTTCCTTGTTCAGTCCTTTCTGCTTTCCTCAGCCTGTTCTACTGTGGAGGAAGAACAAGGCAAGGACAAGAAATGCAGTGCCTTATTTTAGAACATTACAGGTCAGTAGCTCCATACTTCCCCCTCTATCTTTGATTTTATTTATTAGAATTTCACATTTTTTTCAGTGGTCTTAGAGCAAAGGTACATCTGTAGTACTTAGCTATATCAGTTTGATACCACCTTTAATAGTCATTACACAATCCTAATGAATCCTGGGATTTATAGTTTAGTCAGGCACTTAAGAGTGTGCTGCTAAAATGCTTTAGATTGCTCAAGATGCTCTGAGAAGAGGTATTGAATATTAAATCAGGATATCTTGAAAACTGCACTGTACTTCAAGCAAGTGCACTAGAGCTCTCTAGCATAGAATTATTAACACTACATTAAACTATAAACTGTAGCATTCCTTAGAATGGCACCATGATAGTTAAAGTGGTATCAAACTAATATACCGTAACTGAATAGCACAGCTGTACCTTAAGACTGTCAGGCTTAGAATATGTGATCTCTAATACAGTTACAAAGCTTGGGGAAATTATTTTTTGGACTACAGCTCCCAAAAAACCCCACCCATCATGGTCAATGACAATGCAAGCTAGGGAATTTTGAGAGTTGTAGTCCAAAAATATTTTTCCCATGCTCTGCATAGTTGTGCATGAATATTCACTATTTATTTGTTTTAATTATTAGATTTACTTTCTGCTTTCCACTACAAATAGAACTTAAAAGTAGCTAGCACTAAAGGTTAAAATAAAATATAAATGACAAGTATTATAGAGCACTTTGCACATACACACAGTAACTATTATTTATGACCTCTCCCTCTTGACTGTGATACTGCAAGAGACATTTGAGGCTGGTGCATTATAAGAAGGTTATTTGAAGACAGATACTCTTGTCCCAGCATTAGTATTATTAAAATGGCCTCATTAATATTTGTTTCTTACCACCTTCTACAGGTTTAGACAGAAAAAATGATCTTATTAAAGGACAAAAGTATCTTACATCCTAATAGGGGGAAAAATCAAAATGAGAATCAAAAAGGCATGGTTTGTGCACAAGAGTGAAGTAGGGGTGTCCTTAGGGGATTCACAAGGCTTGCAGGAACATGTGTAAAAAAGGAGTAGGAACTCTAAGGGAAGGAACACTAAAAGCAGATTATAGAGGATTGCGTATTCTGGCTGGTATATTGAACAGAAATACTTGATACTGGAAAACGTTGTTGCAAGTCCCAGTTTTTTAAGCCATATTACTAAAATGTGAGTTTTCTCCTATATTACGTAAATTTGGCTACCAAAAGATAGCCCAGCCAATGAGCATCCCCTGAATTATGCTGTACTCTAGTAAAATGATCCAGTCACTGAGAATGCCAACATTCCAATTAGTGTCAAGATAATTGATCTGAGATGGCAGTGGAGGAGAGGGGGGCTATCTATTGTAGTCTGTCAAAAACCCCTCAGAATCACATGACAGTGAAAAGCCGAATTTGGTATGCTCCAAGACCAAATCTCAGTCTGCCACATTCACTGATTACAGAAAATAAACACTCCTCAAAACTGCACATCAAGTTGTCTTTCCTTCTCAGATATTGTTGCCTGCACTGGTTTATATCAGAGTTAGGATTATTGCTGTTGCAGTTGTGACTAAAAAGCAGTTGTCAAAACACTTGGGGCCAAAAAATTGAAAAATACAAGTTAATGTAGCTACTTGTAGCTAGTTATAGCAGTGGGGAGGATGTACTGTAATGAATTTACATTTCATATGTAATATAATTACTAAGACTGGACCAACTTTACTGATGCAACAAATAAGAGTTTATAGTTATATTGCAAGAGCATTTTAGAGGCATTTTGACAGAAATGTTTCAAAATGTATGCCTTTCCCTTATCACTCCTGAGTCTTTTTTCCCTTGGAAAAGTAACAGAAAGTACAGTAATGGAAAATATAATGTGATACAGTTTTAGCATGTTAACAAGTAAAAGCAGCAAGTTACTTTTAAAATACAGTACTGTGATGAGTAACAGGAACCGATTGCTTTTAAAAAGTAACTTTCCAAGCTCTGACTAGAACCAGAGGCTTCACCCAAACTCTGATGGTAGAAATAGGTAGAAATATTCCAAAGGACATTGCAAAGTATACTTTGCTCTCACAAGGTGGTGCTGTATAACAACCTGCTGTCTTAAGTATGCCAGTTAGTCTTTGAGGCACATACTGTGTTAATAATAAATAAGCCTGTATGTCCTCCAGGCATGGGAAATTCTGGGCCATCCTCCTGTTGGAAAATAGTAACTTATCTAAAAACAACACAGATTAGATATTTCTCTTGCCCCCATCCTTTTCTCCATGAGTTCCATACAGTGAGGCAGCACTCAGGTTCAGACATATCTGCAACTGTTGGAATAGTCAAGGTCAGGTCCCATGCCACATACCACCTGTGAAGTTTAAACATTCCTTCCACCCATTCTGGATGTGGATATGATACAATATCCTTCAGTTTCTTAGGAAACAGAGGGTTACTTGTAAAAGATAGATACCAGGGACCCGTACATCCATACACTAGTTCCCATATTAAGTTGTATACATAGATAATAATTGTCATATGTTTTAAGAGCAGATCCATGGCAGATAAAGTCAAACAGGGGCCCTTTCACACTCCACAATCATAGCACTTTGAGTCTACTTTAACTGCCATAGAAACTATCTTTCTTTAATTTATATGCCGCCTTTCTCCCAGAGTGGGACCTAAGGCAGCTCACAAAATGAATCGGAATATCCAATGGAATCCTGGGGATTTGCAGTTTGGTGAGGCACTAGAGTTCTCTAGTTGAGAATTCTAAATACCCCTCCCTAAAATGCAAATCTCAGGATTTCATAGGATATTGCCATGGCAGTTAAAGTGGAATTGCTGTTATTGTGTACCTTCAAGTCATTTCTAACTTATGGCAAACCTATCATGGGGTTTTCTTGGCACAATTTGTTCAGAGGGGGTTTGCCTTTGCCTTCCTCTGAGGCTGAGAGAGTGTGACTTGCCCAAGGTCACCCAGAGGGTTTCCATGGCTGAGTGGGGATTTGAATCCTGGTTTCCCAGTGTCCTGGTCCAACACTCAAGCCACTACGTCACACTGGAATAAATGAAATTATAGCACTATAACTATATAATGTGAAATGGCCTTAGTAAAAGTCAAGCATATAAACAGAAGTGTGTGTGGTTCAGAGCAGCCTCATGAGAGAAAAGGGCTAGAGAGCCCATCCCATGCTGACTCCTTCCCCCAAACCTTGCAACACCAACAGCAGATCACAATAACAAATCTTTTGCTTTCTAGGACTAGCCACATAACAAGGCACTACATCTACTCTGGCCCTTGGTCATCCCACATTTAACAAGGAAGAAGAGAGCAACCCATGTAGGAATCAAGGCCACTTTTATTCCCCCCTAATGGAAAGACAGGCCTACCAGGCTACAAAACTGGATTCATACAGTGGTAGCAGATACTGGTTTCAAGAAGAGCCTCAATGGGCAGGGGTTCCCTCAGCCGGAGCACTTCTTCAGTACCCTCTCCTTTGCAATGATTTGGTAATAAGTTTGCTATTTCACTTATATGAAGAAGAAAAATGTACTAACAAAATACAACTAGTGTTCCATGAAAACAGGTTGCAGTATTTCCTTAAGCTTATCATGAGCGTGTTTGTTCAGGGCTCCTTAGCCTGGAACAGAAACCTTGTAGGGCTCTTCAGGCATTGGGGGTAGGGGAAATTTCAGAAGGTGGAGAAATGAAGAAGGGGACAGCTATCTCATCTCTGATGGCTTCCTTCACTGTGGTATATGGTTCTCTTCTGAGATGAATTACTCTACAATGTTCTTGTCTCTGGCCATAAAATTCTGCAGTATGAGTGAAAACATAAAAAACTGTCTTGAAATGGGAGCAGAGAAGAAAATGTTTCTTTTAATTTACATACCTAATAATCTTTTACACAGGTAGCAGCAACCCCAAATATGCATAAACCATTCCCTTATTTTCTGGCGGCTCCATTTCATTTCCAAAATGCTAACAAACTTGAGTAATCAGACACTTCGAAAGACATTATATACTGAGTAAATGGCAAGAGGTATAATTTATATTTTAATATTAAACATACATAAGCCTCAGTTACACAGACCTTTTGGGATATAAGCAGCTATGGCACAACACAGTCCTCTGGCCTGCCAAGCTAACTGTCTGGACAATAAGAGTGCTCCCTAAAACTACAAGAACTGTATGTCTTTAGTACCCCATGTTCTGTTAGGGAAGTTTGGTTTGATGCTGACCTAGCTCTTTGGATCTGTTACAAACCATCAGTTAATTACACATAAGAGCTCATTCATCTGGATCAGACCAAAAACCTATCTGGTCTTGCACTCTCTTTCCACAGTGGTGAATTAAGGTATTTATACTGAGGTTTTTTAAAAAAGAAGCACAAAACACATGACTGACAAGCTGACCTTATTTCTAGATAAATGTCATAGGAACTAATACTACAAGACCTTTTATTTCTCTTCTTGTAGAGAAAACATTTAATATTAAAAAATGTGTGATAGTACATTAACTGGTAATCTTATACATATAAATTGTATTTATTCCCAATTCTGTATGGTGATGTAACATGTTGTGATTTCTGAAGAATCATACATGTGGAGTTCTGCACAGCCCATGACAACAGAAATTCCATTTCAGGTTGATCTAGGCAAATCCCCTGAATTATAAACACAAAATAGTGTTCATTTATAATACCAATTAAAAAATTTAAAACCCACATTGATAGGTAGAATATCGCTAGCAAAAATGTTTTTGATCCCTCGCCTTTTCTTTCTTTTTCAAGTCATACCTATCCGCCCTCCAGATGGATACTTCATAAAATGAAAAAAAAAATTAAATACCCATATATTTGGATCAACTCATCCACAGTTCCATAAGTCTGCCAGGTATCTTTCAAATAAGCAAGGGGGGTTGGCAATATTGGACCTTCGATTAAATTCTGCATCCTTTCAACTATGCCAGGCTATGCAATTGATACATAATGAGACAAACGTTCCCTGGGTCACTATAGAATTGGGCATGGACCCACATGTCCTAATAGGTGTGTTCTTTTGAGTCATGACATGAAAGGAAAGGGAAAACTTGAATAATCCTTACTTGGGGACTTCATTGGATCTAGGTACAGGTGGGGCCATGCCCTCTCCTCAAAACCCCTCTCCTATTTGTCCCTTTTTAGCACATTCAAAATTTTACAATAAAGATAAATCATCTCATTTTAGGGAATGGAGAGGGAAGGACTTATACTTGGTAAAGGATTTGTTCTTGGGTACCAAACCTAACACATTGAGGGAATTGCTCTCTGACACAGCACTGATGGCACCAGCTGGCACAAATCCAGTCCTTCACCGTGTCTATAGTAAGAGTAGGGGAAACTCCTCCTTGGGAATTGAATCCTTATGAACTGCTATATGCTGACCCGACCAACCATCTTAAGGGACTGGCATTCTTTATTTACCATTTACTCATTGACAAGGCATATGAAAATACTGGCCTCAAGGCAAGTTGGGAGGGAGATTTGGGAATCCAACTTACAGTCACAGAATGGAACTCAGTATGGGCATTCCCCTCCCTGAAATCACGGTCTGCCAAAACAAGGGTTTAAAAAAAAACCTTAAACAAGTGGTATATGACTCCAGCCCATCTCTCGAAGATGGTAAAGAGCCTCTTACCAATTTGCTGGAGGGGATGTGGGGGAATGGGAACCTACCTCCACATGTGGTTTCATTGCCCCAGTATCAACAAGTATTGGCGACAGGTAGTAGTACTGATTGAACAAATTACAAACCAATCCATCTGCTTTTGCCCAGCCCTTCTACTACTCTCAGTGCTTGCAGCTCAAAATAAGCATCTGAAATATAAAAAACTAATCATCTTTTTCCTGACAGCTGCATGCCTGGAATTGGCACGAGCCTGGAAAATGGGAATGGTATCTATACACGGATGGTGGAGAAAAATCTGGGATCAATGGCTGATGGAGAAGCTAGCTACCAAATTAAACAAACAAATGAACACACAGTCAGAGAGTAATTTTCATGAGGAATGGTATCCCTTTATTGTATATATTAATTAACAGAATGGAACCATTGCCCCCCCCCGCAGTCATACTTAAACATGTGGAAAGATGTGTTGCAGACGAATGGAGGGGGGATGTCTTTGTAATAACAGGAAAGATGCTGCTGTAATTTGGTCTTGTCAACTCTAGCGGACACATTGCTGTTTTGTTTTGTTCTTGCTTGTGAATTTAAATGTACAAAATAAATAAACATTCAATATATAATACCAATTAAAAACATAAATTATTGGATCAAAGGTTTAAGAACAAATTTATCCTCATATAGCACAACAGAAAGGTCAAGAAATAACCAATAGTTTGCTGAAGACAAACAGATAACATTACATTAAGAAATTTTATCATTTTTATTCATCTTTGTATTTCAAAATGACAAAGATGTTTGTTTATCCAGCTGTTCAAATAGTTTAGGTAATCTTTGTCTTTTTATCATGCAATCTATGACATCAGTGTAGTTAACAATACTTTCTATAGTTTGCTGTTGTTCAGCAAGGCACACTCTCTCAGCTTCAGAGGAAGACAAAGGCTAACCATCTCTAAACAAATCTTACTGAGAAAACCCCATGATTGGGTCACCTTAGGGTTGCCATAAGTCACTGTCTCACTCCCCCTTCAGTGCTTTAAGAGCAGTTGGAGATATTAGATAGTACAGGGGCCCCTGCATGCCTATAATCATTTTGAATTATTTAGTTCAGGTTTCCTAATTTGCTCTTCTATCTGCTGAAATAGATGGTTATAAAGACCCAAGTATCTAAGCAACTAGATCATGTCAGCTGAGAATCTTCTAGAGCCTGTGGTCATATAAGAACCCTGCCCTTCTCTACCTCTCGCCTTCTTTCTGATGATGAGTTAAAGTTTTAAGCTCAACTGGAGCTCTTCCTTTTATCTAATATTTTCATTACTTAGGATGTAGATACTTGAAGTGTATGTGCATTCTAAAAACAATTAGTAAAGTTCTTCAGCTTGTAACTTGATGCTGTTTGCTTGATTTTACTTCAGTTGGGGTTTGTCTATATGGTCAAAAAATATGAACAGAACGGAACACAATCCATTCATACAGATATGCGCACAAATACATGAAATTTGGAAGGGGACAGCCAAATCCACTGCAAAGTCCATGTGCATTGTGTCTGGGGCAAAGAGGGAGAGCACCTGTGAAACTTTAACTTTTGGCTAAGCAAGCACCCAATAAGTTGCTCAAACGGCAATCTTATACCCCCCCGCCCTCATATAGAGAAGACCTCAGTCTCAGCCAGGAAGGTACTAGAGACTGATTCGTGTAACTTCTGCTAAGCTCTGCTGAGGAAAGCTGTTTCCTAACAGATTCAGTCTTCATATTTCTACCAAAATGGGCTAACACTCTGGGATATACTTCATAGAATCATAGAATTGGAGGAGACCACAAGGGCCATCTAGTCCAACCCCCTGCCATGCAGGAATACACAATCAAAGCACCTCCAACAGATGGCCATCTGGTCTCTGTTTAAAAACCTCAAAAGGAGACTCCACCACACTCCAAGGCAGCACATTCCAATGCCAAACAGCTCATACTGTCTCACATTTTTGGGTTTACAGACCCAGTCACAATGTGCAAGTGCTTTGGGTTTATAATTCATGAACAGTTGGCTAATCAGAAGCTGTCAGACAAGTTGATTTTGAAGCCTTTTAAGCGATCTAGTGATAATTTTTCAAATGACTTGTCACTGTTGATGAAACATGGTTACATCACTATGATCTGGAGGCCAAACAACAATCCATGTTGTTGCTGCACTCGGGTTTTCCACAGCCAAAGAAATTAAAGTCTCAAAAGTCAGTAGGAAAGGTAATGGCCAGTTTTTGGGGATAAAGAACATATTTTGATTACTATCTTCAGAAGGGCCAAACAGTTAATGAAGAATACTGCTCTAACTTGCTGTGCCAATTAAAGGAAGCATTGAAAGAAAAATGGCGAGGGAAGCTGAGGAAAGGTGTTCTCTTTTTGCACGACAATGTACCCACTCACAGGGCTGGCAAGATGATGGATGTTTTGAAGAATTTGGGATCCAAGTGCATCCACCCTGCTCACCAGATCTGCTCCATCAGACTATTTCCTGTTTCCAAACCTTGAAAAAAATTTGAAAGGAACTTTTCAAATGATTCAGTGGTGACAGCAGCAGCAAAGCAGTATTTCAGTGACCAGACATCAGAATTTTTTTTGGAAGGGTAAAAAAAGCTTGAGAAACCATGTGCCAATTGCGTCAAACTTCAGGGTGAATATGTAGAATAGCATGTAAGTTTCATAGCTCTATGTCACTCCCTTCTTGGTCAGTCCGAGAACTTTGCATAACCCACTCGAACAGAAGGTTCAGAAATGATAAATGGACTTATATTATTAATTATGTTGATAATCTGATCCTGTGAAGTCAAGACAAAGCAGATAGTAAGGTGATAATCCAAAATCTCAAGAAGGAGATGATCATCCAGTTTAAGTTTATGTAAATCATCTGTAGTCATTAATTTTGTTTTCCTAATATTCAGCTGTAACATTGCTTTTACATTTTCTCCTTTAACTTTCATCAATATTTGTTCCAAGTCTTTGTTATTTTCTGCAAATAAGAAGGTATCATTTGAATATGTTAAATTGTTGATGTTCCTTCCTCTAATTTGAATGACCTTTTCCTCTTAGTCTAAATCTGGTTTCTGTATTATATGTTCTACATATAAATTAAAAAGATAGGGTGATAAATGCAGCCTTGCCGAACCCCCTTGCCACTGGAAACAATTCTGTTTCTCCATATTGTGTCTTAATAGTAACCTCTTGTCTGTAGTACAGGTTACACATTAAGACAGTCAAATGTTGTGGCACACACATTTCTTTTAGAACAAACCATAATTTCTTATGATCTACACAAGCATAGGCTTTGCTGTAATCTACCATACAGCTCATGAAGATTTTCTTTTGAAATTTTCTGGTATATTCTGTTATCTCACATATACATGCAATATGTTCCCTAGCACCTCCTCCTTTTCTCGGCCCAGCTTAGATGTCTGGCATTTCTTGCTCCATATTTGATAAGTCTTTCTTGCCAAATCTTGAGTATCACTTTCCTTTCATGTGAGTTCAGTACAATAGTCTGACAGTTACCACAGTCCCCATGTCCCCTTTCTTGGAGACTGGAACATATACTGAGTGTATACTGAATGTTGGTGAGCCAAAGGAATATATTCTGTGTTCCTAGGGACATTTATGTTAGGAATAAAACACATTAGAGGTGGACATTAAAACTAAAAGACAGAGGTTTTCTCTTACACTGGACTTACTAAGTCATATTAAAAATATTTGTACAATCTTCTTCAGGAACTATTAAAAGAAAAAAAGGAAGACAATACATTATATAGTACAGTTGTCCCTTCACATTCGCTGGGGTTTGGTTCCAGGACCCCCCGTGAATACCCAAATCCGTGAATACTCAAGTCCCATTATATGCAATGGCAGAGCAAAATGGTGTCCCTTATATAAGATGGCAAAATCAAGGTTTGCTATTAGGATTGTTATTTTTTTAAGAATATTTTTCAAGCCGTGAATACTCAAATCCGTGAATGTCAAATCCGTGAATGTGGAGGGACAACTGTATATGCATTAAAAGTATACGTAAAGCACAGACTGAAGAGGTCCAAAAACACATGCATTTGTGCCTTATTTTGGGCACATCCAGATGCGTGTTAAAGTTCCAGATTTTGTTCTTGTTCTTTCTGATTTTATACTACAGTAGGTTAAAATAAACTGACCTGGGGAGCTGGTATAAAAAGTCTCTGATTATGCTAGGAGCTGACAGAAAATATCTGGGTAAACAAAATGTGTACAGATCCCCAAAATAAAATGGGAAAGAACAGGAACAAAATCGGAAATGCTTGCTCTTTTTAATCAGTGCCGATGTGCCCATTATCAGGCTATACTGGATATTTCCAATTCCTTCTGCTTTTGTTCAGATTACCCAGAGCCCATCTAAACGGTGAAAATACCCCTCACAGAATTCGCTGGGAATCCTACCTGTCTAAATGGGATCCAGCACCAATCCACACTACTTGGAAGGAAAGGGGCCCAAAACAGCAAAAACAATGTGCTAAAAGCCTTCGCAGATTTCCCCATACTTTTTCAAAAACCGCAAGGGGGGGTCACATTCCTGCTCATTTGGACTATCCAACGACAGGAAATCAGAAGGGAAGCACAAAGCTGATTGGCCAGGTGAGAGCGTGGGCGGGGCTTGATAGCAGGGCAGGCGCCCACTGCTGCCATGTTGGATTTTTGCCTTAGTGTTCACTTGCTAAGGCGATAAAACAGGATGAATATTTTCTCATTTGCTTTCCTATAAAATTGGAAAATTGCTCTATCACACCAGTATACCTTGGGAAGACTTAAAAAAAAACAGCAGCAGCAAAGAACTAACACAAGTAAACCACTCGCAGCCGCAATCAGGAATGTGAGCTTATGGGGACTTCTGAGGCCAGAAAAACGATTTAAACATGTTACTGCTACTGTGAGATGCCAATGCTACAAGGTGCTTTGGATTTTTCCCCCTTGTGTAGATGGGCCTCCAGTAATTTGAGTAATAGTACTTGATTGTACCAAGGTGGGAAACATAATATATGGTGATGCATGAAGGTGAGGTTTAGAGATATTTTTGAACTAAAACTACGACTAAATGTGGCTACCAACTTCAAACCCTGCTGCCCCACCCTGCTGCCCCATCCTCTCCCAACTACTGCTTTGCTTAGTTTATAGACTGGTTAAGAGTACTGGAGAATTCAGAAGCTTGCTCTCTGTTTTACGATATTCTGGTTGACCCTAATAAAGGTATGGATGTTGATCCCAGTATCAGTACCATATCTGTATTGTACAAAGAGAGTATTAGGGCCTATATACTGGTTGCATTTATATCTTGTCTTTCCTCCCATGAACTCAAAAGCTGTCTTTCTCCTCACAACAGTGCTGTGAGGTGAGAGTTACTAACCCGAGGTCATCTGGTATATTCTGTGGCAAAATGCAGACTAGAACCAAGATCTCCCCCATCCCAGTTGAACACTCTAACCACTATATAACATTAGTTTTTTTCCCCTGCTGATACTGCATACCAGTGCAGTCTCCAGCAAATGAGATGCAGAATGAATGGAGCTTTATAACTGATACATCTGTGTATCAGGCAGAAGTGAGAGAGACTATGCATTTCTCAAGCACTACGATTAAATCTCTCCACTATTGATAAGAAGGTTGACTGCCAGTCTAAATCTCGCACCCATCCCATATACACAGACCAGCATCTGTTTGGATCCAAAGACAAACATTCAGTTTCCAAACAAGCAATATTACAGCATTAATCTCTGAAACAGAATTATTTCATCAGGAAATCCCATAGGAACTACTGGCTTCGGCATCAGGAATACTGAGCTGCATTATTCTTCTTGTTCAGTGTAATATTAACTGAATTCACAGCTGGAACAAGCTGCCAAGTAGAGAGATTACCTGTAATTAGGAGGCAGGGAACATTCAACTTTATCTTATAAAAAACTTGTCCAGAGATCATAGAATCATAGAATTGTAGAGTTGGAAGAGCAGTTGTTTAAAAGAGCTTCTAGGGAAATTGTTAAGAATATGACATATTTATTTAGCATATTGGCATTGTTGCACTTTAATACTTTTGTCTGCCACATAGGCTTTGCTGCTTTTCCGTTCCCAACAAGGAGGTAGAGTCCAAGGACAGCTCTGTTCAAGGACATCAGAAGAAGCTAAGACTTGATGACAGAGCTCCTGTAGCATGGGTACAGCCCTGCACTCCCTGCAGAGAGGCTCAGAAAATACTAGGCGGACTTTTCCCAGTTCATCACAGTAGAGAGGCGTGGTCCTGGTTCCTGCCACCACCAAATCAAGGAGCTTTAACACACAGTCTGAGAACCAATCCTTCAGCCAAAAGTATCCCTTCTGGAAAGAGATCCGGAGGCTGACGGGTCCAGATGGCATGCGCACACTGAGGCTGAAGAGGCAATTTACCTGAGAGCTATCTCGCAGCAGATAGGTCCCCACTGGCTCTTGCAGTAACCTAGCATGGGCTTCCTGAACAGACAAGGACCCCCAGTAAAATCCACTGGCCTGCAGGAGGTTGAGAGTACGCTCCACAACCACCCACTCATCATCACGAAATGTCCGGTAGCGAGATAGCAATCTGCCTTGTGTCAGGCTGAAAGGAGACTCTTGATGCTGTTTCTGTACAGAGGAAAAACGGCTGGGTTTGCTCATCTGTCTTCCCCCCTTTGACCAACTCTTAGAGAAGAACCCATGGATCAGAGGAAGATGCTCTCTTCAAGCCATCACTATCATCTTCAGACCTAGGGAAAAGAATATAAACGAGAGGGTAAGTTCTGGAGCGTGACTTAAGCAAAGAGAAGGATGAAGTTAAGGTAAGCAAAGGCATATGGAAGCTAGAAGCAACCGTTCTAACTATAGCTGCAAAGAATTAGAAAACTGGGGAGCACTATTGCATGATTTCACTCCCTGCCACAAGAACCACACATGCTTCAAAACACTGATGGCCAATTTTCACTGCCTGAGTGGGCTGCACTGTCACATTTTCACCCAGAAATTGCAACGTGAAGTCATTCTGCAACTGGAAATGGTAACAAGAAGGTATCCAGAAATGGTGATTGCATCTGGGGAGGCATTTTTGCCTTGCTCCAACAAGCTGTTATTTTTCAGGTTAGTGGGTACAGGATTAGAGCCTCAATTTTCTTACAGTTGCCTCCACAAATATAAACAAACAGGATAATTAGTAGATGACCATTTCTAGGGTGAAGGTTAGGGTTATTATCAAAGTAAGAGCTTTTTGGAAGTGGAATACACTGCCTCAGAGTGTGGTGGAGTCTCCTTCTTTGGAGGTTTTTAAACAGAGGCTGGATAGCCATCTGTCGGGAATGATTTGATTGGGAATTCCTGCATAGCAGGGGGTTGGACTGGATGGCCTCTGTGGTCTCTTCCAACTCTATGATTCTAATTATCAATAATATCAACTGATAATTGATAATAACCCTAACCTTTACCCAAATGGTTTTGCAAGACAATCCCAACCAAACAGAAATGTTTGCATTTTCTTGAGAAAATTATCAATTATCAATTGATACGCAAGCAGAACCACACTGAAACAGCTGCACTGAAACATCCCATTACAGGAGAAGACATCAAGAAAAGCAGCCATGATATGCTTAGTACAGGCTCTCAGATTTCATTTTCTTTTCAGAAGCATTTAAAGTACAAGTCATGGGATTTATTATTCTCAAAGCCTTCCTTCAGCATTCCAAAGTGCTGTTTGCTCTGTTTGGTTCTTATATTTTCTCTGCCTCCCTCCCTCCCTCCCATTCAACTAGAGAGTGTATTCATTATTTTCCAATGTCTTTCCACATCACCAATGTTTTCTTCCACTAAGTGACTACTTGGGATTCAGTGTTCCTCAAGGGTGCTAACTAAGACCTATTGTGATTAACTTAGTCTTTAGCACTGACTCAAGCAGACAGTTGGCCAAACAAGATCTCAAAACACAATACCAACAAGGTTGTGTCATAGCCATAATAATTATTGGCTTTCAGAAGCCATTCTTGCCAATGTTTACACAAATCTAGATCACTGTGGTGACAAAGGCATAGGGTTCATGCTTGGTCCCATATGCCTAAAATGCATGTCTGGAACCTTACCCTGAATGTTTTAAGTGCCTATAGAAACAACCATAGGGTCCCACATCCCTTCTATACTGAATCCTATCAGAAAACCTTAAGCAGTGTGCTTTGCTCTATTAATATGAACTACCCAATTTCTTGTATACTTCCCGCCTGAACATTCATTCTGAGCTCATTTTCCTCTTATCATGTCTGCACTTACACATCAACTATGCATCCAATCTGTACAATTGTAACAGACTGATCCCACTTTGCCATGGCTCTGTTATATGAAAAGATGGGATTTGTATTTGTGGGAAGGACTTTGGATTCTTTTCTGAAGAGTGTTAGTACTGGTGTTCAGGGGAGTGAAGTAGAGATCTCTGAGTCCTTCATCAAACTGCAAGGAGATTTTCAGACAGCGTTTAACAGTGCTTACCATGGGATGAGGTCCCGGGAAAGGAACAGCACTCTTGCGCGGCAGAGGGTCATTTTCAGACACCGCCGTCCCTCTTCCAGGATCCTTCGTTGCACGTCCGTGAAGCTTTGGAAGCTGCTGCGCCATATTTTAAGCACAGAAGTTGCCCATGCTTAAAATATGGTGCGGCCGCTTCCAAAGCTTCACGGATGTGCAACGAAGGATCCAAGAAGAGGGATGGTGGCGTCCGAAAATGACCCCCTGCTGCGCAAGAGCACCATTCCTCTCCCAGGACCTCATCCTGTGGTAGGCACTGTTAAACGCTGTCTGAAAATCTCCCAAATCTCGAAATTCTGCAGGATGGAGCCATCACAATTAAAGTGGGATCAGACTGTTATAATTGTCCACTATGGTTCCATCCTAAATCCTTCATATTCTTACTCAAGTGGACTGTATTTAACAGTGCTACTGTATTCACTTCCCCAGGTAGGTGAAATGACAACACAGAAAGAATCACAACCCAGAAACATCACCCAAGGAGACCTTCTGCTGTGCTTTCTGCAACCAGACTTGTTTATCTCTGATTGGCCTTTTTAGTCATCAGCGCACTTGCAGAAAGCATGGGATGAGACTTTCCTGAATCTTTGTTTGCAAAGAAAAGCCAGAGAGAGATTCGCTTCCCATTGCTGACTGCAGTCCACTTGGAGACATACAGTGTAAAGAGCAACTGTGCATATACACATGTTCACACAAGTCTATCACCTCACCCACATACCTGTGATATACAGTACACATTAAAAAATAAAGCAACAATTTGAGCTACAGCCTTGCTTTGCATGTAAAGAGCATGAGCTGTTATAAACATACTCCTCCAGAAATTAAATTCACCACAAAACCCTTGCCCTGTACAGTATGTTCCATTACCCACTCACTCCTTTGTGCAAAAACAGAGACAAGTCTTTGTGAAAGAGAGACAAGTGCCATCATGCAGCCTACAAAAAATACATTGCTTTCTTCTGGACATGTTTATTACTGCTGCACTTTTGCAGAGGGCATTAGAGAGATGGGGATCAGTTATTAGACAGTTACTGTGATAGGTTTTCCAACCCCTAAAGTAAATATGTGTGTTAAGCCTGTGCCTTCCAATCTACCAGCCAGGACAGAATATGAAATCACTTTTTTCTCTGTGTGCAAATAAGCATTTGCATCTGGAAATGATGAGGCTGGTTCTTTAAAGTTAACTCTGAAGTGTATTTTCACCTCCAGGTTATACAGCCAGCTCTCTGTATCCATGGATTCTGCAGCCACAGATTTCACCATTCACAGCTCCAAAATATTCAAATAACAATAATGATAATCCAAAAAGCAAACCTTGATTTTGACATTTTACTATGCGATTGTATATAGTGGGACTTGAGAATCCACAGATTTTGGTATCCACGGGGGTCCTGGAACCAAACCCCAGCAGATGCCAAGGGTCCACTGTACAGAGAAATAATCTTGTAATCCAGTACCTACTTACCTGAGAGTGAGATCCAGTGAACTTCATCAGTCTTGTTACTAAGTTAAATATGTATAGGACTAAACTGTGAAATTAGTTTTCATTACACAGGATAATAATGAGTATGGAGAAAACTGTAAATTTGCTCTTCAACAAAACACACCTGCTACTGAAGAGACAAGAGAGAAATTCCTGAAATTGGATCATTCCAAGTCAACCTGAAAATTCCCAACTACATTGACACAGAAGCAAGTATGCTATATTCTAAGTGTCTTACTGTACAATGATGTGTTTGAAAGTCCACAATGTGTAGACTCAAAAGCAAGAATGAAGGCAGTTTTTATTTTTGAAAACATGTTGAAAAATATTAAGAGACAACTAGTGAGGTGGAGGGGTGGGAAGCACCAATGAAGAATGCATTATAGGTTGAGTCTCCCTTATCTGGAATGTTTGGGACCAGAGGTATTTTGGAATATTTCAGATTTTGGAATACTTGCATATACAGTACATAATGAGATATCTTGGAGATGGGACCCAAGTCTAAACATGGAATTCATTTATTTTTCATATACAGTTGTCCTTTCATATTTGCTGGGTTTTAGTTCTAGGACCCCCCCCCCCATGGATACCAAAATCCATAAATACTCAAGTCCCATTATATGCAATGGCATAGCAAAATGGTGTCCCTTATATAAGATGGCAAAATCAAGGTTTGCTTTTTGGATTATTATTTTTTAAAGAATATTTTCAAGCCTTGAATACTTAAATCCGTGGATACCAAATTCGTGAATATGGAGGGACAACTGTACAACTTATTCACATACCCTGAAGGTAATGTTATACACAATATTTTTAATAATTTTGTTAACAAAGTTGGTGTACATTGAACCATCAGAAAGCACAGGTGTGACTATCTAAGCCACCCATGTGGACAATTTTGGAATATTTCAGAATTCCGGATGAGGGACGCTCAACTTGTATATAAACAGTGAAGAATCTTTGGACACTTTAAAGCCTAACACACAACAGGACATAAGCATTTGTGGACTTATTTATCTTATTCATTTATATCCCACCTATCTTCCCTACAATAGGACTCAAGGCGCCTAACAACAAATTCAAAAAACAATACAGATTAAAACTATACAAAGTCATTATTAAAAGTAGAAATATAAGAGTTATTTAAAAAGTTATAAAACAATTTATAAAGTTAAAATGTTAAACATTTAAATTCATTAAAAGACCATGTACAAACTTTAAAAACAGCACCACTGATATGGTCCTTCAAATAACCTGGACATGCTACACCCATCTTACCACTGAATTATCTGACCCAGGAATGCCTGGAACCGCTCTGCAACAATTTGCACTCCTATCTTCCCCAAAAAAGTGACATTCAACATTAGTCTACAAGTAATTCAGCCATCACTAAATAGTGGTGTTTTCTTGAACTATGAACTAATTGCCATCCCTCCTTAGTCAAATATGATACCCCATGAACAACCAAGGAAATGTGTCTGATCTCAAGCAGAAGCTTCCAGTCTTTTCAAAGTTCATATGCACTATCAAATTAAACACATACCTCTGCCTTTTGGGCAAACTGGAAGACACTCTGTGAACTGTTGGAAAGCAGATATTAAACTTTTGAATAAGTGAAGGGTACAAGTTATTGAAGTCTAAAAGCAAAATAAACTTGTCATGAAAACCAATTTGAGTACACTTCATCAGATGCATCTGCTGAAATTGACTCTAATCCATGTAATCACATGCTGTATTCAGTGTATTAGGCTTTAAGGTGCTTCAAGATTTAGTTGTTTTGATTACAACAAAATAATCATCTAAAATCCATTTGTTACTCCTGTGAGAGGAGACCTACTGAATCAATGGGATGTACCTAGTATTGACTCATCATTCAACAGTTGATTCAATGGGTCTACTCTAGTTGGTACTAACCAACAAAATTTTAGCATAACACAGCTAGCTTTTCAGAGAATGCATTATCAGGTACCTTGAAAGCAGTTCTTGGAAGTATGCTGACTCAAACGCATACTAAAGGTTCTTCCTGTTAACAGACTGTAATCTCTCTAAAAAAAATGGAGAATTGAAAAACCTACCAGCATATCTTTCAACCACTAACAAAAACATGTTATATTTCATATCAATGTATTTCAAATGGAGTGGAAGAAGAAACTGCCATCAAATACAGGCTTTTTCTTCTTCAGTTGACATGTAGCTATTACAATATTGGGAGAGAACCAGATGTGATCAAGAAATTGTATTTTACAACCTTTTAATAGGTTGAGCCATTTGATTTTAAGCATAAGCATAATTATAAGCATTATTAAAACCATCAAGTCTAAACAATCTTAACCTTTTCTTTACAGGGAACCCATTTAAATATCTTTTATTGCTGTGGACCCCCAAGACTTAACTCAAGATTTAAAACCATAATAACAATAACAATAATACAATTACACGATCCATTGAATCTTCCCTCAGAGGCATTGGATGGGGAGGGAAGACTTTTCTTCTGCTTCTTCTTGCAAGTTTGTGGTTGGAGTGGATTGAATGGCAATATACAGGGCTAGCCAGCCAGCCAGCCTTTGCCTTAGCTCCTATCACATGGCCACTCCACTGCAGCGAGGAGGTAGGCCAAACAGCCTTTAAGACTTCATGGACCTCCTCTGAAGACATTGTGGACCCCTGGGGGTACCCAGACCACAGGTTAAGAACCACTGATCTAAGGCACATATGTTCTGTACAATTCACTCAGTTCTAAGGTTGGGATATTCTGTGTTTTAAAGAAAGATAAACAGAGCTTCTAGGCCTAAAATAACAATGTTCTTTCAGAATTTTCTACCTTTGACTTTCATTTTATTCCACAGACATCAGTCTGAAAGGAGTGCTGGGATCTTGGAGTTAGGCTACAATTCAATGGTTCTGAAATAGTATGATAGAGGAACATTATAAGAATGCAGAATTAGTGTATCTTATCTCTTAGTTTAAATGGCTGACAATTCTTCATCAAAGGTTGGATCAACAAGTGGGCAACAGGTGATTTAATGAATTTCTTAGTGGTCTTTCAAGCCTGCTGTGAAGTATTTGGCACTATCATTATGGATACAGTGCAGCTTGCATAAATCACTGTGTAACTCTTTAATAAGGACACAAATGCATAACACTTTATTTCTACTTTATTATTCCTACACCTGTTTAGCTGTAGAGTATTCATAGAGGGCCAAACTTTGTTGCCTTTATGCATTTTGATTAACACAAGTTTTGCAAAGCTACAGTGACTCTTAAGAATGCAATTCTATGTATACTTAATAGAAGATTATCGCCTGCCCTCAAAAAGCAAGGAAAGTTAAAGATAACATACAAAGATTGCTTTTCTTAGAAGGCATTCAATTATTTTAAAGCTCTCAAACACCTTAATCTATATGATGCAGCATCTGAACACAGGAAGATAGAATGGTAGTTTGTGGAACAAACTGAACATTCAAAAACCCAAGACCTCTCCAGCTTAGGATCTTGACCCAGCATTAACTGAAAAAAAGCAACCATCCACAATATCTCCAAGATTTACTTATGGGGGTAGAGCCCATTTGAGACAGCATTTGAGACCATGGAAATGGCACTGAAAGAGATTATGCACACACATATCCAAATGTCAACATTCCCATAAGGGAGTAAAGAATTTCCCATTTTATAGAAGATTTACTTCAGGTATTATCACTAGTACCCTATCACTTACCTTCTGGTCCAAATGCTGCCACCCTTTGTTCCATATTATTTAATGATTCAGATGGCCCATAAATATGACACATCCAGTTGTACAACACACAGGTGAGAACATGCTAACAAGTCTATCATCACTAAATCAGAATCTTCTGCATTTCAAGATATAATTATGATAGCATCTTAATTACTTACTATCTTATTGTACCCACCCTGTTATTTTGCTGATTACTTGACAAATGAAAGGGCTACTGAGATGCCAACCTTAGAAAAACCAACGTTAAGGGGCTCACAGAGAACCAGAGTCTGGAAAAATCACTGTATTGTACTAGGTTCTGCAGAGAACTGGCTTGGGCTCCCCATTTAGGAAACAAGTGAGGAACTACAGCAACTGTTTCAACCTTCACTTGGAAAAGAGTCAAGCTCTCAAGTTCATCTCAAGTTTTAACAACAATGATAAATCACATTCCACAAATTTTAAAGGAGCAATTTCATGCGCACTTACTTCACCATGTACCGTCCCACTGAACAAAGAGGGTCCTACTCCCAAGTAAACGTGTCAAGGCTAGGCTGTAGGAAGACCATTCAAACGAAGCTCATTTGAAACGCCCAGATGTGGAGTCCCATGTCTGTGTAAAAACCTTTGCAGCCTTAGATCTCCGAAGGCTGGGCAAGAGGTACAGTCTGCAAACCCAACATCTGTTCTTCTTTAACCGTGTTCGCGGTGGTGGTGCATCTCCTGGAGCTACTGAAAAGAGAGAGAAAGAGAGAAAAGACGCCCTTGAGGTTAGCCACGGTTTCCTTTCCTCGCTGTGTGACTCAGACAACCCGTTTGAAACAGGCCGGGGTAACCAGCATCAAATATTTCCTCCAGAAAAGTGTGGGGTAGGGAGGAGGGTGGGGGGGAAGAGAAAGGTCGAGAGAATTGTTTAAAAAAAAGTCTCTTTCCAGGCAATGGTTCCCGCGACCACCACAAGCTCTCGCAGGAGCATATCCCACCCACCTACCCGCCCGGCTGAGGTGATGCCAACTCCTCTGTTGCGGCTCCTCTTTCCCGTTGCCGGGGGCACTCTCTGCGCCTTGGGCTGGGACCCGAAGGGGCTTCCAAACCCGGCAACGGGAAAAAGGAGCCCTTCGTCCCTCTTGGGTCTGCGGCCACCAGAAGGCGCCGGGGAGGGAGGCCCCCCACCCCAGCAAAGGAGGGGTCCCGTCGCGGGCAGGAAGGCGGGAAAACGAGTCCCCCCCCTTTGGGTAAAGTTGGCGGAAAGTAACTCCGCTCGCTCGCTCTCACGAAAGCGGAGGGAAGCCGGTCCGCTGCTCCTCTGTCATGACACCCGCCTCGCCGCCGCCACCGTCCTCCCTCACTCCCTCCACTCACTCCATTTTCTTCAGATGCCTGAAAGAACAAAGGGATTTTTTAAAAAACCAAAAACATTCGTTCACTTACTTCACTGGTCACTTTGGAGAAGGCAGACGGACACTCCTACCTGGTTCCCCCCCCCTTTTTTTTTTTTTGAAGCGCCCTGAAAGTTTACAGGAAAAGGGAAAGATGTTTTTGAGAAGAGAAAGACTCCCTGCTTTAAAAAAAAAAGTTACTATTTCTGAGGGGGATGTGGGGGTTTTTTGTTTTGTTTTTTTTGCAATTAATACTGGCACACACACACACACCCCTTGCAAATAGCACTAATGCGTTTGCAAGAAATGAAGAAGAAAGGGAGGGCTTTGCTCTGGTTCTGTGGGGCGAGAGCAGCGCACAAACTGCAGCTCCCAAAGCCCCCCGCGTGGCCGGCTTGGCGGGCTTGACCCCCCTCGGAGGAGCTGGAGGAGGGGAAAAAGGGGGGAAAGTTGGAGCAGGAGGTCTTGGCCGCCCGCCTTCGGGGGTCCCGCGTCGCCGTGTGTGGGGAGCTGCCGCCCCTTGAAGGAAAGGCTTTTCCAAAGCGCCTTCGTTCCAGGAACGGAGAACTAAATTTTCAGTTATGTTCTAGCAGTGCCTTTTACATCCTGCAGATTTTGACTCTTTACCTCCCTTTGTCTTTGGAAAAATAACCCTAACACCACATAGAGGTTTACCAGGCGTAATGTGGACCAGGGCCCTGTCCAAAGACTCTCAAACCATCGGTTGGAAAAAGTTTTGGCCGTGGTTTAGTGAGACAACCTCACTAAACCCCAGCCAGCAATAACATAAAAGGATATTTTTGAATAAATATTTTTTTCTTATTACTACTGTATTTTTGTATTATTTTGTATTATTATTTTTATTAATCTTTTATTGATTTTTTCTTTTCCAAATAGATATAATTGTAATGTGTGAATATAATGTTCATTGGAAAAGAAAAAAGAGTGATTATAGTGTGTTTAGATTAAGAGGAGAAATGTATTAGTTTTGGGATAGATAGTTTTATTTTTGTATTAGTAAAAAAAGAGGAAAACAATTATTATTATTTTTGCGTTATTGTTACGGCCTTTTGCGGTCGGGCGTGTTTTTCAGTAGAATGGTCTTATTCCAATAAAAAAATTCCTTCCTCCCCCCTCCAAAAATATTCCTTCCTCTAGCCCCCCACCACCACGGCTCCCAAATATGTATAATTGTAATGTGTACAGCTGTCCCTTCACATTTGCTGGGGTTTGGTTCCAGGACCCCCCCCCCATGAATACCCAAATCCATGAATACTCAAGTCCCATTCTATGCAATGGCATAGCAAAATGGTGTTCCTTATATAAGATGGCAAAATCAAGGTTTGCTTTTTGGATTATTATTTTTTAAAGAATATTTTCAATGGCATTTGAATACAGTACTTAAATCCGTGATTGCCAAATCCGTGAATGTAGAGGGACAACTGTAATTTCTAATTTTAGTATAAAGGTGTAAATATAATAATAATAATAATAATACATGTTCATTGGAAATGAAAATAGAGTGATTATAGTGTGTTTAGATTAAGAGGAAAAATGTATTAGGATAGTTTTATTTTTGTATTTCTAAAAAAAGAGGGGATTTTTATTTTATTTTATTTTATTTATTTATTTGCGTTATTGTTACAGTCTTTTGCTGTCGGGTGTATTTTTCAGTAGAATGGCCTTATTTCAATAGACAATTCCCACAGCTTTTCCTTGTGTTTTTTTCTGGGCTGTGAGGCCGTGTTCTGGAATAGTTTCTTTCTGACGTTTCGCCTGCATCTGTGGCTGGCATCTTCAGAGAAATTCCCATGGCTCCCCATGGCCTCTTCTAGGAAGCCGAAGAGGTTGGATGTTTCATGCAAAACCCTGGGAAAACCAGTCAAAATGTGAAGAAGGGCTTCAAGCACAGATGGTTCATAGAATCATGGAGTTGGAAGAGACCTCAAAGGCCATCCAGTCCAACCCCCTGACATGCAGGAATAAACAACCAAAGCATTCCTGACAGATGGCCATCCAGCCTCTGCTTAAAAACCTCCAACGAAGAAGAGTCCACTATACTCTGAAGCAGTGCATTCCACTGCCGAACAGTTCTTACCGTCAGGAAGTTCTTCCAAATGTTTGGGTGGAATCTCTTTTCCTGTAGTTTGTACCCATTGCTCCATGTCCTAGTCTGGAGAAGCAGAAAACAAGCTTGCTCCATCTTCAGTATGACATCCCTTCAAACATTTAAGCATGGCTATCATGTTTAACTAGCATGTTAGAGCGCAGGGTTTCCTGCAGGGCCTTTCCAGCTTCATCTGGGAAACTTCACATCCACTATATGCCGGGTCTTCATTATTAGTTTGCCCTGCTATTCTGCCAAGGCAGTTTCAACATTTTTGGTGTAGCGAGTTGGCAGGGAGTGGCGACTGGACTTTGGAGGGAAGGATTGTGTATGCCAAGCCCATATGGCTTACCCCCATGCCCCTAAACTAGGGTGTTGTCTATAAGAAGGGGGAAATGTGGATTGATGCGCATTTACACCAATTCGAAGCAGCTTTGATTTGTCTTAATGTTTTTTTGGCAAAATTGCAGGCATGCAAAGCTATCAGCTTTTGCTGTTGCAAGGGCATGCCTGCAAATCAAGATGGCACGTGCGAGTGAATTACAGTACTTGCATTTTTATTCTCACCAGTTGCTGCCGCTGAACATTATATTTTTTAAAGCATATCCAAGGTGCAGAAGTGCAATATTGCGCCTAAATAAACAAACAAAAAAGAAGAAAAAAGGCTGTTTCGATGCCTCACCACAATCGCTAAGGGAAAAACCCAACATGGCAGTTCCAGGCACTTGTCTTGTTATTATTATTATTATTATTATTATTACCACACCATTTACACCATAATTTTCCACAATTTTTAACAGCAACTTCCAAATTCATCAGTTCAGAGTTGGTTTATCAGAAGCAATTTGACTTTCTTGAACACAATATAAAGTTTCTGTACTGCTTAATTTGATAGTACAGGATCAGTTTAACAACTTAAGTATCACAACATACTGTAATTCAAACATTTTCTCAATACCTTTATACATAAGATCACCCCTTATCAATCTGCAACTCAGGCAGAAGGATTAAGTATAGATTCATGCTTTTAATCAAATTATCTTCTATTCTTAAACACTCCATTAATGCCCGAACGAAAAACAAAATTTACGCCTTAAACCATGTAGCCATATATCTGTTCCATTTTCTACTCCAATATTCAATTATACGTTTCCATTCCTCACTAAAGTTCTCGACCGAGCTATGTTTAACCCAACACGTAAGTTGGTCCATTTGGGCCACTTCCCGTAATTTAAATATCCATTCATCTTGACCTGGAATTATATCCTGTCTCCAATGCTTTGCATAAACTACCCTCGCAGTGGTGACCATGTAAAGCATAATGTTCTTAAATTCTTGTGGAAACTCTGTGTCAAATATATTCAGTAAATAGAGTTCAGGATTTAATTTGAAATCTTTCTTAATAATCTTAATAATCTTATCATGTGTATTGACCCAGAATTTCTTTGCTGCTTTACATGTCCACCACATGTGAAAGAACCGAGCCATTTGGCTCACCAGATTTCCAATAATTGGGTTTCATTTCCTTATACATTTCTGCTAACTTTACTGGGGTCAGATACCAGTGAAACAAAAGCTTATAGCAATTTTCCCTCAGTTCGTTATTTATCGAGAAATTTATATTTTTTTCCATAAGATTTCCCAATCCTCTATCAGAATGCTTTTTCCCACGTTACGTGACCAATTTATCATATAATCTTTGATAATTTCAGGTTCCAGCTCTAATTTTAACAATAATTTGTAAACCTTTGCTACCTTAAACCCTCCCTCATCAATTATTATGTTATCCAATTCAGCATTCAGATTTTTAATTCCACAATTCTTCACGTCCAGTTTAAACCTTTCAAAAAAATTGATGATATTGAAACCAGTTACATTTTCTTTGATCTTGCTCTAATTCCTCCTTTGTCTTAAATTGACACCCTCCCTTTTGAAAAGTCACTAAATCTTTATACGTCCACCATGACCCAGAATGAATCATTTCCGTTCGTCTAAATGCTTCTTGTGGGGAGATCCACAAAGGAAGCTTAACGTAGATTTTTTGTTTGATCCTTTCCCAAGCTCTGAGAAGAGATTTTCTGATAAAATGATGATTAAAGCTACTATCCATCTTTTCCTTTCCATACCACATGTATGCATGAAATCCAAATCTTGTATTGGAGCCTTCCAAGGTCAAAAGCTTATTGGTTTCTAACACAATCCAATCATATAGCCAGACTGTGGCACATGCTTGGTGATAGAGTTTCAAATTCAGCAGGCCCAATCCTTCTCTACCTCTCTCCTCTTGTAAGACTCCACTTTATTCTAGGTTTTTTTTTACTCTGCCATATAAAGGTAGAAAGATCTTTGTCCCATGCTTTAAATAGCTTATCACTGCTTACTATGGGTACATTTTGAAAGAGGAAAAGCATTTTGGGCAATATCATCATCTTTACTGTGGAAATTCTACCCATCAATGATAAGTTTAAAATGTTTCCGTCTTTCAATATCATTTTTAATTTCCCTCCATTTCTTTTTATAATTGTTATCTACCAAATCCATGTTGTTTTTAGTAATGATAATATCCAAATACCTAACCTTCTTTTCAATTTTATAACCTGTTCGATTCTCTAGTATATGCTCTTCCTTCTCATCTAGGTTCTTGGTCAGACACTTGCCTTGTTAGCAAGCTCTGCGCACATCCAACCAATCAGGTTTCCACTTCCGCTTTTATCGGGAATGCAAATGAGATTGTCCCAATGAGCGGGAATGCGTATTCCCCACAGAGCTTTTTTAAAACTTCAGGAAAAGCCGCGAAGGCTTTTCCTTCAGAGTTTTTTGGTGGATTTGCCTCCCTCTTCCAAATACTGCGGATTGATGCAGGATGTCATTTAAACAAATTGTATTCTCCTCAAATTCTATAAGGAGTATTTTTGCAATTTGGACAACTCCTAGGCCTGTTGTTATTGGATATAACAGATGACAATGGCCCTGGGTTGAAGTTAGGATTGAAGTAAGATTCGACTGGCAGTCCAGTTGGCCTTTGTATAGGGAATAGGGGAAGGCACCATTTTGTCATTGCTCCCACATACCAGCATATCTTGGGCCACCCTCGCTGTACAGTGCAGCAGGCAGAATCCTTTGTTACTGCAAAACCCAGTTTTAATGCTGTGGATTGTACCTGACACTGCAGAAACAATGCAGTTTGACACCGCTTTAATTGCCATGGCTCAGTACTATGGAATTCTGGGATCTGTTGTTGTTTAATTGCCATGGCTCAATGCTATGGAATTCTGGGATATTTAGCCCTATCAGAGAGTGCTGGTGCCACAACAAACTACAAATCCCAGGCTTCCGTAGGATGAAGCCATGATAGTTAAAGCAATGTCAAACTGCACTATTTCTGCAGTGTGTCAGTAACCTCAGGTGTCTACAATGGTGTGGTGGTATTATTTCTGGAGTACAGTTCCTCTTTATGATAGTCTTAATGTCAACAGCCCCAAGAAGAGGCCAAAAACTCAGGCAGCTGTGTTGATTTGTGTAAATAGCCATTTTAGCTGTTTTCATCTTCACCAGGATCAGGTCTTTTGCTTAGTTAATGGGACTTGCCCACTCAAGACCAAACCACCTCCATATACTTTGGATGACAGGCAGCAAGGATAGCTCGTAACAATATGCTGTTGCTGGGGAAATCCATCTCCCCTAGCTATCCAAGGAATTGAAGCTAAATTCACAAAGAACAAGAGAGCCCAAAGAGTGGTGATGGCAGAGTACATCAGGATTCTTGCTAATCTGGAGGCCACAGGGCTTCAGCCCTCCGAGCCTGGGGTCCACTACACAACAAGCTGTCATCTTATTCAGTCATTTTAGTTGGTTAACTATTTACCTTTTAAGGGTTCAAATTGGGGTAGGCAAAGTGCATCCCCCATGACTCCCCAGGAAACATTTTTGGTTTTGCTCTGAAATGCCCAAAAATGATATCTAGGAAGGTAATTTCCACCTTGTTGGGAGCCCCCTTGGAACCTCCTCCAGTCAAAGTGAAATTTCTAGAAGCTTCTTTAAAAACAACCAACCAAACAAAAAAAAGCCTCAAAAATGCCCCAAAATGCTCTGTAGGGGCCCAACAATGCCAAACAAATAAACAAACAAACACATGCCCCCATGTTCCCTAAAGGTTGTTTGAGGCAAAAAAAAAAAAAAAGATCCCCCCCCCCCAGTAGCAAGTGCAGTGGGATGTGCAGTCCTCAAAAGTCTCCTGGAGGGTTAACGTCCCTCCCTAGTCTTCCACCGTTCCATACTCCTGGTTTAGAGGATTAATTACTTATTAAGTGTGTGTGCCTTTATTTACTGTTATGCCTTTGTTTATTAAAAGTATATCCTATCTTTCTGTAAAACAAACAAACAAACCCAGCAATACTCAATGCAACTTACAACATTTTAAATACATCAAATCTGTTAATCTTTTTTGTTTGTTTTTTTCAGTTAAGAGACAGATCATGGCATCTAAAACAAGGGGTCCGTAAAGTTTCTTAACCCAGCTAGTTTGTCAGAAAAGAACTAAGTAGCAGAAGCTTATCAGAAAGGAAGCAAAATGAACTTTCCTTAAGAGAGTCTCCCACAGTCTAGGGGTTGTGCCACAAAGAAGACCCTTTTCAACATCCATGCCAGGTATACCTCAGCATTGAAAGATTTCAAAGAAGAGATTCCTCTGCAGGTTTTTGAGAGTGGAAAGATTTATATTGGAGGAAAAAGTCCTTCAGAATTCCTGACCTCAGGCCATTTAGGGCTTTAAAAGTAATAATGAGCACATTTAATTGTTCCTGGAAACAAATCAGAAGCTAGTACAGCTGTTATGTATATGACATATTCCCAAGGCCTTCTAGCTCCTGTCAGCATCCCAGCTATTATATTATGGAACTGATGATGGTTTTCTGAAGTGTCCTGTGTAGAATGAATTACAGTAATCTGGTCTTGAAGGAACCAAGTATGTATGTTGCTCATGGCAAAATCTGACTTCTGTTATTTGTGAGCCATGATTGAGAACAGGCAGAGTTAGAGAACATAGGTGGTCCACCTTATACCACCCGCATTCGAATCTTCAGGCTGTTATTAATGGAAAAATCTGCATGTGGAATTTTATTTTCAAAATATAACACATTTATCATTACTTTTTTCTTCTTCAAAGCAATGTGTTAGGCACTCATTACTTGTTCCTTTGAGAGTGGCATTATTACTTTGAAGTTACTTAAAAAAAAATAAAGTATTAACAAAATGTTTTATCTATATTCCGCCTTTCTCTCAATGTGGGGCCCATGAGGGCATACAACACAGATTAAAACATGACACAGTGGGAAAGAGTTAGGCTATCCTATTAAAAAGGAAAACAGAATTTAAAACATTGAAAACATAATAGATAAGGAAGGATTCCGCACCTGCTATTACTGGGTTTTTTAATGGAAAAAATGGCCCCAAATCAACCCAAATGACAGCCAAAAAATGTATTAAAAGTGATGAGTGAACACAACTCATTACACTGAATAAAACCAACAAAATTGGCAATGTCCAAGTGGTTTTGCAAAACTAGCACTTTGTTATCCCTCCAAATAATGCCTCACTGTTTTAATGTGCTCACTACAAAATTAGGGGGGGTATACACATAATAAATTTGTTCCAAAAGGAACTCTGTGCTCTTGCACACAGGTTTCAACCGGATTCAGATTGCTTGTGGACCAGATGCCAAAGTATGCAACATTTTACCCAGAGAAGCTGAGATGTATATGGCTACTGTTATAACAAAATCAGATTATTCATGTAATCACCATCATTGTGTTTCTGTGGTGTGTGGAGCCAAATTCAGCTGTGGCATTCAAATTGGAATGAATGCAAGCAACGTGATCCCCAAAGTGTCCTGCAAACTATTCATAGGGGGTATGGACCACTAGGTATTTTTTCTCCCCTAAGCAAGATCCAAGATGTAGACAATCACTAGCCACTTGGAATAACTCTGCTGAATTACATTGTGCAGATGCAATGTGATAGAAAAAATGGGTTTTCTTTCCCATTATCACCATGTTAGAGTAAACCATAATAGCGGGCTCACCTGTGTTCACTTGAATTCATGTTTTTCTCTTGTCAGTGTCTCTTCTCTTGTCAGTTGGCTCTCAGTATCCACTGGGGTTTGGTTCGAGCCCCCTTCCCTCCGTAGATACCAAAATCTGTGAATGCTCAAGTCCCATTATATACAATGCTGTAATAAAATGGCATGCCTCATATTAAACTGTGAACAGCAACATTTGCTGTTGGGGTTCCTCCCTCCACCCCGAATACTTTTGAGCTATGGTTGGTTGAATCCATGGATGCAGAACCTGTAGATACAGAAGGCTGACTGTAGTTGAATTTTCTGTTAATATATCACCCAAGCTCCCCCAAAAACTTGTTTGGCTCTCCTTAACAGAAGACACTGCTCAGCAATGGTTACATCAGGTATCCAGAGTGATTCTAGAGGCAAACCAGGGGGTTGGCTAAACAGTGAAAATAACCCTCATGAAATTCGCTGGGAATCCTACCTGTCTAAATGGGATCCAGCACCAATCCACGCTATTTGGAAGGAAGGGGACCCAAAATGGCAAAAACAATGTAGGAAAAGCCTTTGCAGCTTTTCCTGTAGTTTTTAAAAAACAGTAAGGAGGTGTGTGCAATCCTGCTCATTAGGATAATTATTCATTTTGAATCACTTCCCCATACAAGAGGAAACACAAAGCTGATTGGCTGGGCAAGCTCAGGAAGCTGCTGCCATGTTGGGTTTTTGCCTAAGACAATAAACAGGGTGGTAGGTTTTTGTTTTGTTTTGTTTTACTATCCTTTTAATGCAAAAAATTGCTCTATCGCTCCAGCGCACCTTAGATTACTCTTTTTTAAAGTTTGGCGGTGGTGAAGAACTAACCCAAGTAAATCACTCATGGCCGCCACCTTGCATGCAAAGCTTCTGGGGGCTTCTGTGGCCAAAAACCACTGTTAAGATATGTCACTGCTGCTGCAAAATGCCATTACTACAAGATTTTTTCCCCTCATGTAGGTGGGGCCCAGGACTTTTGACAGACTGCTAGCTTGTCCAGATAATATCACCATTCTCCAAGGTGTCAATGAGCTTCTAAGTTTACTGCTCTCTAACTTATGTATTTGCTGTGTAGGATTCTGATTCTCTGCTTAAATTAACAAAAAAAACTGTAAATACAGTGAGCCCTCCAGATTGGCAGAGGTTCAGTTCTGCCCCCCCATGACAAAAAATGCAGATCATCGTGCCCCATGTTATTAAATAGCAGTGATGTGTGCTTCAGTACTTCTGCATTAGTGTTTCTGCTATTTTAATAATAGGATGTGACAATCCACAGTCACTCAAAATCGCAGATCCGGAGTCCTCAGATCAAGAGGGCCCACTGTACTACTAAAATGCATTGCTTCTGGAGAATAACATTTCCTCGTTCCAGAATATATGGGATATATTCAGATTCTTGAGAAAAAAACAGGTTAACACCTCTGAATATCTGAAATCTGTGAAAAGAAAGAAGATCTGCAGCACTTTTGAATTATTGGATTCATTCAGCATCTTTCCCTTTATTGCTTTGGAAAGAGAAAGGTTGCGCCAATTTTACTCCTGCCAGGAAGCCTATTAGTGGGTTTTTTAACCGAAACTATACTTAGTCTCCTCCCTTCCTTCTCCAGGACCAAATCAGTTCATTAAAAACTGTGACAAATTATTTCCAGGAAAGTGATGGCCATCTGATACTGGTGGAGAAATGACCACAGTCCATGAGGCATGTTTCTCACTGCCCAAGTTGTTGCCATGTTTGTTTGGATCACTAGTCTCTTCAGAAACCATTTTTTCTGTATACAGGGGCTTCGGATAAGGTCCTTTTGGAAAACAATTGCGTGGTGAAATTATTTTTGTACTGGTGCTGGGGACATTTTTCCCTTTTGTAGTCCTGGCTTTATTCTTATTGTAGCACAGGCTGTTGTAGATCTGGTAAAGCTGGCTGAGAAACTATCATGTTTAAGTTGATCGCATGTTTGTTTATGTATGGATAATCATTACAGGGTAGCCTCACAGAGTTCCTGGGAGAGAAACAAAGCTGAAGAAATCAGAGCTTTTCTAGAAAAAGAGTTTTATTGAGAGAGCCTCTTAATTGTATTGGCAGATTTTGCTCCATTTATCTGAAATGCATGTCTTCCAGAGTATACTAGTAATTGTATTGTTTATAGCTGCAATTTTAAACTAGTTTGCTATTCAGGGAATAATTATGTAATTGAAATATACTCTGTTAAAGAATATATGAACATTAAAAACTTCCTTAAACTGAGTCAGGGTGTATCTGCATTGCGCAATTATATCAGTTCTATATTACTTCAATTCATAGAATCATAGAATTGTAGAGTTGGAAGAGACCACGAGGGCCATCCACTCCAACCCCCTGCCATGCAGGAAATCACGATCAAAGCACCCCCGACAAATGACCATCCAGCCTCTTTTTAAAGGAGACCCCAAGGAAGGAGAACCCACCACGCTCCGAGGGAGTGTGTTCCACTGCTGGACAGCTCTTACTGTCAGAAAGTTCCTCCTAATGTTGAGGTGGAATCTCTGTTCCTGGAGCTTGCATCCATTGTTCCGTGTTCTAGTCTGTGGAGCAGCAGAAAACAAGCCTGCTCCATCCTCAGTGTGACACCCCTTCAAATACTTGAACAGGGCTATCATATCGCCCCTTAACCATCTTTTTTTCCAGGCTAAACATTCCTAGCTCCCTAAGTCTTTCCTCATAAGGCATGGTTTCCAAACCTTTCACCATTTTAGTTGCCCTTCTCTGGACATGCTCCAATTTGTCAATATCTTTTGAATTGTGGTGCCCAGAACTGGACACAGTATTCTAGGTGAGGCCTGACCAAGGCAGAATAGAGTGGCACTGTTACTTCCCTTGATCTAGACACTATACTTCTATTGATATAGCCCAAAATTGCATTGGCCTTTTTAGCTGCCGCATCACACTGTTGGCTCATGTTCAACTTGTGGTCTACTAGGACTCCTAGATCCCTTTCGCACGTAGTCTCATTCAGCCAGGTCTCTCCCATCCTATATTTATACATTTCATTTTTTCGCCCTAAATGCAGTACCTTACATTTCTCCGTATTGAATTTCATTTTGTTAGCTTTGGCCCAGCTCTCCAGTCTATCCAGGTCATTCTGAATTTTGATCCTGTCCTCTAGGGTATTAGCTACTCCTCCTAATTTGGTGTCATCTGCAAATTTGATAAGTATGCCCCTAATTCCCTCATCCAAGTCATTGATAAAGATGTTGAGTAGCACTGGGCCCAGGACAGAGCCATGTGGCACCCCACTGGTCACATCTTTCCAAGATAAAGAGGAGCCACTGCTGAGCACCCTTTGGGTTCGGCCGGTCAACCAATTACAAATTCATTGAATAGTTAACTTGTCTAGCCTTTTTACAAGCTTGTTTGCAAGAATGTCATGGGGAATCTTGTCAAAGGCCTTACTGAAATCACGGTAAGCGATATCCACAGCGTTCCCTTCATCTACCAAACCGGTAATTTTATTAAAAAAAGAGATCAGATTAGTCTGGCATGACTTGTTTCTCTGAAACCCATGTTGACTTTTTGTGATTATGGCATTGCCTTCTAAATGTTCACAGACTCTCTGTTTAATGATCTGCTCCAGAATCTTCCCTGGTATTGATGTCAGACTAACTGAACGATAATTGTTGGGATCCTTTTTTTCCCCCTTTTTGAAGATGGGGACAACATTTGCCCTTCTCTAGTCTGTTCGGACTTCTGTTCTCCAGGAGTTCTCAAAGATTATTGCCAATGGCTCTGAGATTACATTAGCCAGCTCTTTTAGTACCTTGGATGTAGTTCATCTGGTCCTGGAAATTTAAATTCATTTAGATTAAGAAGGTATTCCTGTACTACCTCTTTACCTATTCTGTGCCGGATTTCCCCTATTGTGTCCTCTGTTCCATTATCCTCAGGTTAATTATTAATAGCTTCATCCTCTGGATTTGTAGCTTGATTGGAGTCTCTCTGGCTTTTCTTCGCAAACAAAGATTCAGGAAGGATGACTTAGAAGTCTTTACTAGAGAGCTCTGGTCTCCTCTAGGACTTTATAGGTATTATTTTGCATCTTGAATCAACATGCAAGGTAGGAGAATGCTCTGTCCCCAGTTCTGCCTCTCGTACATGTGTAGGAGGATAAGTCTAAAACAGAGGGTTTTTTTACTGTGTATGTGAAGCAAAGAGTCTCCACTCTCCATGGGCACTCTCCATGTGAATCAAAACCCAGAGTTGCTTGTTATTCACAGGGAGAATGCCCATGAACAGTGGAGACTCTCCACACCAGGCTGTGTAGGAGGGCAATGGAACTATGGGAGAGCAATGTAAGCAAGTGCACTCCCCCTCCTAAAGTGTTGATTCAGCACCTGAAATAATTGTTAGTTAGTTTGTTTATTTATTTTATATGCTGCTTTTCTTACAAAGTGGGACCCAAGGCAGCTTCCAAGAATCATCAATTAAAACAATTACAATAAAATTTAAAACAGTTAAAATCAGAGATAAAAACAATTTAAAATTATTTTAACAAAGTTTAAAAAGATAAATAAAACATCAATTAAACAGGGTTTCTCTAGACTTGAGATAACGTCCATTCTGGTATCCCAAGTGTCTGTCCACAATGAACTGAGGGAACTACTAGTCCTTCTTGTTTAGGGAATTATAGTTCATGGAATTGGAGTATGGCTCTGTGCTAGAGAATGCTAAGAATCTCACCAAATGACAAATCCCAGGATTCCACAGGAAGGAGCTATCACAGTTAAAGTGATATCAGATAGATACAACTGTATAATGCAGATACTGTACTGTATACTCCCAGACCCCTAATTCATCTAATCCAGTGTCATGTAGCACATGTACACACACAGAGGAAAATTAATTTCCTAGGAATATCACACCTTTACAGGAAAGTCCTAGTTCCACTCAATCTGTCTTTGTTTATTTGAAAGTGTTCATTCTTTTCTTATTAGCCTCTCAACTTCTTGCTTGCTGAGCCCAGTTGACAAGTGAGGCTTCTACAGTAAGTTAAGCAATCTCCTGCCAGAGCCTCTGCTGGTCATTTTTAGCTCTATAAAAGTGTGAGGAATTGTGCTTTGGTGTGTGTGTGTGTTTAAATGAGAATATGGGAAACAACCATTACTTTCCAATTACGTTTGCAGCCTTAGTTCTGGCAGAGCTCATATGCTTTAACATCTGCGTGCCAACAACTGAAATTAAGTAGGTGAAGCTTTTCCTGCCATGGGGATGGTGTAATGGCGTAGGCAGCTCTGCATGCTGGATTCCTGCTTCTGATGATGCAGCTGTTGAAGACATCAGGTGGGAGTACAGCTGAAACTTGGAGCTCCTAATTCAAATCCAGCAATTAAAACACTTGAATGGTCACAAATAAGGAAATTATGCCTGTTGTTGTTGTTATTCCCCCAGGGATTGAAAATTCTGTGCGAATCTCTAGTGACGCCTGCTGTTCCAGGTAATTTTTACTTGCTAATTATAGTTAATGATCTGTGGGAAAAGCTATTCAGCTTTCAAGGCTGGTATTAGCCATAGTAGTCAGTAGGGGCTGCTGTTTTTGACAAATTAGGCTGCTAGCTACAAGGAATCTAACTACTGTACTAAGCAAATGCCAATTGTGACAGAAAGAGCTCAGGAAAGAGGGGGGTTTTTTTGTTTTGTTTTTTTTTTTGTTTTTTTGGATGGCACCTCCCAGAATCCCACAGTAGGCAAGGCCTCCTAACTGGGAGATTCTGGGAGCTGTTATCAAAAAAATAATTTGTTTGAGCAGTAGATGAAAGTTGTCCCCTGTGCAATGCATCTCTTTGGGCCCATTTCATTGAGTCACTACTATGTGCAAACATACATGGCATATACATCCAAGCTGAATCCCTGTGAGGCTGGGCTATTCATACTGGAGTGGGAGACCAATATTGTCCTTATTGCTACAGTGCTCCCTAATACATCATTAAGTTGTACAGGAGAAAGTAAAAGAATGCATTGGGGAACAACAGTGAGACAGGGCAAGCCTGCTCTCTCTCTCTCTCTCTGGCTTTTCTTCGCAAAGGAAGATTCAGGAAGGACTCATCCCGCGCTTTCTGCAAGTGCGCTGATGACTAAAAAGGCCAATCCGAGATAAACAAGTCCAGTTGCAGAAAGCACAGCAGAAGGTCTCCTTGGGTGATGTTTCTGGGTTGTGATTCTTCTTGCGTTGTCATTTCTCTTCAAGACTTGTTTGGCGTGAGTTCTCAAATAAGGCTACAGCATTATGGATAGTGTGTCTCCATGCCTCCCGATGTGAGGCCAGGGCGGACCATTGTTGGTGATCAATTTGGCCAAGCCTGAGATGTTGTTTCAGGGAGTCCTTGTATCGTTTTTTTGGAGCGCCCCTCTTATGCGTGGAAAGTAAAAGAATGCATTGGGGAACAACAGTGAGACAGGGCATGCCTGCACTCTAGGTAGGCTGAAAATCAAGTCTGTTCATCCATCTGCATTGCATACAGATCCATCCAATATTCTCTGGTTTGTTCATGTTTGAAGAGTAAGAAGGTACTGTTATAATATGCTGAATTCCAGTGCTACAGGCAGAATTTCGCCAGGTTTGATTTCTTTTGGAAGAACAGGAGAAACTTATGGAGTTTTATAATTTTTTGCATTTATTTACAAATATATAGGTGAAGTGGAAGCAAAGCTTGAAAAATCCAGGCAGTTCCAAATCCATTGCTTCCAAATATCATCTCTAAGGAGATAGATAGCATTCCAAAGGAAAAAAGCAACATGATCACTGCCTTTCTCAATCTGTCTTAAACTATAGTCTTGTTCTTTTGTCTTCTTTTAAATCTGGGTGGGAACCTTGCAGCCCTTCAGATGTTGCCAGATTGCAACTCCCAGCATTCTTCACTGTTGGCTCTGCTGGCTGGGAGCCACCTGGGAGTTGCAGTCCAACACATCTAGTCAGCTACATAATTTTCAACCTCCAGAACTCTGAAACAACTATGTAGTTAATTAACATATAAAGTTATTAACTCATTAGATTTTTCTACTGATGCAGTTTAACTCTCTACATTTCTTGGTTAATGCTGATGTTAATCCTGTGCTTTAGCAAGTTAATCCCATGCTTTAGTGAGCTAATTGATTTTAAAGCATCAAAATTCATTAAGTGTGTGGCTTTTCCTCCAGCAAATTCAGGAAAAGAGAAAGGCCTAGGGGAAAGAAGGATTAGGATTGGAGGAAATCTATCACATAGCTCTTGCTGGGCAGCAGAATTTAACAGAAGGATAGCTGGAAAGTAATTGAAGAGCTGGGATTTGGGAGAGATTGAAGAAAAACTGAAAGAAGGGGGAAAAGAATGCTAGTCTGGAAGGGAATGGTCATGGGATGGCTGATTTGTTTGCTGAGCCCTTAAGTAGCCATGACTTTTACGAAGTATCAAGCCATTTCATTTTCTAATTACTGTATCCAGTCCAATTAAACTGAAACTTTTCCTCACTATCTTTCCTTCCTCTCTTGCTTTTTCTCTCGCCCTCATTGCAACAACTCCATTGGTTGTCAGTCTACTTCTGCACACAATTCAGAGTGCTGGTGATGACCTATAAAGTCCAGGTAACCTACGAGATCATCTTGTCCCAGATAATCAACCTGTGCAATTAGGTCCTCTGGGGGACATTTGCTCCAGTCAGCTAGGACTAGGTTGGCAACTGTCAGTCAAAGGACTTTTTCTTCAGCTGCCCCTAGACTCTGGAAGGGCCTGCCAGAAGAATACACTGTCAGAATTTAATACAGCATTAAAGACCAGTCTCTTCCAGCGGACCTATCCAGATGATTTTAAATTGTGAATTTTAAACTGTGCGTTGATTGTTTTAAAATGTCTTGGTCTTATCTGTTCTTTTAAATTGATATATGTTTTTAACTGATATGTGTTTTTAAACTAACATTATGTTTATATGTTAATAATTTGTTGTTCCCCACCTCAATCCATAGGGAGTGGTGGGTAAGAAATGATGATGATGATGATGATGATGATGCTTGGGCACAGGCTATTTGAAGGGCTATATCTCCCTTTATGAGCCCATTAGAGCTCTAAGATCTTCAGGAGGGTCCCTTCTCTCTGGCCCACCAACTTCTCATGCTTGTTTGGTGGCAACAAGGGAGAGGGTCTTCCTAGTGGCTGCTCCCAGACTTTGGAACTCCCTCCTTAGATAGACTAGGATGGCCCTCTCAGTGCTTTCCCTCCTCCAGCAAACCAAAATATTCTTATGTTATGTGCTGTACTGTTATGTGGTTTGTATCTCTCTCTGGCTTTTCTTTACAAATGAAGATTCAGGAAGGACTCATCCCGCGCTTTCTGCAAGCGCGCTGATGACTAAAAAGGCCAATCCGAAATAAACAAGTCTGTTTGCAGAAAGCACAACAGAAGGTCTCCTTGGGTGATGTTTCGGGGTTGTGATTCTTTCTGCGTTGTTTCTCTTCAAGACTTGTTCCGCGTGAGTTCTCAAATAAGGCTGCAGCATTGTGGATAGTGTGTCTCCATGCCTCCCGATGTGAGGCCAGGGTGGACCATTGTTGGTGATCAATTTGGCCGAGCCTGAGATGTTGCTTCAGGGAGTCCTTGTATCATTTTTTTGGAGCGCCCCTCTTACGCTGACCCGTGGTGAGTTCACCGTAGAGTGAACTCTATGTATTGATAGTAGCTTGTTTAACTTAAGCCGTCTGAGGGCTTTCACTGAGACTCTAAACTATCTAGGTTTGTATACAGTCTTTTAATTAATGTTAATGGTCTTAACTTATAAAGTTAAAAAGTTAAAAAAGACAAGGAAGAAACACTGCCATTCTTGGATGTCCTAGTCATCCGCAAACCAAACCAACGATTAGGTCACAAGGTAAACAGAAAACCCCCACACATGGACAGATACCTATACAAGAACTCCAATCATCACCCAGGACAAAAAAGAAGCACAATAAAAACATTGGTGGACTGTGCAAAAAGGATCTGCGAACCCCACTACCTGGAGGACAAACTGAGGCACCTAAACTGGGCCCTACAGGCTAATGGTTACTCCAGATCAGACATCAGAAGAGCAGCCAAACCCAGGAAAAACCACAGGAATGAAGAAGAAAAACAACCACTCAAAGGGAAGGTATTTTTACCATACATCAAAGGAGTCACAGACAGAATAGGGAAACTGATGAGGAAACACAACCTCCAAACAATCTACAGACCAACCAAGAAAATCCAAGAGATGCTATGCTCAGCAAAGAACAAAAGAGACCCTCTCACAGCTGCAGGAGTTTACCGCATACCATGCAGCTCTGGACAAATTTACATAGGGACCACTAAACACAGTGTGCAAACACAAAGCAAGGAACATGAGAGACACTGCAGATTGGGCCAGCCAGAAAAATGAGCAGTAGCAGAACATGTTATAAACCAACCAGGATGCAGAATGTTATTCAAAAACACCGAAATTCTGGATCAGGCCAACAACTATCATGTCAGAATGCACAAAGAAGCTATTGAAATCCACAAACACCTGGACAACTTGAACAGGAAAGAAGAAACCCTAGAAGTAAACAAAATCTGGCTCTCAGTTTTGAAAAACAATAGAATCAAAACTCAACACTTACAAAGGAACTCCACCCCAGGACAAGGGGATTTCCAGTAGATAATGGCCCATCAACTAACCATTAGCCAAACAGACACTAATCATCTTTGCATTTCTATACCCAGAAACTAACCATTCAATTACACAAATTTACATATACTCCCCAACAGGGGTTCACAATATATAAACTCCACACACTCCTACCCAACCATTCTCTGAAGATGCCAGCCACAGATGCAGGTGAAACATCAGAAAGAAACTCTTCCAGAACACGGACTCACAGCCCGGAAAAAAAACAAGGAAAATCTATGGATGCCAGCCGTGAAAGCCTTCAACTTCAAATTGTTTAACTGTCTTCAAGACACTTTTATATTTACACTTTATCATTTTTTTTAAAAAAAATAGTTTTTAATCTGTATAATTTTTAACATTTTGTAAGCCACCTTGAATCCCATTGTTAGGAACATGGCAGGATATATATGAAATAAATAAATCTTTGCAGATCACAGATCTTGATAGGCAGTAGGTTGGCAGAGACCATGCAGTGATTCTATTATGCAGATTTTTTTTTCTACATATACTTTGGAAGCATTAAAAACATTTCTGACTTAGAATTCTCCAGCCTCTATTGTAGCCAGACACTTACTGCTGAACTTGCAGTTGATCAATGTCTTCTAGCTGAAATAAACACGTAATTCCTTACTAAACTGTAACATTAGTGCTATAAATATAGAGGATGTTCAAAGAACAAGTGATCTGTGTGCAGGTTGATGAGGGTGTGAAAGGACAAGAAAAAAAAGATTTATAGATCAGTGGCGAAACTTAATTGAAGAAGTTGTAAGATGAAATCCTATTCTTTGGGACAGGCTTTTCTAACTTGACAGTTTTCAGATACATTGAAGTCCATAAGACTCTGTTTGAAGGTACAACAGGTTGAGTCTCCATTATCCAAATTACATGGGACCAGAGACATTCTGGAATGTTTCATATTTTGGAATACTTGCATATCCATAATGAGATACTTTGGAAATGCGAAAGGGATCTAGGAGTCCTAGTAGACCACAAGTTGAATATGAGTCAACAATGTGATGCGGCAGCTAAAAAGGCCAATGCGATTTTGGGCTGCATCAATAGAAGTATAGTGTCTAGATCAAGGGAAGTAATAGTGCCACTCTATTCTGCCTTGGTCAGGCCTCACCTAGAATACTGTGTCCAGTTCTGGGCACCACAATTCAAAAGATATTGACAAATTGGAGCATGTCCAGAGAAGGGCAACTAAAATAGTGAAAGGTCTGGAAACCATGCCTTATGAGGAGAGAGTTAGGGAGCTGGGTATGCTTAGCCTGGAAAAAAGACAGTTAAGAGGCGATATGATAGCCCTGTTTAAGTATTTGAAGGGGTGTCACACTGAGGATGGAGCAAGCTTGTTTTCTGCTGCTCCACAGACTGGAACATGGAACAATGGATGCAAGCTCCAGGAACAGAGATTCCACCTCAACATTAGGAGGAACTTTTTGACAATAAGAGCTGTTCAGCGGTGGAACACACTCCCTCGGAGCGTTGTGGGTTCTCCTTCCTTGGAGGTCTTTAAACAGAGGCTGGATGGCCATCTGTCAGGGATGCTTTGATCGTGATTTCCTGCATGGCAGGGGGTTGGACTGGATGGCCCTCGTGGTCTCTTCCAACTCTACAATTCTATGATTCTATGAGAAGCAAAGGTATCACACTATCTCAGCCACTCATGTGGACAATTTTGGATTTTGGAATTCCAGGTAAGGGAGACTCAACCTGTACCAATAATAAAAATTGCCCTAGGGTTAATGGTGACAGTCACCATGCCATTATCTGTAAATCCCATTGTCTGCTCCAAAATGAACGGCTAACAGCAACCCAGTTGATTAAATTATTCCATTTGAATTAATCAGTGGTAAAGGATTCCTTCCCAATTTGTAACTTTTAACACTATTAAATTAATTTTCCAAGTTAACCTCGCAAGCTCTACCTTTCTCTGTAGTTAAGGAATAAGAAGGGAAAGAAAGGCCTATTCTTTTCTCCATCTGTCTCTTAAACTAGTAGAAAATCCTAGTCATTAGTTCTGTTCAGATATAATGTTATTAAATTGCATCCATGGAAGGGAAATAGTTCAGCACTGCTGTCACCAGTATCTTCATCTACTCCAACTCTATCCTAACCTTCCCATGAGAAAAAATAACATCTAGTGGGGCTTTTAGGAATGTTTGGCTGATACCATTAGACTAAAAACACAATTTTCTCCACAACCAGGAACCAAGGTTTGGTGGGGGGTTTTATTGTGAAAAAAGAATATTCTAAACACACTCAGCCAAACATGCTCCAAATTCTATTTTCTGCTCAAAACAGAAAGGTCAAGAATAAAGCCAGAATTTTGGTAGTGAGGATCAGTGCATATGGCATTGTGTCCCTCCCCTCTTCCTAGGTATAATATCATAACAATGGACCATCTATTGAGAACAATTAGTGGACTACCTATTGAGAACAAATTAGTGAATCTATCTAGCAAAGGAATGGGACAAACAACTTTCTGGAGTTATAAAGATAAGACTCCAGTTGTACTGCCTGAACCACAGCCACATAGCAATATACTGGCTTTTGGATCAAGTGAGATCTATCAGATTGGCATCCTACCACTACTCTCAAAACATAGGGTTACACATACAGGACCATCCAGCTTTATTTTTACAAGAACTCTGTGAATGAGACACAAGGAGCTTCACAACTGAATGAAGATTTGAGGCACACTCTCTCGTCTGTTACATTGGTTCTCTTACCAAAAAAAAAAAAAAAAGACAGTGGGGGAGACTATATTGTAAAAAACATCAGCTTTTGCTTATGTGTAGCACCTTATTGCTGATGTGCCCTGATTCTGAACTTTGGATGATTGTGACATTTCCCTCATCTCAGCCTGCATTTTGCAAACTGTGCAATCTGAAAGACTGCTAATAAAGATAAAAACCATTCCAGAAAAGGCACTTGGAGACTTTTGGAGTGGTGTACAGCGGTGCTTCTCAAGCTCTCTGATGTGGGGGACTCTTATTTTCCCCCCCTAATGTGCTAGGAGCTGATAGCATATTTGTGTCCAGGGACCACCACTTTGAGTAGCATTGCTGTACAGCTATATAATTGTGTCAGTTTTGCCTGCTACTTAGTGATTTGATTAGGCTATTACTGCTTTTGTGACAGGACTTTTCAAAAGATTAAGGAGAGGTAAGAAGTAAAAGATGACAAAAACAGGGTCAGAATGCTGAATGCAACTGTGCAGCAACTTGTGTAGGACAAAGATAATTATTATAATAAAGGAAAGAAATAAAAGATGACAACAACAACAAGAAGATAGAACAAGGGACCTCTGCCACAAGGTCTCAGAAATGAAAGGGAAATTCAAACGAAGAGTAGGAATTCTATAAAACCAAAAAAGGAATCTGTTATTTTGTCAGGACAAAATAAAAAGATCATGGAAGCAATACACTAATGAACTATATAAAAGAGACAAAGGGATGACAGATTTTTTTTCAATGGTAAATATTTTGAAAATGAACCCACGATATTAGAAAGTAAAAGGAATGAAGCCCTCAAAGCACTTGGGAGATATTAATCACCAGGAACAGATGACATACCAGTAGACCTCTTTCAAGCTAGAGAGAATCTATCCAAATTCTAATAGAAACCTACTAACAAATATTGGCCCTGTCTATACAGCGGGATGGGGGACAGAGTATTGTGCCTCACAGTAATGGCAATTTGCAGCAGCAGTGACTTGTCTTAATGGTGCTTTTGCCCCCTTAAGCCCCCATAAGCTTCACATGCTAGATGCCAGCATCTAGCATGAGTGGTTTACTCATGTTTCTACTTTGCCACCGCCAAACTTTAAAAAAAATGATGTCCAAGGTGCAATAGAGTGATAAAGCAATTTTTAAATTAAACAGACAGCAAAAAAAAAAACCAAAAAAACCCCACCAAACACCAACCTGTTTTATCGCCTTAGCAATTGCTCACTAAGGTGAAAATCTAACATGGTGGCAACAAGCACTTGCCCTGTGAGCAAGCCCTGTCCCCTGAGCTTGCCCAGCCAATCAGCTTTGTGCTTCCTCTCCTATGGGAAAGTGATTAAAAGTGAATCAATTGTCCCAACAAGCAGGAATGTGCATCCCCTTGCTATTTAAAAAAAACAAACACATGAAAATCTACAAAGGCTTTTCCTGCATTGTTTTTGCCATTTTGGGTCCCCCTCCTTCCGAATGTAATGGATTGATGTGGGATCCTATTTGGACAGGTCATATTCCCAGTGAATTCTATGAGGGGTATTTTCACCATTTAGACAACCCCATTGAAAACAAAACAATAGCCCACAGATTTGAAATGCTCACTATACATTCCAGTCTCTAAGAGAGGCCCCCCCAGGGACTATAGTAAATATATGGATTATTCCACTGATCTCCCATGCAATCAAAATTATGTTCAAGATTTACAATGAAGACTTTCATCATATATTGAGCAAGAAATACCAAATGTTTAAGCTAGGTTCAGAAAAGGAAGAAGTACTAGGGATCATATTGTAAACACAGGCTGGACTCCTGTATCAGCTCATACCTAACTCAAGTACTTAACTAAGTAACTTCTCCTGGCTCAACCCCCCCCCCAAAACCTGACAGAAGCATCATTCAGCTGCACTCTGATCATTGGCAGAATAGCCCTCCTTTTCCCCATGCAGTTGATGCCTGGTAAAATAGTTAGGGAGTAAGTTACAATCATAGCAATAGCATCAAAAATTGTGACTTAAGCTGTGACTGTGAATGCAGAAGTTACAGTTAAGACACTGCTTTGTATTCACAATCACTACTTTGTCACAATTTTGACACTATTACCATGATTGTAACTTGCCCTTCAACCTACTTTACTTGGCATCAGATGCAGTGAGAGAAGGGGGGTCATTCTGTTGACAATCAGAGCAGAGTTGAATGATGGGGTTGTCTAAATGGCAGAAATACTCCCCACAGAATGCGAGGAGAATATGATCTGTCCCAATGAGATCCTGCATCTATTTGCTGTATTGTGAAGGAGGGGGCCCCCAAAACACCATATACTCCACAGGAAGAGCCTTTGTGGCTTTCGCTGTATTTTTTGAAAAACGGGAATGCGCATTCCTGCTTGCTGGGACAAGCAACCAAATTGATATGCTTTCCCAATATGAGCAGATGATTGGTTGGACATGTGTGGGGGTCAGAGCTTGCTAACCAGGCAAACACCTTGAACTGCCATCTTGGATTTTCCCAGTAGCGATTGTGTACTACAGCGAGAAAACAGCCTTTTTCTTTTCTTTTGCATGTTTGCTAAAGCAGAAGGTCGTTCTTCTGCACCTTGTATTTTGCTTTTTTAAAAAAAGATCAACAGGGGAAACCTGGGGAAAATAAAATTGCAAGTGATTCACTCACACCCACCACTTTGATTCACAGGCAGGCTCGTGGAAACACTGAGCGCAGTTTGCTTCGCATGCTTGCAATCTTGCAAATAGACCATTAAGACAAATCAAAGCTGCTGCAAGTTGGCATTACCCCACAGTGATCTACATTTTTTCCCTCTGTATAGACAAGCCTGATGTTTCTGTCATGTTTTGGGGGTTGGGCCAGGTTTGAGGGATTGGGTTACTTAGTTAAGTATAAGCTGATACAGGATTCTGGCCATATTTCATACTTAAATTGCTGCAAACTGAGTTCAAAGTGTAAAAGTAGTTTGCACTCCATTAACTCTGCGGGGGTGGGGAGATGAAAGGAGGAGGCAGAGTCTTGGGGGTAATCTATACGAGGAGATATAATGCTAATTTCTGCACATTAACTCACAATCACAGCAGTGGTCATTTGTTTCCATGTTTTTTTGTCAAGAACACTGGTATGGGAAGTTATCTGTGTTTGAAATTCACACAGAGCATGCCCGTGAATAAAGATGGTGGCTGCAAGTGAATTACTTGCGTTATTAGTCTCCAAAAGTTGCCACTGTTGCAGGTTTTTTTCTCATTAAATCAAAGATGCAGAAGTGCAATCTTCCACTTAAAAAACTGTTTTTGTCACTTTACTGCTCTGAAATTGTTCACGATTGCTACCGCAATCGTGAACAATAATGGGAGTTCCAGCTACTTTGTTGCTGGAAAGTCCGCTCCTGCATATGTCCAACCAATATCATTTCAACTTCCGGAAAGCGCTCCACTTCAAATTGGTTGTCCAGATGGACGGGAATGTGCATTTTCCCACATTAAAAAAACTTCATGAAAAACCATGAAGGCTTTTAATGTGCAGTACATGGAGTTTTGGGGCCCCCTCCTTCCTAATATAGCAAACACTATGGGATTTCATTAGGACAAAGGGTATTCTTGCATTCCATGAGGAGTTTTTTTTACCGTCTAGACAACACTTGCTCTTCCCAGTATACTAAGCGAAAGCAAACTGATGCAGCCTCTGCTAGCTTTGAACAGAATATCTGGTGCATTTGCAGTTTATGGTGGGGTAGAGTTCTCAGAAAGCTCTAGTGGCTGGCCAAATTGTAAATCACAGGATTCCACAGTCTGTGGCCATGGCAGCTAAAAACGAGCCATAGTGCTATAATTTTGTAGTGTGAAAAGACATTGTACCATCTCAAGCCTGGTAAAAACAAAGAATGTTTTTTTTCAGCTCATGTTCTTTGTTGTACCATTTATTGAAAACATTTCCTCTTGAAACTGGTGAAGTTTGAGCATTTGGATTCAAATTTACTTTTACAGAACAATCCTTTGCATGTTGTTGTTGCATGCCTTCAAGCTGTTTTCACCTTATAGTGGCCCTAAAGTGACCCTATCGGGGGTTTTCTTGGCAAGATTTGTACTGAGAAATAAATCTGACTTTTAATCTGGGTGGGCGCTGCCTTTAAAAATGAATTACTTCTTTTAAATGGCATTTAAAATTGCTTTATTTTTAGTATTCTGTTTTGTTTTTAACCTAGATTGTTTTATTTATTTTTGTTGTTTGTTGCATTGAGTCCCATGGTTGGGGGAAAGCGGAATGGTAATCAAAACCAGTGGTTCTTAACCTCTTCTTTCCCAAGGACCCCCTTTAAATATCTTTTGTTGCCATGGACCCCCAAAACTTAACTCAATAGTTAAACCCTAATAATAACAATAATACTTGGTAATAATAATAACAATTACTGTACACTATCCATTAAACCTTCTCTCAGAGGCACTGGACGGGGAGGGAAGACTTTTTCCTGCTTCTTCCTGGGAGTTTGTGGCTGGAGTGGATTGGTGGGAGGTCTGGAAGCCATTAGGCCCTATGAGGAGCAGCTTAGGGAGCTGGGCATGTTTAGTCTGGAGAAGAGAAGGCTGAGAGGTGACATAATAGCCATGTTTAAATATTTGAAGGAATGTCATACTGAGGATGGGGCCAGCTTGTTTTCTGCTGCTCTAGAGACTAGGACACGGAGCAATGGGTTCAAAAAGAGATTCACCTAAACATTAGGAAGAACTTCCTGACAGTAAGAGCTGTTTGGAAGTAGAATGCACTGCCTCGGAGTGTGGTGGAGTCTCCTTCGGAGGTTTTTAAACAGAGGCTGGAGGGCCATCTGTAGGGAATGATTTGATTGGGTATTCCTGCTTGGCAGGGAGTTGGACTGGATGGCCCTTGAGGTCTCTTCCAGCTCTATGATTCTATGAATGGCAATGTGCAGGCCAAGCCAGCCAACCTTGGCTCCTGTCAGGTGGCCACTCCCCCGTAGGGAGGAGGTGGGCCAAGCAGCCTTCAAGCCTTCACAGACCCCCTGTGAGAACATCGGGGACTCCTGGAGGTCCCCAGATGGCAGGCTAAGAACCATTGATCTAAATAGTAACTGCAGTAGAAAACTGTATAGATTTTACTCATGACAAAAGAGTTGCAGCATGGAATCCTGTGCATGGCAATAAGTCCCCGTGAACATTAGGGGACTTACTCCACGTGCCCTGGGTTGCAGCACACAGCGGTCTGAATTCCTCCGGTTCAAAGGGATTGATTGCACAAGGCGACGCCATTAATCCACGTTGCAAGCAAGCTCTCTCCTATTTTCACTCTCCCCCGCAAAGGGAAGGGCTTCCGGCGAGAGCTGATGGGAAAAGGGGCGGAAAAGTTGCTTTTCTTCGGGCTGCTTAAAGGCGGCTTCTCTGTGTCCCGTGGCGAATGGCTGCAGCGGCGATGGCAGGTCAGAGACAGTGTACTTTCGCTTTTACCTGTGATCTTCCGCGAGCAAACTTCTTTTCTCTGGTTTAATGAAAGCTGGAGAAATGGGGAGTCTGGTAGTAACTTTTTGCAGCAAGAAGGAGATCTCTTTTTAGGTTGCCTTTTATCCAGGCTGCTTGGTATAGAGAGACAGAGAGACAGAGCACTTCTAATCCTACCACTTTTCAATCCTTTCTAATGGACAGATTTATGCCATCAAATGAGTTAACTTCCAACAAACAACAGCGGTATTTTGTAAACTATATTAACGTTGTCTATTATTAACAATATTAATTTGGAGGCCCCAGACTCATGGCATGCAATTCTAATTCTTTGAATTGGAAAAACTTTTTTTTTTCTTTTTTAAGTTTGTAGGGGGAAGTCAAGAGATAGCTTTTCAGTCATCACAAAAGGTAACACTGTCTCAGCCCCTGAAAGGCTAGGGCAGTCTCATTCGGAGGTCCACAGCTTCTGAGGACTGGCAGAAAGGGGATGGAATTTCTCTGCTTTTGTCTATTCAGGGTTTCCAGGAACACTTTCAAGAAGGGGGGCTTGGGCTTGTGCTTTTTGTGGGCTGGCTGGAGTTTGCAGTGTCTCTTCTAAGTGGTGTTTGGCACTTGATATTAATAATATAAATCTTATAACAACAATGCAATATTAACATTGATAAACCTGTGTGTCCTCACTTGTTCATTTATTGCACTGGGTATTGTTACTTGTTAAAATTACCTAATTTGGGAAAAACACGGATCCTCCTCTAAGAGTCAGAGACAAGGGAGAAGAAATAAATTCAATACTAGGTTTGAGGCAGGGACATAATGGATGCCTTTGAACATGTACTGGGTGCCTTCTCCTTTGCTGCCTGGCCCATCTTTCTAAACATATGGGGTGGAGAAATCATAAAGGTTACCTGACATGTAGCCCTGAGCCTGGCACAGGAGATTTTCACAGTTCTCCAGTTATACCTGCCCTAAAGCAATATACAAGCTTAGTGTGTGCAGAAGTAGTGCCTTGGAATGCAATTATGGCTGATAAGCACTACAGTATTTGAGAGGCCGAAGAATGTTACCGAGAGACTTCCTGGAAGGGAAAGTTTGAGATCTATTTATGTCCCAAATCTTCCCTTTTTAAATTTGCCTAGCTCTTGTATTTTCTCTTTTTGCACTTTTTTCTGCCAAAAAAGCTGGGGGCAGGGAGAAGAACATATTTTTTTGAAATGTATTTATTGTCACAGTAATATTGCTTTAAGTACAAAAGGAAAAATGTTGGCACAACAGACCACAGACTAGCACAGCTGAAGTGGGTTTGATCACAGCTGTGGCTAGGCAGAAGGCTGACAATCAAACACTTCTATATGCAAGTAGCTGAAACAAGCTGCATTGTGTGTGGGTTGGTGTCATGGAGAAAGAGGAGTGCTGGTGGATGTTGGTGAGTTTGTTAGAGGTTTGCTATGTATATACAGTACTGTGTTTGTTTATACTGCAACTGAAGATAAAGACCTCCTGATGTCTTTGGATGAACCTTGCTCTCTGTAAGTCTTTTTGTGTGTGCAAGTGGGTCAGAGCAGTGAAATGACTACTAGTTGAAGCCTTTGTTTTTCTGCCCTTTCTGCTGCGCAGTTCTGCTGTTTGGCTACTCCTGAGTTAGTTCGTCCCCAGGCTGTGCCAGGTGCCTCTCAGTGGGCATATACTGTACATAGCAGACATTTAATGTACTTACATATACCGGTAATAGAAACTCTTAAATAGATATAGGGTTGGATGCTGCTCAAATTGATAAGGTTACTGAATTTTAGGAACAAGTTTACACAATAGACAGTATTTTTATTTTGTTCTGGAATAATCACTTTGTATTTAGTAGATTGGATGATTATTTTTTCATTAAAATATATAAATTTTAAAAAAGACAAATCACTAATGAGGTTTCACTAACAAGCATGGCTTAGAGCAACAGGCCTTGTGAACTACAGTATTCTGCTGAGAAGACAGTGTTTAAAAGTACTGTACAGTATGCCTAAAAAAGACAGTTCCTTCCATTTTCCTGAGTGCTATGAGGAAGGAGTCTGATGCATTTCTTGAAATGCCTTCCACATCTGTGCTGTTAACTTGAAAGGAGGGGACAGGATTTATTTGTTGGAGGGAGTCTGAATCCAGTTAATTACAGGACACATGGAAGGTTATCATCCCTTCAGCACCACAAGGTGGCTCTTGGAAGGACAGCATAGCACAAGCTTCTCAGGGTGATGATTTCCTTTCCTTTCAGGCTTGGTCACAGAGCTGAAGCTCCTGGTCCCCTGGGGCCACATTGCAGCCAAGGCATGGGGCTCTCCCCAAGGCCGACCTGTACTCTGTTTACATGGTTGGCTGGACAATGCAAACACTTTCAACAAACTAATCCCCTTACTCCCAAAAGGTGGGTCTCTTTTAATTACGTAATTATTAATTTATGCTTTAAAATTTATCTCTGTTCCACCAAGGTGTGGACTGACATTTGACTTGATCCTCTCTCCCCCTTGTTCTCTTTCAGACTGCTATTACATGGCAATAGATTTTGCAGGCCATGGCCTGTCATCCCACCGGCCAGCTGGGTGTCTGTACTACTTAACAGACTATGTGAGTGATGTGCACAGAGTAGCAGTGGGTGAGTGCCTACAGCATGTGGAAAATCTCAACTTCTCATTATTCGGAATCTATATTAGTTCTAGCTTTAGTCGGATAGGCTCTCAATCACTTTCTGATTAAAGGAGCAAGGGGTTACCATCATAGTTCCACTAAGCTTTAGTCTGATGCCTCGTCAACCACTTTTGAATCTAATCAGAAAAGCTTTTAGCCCATGTTTTAATTAGACCCTCCTAAATGTTAAAAAAAGCATTCATTGTACAGAGTGCCCAATGGCTGCTAAGAACTGATACCTTTATTGGCTGTAAACCAGAGATGGGGTATTTGTAACGTCTCATATGTATTTGTATTACATTTTCTAGCATTCCTCTTCATTGTCTGTGCTGACCAGTATATACCGTAATTCTCTGTGTAGCCATAGACCTTTAGCCTAATTTTTTTCAATATAGCCAGTTAGCAAACACTGAATCCAGGAAGCATTGTCTGCTGTGGAAGATGAATTGTTTCATTACCAACTGTGTGAAAAGCAGCCCTGTAAAATATGATTATTGTGCTTTGGACGTAATCTTGTTTTGTTAGGAAATACTATATATATATTGTGTCTTATCACAAGAAGCTGAGGTACAGAACCACACTTAGTAGTGATGGAACAATAACTGTTTTGCACGGATTCAAGCAAGCTGCTACAAATTTTTGTATAGTAGAAGCTTAGGCAAAAGCAACCTATACCAGACTCACTGGAGCCAAGCTCCAAGCACTATCATCACCTTGTGTGGAGCATGACAAAGTAGCCTATCTCACCTAGTACCTCAGCAAACTACTAGCTCTGCTTCTTCTAAGAAAGGTCAGTCCAGTGCAACTGCTGCAGAGGCAATATTGTTTGTGAAGTATTTTTTGCACTGGCAATGAAGCAGAAGTTGGTCAATATATTGTCCCGCAGAATTCAGTGCAACACTACAAAAGTCTTGCAATGTGTCCCATTTCTCCCACACAATCCTGTTGGCAGCCCCAATTGGACCCATCGAAACCATGGAATTATTTATGTGTTAACTCACCATGCAACAATTGATTTTATGGTCTAATGGGTATAATGGGACTGAACAATAGGACTCATGTGATAACATTTGCAAGGGGAATAAAATGTCCTCAACTAGAACTATTGAGCTACAGTAGGATCCTCATATCCACTGATTCATTATCTACTGATTTAATTATTCATGGGACATAAAACAGCATACCTACCATAGAGTCTTCCTAGAAAATGTATCCTCTTGAGCCATTTTCTAGGTCCTCCAAGGCAACTCTATGGTATTTTAAACCAGAAATCCCATTATTTTCAATGGTGTTCACTATTATCCATGGTTTTCAGTATCCACAGGGCCCCCCAGAACCAATCTCCAGTGAATACTGGGTTTCTATTGTATTCACAAAAGATGAAAAACTAAGGTAATACAGTTGTCCCTCTGTATCCACGGATCTGGTATCCACGGATTTAAGTATTCACGGCTTGAAAATATTCTTTAAAAATGTAGTATGTGGGGAAACATTGTTATGTAAAAGCAATGTTGTGTACCTCATTCACATCCTTAGATAAATCTAGGGTTTTTTCCCTGCATGCTTTTGTTCTCCCAAAATTCCCTTTCTCTTATTTCACTGGGCACTTCCAGCCAACTGGAGTGCTGGGTCATTCAACACATGACCTAATTTAAATTGTATTGCTCTGTGTAAGTTCTCTTTTAAGTTAGAGTCTACATGAGGCTGTAGCCATCTTTAGCCATCTTACTCCATTTTAAGCCATCTTAAGCTATACCATCTTTCCTGTAACCATGCCATAATGTTTTACCATGCAGCCTTCTACCACTGTAGGCTTGGTGAGTTTTCCTACCCTAAATACTCTTAGTCAGTTAGGAACCTCTTTTTAAAGTTTGTTTTAGTTTGTAGATTGAGATTGATATACCTTCAGTAAACTTTGATTTGCATTTTAAACTGACTCCTTTGTTTTGTAATGAGTCTAATTTAACTGAGTAATCTCAGACCTCTGAACACACTTTTTAAATGTTAATTGAGCTTTACCAGTCTGCATTCCTAAGTTGCACTCTGCATGAAGTTAAAAGTAAATGAATGATTTTTAAACTCTTTTTTAAAGAAGATAATTTTTGTTGCTTTTTAAAAGGACTAGATCCTGGATTTTTTAATTCAATTTTATTTTTTAGACTCATTACTCCTACAAAAAAATAATAATCCAAAAAGCAGACCTTAATTTTGCCATCTTATATAAGGGACACCATTTTGCTATGCCATTGCATATAATGAGACTTGAGTATTCATGGATTTTGGTATCCACGGGGGGTCCTGGAACCAAACCCCAGCGGATACCAAGGGCCCACTATACATTTGTGTGGATTTAGATTCATTATGAGGGCTTAGATCCACTGTGCTAGGTCAGTCTGATCTCTGGCTTAACCATGAATTAAGAAAAATGTACTGTATCAATCCAGTTTGGGGATCAAACGCATCCCAAGAAAACCATAAAAATAAAATACCTACAAGATGCTGTTAAGCATTATGCCATTTGTAAGTAAACAATCTATTCAGAACTATTCTTTTTCAGTTAAACAATACTGTTGTGAAGTGTGCAAGAACAGCACTCATACGTCTTAAAGTAAAGAACATAACATATATTGCAGTGGTGCACGGGTTCTAACTGGCCACATAGTGTTTTACACGTAAAATATACTGACCATTGACATACATATAGCATAATTATAGTCGATACTTAAATATAGTGCTACAAAAATAACGAGTTGTGAATTATCTGCAAAAGGTGTAACAAGATTTTTTTTAAAGCCACAACCATAGTAAAGTATGTCTTACATGAATGGCCTATGCATAATCATCACACCTACAGACCTAAACACTGGTTATATAATTAAATAACAATTTGTGAGATAATTGTTGACCCCTGGCACCTTATGTGAATGGTTTGTCAGTTTCTCAGGCACTCTAACAGAGGTAGAAGTGACGTCAAATATTTTGTGAATAAAACCATTGATTTTTCACTAGGTGAAGTTTAGGGGCTGAAATAACCCCTCAGCAAACTACAAATGGTTGAATGCCTGGAACTGGAGAAAGCTGATGCACATCATTTATGCAGGGGGGGGGGTGTCAATGTGCCAAGAATACATATGGCCCCAACTGTTGACTCAAGGTTAAACTTTTTTCTTCAGTCTCCATTTTGGAGAGGAATTAACAATAGATTTTGCCTAGCCACTTTGATAGTCAAGCTTGTAAACAGAGTAAACCTTTTGATCCCCCCCTTAATTTTTAAATTCTGATTCATATTTCCATCTGACACAATGCCAATTAGGGGTATTCTGTTTTTATAATTACAACATTTAAACACTGTGTCGTGCACTTTACAAAAAGGTTGCTTGCTCATGTGACCCTTCATCCCTTCTTTTTAATAACCAGTTTTAATAAAGGATCGTCTCAGTCACCTGTTTCTTTTCCAAAGAACTCATTTAGGCATTCTCTGTCAGTTTCTTCCTGAGTGACACAAAGAGTATCTTTTTGCACATGGCAGGCTAAAGTCTGGGACAGATCATAGTTAATAGTTTCTAGAATAGTCAAGCTGGCTGAGAGATTCTGGGAATTGTAGGACACAAAAAGTTGTTTTGCCAAGCCTGGCCAAATGTTAACATTTAGGTGATGTGAGAACTCTGCTATTGTGTCTTAACTCAAACTCTTAAGTTCTTTGAATCTTTCTTTCTTTTCTTTTTCTTTTTTTTTTTCTTTAGCACTGAAATGGAATCGATTTAGCCTGATGGGTCACAGTCTGGGTAAGCGTGACTCTTTCCCCCCAGAACTGCTTAATTTAATAAAAAATAAATAAATACTGTACAGTAATAAATTATTAACATCCAACAAATTATCTCATGTCCAGTCAGTTCCTACTCTTTGGATGGGTGTGTGGTTTGTTTCTTTTTTTATTTTATTTAAAGTCCATCTTTCTCCCTATACAGGATCCAAAGTGGCCTTTTTATTACAATTGGCTTATTTTATTACAATTGCTGACATTCCATGTTCCGCCTTTAAGATGTCAGTCTTTCCAAGGCAGCTTGCCTTAACAAGTAACATCAAAATAATTTTTAATGACCACATAGCAACAATAAACAATATCGATATATTACAAGCAGAGTTTGGCAAAGGTACTTTTTTTTATATAAGCTGCCAAAATCCCTTGGCTATTGGGGGGAGGCGGGTTTCTGGAACTGTAATGCAGAAAAGTAGCTTTTCCAGGCTCTAATTACAAGGCCTGAGGCTGCTTTCTGTGAGGTGGTTGGTGAAAGAGAGGCCCACAAAGGAGGCAGCTCCTGGCTGGGTTAATCATACAGGCAGGGACTTTGTTTCTATGTTCATATTCAACCTACTTCTTTTTCCTTTATATAGGTGGAACTGTTGCAGGCATGGTAAGTATCATTGGGTGTTATTGCTGTGGGAGTGTCTTGCTTCCTTGAAACACAATTTCCTTCTGCAGCAGATAGAAAGGGGAATAGGAATTGTCCATCTAGGAAGCAGAAGTGATGGAGATGATACTTGTGCCTGCAATAAAGAAATTAAAATTCCTCTCTCTTTCTCTCCCTGTGCCTTCCTAGTTCTCATGTATTTTCCCTGAAATGGTGGACAAGCTGATCCTGGTGGAGTCGTGTGGCTTTTACCCAGCACCTAAGGTTGAATTTGAATGTCTTTCCCTGACTCAATAGCATATTTGAGAGACATGACTGATACAAAGAGAAGAAAGCATATGAATCTTCTTGTGCCAGTGAAAGGGGTGTCCTTGGGCAAGGGACTGAGCCTGGGATAGGGCAGATAGGGCAGATGGGAGAAGACCTCACCTCTGTTCTCTTTCATAAGAGGTTGGCGTGGGATAAGTGAGTAAAGGAAGCTCTGCCCTTTTTGCCGTACGCAGGTTGCAGCTATCAGTGGGGCAGGCAACATAATGAACCATCGGCTTCAGTGGTTAGAACTGGGTTTAGGTCCACTTCTTGTTGCATGTAGAACATGAAGAAATGTGATCTTACAAGACAAAAGGGCAACCAACACCCATCTTTCCGTATATTGACATCTAGGGCTGATATTGTATGGGTGGTTGCAACAGTATGGTTGGATCTCTACACAGTATGCTGTTTGTGTGAACTGCTTTCTGTGGAATTTGGGCAGGCACAAATGGCTTACTGTATGGACTTCTGTCAATTTGCCCCAACAAGTTAACCAAGTAAATTATCCTTTTGTTACAGCAGTAATATCCTTTTTCACTATTACAAGGTAAAAATGTCCAATATTTATTTGTTGTGCAGATCAAAATGTAGAATTCAGGAATTAATTTTTATAGGATTTTTTATATAATTATTCCTAGGAGGGCAGGCATTCTTCCCATAAAAGCTGCTGCCAGATTGTATTATTGTTCATTGACTCTCTTGTTGGCAGGGTTATGAGAGAGGCCCAGAAACACTTAGGAAACAGAAACCAAGCTCTCGATCCTTCACTAAAGATGCCCTATCAAATTTAGAGGTGAGGTTCAAGGTGTCTTAGCACTGAGCAGTGGGGTCCATTCAGTGTCAATTCCTTGTATGGAACCTAATGTTGTTACTCCGTGGTATTAATGTTCCAGTTAGGATGATTGTTCAAGACTTCGTATATCATGGCTTATGGAGGAATGTGCTCCCTCACCCCTGCTCCCTCACCTACTTTGTGTGAAGATCATGGCTTGCATGAGGCCAGAGTACCCCAGTAGAATAAGCCAGGACGTGATGATGGTACAGTAGGACCCCCATATCCACTGATTCATTATCCACTGATTCAATTATTCATGGGACACAAAACAGCACACCTACCATATAGTCTCCCTCCAAGGCAACTCTATGGTATTCTAAACAGGGAGTCCCATTGTTTTCAAAGGCATTTGCTATTATCCACGGTTTTCAGTATCCACAGGCCCCCCCAGAACCAATCCCCAGTGGATACAGGGGTCCTACTGTAGAATCTTGACCCACATTAAGCTGGTTTGGGTGTAAGAGGGAGCTCTTCCTTTCCCAGCAGATAAAGGGGGGACTTTTTGTAGGTCATGCTCTTCCCACTGGTCCAGATAGGCAGGAAGAAGAAAAATCTTCCGGTATTCCTGTGTGGGGGGAACAGAAGCTTTTTCCAATAGCAACCCTCCAGTAGGAATCTGCAGAGCAGCCACATGAAAATCATCCTCCACTTTCATCAGACATAAGTTAGACAGTTTCCACTCTACAGAAGTCACCTTTGGCAGAAGGGTTTTGCAACAAGTGGTCAAATCCTAGGTCATGGGAAGGCCAACCTAATCAGGGAAGCTGTGGTAAATCCCAAGCTACAAGAGGTTCCTCCCTTATCTGCTGGGAAAAGGAATGTTGGTTCTGACCTGTGATATATCTGTTTCCAACAGATAAGGAATGAACCTCTTGACCTGCTTCTCGGTGCTGGTGTGATGGATGGGTTGAGATGTACTTAGTTCTCCCCTACAAGGGGCAAATTAGATTTCTCCAGGGACTGGCCTTATAGGGTTAACTATCCCCACTGGGGACAGTGAAGGGTCTTTCCTTTTCCTGCCAATCTGGAGCAATGGGAGGAGCATAACCCAAACTACAAAATGTCTGTCCCTTATCTGCTGGAAACAGACATGTCACAGGTAAAAAACAACATTCCTTTTAAATACAAGCCAGGACCTTTGCAGCAAAACTGGCATGTTAGGGGGGGTGCAGTGGGGGGAGGCAAAATAGTGAAGGAGTGCTTGGCCCTTCATTTACTCCCAGCTTCATAAACTAGGATCCTAAATCCCTTTGGTGTCATAGGAATATCTGGAGAAAGTGTTGTTGGCACAGTCATAAAACTATTTTGGGCAAGTTGTGGGGGATGATAAAATGGCCACCATAGGTCATGGCCTATCAAAATATTTACTGCTGCAACAAAAATATGCATTTCACAGAAAAGCAAACTGATGAAGCCATAAAGCAGTAATTTGGATCAAGACTTTAAATACAAGGCAGAGGTGAGATCTGAGGCCCAAAATAAAAACACACTCCTTTTAAATTATAGCTTTCTTCTCCAACAAAATATCAAATTTGTAGAAAGGCAAGCTAATTAATTTTCAGAAATAATTCCTCTAAATGTATTCTCTCAAATGCAATTTCCCCAAATTAACATGAAAATCATTCTCAAACACCGCCCCTCCACTGCCAATATACAAAACCTTTCAGAATTGTACCATCTCCCTCTCCATTCAGACACCCAGCTGTGCATTAATTAATCACATAAATGCACATCCCTCTTTCTGTCTTACCTCACATCATCTCCTGATCACTCCCTGCTACTCTAATCAATTCCTACTGCTGGCTCCCAACTGCTCTCTCAGTGCCAGCCCCACCTCATCCCTTGCCATGCGGAACCCAGAAGCATTTGGGGAAAATAATATGGTGTTAGAGCTACTCTGGGAAATGTTTTCTAGCCCCTGGAAATGGGTTTTTAAAAATGTATAGATAAATTATATACATGGGAGGGATGTGGAACTTTGCAGTCACTAACAGTGGTGTCCTTGGGTGCCATGGCAGCTTCAGGCACCATATTGCCAAACCTGACAGTAAACCATGAATGATCCTCTAAGCCACTGTTTACTCCTCACCTTTGATGAAGTGGCCCGCGGTTTCTACTGGGCAGATGTGCAATCCAGTCAATAACTCAACAAGGTGATATGCATTTATCAGTACCAATCTCTGTTATGGTCCATACTGTAATCCTACATACAGCTCTATGGGAGTAAGTATTACTTAACTCAGTCTACTTACTTCCAAGTAGATGTTCAGGGGTATGTTGTCAGATTTTATATAAGTTGATGGGCATGTGGTTTTTAAAAGAACTGCAAACCTGTCATTAATTCTACAGTTTTTGACAGTATTTTCCCTTTTCAAATTTTAGAACTCTGTGGTTCAACTAGTAGAACGCATAGAACTTTAACCAGGTACATTTTCAACCAGCTGAAAAGCAACCTTAAATCATTTGCATTTCCCTCAAAAGAAATGCAGACGATTTTGCAAGGAAATGCTACTGCTAGGCTGATGTAGGTATCCTTCAATAAGAAACATACTTTCAATTCTTTCAATGACCACAAAGGTTGCAGACCAAATGAGACAATTGAATTGTTCTTCCTTTCCTTTAGATGAAGTGGGCAAATTGTGGGACTCCACCTCTCATCAACCCTAGCTGGCATACCTAGTGGTGAGATGTGATGTGAACTGTAGTCCAACAAAATACGGAGGGCCACAACTTGCCCACCCCTTTAATTTGGACTCCTTGCTTGATTCAGTGAGGCATCACAGATATAACTGGATAAGCATTATCCTGAGGTCAACCGTGGCTGTCTAGAGGTTTTGGACTGCAGTTCCTATCATCCATTATTATTGTCTCTTCTGGTTAGGGCTGATGGATATTATAGACTAGAAAAATCTGGAAGGCCACAGTTATCAATCCCCTGATTTACAGTGACTTGCTTTTCTTCCCCAGTTCACTTCTTGAATTTGAGCTAATCTGTCATAATCCATAGCAAAGATGAAAGCTGTATTTTCAGCTCATTCTCTCACCAGAGAATAGGATAATTATCCTGGATGGTTGCTTTGTGGAGCCCTGCTCAGAAGATTACTTACTGGTGGTGGTGGTGGATTGTGCACCTTTTGAAGGGTGTAAGAAGCAACAGAAAGTGAATAATGGCTTCTTATTTTAGGAGTGGGAGAAAGAGCTAATTGCCCACCGGACAGTAATTGAGAGTCTGCTGAATGTTGAGGCCAAGCAACACCAGGCCCCCAAAGTGCGCAGCCCTCAAGAGGCACTTCAGAGGTGAGTTCCCTCCTTGGACACTGCAATAGCTTGGGATGTGACAGCCACCAAACATGCAATGTTGGGTTAAACCAAGTGGCTGACTCTCTTTGGAATCTGCTGTTTTGAATGTTCTGCTGCTCAACACAAGGTAAGGCAAGGATTTTGAAAATTATACTTCACAAAACTAATCTGTTGCAAATTCCTCCTTCCCTGCAACCCCAGTTAGAATCATAAGAGTTGAAAAGGGACCACATAGGCCATCAAGTCCAACTTGCCATGCAGGAACATACAACTAAAGCACTCCTGAAAGATAGTCATCCAACCTCTTTTTGAAGACTTCCAAAGAAGGAAAGTCTACCACTCTCTGAGACAGTCCTCTGTTGAGCAGTTCTTACCGCCTGGAAGGTCTTCCTAACATTTATCAGTGATTCCCAAACTTTGGTCTTCCAGGTGTTTTGGACCTCATCTCCCAGAAGCCTTAGCCATGTTGGCCAATAGGAATTCTTGGAGATGAAGTCTAAAACATCTGGAGGACCAAAGTTTGGGAACCACTGATTTAGATGAAATCTTTTTTCTTGTATCTTCTTTGAGTTACAATCAGAGCTAAGAAAAATGACCTTTTCCGACTGCAGTTCCCAGAATGACTGGCCAGAATTTGGAACTAGAACTGACATTGGTTACTGTCCTGTCAAAGAACAGTACTGTCTGAGGACTTGCTGGTTTGGTCAGTTCTTTGGGTTACAAGGGACATGGACTCAGAATGTTATTGGCCATCTTGGTTGAGACATCTGGCAACTATAGTCCAAAAAGCAACATTGTCAAGTTCTCCACAGACTTCAGGGAGGATCTAGCTCCCGCTGTGCATACTGGAACAATTTCTTCCTGTGTAACTGTGTGCCAGGATCAGGTCATAAAGTGGCCTTTTCCTGTTAACTCTATGTGCTGATGTTACTGTGTGCTGTGTGACTGATGTTTTGCATTCCTTTGAAATGGTAACAAGTTGATGTGCTGAGAATAGCAGAGGGAGGATGGGTTCTGTTGGAACAAATGTTTGAGAGGATACTGCAGCTGCAAAGGTTGTGGGAAAAATAATAGGAGGAGTTAATGCTGGGTGAGGGGGGGAGTGTGGATGTTTGATAACCAATGAATGAGTTGCCTGCCAGATTTGGCTGATTGTAAATAGTTTTATTATACTGTACTGCTTTTCCTTTGAGCTTCATTTGAAGCAACAATGTTGTATACGTTTGCTCTTTAGTTTCTTCTGTGACAATAAATCTTACTGTTTAATCCTGAAGCTACTGTCCACTGATTCTGAAAATGTGGTTACATGACACTGTGAGCTACTTTTTAGGTGAAATTTAATACAGAAATTCATGGAATTGCCATAAGTCAACAGGCGACTTGAAGGCACCTACACACTTAAGTATGCAATGCTCTCTGTCAGTTGTCTGTGTCGCACGTGTTCTCTAGCATAATAGAAGTAAGTTGGTCCCAAACTTGTATATTTTTCCTAGGGAAATGACATTTTAAACATGTGTGAGGGTTGTTGTTGTTGTTGTGTGCTTTCAAATAGTTTCCAACTTATGATGACTCTAAGGTGAACCTATGATGGGGTTTTCTTGGCAAGATTTGTTCAGAGGGGCATTGCCTTTGCCTTCCTCTGAGATGAAGAGAAGGTGACTTGCCGAAAGTCACATAGTAGGTTTCCATGGTCAAGCCGGGATTCAAACCCTGGTCTCGAGTCATAGCCCAATCAGGGCCGGTTTAACCTGTCTGCCAAATCAGCATTGACAGGGGGCCCGAGGTCAAGAGAGGGCCCGCCATGTTGGCCTCCTTAATCTGACAGAGACAGCCGGAGCCCTCTCCTACCCTCCTCCTCCAAAAACCTCCTGCTGGCTTTTTTTTAAAAAAACAGCCTCTCTGAAACTAAAGAGAAAGAGAAAGAAACAGCAGCCCTCCATGGCAGAAGCTGTAGAGAGGCACGTTGGAGAGGGTGAATGTGTGTGTGAGAGAGAAACAGGGAATTTGAGGGTTGTCTCCCTCAGAAAGGGCTTCTTTCTTTCTTTTGTCCCTTTCCTTCCTTGCACATAGATCCTCTCCATCCATCTTTCCAGCTGCTTTTTACCTGTCTTTTTTCCTCTCCCCTCCCTTTCCTCCTTGACCTTCTTCAGCTTCCTCCCCTTGTTGCCAACTGAGTTCAGCCTGCAAAAGAAATTTGTGTGTGTTTGCCTATGTGCCTTCATTTCTCACTAAGGCGAACCTACTATGGGATTTTCTAGACAACGTTTGTTCAAAGGGAGTGTGCCTTTGACTTCCTTTGAGGCTGAGAGAGTGTGACTTGCCCAAGGTCACCCAGTGGGTATTCATGGCTGAGTAAGGATTCAAATCCTGGTCTCTTTTAACAGAAGGATATAAATTAAAATTTGGAGTTATATTACTGGGAACAATGGTTTTATTGTCACTAAAACACCAGTATCCCATTAGTGTTATGTGAGAGGCATTGGCATAGAGCAGTGGTTCTTAACCTTTTCTTTACCAAGGACCCCCTTTAAATATCTTTTGTTGCCCCAAGACTTAACTCAGGATTTAAAACGCTAATAATAATAGCTAACAACAACAACAATACAATTACACCATCCATTAAACTTTCCCTCAGAGGCACTCTTGCTTCTTCCTGCAAGTTTGTGGCTGGAGTGGATTGAATGGCAATGTGCGGGCCAAGCCAGTCAGCTTTTGCCTTGGTTCCTGTCACATGGCTACTCCACTACAGGGAGGAGGTGGGCCAAACAGTCTTCAAGCCTTTGTGGACCCCCTGTGAGGATATTGCGGACCCCAAGTTAAGAACCACGGGGCCAGAGAATGCTGGAAAAGGAACAATGCAACCAGACCTTGAGAAGGGTGCTGGCAGGGGGATTCTGGGAGGTGTAATCCAAGAGTAACTTTCCCAGGCTCTGAATGCAGCCTAGAATCATAGGGCTGGAAGGGATCCCAACAGTGATCCCATCCAATTGGCTTCTGCTCTGCAGGAATGCACAATCCAAGCATTCCTGACAAATGGCCATCCAACCTATGTTTCAAAAGACCCAAAGAAGGAGACTCCACCACACTCCAAGGCAGTGTATTCCACTTCCAAACAGCTCTTACTGTCAGGAAATTCTTCCTAATGTTTAGGTGGAATCTCTGTTCCCGTAGTTTGAACCCATTGCTCTGTGTCCTAGTCTCTGGAGCAGCAAAAAACAAGCTTGCTCCTTCCTCAGTATGACATCCTTTCAAATATTTAAACATGGCTATCACATCACCTCTCAACCTTCTCTTCTCCAGGCTAATCACACCCAGCTCCCTCAGCTGTTCCTCATAGGGCGTAATGTCTTCCAGACCTCCCACCATCCTTCTCATTACCTTTCTTGAATTGTTGTGCCCAAACTGGAAACCGTATTCCAGGTGAGGTCTGACCAAAGCAGAATGAAGTGATACTATTACTTCCCTTGATCTAGACACTACTCCTATTAATGCAGCCTAGAATCGCATTGGCATTTTTTGCTGCTGCATCACACAGCTAGCTCATGTTTAGCTTGTAGTCCACTCTTTATTTTCTTTGAGGAAATCTACACTATTACGTTAATTGCTAATAAACAAAAAATATTATGTTAGTGCCTATACTATAGTTTTTAAACTAAATTATTGGTGGCAAATTATGTAATACAGTAGGCCCCTCTTATCCACTGGGGATTGGTTCGGGGGGGGGGCGTGGATTCTGAAAACCATGAATAATAGTGAATGCCATTGAAAATAATGGGGCTTCTTGTTTAAAATACCATAGAGTAGCCTTGGAGGGCCTAGAAAAGGGCTAGGGAAGACACATTTTCTAGGAAGACTCTATGGTAGGTGTGCTGTTTTGTGTCCCATGGATAATGAATCCATGGATACAGGGGTCCTACTATAATCTGAACATCCTGTACGGTGAATAGGTTAGGTTACATTGATCTGAGATAAACATATGGGGGCCCCAAAGTAAAGCATTGCAGGGCCCCCAAAATTCCTTAAACCGGCTCTGAGCCCAATGCTTAATATGGGAGGTATTCAGTACATAACAAATGATATCTGCTAGATCGCAGTCAGAGGTCCATCAGGTTTCCACACTGTATTTTCAGCTGTAAACCAGCAACAAATGAAAGCACCAGAGTTTGGGGAAAATTACTACTGTTATTTGGACTACAGCTCTCAGTCTTGCAGCCAGCATGTCTAGTAGCTGGGGAATTTAAGGAGCTGCAGTCCAAAAAGTAAGTTTCCCCCCATTTTGATTAGGATACTATCATGATAAAACCTTTTTATTTCAAGCAGGCTTTAATGATGACTGTTAAAGTAGGGGCTTTTATCAGGTGGCTACTGTACAGTTGCTTTAAATTCAGTTGTTTTTTAATACTGTAATTTGCTTATTTGTTTTTCAGCATTGTAGCTTTTTGTGCTTTTATTTGTACCTGTTTTTAAAGTGTGTTCCAAGACTTTGAACAAGACTTTGTCCCAGTTTTTAGAGAAAAGCAGGATATTAATCTAATAATCAGTCAATTACTTGGCAAGCAAAGTACTGTACATAACAAGCAGGAAAATTGTATTCATAACCTTTTTGCTTCAGTCTAAGGGTTGGAAGTCTATCCTCAAAAATCTTACTTTAGTTATCTAATTCATTTATATCCTGCTTTTTTCCTGACATGGGACCCAAGTGATTTACAACAGGGCTTAAAACAAAGCTAAAAACCTGCTGGTAACAAAACTTGTAACCCAGTTAAAGAAGATATCTTCAAATGCCATAAATTTTAAAAGATGCAAAATCATTTTAAGTGGGAACTTGTGGAATTCTTACCACTATGTGTTTGTGAATCCAGCTATATACTTAAATTCTGCTATATTAGGGACTTGGAGGAGACGCAGCACATTGCTGGGTGAAATAAAATAAGGAGGTGCAAACACTTCAGAGGATAAGCTAAAAAATTAAAAACAGTAGAAACATATAGCTGGTCTTATCATAGAAAAATGGCAGCGTGACACTTTCAGGTATAACACGCAGATGTGTGTGGAATTTCTGAGAACATCTTTCCCACCCATTGTTTCAGTGGCAATCGTGTTCATGCTTCCCTTTGACTTTCCTAGGTTGCTAGAGGCAAACAACCACCTAACAGAAGAAAGTGGAAAGATACTACTGGAGCGAGGAGCTACTGAAGTGCCAGGAGGTAAGAAGTCACTGCAGTGAGGTGGCTGTTCTGAACCAGGTATCAGGTGAACTAAGTAGAATATGTTTCACACATAGAAGATCCCAAACTTAAATCTGTCACCTGTAATTAAAATATCCTTAGTAACACGGTTTCAAAAACCCTGCCTGCTGTCAGTTTTAGTGGCAGGTCAGCTGGACCAGTGGTTTGACTCCATGCTTGGGGGAAAAAAATATGGACAGCTCTCAAAAGCCCCCAGCCAGCATGTCTGGTGAATGGAGATTCTGTGAGTTGTAGTCCAAAGAAAGAACTCTTTCCCAAGCTCTGGCTTGGATCTATTGATCTACTGCATTGACTAGAAGTTAAATTTTCCCTTCTGATTTTAAGCCTTTAACTGTTTTCTACTTACAATGTAAAATTTCTTTATTAAACTAACTTTCCTTCAGAATAATTTGGGATGTATTTTCTCTTTAGGTTTGGTTTATAACAGAGACATAAGAGCTCTCTCGGTAAGCTGTACTTGTGTATGTCTTATTCCTGTGTCTTATTTAAAAGGAGGCTGGGCAGGGCCCCAGATCAGGAAGCAGTTTTTTTACCCCAACAACAGGCTGCACCAGGCTCCTAAAATAAAACTGGCAGTGAATGCAAGTCCACTTTGTTTTTGCAAAGCCCCTTTTCAGGGCAAAAGGAGGCAGTATGTGTGTGTCTGCCCCTTGTTTTGAAAACAAATCATTGTTTAACTGAGTTTGGGAAAGTCCAGGTATCAAGTGGCTTGAAAAATGTACACTTGCAGGTGATAGAGAATAAGTTGGATCAATTTGAACAAGCTCCTGTCCCTGCCAAATCCCCCTTTCCCGTGTTAATCTCCTGCAATATAGGGTGATATATAGGGTCAGTGCAGGAGCGATATAGGGTCAGTGCAGGAGCGGGTGCTGATAGTCACAAAGCAATTCCAGATTTCTCAAATGGGGACAGAAGAGGGTATACAACAGTGCTAGCTGGAATGTTGTGGATTCTTTATTACTACTCACAGCAGCCGTTTGTTCTGTAAGTGATTTGTCCAAAGCCAGTTCACACTTTTTTTAAAGCTAATTTTCTGTCCCCTACTGGCTTCTTTCATAAAACCACAGAACTACCATAACTGGGGCTTTGAAATACCTTGTTCTAGTGGACTTAGCAAGAAGAGGCAGCATTAATTGACCTTTTCAGACACTGTATCACGTAAGAGGGACACACACACTGTGTGAAGCATTGGGCTGGCTGTACAAGAAATCCCATAAATTAGAAACACAGATTAGCTAATTTTATCTTGTTTCAATTTGCTTGTTTGACATTTTTTTCTTCCATGTGTAGAACGTCTCCTGTTCTACACCTATAGAACACCAGGTGAACTATGTGAAAAAAATCCAGGCCGATGTATTGATGATCATGTAAGTACCATACAGTTAGTTTATTGCTTTTCTGACTGGAAGAAAGGAGCTGTTGCATTTCACTGATCTGTCCAAGAATACAGCTGCATGGATGTAGTTTCACTGTAGAAGTGCATTAAAGGTCAGGGAATTATATTGAACTGATCATTGCAGCTTCCTAGTATCAGTCTCACCACACATTTCACCAGTAGTCTGTCCTTCATCAACAATACTAGTTGGAAGGTTAACTATAGGCTTCCCTTGAATGTAATGTGGTCTACAGCTGATCCCTCATACATCTTAACAGTTATAATATGCAGATTGCCTAATTAATTTCTGTTCTTACTCAAAACCAGAAAACATCTAAAACTGTTAAGTTTTCTTTCTAGAGCAGAAGGTGGGCTCTTTAGAAAATTGTCCACAGATGACTATTCTGATTTTGCAGTGACTATCCGGGAGGCATTCAGAGCCTCACGGAAAGAGGTGAGTGCAAGCCTTGAAGAACTGAGAAGTCACCACTAGCATAGTCCTCCGCCTTGCATTAGTATTATTATACAGCCTGTACTTCCACGTTGATAAGCCTATATCAAGGGGAGGAAAAATATATGGGCAGGGTTAGGTCTGACCCACCATTTTAATAGCAGAAAGCTTGATATGGGGTATAGAATTCAATCCAGTTATACAAGAGTAGGTTTTCATGGCTTTTAAGCCTATTGTGATAGACTTGAAGGGTGTAGGTCATGTTGGGAGAAAGGTGGGGCATAAATTAACTAGATCCGATTTATGGTTACATTCTGAGATGCTGATTTTATTCTGATTCTATTGGTTTATTTTTCCCATCACCTCTTAATTTGTGGCACAGAGAACTTAATTATGAGGCACTATATAAATTCTGTAAACAATGGCCAGAATTTACTAAGACACTTATGGCTGCATCTTTCAGAAATCAGCTGATGTTTCCACATGTACCCTGCAAGCAATCTCTGGCGCAAGGAGGAATTGCAACAGGGCCCCTGCTTCTGATTGTCACACCAGAGGTTGCTCACAGAACGGGGTGGAAACTTCAATCAGCTATTTCCTGATCAACAGGAGAACAAGACTCCTGCTGCCTGCAGTGGCTGCTGCTTGGCGAGGACTGTGGGGTTGGGCTGGAAGACACTACTTAGCTACGTAACTACAGTAGTTATGTAGCTGATAACAGAATTGTGGCCATTAAATTTAATAGCACTGCTATTTTTATTATCTGCCATCTCTTGTTTTTTCTCTTTTGTAGTACGTTCCTCACTGCAGTCTTCTTTTGCCTTTAGCATTTTCAGTATGCTGACGTTCCTGGGAATCACTTTGTCCACCTCAATGAGCCTGAATTTGTGGCTGGGATAGTTGGTGCCTTTTTAAATAACAATCAGAATCTCAAAGCAAGCCTGTAGTCAGCATTGCCTTAAGAGCAGAGAGATTCCGTTTGAAGAACCAGTCCTGAATGGGAGAGGCTACTGCTGCTCACCTAACTGCAGGAATAAATGCAGTGCTAGTTTGCACAGAAGAATAACATAGGTAACCAAGATTTCTGTAGTAGGTTAGAAGAAGCATTGGAGTTGCATTTACTGCTCCAAGAATGTGCCTTTTCCTTGAAGCAGATCTACTGGTGTTTGTATCGAACTACAGAATGACCATGAAAACAGCTTTTTGTTTTGTTTTAATCTTACTAAACGGCTCAGTCAGATACAGATTTTAACTTGATTTAAGGGGAATCGTGGTGAGCAGGGTACTGAATGATTCATACATATACTTTCTAATAGTGTTCCTACCATAGCAAACAAGCAATTTGGGTCTACATAGACTACAGCTGTTAACTCAATAAAAAGAATGTTTTAGCTACTCATACTGGTTTAAGTTACATTCCACTCGGCAGTAGTGAAGCTGTAGTTTGGTAATATGGGACACAGTGTAATGGAGGGGAAGAACAAAACTACTGGGAAGAGGTGATCCTGGCTGTACGTATATTTTTCTTTCTATGCTATTTAGGATCAAATAGGTAGCTTGGTATTTGGGATTCAAATCCCATTTCTTAGACATGTTTCTTCATCTTTATGATAAGAGCCATTACAACACCAGATATTTTGTGGTGATGTCTATCAGTATCTCAAATTTCCAAATGTGCTTATGAGCACAATGAAAGTTATGGCTCTTGAGCTAATGCATCAAATAAAAGTTGGTGCTGTCACAGCATGTAATTTTTCAGTGTCTTTGCAATGGGAAGTATGTTCCTGCAATTACCATAAAATGCTTGAGGGTAACTATAAATTAAGAGTGGACAGCTATCAAAAATACAGGAGCCACACTGCCCCATCTGATTTTTTTTGCATTTTTCATGCCCCCACTCTGATGCTGCAGGAAGTGTATTTCTACAATTAAGAAATGTATACAGTAACAGTAGATTAACTGCTCCTGAACGTACCACTAATTATGCTGAGTTTACCATCAAGCATTGATTATAATTTAATAGTTTTGGGAGTTGTGTAAAACAGCTGTTCTTAGGACTGGTTATGTGAAAATTAATTTTGCACGTTTTCTGGCAACCACACATGTGGGAAAGTCACAGAGTAGTGAAGATAGAGAAACTAAGGTTATGCTATAACACATTAAAAAATTTATTTACAATTGAAGGTGTGTGTCTTACACCATCTGAAAGATTGCCTTACAAGTCCTCATACTCTATGGGCAGGAATAAAACTAGTGCTGGGGACCTGGTTCACTAGAATATCCATTTCAGAACTATCAGCATTATATGCTTTTGTCAAACAAGATGACCGCATTTCTTAAAGTCCACCTTTGTCTATCATGGTCCAGAAAATATTAGATGAAAAAAGGAGGTATCAAATCTGACTTCCCCAACTACCACAAAAAAATGCTGTGCAGTTCTTAATGTGGCTACCATTTTTTAAGGAACAGCCATAAACCAATTCAGTATGGCCGAAACTTCCGCTGAGCCCGCATTAGTGCAATTTTCTGCTTGTCCTCTTCAAATTTCTTCCTCAGCTGGGCTATATCTGAAGGACATGAGACATTAAATCAGAAAGGATCAGTGAATGCAACATAAAAATCCCACATAACACTTAAAAGCATTTTTCCTTACATAAGACTTTCACCCTGCTATTATTGTCTGTTTTAGGGCTCGTAGCTGAATGCATATTCTTGCACCTCCAAAACCAAGAACTCCAGGTAGTTTCAGAAAGCAAGAATTGTTGTAATAAATGAAACTTAATCTGAAACCCCAGCTTTGGGTACTCTTTCTTTTGCACTCCCACTTGGTCCAGAAGAACCTTGCCACAAAGTCTTCATTTTCCATCTTTCTGAGTTTACCCTAAGCCAAAAAATTATTACTGTTCCTTCTATGCTTAAGAATGTGCATAAGAAAGGAAAAGTATTAGTCTTTTCCCCACCATCATCTCTCTCTGGTCAGATGTTTGATTCCCACTTCAACTCCACTTTTCCATGCCTTTTCTGTTGGGAGCCAACGCATCTGCAATGGGAAAACTTGTCATCTCACTTCCCTTCTCTGGGGCAGTCCACTCTGTCAGCTGTTAAATGGCCACTTTGTTATATTTCTCAAATGCAATTGCTGGGAAAGCCTTGATCTCATCTCTGTTGCTCCTGGAGTACATTTTTAGGCATCTCAACTAAGCAGTAGGGAGTTAGTCAAGCTGTGCTCGTTATTCCCCAGACATGGGGGGAAAAGACTTTGCTGATGTTTACAGACATGTGCGCCAAGCAAACATGGTAACGAAAGCATGCCACTCTTCAAACCAGGGAGGGCAAGTATGTACATACACACCACACTATATTGTGGAGAGCTTTGCCCATCCTCACTATCAAATACTCCCTCCCAATCTTTTCTTTTAACTGAAAAAGGTCCTTCATGTTTTGGGGGGTGGGAGCCAACATTGCCACAGCCCCTTACAAAGTGGGCTGGGGTTGCACAGGACCTGCACTTTGCCCACCGCTGATTCAAAGTAAGAAATCCAAAGAACATGAGCTACAAAACCTATAAATGCCTGATGCTCTAACTACATTTAACAATTTCAGTGAGATAACATGCAGAAGGTAGCAACTCCTATTAAGTCAAATCGCGTTCCCTTCCATCAAATTTTGTTTGAAGCGGTTACTACTCACGTTCCCTCTTCGTCTCACGATGCTGCCAAGCATAGAAATTGAGCAGCTCCTTGCGTGCTCTCTTGCGTTTCTCCCTCGCCAATGCTCGCAAGTTGGCTGCCTCTGTCCGTGGGAGCCCAGGCCTCCGGCCTTTCCTTGTCACCTTCACCCACCCTTCCTCATCTGGAACACCATCTTCTTTCTCAGCTTTCGCTTCTTCCTATAGCAGTGGAAGGCACATGTGGAAAAATGGGAAGAGAGAAAAGCAGCACTCCTGCAAGTCTGTGGCAAACTGATCCATCTGCTCCCCTTAAAACCAGAAGTCCAGAGGGCATTTCAGCTGAACTTCACAGCCCTTGAGTTAAGGAGCCCCTAAAACAAGCCCTTCATTGGGCCCAGGATTTGTAGAAATCAGTTACAGCAATGTAAATATTTTCTGAGATGTTGTGCAAAGAGGTATCCCACTATCTGCCACAATTGACTGGGAAGTTTTTGTCCTTCCAGATGTCAAGCATAAGTGTGCTGGTGGAACTTTATACCTTTATTTATTTAATTTATATCCCACCTTTCCCCAGCACCCAATATTTTAGCATCAAAGATGGGAAATCTTACAAGTAGATACTTCTGACAATATATCCCACCCACCCCTCTATGGAATTTTATCACAACACTGATGGTTGTCCCATCTCCCTACTTATCTTCATAATAACCCTGTATGATATTCATAAGCCCAGGATCTGCTAGACAGTTTCATGGCTGAGCAGGATTTCAACTCTGGTCTTCCAGATCTTAGTCCAACACTGCTCATTCCATTCCACCACACTCACTCTCTACCCATCCCTTACTAATCCCAGCCAATACAGGCATGCTGGATCCAAGAGACCCTTCCAGGGAAGTACATGTTTGGTTAGCACAATTACATCTCCAGCAGCCCATACCTTTGCAATCTTTTGGTCATAGGCTTGCATGAAAGCATCCACTTCTGTTTTCAGCTCAGCAGGATTCACAATTGAAGCTGCATATGTGGCAATCCACTCTGAGATGAAGAAAAGAACAGTCAACAATAACCTAGCAGTACAATCAATATCCAGATACCAACAAGGATAAAAACAGAATTTGGAAATGTTAGCGGTCCCTCATCATACAGTAAGTCCTTGGTATCTACTCGGATTTGGTTGCAAAGACATCCTGTGGATATAAAAATCTGTGGATGCTCAAGCCTCATTGTATACAATGGCATAGTAAAATGGTGTCCCTTATATAAAATGGCAAAACCAAGGTTTGCTTTTGGGATTTTTTTAAATGTTTTTGAACCATAGTTGGTTGATTTCATGGATGCAAAATTAGTGGAAACAGAGGTCTGACTATATATCCCAGTAATTATGGGATCCCAATGGCCATACTATAGGACTTAACATCCATCGATATTGGGTGGGTGACAATCCATTATTACCCCTTTATTCTACTTCTTGCATATTAAAAATAAAAGCGCAGTGAGATGATGAAAGATAGTCAGACAATACACTAGAGGATCTAGGAAGACTGTGTTCCAGTGTTTGGAAAAGGGAGTGGGAATGACAAGATATTGAGCATTTGGGTGAGAGCAGGGTGAAAGTGATGTAAAGAATATAGAAGGAAAAAAGTATAAAGCAACCAACATATATAGTTGATAGATAAGCACCCAATTTGGATAGCATCCTTTTTTTTATTATACTTCAGTCCCACTCTTTATCTCTTGTAAAGCAGGTGTGGGAAATGCGTGACCATCCCAGATGTCACTGAATCACCGAACTACAGCTCCTAGCAGCCCCAGCCAGCAAGGCTAATGATAAGGAATGATAGGAGCTAGAGTCCAGCCACAGTTGGATGGCCACAGGTTCCCTACCCATCTGCTAGCAGAGCCTCTTCCCAACCCATTGTAGTCCCAAAATTTATTGTTCACAGCAGCTCCAGAAGGTACGTTAGGCTGAGAGATGACAATTGGTCCAAAATCATCAAGTGAGCATTACAGCTCATAAGGCAGTTGACCCTGGTCTGTCCAACGCTTCTCAGTGACCATTGGGTACTGTCACAGACTACATCCCTTCAGATCTGTATGCCAGATACAGAAGAAAAATGGGCACTCTAGCAGTTGTGGTTAACTCACTCTGAATGCCTGTTCGCACAGGATGCCTGTTAGAAGATATCAGTAGGGGCTCATCTGTTGATAAGGATTTGGCAGCCTGCACTCCAGCAGGACTCTTGAAGACCACATAAGCAACCTGGAAGCCCTGTGAAGCAAGAAGCACATAATTATGGACTGGGTCTGTTTCATCTGCATGAGCCCCAAAGTTAATTATGGCAATAACTGCCAAAGGGAGCAAATATCCTTTGATCCTTGTGGCCACTCACTTGTTGCCTTCCTTCCCACCTGGAAGCTGGTTCCCCCTCTTCTACATTTCATCTCTTTTAGTATTCAAAGTGTGCCAGCCATGCCTGCTGCCTCTGGTTCAACTGTGTTTAGCTCAACGTGAGCAATCTGATTTTTAAACATCAGGAGAGGTGAAGGAAGGAAGGAAAAAAGGAAGGAAGGACGGAAGGAAGGAAGGAAAGAGAATGCAAGAGTGCTACATGCAGCGTACCACAAAGCCATGAGGCTGTAGGAAACAGACACTGCATTCTCTCCTCGTTGTTGCTGGTGTGTGCCTTCCAGTCATTTCCAACTTACAGTGACCTAAGATGAACCTATCACAGGGTTTTCTTGGCGAGAATTTTCAGAAGGGCTTTGCCTTCCCCTAAGGCTGAGAGAATGTGACTTGCTCAAGCTCACCCAGTGGGTTTCTACGGCTGAGCTGGAATTCATTGTAGCCCAATGCTCAAACCACTACACCACACTGGCTCTCTCTCCTCCTTGCCCAAGATTAAAGGATTATTTTCACTATTATACTCTGTGTGAGGGAGACAGTTTTTTTCAGACTTCACAGTGCAATTCTGCAGTATAAAAGTTAAAGTTTCTTAGTCCGAGATCCTGACACAAGCAAGCAACAAGCTGTGAAAGGTCACAAAGCAAGGAATTGCTCCCATCTATTTCAAGACAGCTCCCTTCTCCCTCCCCCAAATGTGAACACCTCAGTTCTTCCCATCCCTGCTCAGTGTTCTTGACTTACAAAAGGTGCCTTGGCACCAAAGAATTTGGTCTTGGGTGGCTCTGTTTTTTCTCCCAGCGTCGGTTTTTCACACAGCTCAACAGACTGTACTGAGCAGAAGCCAGAGAACAGCCTTAACAAACATTCCTACAGGGATGAAAATACAAGCACAGCATGATTCAGTACTACAGAAGAGAACTTTTTGGAAGGCTGAAATCATCCCTAGTATCCCAAGAAGCTTCTCTGCTTGCTCCCCAGATTACTGTACCAGATCCTGCACCACCTACTTGGTTGATAACTGCCTTCTACTATGTTTTTTGTACATATGCTACATAGGTTATTCTGCTTTCTATGTTATTTGTAAGCAATCCTGAGATCTTTTTGATACAGGGAGGGGTATAATTATTTTAATAAATAAACAACCTCCCCGAAGAGCCTGCTCAGCTCAGTACCATTCCTCTGAGGACCTGGGCATGTATTCTGTCCTCCTCAAATCAGGCATTTACACACACACACACACACACACACACAAACACACGGGTGTGTGTATGTATATGTCTTCAAGTTGCCCATTGACTTATGGCGACCCCATGATTTGCACAGGGTTTTCCTAGGCAAGAAATACTCAGAAGTGATTTTGTCAATTCTTTCCTCTGAAAGAAAGTCTACAGCGCCTGGTATTCCTTGGCAGTCTCCCATCCAAGTACTAACTATGGATGACTCTGCTTATCCCCAAGATCAGACTGGATCCCATGCAAATACCAAAAAACACAGATGATCATGCCCCATATTATTAATGGCAGTGACATGACTGCACATGCTCCAGTGTGTCTGCGTTCATGTCACCATCATTTAATAATATGGGGTATGACGATCCACAGTCAGCTGCATTTGCAGATCTGGAGTCCACAGATCCAGAGGACCCACTGTACTCAATCTCATCTTATTCACCAACCTGCAACATATTCTTTCTATAAGACATCTCAGGTATATAGGCAAAAATCCTTAAGCAAAAACTCTATATACAGTATATACATGATACTGAGAACACAGCTGTGCTGGGCAAGGCATGTTTCTAGGATGGAGGACCATCGCCTCCCAAAAAAACTACTCTATGGTGAACTCGCCATGGGTCAGTGTAAGAGGGGCGCTCCAAAAAAGCGATACAAGGACTCCCTGAAACAACATCTCAGGCTTGGCCAAATGTATCACCAACAATGGTCTGCCCTGGCCTCACATCGGGAGGCATGGAGACGCACTATCCACAATGCTGCAGCCTCATTTGAGAACTCACGCCGAACAAGTCTTGAAGAGAATCACAACCCAGAAACATCACCCAAGGAGACCTTCTGCTGTGCTTTCTGCAACCGGACTTGTTTATCTCAGATTGGCCTTTTTAGTCATCAGTGCGCTTGCAGAAAGCATGGGATGAGTCCTTCCTGAATCTTCGTTTGCGAAGAAAAGCCAGAGAGAGAGAGAGAGAGAGAGATACAGTATTACAGGTATGAACTTGCTTAGGTAATTAAAGAATAAATATATGCATTGATACATGGAACTGATCTTACATGTCTTCTAGTTTTTTACTAATTACCGTAAAACAAATTGGCAGCGCAGGGAGTATGTTCCTGCTCAAATACAAATACAAAGAAGGCTTTCTCTGCATTTCACCAGGAAGCTCAAATATCCCAAAGCAGAAACAAAAAGGTGTGGTAAGCCTTGTTGAAAAGGCGGGGGACAGGAGAAAGATGAAGTCTCATTCCACAAATATGGAGTGGGAAATAGTTCAAGTTGTATTTTATTGGGGTTCTTATACCCCAAAGCTGGAATTCAAAGCAGCTTAAAAGATAAAAAGAAATACTGTATAAGTTAAAACACACATAAGTAAAAACATACAGTTATGTTTAAAATGTCATTAAACTGTCTATAGCAGTGGTTCTTAACCTGTGGTCTGTGGACCCCCAGGGAGCTGTGATGCCTTCACAGGGGGTTCACAAAGGCTTGAAGGTTCCTTGGCTCACCTCTTCCCCACAGTGGAGCAGCCATGTGGCAGGAGCCAAGGCAAAGGCTGGCTGGCATTCAATCCACTCCAGCCACAAACTTGAAGGAAGAAGCAGAAGAAAAGCCTTCCCTCCCCCTCCAGTGCCTCTGAGGGAAGGGTTAAAGGATGGTGTAATTGTATTAAAAATTATTATTAGTACTACTACTACTATTATAGTTTTAAATCTTGAGTTAAGTCTTGGGGGTCCACGGCAACAAAAGATATTTAAAGGGGGTCCCTGGTAAAGAAAAGGTTAAGAGCCGTTGATCTACAGGATTAACATTATTTTTAAAAAACAGCAATTTCCTCTTACTTTTTGTCTCATCAAGTAGATAAAAAATACTCATTTTTTAAACAAGAACACCTTGCAACTCTAGAATGCTTCAGAGCAGGTTTCACCAACCTGTTGCTCCCCAGATACATCCAAACTCCAATCATCCCTAGCCAGGCTGCTTTACCGTGCTCTAATTATCTCAGCAAGCCCTAGAATATCCGTAAGATAGAATTCCTATTCCATGTTTCTCTGGAAGGGAGAGCAACTGAAACTGACAGGTTTATTTAAGCTTTACTATCTAACAAATTTATAAATATGATGGGACATGAAATTGTTTCAGCCCTTATTATCATATTCCTTATACCAGTGGTTCTTAACCGTTTCTTTCCCAGGGACCCCCTTTAAATATATTTTGTTGCTGCGGACCTCCAAGACTTAACTCAATATTTAAAACAACAACAACAATAATAATCCATTAACAATTACAGTATCCATTAAACCATTAAAGAGGGGAGACTTTTATTCTGATTCTTCCTGCCAGCTGGCAGCCAGAATGAATAGAACAGCAATGCGCAGACCCAGCCAGCCAACTTTTGCCTTGGATCCTGTCATGTGGCTGCTCTGCTGTGGGGAGGAAGTGGGCTGAGCAGTCTTCACAGACCCCCTGTGAGGACATCGTGGACCTCTGGGGGTCCGCAGACCACAGGTTAAAAACCACTGCCATACTACAGCAACCCTTAATTACTTGTCTTCATATCATAAAGTTCTCCTAGAAAAAAGATGCTGCAATACCCTCCACAGTCATTTCTCCATGACCTTATAGCTCTCCTTCCCTTCCCCTAATACTCACCTCTGTACAATATGGGGGTACATTCAGAACAAAAAGGGTGCGGTTTTGTGGCCTGTTATTATCTTTGTCCTCTCTGACTTTGTGCTCCTTCACATAGAGATAGTGAGGTGAGTGGTGCTTCTCAGAGAACTTAACTGGTATTGCTAAAAGGAAAAATAATCATTTTGTAAACAAATATGGTATTTTAAAAACAACCAGCTGCAGAAACTATTCCACTACTCAGCTTGGAGTTTTTACTGTCCTTTGTCTCAGTCCCCACATGGCCAAGAAGGAAGCGGCCTCTGTCTGCATTGAAATTCCTTCAAACCAACAACAACAGAAATACCATCTGATACAAAACATAGGCATGTGACTTCAATGCTGTCACTCCCCCCACCACCACCGCTTCCCCTGTACGATTTTTAAAAATCTTTTGCCTGATGAAGAACATAGGGGTGCTTCAAAAGCTTGCATAATGTGTTTTGTGCATTTTGGCTTGCCAATAAAGTTATTGCTCTTTCGTGGATTTTGGAATCTGTTTTATTTTGTTATATGCCAACATGTCTACCACTGAATATGACTACTCAGCTTAGTGACTCAAACATGTAAGTGGCCTCTGCCTGCATTGAGATCCCTTCAAACCAACTGAACAACAACAGAAATAAAATCTGATACAAAATGTAGGCCTGTGACTCCAACGCTATCACTTTCCCCCCAGCACTCAGTTGCCATAAACACCCTCAATGAACCACTTCCTAAACAAAGCCACAGGATTCAAAAACCTCTAGCCCTGTTAGTCTGGATCAGTATGCAAAGGGATCTTGCAGCACCTTTGAGACTACTGAAAACAGTTGGTACCAACTTGTTTCTTGAATTTCATGTATTCCCCCCCCCCTCCACTTTTTCCTGTACTACAGGCTACCCACTTTTTCCTGTACTACAGGCTATCTGGATTGGATCCAGATAAAGTAGATTTCTCAGCCGCTGTTGCTTCCTTACAATAGCCCCTTTAGCTCCTTGAAAATACTACCCAGAAAGCTGAGGGACCCCTCTGAAGTGGGCTTCAGAGGGGTCCCTCAGCTTTCTGGGTAGTATTTTCAAGGAGCTAAAGGGGCTATTGTAAGGAAGCAACAGCGGCTGAGAAATCTACTTTATCTGGATCCAATCCATTCTCTCAATGTACCATTTCCAGGATCCCCCTGAAAAAAACATTTTTGCAAGGCCTGCCCATAAAATTAAAAAAAGAAATCCAAGAATTTAATATAACTGGAAATCCACCTTTACTCCCACCCATTCCCAACAAAAGATAGCAACAAAAACTCCTTTCTCTTTCAAGTTGACTTCCTATTCATTCTAAACCTTTTAAAAGATGTGTTTCAGTCCTTGAAAAGCAGCCTGCAAATGCAGTCCGTATTGTGTAATGTGAACTGTATTGAAAAGAAGAGTGGTTTTGCAAGCTTCCAATTTAGTCTGTTCTTGTTATGTCCCTGCTACAAATCATGGAATTGTGCTGAGAGAAAGTTGTGTACAACAGCCTTGACATGTATTCCACTATTAATGCTTCAGGTCAGAACGTGGAGCAGAGACTCCTTTAGATTCCCAGCTCCAAATTCCCAATAATAATAATAATAATAATATTTCTTACCCACCACTTATGGATTTAGGTGGGGAACAACACATTAACTTATAAACATACTGTGTGAAGTTGAAGGCTGTTAGTTAAAAACACATAACAGTTAAAAACTTATCAATTTAAAAAACAAGGAAGACGAAGACATTTTAAAACTATCAGTATACAGGTTAAAATTCACAATTTAAAATCCTTTGGATAGGCCTGCCGGAAGAGACTGGTCTTTAATGCTGCTTTAAATTCTGACAGCATATTCAGCTATGGTATCTCTTTCGGGCAGGCCATTCCAAAGTCTAGGGGTAGATGAAGAACAGTCTTCTGGGTGACAGTTGCCAACCTAGTACAATCCACACTACAAAATAATCCAGTTTGAAACTGGCTTATTTGCCCTGGCTCCTTCCTATGGAGTCATGGGATTTGGAGTTGTTGGGGTTTTTCTTAACAAGGTCTTTATCCTTCTCTGCCAAGGAGTGCAGCTGCCTCACCAAACTATAAATCCCAGGATTCCATAGGAAGGCACCATGACAAATAATCCAGTTTCAAACTGGATTTCAACGGTTTTCAGAGCGGGCATCCATAGATTTTCCTTGGTTTTTTTCTGGGCTGTGAGGCCGTGTTCTGGAATAGTTTCTTCCAGACACTAATCATCCTTGCATTTCTATACCCAGAAACTAACCATTCAATTACACAAATTCACATATCCTCTCCAACAAGGGTTCACAGTATATAAACTCCACACACACTCCTACCCAACCATTCTCTGACGATGCCAGCCACAGCTGCAGGCGAAACGTCAGAAAGAAACTCTTCCAGAACATGGCCTCACCGCCCGGAAAAAAACAAAAAATCAAACCGGATTATTTGTGTAGTGTGAAAGCTGGCCAGAGTAAATGCCTCCCAGAGGACCTAAGTGTAAAGTGGATTATAGGGGAGAAGGCGATCCCGTAGGTAACCTGGACCCAAACTATATAGCCTCACTGGTGCTGCAAAGATCAATTTTCTAAAAGTGCTTTCTGGTGTCTCCCCTATATCTATTAGCTAACACACATTGGAAACTGTTTAATGCAGTGTAGATGTGTACATTGCTATTGCTTAAAACAATTTGTAAGCCGCTCTGATAGCCTTGTGGCTGAAGAGCGGGGTATAAATAAATAAATAATAAATATCTAGCACTGGCTACAAAAAACACCCTTGTGTTTCACTGAGTTATATGCGGATCCATTCAAAAATTGCAACAACAACAACTAGTCTCTTCATGCAGAGTAAGTCCCTTCTTCAAAATGAAGAAATAGGATTGTATAAACAGATATTGATGTAAATAAATTGTCACTACAGTTAATAAAGATGATATAAAAAATAAAATAAAATACTGTAAAAAGCAGCGACTCTTTCTTTGTTCGGGCTGCTACCTCTTGGTGTTGCTGATGCGAAAGGGCTGCGGGGAGACAATGGCTGCCCAACCACAGTAAGAAAAAGTTGGATCTCTCCACTGATTTCTATGGGAAGCTCTCACTTCCACCATGGGGGGGGGGTGTTTAAAAATAAAATACAGGTTATAAATAAAATAAAATAGGAAATAGGAGTGATTGTTTGAGCTAATATTCCCCTCCCCACATACACACACACACACATATATTCTGCGTTTAACAGCTCACTAAGAACCGAGTCTTAATGATAAGAAGCTCATGCAAAAGGTGTTTCCCCCCAATAGAGAGTCAAAAGCCATGCAGAAACCCGGGTAAACGGGGAACCGGCCTGCGACCCCCTCGCCCTTGAGTCCCCACTTCAGTCCCGCAACAATACAATCCCCCTCCGCCGCCCCATTCACTCACCCGCGTACCCTAGAGGGGCAGCCAGTCCCCTCCTCTCAGGCCTCCCACCCGGCGCCGCCATCTTACTTCGCGAAGAGGAAGTGGCGTCATCCAACTGAGGGGTTGCCGCAAAGGCTTCTGGGAGTGGTAGTTTCCCTGGGAGTACAATGGGCCACTTGCTTTGGGTTCTTAGGAAATCCCCTAGTTTTTGTGTTATTGTTATGGCCTTTTGCGGTCGGGTGTATTTTTCAGTAGAATGGTCTTATTCCAATAAAAAATTCCTAACCCCCCCCCAAATTCCTAGTTTTGGGGATTAGGAATTTTTTATTGGAATAAGACCATTCGCCATGGTTTAGTGAGACAACCCCAGCAATAACATAAAAATATATGTTAAAGAAATATTTTATTATTGTTGTTGTTGTATTTTTGTATTATTTTTATTAATCTTTTACTGATTTTTTTTCTTTTCCAAATAGGTATAATTGTAATATGTAAATATAATGTTCATTGGAAAAGAAAAAAAAAGTGATTATAGTGTGTTTCGATTAGGAAGATACATGTATTAGTGTTAGGATAGATAGTTTTATTTTTGTATTAGTAAGAAAAGAGGAAAACAATTAGCATTTTTGCGTTATTGTTACGGCCTTTTGCGGTCGGGTGTATTTTCATAGAATGGTCTTATTCCAATAAAAAATTCCTAATCCCCACCCACCTTCCTGGTAAACCTCTATGTGATATTAGGATTATTTTTCCAAAGACAAAAGGAGGTAAAAAGTCAAAATCTGCAGGATGTACAGTTGTCCCTCCACATTCACTGATTTTGCATTCACAAATTTAAGTATTCACGGCTTTAAAATATTCTTTAAAAAAAAATAATCCAAAAAAGCAAATTTTGATTTTGCCATCTTATATAAGGGACACCATTTTGCTATGCCATTGCATATAATGGGACTTGAGTATTCACAGATTTGGGTATTCATAGGGGCATCTGGAACCAAACCCCAGCAAATGTGAAGGGACAACTGTAAAAGGCACAGTTTAATATGTTAAGAACGTAATTGAAAATTTAGCTCTGAGTGAAAAAGAGAAATTGCCAAATCATCGATTTTCCTTGGTTTTTTTCCAGGCTGTGAGGCTGTGTTCTGGAAGAGTTTCTTTCTGACATTTCGCCTGCATCTGTGGCTGGCATCTTCAGAGAATGGTTGGGTAGGAGTGTATGTGGAGTTTATATGCTGTGAACCCCTGTTGGGGAGTATATGTAAATTTGTGTAATTGAATGGTTAGTTTTCTGGGTATAGACACCAGACACCTGGAAAACTTCAACAGGAAAGGGGAAACCTTGGAGGTGAACAGGATCAGGCTCCCAGTTTTGATAAACAATTTTGATGAAAATAGAATCAAAACTCAGCACTTACAAAGACCCAGGGACAGGGGGAGTTCCAGCAGATAATGACCCATCAATTAACCATTAGCCAAACAGACACTAATCATTCTTGCATTTCTATACCCAGAAACTAACCATTCAATTATACAAATTTACATATACTCCCCAACAGGGGCTCACAGCATATAAACTCCACATACACTCCTACCTAACCATTCTCTATAGATGCCAGCCACAGATGCAGGCAAAACGTCAGAAAGAAACTATTCCAGAACACAGCCTCACAGCCCAGAAAAGACCCAAGGAAAATCTATGGATGCTGGCTGTGAAAGCCTTCAACTTCACAATGCCAAACCATCGTTGGAAAAAGTTTTGGCCGTGGTTTACGAAGACAACCCCAGCAATAACTTAAGGGATATCTTTAAATATATATTTTATTATTATTTTGTATTATTACTTTTATTAATCTTTTATTATTTTTTTTCTTTTCCAAATATGTATAATTGTAATGTGTAAATATAATGTTCATTGGAAAAGAAAAAAGAGTGATTATAGTGTGTTTAGATTAAGAGGAAAAATGTATTAGTGTTGAATAGACAGTGTTATTTTTATGGATAGACAGTTTTATTAGTAAGAAAAGAAGAAAACATTTTTTTTTTTTTACATTATTGTTACGGCCTTTTGTGGTTGGGTGTATTTTTCAACAGAATGGTCTTACTCCAATAAAAAAATTCCTACCCCCGCAAATCCTAAAATCCCCTCCAACGCTCCAACCCTAATCCCCTAAATCAGTGGTTCTTACCCTTTTCTTTACTAGGGACCCCCTTTAAGTATCTTTTGTTGCCCCCAAGACTTAACTCAAGATTTAAAACCTAAAATAAATAAATAAATAAATAATACAATTACACTATCCATTAAACCTTCCTTCAGAGACACTGGAGGGAGAGGGAAGACTTTTCTCCGTCTTCTTCTTGCAAGATTTCCAGTACTTTTCATGGTTGCATAGAAGAGGGAATTTTAGCAGGCCTTGCTTGTCTTGCAACCAGGGAACAAGCAACACCCACTGGAATTCCCCCTTCTGCACCACCATTGAAAATGTTGGAACTTTCTCCAGATTTCAATCAGGCAAACCCTAATTTTCAGTGGGCAAAAGAAAAGCTGCCCCTAGCTTGTTTGCTGTTGTCTCTGCAAAAATAGGTTTTTTAAGCACTACACAAATCAGGGTGTGGAGGGAAAAAGGCTTTGTGTATACCAGCAACAAGGTGTAAGTATGACATATCATGTTCAAGTTTGTTTGTTTGTTTAAACAAGGGTACCAGCTCTGAGTTTGGAGGCAGATTGTACACTATTTGAAGGCAGCTGTGACTCTCTCATTGGCAGAAGTTAGGCCTAGTGAAAGTGATGGCCATACTGGCTGGGAGGATTTGGGGAGTTGCAATCCAAACAAATCATTTTTCCATGCTCTGGCACAAACAAAGGGAGAGACACTGGCTTTGTGCCATCTTTGTGAATTTCCAGAGGTTTACATTACACCTGCTCCGAAACACCAGGACCCATGTATCTCTAGGATCCATTGTTTTTGATTGTTGTACTCGTAAAGCACCATGTAAATTGATGGTGCTATATAAACAGGCAACGGCGACGATAACTACTACTACTGCTGCTGAAATTGCAATAGAACAGTGGCTCTTCAACCTGTGGTCTGGGGACCCCCAGGAGTCCACAATGTCCTCACAGGGGACGCTTGAAGGCTGCTCATCCCACCTCCCCCCTGCAGTGGAGTGTCCACGTGACAGGAGCCAAGGCAAAGCTGGCTGGCTGCCTGGGCCTGCACATTACAGTCACAAACATGCAGGAAGAAGCAGGAGAAAAGTCTTCCCTCCAGTAACTTTGAAGGAAGGTTTAATGGATCGTGTAATTGTATTATTATGATCAGGTATTATTATAGTTGTTTTAAATCTTGAGTTAAGTCTTAGGGGACCACAGCAACAAAATATATTTAAAGGGGGTCCCTGGGAAAGAAAATGTTAAGAGCCACTGCTAAAGAACAATGTTAAATGTCAAACTGTGGTTTGTTTGGGGGGGGGTGTCGATAATCTACCCAATCCAGTCCTGTATATTTTTATCCCAGTTTTGTGGAAAAGAATTTTGGCAACCCTAATTGTACTATGCAAATCAACCAGTGGGAAATTTCTTTAGCTTCAGTCATCTAAAATTTCTTTAGCTCCAAAGCTACATTTGGACCAGAAAAAATTGTTTTGGATGTATTGAACACTATTACACCTTAAAAAATCTATCTAATTCAACTACAGTAAATAGTGTCAATCTAACATAGGTGATGCCTCCTTGTGGCATATGATGTGGACAAGTTCAGTGGTTACCCACTTTGGCTAGATCTATTCCTGCCAGAGAGAAGGAGAGCAGCTTCTGGACAGCCAGTTTCCTGCCAGGGAGAAGAAGGAGAGCAGCTTCTGGACAGCCATTCTGATTGGGGAGATTGAATTTTTTTTTTTTAAACTGTTGGGACAGGCTGCTTGTTGCTGAGGCGCGCGCCGGAATTTCAGTAACCAAATAAAAATACAGCATACCTAAATGTACAGCTTAGCATTCTCAGCATTAACTAAGAGTTCTTAGATTACCTAAAAGCTCTCACCATGGACACTGAGGGGACTGCGGCAGTCACTTGCAACATTTGTGCGATGCTTGTTTTCTTGTCTACAGACGTGGGGAACTGCACATGCACCAAGTGCACGTTGGTAGCCCTCTTGGAGGAGAAAGTCCAGCAGCTGGAGACACAGGTAGCTACACTTCAACAGATTTGTGAGCAAGAGGTTTTCCTGGACAGAACAGAACGAACAGTCTTAGATGGGGACCACACAGAGGAAGTGGCTGCGAAGGAGAGGGTCACTTTACAGACACAGGAAGTAGACAGCTGGAGGAATGTCACACACAGAACAAGAAAATCCAGGGATTCTTCGAGCAGCTTGCAGCTACAGAATCGATTCGAAGCCCTTTCCTTTATCAAGGACAACAAGGAAGAACAGCATGGACAGACTTCAGGGTTAGAGCAGGGGACCTTGAGAGTACCACCGGAAGGAACAGCAGCTGCAAAGCCTCGGTGGAGGCGTGTGGTGGTGGTGGGGGACTCCTTGCTGCGGGGTACAGAAGCAGTGGTTTGTGGGCCTGACAAGATGACTCGGGAGGTGTGTTGTCTCCCTGGGGCAAAGATCCGTGATGTGACCAAGAGGCTGACAAGACTCGTCAAGCCTACGGATCATTACCCCTTCCTTTTGGTCCATGTGGGAACCAATGATACTGCAAGGCACAGCTTTCCCAAGATCAGAAGAGATTATGAGGCCCTGGGGAGGAAGCTGAAAGAAATGGACGCACAGGTTGTCATCTCGTCTCTTCTGCCAGTTGAAGGGCATGGTCCAGGAAGGGAGAGGGAAATAGCCGACGTAAACAACTGGCTCCGTAGATGGTGTCGCCGAGAACAAGTTGGATTCTTGGATCATGGACTGCGCTTCCATGAGGGGGGACTTCTGGCAAGAGATGGGGTGCATCTTACAACAGTTGGAAGAAACATTTTTGCCCACAGTCTCAAGAATTTGATCAGGAGGGCTTTAAACTGAGTCAAATGGGGGAGGGAGACAGTATTCTGGAAGGCAAAAGGGCTGGAGAAAATAGTCAAACTGTCATAGAGGGAACAAGGCAAACAGTGCAAAGACCCAACACTGGGAGGCAAAAAAACTTACACAGGCAGCAAGTAAAGGGAACACATGGTCTTAGATGTCTCTACACTAATGCACAGAGCATGGGAAATAAGCAAGATGAACTTGAACTCCTCACACTACAAAACAAATATGATATAATAGGCATTACTGAAACCTGGTGGGACGAGTCTCATGATTGGAATGTAGGAATAGAGGGGTATAACCTTTATAGGAGAAACAGGCCAAACAGGAAAGGAGGAGGAATAGCATTATATGTCAGGGATATTTACACCAGTGAAGTGATCCATGACATCAATACTGGAAGCCAGGTGGAGAGCATCTGGATAAAAATTAAAGGGGAGGGAAACAACAGGGATGTTATTGTGGGACTCTACTACAGACCCCCAAATCAGATGGAGGAATTGGATGATGCCTTTCTAGAACAGATGAACACACATGCAGAAAGGAGAGATGTAGTAGTGATGGGTGACTTCAACTATCCTGATATTTCCTGGCAATCTAACTCAGCCAAAACATCAAGGTCTAGCAAATTCCTTACTTGCCTGGGAGACAATTTCATGGTCCAAAAGGTGGAAGAGGCAACAAGGGGGTCAGCTAATTTAGATCTGATCCTAACCAACAGAGATGACCTGGTTAATGGGGTGCAAGTGGTGGGATCCTTACGTGAGAGTGATCATGTTCTCCTGGAGTTTGTTATACAATGGAAAGGAGAAGCCAGGCATAGTCAGACACGCATTCTTGACTTTAGGAGACCTGATTTCAATAAACTCAGGGAAATACTGGGGGTGATCCCATGGTCAGGAATACTAAAAGAGAAGAGACCTCAAGACGGATGGGACTTTCTCAAAAGGGAGATACTGAAGGCACAATTTCAAACAGTACCATTGAGGAAGAAAAATGGGAGGTGTCTCAAGAAACCAGGATGGATGACTAAAGAACTTTCAACGGAACTAAGTTTTAAACGGAACATGTATAGGAAATGGAAAAAGGGAGAAATCACCAAAGAAGAATTCAAACAGATAGCGAACATGTGTAGGAGTAAAGTCAGAAAAGCTAAAGTGCAGAATGAGCTCAGGCTTGCTAGGGAGGTTAAGAACAATAAAAAGGGGTTTTTTGGGGTATGTCCGCAGCAAAAGGAAGAAGAAGGAAATGATAGGGCCACTACGTGGAGAAGATGGCAAAATGCTAACAGGGGACAGAGAAAAGGCAGAATTACTCAACACCTTCTTTGCCTCAGTGTTTTCAGAAAAGGAAAAGGAGGACCAACCTGATGATAATGGAACAGAGGACACAATAGGGGAAATCCAGCTCAGAATAAGCAAAGAGGTAGTACAGGAATACCTTCTTAATCTAAATGAATTTAAATCTCCAGGACCAGATGAACTACATCCAAGCATATTAAAAGAGCTGGCAAATGTGATCTCAGAGCCATTGGCAATAATCTTTGAGAACTCTTGGAGAATAGGAGAAGTCCCAGCAGACTGGAGGAGGGCAAACATTGTCCCCATCTTCAAAAAGGGGAAAAAAGAGGATCCCAACAATTATCGTCCAGTTAATCTGACATCAATATCAGGGAAGATTCTAGAGCAGATCATTAAACAGAGAGTCTGTGAACATTTAGAAGGCAATGCCATAATCACAAAAAGTCAACATGGGTTTCAGAGAAACAAGTCATGCCAGACTAATCTGATCTCTTTTTTTGATAAAGTTACCAGCTTGGTAGACGAAGGGAACGCTGTGGACATCGCATACCTTGATTTCAGTAAGGCCTTTGACAAGGTTCCCCATGACATTCTTGCAAACAAGCTTGTAAAATGTGGGCTAGACAAGTTAACTGTTCAATGGATTTGTAATTGGTTGACCGGCCGAACCCAAAGGGTGTTCAGCAGTGGCTCCTCTTCGTCTTGGAAAGATGTGACCAGTGGGGTGCCATAGGGTTCTGTCCTGGACCCAGTGCTATTCAACATCTTTATCAATGACTTGGATGAGGGAATTAGGGGCATACTTATCAAATTTGCAGATGACACCAAATTAGGAGGAGTAGCTAACACCCTAGAGGACAGGATCAAAATTCAGAATGACCTGGATAGACTGGAGAGCTGGGCCAAAGCTAACAAAATGAAATTCAATACGGAGAAATGTAAAGTACAATACAGAGAAATGTAAAGTACTGCACTTAGGGCAGAAAAATGAAATGCATAGATATAGGATGGGAGAGACCTGGCTGAACGAGACTACGTGCGAAAGGGATCTAGGAGTCCTAGTAGACCACAAGTTGAATATGAGTCAACAATGTGATGCGGCAGCTAAAAAGGCCAATGCGATTTTGGGCTGTATCAATAGAAGTATAGTGTCTAGATCAAGGGAAGTCATAGTGCCACTCTATTCTGCCTTGGTCAGACCTCACCTAGAATACTGTGTCCAGTTCTGGGCACCACAATTCAAAAAGGATATGGACAAATTGGAGCGTGTCCAGAGAAGGGCAACTAAAATGGTGAAAGGTCTGGAAACCCACCTTATGAGGAGAGACTTAGGGAGCTGGGTATGTTAGCCTGGAAAAAAGACGGTTAAGAGGCGATATGATAGCCCTGTTTAAGTATTTGAAGGGATGTCATGCTAGGGATGGAGCAGGCTTGTTTTCTGCTGCTCCAGAGACTGGAACATGGAGCAATGGATGCAAGCTCCAGGAACAGAGATTCCACCTTAACATTAGGAGGAACTTTTTGACAGTAAGAGCTGTTCGGCAGTGGAACACACTCCCTTGGAGAGTGGTGGGGTCTCCTTCCTTGGAAGTCTTTAAACAGAGGCTGGATTGCCATCTGTCGGGGATGCTTTGATAGTGATTTCCTGCGTGGCAGGGGGTTGGACTGGATGGCCCTCATGGTATCTTCCAACTCTACAATTCTATGATTCTATTACAATGTATTACTTTTGGATACACTCTGTGTGAGTTACTGTTGTGAATTGGTGTTGAGGAGTGGTAGATGTTTGGAGAATTGCTGCTGGATTTGTTACTGAGGTTTGCTGTATATGTTCTGTGTTTGTTTTGTACTGGAACTGATGATAAAGCCTTCAGAAGGACCTTGCTGCTTGTAAGTCTTCTTATTGTGGGTGAAAGTGGATCAGAGCAGTGATAAAACCTGCTAGCTGAAGCCTTTGTTTTTTCAAGCCCTATTCTGCTGCATAGTTTATTTGTTGTTTGGCTAATTCTGGGTTTAGTTCGTCCCCAGGCTGTGCCAGTCACCTCTCAGTGAGCTTATACTGAGTGGACAAAAGAGGCGGCCAGGCTGAATCCTGAGGTAAAGTGGAGTTGGCGCTACGAGGTTTGCCCTCGACCACCTTGGTGTGATGTGGTGGTGGGATTTGAGGGCCCCTGGCTCACAAAAATGGTGGTAGCGGTGGGATTCAAAAAGCCCCTGCGTCACAAGTGATTGGAATGATTGGTCCAAAATTCAAAACACTACATCACGCTGGCTTGCCTCACAGCCGCTCTAAATAAAATGTTATTTCTATGGCAGTGGGGAAAGAGTGGGGTAGGGGCAACTGAGCTTCCTATGGGAGGAATTCTACAGCCTGGGAGCAGCCACCAAGGAGGCCTTCTCCTGTGTCCTCATCATATGCATCTATGACAGTGATGGTACTGAGAGAAAGAGCTCCCCTGAAGATCTGAACCTGGGCACTCTCATATACATAGATAAGAGTCTTTCAGGCAGTCTGGGCCCAAGCAGCAGCAGGCTTTATAATTCATAACCAGCAATCGGCAGACCTCCTGCCAACTGACTCCTCCTCTGACCAGCTCCCTGATTTCCTACCTTATTGAGGCAGATGCAAAGAAATGAGGTGATTGAATTGTCTGGACTCTAGTCTGTGACAGAATCTTATGAGTTTATTTTACAGTAGGACCCCTGTATCCAGATTCATTAACCACTGGTTCAATTATCCACAGGATACAAAACAGCACACTTACCCTAGAGTCTTCCTAGAAAATGTGTCCTCTCTAGCCATTTTCTAGGTCCTCCAAGGAAATTCTATGGTATTTTAAACTAGAAGTCCCATTATTTTCAACGGTGTTTGCTATTATCCATGGTTTTTGGTATCCAACCCCACCCCCGAACCAATCCCCAAGGGATAAAGGGGCCCTATTGTATTTCCTTTAAATCCCACCTTTCCCCTTGTACACGATTCCAAGGAGCCTTTACAAGCATTTAAAAAACAGGGTACAGTTAAAAAAAATCATATATATATTTTAAAAAACAATGAAATGACATTGAAGTTAAAAACACAAGGTTAAAACAATACAACACACAATAAAAATATAGTGAAAAAGATATAAACACAGCCCCATTAAAGTCTCTTTCTAGCACATAAATTGTAAGTCAACAACCTGCCTGAATAAAAAGGTCTTTGCCTGCAGGTGATAGGAAAGATGGGGACTAACCAAACCTTCAGTAGGAGGGAATTAAACCAGGGAGCAGCTACTGAGAAGGCTCTCCCCCAACCCGATGTTCTCAGCAAATATCTTCTGCATCAAAAGCAGAATGGGTAACTTTGAAAGTCCCATTGCTCACAACCCTGGACATTCTATAGGTCACGTTAGCCCCTTTTGGCAATTAAGAGACCAGGAATCAACTTCTTTTTTTAGCTGGTTAATGGGGGAGCAGGGTTGTTATTTTACAACAGAATATACAGTTGGACCCCTGTATCTGTGGTGGTCCAGTTCCCAGATTTATAGCTGATACTGGAAACTACAGATAACAGCAAACCCTAATAAAATAAAGAACTTCTGGTAAAAGAATACCACAGAGTTCCATTGAAAGACCTAGAAGACACCTAGAGAGGATGCCTCTTTAGGCATTTTCTAGCACAACTCTATGGTATGTGACCTCTATTTTGTGTCCCGCAGATAACTGAAACCACAGATATTGGTTCCACAGATACGGGGGTCCGACTGTATTTCAGAAGGAATTGGCAAACCACCTCTGAGTATTCCTTGCCTAAGAAAACCCAATCAAATTCATGGGGTCACCATAAGTCAGCAAGTGACTTGAAGGCAGAGAGAGAGAGAGAGAGAGAGAGAGAGAGGGAGGCTGCTTGTAGTAAACTTCAACAAAAACTCCAAGACATGCAGAAAAGTGGTGGACCAATATAGCAGAAAAGAGACAATGCTGTGCAGATCTGGGTGATCTTAAGAGGATTTTATGAAGCTCTTAAAGCAGTGTTTGGACCTACTTATCAGGTCCAAAGCTCCTTATACAGTACAGATGGTCAAACATTAGTTACTGATAAAGCCTCCATCCTGAATCGATGGGCTAAACATTTTCAGTCTCTTTAGTGCCAACCGAGTAGTCTAAGGCTCAGCTATCCAACATATCATACAAAAACCGATGAAAAATGAATTGGACATAGCTCCCACTTTGGAAGAGACCCTTAAGGCCATACAGCAGATGAAAAACGGCAAGGAAGCTGGGATTGATGGAATCCCACCTGAAGTTTGGAAACACAGAGGTCATGCACTCCATGAATTGTGAATTGCTGGGAAAAAGGGGAACTGCCATCAGATCTCCGAGATGCAGTCATCATCACCCTATACAAGAAAAAAAAAACCAAAATCCAATTGCTCAAACTATCAAGGTGTAACGCTGCTCTCTATTGCTGGAAAAATCCTTGCAAGGATACTCCTGAACAGATTAGTTCCTGCTATTGCAGAACTTCTTTCTGAAAGCCAATGTGGCTTCAGAGCCAATAGGAGTACTACAGATATGGTATTTGCCCTTAGACAACTGCAAGAGAAATGTAGAGAGCAGAACAAGGGTCTCTATGTAACATTTGTCGACCTCACCAAAGTCTTTGACACTCTGAATAGAAAAGGTCTGTGGCAGATCCTGGAAAGACTAGGATGTCCCCACAAATTCCTTAAAATGATTATCTTGCTACACGAGGGCCAGCACGGTCAAGTCAGATATGGCGATGCTCTTTCAGAGCCCTTTCTAATAAATAACTAATAGAGTGAAGCAAGATTGTATTCTTGCTCCAACTTTATTTACAATCTTCATCAGCATGATGCTCCAAAGGGCTGCAACAGAGATTGAAGAAGACAGCATCTATATACATTACCGTATTCATGGTAGCTTGTTTAACTTAAGCCATCTGAGGGCTCTCACTAAGACTCTAAACTATCTTGTCTGTGAGCTGCTCTTCACTGATGCTGCTGCCCTTGTTGCCCACAGAAGCAGCTCTGCAGTGCCTAATATCCTGCTTTGCAACAGCTGCAGAGCTGTTTGGGTTGTAAGTCAACCTTAAGAAAACGGAAGTTCTTTACCAGCCTGCACCACAGGACGAACACCATCATCCCCACATTGCTGTTGGCAAATCTGTGCTTAAGTCCGTTTAGCAATTCACCTACCTGGGAAGCATCATTTCCTCAGATGCCAAGATTGACAAAGAGATCGATCACAGACTAGCAAAGGCATATAGCGCATTTGGAAGACTTCACAAAAGAGTCTGGAGTAATAAACACCTGAGGTGAAGCACAAAAATCAGTGTGTATAGAGCCATTGTACTGTCTATTCTCCTTTATGGGTCTGAAACATGGGTCTCCTATTGCCAACACTTAAGACTCCTCGAACGCTTTCATCAGCACTGTATACGCACAATCCTAAATATACACTGGACTGACTATGTGACAAATGTGCATTGAGGCCATGATATTGATAACACAGCTGCGCTGGGCAGGGCATGTTTCTAGGATGGAGAACCATCACCTCCCAAAAATAGTACTCTATGGTGAACTCGCCATGGATCAGCGTAAGAGGGGTGCTCCAAAAAAGTGATACAAGGACTCCCTAAAACAATATCTCAAGCTCAGCCAAATTGATCACCACCAAGGGTCCGCCCTGGCCTAATATAAGGAAGCATGGAGACGCACTATCCACAATGCTGCAGCCTTATTTGAGAATTCACGCCAAAAAGTCTTGAAGAGAAACGACAACGCAGAAAGAATCACAACCCGGAAACATCACCCAAGAAGACCTTCTGCTGTGCTTTCTGCAACCGGACTCGTTTATCTCGGATTGGCCTTTTTAGTCATCAGCGCGCTGGCAGAAAGCGCGGGATGAGTCCTTCCTGAATCTTCGTTTGCGAAGAAAAGCCAGAGAGAGAGAGAGAGAGAGAGACTTTTGGAACAGAAAAATACTTGGAATTTGTAGATGCATGTATTCTTTTAAATTATTGTTTTAAATCAACACAAAGATAATTTGTTCCCTCATGAACTCTCAAACACCCAATATCTGTTTATAAACAAACAGCTTGTCAGGTTTAAGGCTGATCTGAAACATTTTACTCTCACATGCCTTCCATATGCAGGGCATGAAGTCTTGTCCATCCATGGGAGAGCATTTAAGCATGTCAGCTTTGACAGGAGACCTCAAATTATTTAAGTTTGACTGGTCCAAATAAAAGAGCTCCAAAGTTAAAAAAAAATGAACATAGCCTTACTCACTTTAAAAAAATATCGCAGATCTCTGTATAACAAATGTTTATTCAGAAACATAATAATACATTGTGTCCTCCAGCCCCAACCTTCCCTTCCCCTGTAGCCAATCACAGTTGCGAATGAAACACAGGTACAAGGAATAGCAGTTCGGCACAAAAGATCTGGAGTTGACAAGCACACCTCCCCAGTACAGGTTTAGTTATGATCAGTCCAAAATTAGTTATCCAGATTAGCAAATTTCATTGGGAAAAAAGCTCCATCCACATCCTGAAGGATTATAGTATAACGCACCTCATGTGTAGCTGCTAGATTAAACTATGACTATACAGAATGAAGAGCAAAACGAAAGTAGAATTCACCTAGCAGCAAGTTCGACACCACAGCATTTTAGCACAGATTAATAGAAATGCTTAAATCTTGTAGTTGGAAGGATAAAAATTCAAGCCCTCAGCTAGTCTGTAGGTATCTGCGTCTTGATTTAATATAAAATATTTTAAAAATTGGTCAGTTTCTCATTTTCAGTGATTATCTGTGGTGCTTGCACAAGGGAATTGTTTCTTAGCAATGATGTCAGAGAAAACCCACATAAAAAGGTGCAGCTTCCTTGTCTCTCTCACTTCCCAGCCCCCTTCTTTGTTCCAGGACAAACTGGTAGCTAAGTACTCCTCTTTATCAACTCTAAGGGCACTCACAATTTTTCAGAAAAGACAAATAAGCAATAGTGTTTCAGAGTAGGAGAAGTCTTGTCCAAACACAGTGAAGTACTAAAATGTGCTATTATTAGAAACAATAATTTCTTGAGAACAGAAGGTAAGGATTGTTTTCTGCCTATTGTATATGACTGGACCAAGCTCCAGCTAGAAATAGTAACCTTTGCTGAGGGATGAGAAATGGTAATATAGATAGAACGATAGTTGGGAAAAGCCCTATTGGACTAGTTCTTGTGCCTCTCTTTCTTTATATTTTGCTCTGGTATCTCTATCTCTCCCAAAAATTCAGGTATAACAAAACATAGGTGTGACTCCAATTCTATCAGGGCCAGCAAATGGCAAATTCTATTCCCTGCGGGGCCTTGCAAAAGAAGTGGTTGTCTCCTTTTCTGTGAAACTGAACTAGAAGTATTTTCCTCCCTAATATACTATTTCTCAGCAAGAGGCTAGGCAACATAATAACAGATGCTAGAAAATGAAAAGAAGTATATTGGAGCTGTCTGAACCAAGTCCATGCATTCTCACAGAACAAGTAAATCTGTAAGACGAGCTGGACTGAAATTCACATCAATGCCAGGAGTGATTTCTTCTTCAGGGCACAAGTAAATTATTAGCATGGCAATGGCAGATGAAGTAAATGCTAGGTTCCTGTACCTATACATACTCTTACTACCTCCAGCCTTTCATCAGCTGCTGCAGTGAATGAAGCATTTGCTGTTTCTCCTTCACTAATTTTCAAATTGCAAGAGAGCTAAAACTATTACCAAATGCATGAAACTACAGTATTATACCTGGACTCAGCCCCAGATACAGTTGCATTAAAACGAAATGAAATTTATGATCAGTAAAGGATGCAAGCTCCAACAGATGTTTACCATGCCCTTTGCTAAGTATACTTTTACTAGCTGGATACTGTAGCAGGGTTGGGGTGTGGAATGAAGGAGTTACATGGTCTAAGCTTGGCAATATATCTCACTGGAGGAAGGGAAGATTATTTCATTAGAAATAAAGTGGACAGAAACTTCAACTATGAAAACAGAACACACACATTAAGGAGAACACTACTGTACAGGAAGGTAGCAATTGTAGAAAAACAAATGTTTCAGCATGGTCAAACACAACACCTGTGTTCCCGCATTTATCTCTGCATTTCCCACGCTCAACAAGTTTTCCAGTCCACTCCTTGCATGCCACTCCTCAAAGTTTGATTTTGAACTCTGTAGGCTGCACAGAAGCCGAAGTCCCCGAGGATTTGAAGAGAGCCTTCAAGATGGTATCAGGATCCACTTCAGCTGGCGGATTTAAGGAGACCCCTGCACTTGTCCGACGTGGCTCAGCTTCCTTCTTCACTGAGGGAGTGTCACTCAATCGGCTATAGAGAACAACAATATTTAGCCTCATGACAAAACAAATATTTAGCCTCATGACAAAACAATCACCAGTTTCCTCTTTTTGCCATTTCTGTTTATGGCTCTGGATAACTAGCTTAAGAGAAGCATACCTCTAAGGATTTTAATTTGTAAATTAAACCATGTCAAGAAGGAATAACAGAAGGAATCTCAGGAAGTTCTGCCACTTTCAGATGCGAAAAGCAAAAATGGAGATGAATGCATACATTCTCTTCAATAAAAATTGTTCTCTACATTATCAGGCTGATAACATGAAAGAAGCTGACTTATATATTCAGCTATAAGTACAGCAGTTATATACAGCTGAAAATCTGTGCAGCAGAACTGGCATGATTATAATAGGGACCCACAAGTAAAACTGGAGACACATCTCAAAGTGCTCGATAGATGGCAGCTTTATTGTAGAGAACGCCCAAAGCATTTCAACACACACACATTTACTTTAAAGGACATAGATAAAAGAGGGTCCCTTTGTCAGCTTTCCAATAGTTCAGCACACAGCTTGTGTAAGGACAGCCCTACAATGGCTATTACTAAAATTATCAAAACCACTGTGGATAAGGTTTTTTACCCAAAAGAAATAATGGGCTAATTCCCCTTCCATGTTGCCCAATAGCGCCAGGATGCAGCTCAGTCCTAGAGCCACGTGCTCAATTAGTGGGCCATTTTAAAAAACTTTTGTACCCAAAATGCCATCAAACATACAGGACTTTCAGATTTTGAGGTCAGAAAGGACAGACATGTTAGTTATTATCGATGTCAGATCTCTTTACATCAGCATACCTCAAGAGGAGGCTTTGACCATCATGCACCAAACTGTGGACAGGAGAGCAGTGAGATGTCTTCCTTTCTAACCTCTCTGGCTGAAACAGCATTGACAAAAAATATTTTATGTTTGAGGCAGATAATAGGAGTGGCCATGGGATGTCTTATGGCCCCAGAGATGTCCAATTTATGCATGGAGATGTTTGAAAGTGAGATCTCCTGCCCTGAGAGTGGGTTTACAGAACAACTGATATTTTGGGCTAGATTTTAAGATGTTATTTTTTAATTTGGAGGAAGTGTAATTGATCGCATAGATTTTCAAAAGTGGATAAATTCTAGGAATATCAATATACAATTTGACATAGAAACTATTTTTTTAAAATTTAAAAGTAAAAAACAACAACAGATCACCTCACAACCTCCTTATTATACAAAACCTACAGATGCCAATACCGGTACTTATTTAAGATTTGATAGCTCACATTCCAAATCTCTTGGATGTAATCCTCCCCATGGACAGGTCTTTAGATTAAAACAGAACTGTTCTAACGGAAATGACTTTAGAAAAGAAATCAGTGTATCAACCAGTCAACTAACAGACAGAAGATATCGACAGTTCAGGGTTTATGCAAGGCATTTCAAATACTGCACTAAACTACTAAAAAATTAGATAGACCACAATCCAATCATCTCACTTTCAATCGTATTACCAACAGCTGATAGGGTTTCATCAAAAAACATTGGCACATTATTCAACATATACCATGTTGTCAAGAAAAGCCCCTGGCTTCATTTAAAAAAAAAAAACAAAAAAAAACAAAAAAAAAAAACATTGGAGACATTTTGGTGAGTAGTAATTTCAAGGAACAGAAAAAAAACCCAGCCAGGAACTCTCTGAGAGATACTGCCAGAACCACCGAACCCCTCCCTCAGGGCCACTGTGTCTATTGCAGGTGTACTTCCAAAAAGACTGAGTTCACAAACCATATTAAGAAACTCAGGTACATTCTGGCCTACTTTACCATTTGCAATAGTGGTTTTGTCATTTATCCCATACAATGCAAGTGTCTAAATATTTATGTGGAAAAGACAACAAGACAAGACCTTTTTGAAAACATGGAACACCTTTCAAATATAACAATAAAACAGGCACTCTCTTAGTAAGATTTCCTGGAATAAAACAATCATGAAACAGATTTTAGGCTTTAGAAAACACAGTAAGAATAATATTGATGAAAAGATTCTATTGAAAAAACAAAGTAGAGTGGGTTTTAAAATTAAAATGTTTGGCTCCTAGAGGACTTAATGAGAATCTTGATCTCCTTTTACTCCTATAAATTCCCCCAGAGCTCTTTTCAGCCCAGTTGCATCGATATGTCCTAGGAGGCTAACTCTCCCCCTTTTTTTCCTGACTATCTGCTAACATTCAAAAAAACTTTGAGCTTAATTTATGTTTCTTTTTGTCCAGCAAATGGAATGAGAATCTTAGCTTCACAAAATTTTGCAGCAAGATGTCAAAATGGTATGCGGAGTCTCTAGAGAGTGTACAAAGACTAAAATGATTTTTCTTATGTATGTTTTATCATATAATTATTTTTCTTTTATATTTATTTTTATGCAGCCCCTGAAGAAGGCCATAACAATATATATAAGCCAAAATGCTTTATCTATCATAAAGTAGCCACATAATTAGCACTTTTGAGATGTGTTTTCAGTTTCAGTTGTTGATGCTACTGCATGCTATTTGGTTTTAAGTCTTTTCAGGATTATAATAGGGAAATAAGCAAAAAGGAAAAAAAAACCTGAGCAATTACAAACCTGTCAGCTTGACGTCAGAACCAGGAAAGGTTCTAGAACAGATAGTTAAACAGTCCATCTGTGAGCACTTACAAAAGAATGCTATGACCATTAAAACCTGGCATGGGTTTCTTAAAATGAAGTCATGCCAGATTAATCTTATATCTTTTTTATAAGTTACACGCTTGGTAGATCAGGGCAATACTATGGATGTAATATATTTTGTTAAAAATCTTTATTAAAGATTTCAGGTACATAAAATTACAAAAAGCCATAAACATACAACATTGAACATATACATCATACAGCTACCAATGAGGCCTGAGTATAAAAAAACAAAGAAATAACCACAAGTTGACAGCTCTAGATCTACAATTTGGAGGCAGGAACAGATCGAAAAGATTTCTCAAACTTTAACAATGGGCCCATCTACACGAGAGGGAAAAATCCAAAGTACCTTGTAGTATTGGTATCTCGCAGCAGCAGCGACATAGCTAAATGGTTTTTCTGGCCTCAGAAGCCCCCATAAGCCTCGCAGTCCTGATGGCAGTCGCAAGTGATTTACTCGCGTTAGTTCTTCACTGCCACCTTTTTAAAAAAAAGTCGTCCCAAGGTGCGTTGGTGCCAATAGAGCGATTTTCCAATTTTATAGGACAGCAAAACAGAAAATATTCATCCTGTTTTATTGCCTTAGTGATCGTTCACTAAAGCGAAAATACAACATGGTGGTAGCAGGCACTAGCAAGCTCTGCCGCACTCTCACCCAGCCAATCAGCTTTGTGCTTCCCTTCAAATTTTTTGTTGTTTGATAGTCCAAACAAGCAAGAATGTGCACCCCCCTTGCGGTTTTTGTGGCTGCAGCAAAGTACAAGAAAATCTGTGAAGGCTTTTACCCCGCTGTTTTTGCTGTTTTGGGCCCCCCTTCTTCCAAATAGTGTGGATTGGTGCTGGATCCTGTTTAGACAGGTAGGATTCCCAGCAAATTCCATGAGGGTATTTTCACTGTTTAGACGGGCCCAATGTTGTGGGGGCCTGTTCAATTTCAAATTAGCTTTAGGTCCATGAAAAGTTAATAAAGTGCTTCACAATGCACTATGATCTGGCTGGCTATGTCTGCTAGAAATTTTAAAAGCTTTGTCCAAAATCGAGCTATTTTGGGACAATCAATCCAAATATGCATTGCAGTACCCTGCATTTTGTACTCCAGACAGCACACTGGAGACAATTTATTCAAAGTGACAATCTAGTTGCTGTAAGGTGCCATCTACAGATAACTTTCAGAACATTTTCTTTAGCAGAGGCTGATATCGATTTGTAAGACAGTGTAATCAAACCTTTTCTACTGAACATCTGTGATGGATATGCCTAGATCTGCTTTCCAGAGTGATTTTGTTCTCTTTCCTGTTCTGTAGGAATGTTCAATTAGCCAGCTGTAAATTTTAGGCACTGAGCCCATTAGAATTAAGTGGGTATTTAATATATAAAGCCTCAAATAGGGTGCTTGGTCTGGATGTAGTATATCTTAATTTCAATAGGGCTTTTGATAAGGTCCCCCCGTATTATTCTTGCAGACAAAAGCTAGTCAAACGTGGCCTAGGCAATGCTACAGTTAGGTGGATTTGTAACTGGTTGATGGGCTGAACCCAAAGAGTGTTCACCAATTGTTCCTCTTCATTCCAGAGAGAAGTAGAGGTGCCTCTGCTTCTCAAATATGCAGACAATGGGTAGGAGGGGTAGCTAATATCCTAGTGGACAGAATCAGGATTCAAAATGACATTAACAGAGATTGAAGAACTAGGCCAAAACTAATAAAATACATTTTAACAGGAATAAATGTAAGATACTACATTTAACCAGGAAAACTGCAATGCACGTATATAGGATGTATGACACCTGGCATGACCATGGATGTATGACACCTGGCATGTAAAAAAAAAGATCTAGGTGTCTCAATAGACCACAAGCTAAACATGAGTGAACAGAGTGATACAATGGCCAAAAAGCCAATGGAATTCTAGGCTGCATCAGCAGAAGCACAATGTCTAGACTGAGGGAAGTATCAATCTACTCTGCTTTGGTCAGACCTCACCTGGAATACTGTGTCCAGTTCTGGGCACCACAGTTCAAGATGAATGTTAACAAGCTGGAATATGCCCAGAGGAAGGTGACCAAGATGGTAAAATGTCTGGAAACCAAGCCCTACAAGGAATGGCTTAGGGAATGGGTATGTTTAGTTCGGAGAAGAGAATATAAAGAAGTGATACAATAACAATCTTTAAATGTCTGAAGGGATGTTATGTAGAAGATGGAGCAAGCTTGTTTTCTGATACTCCAGAAGCTAGGACGTAAACCGAATTGCAAGAGAAGAGATCCCATCTAAACATTAGGAGGAACTTCCTAATGGCAAGAACTGTATGACAGTGAAATATAATGCCTCAGAATGTAGTGGCCTCTCCTTCATGGGAGGTCTATAAGCAGAGGATGGATGTCCATCTCTCAAGAAGCTTTAGCTGTGTATTCCTATATGGCAGGAGGTTAGACTAGATGACTTTTGGGGTCCATTCCAATTCTATGATTCTATGAAAATTTAATAGGAATTACTAGAACTTTTATTTCCATTTCAACACACACACACACACACACACTATATATATATATATATATATATATATATATACACATACATATTAGAATACAAGATTTCTATGATGTCTTGCCACAGAGCCAAATGTCACAAAATAGTTTTATGAACACACCCCCGTAAGTACTTACAGCAAGATAGGTTGATCTGATGTGATAATATTTCCATTCATATGAAGATTACACTTCATTGGCTGCCCTGGTGGGAAAAACACAGCAAACTAAGCATTATAACCTAGACAAGTGTAACATTATGGAAACAAATAATGCTTGAGGTGGCAGAGGACATTTTCCCCTTGTACAATAGAACTACAGCTATTCTAAGTATAAAAACACTACCAGAAAATACATCAAATGGCACATAGCAGGTCAGCTGAGCTATATCAGATTGAACTGTGCAGATACAGCAAAGTCTCTGTGCCTTGAAAGCAGTAACTAGACATCTTGTACTAATTAGGTTGCTTTTAATTTCCTTTCAGAAGCATTCACTTGCAAGATTTCCCTTCTTTTTTATTTAACAGAAAAGACAGAACATCAGTTGAAATACTGGATTAATATGTTTCTGCACAAACGTACAAGCCATCTTTGAAAAATATCTACTGTGAAAAGTATGGAATTCATGCTGTTCTAAAAACATGATAAAATAAGAAGCCTGAACATAGGTTTTTCTGAACTTGTTTAAAGTGTAGTGTACTTGTTGGTTATAATGAACCCTGAAACTTAAATAAAAAACTAACCATGAAGCATTCTGCTATTAACCTGAAAAATTAAGGATCATGGAAAATGGACAGCTTGTTGTCTTTTTAAAATACAGGCATATCTTAGTTAACAAAACTTCTGACAGTGAAGCTCCTTTATAGGAAGTCTTTTTATACCTGCCTAGTTCCCCTTCTCATCCTCTCTCCAGCTGCAAGGTTTTTTTGTTTTGTTAATTTTGAGCAGCCTTAGTATTTGGAGAATGATGAAGGCTGGAGAAAAACAGGATTTCTGTGTGCAGCTGCAGCAACATGTCCACAGTGAACAGTGCAACAAACAAAGGGCTAGGAAAGAGCAGGGTTCTAGTCTAGCCAAATCTACTATAGTTGTATGTGCATGCCTACAGCAGGCAAGGTAAATGGCGGTTGCCCTCAGAATCCCTTACTGAGCACACGTGAAAAGCAAAACAGGTAGAAAAGGGGAGCACAGGAAAGCCTGCCTCACCAGCTGTCCCAACATGTTAAAAAGCATAGATATAAAAGTTTGGCCACCAAACTGGAAATCATAAGAAAAGCAAAGGCTGGTGAAAGAAAAAGTCATCCCTGGATGCATTTTGAAAGAAGCCTTCCAAAGTGATGTATATAAGATTCAAAATGTTTTTCTTTATTTATGCAATGCTTAGCTGACATGGTTGTTTAATTTTACATGTGTGTACTGCTTTTCTTTTTTGTGGTGTAGGAACCTAACACTAATCTTTCTATTCAGCTAGTCTCAAAAGTGCTGCAAGATCCCTTTGTTTCCTAATCTTTCTATGTTATTTTCTGCCTCTAGTAACAAATTTTCTGTTAAAGAAGCCACGCCAAGGAACATATCTACTTCATTACCTGAGGTATATGTGTGTGTATGAGTATGTGTGTATATAATTTTTATATCCCTATTAAATGACTATTTTATTCTTTGAACAAGTTACTTTGTGGCAGTCTTTATTCAGTACTGTACTCTGTGATAGCTCTCTAAATGTTCAAGACTCGCACTCTGGATTTATGGAAATTATTAACACATAATGTTTCAGCCATGATTACTGGTCCTGATGATCTGTTTGAATGTGGTGCAGCTGAGGTAACCTGAGCAATCTGAAACAAGGTTACTCTTAGTTCTTCTGATTTTTCCTATACACTTGTTGATTCTGGTTGGAAGGAATTCAATTCAACTTCAGTGGCAGCTACCACCACTTTAAAGTGAACACCAAGTTACAAAATTAACTAGGAGGTGAGGGAGGTCTAATTCAAGAGCAAGGAGAGCAAGGAATAATGACCCTCTTGTACTTTAGTTCCCTGCTCCCTGAATGACTTTCTCTCAGCAAAGGTGTGACACTAGTGAATCTATTTGGGGAGAGGGCTGACAGGCGGTGCAGGATTTTGGTAGGTGGTTGAGGATTCTTCTCTATTTTGGAAAAAACAGCTAACAAAGATTAGAGGAGACTCCTTCACTTATCCAAGGTGACAATATGCCTCTGTATATCGACTACTGGGTAACATGAGAGAGGGTGCAGCTGCTCTCATTCTTCTGGCAAGCTTCTCACAGCTAAGTGGTTGGCTACTGTGAAGAAAATGCTGAGCTAGACAGACTTGTACAGTCTTAATCCAATATTGTTGTGTTCTTAACTGTTATGGGCAATATGAACACCCCAACTAAGTTACACAAATTCTGAACCACCAAATTTTATGTCCACTCTCGGATAAATTCATTCTCACAGATTTTCTGTATTTCCATCTGGAACAGGGCAAGTCAACATCTATTTACATGTCTCTACTGCCTCTCTCCATTCAAATCTGTGCTATTTCTATGGCTTCTCACAGCAGTCATAAATACCAATTTTACTGGCTTCCTAGAGATATCCACAATACCATCTGACTTCTGCTATCTTCTATATTAAGTTCACACTCACCATCTAGGCATCTGTTATTATACTTCTTATATGCAGTGATGGCATCTTCCTTTTTCACAAACACCACCTCAGCCATTCCAGGGTGCACTAGACGGGCTCGTTTTAGGGCACCACATACACAGAATAATTCCTTAGCAAACAAGAAAATACAGTACATTTTAATTAGAGGTGTATTATGATCTCAGCTTTGAGCATCACAGTATGTGAAACAACTATGTGCTTTCACTAATTTCCAACTTATGGCAACCCTATCATGGGTTTTTCTTGGCAACATTTTTTCAGAAGGGGGTTAACAATGAATTCTTCTGACACAGAGTATGACTTGCCCAAGGTCACCCAGTGGATTTCCATGGCTAATTTGAACCCAGATGTCCCAGAGCCCTAGTCCAAGACTTGGTGGATCATGGTGGCTCATGTGAAACACACAAAGTAATAAAAATTTATTACATCAGTGTTACATAAACCATCGCATGCACTTACCAAGAGAGTTTCCTAAATATTCTAAAGGCACCAGATTCCCATCTGATTTTGGAACCTAAGCAGGGTCAGCACTGGTTAGCATTTGGATGGAGACCACCAGGGAATACCAGGTGCTGGAGGCTATGTTTCAGAGGAAGGAACTGGCAAAACCACCTGTGAGTACTCCTTTTTAAAGAAAACCCTATGAAATTCATGGGGTTACCATAAGTCAACAGATGACTTGAAAGCACATACACACACACACATGAGGAGAGTTACAGGAACATTAAAATTGCCATACCAAGCTCATTTCCTACAGTGGATAGAAAAGGATCTTTGCATGGACTGCTTCTCCAACATTCTCTGGCAGACAGGATCACGAGAATTAGCAACATATATATGAAATTATATATGTTGGGATGACCTGTGGGAGACACTTAGGACCCTGTTTCCGCATGTGGTGGAACTAAGACCTCATGTGGAATACATTATCATTCTATGCTTATGCTGAAGGGAGGGCAGACAAGATAGTTAGACTAAGAAGAGTGAGAAAAGCTGTGAGGGATAGGACACAAAGCCTGCCCCACCTCAGCAGCAAGACTGCTTACCAAGAGAAATTGGGATACATTCTCTCCACTGAGGAACTTATCAGAGTAAGTTCAGCATTCTCTTTGCCTAAAGCAGAGGAAGGTATCCTAGTGTATGATGTCCAGAAGCAGTTTCCATCCTATGAGTGGGAGCCTTGGTGCAATTTTTGTTATCTAAGTACTCTCCTTCTGAAGGCTGCATCAGAAGAAGCAAAGGTGTCCAACTTGTAGTACAGAAGGGTAAGACTGAAAACCATATGGCCACCTTGCATGTATCTATCAGGGGACACTACCTAAGCTGGTATGCTCTGGTGAACTGTCCTACTACACTTTTGGGAACAACAGAAGCAGACGCTGTAATATAAAGATATGCAGCCCTTCATCTGTCAGGTTAATGTTCCCTATGAAATATCCTCCTGTTGTCGCATTAGAATGATACAAACAGGCTAACTGTAAGACAGCAGCTGATGGTACATTTAACATATACTTTGAATGCCACCCGAAATAATCTAGAGCACAGCTAGTTTAATGCTACTGTCTGCCAAGAGTCTCTCAAGTTCTCCAGAAAACGTACACATATTATTTTGTGCACTGCAATACAAGAAACTGGCTAGTCTCAGGTTCCAGCAATATACAGTACTACAGTACTCACAACAATGTCCTCCTCTGTGACTCGAGGATGCAAATTGTTCACAGTCATCTTAGTACCTTCTAGTGGGCTGAAGACCGGCTACCAAGAAAAAGACAAATTATATGCAGTTGGAGAAGATTTAACATATGGAAATTAAAATATGAAGTAAATAGGATTTTGGAGGCGAAGGGGAAAAGAATGAGTGAGATTTACCAAAATCCAGCTTTCAGTGTTAAATTTCCACTGCTTTACAAGACCCCTGCTAATCTGTTAGATTATTGCTACATTAAATTCTGTCCAACTAACATGAGCCCAAAATCTACCTTCGTCTGAGAGAATGACAAAATAGGATTTTCTTTCTTTCTTCTTTCCAGAAAAATAATCTGTAGTTGTCACACAAAGATTCTCTTTGGTGTCCTTGACTCACCTCAACTGGTGCCGGTTCTTTAGGGGGCTCCTCTTTTGTCACCAAGGTTCGAGACATGTTTGTTAGGGCTTTTGTCCGGATGGGGGAAGGTGGAGCTGGGGGCGCCGTATAGGCATCATTCTGGACCACTTTTGTGAGGGGGACAGTCTTTGATAGAGAGAATTTGTTGCCACTGAGTCCGGTCTATGTAAACAAAAAATAGAAACCCCAAAATGTTGCAAGTGCCACAACAAGAACCAACTCCTCTTCCTTAAAACAGCAATAGCCGATCAGCACAACTACCCATTTCAAAAAGGTTTAACAACAGAAATAAAGCTAGTGTGAAATAGAAAAAATATGCAACTGTTCATCCCTTGGCTGCTTAAGTAAATTAATGTATTCCAGGATGCACTGAAAAAAATTCCTTTTGAATTTCAACTGTCATCTGGCTTACAGGCACTTACTTGCATTTTAGAGTATTCTGGAAGCTAAAGCATTACACATTTTGCACAGAGGCATTATATCCCATTATTAACCAAATTAAAATGAATCAGCTTTCTACCCAGCAGTGTTACAGTATCATTAAGGTTAGTGGAGTACAGTGCATCCCACAGAAGATACCAAGGAATAATCAAATCTAAAGTTGGAGCTAGATCTGGTCGTGCTTAGGATAAGACTCATGGATATCAATGAAACAGATTAATAATGACTCAGTTTTTAAGTCCCACTGATTTCAGTGTGTCTGCTCTAAGCTCACCTACAGCTCAATCCAACTCGCCCAAATCTTGTTCCCAGGGACAAACAAATTCAGCTTCCTTGAAGTAGGAGAGAAGGACAGGTTACTTACCTGTAACCATAAATCTTTGAGTGGTCTTCTGTGAATCCACACAGCTGGGTTATTCCTGCGCCTGCGCAGAGCATTCAGAACCTTCTGGAATCACCAGGCAGAACATTTTTGGCGGTAGCTCTGCCCACCCTAATGGTCTCTCTGAGGCAATCCCGTCTAATTCCCCTTAATTCTTTGAAGGATGCCGCAAGTAGCAGCATCTAGAACATTAAAGCATGTGTCATAGCAGGACATAGAGGGGAGGATGGGCAGGTCTGTGTGAATTCACAGAAGACCACTCGAAGATCTCTGGTTACAGGTAAGCAACCTGTCCATCTTCTTCGTGGTCTCTGTGAATCCACACAGCTGGGTAGATTACAAGCTTCACCCCTAGGCGGAAGGTATGTCATATTCACAGGTAAGATGAGAACCACTGTAGTCATATGAACAGCATAACACAATTTATTAACAACAATGGCACCATCAACCACACTCACTTATTGAATGGAGGACAAAAGGACACCCCTCCCAAAAGCAGCCTCCTTTCTAGAACAAGCGTCCAACCTGTAGTGGGAGATAAAGGTCAAGGGTGTTGACCAAGTCGCTGCCCAACAAACATCCTCCAGGGGAACCCGAGAGGAATGCAGCTGAAGCGGATATAGCCCTGGTGGAATGTCCACGAACCCGTGTGGGCAACGGCTTACGAGCCAGTTCATAGCACAGGGAGATGGTCGAAGTTGCCCACTTCAACAGACGTTATGGGGATATTGGAGTGCCCAACTTTGAATCCACATAGGAGACAAAAAGTCTGGGTGACTTTCAGAACAGAGTTGTCCGCTGTACGTAGAAGGCAAGTGCCCTTCGAGCATCCAGAGCATGGAGGGTCCACTCGAATTCGTCCTTTGGTTCCTGCATCAGAGCGAGAAGAACAATGGATTGGTTGAGGTGGAAACTGGAAACCACCTTCGGAAGAAAAGACATGTCTGGTCAGGAGTTTGTGAGGCGGGTCTTGTATCAGATCGAACACTCCCAGGAACCAGGATTGGAGTGGACAAAACCGGAGCTTGGCAAAGCAGGTGACCAAGGTGGTCGCTGCCATATGGCCCAACAGGACTTGCATCAAATGCCGAGATTCGTCAGAATCGACGGGAGGTGTGGATCAAGGAACGCAAAGTCTCGAATCGGGTCTCCGGCAAATACACGGCTGCAGTGCACAAATCCAGCTGGGCCCTGATGAACTGGATGGACTGTGCGGGATCAAGCTGAGACTTCTCCAGGTTGACGACTAGTCCCAAAGAATCCAGTAAATTCAGTGTCAAGGAGAGATTTTCTCGGAGTCGATCTCGGGACTCTGCCACAAGTAGCCAGTCGTCGATGTAAGGGAAGCCGGTCATCCCTTGTTAATGAAGGAAAGCAGCCACCACCAACATGCACTTCATGAAGACCCTCGGAGCTGTAGATAACCCGAAGGGCAGAACACAAAACTGGAAGTTGTTGTCCTAGATCTGGAATGCAAGGAATGGCCTGTGGGCCAGGTGGATCCCCACATGGAAGTACGTGTCCTTGAGGTCTATCAATGCAAACCAGTCGCCTTGTTGAAGGAGAGGCAGACTGGAAGCCAAAGTGACCATCCGCAACCTCTTCAGGAAGATGTATTCGTTCACCCCTCAAAAGTCGAGGATGGGTCGGAGGCCTCCATTCTTCTTGGTAACAAGGAAGTATCTCGAGAAGAAGCAGAGGTCATATTGGTGTGGATCCACAGGTTTGATGGCCCCTTTCTGAAGCAATGCCTGCACTTCCTCAAGGAGGGGAAGGGAGTGCAGTGTAGCTCAAACCCAACCTGTTGGAGGCAACGTATCAAATTCGATCCAGTAACCGGAATACTGAGAGGCGATCTCCGAAGAGAGATGTCTAGAAAAGAGAAAAAATTAGAAGAGAGTGGGTCCTCAAAATCTCCTCCTGCCCTGATCCTTGGGCCTCTGCTTGGAGGGTGGTCGGTATCAGGAGGCAGACGTCTGGCTCCTCACCGATGAAGCAGATGATACTGGTTGCTGATATCGTGAACACCTAGAGGATTGTGGCGTGTAGCCTTTCCAAAAGGATTGGGTGTAGATCGAAGATTGCCAACCCGTACAGCCCCTTGACCAGTATGCAGAAGATGAAGACGATGGCATACCGTACTTCTGTGCGGTTGTCCTAATCTTCTGCGTGAACTCCAGTTTCATTGGTGGAGTTGTTAAAGAGACTAGAGTGGTCGAACGGCATATCCTTGATGGTGGCAGATGCTTGTAGGGCAAGCCCTGATGAGTGAAGACATGCATGCCTTTGGAGGGCAACAGATCCAGCCACGGTCTTGGCTGCACAGTCAGCAACACGTCTTGCAGAGTTCATCTGTTGTCCTGCCAACATCTGGGCTTCAGCCTGGATCGCCTCCACCAGCCATCGCCATACATCAGGGAGATCTTGCAGGAGTGGACCCATACGTTCCCACAAAACCTGTTGATAGGTCCCCATGCAGGCCGAGTAGTTGGTGATTCGGTAGCCAAGTAAATTTTCTTGCCGATGATGTCCAGCTTCCTCCCCTCGAGATCCACAGGGGTAGTTTGGGCACACTGCTGATGTCTATTCTGGGAGGCCTCTAGCACAACTGAGTTCAGGCGAGGATGCGCCCACAACCAATCAATACTGTCCCCTGCCACACAATACAGCCGGTCAATTCTCTTAGAGGTGGATGGGATGGAAGATGGGTTTTCCCATGAGCCTTAGGTGAGCTTCAGGAGAGAAGATAGCACTGGTATGCTTGCAGCAGGAGGAGCCTTCGACTTGATCCTCTGATAAATTGGGTCCACTGGATCTGACTCCTTCTCAGTGACCTTCAGGTCCAAGGCATGAGACATCTGCAGCACCTGCTCTGAGAACGATCAAACTTCGTCTGTCGGACACGAGGCGTCTTCATCTAACATATCAGGCTGTGGAGATGGGATGTACGGTATGTACGAAACTGAGGCGGCCGATGACACCAAGAAGGAAGAGGACGGTGACGGGCTCCGGCATCCACAGTGCAACAAAGAGGTATGAACTGGTGGTGTAGGAGGCAATGGAGGCAGCGGACACAGATCTTGATGCAGAGAAACTTGGCTTCCAGCGTCTGTCACTATCGGTACAGAAGGACGGAAAGCCCCCAAAGCGGATCTATCTTGCCCATGAAAAGAGAGATAAGGTAGTGAGTAGTACTCAGCATGACTAATGCCTGCTTCCGAACGAAACTGCTGCTTTTAGGTAAATGTCAACCCATGTGCCCTGGGCAGAGAAGGTATAGGCAGTTGGAACGCTGCCTGTGCCATGTCGTACGCTCTGCATGCACAGTCATCATCCAGAAGTCGGGACGAGGGAATATGAACCTTCCGTGACTCCTTCTGTGAAGTGGTTTCAACTTCAATCTCAGCAGAACTGTGCCCAAGGAGTTCATCCTGAGAGACCAAAAGTACAGGAGAACAAGCTCGAACAATCGGAGAAGCAGATAACTCCCCCTCTGATGGGTCCCCTACTTCGACCTGAATTATTTCCAGTGACGGGGTAGAAGTTACTTCACAGGATGGAGCACAGTCCTTAGGAGTGGTCTCGGCTGCAGGCACCTGCTCCAGCACCAATGTCAGCTTCAGGTCAACAGACAAGGTAGGCACAATAGTAGCTGGTTGTGAAGCCTCGGATCCAAGGGTCGGTTTCATCACTGATGCAGCAAACAGATGCTCAACGGGCTGTAGGGATGAATGTTTGGCCTTCTTCTTTTTCTTCAACTTATCCTTCAATGAAATCGAAGAATCGTGGTCTCGACTTGTCCCTGGAGGCTTAGGGTGGTCTCGATCCCGTAACAAGGGGGGGTCCCGACTTGTCCCCGTAGACTTAGGGTGGTCTTGATCCCATACCGAGGTTGAGGGAGTCAGGTAGCTACGGCCCCGAGTCAAATCCAACAATGTTGCGTGCTTGTGAGAGCAATGCATGGCCTCGGGATCAGAAGCTACAGACTGACGCCGAGATGGACTATGCGACTGGTGCCGTTTTTTAGTCAAAGGTCTGAGCAAAGGAGAGCAACCCCTTTTTTGAGGCGAAGCTGCAGACTGAGCACCCGAGGAGGAGGTGACACCAGGGAGGAGAGCCCTCTCGTAAAGGAAGGACTTCAGCTGAGAGGACTGCTGTTTTTGGGCCTAAGGCGTAAAAACCCAGCAATGAACACAGGCAAATACATTGTGCAACTCTCCTAGGCAAATTAAACACCTAGAGTGGCCGTCCGAACTAGGAAGTTTTGCCTGGCAAACTGCGCACCTCTTGAAGGCCGCTTTAGATGCCATCACGAAGAAGAAGGACAGGCTGGTCTAGCATCAAGCCAATCAAAGCAAACCAAGTCCAGAGGGCGAACGAAGAAGCGTCAAAGTCCAGTCCAAAGGGTCAAAAGCCAATTAAACACCAAAATCCGATAACCAAGCCAAAGACGAAGAGACAAATGAAGCCAAAAACTCAGTCCGAGTCAAGCCAGAGGAATCCAAAAATGAAAGTAAGTGATCAAGGTTCCTACGTGCTGCTCACGAGGCGGAAAAAAAAACTGAGGGGAATTAGGTGGGATTGCCTCAGAGAGACTGTTAGGGTGGACGGAGCTACCACCAAAAAGGTTCTGCCTAGCGATTCCAGAAGGTTCCGAATGCTCTGCACAGGTGCAGGAATAATCCAGCTGTGTGGATTCACAGAGACCATGAAGATGATGTGTTAAATATCCTGATGTGATTACACAATCAAGAAAAACATTAAAGCCGTACTTATGAAGGCAAACTATTTGCACAATATATTGGCATGTTTGAAAATACTGCAAAACAAATGTAAAATAATTATGTACCTCAAATTGGGGATGGGGGGAGCACACAATAACATGCAGGATAGGGTGGGAAAAGTAATTAGAAACAAAGCAACATGTTCAAAACTAAAAGTAGATTTGAAAAAAGGAAACAAAGGACAGACAACTCTTGTAAGCTAAATTTAGTTCTATATCAAAGCAGAAAGAAAAGTGAATCAAAGTATCAAAATCTGTTTCATTTGGAAAAACAGAGCCTGCCAGAAAGACAAGAGGTTATTAAAGAGCATAAAAAAGAGGCTGGTCTTTTTTAGATTAAGCGTGTGGGAAGGGACTGTTTTAGGAATTTGGGATAACATCTCTGAAAAAGTTGCAATAGCAATATGGAGGACAATCAGAACTCAACAAGTTGAGAGAAAAGCAACAGAATAAGTACCCAGTACCTGAGACTAGAAGGGCATCTACCCATGACTGCCAACCAAAATTAAAGGGCAATTACAGAAAGGGGTGGGCAAAGTGCAGCCGTTCAGATGCTGCTAGACTGCAGCTCCCAGCATTTCTCATAACTGGCTATCAGCTAGGGCTGATGGGACCTGTAATCCAACATTTGGAGGGTTCAACTTTACCAACTTCTGCTGGAGAACCACAAATTGAAAACAGAAAATGACAAGTTTAGAAACAGTTTTTTAAAAAAGTATTTTTAAAAAACAACATTTCTAAAAAAATAATTCATACTTGAAAGCCCATTAGCCTCCTTTTAAACACTTTATCATTTAATAAAAGGGTTACAAAGAATGATAAAAATATTACAAAACCGTATAAACCAGGAATATGAGGAAAATAGATGGGTTCTAAGGGTTCCTGACGATATACCAATCAACAGATAAACTTAGAACTAGGTTAATTTGTGACAATAGCAGGAGTTTAGCCATATGCCCAAAGTTAATGCTATGAAGACCGTGAAGCTGAAATCAGGTGTGACTACAATGTAAGTTTTGGGAAAGGCTCTCTATAGCTTCAATAAATCATGACTTTCATCTCTACAGATTTATCTCAGACTATCAACATGCAGCGAAATCTGTATGAAAAATGTATTTTGATTTCAGGGAGCAAAAAATTAAGAGTCTTCATAGCAGCAGATAGATGAACGTTAGTACTGCTAAGAGCCACTCATGTCTATCTATGACATACAAGAAGTGCCCTCAAGGCAACCAAGCTAGCCTCCTTTCTCCTTTGTGATCTTGAAGAGTTTACTGGTGCTGTAAAGTCAGGCAGATGGCATGTTTCTGAATGCTTCTCTTGGCCCCACCTGACTTTCTCCTGAAAGGGAGATGGGATTATGCAGGGAGCAACATTGTGTCCCTCTACACAGTGATAATAGAGCTCTAATATAGGAAGAGAATGAGGGGACACTAGTGAGTGAATAGGGATAGGCAATTGCTCCCTAATACTTTACAATGTTACCTGAAGCACAGGACTCTCTCTCTCTGCTTTTAACAAGTTCTGTTGATTTCCACCTAACAGCCATGAATGAGTCCCACAGATTTTCTGTAAAAACAAAATATTCTACATGTACACCAGTCATCTGTCATTGCACAAACTGAGTGCTTCTGTTCCCATGCAACTGAATAGAAACACCTGAACTGGTGGGTCTCAACCTTATAAATCTACAGGTTGTAGCCAACCTTGAGACCAAGTTATTAGTTTTGGTATACAGGCAACTAATTTTAAGGACCTACATGGAGATATTATACTAAGATTTTATTAGTGTTCTGAAAAGGTGGATAAAATGTGTGGTAGCAAAATAAATAGCATATTAAAAAAACAATTAAGAGAACAACAAACTAAATAAACTAGCAGTGCAAGCTGATGCATATATTCTTAAAAGTGAGTCCCAAAGTGTTCCATGTCATTTATTTAGATAAACAGGCATAAGATGCCAGGCAAACAATTGTAAAATAATGTTTGAAAAACCAAATCCCCGGCTTATAAAATGCTAAAAAGAGAGTTCTAAGACACTTTCTACCCTTCAAAATAGATGTTGAACAATATACTGGAAACCCCATCTCCACTTAATCCTCTAACCACAGAATGTCACCGTACATCATAATCCCACAGCACAGACTGTTCCTGGACTGCTGCATATGAGCACTTAAAGGTTTAAAAGATGCGACAAGCAAAAAGAAGACAAAGAGAATCAAGAAAACAATATAACTTCAATACAGGTGAAAGACTTGGGCTGTAACCCACAGCTATTTCTGTCACAGTAATCCTCTTAAACCCAGAGGCACTGTTCCAGAATAAGTTGCCTGTGGTGATTTTGAACATGAAGCTTGTTTAGCACAGATCAGAAGCACAGGGCACTAATGTTACTGTAACATTGCAACTACTGTAACACTGGATTATTACAATGTTATATTAATATACAATTTGTATTGCTGTTCTTGTGTTGTACTGTAGTTACTTTGGGTACATCATGTGGAAAAGTGGGATACAAAAGTAGAAGCAATAATAGAATGATAAAGTATGCTTATCTCATAAAATAAAACCCTCATAGAGAAGGAGGCAATGTATTTAATGCACAAACCCTCTTGCTAGAGAGACTATGAAGATTACTAGTACAGACTTACTAGTACAGGTTCAGTAAATGACTATGACATTCTCTCTGAGCCTCTGAGTGAGGTAACAGTGTAGCAGGCATCAATATGCAGCTGACCTGGAAAGTACTTACTCTGTTCCGAACAAGACAATATGAGCCAACATGACAGGTATCAAGTTTGAAACAGAAGCACCCCTTTCTCACAGTAACAGCCAGGTGGTTCTCCATGACAATAATAATGAAAAATTACTGTGTGATACTATACACACTGACATTAATAACTTTTATGAACAAAAGTTCTACATCTGCAAGTAATGACAGTTCTAGAAATATGGTGATGTGGTTTACTTTACTTTTGACAAATAAACAAACAGGCCACACTAGACTGCAAAAGAAGATCAGATATAACCTCTTTTCCACTTACTTCTTTGTCCATCCTTGATTAGAATGCTGACCCCTACAGATCTGTAATCCAAATAAATCTAGAAAACTGAGAATCAGTGAGATCTCAATTAATGATTTGCCCAAGAAATAATGAGATGGACACCCAAGGTCAAAAGACTACATTTAATGCCACAGATGTAGACTGTTGTCCTTCTGTCTGGAACAGGGTAGAAGAAACAGTTCTAGCAAAGAGTTGCTTAGAACATACCTGTATTGAAATACAGAGGGACCATAACTGTTACAAAACTGGAAAAGAATACAAGGCCCATAAAGATGAGGGCAATATGCTCATCCAGTGAAGTCAATGTGCCCATCCAGTGTGAGCACAAAGAACATGCCCATTTGTTCACACATGCCTTTGGGGACAGGGAAACCCACCAAAGCAGACTCTTACCGCACTGTGTAGAAAGCTGTTTGTGGTGGTTATTTTCATTTGTTTGCTAGGAAGGGGAGACACAGTTTCTTCATCATCATCCATGTCATACAGGCACTACAGACAGAAAACAATAAGTGATTAAAAAGACCAAGTGGCTGATCTGACATTTTTTGTTGGTGCCCCAGGAGGCTGGGATGTATGTCATGAGAGTACTCTCATTTGGTTTGCACCAATCTATTGATAACCTTCAGAACTGTTGTATGACTGCTTGTTTCACTGTTGTGACATTCACTATTCAACTGTTTTCCTCTTTTCACATTCATCTCAGCAGTGAAACATACATGCATACAGCCACTGTGAACTGATGTTATTTTTATCTTGTTCTAAAACAACAACAAAACATTAAATGGCTCATAAACATTACTGTCAGTGCTCATCAAACAGCCTCTGAATTTCTCAAATGAACAATACCATTCAGAAACCCGTGACATCTTAGTAATGCTTAGTTTCTTAACAAAATTTGCACACTGATGGTGCAATTTGGATTCTAAGGTCCAGATTACATATGTCATTAATTGGGCCTTTGCATTTAATGTTGGTTGTTTCTGAAATGCAAAATTTGTTGTCGTTTATTTAGAGGGGACATGAACAGAGCTGGGGCAACAGCTAGCAGGAGATGTAACCTTTGCTCCTTCCACCATGAGTCAGAGGAAAATTCCATCTCCCTCTCCTACACTGTAGCCAATGGATGCTTCCCTTCTAAGGCAAACAGCATGGGTGGAGGTGTGTCCAGCAAGAAAGATTTTCCACCCACATTTTTTATCTATATGCATTTCAAAAAAATAAGCGGGTTAAATTCAATGATGAATTTGACATGATGTGTAGTTTGGGCCTGCATCTCTCCAATCCTTCTCACCATTCAACCGCCTAGCATTAGTCTAACCAGTCCTTTGCAGATAACATCTTTCCTGTTTGGATCTACCCTGTCCCCTCAAAAGAACAGCCGAAAGTAGCAAGACAGAAGCAGGCAGAGGCCAGAAGTTGAAGAAGATATTGCAAAGTGCTGGGTAAGTAATGGGGGAGAGCAGAACGATATGGGAAGGATCCTAAGGCAGTTAGAAAATTCTGTGGCTAATCACTGTGTGATACTGTACACACTGACATTAATAACTTTTATGAACAAAATGGATTCAGGTGGTCCTTAGCTCCACTGTCTGTAAACATGTTACTGTTTACATGAAGCAAGTAATTTTTTAAAAAAATATATTTTTAAAAATAAAATTATTTAACTTGAAAAACATAGTCTCATGACAATTTGTCCAATACAAAGGAGATTATACAGTTAATATAATTAAACATATTGAGAAGACATACATACATAAATCAAAAGAAAACAGTGCAGGCACTGAACAATGTTTTAAGTAGTTTCTAGAGTCAATCTAATAACGGAATTAGATGTTATATTCTTTTTTTATTATTAATTGTTTATTGAATTTTCTGTTTTACAGATTCAAATCAGAACAAAAACAAACAGTGAACAAAGAAACTGTACTTGGAATATGGGAATAGTTACCGTAGAAAAATCTAGAATACAAATTAGACATTATATTCAAACATTAGAAGGATTTTACATCTCAGCATTTCCTATCTTGCTACCAAAAAATACATACCTGTTTGTGTGTGTGATTATTCACAATGTTGACCTTCATACCTGCAGGGTGAGTGTGTGATGGAGTTGCAGCTTTCTGCTGTGATTGGGATGGGGAGAAAGAAAGAAAGAAAACTGTAAGCCCCATTATTTTCAATGACGTTCGCTATTATCCACAGTTTTTGGTATCCATGGGAGCCCCCAGAACCAATCCCCAGCAGATACAGGGTCCTACTGTAATTATTATTATTATTATTATTATTAAACAGAAACTATGGCAGGGGATGGCAAGACCAGCTTTCTTCCCTTCTTTTGGTATGTTTACACAGGACTGGGATGCTTGAACTGGGCTTCTGTGCTTCAGTGTTTACACAGATACAACCAGCTCTGCATGTACTATATGCACTTCTCTTTGGAAAAATGTAAATTGTTTTGCAAACTATCTTTGCAATTCAGGTTGCAAAATGATTACTGCTGCAATTGACAGTTTTGAAAGAGCATCAAATTCCCCCTACATTTGACTGAAAAATCAGAAAAGACTACATCTTTCTGAGATGTATCTTGATTGATAATCTTAGTGAACACATGCTTCATCCAAAAAAGGATGTATTCAAGAACTAGGATTTGTATTCGCTAAAGATCAAACTGAGGAATAAAACAAGTCCAGAACTCAAAGGCAAGGATTTCTGTCTTTACAATTATATTGTATTAGCATTTTCCTAATAATTTCTTTTGAAACAAAAAAGGCATCTTTCTAGCAGCTCCTACTATACAGTGCGAGTGATGGATGGCTAAGAAAAAACACAGAGGTTGTAACTATAACCTACTTGAATCGTTTTTGTGATCTTCATGGCAGGGGCCACTGTTTCTACAACAGTGTTCACAGTGGTTGTAGTTGGAGCACTCCTTTTCAAACTAATCTTCTCTCTGGCATCAACAACTTTGGTCACCTTCTCAATGCTTTGTTGCTTCCGGGAATTCAGCATCTCCCGAGCATCCTGTACTTTCCCTTTGATTTTGAACCTGGCATCCTTCTGAAGCAATTTTTCTCTGGCATCTTTCACACCAATTTTGTGTCGGGCATCAGTAAGGCCAATCTTTTGACGTGCATCAAATGTCCATTGGAAACCAACACTTGGTGCTGGTCTGCTTAGAAAAGTTTGTTGGACTCCAATTCGAGATCTGATACCTCCAAATATCGGCCTGGTGTTCAGTCTGGAACAAAAATATATCAATTGCAACATTTCAACAAGTTAAAAGCAATTAACTAGCACAGCTCTAAGCCACTGGGGAAAAAAGACTGAATTCCAGACTATGATGTAGGAATTTTTTAAAACCCTGCCATTAGAAAGCCAAAGTTAATGACAGGAAAAGTAGAAACACTAAGGAGCAGCCACCACCAAGTGAACATGGGGCTATTACAAAAGTAACTGTTAGAACTGTTTGCCTTTCCTGGCTTTCTAATTTGGAATCAACATTTCTATATCATGTCTATGTCTCTGAAAACTGCTTCATGTATAAAAATGATGGGAAGCTGCTCAACTCAAATAGTATGACATAACATTTAAGAGATGTAATTGACACTTCACTCTTTACAGAAATATCCTCGTACATGTGTTCAACAAATCTTTTGTAAGTTCTAAAGTAAGCACATGAAAATGACAGTAATGTTGGAGTAATGTTTTGTGTTCTTTACCTCAGAAAAAGACAAAGGGGGCATGATAGAAGTATATAAAATAATGCACAGTGTACAGTGAGTGACATGTTTTTGCTCCTTTTCTTTCTCATTAGAACCCATGGCCATCAAATGCAGCTAAACAGTGGTAGATCTTGAAAGGAATTAACTTTTCCACACAAAACGTAGTTAAATTATAGTATTCACTACCAAAAGATGTAGTGATGGCCATGGAATACAGAGCTTTACAGTACTATTAGATAAGGCTATGGTGAATAAGGACATCAGTTTCTACCAATCATGTGGACTACATATTATCTCAGTACTAGAGAGACCATGAAATGCTAGCTGTTGGGGAATGTAAGCAGAAGAGTGCTATTAGAGTAACAGCAATAGCACTAACATTTCTATACCACTTTATAGTGCTAAGCACTCTCCAAGCAGTTTACAATGTGTTAGCTAATTGCCCCCAACAAGCTGAGTACTAATGCACTTATGGGCCAGAATTCAGGTAGGCACATCTGCATGCATGTCCCTCCTCCTCCTCCTCATCATCATCTATTTGTTATAGTATATAATCCTTTCATATACTGTATATAATTTTTTCTAGGTACTGAAAAGAAAAAGGAGCAAGGCCATTCTGTTTCACACTGCTATCTCCTTCTGCAGCTGGTCTCACTCAGACCTAAGAGGGAGTGTGGGAGTGAAGGTCATTTTTGCACTTTGAGTCTAGTGCACATAATTAAGATTTACAGAGCACCATCACTGCACATGGTGCTTTACCAAAAAAAAAAAAAAAAACCAAGGAAAAAAACCCAGTTCCCTGCACTTAGGCTTGCAATCTAAAGACATGACACATAAGGAAAAGGGGATGGCAGTGGGGGAGGGGATTAAGTCCAGCAGTTATTTTTTCAGGTGTTGCAGGTGTCAGTATTCCCTTCCTCTCCATGCAGTCCTGAAGCCACCTCTCACACATGCATTCCATGCTTCAAGGTGAGCAGACAAGATTCAAGAAAGGCACAATGATTACAGAAGCACTGAGATCCATCCTTGAGGACGCCCCTACCCCACCCCTGTGGATCTCAGAACTGATGTCATCATTGTGTGTCTTACTATGGGTGGGGGAGTAGTAAGACCTTCTCCAATCATGTGTACTTATTGTGAAGCACGGAATGGTCATGTGAGGTGGTGTTGAGGCTTTATAGTAAGTTGGGGGGTATATGTCTCAGCGTAGCATAAGTCTGCATGCAGATATTTATGCTATGCTAAGGGAAGGCTGTAACTAAGGCCACTGTGGGAACAGAAATCTGTCAAAGAGAACCTGTGGTCTGAGCCTGAATAGTTCTTTACATTAGATGTCCACTCACATTGAAGTGCAGAAACCTGTTCCTTTTACTTAGGAATTTGAGATTTTTGTTACCTTTGCACTGATCTGGTACCTAAAATATTAATTCTGACACTGGGGGAATATGTGATATTGGGTGCGCTAGTCTTTACAAGAGATAAGTAGGAGACGGGTTGTTATTTGAATATTCTGCCATGAAGTACATAGCTGTGCCATTACTTAAATAGGTTTTCAGAGCCATTGCCATAACACTGCTGGAGGTAAGGCATCTAACAGCACCCTCTTATAACAAAGTATTTCCTCAGAATTTTCTTTCATTGAACCTTAGAAGGAGGGTCCAAACAGGAACCTCTTAAAGAAATTGAATAATGCATCCTGTTGGAATGCTTCCAGTTTTAACAACACCTGTCTCAGTCTGGTCTTACTAGGATACCCAAATAACAGTTGGCAAAATTGTTAAATAATTGATCACATGTTGTGCCAAGATGATAGGAGAATAGGATATTCAAAATTAAAGAGTCCACATGAGCAAAAGGATGAGATTTTAGGAACAAAGAAACAGTCTGAAAAATAATCTAGAATTGTGAATTATGGAGAAACAGAAGAAGTAGGGCTGGCCCCAACTGCACAAGCAACTCAATAAGTCTCTTCAAGGCAGCAATTATTTAGAGCAGTGACGTCTAACCTGTGGCTTTCCAGGTGTTTTGGACTCCAACTCCCAGAAGCTTGAGTAAGCTGGTCCAATGATCAGGAATTTTGGGAGCTGTAGTCCAAAACACCTGGAAGGTCCACATGTTGAACACTGCTGATATGGAGGGATTGGATCACAATGGGATCGCATTCTGTCATTCCAAGCCATATACCACAGTCTCCTATGACGAACTGGATGAGATAACACTACTGGGAATGACATAAAAACCTTTGGGGGCCACCTTCCATTTGATAAAGGGCTAGAAGCAATACTTGGAAGATAAGGAGGTGATGCGAACAGAAGCACACTTCTGAGCCCTTCAAGGGGGGGCAAGGCGGGGAAAATTGTGTGTGTATGTGTGTATCCATATCCTGCCTTTCCCCCAATGGCAGGACCCAAGGTAGCTCACAACATTTTAAAAATAACAACAGCTAAAAACATAATACAATAAATAAGAATTGAAGGAGATTAAACTACTATATAATTAAAAGTGAGAAAACGTTTTAAAAACTCCATAAAAATTAAAATGGGAGCATCAGCAGTCCAACCTCCATTTGTCAGCAAAGGGCTTGGTGGCATAAAAATGTTTTTGCCTGCCACCTAAAGGAGAGCAAAGATGGAGCCACCCTAACCTCTCTGGGGAGGGAGTACTTGCCCCTCAAAAAAAATTAAAGACTTTGAAGATTCTCACAAGGTAATAAAATGTTTAAACAAAGGAAACTGTCATGAATATGTGGGGTAGAGATGACAACTTCAGAGGGGGAAAATAATCAGGAAAGCCAGAAAGGAGGCCTAGACAGAAAGAGAACGCCACACCAATGCTGAAAGATCTATACACATGATAGATGGTAATATGAACAAAAAGACTAGAACACTGTGGGTTATTGTGGCGACAGGAATTTAAACATGAACAAGAAATCTAATTTTGAATGGAATAACAGAAAACTAAACATGATAAATCGTGTAAATGCAAATAAGAGATAATTGCCTGATTTAGAATTAGTAATAAGGAAGTAATCCATATATAGATGTGTGTGTGTGTGTGTGTGTGTGTGTATACATACATATATAATATTCCTTTTTTTCTCTTGTGGATGTCAAATGATTACAGTAACTATCGAAAAAGAAATAAAGATTTAATGACGCTGGATTATAATTTGGGGGAGAGGGAAAAGTCTGAGCGCCACAGAGGCTCCCCTATTCGGTCGGAGCCACAGAGGGACAACCCCCCACCCCGGCTTCCATAACCGCCTCCTGTGTGTACCTGGTTCTGGAGACCCGCGTCTCCCCCACCCCACCGCCCGCAGCCGCCCCTTGTCCTCCCGCCTCAGGAGGGCTGAACCGAACCGAACCGAGCGCTCCAGTGGGATATGACTGACAAGGCACCGGACAAGACCAGAGTCCGGGAGGTAAGCCTGGGCCAGACCCTGCAGCCACAAAGCCCGGAGGCAGTTCTGTGGGGCTCAGTGGGGCGGTGGCGGTTGGGACTGACAGGGCCCTGGGCGACGAAGAGACGGCGGCTCCGACCCTCTACGAGCCTCCCTTGGCCTCACCTTCCTTTCGTGTTCACATTCACGCCGCGTTTCCGGATCAGCTCGTCCAAAGATAAGTCCGCCATGTTGTCGCTAGGCCCCGAGATAAGTCGCTGCGACCGAAGCCCGGATATGAGACCGAACTACTTCCGGTCTGGCGCTGCTCCCTCTCCCTTCTCACCTCCCTCCGCCCCGCTCGGAGCGCGAGCACGGGCAAGCCGCCATCCACAGCCTCACCGCCCGAGTTCTCCAGGGCGCGCGCCCGAGGAAAAACGAACTTTCACGCTCGGCTACTAGTTTCCCATGAACCTTCGCGACGAAAATTCTCATTTACATACTGAGCGAGGAGGCGAGTACGTGTTATTTTCTTTAACCTCCCAGCGCTCTGTTTCTTTATTTTTATTGAAAGAACAACCTGAGTAAGAAAGCTTGTCTTTGTACAGGAAAGCTTGAGTTTCATATAAAGACAATGAGTTAGTCGTCCTCACCTAAAAAGTAGCTGCACTTAACCACATGCTCTCTTCTGGAGGAACGGAGTTATGCCTTAAACTTATGAGTAAGGAAAATAACGATCCGGGGTGACGCCCGGGTCCTCACTACAAATGTGAGAGGAATTTTTGAACGGGTACAGGTCGTCCCTATAGTGACCCGCCTACTTAGCGGGATGCTTGGGTGCTTTGATCTGCCCGGTTTATTTTGTTGAAATTCTGCTGAAAATCTTTTGGGTTGGACCACTGGTTCTTCACTTGGGGGTCTAGGGACTCCAGAGAGTCCGCAGTGTCCTCAGCCTTCCTTTTCCCTACCATCTGCTCCAGCCACAAACTTTCTGTCTTCCCTTCTACTTAAGTTGCCTCTGAAGGAAGGTTTCAGGGATGGTCTCTCTCTCTCTCTCTGGCTTTTCTTCACAAACGAAGATTCAGGAAGGACTCATCCCGTGCTTTCTGCAAGCGCGCTGATGACTAAAAAGACCAATGCGAGATAAACAAGTCTGGTTGCAGAAAGCACAGCAGAAGGTCTCCTTGGGTGATGTTTCCGGGTTGTGATTCTTTCTGCGTTGTCGTTTCTCTTCGAGACTTGTTTGGTGTTAGTTCTCAAACAATGCTGCAGCATTGTGGATAGTGCGTCTCCATGCCTCCCGATGTGAGGCCAGGGCGGACCACTGTTGGTGATCAATTTGGCCGAGCCTGAGATGTTGTTTCAGGGAGTCTTCGTATCGCTTTTTTGGAGCGCCCCTCTTACGCTGACCCGTGGCGAGTTCACCGTAGAGTAGTATTTTTGGGAGGCGATGGTCCTCCATCCTAGAAACATGCCCTGCCCAGCGCAGCTGCGTTCTCAATATCATGGCCTCAATACATGGTGTATTTCTATTATTATTAGGTGTTTTTATCAGGTGTTGTTGTTTTAAATCATTAGTTAAATCTTTGGGGGTCTACCATGCTTTCTCTAAAAAGCTTCTGGGCTGGAACTGTAGGAAACTCCCAAGATTTCAACTGTTGTAGTGGTTGACCTAATAATGCACCTTAGGATCACTTTTAAGTTGGAAACAAGGCACACAACAGGTATGGGCCAAAAATTGTATCTATATAATCAATTTAAGCTGAACGCTTACCATGTATGTAATGCCTCTCAATCACTTTGTTGTTGTTGTTGTTGTTAACGGCCTCAAGTCAATGTCACCTTATGGTGACCCCTTGAATGAGAGACCTCCAAGTCAGTCACCCTGTCTTCAACAGTCTTGCTCAGGTCTTACAGACTCAGAGCCATGGCTATCTTAATTGAGTCTATCCATCTGGAATTCAGTTTTTGTGGTCTTCTGCTGCATTATTGTGTTTTCTAGTGAGTCATGTCTTCTCATGATATGGCCAAAGTATAACCATCTCAATTTAGTCATCTTGGCTTCTAGGGAGGATTCAGGCTTGATTTACTGTGGGAGCCATCAATTTGTGTTTTCAGCAGTCCACGGTATCTGTAGGACTCTTTGCCAGCACCACATTTCAAATATGTTTATTTTTTTCCTATCAGCTTTCTTCACTGTCCGGCTTTCACAACAAAGAAATAGGAAATACTGTGGCATGGACAATCCTCACTTTAGTATTCAGTGATATATCTTTATGCTTCAGGATCTTGTCTAGTTCTTCCATAGCCATCCTTCCAAATCCTAGTCTTCTTCTAATTTCTTTACTGCAGTCTCCATTCTAATTCATGACTGAGCTAACATATGGAAAATCTTGAACTACATTAGGACCCCCATATCCACCGATTTATTATCCACTGATTCAATTATCCATGGGACACAAAACAGCACACCTACCGTAGTCTTCCTAGAACACGTGTCCTTTCTAGGTCATTCAAGGCAACTCTATGGTATTTTAAACCAGAAGTCCCATTATTTTCAATGGCATTCACTATTATCCAAGGATATCAATATCCACAGGGCCCCCCAGAACCAATCCCCAGCGGATACAGGGGTCCTACTGTATTTCAATTTCTTCATCATCTACTTTAAAGTTATGTAAATTGCCTGAGGTCATAATTTTTGTTTTCTTAATGTTCAACTGTAAACCTTCCTTTTCTTCTTTGACTTTCTTCCCGTTCCAGTCCCCGAACATTACTATTTATGTGAATAATAAATTACAAGCCGAAGACATTTTTAATGATCAAAAGGGACACTACATCGGCCTGGAGATTAATATCCAAAACAAGTCTTGTGTCTGATGAAAGACAGAAGGTGAAACACAGTAGTTTTACCACTAGCTGCATGACACTGGAAAATCTGTGTCTTCCTTTCATACTTTCTGCAGTATCCTGAAGGTAAAAGGACTGGGTGGAAAAGCATGGGGGACTAAAGTTTCAGTCGCTGTCAGGGCATCCTTACCCTCAGCCTCTGTTGAATGGAAACTGGTGAAGTATCTCAATAGTGTTTTCTTTGCATCTAAAGCAAAGAGGTTCACCCTCATAATTTCAAATTAATTTTATGCTTGCTGGAAAAGCTGAGTCTAGATCCACTCCTCTATTTTTTTCTTAGAAAACCTATGATGTTCAGAGTCCCTTTTATTTGCTGAGCTGAGGTGAAAATTCAAGGTATGGAGGAATGCTTCCTGATGGAGACAGCAGGATCCTGCCCTGCCATTCTTGCATCCATGAACTCCCAATTTTTACAAGTACATGTTGATTGGCTAGAAATGAATGTGAGTGAGTCATATTGCTTGAAGTTCTAAATGATTGCAGAGGCGGGATTCTTCCAGGGACCAGTCACCTTGGACTATTTGACCTTGACAACAGGTGCAGTTCAGATCTAGGCACCATTCACAGCCTCCCAGTTCTCCTCAGCTTCCAATCTTTGTTCACACTTCTTTGTGTAACTGTACACTATTGTGTTTAACTTAACCAAGTGGATGCAGCAAGAGCATAAGGTATGAGATCTTATCTTAAAATGTATACCAGAGCACAACTGCAAAAATGTTTTAGAATATTCAGCAGAATGTGACTGTTAGTCTTGTAAAAATGCTTTAAAATACACCAGATGTAAAATACACACAGCTTGGCATGGAGTGTTAACACTTAGAGTTGTCCAAACAGTGAAAAAGCTCCTCATGGAATGTGAGAATCCAACCTGTCCTAATGGCATTCCGTGTGATTTCACTGCATTGTGAAGAGGGGGAGAGGCCAAAAACCTTGCCGGAAAAGCCTTCATGGCTTTCCCATATTAAAAAAAAAAAAGTGAAGGGGGTGCATTCCTGCTCGCTAGGACAAGCGAGTCGATTTATTTGCCCATATGAGGAACAACAAATTTGATTGGCCAGACAAGTGCAGGGGGTGGGGCTTGCTAACAAGGCAAGTGTCTGCAAGTTGAACAAGCGCTAAGGTGAGAAAATGGGGTGTTTTTTCTTTTGTGCTCAATTGAAAAATCGCTCAATCACACCTTGGATGTTGTTTAAAAAAATAAGGTTGTCGGCAAATCGAGGTAAGTGGAAACGCAAGCAAATCACTCATGGCTGCCATGTTTACCAGTGGGCATGCAAAGCTTATGGGGGTAGAAAAACCATTAGGACATGTCGCAGCTGCTGTGAAATGTTATTACTGCAAGGCATTCCTTTTTTATGGGCTCATATAGATAAGCCTTTAGTTGAGTTACTGCGGACTCAAAATCTTGTATGAAATTGAAATGGGGTGAGGAGAAAGGTGAACAGTTGGGACTGGTACACTGTAGTATCAGCATGATTAGCATACTTCACTACAGGCCAGAAACTTGAAATTTGGTACACGTGGCATGGCACGCTAAGAATGAAAAACAGTCAAAATGGCATTTTTTTCCTTCCTCACAACAGGAGACATGGAAGCACATCACAGAAGTGGATAAAGTACGGTATGTGAATAAAGTTTCCCTCCCCCTCTTACCATACTAGAACCCAGAGACATCCAATGAAACTGAATGGTGCAAGATTCAGCAGACAAGTACTTTTTCACAGAGCAGTTAAAACTATGGAGTCAGGCAGTTTTAAAACATTAGACACATTTTGTATCAAGATAGCTATGGCTTCAGGTCATGATGATTAGATTTTCTCTAAGATCTGTGACAGTATGCCTCTGAATCCCAGTTGCTGGGAAAGGACTACAGTTGTCCCTCCATTGCTTGAAAATATTCTTTAAAAAATAATAATCCAAAAAGCAAACCTTGATTTTGCCATCTTATATAAGGGACCCCATTTTGCTATGCCATTGCATATAATGGGACTTGAGTATTCATGGATTTTGGTATCCACGGGGGGTCCTGGAACAAAACCCCAGCGAATATGAAGGGACAACTGTACTGTCCTTATGCTCTGCTTGTGGGTTTCTCTAGGCATCCAGGGGGTCACAGTGGGAATATGTTAGCTAAATGGGTACTTGGTTTGATTTACTATAGCTCTTCTGTTCCAAAATGCTTAACAGTATTGTATTCATTAGCCACTGAATAACTAAAATGACTTCTGATGGGGAAAGGAAAAATTATAGCAGCAGCCACAAAACACCTCTTAACATCCTGAGATTAGCTGAACTAAAGAGAGATAGAGACTGCCTTTTACAGGCAGGCATGCCATCTTAGAATAGGCCAAGATGTACATGGGTCAGAATGATAGCATTCCCATACCTTGAACCCACATTGAGATTTTTCCTCACCCATTCCAGTAAGTTCATACAGTTTTAGAGAGTGACATTCAGATGGGATGATGTTTGGGGCAAACCATTTGTCCTGTTTAAGGAATTTGCTTTGTAGCATTTCAGTATTCTGAACTCTGGCCATTACCTTGTATTTAAAGTAATAAATGGGACTCCCGAAGTGCATCATTGCCAGGAGTTAGAAAGTGGACTATACTATTCCTATTGAGATGGCCACAGAATAATTCTGGGTGATGAGCTAGAAGTTTCTTTTTTGCTACTAGATGTACCTACAATTCTATGCAAGCACTCCTATCTACTTATAAGGTGCAAAATTCAAAACTGAGTAAAACAATTCCAACCTTTGTTAGGTTGCTGGACTGGCAGGCAAGTCACTCCAGTTCTCTAGTCCTGTTTGTAAGACAGTATATTTATATTGTTATATCCTGATGTAACAAACACAGTGTCTTTAAGGTGCTATTCTGCAATAGGAGTGGGACTGAAGATGCTACTCAGTCTGTTGACCCAGCATCCAATACACTAACTAGCACTAGTTGGAATTCTTCAAAAATACTGAATTAGGCAAACATTGGTGTAATCTAGCAAGGCACTGATGTTCGTAAAGCAAGGGTGTGTATTTAGGGTCTAGATCAGTTAGATCTTAACTAACTAGATTTCAAATATGAACTCCTCCTTTGTAAATTTAAACTGAAACAACCATGGATTACAGGGATTCAAGCTAAAGTTGTGTGCTTTCAAGCCATTTCTAAGTTACAGGGACCCTAAGGCCTATCATGGGGTTTTCTTGACAAGATTTGTTCAGGAGGTTTGCCTTTGCTCTCCCTCTGAGGCTGAGTGTGACTTGCCCAGAGTAGATTTCCATGACCGAGCGGGGATTTGAACCTCATTCTCCAGAGTCCTACTATAACAGTGAGTCCTTCCCATCCACGAGGGTTCAGTTCCAGGTCTCCCTGTGCATGGGAAAAAATGTGGATGCTCAAGCCCCATATTAATCAATGGTGGTGTGTGCACATGGCTACGCACATTGAATAATATGGGGCATGGCCATCTGTGGATGTTCCAGTCCATGGGTGGCTAGCCCACTGCTAGGGTGGGCCCACTGTACTTTCCAATTAAAAAAAAATTACCACCATGTTGCTACCAGCTACATGGTACTGTACAGGTACAGGTACCGGTACCTGGCAGAGAGCAAAGATGTTAGCAACATGCAGTTTAGTTGCAAGGAAAGAGTGGGGAACACACAGCTATTTCACTGAACAAAATGGTTAATTTTTTAAAATGTTTATTATTATTGGTTGTTGCTGTTTTACAGTTAAGGATGTGCAGTTAACACCCCACAAGAAAAAGCAGGAAAAGTCTTATGGGAAAGAGAGAGAAAAAAAAACAAGTATACTCAACACATACCAATCAAATGGTACAGAGATATGGGACTAGCTTCGATTTCAAAGTTTCAATACAAATAAAAAAAAATGAAATGCAATAGCTGTTCAATTTCCAAGTCTAAATAGGCACTGTTAAAAAAAACATGTTTCCATTTTCTTCAGCACATGTCCCCAATCTAAACATACTGCCAAATATCTTAGGCTCTCAAGAAGCAACTGAGAACACAATCGTACAGGGATAATAAAAGCTTGGGACCCTCCCACCCACCCTCTTAAAAACCACTCAGTCCTGCTGTTATGACAGGAGCGAAATCAGAGGAGCTTATAAAGGTTTGAAAGCATCCAAGGCAAAGAGCACAATATAGTTTGTTCACTATAACTTGTATCGAAAAAGGAGAATAAAACACTGAGATCTACATCTTGGTACATAAAATTGTTTTCTTTTTTCTTTTCTTTTTTTGAAGAGAAATCTTTGAAAATATGTTTTACAAGTTTATTGGAGGGAAGGAAACAGAAGGACACTGCTTTAATTGTCTTCAATTGAAAGGGTCAATTCAGACTTCATCATAACCATTTTTATACACTGTACATCTACCCTAGTTGGATCAGTGTGTGGAACTGCTCACTGGTGTCCCTTTGAATAATTGTAAACTAAACCACAGTATGCAACTCCATAGGAAGCTAAAGGATCAAGTGAATGTACCGCCAGTTATATTTCCCCTGCTTCACGCTCCTCTGAGCTTCTTCTGTCTTCTGATCGGCCATTAGCACTTTCATAGGAACGCTTCCTATCTTTGCAGTCTCGGTCTCTAGGTGACTTTTCTCTGGAGCTCCTTTCTTTGTCATGTGATGTTCTGTTGCGGTCTCTTGATCGTTCTTGATCTCTGGAAGATCTTTCTTTTGAAGACCTAAAAAAGATCACAATCCATCTTAAAATGTATACTATTTTACTTGATTTTTAATAGCTGACTTATTAATCCTAGGTAGAGACCAGCCTACCAGAGGATGTGGAAGTATACGGAGTTTCTAGAATAAGAACCAAAGAAGCATACATTTAAATGATAGTGTAACTGAATAAATTTCTAAACTAATTATTCCAATTAGGCTAAATTAACCCCGTGCCCTCAAATGTCTATTATTCAAAATTCTAAAGCTTAAGGGGAAGAATCAAATTGTTGCTGTCTAGTGTATTTTTCATGCAATCTAAATTATTACTAGTCAACTGCTGAAAGCCTGTCCATGTATACTCAGACTCCAAATACAGCATGGACATTCCTTGAAAAGAAATCAAGCAAGTGCTCTCCTTACCTGGTTTGTTAAGAGTGAAACAAGTTTGCAGCTTTATAGAAGCATGAAGGTTCCTTGCATATAATGTCAAAATATTGTGCCACCAATATACATGATTCTTCAACAGTTATAAATTATACAGAGGCTGCATCTGCACTGCAGAAATAATCCGGTTTGGCAATGCTTTAACTGCATGGCTCAATGCTATGGAATTCTAGGATTTGTAATTTTATGAGATATTTAGCCCTCTCTGTCAAAGAGCTCTGGTGCCAAAACAAACTACAAATCCCAGAACTCCACAGCATTGAGCCATGGCAGTTGAAGCGGTATCAAACTGGATAATTTCTGCAGTGCAGATATGGCCAGAAACACGATATTCCATGTTCTTTTCATTTGACATTGTAATGACTTGGAGAGAGTGGCCCCTGCCCTAGTAACTACAATCAAAATGATTTGGAGAGAGCTGCCCTTGCCCTAGTAACTTACAATCAAAATGCTGATAATGAAGGAGAAATGAGGCTAAAGCCAAAGGCTTTAAAAAATGGATTGTTTTTTGTGAGTTGTAAGCGTGGACAAATATGTGATATCCTGGCAGTGAGACATGGGTAGGGACAGTAATAGAAAATAAAGGGGAAAAGATATTTCTCTATAGTTTTCCTTGGCCAGAATCCTGTCAATGTGCTATATCAGTTTAACTATGTAATTGGACTGGTGTAGGTGATGGCAGCAAGAGGGAAAGGCCACAGACATGTGGCTGTGAAGCAAGCAGACATTGGAGAAACAGACTACTTGCATTTTGTTTAAAGGTAAATGAACAGAATAAAAAATGTCAGCATCTCAGCATAAAGTACTTACTGCTAGTATCTAACCCTTAGGAAAGGCATTTCAGTCCTCTAGAACTGGGAAACACACACACAAAAAGCTAGGGAAATTTAAACAACAATGGCATGGAAAACAGGTATAGCCCTATTGGGAATTTCACAATGGCCAGACATGGCCTGGGGCTCCCCACCCTCATTTAGGGTAAGACATATCCCTGAATTGCTTTTGAAGGTAAAGTAAATGAATGTATTGATGCTAAATAAGTACAACACATCATCTGAAAGGTTAGTAAGGTGGATTTTGAGAGCAGACCGTGGGACACAGAGATAGGTGGTGAAACATGGAAAGGCCAGAAAGAAGGTACAGTATTTATGGCAAATGATGACTAGGGCGTGAGCAAGAAATAAAGTTCTAGGGTAGATTATCCCAAATGTGTTGTGTCAAAAGACCTGTACCTCCTTTGACAACACACTGATTATTGTCAAAGATGGGGTGACAACCATGAGACATCTTTTCCCTACTGAAACAAGCAAAATTAGAGATGCCTATGTAATACTCCTTTGGCCAACCCCTAAATTACGTCTTTGGAGAAAGTTTTGGCCATGGGTTAATGAGACAACCTGAGCAATAACTTAATGGCTATCTTTAAATTAATATTGTATTATTATTATTTTTGTATTATTATTTTTTGATTAATTTTTTTTTCTTTTCCAATTATGTATAATTGTAATGTGCAACTTCTAATTTTAGTATAAAGGTGTAAATATAATGTTTATTGGGAAAAAAAAGAGAGTGTTATTGGGAAAAAAAAGAGAGTGTTATACTGTGTTTAGATTAAGAGGAAAATGTATTAGTATTAGGATAGATAGCTTTATTTTTGTATTAGTAAGAAAAGAGAATAGAACGCCACATTGGTTCACTTACCGTGAATGTGCATTCTTCAGAAGAGCGAACAGGAATTCTTGATTTTGGAAACGCCCACTACTGCCCAGTCGAAAGCAGGAAGTTGACTCATGGTCATATGCAGATTTTGAGGTTTCGTTGTTCTCCTCCTTGACCATGAGGCCAGTTCACTGACTAGCAAAGCCCTGAAGACCTGTGATTAAACACAAGAGATAAAAATCTGCGTACCACTTAGAGAGACATTGAAAGCAGACACTTGGGAGGGAGAATTCTTGTTCGCTCTTCTCAAGAATGCACATTCACGGTAAGTGAACCAATGTGGCGTTCTCTGAGAGAAGGAGCGAACAGGAATTCTTGATTTTGGGACGTGCCCAAGCTAGATATCTGAAAGGGTGAAAGTGTCTGCAATGAATGAAGATTTAGGCTCTTACCACCTCCTGGAGGACTCTTCTCCTGAAGGTGGCTGCTGTGGCCCTGTATTTGTCCACCTTGTAGTGTCCAATGAAGGTGGATGGGGTGCTCCACGTTGCGGCCTTGCAGATCTCTGCTAAAAGGGGCATTAGTGGAGAACACTGCGGTGGTGGCCGCTGACCTTGTGGAGTGAGCAGTCACGGCGGACAGCCTAGGAGTCCTGGAAACACCGTAGCTCAATAGGATACACGCCTTGACCCAGGTGGCAATCTTCCTCCTAGAAGCCTTCATCCCCATGGAGGCTGGGGTGAAGGAAACAAAAAGGGAGTCACAGCACCTGAAAGAGCTGGTCCTCCTAATGTAGATCCTGAGAGCCCTCCTAACGTCTAGTTTGTGCCATAGATGTTCCCTGGGATGAGAAGCATTAGGGCAAAAGGATGGGAGGACCAACTCCTGTGCCACGTGAAAGCCTGAAAGCACCTTGGGCCGGAAGGAAGGGTCCAGCCACAGGGTGACGAAATCTTCTGAGAATGTACAGAGGTGTTCTCTGATCGAGAGGGCTTCAAGTTCTGAAACCCGCCTGGCTGAGGTGATGACCACTAAAAAGGCCACCTTCAGGGTTAGAACCCTCAGAGGGACCGACTTCAAGAGCGTGAAAGGTGGATGTATGTATTAGTTGTCTAAGGACATGGGGAAGGTTCCACGAGAGGAATCTGTGCCTAACCAGTGGGGAGATCAGGGTGGCTCCCCATAAGAAACTCTTGACGTGTGGGCGAGAGGACAGAGTTCCTCCCTGTTGAAGGGAAAAAAATGAGGCCAAGGCCACCGCCTGTCTTTTCAGAATGTTGGGTCAGAGGTCCATGTCCAGGCCCTCCTGAAGAAAAGCCAGAATGTGGTTCAGTGTTGGCTTCTCCCATGATATTGATTTCATCCTGCACCAGCGTCTAAATGCCCGCCAAGTAGCTTCATACATCCTATTTGTTGTCTGCCTCCTGGAGGACAGGAGGGTGTTCACCACTGATTCGTCGTAGCCGAACTCCCTCAAGCCCTTCCTTTCAATCTCCAGGCGGTCAGTTGCAGCCAGGTGACGTCGGGGTGAGATACTGGGCCCTGGTGGAGAAAACCTTCCTGCGGTGGTAGTCGCCATGGATCATCCAAAAGCATATCCACGATCTTGGAGAACCAAGGTCTGCGTGGCCAGTGTGGGGCTATCAGGACCACTTGTGCTTGTTCTTGCTAAATCTTTCGACAAACCTTCCCCCAGGAGGGGAAGTGGGGGAAACGCGTAGAGAAGGTCCTTCAGCAACGGAGCTCTGAGAGCATCCACCCCTTCCCTCTGAGGTGTTGGGAACCTGGAAAAGAATCGGGAGATTTTCTTGTTGCCCAGGGAGATGAACATGTCCACCTCTAGGGTCCCGAATCAGTCCTGTATCTGCTGGAACATTTCCTGATCCAGTTTCCACTCCATTGGTGAGAGCGAGTGCCTGCTGAGGAAGTCCGCCTGGAGGTTGGCTGATCCTTGCAGGTACTGAGCCATCAGGGACCCCAGGTGTTGTTCCGCCCAACTGAAGAGGAGGTCCGCCTCCTGCTGAAGGGACTTGGATTTGGAACCTCCTTGTCTCGCAATGTAGGATCGTGCTGTGGTGTTGTCCGTTAGTACTAGAACGCGTGAGCTCCTGAGTTCCTGGGTGAGGCACAGGAGAGCCAGACGGGCGGCTCGCAGTTCTAGCCAATTGATGCTGTGGGACAGCTCCTCTTGGTCCCAAAGGCCCTGAGTAGCGTTTCCTTGACAGTGGGCTCCCCATCCTTGGAGACTTGCATCCGTGGTCATTATCACTTGTGGAGGAATAAATATCCTTTTGCTATGTTGGAGTTCCGTGTCTACCACCTCCAGGATTCCTTCACTGTCTGAGGAACCTGAAGGAACATACTCTTTTTCTGTGCTATTTGCTGCTGAAAGGCCAACAGGAAAGATTGAAGTGGGCACACGTGGAACTGCACTCATGGAACCACCTGAACCATTAGGCCTAGCAGCCTGGCCAGAGACATGAGAAGCACTGTTCTTAGTAATGTGAGTTGGTGGACCTCCGCCTTTATCACTTGGAGTCTCTCTTGGGCAAGGGAGATCTTGGAGCGTACTGTATCCAAGCGTGTCCCCAGGTGGATGATTGATTGTGTCGGTGTGAGGGTGCTCTTCTTGAAGTTCACCAGGAACCCGTGTTGTTGGAGGCTCTGAATCGTCGTTTGAAGATCCTTCTGTGCCTTCTCCTGGGATGAGGCCCACATAAGGATGTCATCCAGGTACTGATAGAGATGAATCCCTTTGCTGCGTGAGACACCAGGATGACTAGGACCTTGGTGAGAACCTGAGGGGCTGATGCCAGGCCAAACGGTGGGGCCCGGAACTGAAAATGCCTGTCCCCAAAGATGAAGCGCAGGTAGCGTCTGCTTTGCTCGTGAATATGAATGAAAATATGCCTCGGAAAAGTCCAGAGAGGCCAAGAAGTCCCCTCTCTGCAACGCCTCCCAAATTGATGATAGCGTTTCCATCCAGAACCGCTTGTAGGAGAGACATGAGTTTGTGTACTTGAGATCTAAGATGGATCAGGAGTCTCCTCCCTTCTTGGGTATTGTAAAGCAGAAGGAGTAGACTCCCGAGAATCTGACCAATTGGCACTTCTTCTATTGCTCTGATGTCTAGGAGGTGCTGAATGGCCACACGTAGTTCCATAGCTTTCTGAGGATTTGAGGGAATTGGGGCCGGAATGAACCTGTCCGCCAGTCTGGTGTCAAACTCCAGTTTGTAACCGTGCTGAATCGTTTTCAGTACCCACTTGTCTGTTGTGGAGTCGGACCAGACCTTGAGGAACAGGCTCAGACGCCCTCCCACTCGTGCTGTCAATGAGTCAGAATTGTTGCTTAGAGGCTCCCTTGTGGTTTGGGGGAGCTCCTCTGCAACTGTTGTTTGCCTGTGAAGATGTGGATTGCCTGATGATCTGGTTGGTTCTTGCCCAGGCTGGACGGAAAGGGCGGTAATCTTTCTGTCTTCCATAATCCCTGTAGGCACGAAAGGAGTGCAAAGGCTGAAAGGAGCGTTCATCCGGGCTTATCCGAACGTCGCGATAAGGATGGTATCACCTGCTTCTTCTCCTTTGTCTCAACCAGGATGTCCTTGAGGGCTTCTTCGATGAAGAGCTTCGTGCCTCTGAAGGGGGCGGTGCAGAGATATGCCCTGGAATGCATTCCAGTGCTTCAGCCATATAGATCTGCGCACCAGTGCTGCTGCGCTGATGGATGTAGCGGAGAAAGCGAATGTCTCTAACAAAGCATTCGCCACCAGGTGTAAGGTGGATATGACCTTGGTGAGAACCCTGCTCAGGGTTCTCGTATCCAGTTGTGCGGCCTGTTGGAGCTCGTTCAACCACAAAATTGCTGCTCTGACAAAGAGTGAAGCAGTAGCTGATGCCCTGACTCCTAGGGCTGAGGCCTCGTGAATTTTCTTTAGTGCTCCGTCTGCCCTCTTCTTGTCGGGGTCCTTGAAGAGGGCTTCTCCCTCTTTCGGTGCTAAAAAATTGGAAACCAGCGAGGCAACCGGCACAGTTAGCTTTTCTAGAACTTGTTTGCTTGGTGCGTAGAACTTCTGGGCCACCAAGGTGCCCCTCTTCCCTAGACCTGGCTTGCCCCATTCTTCATCCAGGATATGATGGAATTTGTCTGGGAAGGGGGGGTCCGTTTTCTGGACCATTGGGGACCGAAGGACTGCCTGTACCTTCTCGATTTTTTTCCGTGTGGTTGCCTGCACTGAAGGTGTTTGGTCCTCTTCAGAATCTAATTCCAAAGCGGTTATCATTTTGATGAGCAGTGAGGGATAGGAATCACCCTGGAATAGTCTGTCTGAGATGCTGGGCTCAGGATGTTCAACATCTGAACATTCCCCTTCTTCCTTCTCTTGTTGGGTGTCCTGACTAGTGGCAGGATCAGAAACAATTCCATTCAAAATATTAAGGAGCTGAAGGTCCTCCCACTCTTCCCCTTCGGATTCCTCGGAGGAGTACGGGGGGAGGATTTCCTTTTCCTTTGTCCTGATTCCATGGCAGGGGCAGCCGCTTGGGTGTGCCAATGTGATGGACCAGCCTGCTGTGAGGCTTCCGCTGTTTTTGCCGCGCTGCCTACTGCCTCGGGCCGCTGCAGCGGTTGCGTTCCCCTAGCCTGTGAAGGAGGGCTTGCCTGTGTCGCCACCAAGATCCCCGGGGTTTGGGTGGCGCAGCCCGTGTCGCCAGTTGTGCCTGCCTGCGCCCCGGAGTCCTGAATCGTTGGTGCTAGTTCAGGATCGGAGGCATCAGTTTGCGTCGCCTCAGTGATCCTTCTGGTGGTGGCGCTAGTGGTGGCGGAGGAGCTAGCGTGGGCGCTGGCCTGGAGGTCCGAACCCAGGCCCTCATGAAGGTCATGCCGCGGGGTCTGTGCTGCCGGAGATGCTTCTGAGCAGTGGGGAAACGAGGAAGAGTCCCCCACCCACCCTTCGTGGCCAAACCGTGACATCCCGGCCGAAGAAATCCCTTGGGAAGGGTGCAGGCCGTGTCTTCAGGCAAGAGGGCTGAGAATAGGAGGTGCAAGGCCACCCTCAGGATGTCCTCCCTCCCAGATCCAGACCGACGGGGTGAAATGGCAGGGGATAAAATGGTGCCTGTTTGCGGTGTGGCTGCTACGCTTCTCCCTTCCTTCCTGGTGGCCGAGAGGACCTGGGAGCCCGAAAGCCAGTCTCCCGGTAGGCCAAATTCGCTGAGGTCGAGCCTCGAAATGGGAGGAGGCGGTGGGAAAAAGGCTTGATCGGGGAGTGGGGAGGGTAGAGTGTGCACCACCCCATCCTGGGTCCCCGGTACCTCTGGAAGTACAAGGCCTCCACGCTGCTCCTCCAAATCTCGCCTCACTCTGGGGACAGCATCCGGGTCCCAGGGGTTGGCTGCCAAGCACCCTGCGAGCTCTGGCTCGGGCCTCCTTGTTCCAGCAGTAGAGGCTCCTCGTGCATTCTTGGAGTGGCTGAGGGCAGACTTTTGCTTGGCCTTCTGCGGTGGCTAGCTTGGCGTGCTCGTAGAGCGGCCTGCTTGCTCACTGGTGGACTGTGAGTCCCCCTGCAGCCTGGGCAAGGCTCTGGTGCAGCCCTGGGCCATATCCGACATCGGTGACTTCTTGCTTCCCTGGCCCGCTTTGGGGGCCGGCTTCTTCCCCTTGTCCTTCGCCATTGAGAAAGGGATAGAGGGTAAAGGAAAGGATTTTTTTTTTTTTTTTTGAGGAAGGAGAGATAGATTGAAGAAAAAGGGCAGGCAGGGAAGAGAAAAGGTGAAAGGAAGGAAGAAATCGAAGGAGCGGAAAGGAAATCTTGGAGAATCGCTGCGTCTGGACTGGGCGAAAGCAGGAAGCTGAACTGGCCGCACAGTCAAGGAGGAGAAAAAAAGAAACCTCAAAATTTGCATATGACCATGAGTCAACTTCCTGCTTCCAACTGGGCAATAGTGGGCGTTCCCAAAATCAAGAATTCCTGTTCGCTCCTTCTCTCAGAGAAAAAAAAAATTGTGTTATTGTTACGGCCTTTTGCGGTCGGGTGTATTGTTCTGTAGAATGGTTTTATTTCAATAAAAAAAATCTAATTCCCAAAAATTCCCAAATTACCTCTTTTTAGAACTGCGTTCTCTGCTCCTGTCCCTGGAGCTATGCCTGCTCCTCTGGTGGCTGCGGCTCCTACTGCGACTGGTGGAGCGTGACCTATGGCGGTGACGTTTCTCACGAGACCTGGAGCGAGTTCTTTTCTTTCGTTCACGTGAGGAGGAACGAGATCGATGTCTGCGGCGATCGCGGGATCTAGATCTGGAAAGAGATTTACAGTGGATGAGAACAACCCTTCCAACATCTTAATTTGACTATTAGTTGAGTTCACTGAGGCAGATGAAAACCCCTGCCATTTCAAATCTTGAAAATATTAACAGCTGTTAAAAAAGCTACGAGCAATTACCTCTTATTCTACGTGCCCCTGGCAAGGTGATAGCAGCACTCTGTATTAATGCCAGGACATATCACGTACTCATTTGTCTTTTTTGTGGGTTTGATGTAAGCTCCCAAAACATAAGCACTGAATTTTAAAAAATCCACTGAACTGAAAACAGCAACAAATTCAAGCCTTCTTATGTCTTAAAACTTCCAAGTGACAGCCTACCATTTGGTGCTCAGTAACAATATGGCCAAAAGCCAGCGTGCCCTGAAGTTGTTAACAGGGCCCATCAAGCTTTACTTCTATAGCGTGCCTATCATGCCTTTTCCCAAATAAAATATCTATCATTGATCTCAGAGTCAGTTGACAAGTGACTTGAAGGCATACACATGCATGCACATGTACAAGCAACAGCTGTGGGATTTATCTGTGGCTAGCAATGTACTATATATCTTGCTAGACTCCAATGCCCATAAACCCATTTGGTCTTGGGACAGATAGGAATCAAACAACACCTGGAGGACCACAAGTCCTCTCTCTGGTATTATAGGATTATGAAAATCTCTGCAAGCATCAGCAACAGAAGCCCCACAACTGCACAAAGAATCAACATTGTGCTTACTGTGTCTATGAGCAAATCCTCTTGTTCAGCATTTGTCTAACTTAATGATTCAAACTTAATGAAAAATTCCACAAAGAAAAGATGGTTACCTTTTTGGGTTTTTGCTATGGGATCGAGATCTAAAAACAAGGGTAAAATAAAGATTAATTTTTATGTTGGAAAGTCAGTTTACACAACATACTATTTGGAAGCAGACATGTTAAAGTATTTTGCATCTAAGTGCACAGTTAATCATAGAATCATAGAGTTGGAAGAGACCACAAAGGCCATCCAGTCCAACCCCCTACCATGCAGGAATAATCAATCAAAGCACTCCCGAAAGATGTCCATCCAGTCTCTGCTGAAAAACGTCCAAAGGAGACTCCACCACACTCTGAGGCAGTGCATTCCACTGCTGAACAGCTCTTACTATCAGGAAGTCCTTCCTAATGTTTAAATGGAATCTCTTTTCCTATAGTTTGAGTCCATTGCTATGTGTCCTACTATCTGAAGCCTCAGAAAACAAGCTTGCTACATCCTCAATATGACATCCCTTCAAATATTTAATCATGGCTATCATGTCCCCCCCTCTTAACCTTCTCTTCCCCAGGTTAAACATACCCAGCCCCCTAAGGCGCTCCTCATAGAACATGGCTTCCAGACCTAATGGTGAATGGCAGTCTAAAATACAGATCAAATCTAAAGATAGTGCACCAAAAAAGGCCTTGCATGCTGTCTATTCCATGGCTAACGAAAACCAAAAACTGTAGCCATACAATGTACATAACACTTGCCAAATACACTAAATAATACAGCACAAAGATTTATGTTGAAAGTCTGTATGTTAAGTTTCTGCGCATTTTATCTTCTTCCATATGATTTTCATATTTTATTTTTGATAGCAACCTTGAAGCTGTGACACCACTTTTTAAATATTCAGAAACCTTACAGAAGTGACTTTAAGTGCCAATATGTTTATCATTTTGGTTTAATAAGTGCAGATTTTCTACCTTCTTAGTTTCTCCCTTTCTTCTCTTTCTCTTTCTTCTCTTCGCTTTAGACGTTCCTGATTTCGTTTTTCCTGCTTATCAGCTACAATTCTCTAAAAAACAAGGTAATTAATTTTTTTTAAAAAAATTCTAGAAGATACATATTATCAGAAACAAGTACTTACCTAAGACTTGTATTTGGTTTAATTACAGCCCAATCTGATAGAATTATAATGCTACAATTTACTAAGTAGGATGCAATACAAAACGTATTTCCTCTGGTTCCAAAAGAGGTGTTTATATATACATTATTTAGAGAGGTGTCCTAATTCCTGGATAGTTATATGACAATTTCTATATTAATTCTTTCACACTGTATGGAACAGAGATGCACAAACTGAAGGTAACCCCAACAAGTTCCGCAGTCACTACCAGGAAAGCCACTGCTGCTGAAAAAACTGCAGCACAGCTACTGCCAATGACTAAAAAACAAACAATTCAGCACCACCCCCAAGAGCACTGAGGCACTATTAACTACAGTATCTCTGCCAAGGATGCTCTACTGTCCCTAGTTGCCACACTTTTTGCCACCCTGTTCCATGCAGCTCACTATGAACCTCACCTCCTGCTCCATCATACAAGTTCAAGAAGGCTGTTCTAGGAATTTCAGAACTCTGAGAGAAGCTGCCACACTATCTCACACAAGATGATATAGCACCTGCTGTCAAAATACTCTATGGCTGCTTACTCTCTTGACTGCTTCCAGAAGTTGCTGTTCCAGCAGCCACCAGAAAACAAAGAGAAACACAAATTTTAGAAGTAAGAGAAGCATTCTATCTGAACTCGCTACTGCAGAGATTGGGGGCGGGGGAGCCAAATAATGTAATTAATTTAAATTGGCAGAATGGTGGAGAGGCAACTATTTAGAAGTTCATTTGTCAATCAAAATTTCATTGTAACAAATACAGGTCCTGAAGGAATGCAATGAACTGAAGGACATTTCTGAACACAGAAAGGAATTTATATAAAAGAAATTTTAAATATAATCAATGAAACAGTGGGAGGAGAATGAAAACAAACTAACACTGTAAACATAAATTAAACTGCTTAACTGGGGCAAATGGTGCGGGAACAGAAATTTGTAGCTGAAATAAATTTATTGCAATTTAATGGAAGCAAGGTGGAAATCTGAAAAGCATATGTGAATGTCTGTAAGAGTACATGCACATATGTGTCTGATCCTCAGCCCACCCACCTACACTGGATATGATCTCCGAGACTGAAAAGATTGTGCAGTTCTACAGTGTGCCACTACTAGAGAAGAAAAAGAGGCACACTTTTAGCTAATGACCACTCTGAAATAATTTCAGGGAATAAGGTCCTAAACATTTTTTTAAAAATAGTGTTTGATCTGGTCTGGTGAGTGCTCCACAGAACAGATTGCCATCTGGTAACGTATCTAACAGGCCAGAAAATTTCAAATGAAGGTATATGCTCTACATTTGAGGTGAAAGAAGAGTATACTAGCCATCCACACAAATTTTTATCAGTTAGAGATGACTCACAAATATATCAATACACACATTTTGCAAATAAATATGAATTTACTCAACTGATGGCACTAAAGCCAGACTACAGAGGAACCATTTCACAGTGAGAATGGCAACAATGGATAAACCCTGTCTTCATGTTAAGATGGTAGCATGTCAGTTCATGATTTTCAGAAAAAACATTTCTGTCTATGCCCCTGGGTTTGTAAACATAAGCTTAAGTCAAGTTCCCAACTACTCAAAGTTAACTAGCTACTCAAAATTCAGTGAAGCACTGTCATTTGTGATAAATAGTTAAAGCTCATTTCCAACCATAACAGTTTAAATTTTAAATATGGCATCACTGATGTAAATTTATACTAATCAGTAAAGGTTCTCACTAACTGTCTGAAAAAAGAGGCATGAAGTTACCCTGAGTTCTTCAAGCTTCTCTCTTATTTCAATAAAACCCAAGTGCAATTTTCCTCCGAAGTGATCAGCAAGTCGCCTGTCATTATCATGGAGACCAAGATAAGCTGAGCATACTTCACAGACTCGAAGTTTCTGCTGCTGGAAGCTTGAAGCAGGCATGGAATTCCTGTATACCTCCTGGAAGATACATCACAACATGTATCTCAAATATATAAATAAAGCACACATTCTTAATGGGTATAGAATTTCTTTATTAGGTATAAGTCATTTCAACAGCATATATGTACCTTCCTGAATCAGGAATTCAGTACTCTGGTCAGCCACATCTACAATCCCCAGCAGACACTTCCAAGCCCTCACCTTTACTTTCAATGATGCTTCAAAAACCAAGACCTTTCTGTTATTTCTGCTCAATCCTATTGTGTTTTTTCTTGGATGTACATTCCTCTGCTACATAACTGTTCAGCACAAAGAAGAGGCTGAAATGACCATTTATTCCTAAAAACTGGGTTCTCTTTAACAAATGAAAATGCTCCTGTCAAGTAGTCCAGTCAGCTAAGTCCACCTTCTGCTGTGTAATCAATGGTAAAGGCCAACCAGACTAAGGTGCTCTCACTACCATCTTGCCCCTCCATCATTTTTACTTTCCAACTTACACTACATTCTATGGGTGCTAGAGACCAATGGACATGCTCCATCTTCAGTGAGCTTGGGGGAGGCAGAAGAGGAACTCCCTTCATGGATTTGTGAAAAATGTTTTTTTGTATTTCTGAAACCCTAGCTGTTGTTTCTCAGCGGTCCTATTTTGGCTTTAACTGTGCTGGCGTTAAGTTAGACAAATGCTGAATTCACTATTACAGGAAGTAATTAGGTACTCAAGATCAGCTTAGAAAAGAAAATCAGCTGATGACCTTTGTGCTGCATGATGTGTTAGGAGGCATAAAGACAAACTTGAGAGGGGCTGCTATTTTAAGAGTGTGTTTAATGTCCGCATGTAAAACTACAGGCCACATAGACATCTATAAGTCCTCTTCATATATCAGGGACACACTCTCTCTTCCTTACGGCGTATCGGACTTCAGAGAAAGAAAATGTTCTTCACATTACTTCCCTGGAAAGAAGTGTGTGGACTGTGAATATAGTTTAGGCAATTTTTACTGTGTTACAATGTACCTTGTAAATTACTGAGTTACAATGTACCTTGTAAATTAAGCTGTTAGGAATGAATAAGAATTGGAAGACTACTAAATTTAGGACCACTGCTTTAACCCTGCCTCCCAAAGAGCAACTAAAACCAACAGTTAAAAATGTAAATTTGAATTACCTCTGCTTCCCTCTTCTTTGCCCTTGCTTTCTCCACTTCATCCATTACTTTCTGAGATTCTTCCACATTTCCATCAGCTCCAAGTTGTTCTACTTTGGCAAGCAGCTTTCCAATTTCCTCATTCAATTCATGGACTCGTTCAGCCTTTAGAAAGAAAAAGTAAAGCCTAAAACTAACAGAATCCATAAATATGCAGAAGTCACTGAAAAAAATAAAGCAAAATGGGACTTGTAACAAAATGTGGCAGTGTGGAATGCTCCCTTTCCAGTCATTCATGCCCTCCTTCTAAAATGCCATAGTCTAACTCCCTTGCCTCCAGGTTTTCTAGGACATCCTACAACAACCAGTCAGCATTCCATGGCCTTGAAGCATATTTAGTCCTCAAGGGGCTGTCTGCTTCCCCAACTCCTTTTTTGGGGTGTGTGTGTATGTGGAATTCTGCATGCCAATACTCTCTCATGTGGGGAGGTACCATTCTGGTGTATGAGTGTGTAATTATAGAATGCCTTAAAATCTTTGATTAGAAACCCCTGGATATGGCCTCCACACACAAAAAGGCTGCTAGTTTCTCATTTCCTAAGTTGTAACTTCCAACATTCCTTAGAAATAACTACATTTATATTGAAAAACAATAATCCAGAATTTCAAATTGCTCAATGGTGTTTCTCCACTCTTTTTTTTTTTTAAAAAAAAACAGATACTGTTATAAATCAATACAGAGTTTCAGCCCAGTATGTCAATTGCCATTATTTGTGTGTTACATCTCCTTAGTAACTTGACAATGCAGTCCTATGCATGTTTTCTCAGTGGTAAGTCCCACTGGATTCAATGTGACTAACTCACAGTTAAGTGTGCACAGGACTGAAGCCTAAAATAACTCAGATATGGGCGTGTATGTTCCACTTTTTCTCACTTTACATGTGTAAACCTATGTCCTTCTGCCCCTCTGAGGAAAAATACTTTCAAATTCTTCTAAGAAGCAGGGAAATGCCATTGTGTGTACAGCCTTAAACTAGCCCTTGTGTATTATATTCATTGCTTTTTCTCTGCACTTATGAATCTTGCAGTTCACAGGAACAATGTACAGTTATCCCTTGGAATTCATGGCTTTGGATTTCTTAGGATTTCCTATTCGCGGTTCCTGGACGGGGGTGGCAGCGATGAGTGCTTGCAGGCTCCGTCTGTGGCTTGGGGAGGAGATGGGTTGCCACCCCCCACCCAGACCGCTCTCGGCCTGAGCCTGCAGGCTCCCTGTGCAGCTTGGATGGGGGAAGGCGGCTCGCCACCTCCGCAGCCAAGCCGCTCTCAACTCCAGCCTGCAGGCTCCTCACACCACTTGGATGGGGGGAGGTGGGTCACCACCCCTCCAGCCAAGCCACTCTCAGCCCCAGCCTGCAGGCTCCTCATGCCACTTGGATGGGGGGAGGCGGGTCACCCCCTCCCAGCCAAGCCATTCTCGGCCTGAGCGGCATGGTGGCGGTGATGGGGCAAGCGACAGCGGGGGTGGGGGTGGCCTGGGAGGCCTATTTTTATACCCTTTTTTTCATTTTTGTGGGGGTCTTGTGCCCATAATCCCAGTGAAAATGAAGGGATGACTGTAATTACTAAAATCAAGAAATGCTAAAAATGGACACACAATGGAGAAGCTTGGGTTCATATTCCTCTTTAGTCTTAACTTAACCTTTTTGTTTAATATTATTTTTTATTATACATACATTCTATGACATACAACAACATACAACACACACAGATTTACAACAATACATTAATGTAATGTACTATCTGCTTAAGCTTGCGCATTCCACACTTCCTAAACTGCAGTTTAACTCTGGCAAAGTGGGAGCAGAAGAGTGACAAAAATGACTAAAGAAATGGGTTAGATATCACTGTTTACCATTAAAAAACAAACAACCCCAAACTAGCTATAATTTTCTTTTACAAGAAGCTAGAAAATTTCTCCAGGGAATGTCCTTCAGAGAGAAGGTGTTAAATGCCTACCTTGGCTGCAACTTCAGCACTGATCTCTTCTTGTGTTTCTGCCAATCTTTTCTTTGCCACTTCAGTTCTTCTGTCACAGTCAGCAATGAATGACTGCAGATGATCCATTGCCTAAGGCATCAATCAAAACTATCACCAAATGAAATAAGCATGTCTTCATATGACACAGGTAATTAATTCACTGAATGCTGTTTAACTATTAAGGTACTTACAAAGAGATCTATTAATTTTTTTTAAAAAAATCTAGTTACATACCTCACAATTTACATTTTTTTGACGTGAATACAACTCAGAACACACACAAACATACTCAGTCTAACAAGTACTTCAAGTCATTTGACACTCATATCTGTATTATTTAAACTTACAGAAAAAGGAGTAAAAGTGGGAATAGAAAAGGAGTATGAACTCTGTATAAAATATCATATACATTTTTGTATGTACTATATTATACATAATACATAATATTCTAGTTTGTGCGGGGCAATCTAGGAGGTAACAATCATGCCATTCTTCCTAGGATATTATTCTCCTTTATGTAAAATCCATATTCCTGATCCCCTTCAAGTCCTTTCTTTGAAACTTTAAATTCATTATGAAAAATGTGGCTCAGTTTGCCCATATGATCCTATTATCTAAATGGTTAAATGTATAAGGTGACTCTCACTTTGATCAATACAGGAATGAGCACCAAGACTTAAAGTGTTCATGTTAAATTGGAAGTATTATACTGACAGTTAATTTAAGTGTGATTGTTAACACAAAAACACAGATCTTCCATAACTTTTACATGGGTTACCAACAAATCCATAATCAAATAACAGCATTTCAAACAACAGCATAACATCTATTATACCTTATTTGAATGCAACCCTCTTAAGAAAAGTGTTAAGTATTCTAGACCTATCAAAGGTAGAGAAGTAGAATCCTTCAAAATAATTCTTGCACAAAATGTACTTTTTTTGAAAAGCAATTATTCGGAGTGTGTAAAGATAGAAATAATAATACCTATCCTATTGTAATCAATGCCAAAGTTCTAAATCCCATTATTAAAATAAATTAACACTGCATCTACTGATCAATTCTGAAAAATGTGGCAATTTCTAAGAACCTTGATAGAACTAAGATCAAAACAACTGTACCAGGCACTAGTCAGATTTCTTTTCTGCTGTTCCTTTCCTAGTCATTATATAGTATAGATAATTCAAACACAAAACATACATCAAGCTCAAAAAAGAAGTCTTGTTCTTTTGATGCAATTTCATAATCTGCTCTTAATGCCAAATCATGCACCTTCAGACATTCTCCAAGGTCCATCCTCTGAGGTAGAAAAACAAAACAAAACAGAATTATAGACAGAAACAGTGAATATGCCTTATAACCATATTCTGCTCCAATATTTTCTAATAATTTGTGAATGATTTAAAACAACATATTTGAAATGATTAGAGCTTGACAGATTTTTACTTACAACAAGTGATCACACCTAGGTTTTGCTGAAATGTCCACAAGCCGCATTGACAAGTTATGGTGAATTTCAGACACACAGTGCTACTGAATATTACTTTTATGTATACCTATATGTACAAAATCTATTAATTTCTTTTAAGGTGTACCAGAACTGTGACTTTCTGAAGATGCTTTTTCCCCCATCATTACTTCTTGTACAGTAGCACCCCCTTATCTGTTGATTCGCCAACTGAGGATTCAATTATCTGCAGTTGGCAATGGAGGTGGTAGGGAAGTGGGGAGGAGGGTTCTTGCCTGCCCAACCCTTCCCCCGGGAGAGCTCCTGTCACCACTGTGGTCATGGGGGAGAAGGGAACGATCTCACCTCCTCCTTTGTCTGGGAGGGCTCCTGCAACGGGGGCGGGGTGGTGAATGGTGTTTGCTATTATCCACAGATTTCACCATCTGTGGTGGGGCCCTGAACCAATCATCTGTGGATACTGGGGTCCTACTGTACTTCAAATGTTTCAAATTCATTTCTATTATCTTTCATATTAGCACCACTGGTTATTTTAAGCATTCATATATCACCAAAGTAGCTTACAAAAGATAAGATCATATAACAATTTTAAAGATTCAATAAAAACCAATGAGGGAGAAGCCTGTTTATTTAATTTATCTCCTTCCTGCCTTTTTGTCAAAAAGGCAGCTGAACAATAAAATTCAAATAGAACAAATAAGTGAAAGCACAATAGGCTAAAAATGCAATAAAACTGCATCAATAGAACTATTAACCATAAAGCTAAAGCTACAACCTCAACTATAACAGCATTTGTCTTGTTTGTCTAAAAAGGATTTGCCTGCTAGCCAGCTAAACTTCCTTAGAAGAAAGTTCAAGAGGCTAGGCTGAAAAAGCTGCTGAAAAAGCCCTCTCTTGCATCCCCACTAAATAAAAAGGTTGTGGGACTATGAGAAAGGCCTTCCCCCGCAACACCTTAAAACCCAGACAGCTGAAGTTTCTGAACCCTTACAAGGTAAAAAGAGCATTACCATTTTGAATTCCATTCTGAGAGAAAGTTGGGGTACAAATAAATAAATAAAGTCCAGACAAGATGTAATTAAGGCATGTGTCACTGTAATTTCTCTATCAAGGAGCACAAAGTGGTGCACTAGCCTTAACTGTGCAAACACATTCCTGCCCACTACTGAAACTGGACATCAAAGTTCAAGGCTGAATCAGGAATACATCCAAATTATGAACCAGACTTTTCAAGTAGAGGGTAACCCCATCCAGCATAGCATGAATTATTTTTTCTGATGTGCCTTTTGAATGATAAGTACTTCTGTCTTAAACTGGACTTACTCATCCACTTCATTTCTGATATTAGATACTGATTTAGAACTAAAATAATTTCCTTTGAACCAAGATGAAAAGGGCAGAATTCAGCATCATCAGCATATTGATAGCATTACACTCATCCTGACAATAGACAAATAATACTAAATACAAACTACACAATGAACTATAATGGTTAACAACACATTGACACAAATTTGCATCCAGCCAAACTATTCAGGGTGGTGAGAGGTTTAACTCAGGCACCTCCCCTCAAAAAATTCGATTCTAGAGCCTTCAGAGGTTTGCTGTGATGCTTTTAACAATCATTTCACAGATAAAATCTCTCGGATAAGAGCTGACTTCAGACCCTGTCATTATAGCAGAAGTTGACAATGGGGTGTCCAGCAACTCTGTGAGTAGGATTATACAGGATCAGTTTCAGTTGGTGAGTGCCACCGGTGAGTGCTGGGGCAAGCTGCTGGGGCAAGTAAGGAAGACAGTTTGTCTTCTTGATCCCTGTCCTTCTTGGCTGATTGTTCAGGGAGAAGATGTAATTAGGTCCCAGTTACAATATACAGTTGTCCCTTCATATTTGCTGGGGTTTAGTTCCAGGATCCCCCCTCCCCCGTGGATACCAAAATCAAGGTTTGCTTTTTGAATTATTATTTTTTAAAGAATATTTTCAAGCTGTGAATACTTAAATCTGTGGATACCAAATCTGTGGATACAGAGGGACAACTGTATTTATCAATGCACCTCTTAGGAAGGGAAGTTTTCATTCTTGTCTAAAAAAAGCAATGGTACAACCACTTCTTTAAAAGCTCTCCCTGGATCCCCTGGACCTAAACAACTATAGACCAGTATCAAACCTCCCTTTTCTGGGCAAGGTGATTAAGAAGGCAGTTGCCTCCCAACTCCAGGCAGTCTTGGATGATACAAGCTATCCAGACCCATTTCAAACTGGCTTCAGAGCAGGATATGGAGTTGAGACCACCATGGTCACCTTAGTGGATGATCTTTGCCTGAGCACTGACAAGGTGTATGTGTCCCTGTGGGTGCTTTTGGACCTCTCAACGGCATTCGATACCATCGACCACAGTATCCTTCCTGAATGCCTGGGGGATTTCGCAATCAGAAGCACTATGCTTCAGTGGTTCTGGTCCTATCTCTGAGGCAGGTTAGATGGTGGCACTTGGAGATAGCTGTTCCTCAACAAAGGAGCTGTTATATGGCATACCACAAGGTGCCATTCTGTCCCCAATGCTATTTAGTATCTACATGAAACCGCTGGGAGACATCATCCTAAGGCAGTACACTGATGACACCCAAATATATTTCTCCATGCCTTACAAAAACAATTTCAGCTAAGAACAGTGTGTCTCCTCAACGAATGCCTGGAGGAGGTAATGGGCTGGATGAGGAAAAACAAACTGAAGCTGAATCCAGACAAGACAGAGGTGCTTACTATCAAGGGTCCTAGCCTGGGTTTGGAGGTGTACCAATCAGTTCTGGGTGGGGTTACACTCTTCCAGAAAGACTTGTGTTCACAGCCTGGGAGTGCTTCTGGATCTGTCGCTCCAAATGACAGCTCAGATACATGCAACAGCTAGGAGGGCTTACTACCAGCTTCGGCTGTTACACCAGCTGTGCCCTTTCCTAGAGTTGGAAGACCTAAAGATGGTAGTGCATGTGCTGGTAACCTCAAGGCTGGACTTTTGCAATGCACTATATATTGGGCTACCTCCGTACCAAGTTCAAAAACTTCAACTGGTTCAAAACACGGCAGCCAGATTAGTCACTGGTACAACCAGGAGTGATCATATTACACCAATATTAAAATCACTCCACTGGCTGCCAATTAGTTTCCAAGGCAAGGTACAAAGTGTTGGTTATTACCTTTAAAGCCCCACATGGTTTGGGTCCAGGTTACTTACAAGATTGCCTTCTCCCATATAATCTGCCCTGTACACTTAGGTCCTCTGGGGAACATTTGCTCTAGCCAGCTAGGACTAGGTTGGCAACTGTCACCCAGAGGACTTTTTCTTCAGCTGCTCCTAGACTCTGGAATGACTTTGGAAGAGATTTGACAGCTGAACACTGCCGCAATTTAAAGCGGTGTAAAAGACCAGTCTCTTCCAGCAGGTCTACCCAGATGATTTTAAATTGTGAATTTTAAACTGTGTACTGATTGTTTTAAAATGCCTTAGTCTTGCTTGTTTTTTAAATTAGCAAGTTTTAACTATACATGTTTTTAACTAGTATTATGTTTATGTGTACTGATGTGTTGTTCCCCACCTCAATCCACAGGGAGAGGCAGGTAATAAAGAAGAAGAAGAAGAAGAAGAAGAAGAAGCTGCTGCTGCTGCTAAGGAAGGAATGTACAGAGAATGTAACAATGAGATCACACACAGTACTGAATGCAACCAGCATCTTAGTGTCATGGAAAAAATAAGTTTAAAAATAAGTAACTGATGGAAGAAATTAGAACTAATGCAGAAACAAAAATAGAAAAACGAAGAAAACATCAAATACAGGCACACCTCAATTAACAAAGTCTCTGACAAAGAAGCTCCTTTTACAAAGTCTTACTATGTCCACACATCCCCTTCCCCTTTTCCTCCTTGTCTTCTTTAGCTGGACTCTTTTTAAGCAGAATTGTCATCATGAAGAAAGTGAAGAGGTGCTGGACAAACAGAGACTTTTGGTGCCCAGTTGCAGCAGCAGAAGCTTGAGCTGAGAATTGGATTGTACTGTAGCCGATTCTGCTGCAGCCACATGTGCCTACCTGCAACAGAATCCTTTACAGAGCATGTATGAGCAAACAAAACAGAAATAGAGAAAGCAGATAAACCTGCCTCACCAGCTATATCACAGCACAGATCTTATTTTGGAAGAAGTTCCTAGTGGTCTTTAGAAGTTTCAAAATGTTTCTGTTTAATTATGAAAGACTTTCCTAACCTGGTTGTTTCATTTCACAAGTGTATACTGTTAGGCTTTGGATAAAAGGTTTGCTGAAACACGTGGAACCAATCTTCATTTTTTGTGGCATAGAAACCTATCTCTATCTTTTCCATGTTATTTCTGCCTGGGTACCAAATTTTCTGTTAATACCCAGAAACACATCTACTTGGTTAACTGAGGTACAGTAGGACCCCCGTATCCATGGGGGATTGGTTCCAGCCCACCCCCGGATAAAGAAATCCGTGGATAATAGCAAACACCTCTGTTGCCATTCCCACCACGGGGACGATCCCAGGGGTCAAAGGGAGAAAGAAGGGAAGCAAGAACTCCTCCTCCCCTCCCTTTGCCCCTGCGTCGCCATTCCCACCACAGGGCCAGTCCTGGGGGGCAATCCCAGAGGCAAAGGGAGAAGGGAGGCAAGATCTAGTCCTCCCCTCCCTCCACCCTGCTGTCATCATCCATGGATAACTGGATCAGCGGACGGCGAATCAGCAGATGTGGGGGTGCTACTGTATATCTGTATAATAAATTACTAAGAACATCCAAAATATCAGAGAAACCAAAGAAAAATGGTGGACCAAACAATATACGGAGACAGGAAATCTAGAGAATATCCATAACTCCTTTACTATACCTGAAAAGATAAAGAAAGTAACAAGCGCATTAAAAACAACAGTGCCCACTTTTTATGGACTGCAATAATTCTCTGGTCTCTCTCTGTGTGTATGTGCCTTCAAGTTGCCTGTCAAGTTATGGTAACCCCATCAATTTCGGAGGTTTTCTTGGGTAAGGAATACAGTCAGACACCCATATCCACAGAATCAGTATCTGCAGTTTGTTATCTGTGGGACACAAAATAGGGACATATACTAAGAGTTGCACTGGAAAATGCCCAGAGAGAAATCCTCTCTATGCATCTTCTAGGTCTTCCAATGAAACTCTATGGTACATTTTTACCAGAAGTCCTTTATTTTAATAGGGTTTGCTGTTATCCATGGTTTTTGATATCCACAGTAAGTCTGGGAACTGAACCCCCACGGATATGGGGTATAACTGTACTCAGAAGAGGTTTTGCCAGTTCCTTCCTCTGAAATAGGGCCTACAGCACCTGAGATTTTTTGGCAATCTTCCATTCAAATACTAACCAGGGCTGACCCTGCTTAGTTTCCAAGATCAGATGTGATCTGGTGCATTTAGGGTATTTAGGCCCTAATTCTGATAACTGGCATCAAAGGAAAAATGCAGAATGTAGTGATTACAGCAAAGTGCTCTCTAGAAACAACATACCACATTTTATTGTACCAGAAGTCAAAAATACAGAAATAGTTCAGAAATACAGAAAACTAAAGTTCAAAAATCAATACTGTTAATTGAAAATGCAAAACCTTCTGGACTACATTACACTTTTGCAGAAAAATTAAAGCAAATAGAACAGAAGGATCTACATATTTCATGTCTGCCCCCCCTCAACAAAATCTACAGAACCAGAATTCCTGTAATCTGACTATGATAGATTTTTATTACATTATCTAAAAAGGAAATGTTAAAGTCTGCAGTGAATACAGAATGGTAAGATTAATGATCCATCTACTTAAGATTTTCTTTTAAATAATACTTGGTAGAAAAAGAGGCATGAGACAGAGGATGCAGAGAAGATGTAACCAGCGAAGTACTGTTCTGTATATGTAGTACCTGGGAAGGGATGCTGTGTCATGAATGTGGATGTGTATGAATAGGGTTGGTGTTTTCTAGCACAGCAGCATCTAGTCTACCCCAATTTATAGTAAAGTAGTCACTATTTCACTGGTTACACCTGATACATATAGATTTGTAGGTGGCACGATTTAGTATTGTCTTTAAAAATTAGAAGAATCTGAGTAGAAAAATCTTCAGGCAAAGGGATGGTGTGTGCAAACTCTGGGCACCTGTGCTATTTATGACAATAAGTAACACCATATTAGATCAAACTATTAAAATAAATCCTATTCATAATCTTACTTTGAAATAGCAATGATATATCTAGACATGCTGTACAGCCTTGCATGCTTTTTATCCATGCATCCTGCATCACTGCAATATTTTAAGAAATATATTTTAATATATTATGGAGCCCTGGTGGCGCAGTGGTTAAATGCCAGTACTGCAAGTCACCACGTTGCAAGTTCGATTCCAGAGGGCTCCAAGGTTCACTCAGCCTTCCATCCTTTTGTAAGTCGGTAAATTGAGTACCCAGCTTGTGGGGGCAATTAGCTAATCACACATTGGAAACTGCTTAATGCAGTGTAGATGTGTAAATAGCTATTGCTTAAAACAATGTGTAAGCCGCTCTGATAGCCTTGTGGCTGAAGAGCGGGGTATAAATAAATAAATAAAAATCTGTACCCAGCATAACATATGACATGACAGTAGATCTGAAAGGTTCACACGGTTCGGTTATACTCTATTATTTTAGGAAAAAATAGTGTATTGTTCTACATGTGGGTGGTGAGTGGCTAAGGGATTGAGAGGAGGGAGGGGCCCTTTGTGAGGCTGGGGGTGTAAATGCAGACTGAGTGGCAAGACTGGACTGTGAGGTGGAGAGGGAATTTGTATGTGGGTGGTGACTGGCTGGGTATGTTTCGTAAGTGGCTGATCAGCACACTGGGAAAGGAAACATACCCAAAAAAATTTAATATATATATAGGTTATATATTAAAACAATTACAAGTTTTGTTCATTTTGAAATCTACATCAATATATATTCAAAATCAGTTGTGGATTTTATAAGTAGTGCTTTAGATTGTTGATCTTGTGATCCATTGGCAGAATGTCTCTGGGATCCAAGAGGTTTTTGGATCATCCTCTCAAAGAGAAGAAAGAGCGATCCAACTTTGTACATCTTCTCTGTCATGCTGTGGGAAGGTCTGTAGCTGGTACTCCTATGATGTCCAAGTGCACAAAAATTAGGGTCTGGGACTATGCTGTGGAAAGCATTCGATTTGCACTGCTGCAAATTTAATGCGCATTTCAATTTTCCTGACACACTCCTGGAAGGGCGTGGGGGGTGACTATGTCAGCTCTGGAACTGCTGCAATTTATTTTCCTCCCACTGGGAAATATGGGAGAAAAATATTTTTTTAAAGCCATAAAAAGGCCAGAGGCAAAAAAGCTTCTTCCACAGAATAGAAAAAGGTAGTTCTCTTCCTTCACTTTCTCTTTTTTCCATTCCTCATAGGATGAGGGATACTCTAGTCCTGCTGAAATCAATGGCACAAATTAATGATGACCAACAGGGTTCTATGAGACTAAGACCTTCCAGATGACTTGCAACTCCAAGAATTCCTTACCATTAAGTAAGCTGGTGAGGGCTGATGGAAGATGAGGTCTAATCACATCTGTAAAAATGCCATGAATCTAATGCCTGAAGTAATGCATGGCTGATATAATTTGAATCCAACCCGCTCAGCTTGCCTGTGTTTCTTTTGCAGGCTAATAAGGGTGGTAAAGATCTAACACAAGACTGCTCAGTGCAATTTTAGTACAATTAAATAGCTTGTAAAAACAAAAACAAAACCACCTGAAAGGGCATGTGCTCTGATAGGAACTGAGAAAAAAAATCTCAGCAAAACAATGCTGGTGACTCCTAAAGGGTTACTGGCAGGTTGCTCTTTATTATTGGAGGGAGGCTGAAGCTTACACATGAATATTTTTTTTAAATAGTAACAGACTCCAGCTCTTGCTACACCTGACAGATAAACTCAACTAAAGCAGAAAACATACAGGCTCAGCTCCATATGAAATAGCAAGGAAGGAACTGGTGCTCCTGGACACATATTCTTCACTCTGCAACTCAGTTTTTGATAGGTTTAAAGAGCACAAATCAAAGAGTAACAACTTCTTTATCACCACCACCACCCCGCCGTTTAAAGGGACCTGTAACTTTTAAAGACATACTACAAGTTCTCTTTAGGAAAGTTTTATTTGAACTCCAGTTGATCAGCTGTGATGTGGACCATGGAAATCAGACTGGAGCCCACATTCCAAAAATAGAAAAGACTTGATATGTGTTGACAATGCATGATATTATTAGGTTCCTCTACCTAAAGATTACATTGGAATTAAAAATCTGGAGAGGGTTCTGGTGATCTCGTTTAAGAACACTATACTTTTTGGTAAAAGAAATCTAGGGTAAAAACTACTGTGAAGAAAAGCATTTCAAAAGGCACAAAAATAGCTTAGGCCAGGGCTGGCCAACTGGCAGTCTTCAGGCCAGATCTAGTTTCTAAAGCATAGGTGGGGAACTGACCCTCCAGAAGTTTGGAACTTAATCCTCCACAACCCAACACATTTGGGGTGGGCAACTGTTTGGGGCTACAAGGCTGCACTGATCCCCCATTGTACTCTGGAGGCCTCTACCCCCTTAGTGCACCCCTCCATTTAAAAAAATGCCCCCTAAAGGGTACAGGGCAATTTGGTCATGGGTTTGGCACTCTTTAATTTATTTCAGGAACTAGAGAGACCTTTTTCCAAAACCCTTTATCCAGATGGAACATGCTCCACAACTGTAAGATCCCCACTTCTACATAATAACAACTACGTTATAGGACCTGACCATCTGCAAATCATTCAGCTTTTATGGTATCGCATAGCACATCCCAGAAAACAGGATATGCCACCCTCACTTTGGACACCAAAGCCAAATTTCTCTTAGTTTGAGTAGTGAAAGACCATCTTCTTCCCACCAAAGTACAGAATGAATTATTGTACATATAGATTGTTGAGGATAAAGTGCTCAGTCAGGGCAATCATAGCTTCTAAGTCTGATGTTATATCCAAAGCCCTCAAGACCAGCAATGTGGCAGTGAGTGAAGACTGGTGATTTCATTTTTATTTTTCTTCCCAGTATTTCTTTTCCCCTTTCTTTTACCGGCTGAATTCTCTCCCAATGACATCAATGGACGGAACTGATCTACACAACATCCAGAACTGGCATACAGTAGCAAGTGGTTTGGAAGGAAACCCAAGAACCAAGAAAACAGTAAATCCACAGCCATTCCAGTATATGCCCTTCTGATCCTACAAGGAATCACCATGAATTTTCTTGCACTGGCTTAGGGAGGAATCCAAGGCTGGATCTTTCTCCTTGTCATCAGAGGGGAGTTTTGATTAATCTTATTACCTGTGGGATGCCCTCCCAATGACCACAGGCTGCAGCCTAAGAATATTTAGAATTAAAGACTGCTTTGATTTGTTCCAAGTCTTAATACTTCTTTCATAGAGGATACCATGATTACAAAGTGCACTGAAATGATACTTCAAAGATGTTGATAGGAAAGGGATCTTTACCAAGCTGGGCAGAAACTGGAAATAACAGCAGAATATTTATTTTAGAAAGATACACAAAAAATGTCTTAAAATGGATAACTAGCAACAGAAATAATTCAATAAAATAGGCACATAATGTTACAAATCTGTACCAATCAAATAAACACACTATGTGTACCAGAAGGATTAAAATACAAGATCTCAGGTCAGAACAGAATATTTGTTAAACTCCTTGAGTTGACGGAGATGGATAAACTTGCAACTTTAATGAAAGGGAAATCACTAGATAACTTTTTGTGGGACTCGGGGTCATTTTTGAAGGAGGAGAAGGTGGTTTTAGTTGTGGATGTGGCTGTTCAAAGCACTTTTTTAACATTTAGGTCAGAAGTAGTGAAGTAGATTAATTTTTTGAGAAGTTGACTACAGCATTAAAATTTCTTGGGTTGGAGTGATGAGATGAAATGTTTGTTTGTGTATGTTATGTTTAGTGTAGGGGAGATGGGTGGATCTGGGGAAGATGTTGCTAATCATGTTGTTTGCAGTTGTATTGTTGTGTTATTATGTTTTAAATGCAATAAAAATAATATAAAAGGATCAAGACAGCTACTTTGCTATGGTGGGGGAGGGTAATGTCATATCCATCTGGATTCTAGAACACATTTTTTGTGGAACATTCAATACTATACTTCTTTTCCAACCATTTTAAATGACAAAAATATTAAAGATAGAATATTTTATTTCAGATAGTTTTATAATTCATGCAAAAGTATAAATGAATTAATCAGAAACTCATGAACTGATCAGACCACCCCTACAAGTGTAAGACATAATTTGGGATCATATATTTGTCAAAATTTTAGACCATTTTTGCTGTGAAGAAAAAACAGTGCCAAAGTATAACATAAATTACGCACGGTTCCAGAGAGGACATCATGAGGACAGCAGTTGAGAAGATGACTTTTGCATACTCTTTCATCACTGAATTTGATTCGCTGACGGGTAGAATCTCCTGTAACACAGAAAAATACATTTCTCATTAGAGAAATACATAATATTCTATGTACTAGTGTAGCTTTAGTTTTGTTAAAAGGACTCTTCTCTATTTCACACAAAAAGGAACTTAACAAATCAGAATCTGAAGAACTGATACTATTTTAATCTAAGTAATGGATATTATGTGGTAATTATTTTATGTACCACACAACACTAAAACAATGCCAAAAAGTTAATTCTATTTTATGAAAACATATGTATAAATATTATTGATTTTTACTCAGATTAATGTGGACTGCACTTGCCATTAGCATGAGCAGCCTTGCAAGGAATTATAAAACATGTCTTGAGTGTCTATTGAATGTCAGTTGCCATTTCTTCAAGACCTCATTCATGGCATTAGTGCATTAGAGTGAAATGTTTTTCTAAACCTGGAACACTGGAATAAAAATGCCTAAAAGAAGCAGTCTTTAAGAACTGAAACCCCAAAAGCTGAACACACTGCATCTGCATTAACAGAGACTACTATAAAACAAAAAGCATCAGCCTGCTTACCACACATTGAAGTCCAATTGCAACTCTAATCAATCACATCTGTGAACAAGGTTGGAAACATTAGGAAAACGGAACACCTAGCTACTTATTTATTTCATGGATGTATTTTCCTTCATGAAAAGGAAACGCTGATAGTTACTATGCCAGACTGGAATAGGAGGCCCCCGCAAAATGTATTTTTTGGTCTAAAGATGCAGCAGCAGTAACACAACTCATGTTAATCTTAAATTGTAATTATGCAAAATAAAAACCTACTGGTGAATTACTGAAGCAGAGGAGAGTTATTGGGAAAAGCAAGGTTTGCAACTTTATCCCAGCTTCATTCACCTCAGATGGTACAGATATCTGCCATTACAAATGCAGTCACTATTCCATTCCAATAAATTTGAAACAGGCAACTGAAGTATGTACAGTGTCTCTACACTCCATATATTAATCAATCCTTTGTGTAATTCCAAATTTTAATGATCTGGCCTACACAGAACAAAGTTTAACATTTTCAAATGGGCTCCATTCCACTTAAACTGAACACTTATTTCAGAAATCAAGTGTATCAAGAGACTAATTAATAATTCACAAACAGGAACAGCTTCAGAGTAGTTCAACAATAGGTTTTCAGAGCTAGGTCTCTAGATTTAATAGCTTTAGGCTAATGAAAATTTAGAGTTGTCTTTAAAACTCATGCCTGCTACTGCAGAATATCTGAGGAACTGGGATATTTTCCCATCACTTTTCCTCTCTTACTTTCTCTCTGTTTTTAAAGACACAAGTTGCTGGTTCCACATTAATTAACACATCTGAAAAGTTAGCAATAACTCACGGCTCGGCGAATGCGGGGCCTTTCTGACACTCCCTTGCAGAATGAAGTAGGCAGGCATAGATACATTGAACCTTTATAAATAAAACAAGGGGCCAGATTGTTCAGTTTGTATATAATAAACTCTGCCAGCATTTTCATTAAAGCATCTAGAAAAACATGTTAAATGCTACGAGTAGAGGGAAACCTGGATTAATTTTGTGTCTGACAGCAGTGTGTTAGCCTGTTATTCAGGGGAGAGTTTACTAAAAGAAACAGCCTTCTCTACACTATAGCTGGAAAAATATTTTAATTCCTAAGAATCAATATTTTTTGGATTGTTCATCCCATCCTATTTCCTTCAGTTTACCCAAAAATCTAAGAATCTGATGTTCTGTCTCAAATGCATTCTGATGCTTAGAATGTGAAATATTTTCCAGCCTTGCTTATAGCCTTTTGTTTTTATGAACTATTTTTTTAAAGCAGGAACATCTCAAAATACAAATCACTAGAAAAAAATTAATCCTCCAAGAGTCTTGTAAAATTTTAAACAAACTGAAAACAGTGTTTTGCTCATCTATTTAAAAGTCAAGTTTAGATTCAGTTGCTATTCTAGCTCCTTCATCATCACTCAAAATTTCCAAAGTCTTTTTATATTTTTAGAATCAAATGGGAATCAGATTCTACTGTTCTAGATGTTACCTATTCCAATGTCCTCAGGAAAGTTTATTCTTGCAGTTGTCAGAATGAATGTACTATATGTGATCACAAAACTAAGTTCATCTTCAGAAACAGCAGCTTCCTTTTTTGGCAAGATGTCTGGCCCAAACCATATTTCCAGATAAAGTACTACTTAACAGAGATGGAAGTAACTGTAAAATAGCATCTCATATAGGGGGAAAACCTCAACTACAATAACAATTGCTACTATGCTTATATTTCATGTCTTCTAACTATGAGAATTCAGCCCCCTATAAACATTAAACTGATTCACACTCCACCAAATCATAATTCAGTGGAGGCTATCATCATTCTAAAGTAACACCCAAATGTCATTGTCACTACATCTTTAAGTTAAGAAAAAAGTATTTATTTTAAACAAATAAGGTCACAGTAAACAAAACTAAATACCATACACTTTTGGGTTTTTTTTAGTGTATCAGAACATTCTTCCCTGCTAGTCACACTACTACAAATACCCCACTAACACTAAAGATAGCTGTACCATATTAGGGTTCATATACACAATAGGGATGCAGAACCATCATAGCCTTAAGGGCAACATAAAGTGTTAGTAGGGGGGGAGGATATTTCCATGTATTTGCGTGTGTGCACAGGCATATCTAGCTACACACCACAGAAGGCATATCCTGTTCCCTCTGTACTCTACCAATATTCCAATTTAATTCAATCTATTTTAAATTTAATTTCATTTTATCTAATTTATTTAAATTCATTCCACCATAATTTATGAAAGAATTTAGTGGAATAAAGAGGTAGATTGTTGTATGCAAATCAAAGAGAAAAAGCCCTAGCTTTTTGGTTGAATGCATTACAATTTTGTATTAGAAAAAAATCTTAGATATTTGTCGACACATATGTATTTTTAAATTACATGCCTACAACCTGGAATTTAAACAATGATCATTATGGCTGAATCCTGCATGCCTTTATTGTAGCTAGAAAATGTATATGTCAAGGATAGAAAGCTAAAACATTCAGCATCCATTGTTTGATGGTCAGAAGATCTTAATGCTTTAGTCACAAATGAATGTGTATTTTAGATAGTAACTCCAAGAAAACTTATCTGTGGACATATGATCACCATATATGTATGTGTGTGTGTTGCCCATGTTTGTATTCTATTTATTTCCAACTTTGTTTTCCTCTCTTCTTTTCCTTCCTGTATTCTAGTCTGATTCCATTTATATTTTTCAATTGTTCAATTAACATGCTTCCAACTGAAAACAATCCCTCCACCTGTTGTTTTCCAGTCACTGTTTTGAAAGCTCTTTTGACACCAGCTATCAAAGCTCTCCTACAGGATATTCTTGCTTCACCATGGAGAAGCCTCTGAAACAAGCTTTAGGAGTGCCAAAGAAGCAGAGAGCAGCTCCTAGAAACTATCATCAGTACCCACTGAAGAGATTATCAGACGGCTGGGGAGGGGGGATGTCACATGGTGCTGGTGAGGAATGCAGGGCCAACATGGGCAGCAGGACAGAAACTGGAGATTGAAGATTTGGTAGCAGTAAATCTGAGATACAATTGGTAACAGACAACACAGGAAGGCACAGAAAACAGCTGAAGGGGCACATGTAGCCTTTGTACCTCTCTTATATAATGACTCAGTTCCCCATAGCCACTAAAAAGAATATATGAAGTATGTCTATTAAATAATGAGAATGTGTTTCTCCCTTTCAGAAAAATCAGGGAGAACTGATTGAGTGGTGACCTTTAGCATGTCTGAACCTGCATGATAAACATTAACTGTCAGTTGTTGTTTAAAGCAGCTGTGTTCTCTGTTGTATGCTGAAAAAAATGCTAAATTTAAAAGTCGAGCAACGTAACATTCTGCAAAAACTTGAGGCCGACACAAACCTTTTTCAAAAAATCATCACTTGTGACAATGCCTGGATCTTCCAGTATAATCTTGAGACAAAAAGACAGTGACTGCACTGGAAAACATCATCATCACTAAGAATGAAAAAAGCATGTCAAAGCAAGTCCACATTCAAAGCCATGTTCATGGGGGGGGGGGTTGACACCAAGGGCATAATTTTGACAGAATGGGTTCCAGAAGGCAGAAAAGTGAACCAGCATTACTATAAGGAAGTTTTGACAAAGCTGAGAGAGTCAGGGGAAAAAAGGCCAGAACTGTGGGGAAATGGTTTCATTCTTCATCAAGACAATCTGCCTGCTCACACAACACTTTCTGTGAAACAGTTTTTGGCCGATAAATGCATTACTACACTTGAACATCCTCCATGTTCACCAGATTAGGGAAAAGAAAAAAGTTGCATGGTGCCTAAAGTGAAATCCGTGCTTAAAAGAACACGTTTTGAGTCAATTGATACAGTGTGAAGAAAACGGCAGATGTGTTGACACAGCTGAAAGAAACTGATGTGCTCCACACCTTGGACCAGTGGAAAACAAGACTACATCGGTGTGTGAGTGTGAATGGAAAGTATACTGAAGGGGACACGCATTAGAATTGTAATACATATAAATAAAGATGGGTTTTTGTATCAGTCTCGTTATTTAATAGACAGACCTCATAAATTAAAGGCAATGAAGTAACTGGACAGATCACAAAGAATAAACAGGCTTAAGTCTACATCTATATTGCATTGTAACTTTCATAAACTACCCCTACTGGCATTCTTGTAAATAAAGAGTAGAAAGCACCACCATAAATTGTGACGATGCAGGGAAACAAGTAGCTTAAATGTAGACATTTACTAAGGGTTTCTTCCAAACAAGCCCATTTCATTTCCAACATGCTAAAATGTGGTGACTAATGTGTCAATTTCGGAGATTTAATATATTTCCTTCTTGAAGAATATGGCAAAAACATAACATTAGGATAGCTATCCTATTTCCACAATTCAGAGTAAGTAAATTAAATTTACAGAAATAATGCCAGCATTTTGAAAATACCTTGTGACCACATTCAGATACCACACCAAACCACAGCTCAACATAAAAAGAATGAGACAGTGAGCTTGGTTTCAACAGCCCAACAACCTCCAGTTCTGCTCCAAGGGGACCAGACGTTTACACTTCCATTTATTAACCGCAGTTTACTATGTTGTTTCTGAACCCAACAAATGGTGATTCATCTTAACTATGGTTAGTGGAAACAAGCAAACGTCAAACCACAATTAATGAAGACAAGGGCCCGCCATTAACTATGGTTAACATTAATCTGTTTAGGGTTCAGACACAATGTTAAACCCTAGTTGCTCAAAGTATGCAAAATTGATACTTGTGGCCTCTTCCAACTCTATGATTCTACTCTCAGCAACTCATTCTACTCATTCTAAACTAAGATTTCATCTCATGTAACTCATTTGTGACTCATTCTTGTCATGCTTAATCCCATTTCATTATCTCTTGCTACTAGAACAGATGTCACATGTGTTAGGTATTTTTCTTTAAACTGAACTGAAAACTGTACAAGCAACCTGAATAAAATACAGTTGGCCCTCCACAGTTTACCTTTTATGGATTTGATATTTGAAGATTATTTGCCTCCTCTGCTGCTCTACACCATTTTTAATAGGGACTTATAAGCCTTGCATTGTGTTTGCAGACTCTCTGCAAGCCTCTGAAGACTGAGAGAGATTGCAAGAGACTTCAAACACACAGCCGAGCTTGCAAGTCCCTATTTAAAATTGCATAGGGCAGCAGCAAAGGTGGTGGCAAGCAAGCCTTGCCAGCCACCCACTTCTGCCTTGCGAAGGAACCCTGCTGCCTCAAAAGCACTTTATTTGTGTTAAATACGGTTCGCGGAGGAAAAGATATTTGCAGTTTTACCACTTTCACCGGGGTTCTGCACTCCTAGCTGGAAGTTTTTTAGGACAGGAAATAGTGGGGAGCCAGAAGGAACAGAAGGAGCCAGGAGGTTGGGCTACTTAAGCAGTAGCCACAAAGTGGCAAATAACCAAATCCCCCAAAAAGAAACCTGTGAATGTGGAGTACTGACTGTAAGCAAGGCTTTGGCACAGATGTCTTCAGATATCAAGATGGTGACTCAGAAGGTACAAGAATTAGAACAGAAAACTGCATGAATAGAGCAAATTTCAGATAGATTGGATAAAGAACATTAACAAGTTTTGGATACTTTGGCAATGATGGAGGCTCGAGAAAGAATTTGCCCTGGGTATTACGGAGTGATAGAAAAGACAAATGAGAATCTAAGAAAAATCACCGTAATGCTGTTAGCTAATAACGTAGAAAGGGAGGAGACAGAAATGGAGAGGGAGAGAGACAGAATTTATAGAGTAAAATTGAAAATGGCTATACAAAAAAAAAGCTCCCTCAAGATATTATAGTGCACTTCCTTAGGAATTGTGTGCGAGACCAAATTCTCCAAAAAATGTACTGAAAAATTTACCAATGAGGGGGGATTCTAAAGAAATGCAAAGAATATACTTTTTTCACTGTAAAACTAAAATTACAGTACAGTATATGGGTTCCCATTTAGGTGGGAGAAATTTGAAAGGATGTCTGTCTTCTCTAAAGAGAGATGACACACCCTAAACATGGTTGTTAAAGCTAGAAATTTTTTGAGAAGATATGGCAAAGATTTTGAAAGGGAGCAAGAGCTTAATGGGTATACAGCCCGCACAATAGGGGCTGGAAAGGACAAGTGGAAGTTGAATGAAGAATTTGAGGGACTAATTGAAAAAGGCATTGTTGAGACAGATAATTATTGATTTTAATTGTCCTGGAATGTGAAAGGATTAAATTCTCCACAAATATTTCATTATCTTAATAAAAAGGAAACTATTGTATATTTGCCGGAAACTCATATTAAAAAAAATGATGTTAAATATTAATACTATCCTAATTTAGGAAAAGAGTTTGCAGCTTTATCGAATAAGAAAAACAAAGTGATGGTGTTGTATATTAAGCCCAGCTGGAAATCCGAGACAGTGTTTGCAGAATCACAGGAAGATGTATAGGAGTGCAAATACAATTTCAATCAGAAAAATACTGGTGGTGGGGGTTTAAGCTCCACTGGACAATAAACTGATGTTCTTTGAAAACTTACTGAAAGATATCCTAGAATTCCCAAATGAGAGTATGGACTTAATGAATGATTGGAATGGGGTGATGGTTCCAAAATTAGATAGAAAGGCTGAAAAAGAAATAAAATCTAAAGAAGGAATATTACCTAAATCTTTTTATGTTATGATGGACAATTTGGGTTTAATTGATAGTTGGAGGGTTAGGTATAGAGATACACTGGAATATACCTTCTTCTCTGAAAGTCACAAATCACTTATCAAGGATAGCGATGTATTTAATTTCCAAATCACTGTCATTGCGAATTTTTAAAATGGAAAATCTCCCTAGAATATTTTTAGACCACAATCCTATAACATTGAGACTGAAGGGAATGAGAATGAGTTTTAATTGGTAATTAGATGACTCGTTGTTAAGGAATGAAAAGATTACAGAAGAGGCTAAAAAGAAATTGAAAGAATACTTAGAAGACAATCTAGACAAAGGAGTAGAAATCAATGCAATCTGAGACGCATAAAAAGCTGTAGTGAGAGGTTTTTCATTCAGCAGAAGTTGCAAATTAAAAAAAAGAAACATGTACTGCCATCAAGCCAGGTGTCACCCATCCTATATCAGTGCATTTCATTTTTCCTGCCTAAATGTAATATCTTATGTTTTTCCCTGTCGAAATGCATTTTGTTAGTTTTGGCCCAGCTCTCCAATCTGCTAAGGAAGTTTTGAATTCTGATCCTGTCCTCTGGGGTATTAGCTATCCCTTCTAATTTGATAAGCATGCCCCTGTTCCATCATCCAAGTCATAGATAAAGATGTTGAATAGCACCAGGTCCAGGACAGAACACTGTGGCACCCCACTAGTCATCTCTCTCCAGGATAAACAGGAGCCATTGGTGAATACCCTTTGGGTTCGGTCAGTCAACCAATTACAAATCCACCTAGCAGTAGCATATAAATTATAGAATAATACTACATTATATGATACTAGCAGCCAGAATACCATTTGCACTGAACTGGAAAATGGTGGAAACACCCACAATAGGAGACTGGATAATAAAAATATTCAAATTGGCTAAAATGGATAAATTGACTGCAACGATCAAAGAGAAGCCAGCAGATTTTTTTTTAAAGATTGGGATCCCTTCCTAAATTATATTAAAAAGAAAGTATCTATGTTCATGAGTTTGAACAATGAAGATTTCAAGAAAGGCAAAATAGCTGGAACGTAGCTGACATTAGGTATTAATTATGTGAAATTGTTTATAAATTTATAATTATGTATTTCAGTTTGAGATGTGGGAAGTCAAAATGAAGTTTATGTGTATGTAGAAGAAAGAGGTGGGGTAGTGGGTTTTGTTTGTTTGAATGTATAGTGTATATGATATTTGTAATTTGTGTGTATTAATAAAAAAAAAATTTAAAAAATAAAAACTTTAAAACTGAATAGGATACTATTTTAGTTAAAACAAACTTCTTTTATTTTCTGTGGGTACATTTTGGTAAGGACAGAAATTTGATCAGCAAACATGGTTGAGTTTTGCACCTGATGTTTATTCCATCAGAATGGATATACGTATATATATGCTATATTCAAGATAAATGCTATATCCAAGCTGTGATCATGGTATATGTCATTTTGCATCTCAGTATGTGTCCCATCCTTTTTTTCATCTACAAAATTATTTACTGCATTTAGTGATAGCAGCATCACGGATTATAGGTCTCTGTTTTCAAATATGTCTTCAGGAGATGGAAGCTCTATACAGGTTAGTTTTAATATAAAATTCTTTTAATATAAGCAACTCCAGATGCTGATGTAATGAATTCCTTTGATTCTGGCTTACTTCATGTGAACAACAGACATAAAATCTGATGACACTGCACTGTCATATTAGTGTGAAACAAATTTTTTTGGCATCAATTAGTTTTTATACAGTCAAATCACACCTGCGTAAACATTTTAGCAAATCATGGAGGTCATAAACATTTCCATGCTAAATTATTTTATAGTTCCTCTGACAGTGTGTTGGGAGTATGAAATGGTAACAATGTTGTTTAACAGTACAGTAGGACCCCCATATCCACTGATTCAATTATCCACGGGACATAAAACAGCACAGCTACCATAGAATCATCCTAGAAAATGTGTCCTCTCTAGCCATTTTCTAGGTCCTCCAAGGCAACTTTATGGTATTTTAAACCAAAAGTCCCATTATTTTCAATTGTCTTTGCTATTATCCAGTTTTCAGTATCCATGGCCCCTCCAGAACCAGTCCCCAGTGGATACGGGGGTCCTACTGTAATGTGGTAAGTACTGTTGGACTTCTTGTACCTTAATGTCCTTTCTTTCTGGAAGCATTCTAGATTTAATCCAAAGTTCCTTGGAAGTCAGAGGAGGAAAATATGACAGCGAAAGAACCAAGACATCAGTGTCCTGACAGCAGAATATCACAGCTGGATCATGAGGAAGATTTGCTGTGGGCAGGATACCTTTTCATGGGACCTCTGTAAAAGTTTTACACCTACTTATTATTAGAGTACAGTCACACCCCCATATCCACAGGGCTTCGGTTCCAAGACTTACCGCAGCTACCAGAAACAGTGGATAACAGCAATCCCTTTAAAAATAAAGGACTGCCAGTAAAAGCATACCATAGAGTTGCACTGGAGGACCTAGAAGATGCCTAGAGAAGACACCTCTCTAGGCATTTTCCAGAACAACTGTATGGTATGTGTCCCTAATCTGTGTCCCATGGATAACTGAAACCCATGGATATTGGTTTCACAGATATGGGGGTCTGACTATATTTCACTTTAAGATGGTCAGAAAATATTCCAGCTGCTACAATATCCTTCTCAACTGATGTCTTTGCAATTAATTCAACAGCCTAAGATTTTGCTGTATCCACTATGTTTTCAGCTAGCACTAAGAAGAAAGGGAGAAAATGTCCATAGTAATACTTCACAAATTGTCCTGGCAAATTTTGTGTTGTGCTCTTTGGTCTTACTTTTTATGGGTACAATGTTGTACCAGTCTAATGAAACATCTTATCTATAATCAGAGTACAGTATTAACAATTAAGCAAAAAAAAGTCACACAAGATCTCTTGGTGCTCTAAGGGAATGACAACATAAGTTACAAGGGCTTGCCCATAACTACTTACACAGTCCTTCTGGTTTAAGTGACTAAGCTTTCCATGCAAATAACAGATGTCATTAAGACATCTGACAAGCACAGTTATGTCTTAAATGTCCTCTTTGCCTCTAGTTTGTATCAGTATGGTATATAGAAAACTGAAGACATGGGGATTGCTTCTGTCATTCTGGTATGGAATTCTCTCCCAACAGGCATTTCACTGTCATTATGAAAGTACACAGGTCTTCAACTGAGAAGTAGCAATGTTGGATGTTTTGCGAACCCATATATTTACTGACAATTTTGTGTAAGCGGAGTTTGTCCAAATTGTGGAAAATGCTGAAACCACAATGAAGCTAAATAGTGAGTCTTGATCCCCCTTGTCATTCAGGGCTATTTTTTTTTAATAACAGTTATATCCAGCACAAAAGAAAGAGGAGAACTGTTTGGGGCTTGAGGGCTAAATCCTCTTCTAGGAGAAATCTTCCTTGCAAAGTCCCATAGTTTTTCCTGAAGCTTTGCCCTCTGTTTTTATCAATTCCTATGTCAGCAATACAGAAGGGGCTGCATGTTTATAGTGTTGAACTGAGAGTCATAGCCCTTATCTCCATTTGAAGTAGTGATGAGACCTGTGCCTTCCACCAGCCCTTTCTGTAGCAATGAGCCAGGGAAAGGCAATTGTCAGATTAGGTATGAGGTAAGAGCTGGGATTTCCAGTTTAGCATAGCAAAAAGTACCCCTTCCTATAGTGCCAAGCTAGGAGAGCTTTGGAAGCATTTGAAACATAGCAGAAAATGTGGTGGGGTGGATGGGAACTTCCATTGGCTGGAGATTCCCTGTCCCTGTATGCATCAATGTTTTTCAGGTAAGACTGAAGATTATACAAATACAATTGTTGACTTAAAGTACCAGTGACTTCATAATTGCAGTGATTTTAGCAATGCTGAATCAGTTTGCAAGGCTGGTATATAAACATCTTATAAGCCATCTTGATCACTTTCTGTTGGAAAAGGAAGTTAACAATATTGAAAAGTATAATCCCTCAAAACATTAGGACAAAATGTCCTTGATAAAAGATGGCAGCTAGATCCTTTTTACAAGGAAGTCCTTTTAGAAAATAAAACAGCTTGCAAGACAATGTTCTTAACTTCGTGGAATATTTTAACATGGTAATATAACATCCAGCTGACCACTAAATTAACTTTGGACCAAATCCTAACGCCTACTAGCATTAGTCTATTCCATAGGGAACTACAGTTGTCCCTCCATATCCATGGATTTGGTATCCATGGATTTAAGTATTCACGTCTTGAAAATATTCTTTAAAAAATAATAATCCAAAAAGCAAACCTTGATTTTGCCATCTTATATAAGGGACACCATTTTGTTATGCCACTGCATATAATGGGACTTGAGTATTTACGGATTTTGATATCCATGGTGGGGGGGGTGTCTTGGAACCAAACATCACTGAATATGAAGGGACAACTGTACATATATTTTTGAAAATGTCAGGATTGCTCTGAACCACACTGTCCAATACATATGAATCTGCCTGGTCTTTAAAGACCTCTTCCTTCAGAGACCTTTCAAGATGAAATGGGTATCAACTAGGAAGAAGATCTTTACAGTGGTGGTGCCTCACTTATAGAGTAAAAGTCCCCAGATTCTTTGATATGCTTTAAGTACAATGTTAATATCTTTTGCTTGCCCAACCCTTTCATCAACAAGAATTTTGATTTTATCTGAGATCCCCTATGTAGTCTTTTCAACTACGAGTTCATACTGCTGTACTAACTTTTACTATTTCCTTTATTTTTAGCCACTACCATGGTAAGGTGTCAAACAGGAATTATTAACATATGGAACCAGACTGCAAGTAAATAGTAAGCCAGAACTCACAACAATTCTGGGTTATCATTATGTGTAAACTTGCCTACATAGAGACTACTAAAAGGCAACTGACATGAGTTTGCATTTATTCCTAATCTCGCATATAGATTAGAATCACAGTATACTTCATGATCATAGCAATTCCAAGACCCTTCACAATAAACTGAAAAGATAACAGAACAAAAACAAAGACAATGTAAACATATATATGAAAAACAATACAACAAAAATATAAAAGCAGGGAAAATTAGCTAAGCAACCACATTGCCATAAAAGATTCACAGGTTACAATGGATAAGGTGAATCTCAGAAGTTATAATGTATGCAAATGTGAATAAACTAGTTAAGGGTCCATTGACTCCTTGTTTTTTTTAAGTCTAGCTCAGTATCAATATAAAGCATGCATACACCAGCACTTCCACTTCTGAACATTATCTCAGTAACTCTTTTCAGAAAGCTCTACAATAATAAAATTTTAAATTGAACCAAAATGCTCATCAATACATAACACTGCTCTGCATTCTATTCAAAAACACAAAGGAGCCATCAGAACATATGCTTACCTGTTGCAGCTGTAGGTAAGATATCTTGTAATAGCGGTCTCTTGTAAAAGTTTATTTTATTCCAGTTAAGTAACTGGTTACCAAAGAAAAAATAGAAGAGCAAAAGCAACGTTCTAGTAAGGCAATAAACCCAAATACAAGAATGCCTCTACACGCCTACTTTTCAACGTTTAGATGCACTGTCTTAACTGGAAATGCTGGTTTGGGTCAGATTCCCAGTAGGCCATCCATTTGAAAAGACATCACAGTTGTCTAGTGGCTGAAAATGAGCCGATACTTTCCCTAATTATCCAATTAGAAGAAGGCGAACTGCTGTTTCAGTCATAAGCCAAGATGAACTGCAGAATGGCCAATTTCCCATCCCAACGTTAACTAAATCCAGATTTTCTGTGGGTTTTTTTTTTCTGGACTGTGAGGCCCTGCTCTGGAAGAATTTGTTCTTGACGTTTCGCCTGCATCTGTGGCTGAAGACGCCAGCCACAGATGCAGGCGAGATGTCAGGAATAATAAACTTCCATAGCACGGCCTTAAAGCCTGGAAGAAAACCAAGGAAAATCTATGGATGCCGCCCGTGAAAGCCTTCGACTTCACCTAAGTCCAGATTCTTTGCTTAGTACAGCGTGACTTCAAAAGAGAGACACCTTTCCTTTGCTAAACTTAGCCATACCTCCCTCCCACCCTGTGTCTATTGACACAGGCAACCAAACAGCCCGGACCACCTCCCTCTCGCAACTCGGAAGCGGCAGCAACGGAGACCGGCCTCTAGCGGGGAGGAGGAAGGGCCCGGCCGCCGCCAGTCACCACCCTAGGCCTTCCCTGCTGGTTCGTTTCTGACATCCCCCCCCCCGCTCCGCAGCCGCCGCAAAAGAGAGAGATTGAGAGAGAGGGGCGCCCGCCCTCTGTGGAGCCTGGCCAACAAGCGACCCTTCTTACCGTCCCGGGAGGTGCCCATCAGCTGGTCCAGCATCGCGCGCATCTGGGCCTGTGCCGACATCCTGAAAGCGCGCTAGGCCCAGGAGGGCCGGCCGACGCCGAGGAAGCCGGGCCCCGCCCACAGCGGCCTAGAAGAAGAAGAGGAGGAGGAGGAGGCCCAACCGACGCCGCGGCCGCTGTGTCTTCTCAACGGCGCCCTGAGGCGGAATCTCTCCCTGTCTCTCTCTCTTTCTTTCTCTCTCCCTCTCAGAGGTCGGTGCAGTTACAATGGCGCCCGCGGCTTCCGTTCTCGCCGAAAGGGAAGCCGGGTAACCGCCTCGTGCCCGTCGAGGCTGCCTCGGAACCGCGAGCCCACCCTTCACGCCAGCCCCACCAGGCAGGCAGGCAGGCAGGCACGCGCAAGCGCACCCTGGGCACTAACGGACATCCGTGCGCGCGCACGCGCGCCCTTCTCCCGCCTTCCCTGCCGACTAGGGTCGTTGGGATTGGTTAAAGGGAGCTCTGCGCGAGCCTGCGACGTCAGGCGTTCTGCTTTTGCTGATTGGCCTAGGAAATCCCTTCGGGCCTCTCGACCGGCGCTTGGTCTGACTGGAGGCTCGGTTCGTTACCAGCTTTTTGTGACGTATCTGCTTTGAATTGGGCGAACGTCGTTGGCGTGCCGTTTCGTGACTCGAGTAAAAAATTACTCGTTTGGCACCTGTGCACCCTTCCAATAATACTGACAAGGATACGAATAAAATATATTTATTTGTTTGTTTGTTTGTTTGTTTATTGTATTTATACCCCGTTCTTCAGCCACAAAGGCTATCAGAGCGGCTTACAAATGGTCAATTGAACAGTTCCCTGCCCTCAAGCTTACAATCTAAATAAGACATGACACATAAGGAAAAGGGAATGGCAGTGGGGTAGGGATTAAACCCAGCAGATACTGGATATTTGTCGCTCTGTCTATCGAAACCTCACACTGGGAACATTTTTGTAGCCAAGCCCTTGTAAAATTGTAGGAGTTGAGCTCTCTCAGCCAAATTCACACTACACAAGTAATCCAGTTTGGAACTGAGTTATTAGCCATGGCTCCTTTATGGAATCCTGGGATCTAGTTTGGTGAGGCGCTAGCACTCCTTGGCAGAGAAGGTGAAAGACCTTGTAAAACTACAAATCCCAGGATTCCATAGGAAGGAGCCATGGCAAATAATCCAGTTTCAAACTGGATTATTTGTGTAGTGTGGATTTGCAGCATGGCTAGTGTAACAAGATAAAAACATAGGGCCCGTCTAAATGGTGAAAATACCCCTCATGGAATTCACTGGGAATCCTACCTGTCTAAACAGGATCCAGAGCCAATCCACACTATTGGGAAGGAGGGTGGCCCAAAACAGCAAAAACAATGGGTTAAAAGCCTTCGCAGATTCCCCCATACATTTTTTACAAACTGTGAGGGGGTTGTGCATTTTTGCTCGTTTGGACTATAGAACAATAAAAAACTTGAAGGGAAGAACAAAGCCGATTGGCTGGGTGAGAATGGGGGCAGGACTTGCTAGCAGGGCAAACGCTCACTGCTGCCATGTTGGATTGCCACCATGTTGGATTTTCGCCTTAGCGATCGGTCGCTAAGACTATAAAAAGGATTAATATTTTCTGTTTTGCTGTCCTGTAAAATTGGAGAATTGCTCTATTGCACCAGTGCACCTTGGGACGACTTAAAAAAAGACAAACAACCTGGCAGTAGGGAACTAACATGAGTAAATCATTCATGGATACCTCAAGGACCAGCACCCTTATATAGTAGGTTTTTTGTTTTTTTTTAATGATTAATTGAACTAGCCCAGTATAGCTGACTATGGCTACTAATAGCACTCCAGAGTTACAGGTAGAATATCCTATCTGTATAGGTTTTATGTCAAATGTTAGATCTCTACATGCAGTTTTAATGGAATTTTAAAAGCAACCCTATGCACATCCATGCAGAAATACATCCTGTTGACTCCAAACGGATATGTGAATTGAACGGCAACTGGAGTCATGCTTTTCACTGGATTGTCCAAAGACTTTTCAAAGGGAAATGCAACTTCTTATAATTCAGCCTTATAATTCAACATTTATACTGTCAGCCCTCTGTGTCCGTGGATTTGGCATCCATGGATTCCAACATCCATTGCTTGAAAATATTTTTTAAAATAAGAAGCAAATGTTGATTTTGCCATTTTACATAAAAGACACAATTTTACTATGCCATTGTACTGCCTATTCTCCTTTATGGGGCTGAAACATGGGTCACCTATCGCCACCACTTACGACTCCTCGAACACTTTCATCAGCGCTATATACGCACAATCCTAAATATACACTGAACTATGTGACGAATGTTGCTGTCCCTGAGCAAGCAGGGATCACCAGCACTGAGGCCATGATACTGAGAACACAGCTGCGCTGGGCAGCGCACGTTTCTAGGATGGAGGACCATCGCCTCCCAAAAACAGTACTCTACAGTGAACTTGCCACAGGTCAGCGTAAGAGGGGCGCTCCAAAAAAGCGATACAAGGACTCCCTGAAACAACATCTCAGGCTTGGCCAAATTGATCACCAACAATGGTCCGCCCTGGCCTCACATTGGGAGGCATGGAGGCACACTATCCATAATGCTGTAGCCTTATTTGAGAACTCACGCTGAACAAGTCTTGAAGAGAAACGACAATGCAGAAAGAATCACAACCCAGAAACGTCTCCCAAGGAGACCTGCTGTGCTTTCTGCAACCGGACTTGTCTATCTCGGATTGGCCTTTTTAGTCATCAGCGCGCTTGCAGAAAGCGCGGGATGAGTCCTTCCTGAATCTTAGTTTGCAAAGAAAAGCCAGAGAGAGAAAGAGAGAGAGAGAGAGAGTATATAATGGGACTTGAGTATCCATGAATGTTGGTATCCACAGGGGGGGGGGGCTGGAACCACACCCAAGTGGATTCCAAGGACCCACTGTATTCTTAACCATTTCAAATACATTTTTGCATATACAGATCCGTGAGCTCCAGATCTATGATTTGACCAATTTGGATTGCTGATGTTTTAATACATGCATTAATTATATTGTTATGATAACTACTACTTCAAACTCTTTTCTGCAAAAAATTTAGGACAGGAAATGATTAATCTCAATAGGCAAAAATCATCCTTGATTAGTGCACTTAAAACTAGTGGTTATGGTCTAGCACAGAGAGAGTCTGACATAAATCTAGATAACCCAGGTTCAAGTCCCTGCTACCCTTGACCTATCTTCATATTATAGCATAAGCCATATCCTTCAGTGTTCTCAGGAGGTATGCCAGATTCCCCCGGTCTGGTTACTTCAAGGTTGTAGTATAACGCCCATAAACTCCAGGAAGCATAGTCTGGTCAGGAATGTACAAAATATCTAAAAAGCACCAGCTTGGAGAAGAATGCTTATGCAACCCTGTTCTGATGACCCATTGAATAAAAATGAAATAAAAAGTCCAGGTTCCCCACATAGTGCATCTTTTATGGCAGTTGTGCAATTTAATCTATGGGTATGTCCAGTTTTGATAGACAATTTTGGCACACAGTGAGAAAGTGGAGGACAGGGGCTTTGTGGAATGTCATGACTTGTCTCTCAACCTTTGCTGTTCTTGACCATTAAAATCATGAAAAATCGCCAAAATATTACACTCAAATGTCCCTGCGGTACCGCAACAGTACCGGCAGGGACGGGCGTCATCCGAAAGGGACGCCCTGCAGCGCAGCAGTCTCGCAACGTGGCGAGGCTGCTTCCGTTGCATTTTACTTGTCCGTAAAAGTCCTAAGTCTTCTTAAAAACTTACATGTGAAACAACCAGGTGAGATATCTAGCAATTTAGAATCAGGTATCATCACTATGTTGATGCAATGAAGCTCCATTTATCAGCTTGAGATGAAATGGGCTAAATGTGGGATAGGTAAAGACTAATAAACAAGTTATTTCCAACCAAAACAGAGATGCTGTGGGCAGCTAATTTGTCTGACCATTGGGAGAGGGTTCACTCTGGTCTGGGCAGAATTGACCTCAGAGGCTCACAGTGTAGGGCTGCTGTTAGATCTAGTATTGTCACTGAAGATCCAAGAGATCTCTATGATAGTGCATTCCACCAGTCTGAGATGATGCACCACCTACAGCTCGTTGCAAACCTAATCTGGACAGTTATCCAAATGTCTAATCTCTAGAAGAGATTACTGCAGCTTGGGGAACTGTGGTCCTCCAAATATTTTTGGCCTACAACTTCTATCAGTCCTAGTCTGTGTTAAGTCATTATGGGAGCTGCAGTCCAAAAATATCTGGATGGTCAGATGCCCATTCCTACATAATTGCAATGTATTGTTTGTGAAGGAAAATGGAAACATCAATGAACAGAAAACATTGGTGCCAGATTATGAACTAGTCAAGCTGTATGATTCATACCTCATTGGTTCTTAAAAAGCTGTATTAGCTGGTGGTTAGCCAGCACAAATTAAAGGTAGGTATCATCCTATCAAACTGTAAATTTCTTGGGAAACATATCTGAAAGACTGCCTTCTAATACAGGTGGCTGCTTGAACCTTGCTGTCATCTTTGGAATTTCTTTATTTTATTTACTTAAAGCATGTTTTATCTCTTTACGCACCATACCTCACCACAGGTATAACCCATACAGCTTTTTCATCTTGGTAGTCTGTCTGTGGAATTCCCAAGCATGAAACCATTTTATCATTTTATCACTGGAACAATTTTTATTTTTGCAGGCTTTCAGTCTACATGCTGACTATAAATTTGGCATTTATGCTGCTTGTTTTCAGTTCCTACGTGGCAGCAATGGTGATGGGGGCAAAGGGAGGGGAGGAGAATTCTCGTCTACCTTTGCCCCCCCCCCATGGCTTCTGTGGCGGCAATGACAGCGAGGGCATTCACTATTATCTGTAGCAGCGCCTGGAACCACTCTCCCACAGATATGGGGGTGCTACTGTACTAAATAGAGACTATACTTTAAACCTAAGGCAACAGAAACATCTCATTAGAAATGCTGTATTGCATGCAAACATTTTATTTAAACAAATAAGGCTAAAAAACACTAATTATCAAGTTTTATGAAGTAAGGTTTAAAACATTTGTATTTGTCACTCCCATCCTTTCCCTCCAGGCTGCTGTGGTAGTTTAAGGCCTACAAGTCCAGCCACTTGCTCTGCTGACCGATCTCCTTTTCCATGATATTCTTTATGTAGACTTAAGTGCTCCCGGACACTACGCAGAAGACAGAGATAGGTGGCTGCTTGAAAATGTAGGTCATGCTGGGCCCGGCATAACTTTTCACTGGTTACCTGGAAGCAAAATTGGAAGACAAACATAAGAAACTTGACATAAGTTTGATGACAGATCTCCACTTAAACATGTAAAAAGATTTTTAAGGCATCACTTAGACATAAATTGAGGCTACATTCTACGTTATGATGAAGGGGCAGGAAAGATCTGACAAAGCGACCATCACACAGAAACAGGTAACCCACAAGTACTCTGGTCCTAAGCTTTTAAGTTTTAACCTTTAAAACCCGCCATGGTTTAAGGACTTGAGTCAGAGTAGGTTTTAAAGATTAAACAACTGCATTTTTACTTTGGTCTGGAAATGAACTGAAAACCATTCCAGTGTGCAAAGCAGTATAGTATGATCATAACTCTCCAGTTTGAAATCTGGAAGCTGTGTTCCTTGTGATACACAGTTTCTGAACAGTCTTGAAAGTCCCCCCACCCATAAACACATACATTAGTTCTCATGTGACAGTTACAAATTTGCATGGATAACTGAGGCCTGGCTAATCTGTGTCTAGGCAGAATCACAAGTGCTCTGGCACTCTTAACTTACTATGCTTTCTTAGGTCAGTGGCAAGAATCTGAATGTACAAATACATCTTAGGGAAAAGGAAGACGCACCACTCCTTATTCTGTCCTATGGGCTTTCAACGAAGAGAATTCTCCTAGCTATGAGGAGGGATATCAGTGAAAATATAGTAGCATGTATGTAGATACAATGGTCTTTCCATAAGCTTAAATTGTGCAAAGGAAATTGGAGGGAGGGGGAGGACATTAGCAGATAGCCAAGGTGCAAAATTAACTGTAAACAGCTTTAAAAAAAAAAAAACCCGACACCCTAGAAGCTAAAATTATCTACAGCAGCCCTATATGGCATGAGTTACAACCCACCACCACCAATAAAGAATTATGAACGACAATGTCACACAAGATTCAGAATTTTAGACACGTCCTATGAGAATAGGGGTGCTTTCAAGTCATCGAACTAAATACAGCTGTCCCTTCACATTAGCTGGGGTTTGGTTCCAGGACCCCCCCCCCCCGGTGGATACCAAAATCCGTGAATACTCAAGTCCCATTATATGCAATGGCATAGCAAAATGGGGTCCCTTATATAAGATGGCAAAATCAAGGTTTGCTTTTTGGATTATTATATATTTTTTCATTATTTATTTATGAAGTTTAACATAACGTAAGAAATTCACAGAGTTAATCACTTCCAAAAGAAGTCTCTCTCTCTCTCTCTGGCTTTTCTTCGCAAACGAAGATTCGGGAAGGACTCATCCCGTGCTTTCTGCAAGCACCCTGATGACTAAAAAGGCCAATCCGAGATAAACAAGTCAGGCTGCAGAAAGCACAGCAGAAGGTCTCCTTGGGTGATGTTTCTGGGTTGTGATTCTTTCTGCATTGTCGTTTCTCCTCAAGACTTGTTCAGAGTGAGCTCTCAAATAAAGCTGCAGCATTGTGGATAGTGCGTCTCCATGCCTCCCAATGTGAGGCCAGGGCGGACCATTGTTGGTGATCAGTTTGGTTGAGCCTGAGATGTTCTTTCAGGGAGTCTTTGTATTGTTTTTTTGGAGCACCCCTCTTACGCTGAAGCACAAAAATCAGTGTGTATAGAGCCATTGTGCTGTCTATTCTCCTTTATGGATCTGAAACGTGGGTCACCTATTGCTACCACCTACGACTCCTTGAACACTTTCATCAGCGCTGTATACGCACAATCCTAAATATACATTGGACTGACTATGTGACGAATGTTGCTGTCCTTGAGCAAGCAGGGATCACCAGCATTGAGGCCATGATATTGAGAACACTGCTGCACTGGGCAGGGCACGTTTCTAGGATGGAGGACCATTGCCTCCCAAAAATACTACTCCAAAAGAAGCAATGTGATACTTATTACAGAGTATATCAATCATTGTAACAAAATATGACATTATATTTATATTATAATTATAAGTCCCATTATAGGCAATGGCATAGCAAAATGGTGTCCCTTATATAAGATGGCAAAATCAAGGTTTGCTTTTTGGATTATTATATTTTAAGAATATTTTCAAGTCGTAAATACTTAAATCCCTGGATACCAAATCCGTGGATACGAAGGGACAACTGGAATATCTAGCGCCATTCCCCCCCCCAACAGTGAAATGTGTAGGTCGGCGGGGGACGGCCAAGCAATATAAACTAATAGCCACACATACTTTTACAGGACGACGACCCAACATACCCGGTGTGCGCGGAAGGCTTCCCTCAAGTACTGATAAGCAGCCGCATCCCGGTAGGAGCGGCCGGTCTCTCCTTGCGCGTAGCGAAACTCGCGCACCAAGCCGCGGAAAGTGCGGAGAGGGGAGCCGAGCGCCGCCATCCGCCCGCCGAAACCTCTCCGCTCGCTTCAGGCCGGCCGCAGCCGGATAAGAACGTAGCCAATAAGAACGCGGCTCTTTCATTTAACGGCCAATAGGGAACAGCCCTTTCTCCCCGCCCAGGCGACTGCAGAAGGAATCCAGATTAACCGAGTTCGAGTCTGCATAGTCTCGCGCCTAAATTCAGGGCGGTCTGTCGAATACCGAGGCATGCTTTTTCAGGAGCGGTCGAGCGAATCGATTGAAAGGCTGCTGTGAGGAAATGGGGGACACCCAGAGGTTGATAATAGAACAACATCCACAAAAGAGTGAGGCCTTTATTAGCCAACCACCATGCAAGCTTTCAAAGCTTCACTGGCTTCTTCATCAGGCAAAGATGTTAAAAATCATCGAGGAGAAGAAAAGTGACTTTTCATAGGTCTACTTTTGTCTCAGATATTATTTATGTTGTTAGTTAAGATGGTCTAGACTAGAGACTCTAGGGATATCATCTTCTCTGACAACAGAGACAAAATGTAGGGCCTGTGAATCTAGCATCCTCACTTTTGTTCTCTATAACTTTTTAACATCTTTCCTTGATAAAGAAACCAGTGAAGGATATGGAGAACCGGCATGGTGTAGTGGTTTGAGTGTTGGACTAGGACTCTAGAGATCAGGGTTCCGATCCCCACTCAACCATGGAAACCCAATGGGTGATCTTGGGCAAATCATACTCTCTCAGCCTCACAGGAAGACAAAGGCAAATCCCTTCTGAACAAATCTTGCCAAGAAAACCATGTGATAGGTTTGCCTTAGGGTTGCCATAAGTCCAAAATGACTTGGGCACACAACATTATCAAGGCAGGCAGAGGCCACTCCCCTTCTTGGCCATGTGGGGACTCTGGACAAAGGGCAGTAGAAGACTGGTAATCAAATTTTAATTTCATTAGCACCAGAAAAGTAATTTCCCTGAAGTTACTGAAGGAAACTTTCTCAAGGGAAATTACTTTTCTGTTGCTAATGGAGTTAAATGTGTACTCTCTTTTATTACCCTTTGTCCCTGGTCTCTCACATGTCCAAGGGAGCCAGGGTGGCATAGTGGTTTGAGCATTGGACTAGGACTCTGGAGACCAGGGTTCCAATCCCCATGTGGCCATGCAAACCCACTGGGTAACCTTGGGCATGTGACGCATCACACTCTCTCAGCTTCAGAGGAGGGCAATGTCAACCCCCCCTCTGAACAAATGGGTCTGTGATGGGTCTCCCTTAGGGTCTCCATAAATCAGACTTGAAAGTACACAACAACTGCACATGGCCAAGAAGGAGAACTGCCTGCATTTATATCCCTCTAGACCAATGGTTCTTAACCTGTGGTACAGGAACCCCCAGGGATCCGCCATGTCATCACAAGGGGTCTGTGAAGGCTTGAAGGCTGCTTAGTCCACCTCCTCCCTGCAGTGGAGTGTCTGTGTGACAGGAGCCAAGGCAAAGGCTGGCTTGGCCTGCACATTGCCATTCAATCTGCTCTAGTAACAAACTTGCAAGAAGCAGGAGAAAAGTCTTCTTTCCAGTGCCTCTGAGGGAAGGTTTAATGGATGGTGTCATATTATTATTATTATTATGGTTTTAAATTTTGAGTTAAGTCTTGGAGGGACCACCACAACAAAATATATTTAAAGGTAAAGGTTAAGAGCCATTGACCATCTCAACTGACAAGTGAAGTAAACATCTGAGACAAAATGTAGGGCTATGACTAGCATTGTCACTTTTTTCTTCTCCCCTATGATTTTTTTACATCTTTGCCTGATGAAGAAGCCAGAAAAGCTTTGAAAGCTTGCACAGTTTATTTTCTGAATTTTGGCTGGCAAATAAAGGTATCCCTCCTTTGTGGATTTCCTTGTACAGTACAATATTTTGCTTGCATGGCCAACACAGGTATCCCTGAATTCCCAGTCATCCCTCATCGTTGGCCCTGCTGGTAGAGCAAACTGATGGGATCTGCAGTACAATAACACTTGAAAGGCTCCAGGTTCTCCAGTCCTGATTTAAGGAGTCCAGTGGACGTTACGACAGTTAACGGACCGTGGCTGAGGCGTCGGGCGCTTTCTCTGTGAGAGGTGACGACTAGAGCCGCCTTGGATCCCATCCCGGGAGAAAGAGGGGGCATTAATCCAGTAAATAAAGACATACAGAAATAAAATACAGCCTCCTCTCGCTTTTCAAAGGACCCCGTTCAAACACAACCTGCTTCAAAACCGCCGCCAGACTTTCAAACAGCCCTAGCCATGTTTCTATATTTATATTGCGCATAGTCTTTTACAGTACCCTGTACTTAATTTTGGGGGGAAAGTGGCTTCGCTATAGAGGTTGTTGCGCGCCTTTAAGACGTCCTTTCCAATTTATGGCGGGCCTCTCACGGGGGTTTCTTGGCAAGATTTGTTCAGAGGGAGGCTTGCCCTTGCCTCCTTCTGAGGCTGAGAGAGTGTGACTTGCCCAAGGTCTCCCAGTGGGTTTGGAACCTTGGTCTCTAGAGTCGTCCAGTCCCAACGCTCAAGAAAGCTGCGCTAAAGCACACGGCGATTATTATTATTATTATATTACTGAAGGGCAGGAAATTGCAAAAAATGGATGGCACGGGGACTCCTGCGCTTTGCTTAGTGCGAGAACACTTCCTCCGGGGTAGACCCGTGCAAAGGAATGGGAGAGGCCGCTCTCTAAAAAAAAAATCTTGCCAAGGACACTCCGTGATAGATTCGCTTTCGGGTCGCCATAAATCAGAAACGACTTGAAGGCAAACAACAGCAAAGAGTCGGTGCAACAGGCACCATTTTGCCTTCCTAACCTTACATGCAAGCATAATGCTAGCTAAGAGTAATGTTTACTGTTTTTTGACTCAGAAGGCACTAAAAAAATACAGTAGGGAACAAGCAGTAATTGCCAGCAAAATACCTCAAAATAAAAATAAAGGAAGAGAAAAAAAAGAAAAAAATCCCACCCCAGATGGGACTCGAACCCACAATCCCTGGCTTAGGAGGCCAATGCCTTATCCATTAGGCCACTGGGGCTTCTCGCTAGCAAATTCTTCTAATATTTTACTTGTAGCTCACATCACATGCTTTTGTAATCTAATCCCACCCCTTTCAGCATGTTATACGTTGGTTATTCGGTGATACTGTGACGTTTCTTTGACCGGAAGTTACATCACAGACACCTTGACGAATCACGCCCCCCCCCCCCGGCGCCTTGCTTTTAGTAGATGAGAAGAAGACGTTTCTCAGGCTTGATTTCCTCGCGAGGACGGAGGCTGATGAAGGACAAAAAGAGCTCCATGGCTGGAGATTTAAGAAGACTTTCCTTGGGTTTTTTTTTCCTGGCTGTGAGGCCGTGTTGTGGAAGAGTTTACTTCTGACGTTTCGCCTGCAGGCTCTTCCACAACACGGCCTCACAGCCAGGAAAAAAACAAGGAAAATCTATGTCAGACCAGAATTTTTGAATACAGGACATGGTTATGTTTGCTTATAAATACATTTTTATTTATAAATAAAAATTATATTTATATTTGCTTATAAATAAAAGCCCATTTCTATGATGATGATCATATAGAAAGACGACAATAGCCAGGAAACATGTTAAAAACAAGCATTTAATCTGCTCCTGCTATAAATAAACACCTTTTACAGCTTTTGTCAAGCTTACTTGGCAGGAAAATTCTTAAGCTCTCCAGGGCTTTAACAGTCAATATCAATGTGTGGGTGCTGGGAGCAGATTAGGGGCTAACTCAAGGTGCTTGGGCCAGATTGCTGTTGAGAAACCGGTAGCTGTACTCCATCCCAGTTGAGGCTTTCAGACATGGTATAGGTTGCCCCCTGTGTAGTATACAGTTGTCCTTCCACATTCATGGATTTGGCATTCATGGTTTTAAGTATTCACGGTTTGAAAATATTATTTAAAAAATAATAATCCAAAAAGCAAACCTTGGTTTTGCCATCTTATATAAGGGGACACCATTTTACTATGCCATTGCATAGAACGGGACTTTAGTATTCACAGATTTGGGTATTCATGGGGGGGGGGTCCAGGAACCAAACCCCAGCAAATGTGAAGGGGCACCTGTATTATTATAGCTGGACCCGGTGTACCATGTGCCGATAGAAAACTCCCCCCAAAACACCTGGTAGACCTCACACCCAGTTGCGTCCCATCACAACCAGAATAGAAATTATATTACTGTGTAGACTTAAATCATAAGTGGGAATTGTTCAGCCCTTAGACACTGGTGAACGGGAGAGGCCTGCAGCCTTAGTAACTATAGCCAACTCTGTAGCACATTGTTGGTCACTCCCATTATGCAGATTGGCCATGTGTAGCAGGAGTGGATTGTGACGTGGAAAGGGAATTTGCATGTGGGCGGTGATTGGCTGAGGGAGTGACAGGAGGGGCTTAATCAGCACACTGAAAGAGACAACATACCTAAACCCATTGTACATGCCCAAGGGGCAACATACCTACATACCTAAGGCCATTGTGCATACCCAAGAATTTTATATATACAGTCGTCCCTTCGCATTCGCGGGGGTTGGGGCACAAGACCCCCACAAAAGTGAAAAAAACGCGAATAAAAATTTATGTAAAGATTGGTTGGGCGGGTGCGTGGATGGAACGCCCTGGAGGAGAAGGAAGGGAGGGAGAGAGGCTCGTGGCCCAGGCCACAGCAACCCAGCCCGCCTAGGCCTCCCAGGACTCTGCCGCTGCCACCACCACCACTGCTCACCCCATCACCACCATGCTGCCGTCACTGCCACCACCCCCAACTATGCCCCCGCTACCATACCTCCAGGGCCACCGCCACTGCATCCACCATGATCTCTTCGCCCCGTTTCCTCTTTGCCGGCCTGATCCGCATTGCAGCGGGGCCCTGGGCGAAGAAGAAAGGGGGAGGAGAAGCAAAGTCTCTTTGTCCCCTTCCCTTCTGCCCCTCATCGCCACTGCCACCATGCCACTGCTCACCACTGCTGAGCACTTGGAGGCTTTGCTTTGTGGCTCAGCAGCTTTGTGAGAAATGCGGCAGGGGTTTGCTCAGCCTTGAGCTGTCCCCCTCCTCAGGGAACTAATGCCAAGCAAACTGGCAGGACTTGCAGTAAAGCCGTGTGTTCCCTGTGTGTTTGGGAGGGGGGAGCCGGAGGACGAGCAACCCTCCAGCGGCTTTCCGCAAATACACAAAACCACGAAAGTCAAAGCCACAAAAGTGAAAGGATGACTGTATAGATACTGTCATTTTGATGCTACCAGAGGCTTGCATAATGAGTCATAGAATCACAGAGTTGGAAGAGACCACAAGGGCCATCCAGTCCAACCCCCTGCCATGAAGGAATACCCAATCAAATCATTTGCGACAGATGGCCATCCAGCCTCTGTTTAAAAACCTCCAAAGACGGAGACTCCACCACACTATGAGGCAGTGCATTCCATACTCAAGAACAGAACTAGATACAGAAATATGTTCAAACTCTGAATTTATAGTCTTATTAAGAATAGGTTGCATTGATGTATACCAGGATCTGCTTTCTCTCCTATCAATGGTAATTCCTCATTGGGGTAAGCTGGTCCTAGATATGCTGAGTACAGATTTTGTCTTAGAGTCAATGTGGTGTGGATGAGTGCTGTAAAATGGAAGCCAGTTCTAGTTCCTTAATCCTAGCCTTGTTTTTTGTAACATGTATGAGCAGCCTTGTTTTTTGTAACATGTATGAGCTGCCTCACCCTGGGAAGCCTAAAGGCTAAAAGCCAAACAGATAATAGGTGGGCGAAAACCTTTGTATTTGTTGATTGTGAACTTTCCTTTCCTAAATCCCCAAACCTTAAGACCCTTGCTCAAGCTGTTAAAATCCAATCACTGGACATTAAGAAACACATTAGCCTCTTTCTCACCTTTTGTCAAGACCAGGAAACTCATTGTGCAATCCATGAGAGCTCATGGAATCTATTGTTTCAACCCATGAAACACCAATCTCCTCAGGTGTATTTGGGGGTATAAATATCACCCCCAAACTCTCCCTCAGTGCGTACAGTTAGTTATAGGGGGAAACCCTTATCACTCTGTGTTAGCCAACCCAGTTTCCCCCATCCACTCTGCCGGACTGACTACAGGACAGATCTGTATCACCCCAATAAAATCCTCTTGCTACCCCCATCCCAAGTTTTCCTACTGCTTTTCCTATAGTCTTGTGTGAATGCTTTTTCTGGGTGAATGTGTGTGTGTTTGGTGTTCTTTTTGAACTGTTTAATAAAAACCATACTTAATTTTACGTGTGTATTCCATCCAGAGTATTACCGGTAGACACAGGTTGCAAGATTCCCTGGTTACCTCCTCTTTGCATAGCTAAAGTCAAGTTGCTGCTAATTCCCCAACATATTAGAAACTTGATATTTTCTTGGAATTTTCCCAGGAGCATTTTGGGTAATAATGGAACTTATAAACATTGCAATACTTGGAGTGTGTGAGCTAAAGTGGACAGGAATGGGACATTTTGTCTCAGTTAACTACAGTGTTTAACTCAGGAATTTAAAATCTAAGAAGAAATGGTGTGGCATTAATAGTGAGGAGAGAAACAGCAGAAGCAGTCAAAGTATATAAAGCAAAATCTGACCAAATTATATCAATAAGACTTCAGGGAAAACCCATCAATATAACATTAAGGACTGGTTGCTTACCTGTAACCATAGTTCTTTGAGTGGTCATCTGTGAACTCACACAAATGGGTTATCTGCACCTGCACAGTGTATCATTCAGAAACTTCTAGAGCTGTTATGTAAGCATTTTGCTGGTAGCTCCTCCTCCACTAGTCCACGTGACCAACATGGTCCCCATTCAGTCCCTCAGTTCCTTGGATACCAAAGCAGCAGCCAAGGAGCTAGGGAGAGCAGGACACATAGAGGGGAGGAAGGGCACGTGCTGTATGATTGATTGTATGAGCCACAGAGACCATGAAGAAGCAGCATCTCTGATTGTCACAGGCTCAAACCTGAGTTCACTTCCCAGGAGCCCCAGGTTAGCCCTTCCTGTAGGGTTAGTCCCGAGTATCCTCACCCAAGGATGCTCCCTACAGCCCCCCAAACCATCCAGTAGCTGCCACCACCACCCACTGAGTTAAACTGGGGGGGGCTTCTTTCCCCTTGGGACCCCCCTTTCTCACGCACAACGCAGTGGGAAGTTGTGTGTAGTCTATATTAATCAGTGGCACTCCTTGCCACTATAGAATCAACTAACTCCCTCCTCCTAACCCCAGAGGAGGCTCACAGTAGCATAGTTAAGAGTAAGGCACGTGGTCAGCATCAGTATAGGAAGATTCATAAGTTTACTTTATTCAAGAGAAGTAATCATGCAATCTCATATGAGGCAGGGTTCTTCCCTACCTCAGGCAGGCAGGCTTAGAGTGATAGCAATACAGAGTATCAAGGTCAAAGCATTACATCACTCAGGTTATATTCAGTTGCTAATTTAGCTATATTCAACCAAAGTAAATAAATTAACTAAACAGGCCCTAATCTCTACTAAATACTTGCAGTTTGTTGCCTTGAGATGTTGTCCCAGCAGCTGGGAGCAAAAGCCAAAGATGCAATGTCTGTGCTCTACCAGCATAGCAGTCTTTGTTTTCTCACATCTCCCAAAATCTTTCTCCAAACTCTCACACTGGTTTCAAAACAAAAGCAGTTAAATCCTCTTCAGATTTCCCGGGCTTAAAGCTGTAATTGGTCAGTCCAGTCACATGGTGTTATGGTAATGATGTTATCTCATTAGTTCTGTGAAGGTGGTGCTTGAGCCCCTTCCCATTAACCCTTTTCTTACCTGATACTATGCTGGCAACACAATTTGTTTACAGACAAAGGGAGTTATAGTTCTCTAGCAGAATGATGGGAGTTTCACCTTGTGGCAACATGATGGAACTCCATCATGACACTGATACCTCTTGTCAGGCAGGAAAGATGCTGGGACATGAGTTCCAAAGGACACTGATAATCCTCACTTGCTGGGATGGTTTCAGATGAGACTTTTCGAGATTGACAATAAGGCCCAGCAAGTCAAGAAGGCAAAGTGTAAGATCGATGTTGTCGAGGAGACAGGCTTGAGAATGGGGAACAAGGAACCAGCTGTCGATGTAGGGGAATACAATGATCTCTTGTTGTTTGAGTCAAGTCGCCACTATCACCATGCACTTCATAAAGACCCAAGGAGCAGTGGAAAATCTGAATGGAAGGATGCAAAAACAATAGGTTCTTCTTCCCACAGTGAAACAAAGGAAATGCCTATGCAACATTCGGAGTGTGATATGAAAATACAAGTCCTTCAAATCCAACGTTGTGAACTAATCTCCCTCCTACAACAGTGAAAGGATGGAACTGACAATGACCAATGTGAACCATCTGGCTGCATGTAAAAACTGATGTCCCGAAGGTCCAAGATTGGGCAAAGGCCTCCATCTTTCTTGGGCACAATGAAGTAGTGGGAAAAGAACCCCCCACTACTTGATGGTGTGGGGACAGTTTCCATGGAACCCTTGAGGAGAAGAATTTTAACTTTCCCAATGAGCATGTTGGAGGCGGGGAGTGATGGGGGGTAGTCCCAAAACTCTATTGTATAGCCCCTCTGGACAATGTCTAGGATCCAAGAGTCCAGTGTTACAGCAACCAGTAGCGGACTGGTCAGGGTGTCAGCTTGCCTAATGGCAAGTGCCCCCCCCTAAACATTAGACAATATGCTAAAAATGTCAATGACCTTTTAGTAGTCTGAAAATATAATAGAAGTTCCAATATTATTACTGTATGCAATTACATTTATTTTGTATTATAGGCTGCTGGGCAGGAGGAGTCCTCCACGCAGGAGGCGTCCATCCTCTCCAGTCTGGACCAGCGGACCAAGACCGCTGGGCAGACTTTGTCTTTCTCGCGCAGAGGCCAGAGGGTAGACTGAGACCCCTGTGGGCCTGAGGCCTGCGCTGGTAGGCTGCCCCCCCTGTTGTTCCTCCCTGGGAAGCAAGGGGTCATGATTGCCAATGCCAGCAGACTCCCCACAGTGGGCAGTGGACCCTCCCTTCCCAGAGGGGTTGGGGAGGCCCGGTAGATCGGGCTCCCCTCTGGTGGGACCCCTTTGTCTCCTGGCCACCAATATTTTTATATCCAGGTTGCCACTGACAGCAACCTAGGAATGATGGTAACCCTGAAACATGTTGCTGAAGAACGAAGTGGCTGTGAGAAGAGGGCTGGCCAAGGAGTCAAAGACAATGCTTGGCCTACTCCTGAGGCATCTTCCTGTAGGTACTTAGCAGACAAAGAGGATTTCCAGGATAATACAGATGGAAGGGCTGCTGATCAAGACTGCTTGGATGTCCTCAGGCTGAAGGACCGTTTAGGCCTAGAGGATTGTCTTGTTCAGCCATAATGGGATTGAGACAATAGCTGAGCTTGTGGCTGGAAGCCAGACTTGTGGGTAGCAGTATACATCTTGTGTGTATGCTCCAACTTTTTGTCCATCTTCATGTTAAAGGGGTTGCCTTCATCACATGGAGGGTCCTCTTGTTCTCACTTGTTGGGACAAACCAGACGAACACAGGCATACATGTCTTTGTAATGCAATGGCCCCTGCCAGTGTCTTCTTGCTGCAGTCTGCCATGTGCATTGCAGAATTCATTTTTTGGGCAGTCAAACTGTGGGCTTTGGCTTGTAGACCTCCCTCCAGCTGCCTGTCATCTTCTGGGTAGCTGGCCAAGAACAGAGTCATTCTTTCCCAGATATGTTGCTGATATACGCCCATACAGACATCTCAAAATTAGCAATTCTGAAGGAGAGGGTGGCAGTAGAATAAAATTTCCTGGCCATGGCATCCAACTTTTTGCCTTCTTTGTCAGAGGGAGTCATATGTTTCTTATGCCTGGACTTAGACTGGACCACCTCCACAATTACAGAATTTGTCTTCAAGTGGTGCAAAAGCCAATCTGACCCTGATTCCACAACATAATACAGTGTATCTAACTTCTTAGAGGTAGACTGTATCAAGGAAGAAGAAGCCTTGGGCCTACAAGCCACCTTCAAAAGTGTGGGCAGCAGAGGGATCAACGCTGGAGTCAGAACTTTGGTCTGAATCCACCTGTAAACCAGGTCAGATGGTTCAGTGTTTGGTTGCTTAACCTCCAACTCCAAGGCCCTTGCTATCTTTAATATTTGCTTGGTGAAAGCCCAACATCATCAGTGGGCGAGGCAGACTTGTGCTCTCCTAAAACCATCAAAGGGGAACACCGGTGGCAGGGCTGATGAAGCAGAGAATGAATCCGAATCGGAATCCATGCTGATGACTCCTGCATAAGTCATGCACCCCCCTGGGATGGCAATTGTGATTCATGAGGTGGGGTTCTTGATACCAATGGCTGAACCCGAGGAGGCACTGGTGGAGGTGAACAGCAAGTAGCAGGTTCAGAGTGCTGGGCTGGAGGTTCAGTTTGCACCCCAAGTAGCTCCACTCTGTGCTGTTCCCAAGCTGGAGATTGTGGCCTGCCTGGTGCCAAGGCGGATAATACCAAGGCATGTTCTGACTGTCAATATTGACTATGGCAGTGATAATGGGGAAGTGATCATTTGGAGTGGTACCAATCCTGCTCGAATTATTCACAGTAGAGGTTCAAAGATGGGAAGTGCTTGTACCTGTAGTATGGAAAGTGAGAGTGTCTTCAATTAGATCTGTATCATTCAACATCCCTATGGCTGTAGTGCCAGAAATCACACCCATACTGATGATGGTTGGATTCATAATGGTACCAACAGCAAGAGGGTAACTTATACCAGGAACTGCAGGATCAAGACGGGGATTATTCCATTCCCTGAGAACTATCTGAGACTGATGAGATAAAATTGTGACATCAGGCAAAATGACAGGATGGTAGAGGAGTTGAGGTCTTTCTCAGGAGGAGGAGGCAAAGGCATCTGCACTGTGCAATCCAAAGGCAACACCTGAGGAGATCTTTACGGCATTCTAGAAGGGGATTCAACTATCTCCCCTTCAGACACAGTAATGATCTGGATGACTTTTGAAGACTCCTCCTGTATGGGCCTGTCTTGCTAAAGATAAAGTTGTCCATGCCATTGTATTTCCAGTTTCTATGTAAGGCTGTGAAAGTTGGACAGCGGGGCGTGGGAACTGACAAAAAGATAATCATCTCATTTTAAATGTGGTGCTGGAGTTCTGTGGATACTGTAGGCTGCTAAAAAGACCAGTAAGTGTAAATATAGCATGAACCATCCCTAGAAGCCAAGATGACTAAGCCGAAGACTGTTGTACTTTGGCCATATCATGAGAAGACATGACTCACTTGAAAAGACAATAATGCTTGGGAAAGTAGAAGGCATTAGGAAAATAGAAAGATGTAAATCAGTGATTCCCAAACTTTGGTATTCCATGTGTTTTGGACTTCACCTCCCAGAAACACTAGCCACCATGACCAACAGTCATGAATTCTGAGAGATGAAGTCCAAAACATCTGGAGAACCAAAGTTTGGGAAAACTGATGTAAATACTGAAGGATAGACTCAATCAAGGAAACCATGGCTCTGAGTCTGCAAGACCTGAGCAGAGCTGTTGGAGACTTGGAGGTTTCTTATTCATAGGGTTGCCATAAGTTGCCATTGACTTGACAGCAGTTAACAACCATGACCACCATGTTTCGAGGCACTGTCCCCCCCCCAGATCAAAACATTTTTTTTAAAAAATTGCACCTCACTATGCTCTCTAGGGGCCAGGAAGCCCCCCAAATAAGATGATATCCCCCATGTCCCCTTGCGAGCATTGGGGGAGATTTTTTTTCTTTTTGCAAGAACAAGTGGAATGGGGTGGGGTGCAGCCCTCCCAAGTGTCCTGCCGGGTTAATGTAGTCCCCTAACCTTCCACAGCTGCCCACGTCTCTCGTAGACCAACATGGAAGCTGGAGCAATCAGATCCATTGTGAAGAAAACATGGATGCATTTTTTATTTAAATTACAACAAAGGAATGCTTACATGTATAACTACTGAACCAACAAGATGGATAAACAAAACCCAAGGATGGGAAAAAAGAGTGTGTTATAAAATACAATATATAACATAAAATCATTAAAACACACAAGTAGAAACACAGAAGATTAAAATAAACATTACATTAAAATCATCCATACACATTTAAAATGAATAGATTAAAATCAACTGGAAGAGAATTCCGACAGTGTGTTCAGCTGTCAAATCTCTTCTGACAGGTCATTCCAGTCTGGGGATGACTGATGAGAAGGTCCTCTGGATGATAGTTGCCAGTCTAGTCCTGGCTGACTGAAGCAACTGTTCCCCGGTGTATGGGGCGGATTGTCTGGGAAAAGGTGACCCTGAAGGTAACCTGGACCCAAACCATGTAGGACTTTAAAGGTAAATAACTAACACTTTGTACTTTGTAAATGACAGTTGAGTTAAAAAACCCACACCTAAGGTTAAAATAATAGAATACACAATTAAAACATAGTAAAAAAAAGATAAAAAACATGGGCATCCACTGGGAATTCTTTAGTTGTGTATTCCTACATGTCATGGGATTGGACTAAATGGCTGTTGGGGTTCCCTTCCAACACTTGTATTTTTCTCTTGTATTGTCACTCCTCAAAGCCTGTGTGTGTGTGTGTGTAATTCTGGAAGATCTTAGTCCAAGAAAATTAACGTTAGGAAATAGTGTCTTTATCCAGTTTAGAATGCATGTCTACCATTGTTGTTGTATTTGTTATGTATTTTATTATTATTTATTCACAAGACTGAGACTTAAGATGAATGAAAACAAAGAGAAATGCAACTTAAAAAATTAAAAGAAATGTGGGTGAAAGGACATACAGAGACAAGAGTTAAAACACAGTAATTTTTTTTATGGTTCCACCCCAAAGTATTTACAGTAGTTACCATTATTGCGAGAAGCTTTTTTTTTTTAAGTAAACCTTTACTGACTTCTAAATCAAAAGTAAAAGAGATAGTTTTTAGTTACTTTTAAACATACAGATACCAGAATACTATGAGATGCTGTCAAAAAGGTGCCATTTCAGAAAACAGACATATCATTATTTATATTAAGCAACTCTTGATTTAAAAACTGATAAGGATTGAAGTAGTTAAGTGTGCATTAATTTTAATTATATAATAATTATTAATTGTCTGTTGAATGGGTGGGGCCTTCTCAGTAACAGCCCGTTTTATGAAGTTCTTTTCTGGCAGACATGCCGCTTGCTCTCCCTTGTGGTGGTTTTCAAAAAAGATTTAAAACTCTGCAGATCACCCCTGGATCCACAGGGATGCATTCCTCGACTTACAATTTAGAAGTGAAACCGCAGATAATAGTAAATCCTATTAAAATAAAGGGATTCCGGTACAAACATACCATGGAGTTGCGTTGGAAGTCCTAGTGATTCCTAGAAGACACCTCTCTAGGCATTTTCCAGCATGACTCTATGGTATGCGTCCCTATTTTTTTCAGCCATGGATGGAGTCTCCTTCTTTGGAGGTTTTTAAACAGAAGCTAGATGGCCATCTGTTGGGAATGCTTTGATTGTTTATTCCTGCATGGCAGGGGGTTGGACTAGATGGCCCTTGTGGTCTCTTCCAACTCTTTGATTCTAAAAGCCACAAATTTCTATACCTGTAATCCAGAAGGCCCTACTTCAAAGTCTCATGAGGTGGTAGGGAGAACATTTTTCAGGCATAGGCTGAGCAGTTATGTTCAGTATGAGAGGCCTGCCTGCCTGCTACTATTTGTTTTCATATTGCTGTGTGAAAATCTTTTAGTTTGGGTTGTCATTTTGTATGGGGGATATCTTTCTGATACTACAGGCTTCATTCTAGATCAGTATTATTTGCACTACTTCCCCCCATGGAGCTATTTCTTAAACTGGATTTTTAATATATACTATAGATTTGTTAGCAATCTGGTGAATTCAATAAACTAAACAAAATGTAAGATAAATGATTTTAAATAAATTACACAGACACATAGGTTTATATGTACATTCCTCTTTATTTAATACAGCACAGACACATGACACATACAAAAGAAAAACACTCATGAAGGCCCTGTCATGCTTTAGGACAGGTACATCTACACTCAGTTGAACAAGGCTCCCACTTTTGATCAGATATCTGCTAGCTACCTACAGATGGATTCTCAAAGGAAACCTGTTGCCCCAAAAAACAGCACCACTCTGCACCCTGTTTGGAGGAGTGAAACTGGGAGACAGTAATCCTTGGATTATTGAAGTGAATTCACTATCTTCCAGACATGTCAAGCAAGGAGGTTTGGAAACAAGTATTTATTCTTAAGGTCCAAACTGTGATAGAATTTCTTAGGAGGTTAAGTATTTGCCTCCCAGTTAAATGGCATTTTTAAAAACAAAACCACCTGAATACACATTTAGAACTGGTGCAGGCTTTTTGTGGCAGCAACTTTCCCTTTTTTCTTCATCCAGTTTTATATGGAAAGTAAGCAGGCACCAGCTCTTGTGGTAAGGAGTCTCACAAACTTTAAAAAGAAATACAAAAAGGAGGGTGACAGGGATATTTACAAAATTCATGGCTGGTACAGTACATCATTTAAGACACACTATGCTACAATCTTTCAGGTCCTGAGATTATTACAAAAAAGTTAATTCAAATATTGTGTTCAGATTCAGTTTGAGAGAGGAGGAAGAGATCATATCCTTTCTTTAAAATCTAGCATCCCTTCATGTCAGTAGAACACATCTCCCTAAAAATGAAAAGCAGTTGGCACTAGTCACTAAGTAGCTCTGTGCTTGACTACTCAGGCCCTTCTCACAAGAAGTGATAGAGGTTTGTTACATGGAGAATAACTCAAATTGAAGATGTGTTAGGAGAGTAACCTTCCCCATATGAAGCCATAGGCTTCTCCCAGGTTTTGGAAATACTTGGGTATCAATATGAAAGGTAAGCCTACATGTGGAATCAAGTTAAATACAGAAGAGAATTACTACTGCCAATGTGTTTGCCAAGTATATTTTATTATAGTACCCCTACTTCGTAAGGAAACTTGTATTACATTAAGAAGGATCATACAAAATACCTAGTAATTGCGTGTTTTAAGTGTTCATGTGTCAATTTTGTGAAGCTAACTTCATGGAATCTCCTTGATATTTTCGTACATCCAGCCAAGTATTAAAAGCTGACCTTTTCCCTGTCAAATCTCCTTGATTTGAGGAGAGCAACTACAAATACTGTATTCAGAAGGATGACTTGCACTGGGGGCTTTTTAAAACTTGGAAGCTGTACTGTTGACAGAATTCCTTAGGACAAATATCTTATTCTTGTGTTCTGAAATTATAAGTTTCATTTTAGTGCTCCTCACTATAACCACACAGAGTTGCCTGACTATAGCAAGCATCTATTCTCTAAATAATAAAATACTAACATTTAATATTTTAATCATGGCCTGTATCAAGTACCAAGTGTGGTTAAAAAGAAGAGAGAGAGAGTGAGAGTGTGGAGGAGCTCATTTATAATGCTAACAATGTAATACTGCCTAGCAGTTTCTGAGGAAGTGAAGATTTAAGATGTCAAGGTCAATGTAATTGTCACTTTGCTACTTAGCAGCCCGAATACCTACTTTGTAAAACCATTTATACCTCTATCCCCAACACAGAGAACATGTGCAAAAAATATAGCAGTTGACATATCAGGGAATTTAGTTTTCTAGATTCTCCAGTCCACAAAAGGTCCAACAACAAAGTGCAAAAGGAGACAGAAAGATGCATTGATGCCAACTTGGCTTACAATTAAAGATGGTTCTGCCCAGAAAGAAATCAAGGTAAGTGTCTTACATATCCTTCTACAGGTAAGATATGCATTCCCTTTCAGATTTAGTAATTTAAATCTGGTGATGGTAACAGTCCAACATTTCACTCCCACAGTTACCTAGTTCATATCTGCATTTGACTATGAGAATCAAGGCATAACACCTTCAGATTTTAAGAATCCCTCCTAGAACCATGAAGTCTCTTATAGTAGTAACTTGGTATTAGTAACATGTTTCTGCTTTTTATCTAGAGTTTGATTTCCATGTTACAAAAATATTTTTGTAGTGTACACACACTTCAAAAGCTATGGGATGTTTCTTTGGGCAGATGTTACATTAGGAAGGGAAAATATATATAGTACAGAACATGAAGTCTAGCTATATGCATAGTTTATTTTGCCTACTAAAATCAAACTAAGGCATTACAGGAAAGGAACGCTCTCCCTAATGCTGAAAGCTAGTTGCTTAAGAGTTTTGCATGCCAGTCCACACAATAACCACTTATAAATTGGCTAGTTTCATCCAATTTATTTTTTATGTTTGGGGAAGAATATACCCACTTATTTTTACTGTTAAACATCTGCACACAAAACGAAAAGGTCTTGGTACTGAGAAAAGTGACCAAATGTAGTGTACACTTTGTCTATTGTGACAATAGCAACTGACAGATTAACAGATTAAAATGACAATGAAAAGCATCTGAGATGCTGTGTTGCATGGAACAAAGTGTACAAAGAGTGCTTCATGATGTAACATCTGTTATAAGATGTACCTAGAAAGCCCTGATTTACTGCTACAGCAAAAGAAAACATAATTCAGTTAGAGGAAACAACTGACAATGATCTTTACCAAGGTGGGCAAAGCACAGAGCACAGGCCCTAGGCACTCCTGGTTGGCCATTTAAGATCTACGGGGGATGTTTCAAGCCCAAAATGGGCTTTAGAAGCCTATCTGAGGCTAAAATAGGGCGTGGGGGGTCAGAACAAGCTTTAAATTTTAAATTGTGAGCTGCAGAATCTTTGGGGGTTACAATTGGTCATTTTTTGCACTAAAATATTTTCAACATGGGAAGATGGGTATGTGTCCTGCTGAAGTCTGGGAAAGGTGAAAATAGCTCACAGAACCAACATGTTCTGAAGTTGCCAACATGTAGTTTAAGGATCTTAATTTTGTATCAGGACTGGTGGAAACAAACATCTGCTCATGAAAGGCCCCTCCTCTAGATTTTGGGAATCCACTTTTCCCCTTCAAGCTCTTCACATCATAGCCTACCACGTTCAACACAGTACTTTTATCTCTATATAGCATTCCTGTGGGGCTATTATGGGGGGCTGATGAGCAGGAAAATTTGCTTCTGCCAATCCTACTGCATGCTTTAATCAATACAATTAATGGAATTTGCAGTTTCTGGAAGAGGCTGGTCCAGCTGGTTCCTTAGGGAAGTTTCAAAGACATTACATTAAATTTCCTCAATTATCAAACACTGATGGGAATTGCAAAGATAAACACTGAGCAACAAGGCCCTGAGAAGTGGATTTACAAAAAGGCAATAGTAATTTATGTACTGTCCTACTGATTCCACTTTATAACATTTTTGTATCATCTTTACCCACAGAAAATGGGGCACTTGCAAATCCCTTTCAATGGATGATTTTGAGTTAAGAGCAAAAGGAATGCTTGTTCTTTCCAAATAGTTTGATATCATTACACTTCCATTTTAAGTCATGCCTCTGGCTTCCAACAAGACACAGCATGACAAGTAAATCCTTCCCTACTAATAAGAATGAACACATTTATATTTAGTGAGGAACAAACACACTCTTGGCTGGAAGAAAAGTGGCCCCTTTGCTTATTTTCACTGCAGTTAATAAAATGCTAACTTGCTTCATACATATCTCACTCAGCCATGTTGATACATATTCCCCTCACCAGATGGTTACTTAAGATACAGCAATATTCAGCATTATTCAGAGGGACCAACCATCTATTCAGAATTGATTTGAGGCAGAATGCAACTTAGGTCTGTTTTCAAGATAGAATAGAAACATGTTAAATAGTATATACCATTAAAGAAAATCAAGTGGAGTGTATTGCAAGTATATAACAAGCTTTAAGATGCATGATTACTTATGCTGCTTGCTAAGTTATTCTCACAGTTCATTAATTTACAGCAGTAGGCATTGTAAAAAAATCTTGGCTTTAAATGATATCTGGTTGTGATTCTTTGCATATGAACTTGTTTAGCTACTCTTTCGTTCGACAAATTTGCCAACGTATAATAAGATTTTTTAATGACTAACACTGACACAGATTTTACTTTACGTATCTGAGCAATGGAAGGAAGCTCTCATTGTATTTGGTGCATGGAAAATTACAGCTTTTATTTGTTTAAAACATTTGGTCACTGTTATAGTTACTGTCATCAGAGAGCTACTTAATGATCTAAAGTAGGTTTTTCCAGGTAGAAATAGAGCGCTATGAAAAGGATTTAAATTTTTTAGCTTGACCAATGCAATCAATCTTTTGTGATGCCAAAGCAGAAGCAGACTTGCTGGTCTGATGTTAACTCTTCTGATTCTCATACAAATTTTCTGTAACCTTGGGAAATTTTATTCTGCTCTACACTATCTTTTGTAGGGAATATGCCAAATTTTAGGAGTACCCAATAGCACTATTTTATAAATTTACACCCTAGAATTTGAGTGGCAATGCCTCTGTTGGTTTCTCACTAAACACTTCCTTAGAGTTGCTCAGAACACCTATTTACTTTACCCTGTGTCAATGCTTACCTTCATAAGAAAACATAAATGCTACAGGAAACAGATGGAACATCAGGATGCTTGGAAATACTGTTGTGCATGAAAGCAAGCACATAAGAATGGATTTCATGGTACAGCAGCTGAAACATTACACACATTCAACACTAATTACAACGGGGGAAAGTAATTTTAACAGCATAAAGTCATATTGGCAATTTCAAGGTTCTTCCAAATACCTCCTAGCACTTTAGGACCTCTGAGTATATTCTGTGGGGAAACAAGGGAACAAAAAGAAAAGGCACTTAACCAAACGACAAAGGCCTGAATCAAGTAAGTTAGAGGGGGGTAACACCATCCAAGGTTGGAATCAAATTATATAAAACAATTTAAACATTCCCATAAAATTATAATTGCATAAAACATTGGCTAACCAGTTGTTTACCTATTCTATTTACTTCTGTGTTAGTTTCTGGGAAACAGAAAAAGCAACTCTACAGTGACCTCCAACATAGGAAGAGACTGGAGTGAAAAACTTTGCAAAGCTTAGCTTGAGTGCAGATTTTGCTTTCTTCCTGCAATACTTTACTGAAATGTCCAAAAATAATAAAAAGGATGAATCACCATCTTTTGCCAATGTACTTCAAGAAACTAAGATATCTAATCTTTCTGTGGGCAAACAACTCTAAAACCAATCTGTAAAACTAGATTCAAATTTATTTATAAATATAGCGAAAAGTTATTTTCATGAATGAATGAATGTAGCAGCAAACATGATAAGACAGTTGGGAGTCTTAAGAAAGTAATCCACCAGATGGTTGTGTTCAGTATAACTGATGGTAACTTGGGAGTTGCAGAATGTTTACTTTCATATCAATTGCTTTGGATCAATTTGAGAGGCAATGTGGAGGTTGGATAAGTCAGATCAGAACAGCAGGGAGGATATCTTGGTTGCCTGCTCCACTGACAGCCTATAGGATACATTAAAAATCATATCTAATTTCATAGGAACAGATGTCAAACCCACAGCACCAACATCTGGGACTTTGATTTGACATTCTCAATGCTCTTCTTGGAGAGAAGACAACGTAAGAGGCTGAGCAAAAAAGGAATGATTTAAGCCATCAACTATTACCTTGGGGTGAAGGAGAGCAATGTTTTATTACAACATCTGAAATTTTGCATCATGTAGATCAATGCCTACATCCTGTCTCCATACATTTGCAGAGCTCTGAGACAAATGTGTCAGTGCTACTGTGAACCCATAGGGATGAATGCACACAGCAGAAGGCATAATTTAAAAGCTAATGAGCTGCAAAACCTGTATTGGAAAATTATTGCTTGCATTTGAGGCTCAGAGCCAGCTTGCCCTTTCAGCTCAAAGTCCTCAAAATAAGTTCAGCTCAACTGTCCAGAATGACAGCACTGACCCTTATTGCTTGTGAATATTGAGGGTTGGTGGAGGGATAGTACAAAAGCAGTTTAAATTTCCAAAAGCATTTAAAAATGAAAATAATTTTTTAAATGGCCTAATGAAGATTTATTCTGCAGAAAACACAACAAACTAAAAACTATTCATTTGAATGCTGATACTGTCTCTAGCCATTTCATCCATTTTGATGACCAGCTCATGTCTTTATGGTCTTTTTAAAAAGTAGTACTGAAAAACATTGTTTAGATTCATTCCTGGCCTAGTTTTCTTATTTTAATGAGTACAGAGGGAACAGCTGGGTATTCATCACCATTTCACTGGTTGGTTCTACAGTGTCACCAGATATTTCTAGTCAGCTATCTGTCAACAGTAGCCTGAGTTCTCACATGTCATTTATTCTGCTTTGGATAATAAATAAATAAAAAATAAATAAAAAAACCTGAATTACCATCTTGTCTGACTCATCAATTTCTTAATTAATCTAACAAACCTCTAGAATATGCACGCAATATACTGGAGGACAGGGAGAAGGTAAGTTATGCTATTATGTTCTATGAGGTGAAACAGTGATCTTTTCACCAGAACAAATATGTTGGTTTAAAAATATGTGGGGGGAAACTTAAAATATTAATTTCCACTAACGTTCTTCCATTATTTAGTAGATTATTTTTAGAAGTGATAAATGTTTAGAAGAAAAAGCTAAGGCTCTTCCAGAAAATATCTGGCTGCATCCTCACAACTACCATACTTTCTGCCTGTCATACTATAGGAAAGAGAAGCAATGAAGTGATTATGAAAACTCCATCTTAAATGGGTAATAATCTGGAAAGTAAGGCTCCATGGGCCAAATTCTGTATTTAAATAGAAATAACCTCATGCTTGACAGTTTTTTTTTACAATGAGTTTGCACACACACACCCCCTTTACTTTAAGCCTCATCTACAACATGTATGATTTTGTATCACTGTAAATATTACCACTTTCACTACAGCTATAATTTAAATATATATATTTAATTTGCAGCAGATCCTCTTGGTTGTCAGAATGGCGCAGTTAACATTGCAGACGCAAACCCCCAGCAAACAGAAGATTTTGTTTGGTTATGTATGGAAACTAGTCTCTTTGTGAATGGGGAAGCTCTTACCTTTATTTCAGTAGTAAACAAACTGGATAAGCTAAGAAAATAAACCATATAATATTTTGGGAGAAGCTAAGGCTTTTGAGAATATACCAGCTAAACAATTTTTTTGTACTATGTATGATTACTTAACTTCATAGTTTGTTCTACTAAACCTCCAAGAATGCTTTTGAAAAAAAAACCTTTATGTTGTACTGAGGTAAAATGCAAGAATAAATTGAGCTTATTTTTTATTTTGCAATTCTGCACAAAGTTCTTTACTGGGCTCAACCCAACATTCAGTTACTGTGTTTATAGTATATATTATTTAAATATATGGATATTTTCACATATACAATTAATGAGAATTCCAAATGATTATGATAAGCTATCTTGCTTTTTAAATTCAAAGAGAAAAACCTCTGTAAACCTGGTAACTAAAAATATTTCTAGCAGAAGACAGCAGAAATGTGTTCTTGCCTTTGTACAATAATATTATATGTATATTTGAGGTAGAAACAAAGCTGCAAGTTTCTATGAAATTCTTGTGCAGCCACTTATGCTGCTTAATAGACAAGATGCCTGTCTGCTAAAAATGTGACTTCCTTCCTAAGCAGTAAAAATGGCTGCAGTTGAAATTTCAAAGAAATCTCCAGCTACTACATGCTCCCTTGCATGTGCATACAACTCAGAAACTTTGGGGAAATGACTAATCCTACATTAAGACTGAAAACCTGAGGACATATCAGATTTAAACAAGACAAAAAAACTTTAAATTTGGGACTCTATTGTCTACATTAGTAGATCACAAAAGTGTTTATAGCATAATGTTATGCTGTGATATTTTTTCTTCTTTTGACCAAAATAATCCTCCTGTATTAACTATGAGTGCAACACAAGATATTCTCCTAAATGTACTTCCCAAACATCTAATATATTGCTATCAAAATCAAAATCAGTCCAGAAGTTGTAACAATGTTTCAATATTTTATACCTTCCAGCTATGCAGGTTTTAAGAACGCTAGAGATAGGAACTTTAGGCTCAGGCAGAAGGCACCTTAACCACTCTTTGGAGAAAGCTTTGAACAGTACTGCTAAAAGCAAGATTTTGCACAAAAGCAAGCTACATGTAGTTTTTATTTGTTGGGAATCAATACAGTGTATGACTTTTCAGACCTACAAGAAGAAGAGCCACAGACAAGAATATCTTCACAGAGGATGAGTACTAGAGGTTTATGGACTGTGTATGTATGAAAAATAAGGCAACTCTGAGCTAGTATAGCAAGCCTAAGGGCAAAAAACCTCTTCCTTCAGAAGGTACTGAAAACAAGATTTGATCTGATGAACCCAATTTAGTTCTCTTTTATATTTGAACATCTGGAGCTAAATAAATAATTTAAATGCAAACTTGGCCCTTCCTCCCTAGGAGCTTTTGAATTTCTGAGTGCTCAATGATGCTTCCTATGGTGAACATTACCAAAGCAAATATTTGTAACCTTTTGGCTCTTCAAAGAGAAATAATAGGGAAGCGGTCTTGGCTTTCTGTGGAGAAAATGCTTTTTTCCATTCTGTTTCTACACAAATCACTATCTCTTCTCTATGCTTCACACTATTCAACTCTGTACAGAATATTCCTAACTGGCATATACTGTAGACTTCTCTGGGACCTCCAGTTTGCCAAAAAGATGGATGGCCTCCCTTCCATTATGGTTGGAGAGTCTATTTTTGCTTCCTTTCACAGATTCTCTACCAGATATCTGTTGAAAAGAAGGTTTGTGCTGCTGTAGGTTTGACAACTGAACCTATTTGGCCAGCCCTTTCTGAGACATTTAGAAAGGATAACAGGCTTTGGGAGTTCCTTAGGAGAGATCAAACTATGAATTGGTTTTACAAGAACACTTTCCTCCTTTTCCTTCTCTCTTTGATCAAGTATTGTTTTCCTTTTCTTCTTCTTCTCAGCACAGTGCTTGGGATCAGAATATGTAAACATTGACAGAAACAGCAGCTCTGTGTCCATGTAAGCACGTTCCCAACTGGTCAGTCTCCATCAGCAAAGCAGAACTACTTTAACTCCCTTGCTCATCAGGATATCACTGGTTTTTCCTCTGTAACTTAGCGTCCCCTTTACTTTGGCCTCCATCTGAAATTTGAGGATGAAAAGTAGGGGAAATCAAATAAGACAGACTATCTTGCAATTACAAAAAAAATTGCATTCAAAAACTGCATATTATAAAATGGCAAGCTGAATTCTCACAACATAGTTTTTAAAACAAAAATATTATTTCACACAATTGATTTGTGAGCTCATTGCCACATAATATTATTAATTTCCAATAATACAACCAAATAGAAAAATGGTGTAAACAGAATTTAGAGCAAGCCAATACAAAGCAGGAAATAACAGGAAGGTAGGCCACTTGATATATAAGCACATTACTATCAGAAGCATGAACATGAGACATAATTGCTCTGTTTCGCTGATGCTTCCCTCCAACTATTTTAAGGAATTGATCAGGGAGACATCGAACAATATTGTCCCATTCACATGTTGTTTTCTCTCTGCACTAACAGAGGGACAAGGAGGGGATTTTTGAAAACCCAAGATTCACTAAGTTGAGGATTGTCCCTGGATGTAGCAGCTGAAAACACTGAGAAGCAATTTCAGGGTTCTAATGTCTTTTAAAGTCAAATTAGCAGTACTCATGGTGAACAGGTTAAGAGATTTCATATCTTTTCACTAGCATAGAATTACAGAGACTTGTGCTATAGTGAGAAAACAGTCTTTTCACTTTGGAACAGCTGGAAAAAAAAGTTATTATTTACCTACCTGTATAAGCTTGCTGCATGTGAGCTGGCAGAGGTGTGTGAGACAGTGCTGCTGCATGCTGCGCTCCTGGTTGTAAACCCTTTAGTAAATCTGTAGTGACATAGAGAGAGGAGGAAAAACAAATTCAACCACAAGATCTATGAGCTGATGGATACAAAACAAAACACATGTGTAGCAATAGTTACCAGTTTTATGTGTTTTTTCCAGTAATTGTAAGCTGCAAGTATAGCACTTCAAATCAGCATACCAAACTAAAGAAAATTATTCTTTGATACAGGTTTTGTTCCTAGAATAAGTCACCAAATAGCAGAGCAAAAAATGTAACTCAATATATTATTTAGCAAAGGGGAATCTATTCAAGAAACAGGAATAAAATAAAAACCATTCAAAAATTTATGCAGAATCAGCAGTAAGCTTTTGGAGAGATATTTTCTCCCACAGAACTGTATGTCTAGTATCAAACTCCTGTACTACTCATGTAAAGTTAGACAGAACTGGCATATACATAAGGAGAAATCTTTTATAAAACTGAAGTATGATAAACAATTTTTCATTTTTTACCATAAGCTGTTGCCTTGGCAGGCAATTACATAAAAGCTCTTGATCTTTAATATGAGAAAATGGCCAGGGTGGTGGATATGATTGGTCTTGAGTTGCCTTTCTCACAGAACAGCAGAAAAATCCCAAACTGGTTTTCCAGAGAGCCTGGGGAGTAGTGATGCAACTTAAGAAAGAGATGGGTTGTTCAGAAAAGCTATCTTTGAGATGGCATCACCTATGACTGTTTGTACAGATGACTATGTATTTGAATAACTGGGGAAGCATGTGCTGTGAGTATCTATGAGTGAATGGGGAATTTTGCATGTGTTTGAATGCAGGTGAAACATGGAATCCTCTGTGTATGAACTGGAATAGCAGCGGGGAAGCACGGAAGGCTGGAAAACAGTATGGGAGTAGAGACTAATGCTTCTGCCCCTCAAACATTCCATATTTCTGGGCAAGTAGGTCCAAGAAAGAGAACTGGGACTTACTTCAAAGTAAGTACATTTATTTGTTGAAGCCCAAGGAGAGTTAACAATCTTGCAGCAAAAACATGTTGGGGTATTTTGCAAGATTAGTTTTAAACTTCAGCCCCTCATTTCATTCATCTGCATAAACAAAGTTTTTCATGTTCAGATTAGCACAGAGCACACCATCCAAAAAAGCAGCTGGACAAAAATATGTGTATACAAAACATACTTCTACATTGATAAATAGGAAGTTCAAAGAAAAAAAAACACCTATCTATGAATTGTGAAGTATTTCTATATATTCCTGCTGCTTTCCTTCTGAATACAATATTTATGCAGACAGATACTTTATTTTTTAAAAATGGATGGTACCAAAGGTTATATAGTTTCACTTACTTTGAGCTAAGCTGTGGTGGAAAGCCGCTGAGGTAGATCCCGAGGTGGTTGTCACTCCAGCTGTGTCTGTTCCAAAGCCAAGTAGCTCCAATGGAAACTGAAAGGGCACAGTCACAGGAACAAGGCTACCCAGCATCCCAAAATTAGCCAATGGAGCAGATGTCACATTCTGATTGGTTACAGACAGAGGTGATGTCATGAGAGTCAAAGGTGAAGCATTTGCCAGTAAGGATGAACCTGTTGTTGACTGTATGGAAACAGGTGTTATTTGTAAATCTGTTTTACAACCTTGGAGGCACACCCAAGAAATGATTAAAATACATCTGCTTTCATGAAAACAACAACGTTCAAGATTTCTTCCACATTATTTTGTATGTATTTCCTCATTCCATTTTTATAAAATAATCAGATAGAAGGCATTATGTTCCTTTTTTCTCTTTCCTGTTAGTGCAAATGATTACATTAAACATAATTGTGATAGCTAAGGTTGTCCATAATGTTTGAACTGATCTGTCTGCTTTTCTCTAGTTAGGTTTATGTTTTAACTTCATGATTTTATAAACAAGGTTTCCTGAAGCCATGCATTATGTCACAGGATAATCCAGCATAAGATGAGCTGGAAGAAAGTCTTAGTGTGTTCAATGGGGCTTATCCTTTGTAACGGAAATTAAGGTTGCAGCACCAGTATAGGAAACAACTAAGAAATAAGAAATAACTAAGAAACTAAAGTATAAAGTTTCCACACTGTGGACTGATTTAAACACATTCAGCTGGGCTGGTGGAAGCATACCTTCTCTATTCATCAAACACACCCTTCCAGCCACTCCCAAAATGGGGTCTGGGAGAACCTGCTGAATAGAGTAGACTTTGAGATAGTGTGGAGAAAGTATCTGAGATTTCAGCAGAAGCATCATCTATGAGCACCTCCCACTCTGCTCACAGAAGGTACCTCTGCCAAGTTATCAGGGATCTCCTTTCTCCCTACATCATGGTCTACTTGATTCAACAAGATGCCTCACTCTCTATATAGATTTTCAGGATGTGAAGGGGCTACTATTACGGGGATGAGAGTAAATTGAAGCCAAATTCCACCAGATCAATTGGGCATGCTTAAACCTCGATCCAATTTTGTAACTGCAACTTACAGATATGTGTCCATATCCAAACTTGCATATTTTAATCTTGAGCATGAAAAGAGAGCAGCCAAGAGTCAAATGTAATGTGCAGTGAATTAAAAGTGTATACTAAAATTGCTAGCCACTGTCGAATTCATTTCTGTCAGCCAAGTCTGGACCAGCCCAACAAATTCTGTAATCCAGAAGCTAACATGTAAATCCAATCTACTCAAACTCAAGGACAATTTTGGTTCAGTGAGATGGATTATTGTATTTGACTGTACAAAAAGGAAACGTAAGATATTATTAAAAGCAACCCACATATACAGAGGAAATTTAACAGACAAATAGAATATTATAGAACATGTGTGACATAATCCAGGCTAGACATTTACCTTTTTTCTAAAATTTCACGAGCTTCAATACAAACACAAACTCATCTATTGGTACTACTTGCTCAGTTAAAAGAATGCGTTGTTATTCTATGTTTTGTCCATTAGCACTATCAGCTATGCAATGAATTCTTAATCTATTTTCACTGTTCTCTCAAAACCATCAATAGGACGATTTTGTAACTCACTGACAAGGGACCACTGTGTCTTGAAAGTAAAGAAATTTACTGTAATTCTGCAGAGCACATGGTAATAATACAGATTTTCCAGTGAACAACAAAAATAGCATGGTATTACAAAAACCTGTTCTGTACAGGTGCTATTATAACCAATGTATCTTTATTATCTTTTGAAACAAGACAATACCACCTTATTTTTTCAATATTGTGAACTCTTATCACTACATATTTATCTATCCATTCTATTTCCATTCGGTTTTAGAATATATTCAATATAACTTATCTGTACTCTGGCTTATCTTTTTACTTTAAATGTATGAAATGTTACGTATATTTGAAATACTTATTTCTATATAATACACATTACTGTATTTTAAACAGAGGGCTAAATGCAAGTGCTAGTTCCAATTAATCAACTGTGAATAATGGCAACATTTATGACATCATGATGTCAACACATTTCCAACTGACCCCAAACACTAGCAATTGGCTTGAGGCCATAATTATTAAAATGGAATATTGTTTTTCTTAAAGTGTGTTTTTTAAAAGTCAAAAATGTAATGCAATAAACTAACATTCTGAACACTGGATGTAGAAAAAGACTTATGAATGTATTTGGCTAGCTCACAATCATGAGAAGAGGTCATGGATTACAGGCTACATAAATTATTTTCATATGCAGCTTGTGCTTTTGATGATTTAATGTTTTTCACTCATTCTGCACCCAGTCTGAACTATTCTACAGTCACAGCCTTTCCTCAGAAATTTAATAATGGCACTTCCAATGTTTCTTAAAATATAGTAAAGAATAAAATTATTTGTAATATCATGCAAAAGTTGATAATCAAAGGGAACAATTCCTATTTGTCAAGCAAGATCACAGAATGGTATGAAGCAATAAAAACAACTCTGTCTGGGGAAAAATATTATTGATTTGTGTGGGGGCACAGAGGATAATTTCAGTCAGGAGCTGCAGGCTGCAAAAAGGCCTTGGGGTGGCCACATATGGCCTGCAGCTTGCATTTTGTCCATTTTTATATGGATGGGGCCATGTGAACTCAGACACTGCAGGCTGTGAACTTATCAGCAAATTCTTATTTGGTTAGTTCACATCACTTCACACAGGGCAAGGACAGACAGGGTTTTTTCCTAACCACATTTGGCTTTGGGCCCATCTACTACTGGTTTGCAACCCCAACCACACCCTGGGGAATGCCACTCCTTACTTTAAAAGGGATTGTAATTCCTACCTTACAACCCCAAAGGTATAAGATACATGTAAGAATAACACTGGTGGGTTTATGTCAAGAGCAGAGAGTTTTCACATTTTCGCTATCTCCTTCAGATACCATAATTATCCTACTCCTTCCTATATCACTTACTCTATAGTCTATACAGTGATATCATCATGTGTTTCCCAATCCCACATCACCAGATGTCACTAGAGAGGCAGAAAAATAAACAACATAATCACATTACAACATGGGGTAACTGATCCTGCCTATTACAAGGGAGTGCTACTTTCAGTGCTGCATGATGTTCAGTTCAATTCCATCCAAATATTTTTGTCTAAATTAAGGTCCTTTATACTCCCCATAGTACGATGTTGTTGACATGCATTAGGCTGCAACCCAATAAACACTTACCTAGGAATTAAGTCCTACTTAATGCAACAAGGCTTACTTCTGAGTAGACATGTATAGCATTGTATCATTAGTCTAATTATATTTTTGGAGGAAAGAGAAACATACAAAACCTTAAGTCTGAATTTATTATGCTTATAATTAAATTTCTCATTCAAAACATACCTGCACACTGGCTGGTATAACTGTAGACCCTGAGGCAGAAGATGGTCTATGCGGAATTGATAATTGTTTAGTAGCACCCTGTGTTCCACTTCCTGCTGCCCCAGAGAGACTAGTCCTATTAGCGCCACTTGAATTAAGGTTGCTGCCCCTGTTGACAGGTACATTCATTCCAACTCCACTCAAGTTATTTTTGCTGACAGTTCCGGAGGCAGAAGAGTTGGATAATTTTGAAGGGGCCTGAGGGTTCTTTGCTGGTTGAAGGCCTGAGGTGCGGTTAGAGGGCAGTAAATTAACTGTAGGAGACTGCCTGCTGACATTTACTCCACTGGGCTGTTTATGAAGGGAATTGTTGCTGTTGGAGTGACTACTCTGGGATACTAGTGCACTTGAACTGGAAGAACTAGAAGAAGAAGAAGAAGGGGGTTTGGGTGTTGAGGTGGACTTAGATGAGGACAGTTTAGGTGATGCAGTAGGCTTGGGTGTTACAGAAGGCTTGGGTGCTGTGGGTTTGGGAGAGGCAGCAGGTTTGGGTGAGGGAGCCATGGAGAAAGGAGGCTTGAAACCCTGGGCAGAAACTTGTGATACCATGGCCTTGGCTAAATAGTTACTGGAGGTAGAGGTGCTAGATGTTGTCCGAGACACAAGTGGGTGAGCCATTTGAGAACTACTCACAGAGGTGGTGTTAGACAAAGGAAGGCGGTATACTACTGGTTTATCTGAAGTCTTGGGAACTGGGGAAGAACAAGAGAGTTTGGGATTGCTACTTAGTTTTACCACAGGGTTGGTCTGAGATTTACTAATAGTCGCTTGTAGAGGAGACACATATTTTTGTTGAGCAGTGGATTGCTGGTGAACCTTTGTCACTTGTAATGTTGAAGAGCCACAGCTTTGAGATTCTGATGAGGTTACAAGTACAGCTGTATCCTTTGGCCTCTGTGAAGCAGGAGAAGCTGTGGCTTGGACCTTACAAGAAGAAGAAATATGGGTCTGGGAAGAGGAAGCAGCTTGAATTTGGCTTGACCTCTGTAATCCTTGTTGCAGAAGCTTGGCAGGTAAGGGCTCCAAGGAAACCTTAGGGTTTTGAATTGAAGATCCAGCAATAAGGCCAGAAGAGATACCAGTCTGAAGTAAATCATGGGATTTCTTTGGTACTGGTCCTGTGTGCCCAGCTATAAGGCTTGATGAATGTGGTGTCTGAGCAGTCTCTACCTTTTTTGAGGATGACAGAGGTAACTTGCTCATTATACTCGCTAACTTCTCTTCTCTCAGCCCAGGCCGAGGTCTTGAAGCTGGTGTCTCTACAGAGGGCCCAACAGGAGAACTCTTGGCTCCATTATTAATTACAGCCAGAGCATCAGAAATAGAATCCAAAGAAGGTGGGTTGAAGGAGAGATCTTCATCCAGAGAGTCATCTAAACAGATTGTTTCTGGAGCTGGGATACAACTAGAACTAGCCAAAGCAGTGATAGGAGTGCTCGTACTTGAAGCAGGAACACAAGCCGAAGTAAAAGGAGCACAGACTCTCTGTTCCTTCTTTGGACTAGTGTCCTAGTGTGAAGAAAAAGATGACAATCATTAAAAATGCCTTTCAAGCAGTGTTTGCACTGTGCCCTCCATGGGCCCTTCAGAACTGCAGGGTTTGATTCCCCTGGCCTCGTGCAGATACAAAAAAAACGCAGAAGATTGTGCCTCATATTATGAAATGGCAGCGATGTGAACATCCACACTCCACTGTGTCCATGTTCATGTCACTGTCATTTAATAATATGGAGCATGATGATCTGTGGTTGGTTGAATTTGAAGATCTGGAGCCTGTGGAACCAGAGGGCCACTGTATTTATGTGCAGACCAGGGTCATCTAGTTTACTTTTAAGGTAACTTCAGTGTGATTTCTGACCAAATTGAAAATATGTTTGCGTATGTATAATCAAGTTTTTAAAACTTAAAATGGAAGGATATATATTTTAATTACAAGAAAACCAAATTCTACTGATTATACATTTTAAATAGCAGCACACTCTAATACGAAAAACAAGAGAGACTTTATTTATAAATGATACCTTCCACTATGAAACTTAAATTGGTACAAAACATGGCAGCCAGGGTGGTCGTGAGTACATCTAAAGCTGACCACATAACACCTGTCTCAAAATCCCTTCATTGGTTGCCAATTAGTTTCCGGGCAAGGTACAAGGTGTTGGTTATAATCTTTACAGCCCTACATGACCTGGGTCCAGGCTACTTGAGGGAGTGCCTTCCTCCATATAATCCACCCCACACACTTTGGTCCTCTGGGAAGAACCTGTTGCAGCCAAAGAAGACCAGATTGGCTGCAGTGACCCAGAGGACCTTTTAATCTGCCGCACCCAGGCTATGGAATGACCTGCCGGATGAGATCTGTCATATTACCACCCTAGAAGGCTTTAAAAAGACTGTTAAGACGGATCTCTTCTGGCATGCCTTTCCAGATTAGCCTTCCAGATGAAAAAAAAAATCTACCCGTAATTGTATTGAATTTGTATTTGTAAATTTTAATATATTCTGCTGTTTAATTTCTATGTTATTGTTTTTTGTTGTTTTTATGATGGGGGGAGGGATGGGATATGGGATTGTTTTTTAACTTCAAGCTTTTATTGTTATAATATCTTATTGTTATAATTATGTTGTACACTGCCTTGATTCTCTAGGGAAAAGGCAGAATATAAATAAATAAATAAATAAATAAATAATTATATATTATTATTATTATGTTCTGCTGGAGATGTCCTTTTTTCAAAATGGGGAAGGACTCATGAAATTCTGTTACTGAATAGATTTCTTGGGTAACAGAAGGCAGTTGGAACTTATTTCCCAATGAGGCTTGCAAGAACCTCATCTTCTGTCATTTTAGAAGGCAAAAAACCCAGGCCTTTGACTCAGATATGTAGGTCACTTTCTTTTCAATGTAACAGGTACATATTGCTATCGTTTTCAAATGATATTTTAGCATTTTGGTAAATTATCTGCATTGATCTTCCCTTACAAGGAGTGACAGAGCAAAACTTTGAGGCCCAAGTTACATGAAACAGCAGTAAATGCATAGGTTTGTCCAATCACAAGTGACATAAAATATCAAAAGGGTATGTGATTTTGGAAGTAGGGGTGACTAAATCCTCTCTCTACTCCTATTCCCTTGTTTCCATCATCTAAACTCTTTTTTTCACCAAGAACAGAAATCAAATGTTAGAAGAAGCTAGACTAACGGCTGCAACATAAAAAAAAAGTACTGAGATGGTTAAGATGCCTCAGTGTGCTCTTTTTGTGTTTTTAATCACACTCCTTAATTTATATCCTTAGAACAGGCACATCTTTTAAGGACAGGAACCTGCTGAAATTATATAGGTTTGGGACCTAAAAAATAAATATAATTTAATTGCCACACCGATTAGATTAAACAGAAGACAGTGTTCATGGCATAGTATATACCACAACTCAGTGCACAGTGCAAGAGTTTTGCCTTGCTTTAGGAGCTTTTCTTTCTTTTTCTTTTTTTACAGTAAAGGAAGAAAGCCAACATTATTTACTGAGCCAACCTTTCTTAAGATGTATAAAGCACTGTGTAATCACATGTAGTGGATCCAAAATGAAAACATAACCCCCCACCCCTGCAATATACTTCAGTATTTCCCAAATTTATTTATTTATTTATACCCCACTCTTCAGCCCCAAGGCTATCAGAGCGGCTTACAAATTGTTTTAAGCAATAGCTATTTACACATCTACACTGCAGTTTCCAATGTGTGTTAGCTAATTGCCCCCCACAAGCTGGGTACTCAATTTACCGACCTACGAAAGGATGGAAGGCTGAGTGAACCTTGGAGCCGGCTGGAATCGAACTTGCGACGTGGTGGCTTGCAGTCTTTGGGTTATAATTAAAATATCACACTACAATGTACAGATTTAAACCAGTGGCATAACAAAAGCCTAAATCCAACTGCTAGTCAAAAGTGGAAGAGACTCATTAAGTCAATTGCTGAGTGGTAAGACTACCCTCATGCAAATCCCATTGCCTCAGTGGGACTCACAACTAGATTTAGGTGTACTTTGAAGGTTTCGGCATCAATTATAATCACTCTTTGAAACCATACAAAACTATTACATATGCTGAAGCATACTGTGCATTTACTAATTATAGACCAAACACCTCTGCAGCAAACATTTCAGAAAGACGCTATTGCTTGGCAAAGTTCCACGAGTGGACAAAAATAGGTGCAGTTCAAAAGAACACTAAATGGAGAAATGTAAACTCCATGTATGTTGGCCTTTGCTCCATGGAGAAATACACAACACAGATGTGATAAGTAAAAAAACAGATTTCAGTCTGAACATTAATTTTTTAAATTAAAAGTGGTGATGGGCAATTATTTTACCAATTATGAAGCTGACCTTCTATTTCATTTTTCTGTGACTTCATTGCTTACCTTTGCTTTGGGTTTAGGTGCCAGAATCACCTTTTTCTTTGCCCTAAAAAAGACAGCACAGAGGTAGTTAGGTTTTCCCTCTAGCATTTTATATTGGAATGTTCAGATACTATAAAGACCTTAAATTCAACTGAAGAAGCACTGACCATAAGGACAAGGCTGGCTAACTAAGGAACGTAAATCAAAGAGATCTGTAAACCTTTAAGAGAACAACAGAATCAGAAAGAGGGCAATCCCCTCTTTCTACCTATGTGTGCTCCACAAATCTGCACCAGAGGGCTGGGAGTATTTTCAAAGCTGGTTTTCAGACAGCTGAAAGGACTACAGGTAGCAGGGGAAATAATTTCCCCCTGCCAGCTGCAAATGTAAATCTTACTGCTTCAGTGCAAACATAAATCTCATTGCCTCATAAATGCAAAGCTTTCTGTGTTTGGGAAGTGTCTAGCTTTCTGGAGGGTTTTAAAAATGTTTTTTAAGAGTAGTGTTTAAAAGTAAATTCTAAAATACAGAGTCTGATATACAGACTGTGTGTTGGCTCTACAATGCCAGTTCAGCAGTACATATAGGCCACTTTTTGTGAGGTACAGTCCAATCACTTCTTGACCTTTTGGCTAAGATCAAGTGTAGTCCAAGAAATAAAGTGGGAATGGGTCAAGTATGTAAAGAACACACCTTAGTGTGAATCTTACTACTTTTTTTTGGAGAATGTCTATTTTACAACTGTACTACTCAAACATTTTATCAGCCTTCTAGAAAAGATTCCATGTAACTTATATTGAGAAAAACTGCCATAGCCCAATTAACGTATTAATGTCTTACATTTAAACTTAACTACATTTCTAATTCTAAATGTAACACATTTATTCAATACCATTTCTAAATATAACACCTTTATTGAATTGTAAAAACCACTACAAGATACCAAATCAGACTGGAAATGCTTTTAACGTTAATGCAGTTTTTTATCATCAGACAAAACATAGAAACTTAATGGCCTTTCATTGGATGGATCTTTCACAGCATAAACCCAACCAATGAGAATTCCATTGAGGTTAAACATTCTGACTGAGTGCTTGCTCTGCTTCCTCCCACTTTTCCTATACGTGCAACTTACCTTTCTACCACCAAGACAGTCCCCATGGCCATCAGGGCCCAGGGGAGGGCAGGGGGTGGCTAAGCAGCCACTAGTTATGCTCTTGCAGTTGGATGCATGAAGAAAACATCCTTTTCCCCATTCTCTAGAGCAGTGCTTCTTAAGATACCTGATACGAAAAACCAGCAGGTTTTCCCCTCAACATGCAGGGACCAGCACCATATTTGTGCCTGTTGACTATAATTGTTTCTTTCTTTTCTGGAAAGCCACTATGGACCAGCAGCCAATAACTTACAGACCAGCACTCATCTATGAACTACCACTTTCAGTAGAACTTCTTGAGTGGACCTCTGGACATCCACGAGGATGTTTTCTTTGTGCATCTGGCTGTCAGAACACAGGTCGCTGCTACTTGGCTGTTCCCTGCCAGCGATTAAATGGCTGGGTGGGGCATCCTGGCAATAAAAATGTAGGCTATAAGCTGCCAGGGTTGAGCAAAGGAGGTGCTGGATGCCTTCTTCATCAATGACCTTAAAAAGACACAAACTGGCATAATGCCTGCATATGTCACCAACAGGATTCCATCCGCTGTTCTGCAGAAACGTTTTCCTTATTTCTGGGTGAAACAGCTGGTTTTAACTGAGCAAAACATCAATCTTAGGGACAAAATACACATTCTAGAGATTAATGTATTGCCAATTCTTGTTAGGGTTGTAAAACACTGAGAAAAAAGCAGATGGAAATAGCAGATGAAACACAAAGCTTTTTCGTGTTTGGGAAGTATCTAGCATTTTGGAGGGATTTTTTTTTTATTTCTTAAGAATCGTGTTTAAAAGTAAATTCTGATATACTGACTATGATATCTGCACCCATAGATCTTCGAGTGGTCTTCTGTGAATTCACACAGGTGGGTTACTCCTGCGCCTGCACAGAGCTTTGGAACCTTCTAGAATCGCTAGGCAGAATGTACTTTGATACATTTTTGGCGGTAACTCCGCCCATCCTAACGGTCCCTTATAAGGGCTTCCCGCCTAAATCCCCTCAGTTCCTTGAATGACGCCGCAATCTGCAGCATCAGGAACATTAAGCATGTGTATATGATGTAATAGGACATAGAGGGGAGGATGGGCGGGTCTGTGTGAATTCACAGAAGACCACTCGAAGATCTATGGTTACAGGTAAGCAACCTGTCCATATTCTTCGTGGTCTCTGTGAATCACACAGTTGGGTGTAGACTGGCAAGCTTCACTCTTGAAGGCGGGTATGTCCAACACCACATATAATACATATACATAACATCTGAGATTGAAGCATTAAGAGCACATTGTGAATAACTTAATCAAAACAAATATTACAGCAGTGACTTGGCAACATAAACACTCAGTCATTGTATAGACGATAACAGTACAGCATTCCCAAAGGCAGCCTCATTCCTAGAACAAGAGTCAAGTCTGTAATGGGAAATAAAAGTCAAAAGTGATGACCAGGTTGCAGCTCTGCAGATGTCCTCTAGAGGCACTCCAGAGAGAAAATCTGTCGAAGTGGAGACAGCTCTAGTAGAGTGTCCTCGAATCCGAGAAGGCAGAGGCTTCTTTGCCAGTTCATAGCAAAGAGCAATGGTCGATGTCATCCATTTCGATAGTCGTTGTGAAGAGATGGGCAATCCGAGCTTCGAGTCAGCATAAGACACAAACAGTCTGGGTGACTTCCTGTGGGACGCAGTCAGTTGAATGTAGAAGGCTAGAGCCCTTCTAACGTCCATGAGATGAAGGGTGCGTTTGAAATTGTCCTTCGGGTCCTGCATCAAAGCAGGGAGAGTGATGGATTGGTTGAGATGAAAGCTGGACACCACCTTCGGAAGGAAGGAGATGTCGGGACGGAGCACGACTTTGTGCTTATGGAAAGCAGTGTATGGAGGATCGGACCTCAGGGCACAGAGCTCACCAGCCCTATGCGCCGAAGTGATGGCCACAAGGAAAGCAGTTTTCCTGGAGAGCAGCCGGAGATCAGTGGAAGCCAAAGGTTCGAACAGTCGACGAACCAGCTGTGAAAGGATCAGTTCGAGGCTCCAAGCCGGAGTCGGTTTGGTCATCGGAGGGTGCAGGTTGGCGAAGTCTCTCAAAAACCTCTTTACCATCGCATCAACAAAGGGGGATGGGCGACCTCTCGCCTGGAACTCAATGGAGATAGCTGCCAAGTAGCACCGGATGGAGGACAGCGACAGGCCCGCAGAAGACAGATGGAGAAGAAACTCCAGTACCGTCAGGATGGAGAACGGTTCCGGACTCGGTACCCGGGAGGCCAGAAAAGCTTCGTATTTCTTCCACTTGTAGTGGTATGACTTTCGAGTGGATGGCCTTCGGACAGCATCGATGACAGCCTGGACATCCGGATGGAGAGGTGCAGGTTGCCTCGGTACCAAGGTTGAACCCAAGAGTCTCGAACCCGAAGGTCAAATTACAGAGCCAATCTCCACGCTGTCAGACACAGTGTCCAGATCAGGATGTCTGACTCTGCCTTCGTGAATGCTGAGCAGATACGGACGGGATGGCAGACGGATGAAGCGACGCTTGGACATGTGAAGCAGAGTCGCAAACCATGGCTGTCGAGGCCACCACAGGCCAATGAGGATGGCGTTCGCTCGATCCTGATGCAGTTTGGCTATCACACTTGTCAACAGCGGGAACGGAGGGAACAGGTAGAGTAGAGGATCTGACCACTGGAACAGGAACGTGTCTCCCCTCAATCCCAGAGCACGCCGCCTTGAGCAGAACTGGGGACACTGAGCGTTCTCGGGAGACGCGAAGAGATCCACTTGATACCCCCAGGCCTGGAACAGATCTAAGGCGACCTCCCTGTGTAGACACCACTCATGGATGGAAAGACTCGAACGGTTGAGCCCGTCGGCAAGAGTGTTCTCCTCCCCGATGGAAGATGGATGGATTGGAGAAACACCTTTCTGGGGACACACCAATTCCAGACATCCAGCATAAGCTGCAGAAGTTGAGAGGACCTTGTACCTCCCTGTTTGTTTAGATAGTACATGATGGAGGTATTGTCTGTCAGTACCAGCACAGTCCTGCCTCTCACCAAGGATTCGAAGGCTCGTAGCACTTTCTGGACTGCAAGGAGTTCCAGGACGTTGATATGAAAAGCCTGCTCCTCTATGTTCCAAGAGCCCCGAATCTCGTAAGACTCGAGGTGGGCTCTCCATCCTTGCAGTGAAGCATCTGTTGTCAAAGAGACGTCCGGCTGAGGCAGGTTGAATGGCATGCCTGACAGGACATTGTCTGGTATCAGCCACCAATCCTGGGACCTTTGGACCGCTCGCGGCATTGTGAGCATCCTGCTTGGTGGATCACAGAGAGGGTTGAAGGACTGCAAGAATCAATGTTGGAGAGGACGGAAGTGGAGTCTGGCGAGTCGGGTCACGAACGTCGTGGCTGCCATGTGACCAAGAAGCACTTGGACCGAGTGAGCGGGAATCCTTCGGGACCGACGGCAAGTGTGGATCAGGGAGCGAAGGGTATTGAACAGGTCTTGAGGTAGGTATGCCGCTGCAATTACCGAGTCTAGACGAGCTCCAATGAATTGGATCACTTGAGCCGGCTGGAGCTGAGACTTTTCGATGTTGACAAGTCCCAGGTAGTCTAAGGCATCTAAGGTGAGGCCAACATCGAGTCTGAGCTGATGTTGAGACTCCGCCACAATCAGCCAGTCATCGATGTAAGGGAAGACCACCACGCCCTGCTGCCGAAGGAAAGCCGCCACTACTGCCATGCACTTCGTAAGAACTCGAGGAGCAGTTGAGAGGCCGAAGGGAAGTACGCTGAATTGGAAGGTCTCGGTTCCGATCTGAAACGCAAGGAAGCGCCTGTGCTCTGGATGGATCCTGATGTGAAAATAGGTGTCCTTCAGGTCTATGGAGACGAACCAGTCGTTCCATTTCAGAAGCGGAAGGATGGAGGTCAAGGTGACCATTCTGAATTTCTTTGGGGCAATGTACTTGTTCACCCCACGGAGGTCGAGAATCGGGCACAGACCGCCGTCCTTCTTGGTCACCAGAAAGTACCTTGAGAAGAAGCAGAGGTGGTGAAGGTCGGGGTCAACAGGTTCTATAGCCCCTTTCTGCAACAGGGTCTGCACCTCCTTGAGGAGGGGAGGGGAGGACGGTGTTGATCGAACCTGTCCTGTCGGGGGCAGAGTGTCGAACTCTATCCAATAGCCTGTTCGGATGATTTAAAGCACCCACCGGTCTGATGTTATAGAAGACCAGGCTTCTTGAAAGTTGGACAGTCGATTCCTGAAGAGAGGCGTCTAAGGAAAAACAGAAAAATCATCTATAAGGGAATTAGAATTTCTTTCGACCCTGATCCCTGGATCTCTGTCAGGCTGGTTGCCGGTATCGTGAACCCGAGCCCTGGCTCCTCACCGATGAGGCCGGAGAGGTAGAGGGAGCAAACCGGGACTGATGGTAAGTCTGGCCAGAGTACCCTTGTCGGAATTGTTGGCCATACGATGGGACCTGCCAGGAATATCTGCCTCTAGGACAGTATTGGGAGATTGAGGTAGAGCCCATACTATATTTCTTGGCAATGGTCCTCATCTTTTGGGTGAATTCGAGTTTTTCATCGGTTGACCCATTAAACAAGCCGGATTCGTCAAAAGGGAGGTCCTCTATGGTGGCTGACACTTGAGGTGTAAGGTCCGAGGAGCGTAACCATGCATGCCGCCGCAGTGCAATGGAACCAGCGATGGTTTTCGCTGCGCAGTCCACCACATGCTGGGCCGAGTTCATCTGCAGTCACGCAGGGACTGGGCCTCAGACTGAATGGCTTCGGCCATCCGACGTTGCTCTTCCGGGAGGTCCTGTATCAGGTGGCTCATTCTGTCCCATAGGACCTGCTGATATGCTCACATGCAGGCGGAGTAATTAGCCACATGGAAGCTCAGGCCGGCCGCCGAATAAATCTTCTTTCCAACAATGTCAAGCTTCCTGCCCTCTGGGTCTGGTGGGGATGACAGAGGTTGGTGCTGCTTTTTATTTTGGGCAACCTCGACGACCACAGAGTTCGGTCTCGGGTGGTTCTGGGCCAGTCAACATGGTCTCCGCCAAATCGGTACAGTCAGTCTATTTTCTTAGACGTCGACTGGATAGATGATGGGTTTTCCCAGGACCCCTGCGTGAGTTTCAATAGAGAAGGCAGTACCGGGATGGTAGCCGACGGAGGTGCCTTCGACTGGATCCTTTGAAATATCGGACCCACGGGATCAGCTGCTCGGTCTTCCAATTTCAAGTCAAGGGCATGCAACATTCGGACCATATGTTCCCCGAAGGCACGAACGTCGTCGTTTGGAGAGGTGGAATCATCATCCATCAGTTCGGTCTTTGGAGAAGGCAAATAGGGTCTATAAAGGTCCCAAGAGGCGACAGAGGACAAAGTCGATCCATCCGGTAAAGGACTACGGGCACGCAACGGCATGGGAGAACAAGGCTGCGGAGTTGGAGGGGTTCGAGGTAGAGGGCGGTACTTAGGCAGGGAGACCTGGGTCACAGCATCTTTTGTAGTCGCAACATCCAAATTGGCAGGACGTGGGGACCGAGCAATCGAGCGCCCAGTGATCGTGGTCTCAAATACCTCGCCCCTTGGGGTGAAAATCTGTGAACCAGTAGGCGACCCGAAACATGCCCTGCAGAAAGATTGGGCCAGGTCGTAAGCAGAGTATGCCAGGACATCATCCCTGATGGCAGGTACATGGCCTTGAGGCACCTCCTTGGATTCAATGATCTCTACCTCGACATCCGAAGACTGACTTTCCAGCAGTTGAGCTCGAGACACGACCAGAGCTGGAGATGTGTTGAGGCACATGGGGAGTCTCACAATATCCGTTGAAGGCAGGGGTTCCACTGTTACCACCCCGGCTGATACCGACGGGGTGCGTGAACGCTGAGACTCAGACTCCCCAGTGGTGGATATCGGCAATGGACGCACAAATGTGTCCTCGACCTCCAGTGATTGACGAGGGGGAACCTCTGGGACCGCACGCTCCACAGGCTTGGATTTTTTAGCTCTGTCCTTGGATTTTCCATCACCATGTTTGGACAAATGCTTCTCCTTCCTCTTTTTCTTCAATGGCATAGAGGACAATGCAGCGGCAGCAGGTGAATGACCCTCAGCAGTAGATGGGGTCTTCTCACGAGCAACGTCCCTGGGTGTCGAAGGGACTGGCTCTCGAACTGGTGTTGGATGGTCCCGAGTCGAATCCGACGATGCATGTCGAAGGGAGGAATGGAGAGCCTCGGGATCAGACGCGGTGGAACGGTGCCTAGAAGGACTACGGGACCGACGAAGTTTTTGCCCAGCGGACGGAGGAGACCGAGATCGTTCACGGCCTCGAGGCTCGGAGGGGGGAGCTGAAACAGAGGCAGAGGCTGGAGCAGAGGCAGGGAACAAGGCCTTCTCATAGAGAAAGGACTTCAGGCACGAGAGCCTATGTTTTCGGGCCTGCGGCATAAACGCCTTACAATGGACGCATGTGTCGACATTGTGAGCCTCTCCCAAGCAGATTAAACAGCGGGAATGACCATCCACAGCTGGAAGTTTTGCTTGACAAATAACACAGCGCTTGAAAGCTCCTTTGCCAGACATTTTACTCACAACAATAATAATAATAATCACGAAGAAGGGATCATAGTCAAAGCCAGTCCGAGGTCAGTAACGATATCTGAAGTAATGCAAAGCCGAAGGAGTAAGCCAAAATCGTAGTCAAAAGCCAGAAAAAGGTCAAAAACCAGAGTGATTGGAAGCGGAATACCAAAACCAGTAGGAGAGAGTGAAAATTGTCGTCAAAGAGTCAAGTCAAGTCAAACCAGATCGATGAGAGAAAAAACACCTAGCGAACAGAGGTTCCTTCAAGCTGCTAACGCGGTGGAAAGAAAGGAACTGAGGGGATTTAGGCGGGAAGCCCTTATAAGGGACCGTTAGGATGGGCGGAGTTACCGCCAAAAATGTATCAAAGCACATTCTGCCTAGTGATTCTAGAAGGTTCCGAAGCTCTGCGCAGGCACAGGAGTAACCCAACTGTGTGATTCACAGAGACCACGAAGAAGATTAATTATATATCTGTACTTTTAGCCAAGCAGAAAGCTGAAAACAGAGTTCTCTGGAGCCTATACTTTCCAGAGTAGTCTAGAAGCCAAAAGTGAATTTTGCCATGTAAGGTGACCCCTCCCTGAGTTTAAACTATCCACACTAAAGGTGCTGAAAATGTTAATTTTTTATGTTAGTAAAATTAATAATTGCTTACATAATCAAAAGATATGCAGACATTGAAATATGGAGTATTTAGGTTTTCTCGTGGCAGGAAAAAATATGCATGAATATTTTGCCATATATTGATTAACATTTTATTGAGCTGCAAGGAACTAGATAAAATGACTTCAGGACCTGGTCAAACAACTAGATGGCCAACCCTGGCCAAGAATCAAGAATATGAAACACTCTTTCTTTTTACAGAGTCCTCCTTGCACATGCTACTACAATAATATCTAGTAATGCCTTGTAAATCGGATTCTAAGATTATATAGCCAACAACTTCTTAAGAAGTTCCCTCCCCTTACACTCTGAAGTACAATGTTATACAATCTATTTGGCTCAAGGAAACCTATTGAAGATATTTAGTTTCAAATAAACAAAATGGGTTCAGGATTGCCAAAGCCACTGATATAGTAAATTCAAGACACTGTCTCCAACAGAAAAACCAGCAACAGCTATGGTAAAAAAACCAAATTATTGTGACATTATAGGACTTACACTATTAGAGAAATAGAGATAAATAAAAAGAGAAGTCTGTATTAATGTTATACTCACGGAGCAGATGTGAGGTGATGATGAACACTTCGGCTTTCTTTAAAGAGCATTCTGTAAAGAGGGAGGGAAAAATTCTACTTGATGAAACATGATTGGGGAAACCTATCTGTGATTTTTCCAAAACTAAATTGAGATAATTAAATGAATTATCACAGGCTGTCATACAGACTTACTGGCTTATCTGTATTATTATTTGAAACAAAATATGACTAAGAAAACTAAAGTAGTTTTAATGTACATAACTGGTACAATACAATATTACTTAAATGTTCTTGTTTTTAGTTAGCACAAACAAAATATGTAAAGTGTTTTGGTGAAGCTATACATAGCAAACTCTTAAAACTTCTTTTAACATACTGTGACTATTAAACACAGCTTGTAATTAGCTCCAACACTCAGTATCTGAATAGTTCCTATAAAAGACAAAAAGAAGGTAGAAACACAAGAATACCATCAAGATTACTGTATACCATAAAGTACTTTATATTGATCAAAATTCTAATTGTTCCACTACAGGTACAAATTACAAGATCTCCATTCTAACACCATAGTCTAGTGCAGATTATGAAATATCGTTGGTATTACCAGACAGATCCTTCTGGGAAGGTCCAAGTTAAGCATTTGGGAGAGTGGTTTATGTTCCAGTCACCAACCAGGAGAGGCAAGAACATGCAATGTCATATCACTAAAATCCAGGAGTTTATAAAAAACAGCAGGGGAATGCACATTCCTGCTCCTTGGGACAAGCAACATGAATTTATTCACTTTCCCATATGAACAGAAGCTGAAAGCTGATTGGCTGTAGGGGCTTGCTCACAAGGCAAGTGCCTGGAACCACCATGGTTTTTTCACTGTAGTGAGTGTTAATGTGATAACAATTTTTTTTTCCTTTTCTGTTAAGGCGAAATATTGCTCTATCGCACCTTGGGAATAGTTTTTTTTTTTTAAAAAACTGTTCGGCAGTGGCAGCAAATTAGTAAGTAAAAACATGAGTAATTCACTCATGGCTGCCATCATGATTAGCAGGCATGTCCGTTTGCACAGCAAACACAAATAGCTTCGCATGCCTGCAATCTATCTAACCCCCCAAAAGTTGCAAGTTGCCTTTACTGCAGAGCAATCTGCTTAAGTGAAGTACATTCAAATGGTCCTCAACTCCAGGAGATGTAAAGGATCGTGCAATCACACCAGAAGGTAAAAGAGGACTCGGGACTCCCATTAGCTTTCTTAAAGGTACACCAGCTGCCTCACTCAGAGGCACTCAGACCTCCATAGAATGAGACAATAGTACCTAGTATCATAACTCACCCCCTGGAGATGGAAGATTCAGACAAAGAGGAGGCAGATTGCCAGGAATCTGCAGCTCCTGAAACCAGTGGTCTCTCTGAGGCCATGTCTCCTTCTTATCGAATCCTGGGTTTTGTAGTTTGGTGAGGCACCAGCACTCTTTAGCAGAGAAGGCTAAAAAACTTGTAAGACTATAAATCCCAGGATTCAATAAGAAGAAGCCATAGCAAATATCCAGTTTGAAATTGGATTATTTGTGTAGTGTGGATTTGCCATCAGTCAGAGGAGTCAGGGATTGATGCCGAGGGGAGTCTGCTCCCAAAGAGGAGGTTGCAGATGCTGAAGACCCGTTGCCATCATTCATCAAGCAACAAAGAGACAAGGAGAGATTGCATTGTTCCCAGCGGTTGTTAAGTAAGAGATGCTGCCCTGATTAGGCACCTGGTATCTTGAAACAGCGGCCCATAAATTTCTCAGCCACTCCCTGGCAGCTTTGTTGCTTTCAACCCTTCTTCTTGGAGACTAGCAGTAGTTTTCAGCATTCATGTTTTCCTGATCTTGGATTGGCTATGATTTATGACTCTGTTTTATTTCTTTCTGGTTTTGTTTATCTGGATTACAGATTTGCTGAACCACTTCTGGACCAGCTGATGACCACTCTATTGCTTCTCCCTTCATCCTGCTGGATATCCTGTGACTCACCTGGACTTAATTAACTCCTTGACAACTCTTACACTCCAACCGGTTTCTGGGTCACTTGCTAACTGGAGCATAGGACACCTATCATGAATAGCCATTCTTGGCTGGTAGAAAGAGCAATCCACAAACTCTTGGGTTATTCCCCTTGCACCAACTGACTTAGCAGGAGTCCAAAATTCTTTTCAATTACATCTGTTGACTCCCTTCCTTTGCTCATTAATTTATTTCTATAGCCTTGACCAACTGACCCCACCTAACAACCTAAACTCTAAACCTATGCACATTTTTTTCTTTTTTGTGCAGCCATCCAATGGGTGGGGGTAGATTGCTCCTCCTACCATCCAAGAATGAGTATTCATGGTAGATACCAACATCTCGCTCTCTGGATGGATTAGAAGAAGCACTCCACACAGTCTTGGGAAGTACCCAAGTCCCAATTATCAGGTGGGAGTGTCTGTTTATTGACTACCTTACTGATTGCAATACCATGCAGCCAAAAGCCACCTGCTCTGACTTGTACTTCTCTATCTTGTAGTGCCTAATAAATGTTGAAGGCTCTTTCTAGCCAGCTACATTGCAAACCTCTTGTAATAACACTGATACTGCATACACTGCATTCGTTGCCATATAGAGAGTGAAATGAGGCCACACCTGCTTGGCCTTGGCACTTTTTAATAACTGTAACACAAAAATATACAAATTTTTAACCAGCAAGCTATAATGTACTTAGACACCTTATTTCCTAAAGCCTTAGGATGAAAAGACACAAACAGTGCCTCTGTGCATCTGAAGAATGCTGCTCTCTTTATATATTGTTTAATTGCCATTCTAACATCCAAGGTATGCCATATCTTTTCCAATGGATGTTGAGGATTAGGACACAACTTTGGGAAATGAATATTCCGATACACTCCTTTATTGACTAAACATTTTGGCATAAATATAGGCTCTAATATTAAAGGGAACTTATCTTGTGGTCAGATATGCACAAATTTCAATTTACTGACAGTGCTGCCAACTCTGAAACTCTTCTTGCTGAAGTCTCTCTCTCTCTGGCTTCATGCTGAAGTGATTGACACTAAAAACACCACCTTAGAAGAGCAACCACAAAGAAGCCTTTTCAAGGGGCTAAAAAGTCAGCTTTTGTAAATATATTTAGCACTAAGTTCAGATCCCAAGACGGAAATCTGTATATTGTTGGTGGTGTCAACAAAGTAGCTCCTGTCAAAAATTGCTTTACATGAGAATGTACAGAGCTGAATTCCTCCTGCTTGCAAAATGGTTGATAAAGCTGTAGCTTGTCTCATTAACATGTTTAGTCTCAACCCCTTAACTATTTCATCTTGAAGGAACCTAAGCACATCACTAACTTCTACTGTACGTCCTTCAGGCTAGCCTTATTAATGCAACACCAATTTCTAAAGGCTTTCCAAGTCACATTGTAGATTCTGTGAGTGGAATCGTATAACCTTGTTGACTTAAGAAGTATCTCTCAAAATCCAAAATAACTTTAACCAATTCAGATCTTGATGAAACATCAGCCCTTGATGTATCAAGTCCAGTCATTGTGGCAGCCTCCATGGATTTCTGACTGACACCTAGAGCAGATTTGGAAACCAAGGCCATCTGGGCCAATACAGAACTATCAACATCCACCATGACCTTTTGGATCTTTGTTAACACTCTCTGAATAATTGGAAGAAGTAGAAACACATAATACAGACCCTAAGGCCAACTATCTAAACTATCTCTTTAGTTTGTAGTTCTCTCCAGACGTAAATAAATCTACTTGGAAAGGACCATTATATGCTTCTAATTGATGAAATACTTCCCTGTTCAAGGACCATTCCCCTTGGAGAATTGCATGTCTGCTTAAGTAGTCCACATGCACATTTAGATAACCTTTCAGGTACACTTCAATAATTTCTCTCCTCAACAGAATATACTGTTCAACTTCCAGATTAAGGGCACTGACTGTATTCCATGTTGGTTGCATATGTACGATTTCACTGTCAAGTTGTCCATGCATACTTGCACGTGTTTTCCCTTGACCATGGCTGCAAAGCTCCACAATGCCAACCACACTGCTTTCAGCTCCAAATAATTGATGTTGAACTTCAAATCTGGACCAGCCCGTTCCCCTTGAATTGAATAGCCCTCGCAATGTGCTCTCCATTCCAAAAGACTTGCATCTGTGGTTACTGTTAATTCTGGATGGATCATAAAGAGATGTTCTCTTGTCCACGTTCTTGTCATATAGCCACCACATTAAGCCCTGTTTCAGTGACTGTGGCAGGCCAACTATCACCATTTGGTGCAATTTTTGAGTGTGAAACCTTGCCCTGGTCTTAATTGTATTGTTGATATTAGAAGTCCTTGAATTCTTGCCAAAAACATTATATCCGCAGATTTCATCTTCATTAGTTTTTTCAGCTCTTCCTTTATTTTAAACTTTCTTTCCTGTGATAGGAATAAGCATCCCTTCTGGGTTTCTACCAACACACAAATGAGTGAGAGATTTGATTGGCTCTAAGTAACTCTTCTCAAAGTTTATTATAAATCCATGCCTCTGTAATACCTGCAATGTTCCACATACATTTCCTTTGACCATTTTTTCTTCTAGCCTTCACCAAGATGACGTCCAAACACAGGTGCAGATGCACCCCTTCGTTCCTTGGTGAATATTCTGGGAGCTGAGGCTAAACCAAACAAACGGGCCTTGAACTGTAAATGGTCGTCTCTGAACTGAAAGGGAAGATACTTCATGCAATTTGGGGCCATCAGCACATGCAAATATGCTTCTTTTAAATCAACTGATACCATAGAATAATTCTTTTGCAAATTCTGTTTTGATCATCATTATTCAGTAAACCCTTAATGTAAGACATGAAGACCCTAGGAAAGATTGAGGATGCAAAAGAAGCTCTAATAGCTAAGGCAATGGCTTCATGGGCTTTTTAAAAACAGGAGGGCTGCTAGAAGACCGTTCCCTACAGGAATTTTCAAGAGCTTACAGGGAGCTGAAAAGGAATATACCTTCTGTGATGTTTATCTCTTATGTTCCCTGAAAGGGGGCACTCTATTCATCTTTAACTACCTGCTCAAACACAGGGTGGAAAGAGAAAAAGAAATCAGCTGGTTTTGTTACATACTGGCCCCTGAGAGTTAAACTGGACTGGCTGAGAGGCCGTTTGTGGAGCTAATTTTTCTGGGTGCAAACTAAAGGTGACCATGGACTCTGGACGGTAAGGGACAAAATAATCAGAATGGAATAATCTGTTCTTAGAGGAATCCTCTGTTGAGGCAGGATCAGAGCATTTAAGTTCCTCATTGTCCAGATCAATTGAGAAGCCTTCCTAAGAAGGTCCTGGGGACTTGAGATTCTATGAAAGTAATTCAAGGAGTACAGTTCAACAGGTTGGTATTTAAATACTGGCAGAGAAGCTTTCTAGGGGGACCTCTGGAGAATAAATGATAGGTACAGACTTTTCTGTGGTCGTATAGCAGAAGTCTCTAATTTCTTACTTTGCTCCACATTTTGTGTAGCAACAAGAGAGATAAGCCTCTGGAAAAAAATCCTAAAAGACAGTTGATTTGGAAGACCATTTGGAGACTATAACATACTACTGGAGTCAACAGATGGCACAGGATGAGGAGTGGGGGTTTTCTCCTGGTAGTGTTGGAGCAGCCTTTGATTACTTTGAAGAGATCTCATTATTATGTTAAGGGAAGGAAGCCTCAGAAATGGCCCTATGTCTTGACAATCGCGTACAGGAAGAGTGCATTTGCTGGATCCCAAAAGCTCTAAAAGCCAGGGAACTACCTTCTCTGCAGCTTGCTTCTGATTTTCTGGGCTCTTTTGTGGTTCTACTGCATAATAATGCTAGCCCACAGATGTTGCCATCAAAGCCACAGTCACTATAAGCTTTGTTTGTCCAACTGCAGTCTTAGCTGCCTAGCCCTTCACCTGTCCCAGTGCTGATCTCTGCACAACAAATATTGGTGTGTCAGAATCAGAGGCAGTGGGAGAGGTGGAGCATGCTCAAGAAGGCAGGCCATTCAGCTGTCAGTTTCACCACTCTGAGACTGCTCCCTCTGCAAGACTCTTCATTTTTGCTCTTTTGTCAGCTGTCATGATGGAAACAGGACATCCCCCTTTCTTTTCTTAAACTAAGAAAATTGCAGAATGCTAAATAAAAAAAGGAGGATATTGAGATAAAGCAGAGGGCTATAGGAACCAAATCTCAGTGGAATAAGGGCTCCTGGGGAACGTAAGGAAGTAACTGGGAGTAGAGGTAGAGGGCAACTTCTTTTACTAGTATGCCATGTGCTTTCCTTTCTTGGTTGGTGACCAGAAAACAACACACTCCCTTGGATGCCTCCTGATAGGACCTCCCAGAGGTTTGGCAACACCATTCCCTAGGACTGACGATAAAAAGGAGGATGCTTTCTAAGCCTTTATCTGGCACTTAAGCAGTTTGCAGCTTTGAATAATGGAAACTAGGAATGTTTCACTTAACATTACCTAACCTTGATTAGCAGTTCTGATCAACAGCACACGGTGGTGAAGCATCACCAGAACCACCACAATTTCTTGAAGTGTTAGGGATTGTATTCTACAAGGTGTATTTTGGATGTGAAGAACAGGTCTGTAGAATTTCACATGAATAGCTAGCTCAGTTCTACCCTCATCCATAGTTCTGCTTTGATACTTTCAAACCCATTTACAGGCATTCTCTTGATGCACACTAATCCCATAATCAGAGCTTGAACATTTAATTGAACAGAAATCATACTGCAGCCTGAAAAAGCAGCATTTGATTTCAGCAGGTACCATACCTAGCTTGCATCCAGCCTTTTGGCCAAAGTGGCTTCACCTCTGTCTCCATAAAGGTCTTGAGGTAATCTTCTGCAGACTGGCTTTTATTTGGCTCCAGCTCATAACATCCAAGTTTTATTTTGACAAGATTACATAGCAAAGCCCTGTTGGAAAAACAAAACAGAAAAGCTTAAGTACAACAGTCATGACTGTGCCCAAAGTTGTTAATGTACATCTTCAATCTTTCTCACCAGATATGTGATTTGCTGTAGTTCTGTTTCTTATGGAAAGCTGTAAAGAAAGTTCTTAAGAAAATTTAATCTACTTTTTAAGCAACTAATATGGTCATTTAGTCTATTTTTAAAGCAACCATCTATTCTACATTATATAAACACAGTTTTGTTTTCCATCTTTGATGACTATAGCATTTTTACCTCTATGACTGGAAGTTGTTCAAGAACTTTTCAAATTGTAGATTCAAATTTCACACAAATGACTTAGGGATTAGGATGCTGACAAAAACAGTAGGCACGATTCACTAGGAAGACAGGGCAAGTATATAACAAGACACTTCACAGCATCTGGATATATTTTGAGTATGCTTAGTGAGAAATCATACAGCTTCATGGTGTGCAAAGTAGGGTTAGCATTTCATTAGCTAAAATTAAGAATGATGTTAATGTTATGCCCTCACGTGATTTGATTAGGCTGTCTTAAATGTACATGACAAGAAAAAATAAAAACCTCCAGAAATATCACATCAGCAATCCTTTCCTTTTTAGTCATAGTCTAGAGCAGAATGCAGCAAATAAACTGGAGAAATTATGCAGCCTGCTTGAAGTCCTCAAAGATCCACTTATGCAGCCCTAAAGTTTTTTCTCAATCTTCCCTAGTCTTCTCTTAGAAAGAATAATTTTAATTGACCAGGGTTTTTTTTTTTTTAATCTCTGTGGTTTTCCATCAAATTTGGCAGAAAACAGTGTTTGCTGCTACTTTCTGTTGCATACTGTCCTCTTCTTTCTCTATGGGAAATACAAGGAATACCTCCTCTGTTCATCACTAGAGGAGGAGAAGCTGGCATACTGTTGCCAACTCTTCTTAAAATGCCTTACTTGCTCCTGGAGGTCCTGAAGCAAAGACACTAGAGTGGGTGACTGTGAAAACTGTCTGTGTCTTGTGCTTGCAATTTTCCTTGGTACTGCCCTTCCCCAAGTGTCCTTGCTCCCAGGATCCTTGGAAGCAAGTAAGGCATATTGGGAAGAGCATCTGCTCTTTCCTTCATGGTCATTCAAAGAAGGTGAATGGTGAACTGGTGCTGCTGCCTTCGACAGTGACATTTTACTTTGGATTTTGTCCTGTGGAAAAATGGTTGCAGTCCACCCATGGTTGGAGAGAGGTGAAACTGGACCTCTGTAGCCACTGCTGCATGTAGAATATAATTAGACCATGCTGCAATAATCTAATAAATAAATATGTATTCTAGTGGACAGTAATATCACACCTCACTGTCTCATCCCAATGGAATTTCTTTCTTGGTCCTGCAATCCTCTTTCCTGGCTTTTCATCATCATCTTCCTCAGAGCCATTCTTGTCTCTCTCATCTTCTGCTTGAATTCTGGAACAAAAACAACAATTATTCTGTTGGCAAGAACGGAGGTGTACTTACTTCCCTATCGTTAGTTTCCTATAAGAAAGATAATATGCAAGTTGCTTACCTGCAATTGATGTTTATGTGGCCATCTGTGCAGTACCACATATATGTTCTGTGCCTCTGAAATGCAAACTCCAGAAACATTCTAGAACTCTAGCTAGAGACTTAATGCTTGTAGCCTCTCTTTTCAAAAGGAGACTCTGCATCTATGCATGTCTTGCACACTCGTAGTTCCATTGCAAACACTATGAAAAGTACCACTATGAAAGGTACAAGAGTCACCTTCAGCAGGCAAGAAACTGGATTGTGAGACTGCACAGATTATTATTTGCAAGTACTCTGCTTTTCTTCAAAGTCTGGGTGAAGTCCCACCCACATTATTTAATCAAAAACCTGTGAGGTGGTGCTGGGCCCTAACAACAGCAGCAGCAGCAGCAGCAGCAGCAGCAGCAATGCACTGCTCAGCTAAAAGCTGCATTTGCCCTTAACATTTCATGAATATGGAAGACACCAACTATGTATCAGTTTTACACATATCAGCAACAGAAATGCTTTTGGAAAAAAGAAAAAATTGCAACATTTCTAACAAAATGGACCATGACACCATACAGAATGGACTGTCTATTTTACTAGATGATGATGATGATGATGATGGCATCTAGTTGTGGTGCTGGCAAAATTATGGTCACCAAAAATCCCACCCCATTTTACAACAGAGGTTTTAATTAGGTTGCAACATTCCTTGGTGAACTCTGGTTGTGCAGCTCAAAAGCCTGAGAAAGGTTAAGCAACAGCCATGCCTATTCATAGTAAGAATTTTCCTATACAGTACAACTAACTGCAGCACTGTCATAAGACTGCAGGAACGAACAGAGGAAAAACACAAGCAGAGTGAGATTATACCTGAGAAGGCTAAAAACAAAGGAAAAAAATAGGTAGTTAGCCTGATATTAAGAATGTTCCCTGAACTGCTACTAATTACAGCAGTCAGAAGAGAGGTGAGAAGGAACACATTTACTCAAAACTGAAGGTAGAAGTATTTAATTCATTAATATAGTAGGACCCCCATATCAGCTGGGGATTGGTTCTGGGGGCCCCGGTGGATACTAAAAACTGTGGATAATAGTGAACGCTATTGAAAATAATGGGACTTCCGGTTTAAAATACCACAGAATTGCCTTGGAGGACATAGAAAATGGCTAGAGAGGACACATTTTCTAGGAAGACTCTGTAGTAGGTCTGCTGTTTTGTGTACCATGGATAACTGAATCAGTGGATACCGGGGTTCTACTGTAGCTGATATTCCATGCCCCCACATATTTTCCCATATAAATAGGAAAGTGGGCAGTTGCTCCAAATTGTTTCACTTTCAACCCTGAATGCTTCTGAAGTTGATAATTTTGTTAAAAGGCGGACGGGTGTCTATTAGACTTCGATTATAGAAAATTGGGAAAATAAAGCAGCATTGCACATCCAAGATAATCTGGAGTTGGAAACCTCAATTATTACAAACATAGTATAAACTCCTTCCCCTAGAATGGTTGCCATAAGGCTAGAGAGCCCATCCTGCCCTTTAATGCTCTTTGTCAGACCCTTCGGTTTTGACCTGTCTGGCATGGGAGACCCCACCGGTGGCTATTATGCCACCGCCAGCATAGCTCAAAACATCATTAGGTTATGCAAACCTCTCTCCCACGACAAGGGGTCATCAATGGAGAAGCACAAAAATCAGTGTGTATTGATTTCAGTAAGGCCTTTGACAAGGTTCCCCATGACATTCTTGCAAACAAGCTTGTAAAACGTGGGCTAGACAAGTTAACTGTTCAATGGATTTGTAATTGGTTGACCGGCAGAACTCAAAGGGTGCTCAGCAGTGGCTCCTCTTCATCTTGGAAAGATGTGACCAGTGGGGTGCCACAGGGTTCTGTCCTGGGCCCAGTGCTATTCAACATCTTTATCCATGACTTGGATGAGGGAATTAGGGGCATACTTATCAAATTTGCAGATGACACCAAATTAGGAGGAGTAGAGGACAGGATCAAAATTCAGAATGACCTGGATAGACTGGAGAGCTGGGCCAAAGCTATCAAAATGAAAGTCAATGCGGAGAAATGTAAAGTACTGCACTTAGGGCGGAAAAATGAAATGCATAGATATAGGATGGGAGAGACCTGGCTGAACGAGACTATGTGCGAAAGGGATCTAGGAGTCCTAGTAGACCACAAGTTGAATATGAGTCAACAGTGTGATGCGGCAGCTAAAAAGGCCAATGCGATTTTGGGCTATATCAATAGAAATATAGTATCTAGATCAAGGGAAGTAATAGTGCCGCTCTATTCTGCCTTGGTCAGACCTCACCTAGAATACTGTGTCCAGTTCTGGGCACCACAATTCAAAAAAGATATTGACAAATTGGAGCGTGTCCAGAGAAGGGCAACTAAAATGGTGAAAGGTCTGGAAACCATGCCTCATGAGGAGAGACTTAGGGAGCTGGGTTTAGCCTGGAAAAAAGACGGTTAAGAGGTGATATGATAGCCCAGTTTAAGTATTTGAAGGGGTGTCACGTTGAGGATGGAGCAGGCTTGTTTTCTGCTGCTCCAGAGACTGGAACACGGAGCAATGGATGCAAGCTCCAGGAACAGAGATGCCACCTCAACATTAGGAGGAACTTTTTGACAGTAAGAGCTGTTCGGCAGTGGAACACACTCCCTTGGAGCATGGTGGGGTCTCCTTCCTTGGAGGTCTTTAAACAGAGGCTGAAATTGCCATCTGTCGGGAATGCTTTGATCAAGATTTCCTGCATGGCAGGGGGTTGGACTGGATAGCCCTCGTGGTCTTTTCCAACTCTACAATTCTATGATTCTATTGTCTATTCTCCTCTACGGGTCTGAAACATGGGTCACCTATTGCCACCACTTATGACTCCTCAAATGCTTTCATCAGCACTGTATACGCACAATCCTAAATATACACTGGACTGACTATGTGACGAATGTTGCTGTCCTTGAGCAAGCAGGGATCACCAGCATTGAGGCCATGATATTGAGAACACAGTTGCACTGAGCAGGGCATGTTTCTAGGATGGAGGACCATTGCCTCCCTCAAATACTACTCTACGGTGAACTTGCTACAGGTCAGTGTAAGAGGGGCACTCCAAAAAAGCGATACAAGAACTCTCTGAAACAACGTCTCAGGCTCGGCCAAATTGATCACCAACAATGGTCCACCCTGGCCTCACATCGGGAGGCATGGAGACGCACTATCCACAATGCAGCAGCCTTATTTGAGAACTCATGTAGAACAAGTCTTGAAGAGAAATGACAACGGAAAAAGAACCACAACCCGGAAATATCACCCAAGGAGACCTTCTGCTGTGCTTTCTGCAACCGGACTTGTTTATCTCAGCTTGGCCTTTTTAGTCATCAGTGCGCTTGCAGAAAGCCCGGGATGAGTCCTTCCTGAATCTTCGTTTGCGAAGAAAAGCCAGAGAGAGAGAGAGTATAAACTCACAATAAGCATTGTAACTTTAAACAAGAATAGGAGAATTTAGAAAACTATACAGTAAACCTAGTCACAATTTTCTTCAGCTTTCTTAGTTGTGATGGGGGATTTTAATGTTTGAATTGGGCCTAATAATGAAACCCTATTTTCCTCTCAATACTGCTGTACAAAACTATTATTTTGTACTGATAGAAAAATTACATCTTTGCCTTTCAATACTGGCTTTTTATCCATTCATTGCAGAAGTTTCGATAAAGGGACAAGTAAAAGTATCAGCAATTTCCAAAACCCCATGTACAGATTGGGTTCTGAGCCTCATACTGGAAGGGCTTGTCCTAAGTATAGGAGGATAAACTTTGATCTTTGCCTACCTTGGGAAAGAAGGAAGAGCCAAGGGCTAAAAACAGGCTATCAATGTTATAAAAAACTGAAGTAGAATCCTAGTTAGTAAAAATAAACTCTAGCAAACAAAATTAAATCCTATCTTTCAAATATATTCTGGTATGGGGATTAAGGAAGGGTGTTCCCAAACTGCAGATTGAGAGGTTGATACTTAGAAGCTTATCACATGCCAAAGAAAAGTGGCAGGGTAGCCAGAAGGATCCGCTTTCCGTGCTGCCTTACTGCATGTTGTCATTCTTCCAGTGTTCTGCCATTCTGGTCCCATGGGAGATGGGGGTAAAACAGTTTCTTTTAACTAATGGGTTTTTCTGGGACCAGAATAGCAGAACACTGGAAGAATGACGACCTCACATGGTAAGGCAGCACAGAAAGCAGAATGTTCCGGCTGCCCTGCCACTTTACTTCAGCATGTGATAAGCCTCTTTATTAAGAATGGTCATTCTAGGAAGGCTGAAGGAGCCATCCACTATCACTGGGTTATTACCTTGTGTCAGCTGTTCAAGGCAGGAGACCAATGTTCCAATATATTATTACAATTGCTCTTCTTCCTCTCCCCCTCAGTTTTGTTACATAGCCTTGTATGGTGAGAGTTAAAGAACAGAAATGTACAGAGACAGAAACTGAGATTTTTTAAAAAAATCTAGTCATGGGTGTGTGGGGGATTGCTCCTTCAGCCTTCCTAGAATGATCATAATTGGTAAGTATTAACCTCTCAGTCTCAGGAAGGTTAAAGGAACATTCCACTACCACTGTGGTGTACCCAAGATGAATTTTCTAAGGTTGGAAATGGCTGCTTGAGTCCTGTACTACTGCCTGTAGAACATTTTTCCCGATGGCTGCTTGACCCTATCTAAACGTGTCTACTTTGTAATACCTAACAAATGTTGACAGCTCCTTCCACTCAGCTACTTTACACATCCAATGAGGATGTTACTCTATATTCAGTTGTAGTAGCCATTGATCATTGAATATGCCCACACTTGCTGGGGCCTCAGTGTACATGAGCAATCATAGCAGAAATAAATGCAACTTTTCAGCCATCTTGAAATACTGTAGTTGATTTTGACACTTTAAATTCCCATGTCATGGATGGTAAGAAATAATACCGCTGTCCATCTAATAGATCTTGTTCTACTCATATATAACAGTTCTCCTGACATCGAGAGAAGGGTGTGGACAAAACGTTAGCAGCTCTAATGATGAAACCACTGCAAACCTTTAATAGATATGCTGGGTCAATAGTTAAAGATAATTTATCCTCCTCAAATCTGCAGAGGTTTGGATTTACTGATAACAAAGCCATTTCTGACACTCGCCTTGCAGAACTAATAGCAACCAGGAATACAACTTTCAAGGACTTTTTCAGACTGACTATAAACTCCGTGGCAGGCACGGAACAGGGTTGCTGAAAGATTTCCCTTTCAGGTGATGTCGTCCCCTTCCGTGCTGCTCCCGTGCTGCTCCAATAATTTTTTATTAACGATGAATAGTTGTGAATAGACCACCTGTTCCATTTCTGTCACGGAATCACGGGTGGTCTGAAAGGTGCCCTGTTCCTCTCCCGTTATGCTGGCGTGATGCCAGCTGCGGGGGGAAGGTCCGTGCTGGACACTTCTGGCGAAGATCGGGACGAGAAGGTAAGTGACACCCTCCCCCCACCGCCAGGTTACTTGTAAAATTGTTAGAGTGTTTTGGGGCTTGGTTTTCTTTTTAGTTTTCTTTTTAAATTTCCTGCACCCCCGTTCTCTTGTGAGAATGGGTGGGATTTCATTTACGGGATGCGAATGCAGCTTTATGGCAGCTACATTCACTCTTGGCCAGCCAAGGGGAGAGGGAGGATGCTCCTGTTGCGGAAAAAGTTAGGTGTGTGAAAAAACTACCTTTATTCCGTGGCAGGGACAAGAGTGGGACGGGAGGGAGCTTTGCGGTACAGGGAGGGGTTAAAGTCCCCGTCTGAAAAAGTCCTTAAAGTCATAATTCTCAGTGATGCCTCTTGCAGTGGCTCAAAAGGTGGTCTTGTCAGTCCAAGTAGCTTCATATATCTGCTGCAATGACCTATGCCTTGAAGCTAAAATTGTATTCATTACTGGCTTTGTATAACCCTCTTTCCTCAGAACCTGCTGCTCAACCTTCATGTGGTTAAACATACCCATTTAGGTTTTGGATGACAAACTGGACCCTGAGTCAATAGATCTGTTCTCAATGGAAGTCAGAACATACTTGCCACCAATGTTTTCATCAGAAGTGGATATCGTTATCTGTGCAGCCAGTATGGTACAATCAGCACTACCTTCACTTGCTGTACCCTAATTTCAAACAGTACCTACTGTATCAGTGGAAGTGAAGGGAACACATATAGCAGTCATTGATCCAGCAATGAAAATCCCTCTGTGCTTGCTTTGGCAATGGAAGGAAGATACGTGCTTTCTGAATCTTGTGGCTCTGGTAAGGTCTCATGAATATCTGTAATGTCCTGGTGTGAAACCTTGCCCATGACACTATTTGAATTGTTGAAATCAGAATTCCTAGTACCTTGGCCAGGTGCATTTAACCTACTATCTTCTGTTTCCTTAATGTCACTACTTCTTCCTTTGTCTTCCGTTTCTTTTCTTTTGAAAGAGAAACACAACCTGTCTGAGCCTTTATCTCTGCTCGAAGATGAATTATTACCTGTGCTGCCACTAGTTGACTCTTCCTGAAATTTATCAGAAAGCCGTAAGAATGGAGACATTGCAAAAATATTTTGGGGTTGAGCTCCACCTTCCATCTGCACCCAGCTTTCAAAAATATGTAATCTAAGTAGGAGAATAATTGCACTCCCTGCTGCCTGAGAAACACTATCAAAGGAATCAGTACTTTGGTGAATATCCTGGGTGCTGAAGCCAGATTGAAAGGCAATGCTCTGAACTGGTAAGTGACTACCATTGTACTTGAACCTTAAGTATTTCCTGCAGTTATAACACATGCGAACATGCAAGCAAAGCTTCTTGTAAATCTATTGATAGCAAGTAATTGTTCATTTTCAAATTTTCCAAAACTGTTTGCAATGTCTCCATCTTGAACCTCCAATATTGCACAAAGGAGTTCAGGAATTTCAAGTCCAAGACAGGTCTGTTTCTTCCACTGTGCTTCGGGGCAGTAAAGAAAATTGAACAAATTCCCTTGAACCTCTGATTCAAGGGAACTTGACCTATTACTGTTATTTGGTAGTAAATGTTGAATCTTGGTCTGCACTATGTGCTTTTTGCCTTTTTTTTGTACTGGTGAAGGAAGATACCTTCCCTTTGGTCTTCTTGAAAAAATGATCTCATAGTCCTTTTGAACTACTGGGCACATCCATTTGTCCATTGTTACATGTTTCCAAAGATGGCTGAAGCAACCTTCCCCCCACTGATAGATTCCTTCAGTCAGTACTGCTGCCTGCCACCCTTATTGGAGTGACCTGCTCCTCTCCTGACTGCTGCTAACCTTGCTGTCTAAATTGGAATCTGTTTCTATAATATTGTTTCTTGTAGCTGTTTCTAAAGTCCCTCAATTTCAGATAACCTCCTCCCCCTTGAAAGGAGTAGTTATCTGATCTAAAAAATTGTCTTTCTAATCTTGGCTTTTCTGCTGTGGGAAGCATCTGCATCTTGACTTTCCCTTCTACTAAAACCATTTCTAGAGTTTTCCATCCAAACAATAATTTTCCCTTGAAGGGAGAATTGACCAAATTCACTCTAGACCTTTGATCTACTTCGAAATGCTTTAACCACAGTGATCTACGACCCACTGTGGTTGCAGTAACTGAGCATGCTGCAAAAGCTGCCGCATCATACCCTGCATCAATTACATACTATAGGACCTGTTCCAACTTACACAATGCCCTTTGAACAGACCTTGCACTTACATCCTCTGATTGTAAATTTGTAAATTTTTCAGACTTAAAATTTCATTATTGGAAAAATTCATTGATGTCAAATTAACTCAAGAAAGCAATTTCAATATAGCTGACATACCTGCTAAATTCACTGTGTTTGCAGAAGTGTGCTTTGCTGAATTGCTCTACATCTTTGCCTCCACTTCCTCATTAATCATTTCTTTAATTATGTTTCTCACTGCAGTTAAACTCTGAATGCCTGCATTTGTCTGGATATCTGTGGAGAAGTCAGATCTATGCCCCTGAATGTTAGGCTGTGCCTGAATCAACATCGTTGTAAGATAAGCCAAGAAACTCACTTGTGCTTGATTTTTAAAAGCTATTTTTTTTCCTGTTGGGGCTCTGGGGATTCAACTTAACTTGCTTGACTTCCTGATGTCACATGTGACTATGTGCTTAACACTGAGGTCTTCCCTGAGTGCCTGGAAGTTATTTTCACTCTGGCTCCTCCCTTCTGCTTAGAACTTGGAAATTCAAGATGGCTGCCAGAAATCATAGTTCCTTGCTCTTCTGAGGAGACCAGTCCAGTAAGCCTTTCATTTTCCCCTTAGCCTTACTTTTATTTTTTTTTTAGTTTTCTTAACTAAGGCTTTTGGGGGTCTTACCACTTCTGGGTTGGTTGTGTTTAATTCAGAGCAGTGTTGAGGGGACTTTTGCTCTCACTGGACCCCAAGAAAATTCTTTAATATTAACTCTGCATTTTGGTCTGTCAAATGCTTCTTTGCAACCAACGGCAGTATCTTTTTCTCCATTTCCTCCCTCTGAGGGCTGCATGCTACCTGAGAGGCTTCAGTAATGCTTCCATATTCCAGTGTTTTGCCTCCCGCTTTTATCTAAGGAGGCACAGAGCACTTCTCTATCTTTATCTCATTCCAAATTCCTCCTCTTCCTGTTAACTAATTCATCTGAAGGTGATATCATGATCTAGTTTGCCAACTATTTTACTTATTAATTTAGAACTATTTACTAATTTAATACCAGATATAGAAATGCCTTTACCAACTGGCAAGGTAGAAGAAAACTGAGGGCGGGAGGAAAGAGAGAAAATGAAGCAATGGTAATAATAGATTGGAACATTGGTCTCCTACCTTGAACAACTGGCATAAGGGAGTAACTCAATGGTAGTGGATTGCTCCTTTAGCCTTCCGGAGAATTAATATATTTAAACTTGTTTCTCTTTCGGTATGGTCTATTTCCAAGATTCAGATCTTCAAAGAATTTGGAATCTATAGATTTTCCTTGGTTTTTTTCTGGGCTGTGAGGCCATGTTCTAGAATAGTTTCTTTCTGATGTTTCGCCTGCATCTGTGGCTGGCATCTTCAGAGAATGGTTGGGTAGGAGTGTATGTGGAGTTTATATGCTGTGAACCCCTGTTGGGGAGTATATGTACATTTGTGTAATTGAATGGTTAGTTTCTGGGTATAGAAATGCAAGGCTCGTTAGTGTCTGTTTGGCTAATGGTTGGTTGATGGGCCATTATCTGCTGGAACTCCCCTTGTCCCTGGGTGGAATCCCTTTGTAAGTGTTGAGTTTTGATTCTTCAAAAATGGGAGCCAGATTTTGTTTACTTTTAAGGTTTCCTCTTTCCTGTTGAAGCTGTCCAGGTGTTTGTGGATTTCAATAGCTTTTCTGTGCATTCTGACATGATAGTTGTTTGGCTCCCAGTTTTGAAGAACAATTGAATCAAAACTCAAAACTTACAAAGGGATTCCACCCAGGGACAGGGGGAATTCCAGCAGATTATAGCCCATCAACCAACCATTAGCCAAACAGACACTAACGAGCCTTGCATTTCTATACCCAGAAACTAACCATTCCATTACACAAATTTACATATACTCCCTAACAGGGGTTCACAGCATATAAACTCCACATACACTCCTACCCAACCATTCTCTGAGGATGCCAGCCACAGATGTAGGCGAAACGTCAGAAAGTAACACTTCCAGAACACGGACTCAGAGCCCGGGAAAAAACCAAGAAAAATCTATGGATGCCGGCCGTGAAAGCCTTCGACTTCACAATTTGTAATCTAATGAACTAGATCAGTGGCTCTTAACCTTTTCTTTACCAGGGACCTCCTTTAAATACTTTGTTGCTGTGGACCCCCAAGACTTAACTCAAGATTTAAACGCTAATAATAATAATAATAATAATAATAATACATGATGACAAGAATGATGATGATGATAATAAAACAATTATACCATCCACTAAACCTTCCTTCCGAGGCACCGGAGAGCAGGGAAGACTTTTCTCCTGCTTCTTCCTACAAGTTTGTGGCTGGAGCAGATTGAATGACAATGCACAGGCCAAGCCAACTAGCTAGCCAGCCAGCCTTTGCCCCTGCCACGTGGCCACTCCACTGTGGGGAGAGAGGTGGGCTAAGCGGCCTCAAGCCTTCACAGACCTCCTGTGAGGACCACAGATCACAGGTTAAGAACCATTGAACTAGATTATAGCCTAAGAAAGATTATGCTGTAATTTTTACACAAATCTTTTTTGATTCCATTAGACTCTTTCAAAGAATGCATAATCTCATGACAAGCTGCTTGAAGGACAAAAAGGGGGCAGAGTTTTGAGAGAAAGGGCTATAGGAGTTGGGGCCAGAGGAAAGAAGAAGGAAAATAAGAGATACACTGTAACCTTATAATGGGAATTAATACTCATAGTTTCCTTGATTCTGAGCATTCATACTGTTAACATTTTAAAAACTGTTTTTTAACTACAAAGTCTACCCATAATTTATTTTAATGTCAAATAATGTTCTAAAGTTCTGCAAAGTTATTGCTTAAGCCCATAATGCATACAACTCTGACAACTTTTTTTCTGGAGAACTAATCTTTAGCACTCCTATCCTAACAATGTGTTGCTATTCGGCTCTCTCAAAACCCTTACATGATGACTGAAAGAGTGACAGAACAAATTCAAGACAAGCAATAAGGACACATTTGTCTCCTTGTTTTTTCACCACTTTTTGAAGACCTTCACCAGTGCCTTGTCTCTTAACTCTCCGTATACCCTTTTTTTCTGTCAGTGTCCACAAAAAAAAAGCAACCACAAAAAGGTACAGAAGACATTAATTGCACCTCTCCTTATTTTCATAGCACCACTTAGCTCTATGAATCTTTCACATTTGCCAAATACATCCCACCAGGCCTATGTACATACTTGGCATTCTTGGCTTGACTATGTGCCTGGCAGTCTTCCTGGTATTTGAACAATTGTTCAGGCATGACACAACTGACAGCCAATTTCAGTTTTTGTAACGGTTCCTTCAAGCGGTCATCCTGAAAAGACACAGTCATTAAAACAGTGATGTAAACAGTATAGATTTTGTAAGTCACTTGTCAAAGGATTCTTAGTCCCTCCACTCATTGACAACCTCAAATATATTGGAGCTTCTGAAACAACTTGGTTTTGGTATCAAATTAGATCTTTTAAATGTAGAATAAAGTAGCCTATCATAGTGGCACCTCTAAAAAAAATTCCTCTAACAAACCTACAATTTTGAGGGTTTGTTTGAGAAGTCAGTTTATGTATGATATATTCTACATTTCCAAACAGCTAAAAAGCTATGGACTAAGACTTGGGAGAGAACAGGACTTGAATCTGTGCTCAGCCATGGAAACCCATTGGATGACTTTGGGCAAGTAACACTTTCTCAACTTCAGAGGAAGGCAATGGCAAAACCTCCTCTGAATAAATCTTGTCAAGAAAACTCTATGATAGGTTCACCTTAAGGTCACCATAAGTTGGCAGCAGCAGCAGCAACAACAACAATGAATAAAGAAACAGTTCAAAAGAGATCATAAATATTATCAAAACAACACTGTAAGCTTCCAAATATTTACTCAAACAACTATGCCTTACATTATACCAGGAAAGCATAACTTGTACCATTTGGTTTGTATCGACAGGGTAAAATGGTAAGATAGCTATCTTTAAAAATCTGAAGGGTCATAATGTGTAAAATGCAGCAAACCTGTTTTCTTGGATTCAAATTACAAGAAAGGAGATTCTGAAAAAACACTAGGAGGATTTTTTTTCATGGTAAGAGGAAAAGACTACCCTGGAAGGTGATGGGCTCTCCACAGTTGAAGGTTTTTAGGCAAAGGTTAGATGGCTACCTTTCAGGGATGCTTTAGTTGTGGATTACTGCACTCCCAAAGGAATGGACTAGATGACCTTTTTGTGATTTCTTCCAACTCACTGATTCTAAGATGGTCTAATTTCTATTTGAAGTGGTATGGTTTAGAAATAGTTCACAAGCTATTCTCATATATGCCCTTGTTATAGTAGCAGTAACACCAGCAGAGTCTTGAAGAAAGAACAGTCAGTCTTAGGGCCTGAGAGCTTAATTCCACATGGAACCTGCTCTGACCCATATTTTAATATGCATCTGCTGCAGGCACTTTTTACCTGTACATTGAGGTGCAGTTTCTTCAAACGCTTTATCAGCGTGTCCTTATTGCATGGCACAAAAGCCTCAAGATGTGAGTATACTCCATTGCGGATTGTAGGATTCAGTTCCTGTAACTGTAACTCAATACTGACAAACAGAAAACACATTCAAAATGAATGAGAAACAGCTAAACAAGACTTCTGCTTGCTGTCTGTCTAGTTGGAACTTACAATTTTAGTGAAACAGAGAAGCACTACACTAGAATTTTCATTTTTCTGCATGAAAAATCTAACTGGATCAGGAGACAGTATTGGCTACACTCATCTCTGGCAGTACAATCAGAACAGAGGCATACTCTTAGAATGGTTGGAGGGGGGAATTATATTGGCATGCCGCAATAAAAGTTGTAACTAAACCTAAACCATTCTTCCACACAAAATGTGTTACATCTCCCACCTCACTTACTGTACTTTCCTTCCCCTTGTGAACAAATTAAGAAAGTCTCTAGGTGAAGTGTTGTTATTTCTTTATGCTAGTTTATAAACCAGAGTGTAATGAATGCTATATATATATGTGTGTGTGTGTGTGTGTGTGTATAAAACAAAATACTACAACTAGCATATTGAAAGTGTTAATCGGTAATATAGAAATATGAGCTATCATAATACTCAAGTACCAGAGCAAAACCACACAACACAAATATACAAGAAAATTCTTGTCTGCTGTCTTCTTTTCCGTTTGAAACGTCTTCAACAAATCAACATTTCTAATGAACTTTTCTATGGACCACTTAAGAATGTGGCTGCTTGACTGGCTAGAAATGGCTGAGGACAGTAATTCTTTCCCCTAAGCTTAATACATTCCTCCAAAACAAGATGAGCACTTACTCAAGCAAGATATTATTCATGTCCTGTGTGAAGAATTTCTTTCTGCCTTCTTCATCAAAGAGCTTGGCAGCCTAGCAACAACAATAAAAGCCAGATACTTTTAGCACACTTCAGACCTCCAGTATTCTTTTGATCCATAATTTATATATCCGCCATCGAGTTACTCTCTCCTGACTTGTAATTGTAAGACATGACCACAGCAGTGCATAGAAAACTACCAGCATTTATTGTGTGCCAACTACTTAATTCAGAATGTCATCATTCTTACTTTATTCTCACTCAAAAATAATCTCCACATTTGATTTACTAAACACTAGCACACTGTATGACAACTATGATAGGAGGATGATTCACGTGATGCAATTTGATACATCAGGCCCCTATAAATGCTGGTTTATTTTATTTTTAATCATTTCTAGGCTTCTCAGCTGTATGACATGGCAATGTGACCTAAAGTGTTTGAAACTGTTACTCTACAAAGGTAATACTGCCAAGTATATTTCCAAGTGGCCTAACTTCTACAACCAGGGACCACTGCAAGTAGATTAAAGTACAAGCTGCTACAAGAGTTTGCTGCATTGTGAAGCATATCAAGATTTTTCCTGAAACTTATGTGCCACACAGATAAGGAGCAAAATACTGCTTATTCTTGAAATATCTGAGCAGCTCAAGGCAAGCTGACATCTTTATGTTCATCCATAATAGACAACCAACAATACGTTTTAGGACCTGCCTTTTATAACCTCTTCTAAGAAATATAAATAATTTTGGAGATGAGGTGTCATATTTGTATGTTCAACTCAAAATGTGTTAACTATAGATAAATGAAAATGAACAGTATCAAATTGCTTTTGCTTGTAATGCATCCACTATAACCCTTAATAGCTATAAAAACCAGCTAGCTTTATGTTTAGCAATTTGGGTTGCAACAATTCTTCATGACACTCAGCATAAGCACAACAGTCGCTACACTTACAACTCTAAGATCTTCAACACGCTTTTCCAGTTGTGCTGGCAGACCTTCTGGGAGGGCAGGCACCTGTTTCAGTGTCAGGACCTCAGAGTGCTGCACAGCACTTCCATTCTCCCCTGAAGGCTCAGATACTGGGCTACCGTTGGAGGTGCCATCGAGTAAGCGATCAAAGTCAATGTCTCCCAGCATCTCCAGGGCACTTTCAGCATCTTGCAGGAGTTCACGTTCATTTGTGCTGCCAAAAATTGAGAGAACTGGATCTGTGATGTTGAGATTCAAGTCAGACACATCATTTCCACCTGTGATGGGGGCAGCGGGGAGCTTATTAGGTGTAGAACTAGTAACTGTCACTGTGGAATTCAAATCACCATCTTTCTTTTTAAACGCTTCTTTTTCCTTCTGAAACTTCCGGATCATAGCAGCCAGAGAAAAAGAATCCTTGTATAGTTTTTTTTTCTTCTTTTCAGATTTGTGTGAATTTAAGGCCATTACCCTGCAAAGAAAATACAAAAAAGCAGCTGGGATGAATTAAACCTGTTTAACTTGATTTCTAAATATTAAAAAAGCTGGAGACAAATTTTTGCCTACACCTCCATCGTGTATTAGAGATATATAGCAATGCAATGCATTTTTAAAAAATCAAAGCGTATAAACACTGCCTTAGCTCATTTTTTCACAAATTCTTTCAGAATAATTAACTGTGACTTCTTTGCTTATGAGAAAATAAAAAACTTCAAGTATTCTTGAGCATGGCAAATTGCAAACTAAGTATAATGCACCAATTTCTTTTGTGTCTTGTTATCAATTAGCATAATTACATTTGTATAAACTTTGGAATAGCACTCTTTTAGAAACTAGCCATTTTACTGTGAGCTTGATGTAAGATGATCAATGGGAGAAAGTACAAATGCCTACTGTCCTATTCATGATTATGCAATCATTTTGTTTAAATAAATTCAACAGCTTGCCATTAACATTCTAACAGTAATAATTCAGTACTTACTCTTGATTCATTTACAATAGGGTATTCTCTCAGAGAAATAAGAATTTAAAAACTTACCCTAGCTGCTTAGAAACTTTCATTTTTCGAGGCTTTTTCTCCTTCTCTGCTTCTTCTTCTTTTCGTTTGCGTTTCTTCATGCTGCGGTCCTCTCCATCTTTCATTTTTGCTACCTAATAGTTGGCAGGGATGGATGGAGAAAGAAGACAGTAATAACCTCAACAATGAAATAATAACTCCATCATAGAACTAAGAATGTAACAGTCATCTTGCAGGATCCAACCATGATTCATATAATTTGATATTTGTTTTGAACAGCCAAGTTCATTTGGGAGCTTACAAGGAAGCTTATCCTTTATCTGTCATCTACCCCGCTTTCTTCATTTTACCAGCTATCTGTTGTGAGGCTGTTACGAACAGTTGGTTGGCTGAGGATGTATTATATTAGTGTCGCTCAGTCTATAACAACTTGTTATTGTCTTCCAAGCACAATTCAAAGTGTTGGTTTTAACCTATAAAGACCAAAACAATTTGGTCCTGTATACCTGAGATTCACTGCCTTCTCTTCTTTTAACCATCACAACTATTAAGATCAAGTGGTGTGCTTTGCATCCATAAGATTCTGGCTTTAACTCCTGGCTTCTCTGATTAAAGTGACGTCAGGGGGTATATGTAAAAGACCCTGGCCAGCAAGAGCAGTCAGTATTGAGCTAGATCATGAGAAATATGTGTCCCTCCAGATGTTGTTGGATAGCAACTCTCAGCATTCCACACCACCAGTTATGCTGCCTGAGGTTGCTGAAAACTACAGTACAACAACATCTGGCTATTATTCTTCTCATCCCTGACCTATATGGACAAATGTACTAAATCAGCAGAAGCAGTTTTATGTGTTAACTAAACAATCTTTCTGTCATCTGTGCACCAAAGGTAAACAGCAGAGGTGGGCCCTTGGACCACATTTAGTGGTGCCTGAAGCCCTCCGCCAGTCCTACCAGTCCCCTCAAAGGTCCTAAACCCTGCAAAAAAAATCTTTACAGAGCCGCAATTTCAAGTAGTTTTTCCCTTAAAATTGCTCAGAACATCCCCAAAGCACATGAAAGTATGTGAAAATATCTCCACCCCCCACAATTTCCCAGAACCCTGTATTACCTCCAGACTGATCAGTTTTCTCCTGTAGTCACTCTCAAAATAATGACAGAAAAACCTTGACTTCTTCTTGCCATTTTGAGAAAGTCTGCAAAGAAAATATCTGTTTTCTTCTGCAGTCACTCTCAAAATGGCAACAGGAAGATATGCACCTTCATTTGTAGTCACCATTTTGAGAAGGTCTACAGAGGAAAACAGAAGTATTTAGGCTTGCTGGGAGGGTGGCCTGCAGACGGGTCTGTGGGGGAGGGGACTGGCCTTTGACTTCCACACTGCTGTGCACCTCTGCTATGCAGAAACAGCCAGTTATATATATCCGGTTCTCATTATGAGGATTATTACTTTTATACGATGACTGTAGTATTGTGTGATTAGTGATGCTCTTTTCACCCTTCAAAGTAAACCTGCAACATATTTAAAAACATGTTTCCAGAGAAACCAGGATTACTCACTTTAGGTGATCGGTGCTTTTTGCCTCCTGTAAAGTCTTCCTCTTCAGAGTCAGATGCTTGGCGGAACTGCAGTGTTCCGGTGTTTATATAGAAGCCTCCATATTTAGTAGTCAAAGATGCAGGAACCAATTCATCATACTGAGAAGAAAAATCAAAGATTCAGGCTAAGAGATATTTATCATTTTATTAATATCTAACAGAGCATTTGCTAGCTTGTAATGCAGTAAACAGGATATTAAGCCAACCAAAAGTGCTGTTACCACCAGGTCAATGGGGGAGGGGTCTGCCTCAAAATATACTTGTTATGCTATGTAGCTCACTGCTAGTAACAAAGTAGAGAAATAAAATAATGTGAAGCTATTAGGACACTTTTAGCTTGTTGCAATATGTTTTAATGTTTTGTTATTGTGTTTTATGCTTATGATTATGCAAATAATCATAATAATTTACAAAGTATTAGAAAAGCAATGGAAAAACAAAATCTCAAGACCCACCAAGTGTTTACATTCCATCTCGATCTCAATAGTTTTCTGGTAAATGTCAGTATTTGCTAGAGCACACTAGAAAGACTCAACAAACCTATGCCTACATCCAGCACTAGTCCTACCCAGAACAGATTTGTTGAAATAAATTGGACTCATTAGTCCCAACAAAGATAAGGTAAATTGATTTCAATAGGTCTCCTCTAGGCTGGACTAACACTGGCTGTAACCCATAATGGCACATTTATTTCTGTCATTTATTATAAACCATAAAGATTTTCCATCTCTTTCATATACAAGTACATGTGTGATAAGACTTTTGACACAATTTTAGAAACTACAGTCCTAAGCATACTTACTATAGAATACATCCTGTTGAACACAATGGAATTTACGTCAGAGGAAACATGTATAGATTCTTCTTGCCATTTAATCTTTTAGTTTATCTTTCAAATTCAGGAGGAACAAACTTAATATTATAGAACATTATACATTACTTTTTCCAAGAGATAAAGTGGCTCACAGATAAATATGGTTGTTTTTATTATTTTTTATTTATATTAATAACGCACACAGAGAATAAAAACTATCAGAGTAAATGTGAACCAAGTGCAGCCACAACATGTCAAATAAAATCAGCCATGCACAAACTAAAATAAAAAGGGCTTACAACTCTTACAAAAAACAAGACAAAAACAACTTCTGATTTCTGTGGGCCCACTATTTCAAAGCGCAGAAGCTGCAGTGAACGGCCCTTCTCCTAATCACCAAAGTACTAGCCTCTTGCAGAAATGGTTCAAGCAGGCTTGATCTGTTTACTGTTAATAGTCTGTGGGATGACAAAAGGAATTCCCCCTTTCACCAGAATGGATAGTTTAAAATAACACTGTGAAGATATCTGATGTTCCATCTCTAACATAAAGAAATCTGTACTGGCTAGCATCTGGAAAGAAGCCAAATTCACTGCATACTGTTTTGAGCTCTCAGAAGAGAGTGCGATACAAGTATAACAAAGAAGATTTACTCACAGCCTCTGAATTATCAATAAAAGGATCAGTTTCATCATAGCCATAGCCTATGTCTATCAGATCCTGAAGACGATCCTTTCGATGCTTGTGGCTCTTTCCACCCTAGAACAAAAGACTTGTAATTTATAACACCTCTGTTATAACACCTCTGTTATATCAATGCTAATCATAGTAGTATGAAACAAAAACAGGCACCACAGAACAAAAGATCAAGGGCAAAGCTTTTGACTTGCTTTCAAAATTATCACAAGAAAATAGCATATATCTGAACACAATTTAGCTAGTTCATAAGAGTTGGCAGTTACATTGAAGACTTAAGTCTACAAGTGTCATACAAAAAGGTAATTGTGAAAATGTACACTAACTGTTGTGATGGTAGAATCACAGGTGCATAACTAAAATGTAACAGTTGAAAAAACTAGGAATTCAAGAGAGGATTTATGAAACTATTAAAACAGGTTGGGGTAAAACAGATTAAACAGTCTGAGAAATCTTCATGGTAGTACTGAGCCAATTCAGACATAGAATCCTACTAAAAAAAACTTGTTTGGTAATCCTGTGGACAGGATAATGATATTGCTCTAGATCAGCCTTTCTTAACTGAGGATCCATCAGTTGTTGCTGATTATATATTCTATCATCCCCATCACACTGACCTCCACATCAGGCATACAGTTGTTTTGACAGGTACAATGCAGCCCAAAAAGCCACTGACAACATGTCAAGGCACCCTGGGGCCTCTCTTTGAATGATCTGGTGGCTTTATTTTCTAGCTCCTCATGCATGGTATCTCTCTCACTATTTGTGCAAGTAGCCCATGCACTGGGGAAGGAACAAACATCAGATAGTTTGAATGTTAATGGAGAAACTTCGTTGTAAATGGACCAACAGATCAGCAATGTGCATGTACTGGAGTTTTATGAGGTATCTCATTTGGACCATGTTTCCACAGATGAAGTCGTCGAAATGTGGCCAAAATTCTTCTTCACATTACTGGTTTATAATCACTGAATCATTGGGCATATTCACACAGAATAAACCAGAATTCTGGAGAATTCAGAACTACCATTTGAGGGATAGCATACTGATGCCCAATTGCTTCCACTTTGGTTCCTCCTACCAGTGAGGTCAGCTTTAGTAACTGACAGTTTACCAGGAGGAAAATGCTAAGTGTTTTTGTCTGAATTAGTACTCCTAGTTGGCCTTTCCAGTAACCATCTAGGATCTGAAGCCAGGGTGATTTGGAGATCATTTGGTAGAGACCAGTCAGGAGCAAGGGTTTAGATGCAGTACTAAGCTTTTAGTTCCTGGTGAACTCCTGGTTACAGAATCCATACTTATCAGCAAATGAGAACTTTCCATAATTCTGGCTTTTGTGTGAATGTGGCCATTGTGTTACCAGAATCTAAATTAAAGCAGAGATTAAGATAGCTAATTCCTCTGAATGTACTAGGCATAATACCTATAAAATATCAAGATTCACGAACATACACTTCAGCTGTCTCAATTTGGAAGGGACAGTCCCAATTAATTTTCTGTCACCCCACTTTTCCAGCTGCTTTTAAATGTCCCTGTTTATCTCTTCTCTCACTTTCAACTTTTGTCCTTGTCTCAATTGCTGCAAGCAGAGTTCAAAGTGCAAAAATAGTTTGGATTCAATTAACTCAGCAGGGGGGAGAGAAGAGGGAGCAGAACCTTGCCTTTCCCAAAAGGCTCAGGCAAAAGCAAACTGCTATAGCCTCTCCTGGCTTGTCTGTTCTTCCTTGTTATCTTGACCACACTCTGATGTTGCTTGGCCACATGTGTGGCCTGTGAAATTTTGGGGGGCGGTATTCAGTATTTATAGTAGAGCTCTTTACTCACATATTTTGTTTCAAATTTCTTAGCCAGCATTTCCACTTCATGCCTCTCCTGCTCTTCATCATTAAATGGATCTTCTGTGAGAGGAGACTTTTTCTTAGGGGGGAAAAATAACCCAAAATCAATTTCAATATTCAGTCATGTATAATAAAAATGGAGAAAGAAGTCATGATATCATTAGCTTCAGAGAGAATCAATCTTTTTAATAAACTGGGTTTAATGTCTAATATACCAATACTAAATAGCTTAAAGTAAATCCCAATGGTATAATTAAGATGTGTTCTTGCACTCTCTCTCTTTCTGGTCAAGGTACCAGCACAATTAAATGCCCTTCCCAATTTAGAACGTTCATGGTATACTGAGTGAAGGAAATGATGAGCAGTTCAGGAAATAATCGAGTAAATGAAAAACAAGTGCTAAGACAACAAGTTCACAAATGTCCTAAATGAGATAAACAATAGCTAAGGCCAAGCTTTCCTGTTACCTTCAAACTATTCTTCCTATATCCTATAGACTTGTAACATAAACCGGTCTATTTTTACTACTAGGATTATCTCCTCCAGTGGTAAAAGGCTCCTCAATAAGCAAAATCTGTTTCTGTGTCTCCTCATGAGAATAAACACACAAAGCCACTTAAGTTATTGTTGGCTTTATCCCATGGAAGCACAATTCATATTACTTTGGTGATGTGACAGTTGCTAAAGTTCCGTATCACAACAGTCACATGGCTATAGGTCAATCACATGGTCATCCAGATTACAAACACAGTCACACCTCATGTCATCTGAGCCCTCACTAAATAAACACTCTTTATAAGTGAAATGATTATGACCCAAGCTGTTTGCTTACATGAGTAACCCTCAAGTCGAACCCTGAAATAGCAGCTGGTGAGGATGACCATGTCTCAGCTTGAAAAGCCAAGGCATGATCCTCTGCCTTCACATATAGCCCTTCACTGCCTAAACAATCAAACCAGGATATTTCTAATTAACCATAGTTTCTCATTTCCTGCAAAACAGGAAACTATGGTTATGTATGAGCCAGAGACTGTGCTTTAAAAGTGCTCAGCTTTTAAACAAGCCACTTCAAACTATTGATTATGGTAAGAAGACTTGCTTAACAAACACTGTTTTGAACCACAATCTCTGGTTCATACTAAAGTCCTCCTACCAGCCATGTGTGAGGAGAAGCAGCAGCTTTGCTGGAGATGGCCTTGTTTAGGCATGTAGAGCTAAACCAGGCATAGGCAGACGTGTTGAGTCTTGATTTTTTTTGCTTTTACTTTTTACCTGAAGCCCAAATCCATCAGCTGGAGTACGGTGTAGAAGACATACATTTCAAATTAAAAAAAGGGTGCTACAAAGGACAATCTGAGCTGAAAAATTTGTTTTTAATAGCACTGAACCCAGTACTTCTGCACAGAAGTCTGCTACTGGTTTTTCTCAAAAGCTTTGATTCCTTCAAAAGCTTAATTTAGGTGTCAGAAGTCATTTAGTTATTGCTACTGTTAAACTATTATTGGGAGTCTGAAATCCTTGCTGATCTATTACAAATCACCCATAGATTGACTAGTAGATCCAGGAAACCACCAGCGAATGTCAGGCATATCTGAAACCCCATAGAACTATTGCCAGTCAGAATTGAAAATAATGGGATAGATGGACCAATGGTCACACTCAGCATAAAGCAGTTTATTAGATTCCAATTTGGCTTCTAGCCATCCTTGTGCCAAATGATAGTTTAATCTACTTACAAACCAACCATCATGCCTTTCAGTGTTTTGCAGCTTATCAGAACTAAGAAAATATTACAATCTAAAATCAGAAGTAACTTAACTGTAAGTCTAGACAGCAAAGCATTATCACACTGTTCATAAAATAAACTGTGTAATTCTTTACCATTTTTTTATAGAGCCTAGTAATCCGTGGCAGAAGAGGGGGGGAAGCAATAAAGGTTTCATATATCAGATCTGCAGGAGAGATCCTCCTTTGTATTCTATTAATAGGGCAATACGGAAGACACAGAAGTCCTTCTCAGTTGTGGTTGGTTGAATGTCCTTCCCTTGTTGGTCCAACGGGGACCATCATTTTCTTTCAAGGGCTGAGCCAAAATATGGCTTTTTATTAAAGCCTTTGGGAACAGCTTTACTTTGAAATGTGTATTTATCTGGTTTTAAATGGTTGTTTCTTTTAAAGGTGTTTAAACTCTTGTCTTGTATAATAGGTTTTTATTTTATTTAAATTATTTATGATGTTATCTGGAAGTGTTTAAAAATATTTATATTGTATGTTCCCTTGAGAAATCACATAAAGGGCAGGATATAAATATTCATATAAATAAATATCGCTCTTGTGGGTACTATGCACCAGCTTCTCACCAGGATTATCCAATCACTACTAGCTCCCCCTTTCTTAACAGTTAGTTTTATGAAGCATTTTTTCCAAATGGTTCCTAAGAACATAATTAATTTCATTGCCATTTGGGACTGCTGTTATCAAAATATATCCAGGGATTTGTTTTTTGTTATTTTAAATTACTTGTCTATTTCATTTAAAACAGGAGGTGGACAACTGTGGGGTGTCTGGGGATCAATTTCCTGCTGCACGACTCTGAGGACAACCTAGACTGCCAATAAGGGGCCACAAGTCAATTTTCTGATATTGAAAAAATTGACATGTTTTATGTAAAAGGTGCTGCTGCCAACTACTTATTTAAAGGGTGAATGGCCATTCCTAGAATCTTCCAGAACAGGCAGTCCATCCTTTTGGCTACAAAAGAGAAATCTTGGGAGTCTGGAGGGGTAAGGACTGCAAAAACACCCTGCAGTGACTATGTAATCCCAGTGCTGCACTTTGTCTACCTGTAGTTTATAACTAGGTTTTGTAAAGCAGAGATGAAATATAGCAGAAAATGTTATATGGATGTGTTATAACTGTAAAGCAAAACAGGATGGACGAGTCAGGGATTAGATGCAAATTTTGTATAGGAGGAAAATCCACTGTAGGATTTGAGTAAACAGGGCAGGTTCAATGTTAAGGGCTCCCTTACACCACAAGAAATGCAGATGATCATGCAGTAGCCGTTAGGAATGTGTGTGTTCAGGAATATATGAAAATTATGGGTTGGCATTTGGGCACTGCTCTAAGGTTTTAAAAAATTTTCTAAGTAAGTTAAATATCAATGCATTGTACTATTTCTGGGAGGGGAGATTTTGTTTTCTTCTGTAACTTGCCTAAGCCTTCAAAGGAGAATAAATTAGGAATCAAAATAATATGAACATACTCAGCCTCCAGGTAATACCTGTGGGGCTGGTAATATTCTATAGGTAACCATTGTTTACTTTTTAGGGCAAGAAACATATGCACTTCAATATTCCTAAAGAACTTCTAAACATAAATAGAAACAAATACAATACAGATCAGAAGGACCTGAAAAAGCTCCCTCAATAACAGGTTGTTGCTATAGTGAAGACCTGTATAGTACAGCAAAAGAACATTTCATCTAATAAGTGCTTATACAGTACATACAAAGTCAAGCCTACGTGGTGGAGTGAGGAAACAGTCTATTACCAGTACTGGAACTAACCAACAGATGCCTGAAACACGCAGTCAATCGCATTTAGTTCTGATGCTAGCAACAGATACAGTAGGTGGGCTGGGATCATATTTCCCCCTCACCAGCTTGAGCATGAAGTATAATCTACTGGCAAATTGCTGTGAATTTTCTTTATGTCAGACTTAATTGCTTCTGAATCAATATTTTTATAAGGCACTTACTTTTTTGGTGAAAAGGCATGGTATAAATAAAAAGTATTTTCCTCGCAATGGAGGTGCTACCTTGCCAAAAGTTATCTAAGTGACCACTATAAAAAGGCAATGGTCCCCCACAACAAATGAACAAGAACTTTCTATCTGCTGCAGCATGCACACACACACTCCCTCATGCATGCACAGACACATACCACAGTTATGCAGAGAAGCTGTAAATATGTATGCTGGCTTCCTACATGACATTTCTAAACACTGCATCTATCTATTGGCAAGAGACACATAGAAAGAATGTTCACACTCCATAGCACTATTATAGAGGCTGGCTCAGGCTCTCATTCTTCACCACAAAGCAATGAGAATTACTTTCTGATCAAATGCCATGAAACTTAAAATGTAGATCTAAATATTATAGGGTTTATAAAGTCCTAATTATAAATAACTTCTAGACTAGGTAGAAATTGAGCTGCAGAGCAGGTGTGAAGAGTTTCATGTACTTTTCACTGAAAGCTAACATTTAACAGCCCAGTCTGAGGCACTTCTATTCAGACACACCATTGTGTTCAATGTGGCTGAATCACATGTAAACAGGTATAAGAATACAGTAGGACCGCTGTATCCACTGGGGGCTGGTTCTGGCCCCATGGATACTGAAAACCATGGATAATTGTGAATGCCATTGAAAATAATGGGACTTCTGGTTTAAAATACCACAGAGTTGCCTTGGAGGACCTAGAAAATGGCTAGAGAGGACACAATTTTTTTAGGAAGACTCTCTGGTAGGTGTGTTGTTTTGTGTCCCATGGATAATTGAATCAGTGGATATGTGGGTCCTACAGTACACCCCTAATTCCCTTTTTAATCATCCTTTCCCCATTCCAAATGGTAGCCAATTTAACATTATGGCATCTATTATCTTATAATATATGTGCATTTGGGACATCTTGCTTCAATGTCAATGTTCCTTGCAAGACATCAACAAAAGATACTGAAATGTTGCTTTACTTCTCCTTTACTCCAGTGTATACCGTACTGATGGTAGCTTGTTTAACTTAAGCCGTCTGAGGGCTCACACTAAGACTCTAAACTATCTAGTCCGTGAGCTGCTCTTCGCTGATGATGCTGCCCTTGTTGCCCACACAGAAGCAGCTCTGCAGCGCCTAACATCCTGCTTTGCAACAGCTGCAGAGCTGTTTGGGCTAGAAGTCAACCTGAAGAAAACAGAAGTTCTTTACCAGCCTGCACCACAGGACAAACACCACCATCCCCACATTGCCGTCGGCAAATCTGTGCTCAAGTCCGTTCAGCAGTTCACCTACCTGGGAAGCATCATCTCGTCAGGTGCCAAGATTGACAAAGAGATCGATCACAGATTAGCAAAGGCATATACTGCATTTGGAAGACTTCACAAAATTGTCTGGAGCAATAAACACCTGAGGCGAAGCACAAAAATCAGTGTGTATAGAGCCACTGTACTGTCTATCCTCCTTTATGGATCTGAAATATGGGTCACCTATCGCCACCACCTACGACTCCTCGAGCGCTTTCATCAGCGCTGTCTATGCACAATCCTAAATATACACTGGACTGACTATGTGACAAATGTTGCTGTCCTTGAGCAAGCAGGGATCACCAGTATTGAGGCCATGATATTGAGAACGCAGCTGCGCTGGGCAGGGCACGTTTCTAGGATGGAGGACCATCGCCTCCCAAAAATAGTACTCTACGGTGAACTCGCCACAGGTCAGCGTAAGAGGGGAACTCCAAAAAAGCGATACAAAGACTCTCTGAAACAACATCTCAGGCTCGGCCAAACTGATCACCAACAGTGGTCTGCCCTGGCCTCACATCAGGAGGCATGGAGACACACCATCCACAATGCTGCAGCCTTATTTGAGAACTCATGTAGAACAAGTCTTGAAGAGAAACGACAACGCAGAAAGAATCACAACCCAAAAACATCACCCAAGGAGACCTTCTGCTGTGCTTTCTGCAACCGGACTTGTTTATCTTGGATTGGCCTTTTTAGTCATCAGCGCACTTGCAGAAAGTGCGGGATGAGTCCTTCCTGAATCTTCGTTTGCGAAGAAATGCCAGAGAGAGACTCCAGTGTACAACATTTTTTAAAGAAGTCATATTGTGTTTAAAACTTTCATTCAAGTTATATACATCCTAAGTGGCCAAAAAGGTATGAGTTTGCTCTTAAAATCAAAGCAAACTTGAAAGGTCCCTTTCTATTCTGCATGGATCAAACAGGTCTTGGGAGTAGTCTTCGAAGGTAATCATCTTGCACTTATTACAAGATGGAAGGTTACATTCAATAAATACCATATTGCTAAGAAAGCAGGTATAAGGAAACTCCTCATAATCATAGGACACAAAGTTATTTAAACACTAATTTGCTTTTTTGTATTAAGTCAGTAGCATCAAGGAAAACAATATAAACAGATTAATGCTGAATTTTCAAGATAAAAAGGATGTTGGTGATCAATGGTCTTCATAGCCTTTGGGGTATGGTAACATCTGGCACACATTAGGGTCTACACAGATTTAAGACCTACAATGTAGCCACTACTACTATTATAATGTGAACGGGACAATGACCAAACTGGAGAGAAACTACAAGCACACAGGTAGAGGTCGGGGTTGTAGGTAAGGTTGGTCTTATTCAACAAGTCAAAAGTCAGCAACTCCACTATGTTCACAAAACAACAAAGGCAGACTACTTTCCTTTGGTCCATTAAGAGGAAAATATATGTATAGTAGAACACTATAGAAGAGAGGCATAGATGAATGGCTTGGAATCCACCCTGATTTTTTTTTATTTGCAAGACTGCACTGAACACACTGTGGGTGTGTTATGTATGTACAATACACAAAGAACATTGCTGTGATGGATCAGAATGCATGTTGGACTTGGTCCATGAAGGTCTGAGTTCAAATTCCTATAACCTGCTATTACCTGGGGTCAGTCACTCTCTTAACCTCTATAAAGGGTCAGTTTATCAAGACGAGTCTCCCTTTTATTCTCCTTATCCTGTGTGACCACAAGGAGAACAGAAGTTGTCACGTTTTTAAAATTAACCACAGCTTTGACAGATTGCATTCATTACCTAACATGTTTTAACTGTAGCCTATTGAGGCAAGACAGCTTTATAACCCAAGATTTGAATTTGCCTAGTTTCAAATACAGTAGGACCCCCTTATCCACTGGGGACTGGTTCTAGGGGGGGCATGGATACAGAAAACTGTGGATAATAGCGAACATCATTGAAAATAATGGAACTTCCAGTTTAAAATACCATAGAGGTGTCCTGGAGGGCCTAGAAAAATGGCTAGAGGACACATTTTCTAGGAAGACTCTATGGTAGGTGTGTTGTTTTGTGTCCTATGGATAATTATCCGCTGATAATTATCTATAGTGGATAATGAATCAGTGGATCTACTGTAAATCAGTTTGTCAACTTCAGAGAAAACAAGCTATGGAATAAAAAAATGGAAGTAAAAGATTTTCCTTTCCTTCTCACGACTATGCTATGGGAAGAAAGCACCATGGGACCCACACAAGCCTGAGTTCTTTCTGTCTTATCCCCACAATTGTTTACTATGATATCTGAATGAACACAGAGCTGCTATGAGGATAAAATGGAATACAGTAATCTAATTTTACAATGATCATTGTTACCCAGATGTCATAAGTGTTCTTGTCTCTTTTTAACAGTCACATTAATAATTGCAAAATAGCTGCACTACTTTATAATCAACAAAACTTCAATACAGAATGTGCTACTATAAAGAAATGGCTACTGAGAGCCAATTTTCACATGGAAGTTATTCCACAGAGTATTTTAACAAGAAACAGCCTAAGTCAGTTATTAGCTGTAGCAGCACTATCAGCATTGATGAAATCAAGAGCTATGTAGCTACACACTGATTCCCAAGTATGTTTCTGCTTTACCTTTCAGTGTTGTGGAAGAGGGTTTGGCTGTATAGAAGTAATTACTCAGGAATACAAGGCTATGTTTATGCCACCTCTTTCAAAGTCACCTAGTTTCTTTCTTTAACTGACCATTCTCATTTATTCAATACAATCCCAAAATGAACAAAAAAATTAATGGTCCCATATGGCCATGACCTACAAAATGCAGTGGTCATGCATTCCTGTGTATGCCTGCATTTGGCTCCAAGAACAGTCACTGATTACATCACTTTACACTGTTTCTTGCTTTAAAAATCTCACAACATTTAAGTAAATTTGGATTCTAGTAAAGAATGCACGGGGGGGATATGCAACAGGATGAGTGTTTTACTGTAATGCTGCATTGTGATAGGAGATTTCAGATTTATGTTGTTATAAATATGAAACTAAAGACTGGTTTGAAATATCAGGCTGTACACTATCACCCTTCATACCCATATAAGGAAGAATAGACTATAAAAAGCACACAGAAAAAGTGGCTTATTTACTTTTCTATTGATGTAGACAATACAGACTAATCTCAGTAACAGTAGCAGCAGGTTGTGTGAGCACACCTTCAGTGATCAAGCAGTGTGCAACAATGCTACAGCTCAGACATGTAGCTACACCTCCTGAACACAATCAGTCACTAGCAATGGACTCCTTGCCTCATCCACAGAAATCTATTCATTCAAGCAATGTAGATAATCCAGGGTTCTCGTTGACACTGAAGGACCTGCCTGCAATTCAGAAGATCCTGGACTGTTCTTTGCATGTTGATTTTCCTGTGAGCAAAGTGGCCCAAAGTTAGCTCCTAATTTCTCATCAATAGATTGTGATTGGCTGTGGCCCATCAACAGAAGCCCTTTATTTTTGTGGAATAAGCCATACTATCAATAGAGCTCAATGTTCAATAATATCCTCAGAGGACATCAAAGGTGGCAGTTAAAATATGCCTCTGTAGATCACACAAGGATCTCTACACTGTGGATCACGTAAGTACAGTAGCACCCAGGGAATTGGTTCTGGGGCCTCCCGTGGACAGTGAATTCCACGGATAATAGCGAATGCATTCCAGGGGGCCATCCTGGGGGAAAGGGGGGAAGCCGAGTTCGCTCCTACCCCTCCCTTCCCCCTTTGCTCCTGCCATGGCCCTGCCGCAGGGGTGAAGGGGGGCGAGATTGCTCCGTCCCTTCCCCTGCGAGGGCTCCTGTCACCGCAGTGGCAATCACTGTGGTGAAGGCGGGGGGGGGAGATCACATCCATCCCCTTCCCCCTGCGATCGCTGCCGCAGCAGGGCCATGGTAGGGGTGAAGGGATGGAGGAGTGATCTCGTTCCCTGCCTTCCCCTTTTGCCCCCACAATTGCTGCCATGGCAGGGGCAAAGGCAGGGGAGAGATCGCTTCTCTGTCCCCTTCCCCCCCCCCCCGCGATCACCATCATGGTGACAGAAGCCTGCACAGGGGAAGGGATGGGGGAGGTGAGATCCCTCTCTCCCCCACCATCCCCAACCATGGATAATTGAATTCACGGTTGGCGAATCAGCAGATACAGGGGAGCTACTGTATTGTTAGTTAATTAAATGACCCAAATTTACATTTGTCCCCAAAACAGATACAGAACAAAAATGTAAGTTAACAGAACTTTTATCCAACTAAAGTATTAGCAGTATAAGCAATGAATTACTATAATCCTTCTCCGTTTAGGAGTTAGTGATGCTACTATTCCTCACTATAGAGTAGGCAGCACAATAGTCTTGCTAATTTAGTTTGATGCATTTGAGATTAAAATAATTATGGAGTTCATGCAGACTATTCAACCTAATGATTAAACTATTCAACCTAATGATCCTGCCAATATTAGCTGCAACTTTTTCCACTGGCATCTTCTCTGAAATCTTTCCTCTACACTATTTGCTGTACACTGCAAGGAAACACAGCCAGACCAAAAGACCTTTCTGTACCAGTCTATTTCACAGAGGAATCAAATATAACAGCCTTTTTTTCTTCCTTTTTAAATGAAGAGTTGAGGAAATCTGTCCTCTTTTACAACAGTTCTATTAATCCCCAGTGCTACCAATCTCTTGCAGAACTACATGATAAAGCTTTTTATTATAATTGCAAAATTATAGAAGAATCAAACCAAGGATCTAATGTCAAAAGCAAGGGGTTTTAAAGTAAAGATTATAGCATTGAGCCCTGCATGGAGAAAAGCTGGATATACTTTATTTAAAAAATAAATAATGTAATAGCTGTAAACTAGCAGTTCCAGTATATTTTGACTTCCTTCCTCTGAAACCGTATTTCAATATGACATCTGCTAACAACTAAATCTGACAAACTAGGCTGCTCTCAAGCATCTAAACCACAAAACAGCTTCCTGCAATCCTGACCAATCTGACATGTAGCAAACATTGTCTACAAAAACGCAACAGCAGATCCAGTTTTGCATTGGATTACCACTCTTCACACAGAGTACAGACCTCTGCAACAGGGAGAACAACACAACTTTCAAAGTGCACTGAATGACCCAACAATGCAGATTTACTCCATGGGACATGGCCCAGGAAGATTATGGAATGGAAGATAACTCATTTACTTCAAGGGGAAGTATATATCTAAAGACATATACTGAAAACTAAAATAAAGTACTGTACTCCCTCCTTCACCTCAGCCATGTTTCTCCTTACAAATACAAATCGACAGAACAACAGATGGAATTCTCTTGTTTTGTACTTTGATTTGTATCAGAAAACAAACAGCAAATTCAAATAGCAAATGGGAGAGAACTGGGTTCCCCACAGTGTCATCACTTGACTGGATCACCCCATAGAAGGGATTAGGGGTCCCCCCTCCACTCTCCTGGTAGGCTTTTTGATGCTGGAACTGTGGCTTTCCCATTGTTCCTTTCCTTCACACAGCGCTAAAGACGACCAGCCATAGGGGGGCCACCAGTGATAAAGGACGGGTCGCGGCTGGGGAAGAAGAGGGGTGGTTAGCAGGTCCCGTACCCGCGGCTCGCCACACAGGAGCAACTCGGGATAGCTGAACTCCACACAACTCTCCTCGGTGGGGTCCTTCAGCACCAACTCCAGGCGGACCGTCTGACGGGGCGAGGGAGGCCGGGGGGGCGACGTCTCTTGCTGGCTGCTTTCTCGCTGCAAGGGCTGCTGAGGCGGCGGCGGAGGCTCTGGCCTCGGAGGCTCACGCTGAGGTGGCAGAGGCGGCGGCAGAGAAGGAGGAGGCGGCGGCGGCAGAGGAGGCGGCTTCGACGTCTGCTCCGGCCGGCTGATTTCGCGCGGCAGCGACTGGGGTTCCGGCCGAGGGCAGGGCTCGAAGGGCTGAGGCGGCGGCGGCGGGGGGGGCGGCTCTGTCCGGCCGCTATCGTGGTGGTGGTGGTGGTGATGATGATGGTGGTGGGGCTGCTCAGGCAGTTTGAGGGCCTCGCGCACCAACGGCTGCGGATGCTGCTCCGCCTCGCGACCCCCTCCGGCCTCCCGCTCGAGCCCCGCAGCCTCGCCTTCTCGACGCCTCACGGGTGACAGACTAATGAACGGCACCCGGCGCGGCTCCGCCATCATCCAACCCCCCACCCCCCCTTCCCACCTGTTCGGTGACCCGACCTCACCACCCACAGCTCCGGCGGCGGCTCCTCCTCCCCCCCGTTCCCTCCCCTTCACCGGGTCAGAGTACCTCCCCCCGGCCCTACTAGCTTCTCCTCGCTGCTATCATCGCCGCCATCTTGGAAACCCCCCACGTAAATAGAAGCAGGCCACTAGGGCACGCATGCGCGGAGGCAGAGCCGCCACGGACGCGCCGCCTCACGTCACTATTGTTATTGCTCGGGGTTTGGTACGTCACCGCGATTGCACGTTGAGCACGCCAGAGCTCCGCCCACAGTTGCCTTGGAAATGGGCAACGCCGAGCGACGGCGAGGTCCTTAAAGGGGCAGAACTCTCCTTTGAAAGGGAAAGCTCCGCCGCCTTGGCCTGACTGGAGACGCGAATGTGTATCCCGTTGTTATCATTGATTCTTTGCCCTTTAATTTGTTAGTTACATTTATATGCCATTCTCCTCCAATGAGCTCAGGGCAGCATACATGGCCGTCCTCTACTTCACTTGGTCCTTCCAACCACCCTGTGAGGTAGGCCGGGCTGAGGAAGCGTGGAGTCCAGTGAGCTTCATGGCTCAATCGGGCTTTCCATTTCCCAGCCCCCAGCAATAACTTAAGGGATAGCTTTACATAAATATTTTGTTATTTTTGTATTATTATTTTTTTTCTTTTCCAAATATGTATAACTGTAATGCGTAACTTCTGATTTTAGTATAAAGGTGTAAATATAATGTTCATTGGAAAAGGAAAAAGGGTGATTATAGTGTGTTTAGATTAAGAGGGAAAATGTATTCATGTAAGGATAGTTTTATTTTTGTATTAGTAAGAAAAGAGGAAAACATTTTTTTTTTTTTTGCGTTATTGTCACAGCCTTTTGCGGTCCGGTGTATTTTTCAGTAGAATGGTCTTATTTCAATTTTAAAAATTCCTAATGCTCAATCCAGGAATTCCTAACCACTATGCCGGATGGTTTATTAGAAAGTAAATCAGATACAAAGTGACAATGATGTAAAATATAAATGGCTCTGATATCCTAATTCTCCTGTGCCAGACAGAATTCGTGGGTATACATCTGGCTCCTAGGTTTCTGGGAATGTAGTTCTTTTTTTGAGGCATCCTGACCTGGAAAAACTAAAGAGTGTATCTACATAGTTATAGCAGTGACTACTATAGCTCAGTCCTGTGGAATACTGAGATTTGTGCTTTGGTGAGATACCTAACTTCTTAGCAAGCTCTAGTGCTTTAGTTCAGATTAGTGGCCATTAAAGTTCCCTAGCAAAAAAAATCTAAGCACATCACCAGACTACAAATCCCAGGCCATCAAACAATGCCAGGGATCTCTCGATAGGGCTGGGTAACAAATCCTATTTGAAACCTGAGCCATTGCTGCCAGTCAGAGATGACAATACCCAGCTCGATGGACCAGTGTTCTGACAGCCTCCCAAATTCCTATTTTGGGTTTCTAGACAGGCTGTATGGGGCATTCAGTGACATGATGATGATGGTGGTGGTGATGTGATAAATCCTTTGCTGTCATGAAAAAAGAGGGCATCATCACAGAGGAAAAGCAAAGTGACATAGGGAACAGGGTTTTAGATTTGTTAAGGAAACATTTTTAGATGAGATGATCTGCACAAAAGGGACAAGCTGTATGTGAACCAGAATGCAACCGCTGCTGACAGTTTACATCAAAAAGATGGCAGAGCACCTTTCAAACTAGGGATGGGTAACTTTTAGCCCTCTGGGTGTTGTTGGACTTCCCATCAGTGAGGGAATGATGTGAGTTATAGTCCAGCAACATCTAGATCAGAGGATCAACATCTGAGGATGATTTTTGTATTAAACTGCTCACATGAAAAAACATGGAATAGAGTATTAATTTACAGTACAAGTACATGCTAGCCTCTCCATTGACGCCCCCTTGTCGTGGAAGAGAGGCTTGCGTACCCTAATGATGTTTTCAGCTATGCTGGCGGTGGCATAATAGCCACTGGTAGGGTCTCCCATGCCAGACAGGTCAAAACCGAAGGGTCTGACAAAGAGTGTCAAAGGGCAGGATGGGCTCTCTAGCCTTGTGGCAACTGTCCTAGGAGAAGGAAAACTCTAATCCCAAACTCGGGCAGATGGTGCTCGTCCAATCCTGTAAGGTCAACCATCTAAGAGAAGGAAACTCTAATCAAACCTACGGCCCGAGGACCTTGCTGCCACGTCCATGCTTGCAAGGCCACGGCAGATGAATCTCTGGTTTAAAGGGTGAGGACAGTTCTGTGCACGCTGCGCTCCACCAGAAAAATCCATTGCACAGGCTCGAAGGACAAATCCAGTTCCAAAAAAGCCCTGTAGCGACAGGCGAGGGACGAAACCGGCAGGTGTAAAGATGCACTGGAAGCCGCAGCCCCAACCCTGCATGCAGGCGGTTTAGGACATTGGTCGCTCGAGGCTGACCCGGGAGATGACAGTCTTGTTCGGCAGCATCCTGAATGACCAAGCAGCCTTTTTTAAGGAGAGCACTGCTTGCTCCATATGGAGAGGGGCCTAGAAAAGGTGGCCTAACGAAAGCTCATCCCCAACTAGCTGGTTGGCTAGCCGCGGCCAACGGGAATCTTCTGATGCGGTCAAACCAAGGCAAAGAAACAAAGGCACACACCGGCCTCCAAAGGTGTAAATAAACTGACACTTGCATGCTGGAACATCAGAACCATGCAAGACTCTGAAGATAGTGGACGGCCTGAGCGTCGTTCTGCCCTAATAGCCCATGAACTATCACGGCTTAATATTGACATCGCTGCTCTTAGTGAAGTTCGCTTCCATGAGGAAGGCAGCCTTAAAGAACATGGCGCCGGCTACACACTTTACTGGTCTGGCAAACCCAAAACTGAAAAACATCTTTCAGGAGTAGGCTTTATGATTAAAAACTCCATTGCCTCCAAACTCGAAACCTTGCCAACAGGACACTCTGATCGCATTATTTCCTTACGCCTCCCACATGTTGTTCTCTTTAGTATAAATGCCCCAACTATGCAAGCCGACCCTGTAGAGAAAGACAAATTCTACACAGACCTACACCAACTCATACAAAAAGTCCCTGTAGAAGATAAAATTATTATCCTTGGTGACTTCAATGCCAGAGTAGGAAAGAACTCCGAAGCCTGGAAAGGTGTCTTAGGCAAGCATGGTGTTGGAAATTGCAATGATAACGGACGCCTCCTGCTAGAGTTCTGTGCAGAACAACAGCTGACTATTACAAACACAATCTTTCAGCAGAAAGATAGCTTGAAGACAACCTGGATGAATCCCCGATCCAAACATTGGCACCTCATTGACTATGTTCTAGTCTGTCAGAGAGACATTCGTGATGTCCGTCATACCCGAGTGATGCCCAGTGCAGAATGCCAAACAGATCATCGCCTCGTCAGATGTAAACTAAATCTTCATCTTAAGTTCAAACCTAAGAGGGGTGGCATCTTAAAGAAGAGACTCCAAGTCAACCATCTTCAACAAGCTACCATGAGAGACAACTTCCAGGCAAATCTACAAACGAAACTTGAAGACCATCCTACAGATCCTTCTCCTACAGTGCTTTGGCAACATATCAAAAACAGTATCCTTCAGTCTGCAGAAGAATCCCTCGGGTTCTCCCACAAGAAAAATCAAGACTGGTTTGATGAAAACAACCAAGAGATCCAGGAGCTGTTGGCAAGGAAGAGAGCTGCTCACCAGGCATACCTCGCCCAGCCAACCTGTCATGTAAGAAAAGCAGCTTTCCACCTCACATGTAGCAAACTACAACAAAAACTCCGAGACATGCAGAACAAGTGGTGGATCAATATAGCAGAAAAGACACAACGCTGTGCAGATCTGGGTGATCATAGAGGATTTTATGAAGCTCTTAAAGCAGTGTTTGGACCTACTTATCAGGTCCAGAGCTCCTTATACAGTACAGATGGTCAAACATTAATTACTGATAAAGCCTCCATCCTGAATCGTTGGGCTGAACATTTTCAAGGTCTCTTTAGCACCAACCGAGTAGTCCAAGCCTCAGCTATCCAACATATGGTACAAAAACCAATGAAAAATGAATTGGACATAGCTCCCACTTTGGAAGAGACCCTTAAAGCCATACAGCAGATGAAAAACGGCAAGGCAGCTGGGATTGATGGAATCCCACCTGAAGTTTGGAAACACGGAGGTCATGCACTCCACGAAAAATTCCACGAATTCCTTGTGAATTTCTGGGAAAAAGGGGAACTGCCATCAGACCTCCGAGATGCAGTCATCATCACCCTGTACAAGAAAAAAGGAGCAAAATCCGACTGCTCAAACTATCGAGGCATAACACTGCTCTCTATTGCTGGAAAAATCCTTGCAAGGATACTCCTGAACAGATTAGTTCCTGCCATTGCAGAAGAACGTCTCCCTGAAAGCCAATGTGGCTTCAGAGCCAATAGGAGTACTACAGACATGGTATTTGCCCTTAGGCAACTGCAAGAAAAATGTAGGGAGCAGAACAAGGGTCTCTATGTAACATTTGTCGACCTCACCAAAGCCTTTGACACTGTAAGTAGAAAAGGTCTGTGGCAGATCCTGGAAAGACTAGGATGTCCCCCCAAATTCCTTAAAATGATTATCTTGCTACACGAGGGCCAGCATGGTCAAGTCAGATATGGCGATGCTCTTTCAGAGCCCTTTCTAATAACTAATGGAGTGAAGCAAGGTTGTGTTCTTGCACCAACTTTATTTACAATCTTCTTTAGCACGATGCTCCAAAGTGCTATGGCAGGGCTTGAAGAAGATGACGGCATCTATATACGTTACCGTACTGATGGTAGCTTGTTTAACTTGAGCCGTCTGAGGGCTCACACTAAGACTCTAAACTATCTAGTCCGTGAGCTGCCCTTCGCCGATGCTGCTGCCCTTGTTGCCCACACAGGAGCAGCTCTGCAGCGCCTAACGTCCTGCTTTGCAACAACTGCAGAGCTGTTTGGGCTAGAAGTCAACCTGAAGAAAACAGAAGTTCTTTACCAGCCTGCACCACAGGACAAACACCACCATCCCCACATTTCCGTCGGCAAATCTGTGCTCAAGTCCGTTCAGCAGTTCACCTACCTGGGAAGCATCATCTCTTCAGATGCTAAGATTGACAAAGAGATCGATCACAGATTAGCAAAGGCATATAGTGCATTTGGAAGACTTCACAAAAGAGTCTGGAGCAATAAACACCTGAGGCAAAGCACAAAAATCAGTGTGTATAGAGCCATCGTACTGTCTATCCTCCTTTATGGATCTGAAACATGGGTCACCTATCGCCACCACCTACGACTTCTCGAGCGCTTTCATCAGCGCTGTCTATGCACAATCCTAAATATACACTGGACTGACTATGTGACGAATGTTGCTGGCCTTGAGCAAGCAGGGATCACCAGCATTGAGGCCATGATATTGAGAACACAGCTGCGCTGGGCAGGGCACGTTTCTAGGATGGAGGACCATCGCCTCCAAAAAATACTACTCTACGGTGAACTCGCCACAGGTCAGCGTAAGAGGGGCGCTCCAAAAAAACGATACAAAGACTCCCTGAAACAACATCTCAGGCTCAGCCAAATTGATCACCAACAGTGGTCCGCCCTGGCCTCACATTGGGAGGCATGGAGACGCACTATCCACAATGCTGCAGCCTTATTTGAGAACTCACGCCGAACAAGTCGTGAAGAGAAACGACAACGCAGAAAGAATCACAACCCAAAAACATCACCCAAGGAGACCTTCTGCTGTGCTTTTTGCAACCGGACTTATTTATCTCGGATTGGCCTTTTTAGTCATCAGCGCGCTTGCAGAAAGCGCGGGATGAGTCCTTCCTGAATCTTCGTTTGCGAAGAAAAGCCAGAGAGAGAGAGAGAGACATGCTAGCCTGAAAGGACCATAGAGAAAAATGTGTAGAGATGTTTGGAGAGGGCATGTGTATGTGTGTGTGTGTGTGTATATATATATATTAGTACTAAAATCTTTCAAGTCAAGGTGATGGTAGTGTGATTGGTTTTAAAAGTGAATATAGATATTATAGCAGACCTAACAGAAATCTGGTGGAATGAAGAGAACCAGTGGGATATTGTCACCTCTTGATATAAAGCGACCTTCTTTACTCTGATGATTGCTTCCAGATGTGCTGGGTTACAGTTCCCATCATCTGCAACCAGCGTCACCATTAGTCTTGCTGGCTAGGACTGATGGGAATTATAACTAGCACATTTGGAGGACAACATATTGGAGACTTTTATTTATTTATTTATTTATTTATACCCCGCTCTTCAGCCACAAGGCTATCAGAGTGGCTTACAATTTTTTTTTAAGCAACAGCTATTTACACATCTACACTGCATTAAACAGTTTCCAATGTGTGTTAGCTAATTGCCCCCCACAAGCTGGGTACTCAATTTACTGACCTACGAAAGGATGGAAGGCTGAGTGAACCTTAGAGCCAGCTGGAATCGAACTTGCGACGTGGTGGCTTGCAGTACTGGCATTTAACCACTGTGCCACCAGGGCTCTGCAGAGAAGGGCATCATGCAGAGAAGGGCATCATGCAGAGAAGGGCATCTGCAGAGAAGGGCATCATGGGAATGATGACATTCTTTACATCAAAGGGGTGGCTTTCAACTAGAAGCCTCAAAAGAAGATATTTCCTTCATAGAATTACTGTGCATGGAAAAAGATATCAGGAAGACAATAAAAGAAGAAACTGTGGTGGCTTTCAGTGGCTCTCACATAGTGGCTTCAGTACTCTTATGTAGGTAAGATCAGCGGTTCTCAAACTTTCCTGTCTTGCATCCCATTCCCACTGCATACTGTGTCAAAGAATCTGGGTCTTGCCATGATAAAAATAAAGATCTTGCTTTTTCTGAGGACATGAATATTTTATAGGTATGATGTTATAATGTTTACCCTTCATGGTCAATTTTAAGGTCTTAAAATTGAAATACTGTTGTGGGAAATAAAAAATAATCTCATTGAGCAGTTGAACATGTTTCAGCACTTTTTATTAAATACTAAACAATATGCTGCGCTGGGCAGGGCACGTTTCTAGGATGGAGGACCATCGCCTCCCAAAAATAGTACTCTACGGTGAACTCGCCACGGGTCAGTGTAAGAGGGACGCTCCAAAAAAGCGATACAAGACTCCCTGAAACAACATCTCAGGCTCGGCCAAATTGATCACCAACAATGGTCCGCCCTGGCCTCACATCGGGAGGCATGGAGATGCACTATCCACAACGCTGCAGCCTTATTTGAAAACTCACGCCGAACAAGTCTTGAAGAGAAACAACGCAGAAAGAATCACAACACGGAAACACCACCCAAAGAAACCTTCTGCTGTGCTTTCTGCAACCATGCTTGTCTATCTCGGATTGGCCTTTTTAGTCATCAGCACGCTTGCAGAAAGCGCGGGATGAGTCCTTCCTGAATCTTCGTTTGCGAAGAAAAGCCAGAGAGAGAGAGAAAGAGAGAGAGAGAGCTTGTGAAATGAAACAACCTGATCAAGTATGCCCTGCATAAGTAAACAAAACATTTTGAACTGTCTAAAGGACACTTGAACGCTCCTTCCAAAGCACATCCAAGGATTACATTTTCTTTCACCAGCCTCCATTTTTCTATGGAGGCCATTTCAGTGGCCAAACTTATAGATCTATACTTTTTTTTTTTTAAACATGCTGGGGTAGCCTGTGAAGCTGGCTACCCCAGCATGTTTTTTCTGTTTTGCTGTTGATACATGCTCAATAAGGGATTCAGGAGGCAGCTGTTTATCCTGCTTGTTGTAGGCAGACCTATGGAACATTTGTCGACCTCACCAAAGCCTTCGACACTGTGAGTGGAAAAGGTCTGTGGTAGACCTGGAAAGACTAGGATGTCCCCCCAAATTCCTTAAAATGATTATCTTGCTACACGAGGGCCAGCACAGTCAAGTAAGATATGGCAATGCTCTTTCAGAGCCCTTTCTAATAACTAATAGAGTGAAGCAAGGTTGTGTTCTTGGTCCAACTTTATTTACAGTCTTCTTCAGCATGATGCTCCAAATGACTATGGCAGAGTTCGAAGAAAATGGCATCTATATATGTTACCGTATTTATGGTAGCTTGTTTAACTTAAGCCGTCTGAGGGCTCGCACTAAGACTCTGAACTATCTAGTCCGTGAGCTGCTCTTCACTGATGCTGCTGCCCTTGTTGCCCACACAGAAGCAGCTCTGCAGCGCCTAACATCCTGCTGCACAACAGCTGCAGAGCTCTTTGGGCTGGAAGTCAACCTGAAGAAAACGGAAGTTCTTTACCAGCCTGCACCACAGGACAAACACCATCATCCCCACATTGCTGTCGGCAAATCTGTGCTTAAGTCCGTTCAGCAGTTCACCTACCTGGGAAGCATCATCTCCTCAGATGCCAAGATTGACAAAGAAATCAATCACAGATTAGCAAAGGCATATACTGCATTTGGAAGACTTCACAAAATTGTCTGGAGTAATAAACACCTGAGGTGAAGCACAAAAATCAGTGTGTATAGAGCCACTGTACTGTCTATTCTCCTTTACGGGTCTGAAACATGGGTGACCCATTGCCAACACTTACGACTCCTCGAACGCTTTCATCAGCGCTATATACGCACAATCCTAAATATACACTGGACTGACTATGTGACGAATGTTGCTGTCCTTGAGCAAGCAGGGATCACCAGCATTGAGGCCATGATATTGAGAACACAGCTGCGCTGGGCAGGGCATGTTTCTAGGATGGAGGACCATCGCCTCCAAAAAATAGTACTCTACGGTGAACTCACCACGGGTCAGCGTAAGAGGGGCGCTCCAAAAAAGCGATACAAGGGCTCCCTGAAACAACATCTCAGGCTCGGCCAAATTGATCACCAACAATGGTCCGCCCTGGCCTCACATCGGGAGGCATGGAGACGCACTATCTACAATGCTGCAACCTTATTTGAGAACTCACGCCAAACAGGTCTTGAAGAGAAACAACAACACAGAAAGAATCACAACCCGGAAACATCACCCAAGGAGACCTTCTGCTGTGCTTTCTGCAACTGGACTTGTTTATCTTGGATTGGACTTTTCAGTCATCAGCGTGCTTACAGAAAGCGCGGGATGAGTCCTTCCTGAATCTTCATTTCCGAAGAAAAGCCAGAGAGTGTAAGCAGACACACTATAGTATGATTAGTCAGAGTAGAATCTTTCTCTTTCCCAGCGTGGTTTGTTTATTGCATTGTTTATCACAAATATTCTGCTGTGGCCCATTACGAAACAGAGCTGTCTGCTGTACATAGAAAGCAAGGGCTCTCCAAGTGTCCAAGGAATGGAGAGACCATTCAAAGTCATCCTTTGGATCCTGCATGAGGGCCAGGAAGAACATGGATTGATTCGAGTGAAAGCTAGAAACCACTTTGGCGAGGAAAGAAATGTCCCGTTTCAGAACAACTTTGTGCCTGTGGAAAGCCAAATACGGAAGATCGGCACAGAGGGCACAAAGTTCACCAGCCCAAAGGGCAGAAGTGATGGCTACGAGAAAGGCTGTTTTCCAAGACAAAAGCCTCAGGTCTGTAGTAGCCAAGGGCTTGAAGGGGCGCTTCGACAGCTGACAGAGAACAAGTTCCAGGCTCCAAGTCGGTGCGGACTCCACGACAGGAGGATAGAGGTTGGCATAGCCCTTCAGGAATTTCTTGACCAGTGCGTCACAAAAAGGAGAAGGTTGGCCCCTTGCCTGCAGTTCAGTGAAGATGGCTGCCAGATAGCATCTCAGAGACCAAAGAGATAGACCTGAATCTGACAGATGGAGGAGGAACTAGAGCACAGTGGTCACCACCTGTTCAGTGAAGGTGTGAACATAGTCGGTGCGTGACGATGAATATTCATCCAATAGGTCAGGTGGTGGAGAAGGAGCATGTGGTACATATGAGACCCCATATTTCAAATCACAATGCCTAAATTTAGGAGAGCCTTTTCCTTGGCCCGATTCAATGCCTTGCCTACAGCAGTCTTGGAAGGTAGGATCAAGAAAGTGCTCTACGAATCCCGCCTTTGTCCTTGTGATGCGGGTGCAATTGAAACCATTGAGCATGTCTTTTTGTATTGCCAATTCTATAGAGACATCCGTCACCAGCTGATTACCCCCCTTCTGGAGAAATACCCTGGACACCCCGACGCCTTTTATATCTATAATCTTCTAAATAATCAGGTTCCTGAGGTTGTATTTAAGGTAGCAAAGTTTTGCTATATTGTATGTAAACTGCGACCTCAAATGGTTAATGGGAACTAATGCAGGCAAGTTGTGTGTCTGTAAGACTGAGGCAGTTAACGATGGGATCAAGGAAGTCGCGTCAGCTGGCCCCGGGCACGTCAGAGCTTTAAGCTCTCGACGTCAAAGATTGTGATTGTAATTTCTCAGAATATGGCTGGAAATCACAGTTTTCTATCACGGCTTCAGTTTGATTATGCTGGCCATATTTGGCTCTATATGAGGCACCAACTCAGTTATATTGTTGATATAACCTCTTTGTTTGGCTATTGGGAAATAATAAAGTTAATCTGGTAAAGACTGAAGGGGAAGTATCGAATCTTAGGAGAAATGGATATCTCAATTTTTATTCTGAAGTGTGTACGATATTAATGTTTAATAACTGTGTTTAATAACTGTGTTTAGAAATTTTTAAATTTTTATTGCAATTGCTCTGTATTGCACCTATAATTTTGATTTTTCTGGTCAATGACCGAATAAATTTATACTACTACTACTGAGATGGAGGAGAGTGAGAAACCGAGGAGGAGGACAGCGAAGGGCTGCGGTTGATGATGCAACGAGGTAGTCCGTATCAGAGGCATTGGTGGTACCGGAGGCAGAGGATGAGGTTTGGGCCACATCGGGGACACTTGACTCCCGTATCTTTCATGAGAGGCTTGACAGGTTGAAAGCCTTCAGTGGAAGTTTTCTCCAGCCGATGACCCTGGGATCTCAGTGGAGACATCAGTGGAAGCTCGAATGCTGAACGGGCCACATCATAGGCACCATAGGAATGCTCGGAGTAAGAGAAGCAAGGAGATGGAGTTGGAGCCCTTCCAGTCACATCCTGAGATGTAGTCTTGACATCAACGTATATCGTCTCCTTACCGAGGAGTTCGTCCCGTGATACTATAAGTGCTGGGACTGAGCCTGAGTAGTTGGGCAAGTCTGGAGTTCTTCATCAGAGATGTTGCCCACTTCCACCTGCACAATCTCCAAGGAGGGAGGCGGAGTCACCTCCAGAGAGTGGGAACGGCTTCAAGCACGAGCCTCTGTCTCTGTCACCTGGGCTGGTACAGGCATGGGGACGGACTCTGCCGGCACTGCAATGACCTCGGCAGTTTGTGGTTGTGTCACAGGCTTGGATGCCGCGGCAGCCACCGTAGGGGACCTTGGGCGCTTGGCTGGACGAGAAAAGCTGTGCTGCTTCTTCTTTTTCTTCTTCTTCGGCTTGTCCTGTTTGGATGAAGCTGAGGAGTCCTGATCCCTACTAGAGCCCAACAGTTTCGACGACCCTCAGTCCAGAGCAGATGTGGAGGGCCTCGAATCATGGTCCCGTGACGGTCCCGATAAAGTAGAATGCTTGTGAGATCGAGGGACAGCCTCAGGGTCCAAAGCCACAGATTGACGCCAGGATGGGCTCGAGGATTGATAACGGTGCTTGGTGGTTGGACCTACCGACGGTGAGCAACCCTTCTTCTGAGGCTGGACAGCAGAACTTTGGGCAGCCGAAGTAGAGGTAGATGCAGCTCTTGAAAACAACGTCTTCTTGTAGGGGAAGGACTTGAGGCGAGAAGAACGTTGCTTACGAGCTTGAGGGGTGAAGGCCCGGCAATTAACACAAGCATCGACATTGTGAGCCTCCTCCAGACAAATGAGGCACTTCGAGTGCCCGTTAGAGCTCGGAAGCTTCGCCTGGCAAACGGAACACCGTTTGAAGGCAGCAGATTTAGACACCATAACTAACAAATAGGGTGAGGCAGAAGAAGGGTCAAGCCAGTCTGGGTCGTGTCAAATCTGACAGAAGCAAAGCCAAAGGGTCATAGAGAGACGAGAAAGCCAAAACAGTTGGAAGGTCAAAACCAGAAATCACAACAAGTCAAGAAAAAATCCAAAATCGAAGTCCAAGAACAGTCCAAGTCAATCCAATGAAAGTAAGACCGAAAGTGAAAGAGCTCTAGCGATAGAGGTTCCTTCGTGCTGCTTGCGCGGCAGATGAAAAGGAACTGAGGGGATTTAGGTGGGAACGCCTTTAAAGGGACTGTTAGGATGGGCGGAGTTACCACCAAAATGTTGCAAAACATGTTCCGCCTAGTGATTCTAGAGTGTTCTGAGTGCTCTGTGCAGGTGCAGGAGCTACCCCACTGTGTGTATTCACAGAGACCACGAAGAAGATCCTCTAGATATTTTCTAGGTCCTCCAAGGCAAACTCTATGGTATTTTAAACTGGAAGCCCCATTATTTTCAATGGTGTTCGCTGTTATCCACGGTTTTCAGTATCTAAGCCATACCCCCCAGAACAAATCCCCCGCGGATACGGGGGTCGTACTGTATATCCTCATAAGTACGCTCTACTGCAGAAACAAAGAATGGGTTCCCCCCACTCCTCACTTAACTCTGAGCAGAGTCAGAACAGCAGACAGTAAGATGCTCAGTTAACTAATTTAAAAGGCAGACTTTTAAAACATATGGCAGGCTGGTTTTATCTTTAACTATATGCTGCTTATTTTATATTTAAATACATGTTCTGTATTTTAACTCATTGTCACAATTCATGTCAATACAGTATTCATTTTAGTCATATAAGTAACTTATAGCAGTTCTATTCAAAGTGGTGGTCCATGGAAAAGTGCCAGCCCATGAGCCATTGGCTGCTGTCTGCAGCAAGTTTCCAGAAAAGGAAGGAACAGTTGTAGTAAGAGGCACAAATATGGTTTCCCTGGTATGTTGGGGGAAAAATTCCTGCCAGTCCCTCACATCATATAGATTAAGAAACACTGACTTAAGGACGAATTCTCATTTTTTAATAAGAGAAATGAAAAATAATGCAGTGTGAGTTATTTTAATGTTATTTTATTTCTTTGTATTTTACCCAAAATTAAAGTTCAGGTGATGACACTTTAAAAAATACCCTGAAAACATAAAAATCACTTTGAGCTATCTACATAAAAAACTCTGCTCTGCATATTTTACAAGTATAAATGTGCATTGCATATTCTATTATGTGTTTCAGTGTATGTTGTATATTTCTTTACAATCTTATCCATAGGAATTAAATAGTATAGTCTCTGAAAGGGATTTCCCTACTTCTCAGATTATTTACAAACATTTGCAGCACAAGGCAAGCACCTTTAAGTCTTGCAGCCTGAGTCTACGAAAGAGAGAGAGAGAGAGAGAGAGAGAGAAATGAAGAGTATATGATGCATGTATAAGTGGCACGTTCTTTCCTTAAGTTTGCCCCCAGTGTGCAATTAAAACCAGGTCAGTTTGCAAGTTTCCTACAGATGCCATTTCCAGGTTTTTTGGGCTTTTTTGTTATGCTTCAGAAATATTATTTGTAATGATGAAGAGTATGGTAAAATATGAGCTGTAATTCTTGAGTTCATTGTCTGCTCTGCTTTGAAAATGAGTAAATGAGGTTGGGTTCCTCAGTACACACTATGGTCTCAGTACAAACACTGCTGAAATAACACCGAGATAATCTGCAGACTGGAGATGAATGATACAAATTATAGTACAAAATAAAATGGAACTGGGGAAATTGCAGCAAGATACTCCTCATAAATATGACATAGGTTCCATTTAAAAATATTATGATAAAAATATCGATCTATTCTGAGTATCTTATATTTTTATATTTCTCTGTTCGGTTGGCAACAGGCTGGAAAATCCAACATAACCCAGGCTAGGCAAAATGCAAATAGTGGCTGACTCCATTTTCTGGGTGATGGTGTTTTAAAGGGGAACTCTGTTTTCCTTGGCCCACTTCTTTATTATACGGACAATGTACTCCACTTGTGGGTTACCGGTACTTCTCAGAAGATGCAGCACCTCTCTTAGCGTATCTCTGAAGAAACAAAAGACAAAGATTTGAAGAAAAATCAATGCTAGACCAGACCATGTGGCCAATTTCTAGCTAACTTAATGACCAAAAAGTTTTGAAATATACTTGTACTACTGCCCTGACCTTACATAGCCATGAGATGAACTAAGGCAGGATTCTAAAATGTGACCTCACCATTATCATGCAAATATCAAATTAGACTTTCACAGAAAACACAAGTCCAGACTAAAACCCTGCCCCTATGCTCTACTATGAATTCATCTTAGCACTTACCTACCCATACTTTTGATTGATAGTGCAGGACTAATCAGCTATCGGGTGCTGAATAGTGATTATTTGCCTCCATCTTATATTTACATAGGGTGTGGTGGTGTTGTTTTTAACCTATTCAGGATAGTAAGTTTGAGGTGTGATGTTGTCTAATGAGGGCAAAGTGTAAATAGATTACATTATAACCTGGCCATAATATGCAGGATCAGTGCAAGTTAATGAAGTGAGGAATTTTTAATGAGGTATCCAATGGAGGAAGAAGGGGGCTTTCCTACACTAGCTGCTCATTAATAGGCTGGGGAGAGCAGTCACAGGAGACAAAACTCCTGGGGGCAGGAAATAGTCATGAGAAATAAAGTGAATGGGCTCTAAGACATTGACATTGGCAGGGCTACCTCAGTATATTGTGACATATACTGGACATGGTAGTGAGAAGCCAGGAGAAGTCATACCAAATGCTCTAGCTGAGAACAAGGGTACTGGTCACCCAGAAGTGAAATGAGATGCAGCAGTGTATTTATTCTGTTCTCAAAGTGGCAAATTTGTAAATAATTTTTCTATTGCAGAACATTTTAAATACAACCATGGCCCATTTTAAACCATATAGTATTGTTCCACCTCTTCATTACTAAGTTTGATCACAACCACACAACATTTCAAACTGCAAGTGGAATGCAAATTTGAAAAACACTACTGCATCTCACTGAAAGCAGATGAAAGTTTGTATCTGCAAGATTATTTGCAAGTGGAAATTCAACTAGAAGACAAGAGATTTTGGTTTGTACAGTGGGAAAAGTATACACTTGGTACCATATGGTATGATGAAAGCTGGCAACTTGATGGCATTAAAAGAGGTTTAGAAAAATTAATGGAGAAAAAGTTATCAATAGTTCCTAGAAGCCCTGGTAGCGCAGTGGTTAAATGCTAGAACTGCAAGCCACAACATTATGAGTTCAATCCCAGAGGGCTCCAAGGTTGACTCAGCCTTCCGTAGGTTGGTAAAATGAGTACCCAGCTTGTTGGGGGCAATTAGCTAAGAACACATTGTAAACTGTAAACTGCTTAGGGAGTGCTTTGGCACTGATAACCGGTGTATAAATATCAATGCTATTGCTGTTGCTAGTTATGTTACCTTCAGTCCATAATCCATTATATTACATCTAGTATCAGAGAAAGTATGCCTTTTGACACCAATGGGGAACATGAACAGGAGATTGCTATTACAAACTGTGACCTTACCAGAATAAGATAACTCTGCCCCCAATCACCCACGTACTCATTACCTTCATGCTGGACAACTGCAGTACTCTACGCTGTTAACAACAGTTCAGAAATTACAGTTGCCACAGAATATAGCTACCAAGATGATGGTAAAAGCATAAGAATTCACTTGCCAGTTCAGATGTCCTCCACTTCCTACCAAAATTTACATTTTGCTTGGTTAGTATTGGTTAGCTTGTGGGACAGGGCATTCTCTGTGGTTGTGCCCAGATTCTGCAACTCTTTGCCAAAGAAAACACACCTTGTCCCCTCTCAGGTGGCCTTCAACTGCTACATCAAAACTTTCCTTTCTTATAGCAAGTCAATTTAAATCTACAAGGCATGTTTGTTTCGTGGAACATTTTAAAACCTACTATTAATGCTTCTTTATTGCATGTTATTGTTTTATTGTCATAATGTTTTATATTGTTGTACCATCTTGAGATTTAGCATAGAAAGTTTGGACATAATGTTTTAAATAAGTAAGCACAAGACAGTTGGATAGAATGCTTTAAACAAAGGCAATCAGAATATCAATTAGTTTCCGGGGGGGGGGGGGGCGGAATCAAATACTGGTTCATTTAAAGACAACTTTTGTTTATATTAACCTGTCAAAGCCATGAGGTCAGTATCAGAGTCCCTCACTGGTAAAATCTCACTGGGAGATCCACTAAGCTCCCCCTCTTCCTGTTTTTACAGCAGTATTGAAAACCTTTTTATTCCATTACACCCCTTGTAATTTGCTTTGCTTTTTAAATTGGTGTTTCATTTTGCTCTGGTTTTGTATTTGTTTCATGTGTTTTAAAATCTGTTTCTACTGCTAATGCATAAAATTTCTCTTAAGTTACGTCAGAAAATGTTTTTAAAAGTAGGGTATAAATCCTTATAATAAATAAAATTGGCACACAACTTGTTGAATTCATAAAGTCTTAGTACTGCAGTAATATCTGATGCTTGCCTTTGCCTTCATTTCTTGTGCCTTTTTAAGTGCTCTGCTCATTAACATTCATACTCTTACTAATATCAAGAAAGAAAAGCACTGCTAGAACCAACTATTTCCATGCTTTACAAGGCCTGTTATGCCACATTCATGTGAGTTTTAATGCTTAGCCACCTAGAGATTTGTCTTCATTATTGTCCTGAAAACAATCAGTCATCTGAACATGTGGCTTTGTGCCAAAATGAAGTCAAACAGAACTAAATGCTCTGAACCACTGTTTTTAAACAAAGAATGTTGCAGAAAAACTGCATGGAAAAATCATGGGTAGACAAAGTGTCCTGAATGACCATTTTGCAAACACAAAGGTTCCTTCCATTTGCAGAATATCCTTTAAGCCAGTGGAGGCTCCCAAAAGTAGAAATGACGGGGATGTTCCTAATTTTCCCTGTAGTCCACATACCCAATTTCAGAGAAATCTCTAACCCTCTCGATAGGTTTCTGAGGGCACAAGGGTACAGGGGAACTTGCAAAGCTTGCTTTTTTTTTGATAGGCAATAGGGTGAAGATACAGTGATGGCCACTATTTCAGATTGCTTCAAAAGTGAACTAAAGGATAGAACATTCAGTGTCTATTAGCCTGGATAATTAAATGGTGCTTCCATTTTAGAGGCAGTATGCCTCTGGGAATGTCAGTTGATGCTGGAACAAACAAGGTAAGAAGGCTTTTTGGCTTCATGTCCTGCTTAGAGGATTCAAGAAGTACCTGGCTGGCCACCTCTAGAAACAACATGTTGGCCTTTGGGTGCATGCTGATGGAAGGAAACATATCTCCAAATTATTAATGTGAACACCTTCAATCACAAAAGGAGTAAGATAAAAGCAGAGAACAGGATAAACTTGTAGTAGAAATAAAAGTTCTCTTTTATATTGGATTCATTTTGAACACAGTAACATTTTATGAAAAGTTTCTGATAATTTACTCCTTTACAGCTCATAAGTGTATTTATCTTTCCTACACTTCTCAGTAATTCTTCCTTTTATTGTAACTATAATGTTTTTGAAACATGAAGGATAAGGAGATGCAGATGAGACTTCCATGCCCAAGCCATTCGTTATCAGGATTTATAAACTGAAAAGGCTTTCTTTCTTCCTTCAAGTATAAATATGCTGTTTGGCATTAATGAGTACAATACTGGAACAACAATATAAAATTTCCCAGGGCACTGACTCAAAAGAAGTAGGAAGAAACTCAGTGTACATACTTAGGCTCTCTGCCAGCTACAATCATCTGAAAGATGCCTACGCAGGCACCCCTTTTGCCTTCCCAGTATTCAGGGTTAGGATCCAGTCTTTCCAGAACATCAAAAGCTTTTGCAGAATAGTAAAACTGGCCCATCTGCACAGGAAATAAAGTTACATGCCTGAGATACCAATATTTATGGTATGGGAGGGGGGAGGGAAGAGAACAAGTAAAAACTACAGAAAGTCATTTTAAAGAAGACAAAATCATCAGGGTGAGCAGAAAGTTTCTAATCTTTTCCCAGCCAACTAGAGATAAAATCAGTAATTTCACAAATTCACAGATCATTTAGAAAATCATATGCTTATGTCATGCCACCAATCATTCATTGTTTGCATAGTTCTCAACCATGTTAAAATATTCATAGTAATGCTATTTATATCAAAATGTTATTAAATGTAACTTTAAAAAACTCTAGTCTCAATTAAGAAACTACTGTAGCATTTGAATGAAAGCTGTTTTCCAACAAACAAGCTTATAAATGTTTCTTGAATTTTAGGACTAAACTTTATTTTTGTAATCACAATAATGAAGTTCAGTGGTAGAACATATGCTTTCTATACAAAAGGATCCCAAGTAGCACCCAACACCAGAAAGGGCTGGAAAACATTCCCATTTAGAAACCTATGGAGACATATAGGAAGCTAGATGGACCAGCAGTGTATGAGATAAGACAGCTTCCTATGATTTCCCCCCCTGAAACTGAATTTCAGTGTAAATGAGTTGAAAAGCCTGAATACATGTCATAAAGGCAGGGCGGGGGGAGACTTTGAAATATTTTCAGATAAAATCTGCATCTACATAGTGGCAAAAAATTAATGAGCATGTTAACTCTTTACTTAGAGTAAAGGCAGAAGTAATATTAAGAATATTTTTATTTATTTTATTTAATTTTTATTAAAAAAATAAGTATTAAGAATTTATCATTAGTCTATTTTTAAAATCTTTCCTGGCCAGAAAAGGAGTAGATTACATTAGTTAAGCTGCAGTTGCAAGAACCTATGCTTGCATGAATGTCAAATAAGGTGACTGAAATAAAACTATTTTAAGTTCATCCTAAAACACAGACTTGTCCAAAAACAATAAGCAAAAACCTCAAATGAGCTACCCATTTTTCAATCATCTCAACAAGATTTCTACCACTTGTTCTGAACCATGGAATACTTATTACAAAAGGGGAACTGGAAATCTCATTCTAGGCTATAAATAATCTTTGAAGTGCTGTCACAGAGGATTAGCACAGCAGGGGGTTGGACTGGATGGCCCTCGTGGTCTCTTCCAACTCTACAATTCTATGATTCTATGACGTGTGTTTTATAACTGGATCACAAGCTAGAACAATGTGTAAAGTACACATATGGCAAAGGCTTGAAATCAGTTTGTTTAAAAAAATTATAGTCTCTTATGGGGTCATAACTGATACTATTAATGAACGACGGGGAGAGGAAAGAAGGAGGCTCACTTTGTAGCAGTCATTTGCTATTAGCTGCAAAAGGCTAAAGGACTCTCCTGAGGTCTCCATCTTCAAGTACAGCTCCCAGGCTAGTCGTGGCTTCTTATTCATAATGTCTGCAATTAACAGAAAGCTTGAACTAGTGGAGACATGTTGTTACATAGCATTTGCAGAAGTATGAAAGCATGCTAATCAGCAGTACAGTTCAATATTTTTGCTGTTCTGATAAAAAGAGAAGCAACATGACCACACCCATAACCATTGACTATACAAAGACTGATATTCTAATATAAAGCAGAAAACATGAAAAACAATCAGAAATCCCTGTCAGATTTTCTCAGAAATAACTAATAGGTTTGAACAGAGCAGTGCTCTACCAGAGGCAGACAACATTTTTGTCCTCCCTGCATCTTGACAGGCTGCATCCTCCTCTGATCTCTCTAAAAAAATTCCCCCTAAATAGCAAACTGCACCCATAGAAGCCTTATGGGGGGGCATAACTTGCCATTTAAATGTAATTCACCCCTAGCCTGTTTTAAACACTCCAAAGTTTTTTTTTTAGAAACAAGAAGTTGAGATAGCTATTTCCAATTTCTTTTAAAAAAAGATCGAGGGGACCATCTTTTCATAGTTTAGGAGACTTAAAGGAATGTCCTGGGGCCCCTGTGGGGCAATATGCTATTTGTGCATTATACTTTGTTCACCTCAGACTTAAACTATTATTCTACCTGGAAACAGATGTCACACCACTGATCTGTATGATCTGCCTTAGAAACTGCACGTTGCTAATGAGGATGAAAAGATGACATGTTAAGAAGAGTGCCATTTCTTAGCTTTCATGTAGTTATAACTCTATACTAAAGGCATCAGATCCCAGCAGATCTTGGAAGCTAAGCAGGTTCAGCCCTGGTTAGGACTTGGATGGGAGACCACCAAAGATGGTGTAGGCTAGATTTCAGAGGAAGGAACTGCAAAACTTCCTCTGAGTATTCCTTGCCTAAAAAAATCCTATAAAATTAATGGGGTCACCATAAGTCGATAGGTGACTCAAAGGAACAGACAGTTAAGGAAGACCAATGGTGCAACTAGGGAATGAAGATTTTGTGTGACAGTGTCACTGAACTCCAGCATGTTTAGCAGCTCAAACTGGGAACCCCTTCCCTCCAGCTACCAACTGTCAATGTTGAGGCCACCAGAGAGAGAAAGAAAGGAAACTGTGATCAGGCACCTCTATATTATGCCTAGATACAGCTTCAATTTGGCATCCACCCTCTAGATACTAGTTTTCGCTGCTGAGGTTCTTAGAGATAGCTCCTACATTGTGCTTAGATCCAGCACTAGGACCTACTGAATTACTGCCTGTCATATGGACTTATGGAAAGTAAACATGTTTTAAACAATTTCAAAATGTTTAAATGCCAAAATATTTTCATCCATAGAAAACCGTTTCACACACTGAAGGTTGCACAATCCAAAAGGGGAAGTGGAGCCAAAGTGGGGGGAAGGCATAAGGGATGGGAACAACTTGCATAATGCATGGGAATTTTGTGGGCAAAAGACAAGGCTCTGGACTAGATTTTACTTGCATATAACCCTGAGATCTTGTGATATAGGGTGAAATATAAATATATTAAAAAGTAATAATTTTAATAAATATATCACCTTGGGAGGGCTTTACTCTGAAAGGGTGCATAAGTACTTTTCCTAATAGAAATAAAGTCTACATTTATCATACTTGTTTTCAATATGAGCACATGACAGGTCCTGGGTTGCAGGGATCTCTTGAACAGACCATATGAGAAAGGTCTCATGAGAAAGTGTAGCCTAGCTACCCTTTCTATCTTCCCTCCAGTTACTCTTTGAAGGGCATGTAATACACAATGGTCTTCAAATATAAAAACCATTTAGTTGTATGTTTTCAGCTTAGCATAAGCACCTATTTAGCCTCATGTGCATGCCATTTTCAGCAACGTTTGGTAATATTGCATATAAACGGCAGGCCAGAATGTAAAGGAACTGAGAGTTTACGCGGGAAGCACACTGTAGGGATGCAGAGGGAGTGGGTGGGGCTACTGCCAAAATGTTTATGTAATAACTCTAGAAAGTTCCAAAATATGCACTGTGCAGGCACAGATTCCCCATTTGTGTGAGTCACAGAGATCACAAAGAAGAACAAGTCTTCTTAGGAATAACATGTGTAGGCAACTGTCCACATACTGGTTGCTACATATTTATTATGTTTTAAAGGACACTCTTGCCTAGAGATTATTTCCACTAGGTGTGTTGCCAAGTTATAAAACAGCTGATTCTAAAACTGATTAACATTCATAATTTACAGAAACGAATGGCACCACACTGTCACCAAAGGCAGAAGCTGGTACCAATTCAGCATTTATTTTGATCTGCTGATAATATCCTGTAATCTCATCAGTGTGACCAATTTGATGGTTCTTTTCAGTGTTCTAGGTTGCTAGCAACCCCAAAGTCATGAACCAAGACCAACACCACTTTGGCACAGAATTCAGACCTAGTGCATACATTACATCAACTAATTCATTTGTACAATACACTTGTTTACACAAGCATACATGCTTTAGGTAAGTCTCTCAATGAAGTTCCAGTGGCACCTCCTGTGAGCAGGGATGCTTGCAGCCCCAGTGCTTCCATCTAAAGGAAGCCATCACAGTAACTTTTTCAAATAGACATATGTAACATTATAATGTTAACCCAAATGTCTCATTGTATGAGCAGTTTGAGTTAAATGAGTCAGTTGATTTAACGCATGAACCACCTATTAAATGCCCCTTATTTTTATATAACAGAAGCCTTCCAAATCTGTATTAGGCCTTTGCCCACGGCTGTTTATTTCAGAAAAGTATCAGAGATTTTCTAGTTTTGTGCAATCCTCACCAACCTTTATTATACACAGTTTGTGCACCTCCCCTAGCAATGCAACAGTCATGCCAGAGAATAATATATGTTATTAATGGTTTCATATTATATATGAGTTTTATACAGTTCTGTCTGCTTGAATCTGACAAGCTTCATTATCAAGGAATAAGGTACCGGCTAGTTTTATTCAACTTTTGACTGTTTCTGGACAGTTCCATATGTGATTTATCTAAATAATGTCTCTTTATGTTGGGAAGTTAAAGTTAGCCTCTTCCTATGTTCTATGGGGGATATCTGAATGCATCCCTAAGACTGACCCTTAGTTTGGGGGCAAAGTCAGCACTGACTCTTACTTCCTCTCCTTTGATATACAAGCCACTGAGGCACTAACTAATAGATCAGCCAGAGAGGCTCTCTGGCATATTATTCCAACTATATCATTGCTTTTAATTCCACAAATAAACTGAAAGACACTGTTTAACAATATTTAGCTGAGAGCAGGAAGCCGCCACTTATCTGAAGGGTTAGGTACTGGAAGACTGTCAGAAAGTGAAATTGGTTGAAAAGTGGAACCCAGTTTTTTTCCCCTGCTTGCAAATGCATTTTGGCCACCAAAACACATAAATGACACAATATATGTATATATATCTTTTGAATGCATGCAAAAGCTAAATACACATACTCTCACTCTACACACACACACACACACACATGAGCAGTCCCAAGCGAGCCTTGTAGGCAAGAAGAACTGACGAAAGAGTGGAACCACAACCATATTAATGAAACTTGTCTGTAATTTGCAATGTTGAAAGAGCGAATTGCTGGAAACCGAGGTATCAGAAAGCAGAGGAAGCCTGTACTACAGACTCTCCATGGTAAGCAAGAACCATGCTGGTTGAATTCTATGCTGTATCTTTTGTCAAGATGGGCAACACAGGACCTTCAATTCCTAATATGTAATTGCATTTGACATCAATAGCTAATGAGATCTGCAGATTGCTCCTCCACCAATGTACTTAAGGCAGAGCTACTGGTGGGAACAGCCAGTTAATGTTTTGAAATTTTAATTGCAGTTGTTTCAACAGCACCTGTCCCAAACAACAGAGCAAACATATGCTGTAGTATTTTTCAGATGATCTTAAGACAATATTTGCATTTCTGGCTTCCTCAAGGGCTGTGGCAAGATCAACTTCTTGCAGTTGACTTACCTCCTAAAAGGTATCCAGTTATATCTTTTAAAACTAATTAAAACAAATTTAAGGAGTGAGTGAACACCAGGGCTGATGCAATAGAAAAGAATTTATATTTGATAATAGAGTAAAGTGACTCACAGCAGCGAGCTAGCCAACTGAGGTAAACAAAATCATTCTTTATTTTCTCACTTTGAATCAAGAGGAACACCTGATGGGAAAAAGAGACAGACAAAAACATGCTTCTGTTTGCATTGGATATCTGCACTCTACAGTACATGTCTCCACTCCAACATAAAGCTAAATTTCAGGCACTTAATAGTAATATGACAAAACTAGTTTAAAGTAGGGAAAGGTTACGTGCAGGGAACGTCAATATAAAACCTATTTATATTGTAACTTATTCAGTTCAGTTGTCTTATCTAAGATCTCTGGAGCTCTCTGAAGTGCTAAGGAATAGTTAGGACTTGCTTTGCAAAGCTGGCAGCAGGTGTTAGTATACAACAAGCCAAGCATGAAGAAAGATGGGGTGATGTAAAGGCTAGAATTCAAAGGCAAAGATGAGGGTGAGGAGCAATTTTAAACTGCAGAGTTTAATGAAACACTGGCCTTCTGCTGATTTTCAGAAAGGAACAGCTCAAGACTTCATGGTACCTACATATTTGTTATAATGATAATGACTATAGCAATACAGTTGTTATTTTTATTAAAATCAAACATGTCCCCTCACACCTACAGAAGTAACTCATTGTTACAAGAATATTCCTTTTTTCCCAAGCACTTAATGTACATATTTTGTACTTAGGGAAATATACTATTTCCTCCATATATTCCTGCTTTGCTTCTTTACTTGCAGTTATGTGAGTGCTCCATATATTCCTGCTTTGCTTCTTTACTGAGTGTCTGGCAGTTGTAACCCTCATTGTTACACCATGCACCCTGTCCCCAATTTTGAAGGATAAAAATATTTTTCTATGGCCAGTAGCACTTCAGACCTATCAGAAGGGTGCTATTGGCCATTTTGCAACATTTGCTCACCTTTTTATGGCTTGTACAAGCTTTTTTCAAACTAGGAAATGAACTTCTTGGTCCAATCACTTCATGTTTTTTTTGGGGGGGGGGGGACTTTGCAGACTGAAAAAAAGGCCTTTAAAAACTGGTGTCCAAACATTAGTGATGTAACAAAATGCTTAACAGTAGCCCCTGAGGCTTGTGGAGTGCTACTAGCTATTTGAAGAATTTTAGAGGAATAAGGGATGGCAATCCTTGAAGGCATCACAAAAGTGGCCAGTGGGAGCACTAATATGAAGTCGGCAGTATGGAGTACTTACCTAGGCATATGCAAAACTGCTATCCCTACAACAGAAATGCTCCTACAATACCCAGGTTATTTCATAAAACGTTGTAAAACTAACCCTATAATTGGAGGCCAAGCATTTTTCCAGCATAACTCTGACACAGAGAGTTAAAACTAATGGCAATGACCAGTCACAGCATATCTATCTCCAGTAAGCAAGGCTATGGACTTCGACTAACAAATCTGTTATATATGGATGGATTATCAGGTACTGTCACTGAAAGGTGACTTGTGAGATTATACTGTAGTAGTTTGGGGGGGTTTTTTTGTCAAAATTTGTTCAGAGGGGGTTTGTCATTGCCTTCCTCTGAGGATGAGAAAGTGTGACTTGCCCAAGGTCACCAAGGGGTTTACAGTTGTAGTCTAACACTCCAAACCAATACACTACTCAGTGCTCAAACTCAAATAAGGAAACAAGTTGGTATATGGGTACTGAAAACTATGGTCCCGTCTACATGGGGGGGGGGATATGATCTCCTCCGAAGAAACAGCAATTTGCAGTGTTGCGACCTGCCTTAATGGTCAAAACAGCCCCCCTAAACTTTGCATGCCCCCCTAGCCAAGATGGTGGCCACGAGTGATTTACTCGCCATTTTAAATCTGCTGCTGCTGAATTTTTTTTTAAAAAACTGTTTACCATGGTACGTACATGTGATATCTTGTATTTACAAAAGAAAAAAGAAAAAAAGAGAAAGATTTCCATTTTATTGACTTACTGGACTCTTGCATAGCTGAAAATCCAACATGGCAACAGCAGGTGCTTTCCCTGTTTGCTAGCCCTGCCCCCATGCTTGTCCAGCCAATCAGCTTATGCTGCCCTATTGCAGCAATGTGAATGCGACTGTCCTAATGATCACACATTCGCATGCCGTACGGAGCTTTCTAAAAACTCCAAGAAAAGCTCCAAAGGCTTCCCAGACAGAGTTTACGGTGGATTTGGCTGCCCCCATTCTGAGTGAGGGAAGATTGATGCAAATGTTCATATAGACAGACTGCTTTCCATTCGATTTCCATTTGGATTATTTTAACTGCACAGGCAACCTCTATAACTCATTCCCTGGTAATAAATATCCTTGGTCTCAATGCCAGTTACAGCACAATTCTATGCATGCCTACTAAGAAGTAAACTGCATCTGGAAAAAAACCTAAATCCTAGAGTGATCTCATTAACACCACCTCCAAAATTCCTGCAGAAAGGAAGCTCGTGGTAAAATAGTCAAAAAGTTTCAGACAGATAAGACAAATAAGAAATATTTTTGAATGTGATGTTTGAAATAAGTAGTGACATACCTCCTCAGCCTCACTGGTATTGCCAGTAGCAGCTTTGGCTTGGGCGTAATTAAAGTTAAAAGTATCATCATTATAGAAGTAACTCTGGAAAATAAGTCATGCACAGTAAATGAATAAATAGCACAAACAATTTTATAAAATAATGATCAAAACATAAAATATCAGTCACCTTAATGAAATAGTAAGGCAGAGGGTTAAAATCAAATATTTTACAAATACAGTTGCCCCTCCACATTCGCGAACTTAGCATTCGTGGTTTTGATTATTCGCGGTTTTGGGAGGGCCCACCCGCCCTCCCAAAACCGTGACAAGGGGCCTCTGGAGGACCCATGAAGGCCCTGGGTGGGAGGGGGGAGGGCTGGGGAAGCCTTCACGGAGCCTTTGAAGGCTCCATGAAGGCCCTGGGTGGGAGGGGGAAGGCCTCCACGGAGCCTTGGAAGGCTCTGTGAAGGCCCTGGGTGGGAGGGGGAAGGCCTCCACGGAGCCTTGGAAGGCTCTGTGAAGGCCCTTGGTGGGAGGAGCAGGGCCGGGGAGGCCCCATGGTCGCATTGGCGGGGGAAGGGGAGGGGAGTCATTATTCACGGAATTTTCACATTCGCGGGGGTCTGGGGAACCTACCCCCCGCGAATGTGAAGGGATGACTATAATAGCTACAATGAATGCTTAGCTAGAGTTTGTGACTGAGCAGACAGCTGATATATTCTATGGCATTAGTCACAATGGATTTGTGGAAATTTCCAGCCCAGAAAACTGCTGAGTAGCAACTTTCTTTGGTTTGATTTTCTTTCTGGGCATGTTAATCCTGCTACGATGGAAACTTTGTCTTCCTGTAAAACTTCCCTAAAGGCCCCAGATCCCATCTGATCTTGGAGGCTAAGCAGGGTCAGCCCTAGTTAGTACTTAGACGGAAGACCGCCAAGGAATACCAGGTGGTGTGGGCTATATTTCAGAGGATGGAACTGGCAAAACCACCTCTGAGTATTCCTTGCCTAAGAAAAGGCCATGAAATTCATGGGGTCACCATAAATCGACAGGTGACTTGAAGGTACATACACACACACAAAGCTTCATTCAATCACTCACTACAGTATTGTCATGTAGAAGGTTTAAAAGCATGCTTCTGCCCTGAATACTGGAAATCCTGTTCAGCCTCTGTTCTTATTTTTGACCTTTCATTGACTAAGGGCTGCCTACAGAGTTTTAAGTCTTTCAACAACTATAGGCCTAAATGCTTGCTTTCAAAAACACTGCAAAATTCTCTGTCTACTATGTACAGTATGATTACTGAATCATACTGAATCACAGAATTTGCCCAACCCTGATTACATCCCTGCCAAAGATGCTGCAGGATATTTTCTTAGATATTTCATGTATGCACTGATCTATCTGGTTCTGCTGTTACATAAACATGGTCAAGATAACCACACCTATGAAAATGGCATAAATGGTGACTGAATTTCAGAACAGTTGCAAAATAGCAGCCAATTTCTACAAGAGACACAAGATTAAAGCAGAACACTTGTTTTCTGCATTCCTGCCAAATCCTCACCCACAAAGAAAATCACCTTTCACTACAAGCTGGACGAAAACCACCTCCTTTGTGCTGAAATCTTTGGCTGTGTGGGAAATAGAAAGCATTACCTAGACACTTGTTTGGAATACAGGGTGGAATGATGGCAACTGACATGAAGCCACAGTCAGAATGGATTGTTTAAGCAGGACATTAATTGCATTATCAGATTATGAAATCAGCTTTGTACAGCACCATCAGTCTTCTGGCATGTCTCACCTTCTGATTACTTTGTATTTTGATCACCTCTGTATTCTAGCTAGTACCTTCTTTTGAATATTGACTTTGAGTGACATGCGTTTCTATTTCCCGCCCTCTATTTATTGCTTTCACTCCTTTGAACAATTGCTTCAAATATTCTACTTGTAAAGTATAAATAATGTTATATCTGATCAAGTATAACGACAGTGAGTGCCATGAAGGAAAAAATGTATTGTATTATATCAGCACATATATCCCTTGTCAAAGGTCTTCGACACTAGAATGGATCACTTTGCTAGGTGCTTCTATAGCGGTGATGGGCAACCTTTTGAGCTTGGTGTGTCAAACTTCACCAAAAAACTGAGCATAACTCAGGTGGTGTGTCACTTTAAAGAAAAAACATTATTTCATGATATTTATTGTTTAAATAACATAAATGTACACAGTTGCCCCTCCACATTCGCAGCTTTCACTCTTGCGGTTTTGATTATTCGCTGTTTGCTCAGCGAGCCCCCATTTAAATCAGCTTCTCCCCCTCCCACTCAAGGGAGAGGAGCTGATTTAAACATCCGCTGCCTTCCCCGGCCTCCCCGAGGCGGCTCTGGGGCTTCAAAGCCCTGGATCCCCCTCGGAAAGGCCGGGGAGACTCCCACCCGCCCGCCACCTTCCCCGGCCTTTCTGAGTCAGCTCTGGGGCTTCGACGCCTCGGAGCACCCTCACGAAGGCCGGGGAGAGGCCAGGCAGAGTCCCACCCGCTTGCCGCCTTCCCTGGCCTTTCCGAGGTGGCTCCGGGGCTTTGAAGCCTCAGAGCACCCTTGGAAAGGTTGGGAGAGGCTGGGCAGAGTCCCTCCCTCCCACTGCCTTCCCCGGCCTCCCCGAGGCAGCTCCGGGGCTTCAAAGCCTCGGAGAACCCTCGGGAAAGCCGGGGAGAGGCCAGGCAGAGTCCCGCCCGCCACCTTGCCCAGCCTTTCTGAGGCAGCTCCGGGGCTTTGAAGTCTCGCAGCCCCCTTGGGAAGGCTGGGGAGAGGCCGGAGAGAGTCTCACCCACCTGCCCACCCGCCACCTTCCCTGGCCTTTCCAGGGGTTCAAAGCCTCAGAGCACCCTCCGGAAGTCCAGGGAGACTCCCACCCGCCGCCTTCCTCGGACTTTCCGAGGCGGCTCCGAAGCCTTGGAGAACCCTCGGGAAGGCCGGGAAAAGGCTGGGCAGAGTCCTTCCCTCCCGCTGCCTTCCCCAGCCTCCCCGAGGCAGCTCCCGGGCTTCAAAGCCCTGGAGCCCCCTCGGGAAGGCCGGGGAGAGGCCAGGCAGATTCCTGCCCACCACCTTATCCGGCCTTTCCAAGATGGCTCCGGGGAAGCATGGCAGGCCTCGGGGGGGAGGTGGCCAGGTGGGGGGAGGCTCCACCCCCTGCCTCCCTAAAGTGGCGATCGGGGCTTCATAGCCCCATGCACCACTTTCCTCCACCCTCCCAAAAGTGGTGACCGATCGCCACTTTAGGGAGGGTGGTGAAGTTGTAGGCGGGGGGGGGGGGGAGAGGAGGCCTACGGCCGCGTGTCAGCCCAAATGGCTATGTGTGTCAGTACTGACACGCGTGTCATAGGTTCGCCATCACTGTTCTATAGTATGACTTGGATGTCCGAGAAAAACAAGTTTGGGGCTTCTGTTCAACAAAATGCTCATTATTAGATATTAATATTCCATTAGTTGAGTTATGAATGATCTCAGCAGGTAAGTTATAAAGCTCTTACGGTCTGTAACTTATAGCTGTAATCATATCATAAATCATTCGTTTACATGTCTCCTAATAGAAGCAAGCACTATCTTCCTCCTAAGCACTATCTCCAAATGAATTCAATGCTAGCCAGAAGGACTCCAGCCTGCAGCAGCCTCTTTTCCCCCACTCCACCAGGCTAGAAGGCTGCAGACGGCCCTTCCAGCAGCAGGGCAGCAGCGAGAGGGTGTGTAGCCAGGAGTGGCTGGCATTATAAGCCACTCCCACGCCCCTCAGGAACACCAGCCTGCTAGCCAGGAGGACTCCAGCCTTCAGCAGCCTCTTTTCCCCCACTCCACCGGGCTAGAAGGCTGAAGAGGGCCCTGAGGATTTCCAGCAGCAGGGCAGCAGCGAGAGGGTGAATGGTCAGAAGTGGCTGGTGTTATAAGCCACTCCCACACCCCTCAGGAACACCAGCTTGCCAGCCAGGAAGACCCAAGCCTGCAACTGGAGTCAGCTAAGACTGGGAATGGAGTGGGGGTGGAAATTGGAGTTGTGCTGGGGAAAGGGAGGTATGGTTGGAACGGAGTGAACAGATGTTACAAAAGAAGGCAGGATCTCTGTTTGTTAGCTATCCCACCTTCAGTTCACTCTGTTTCCCGGAATGGATTGGAGAGCGTACCAACCATTCCACAGAACCCTACTTTGCTCCTCTGCAATGCCAGGTTGGTTAAGAAAAAAACGCACATTATTTACGATCTTCTATTGGATGAGAATTCCAACCTGGCCTGCTTCACAGAAACCTGGCTGGGAGAGGATAGCGCTGTCACGTGGGCGCAGGCCCTCCCAGCTGGGTATTCTGTCAGTGAGCAGGTGAGAGGAAGTGGGTGGGAGGGGGCGGAGTGGCTCTAGTTTATAAGGACAATCTGACTTTGACCAGGATACCTGTCCGAAACACAGTCCATTTTGAGTGTATGTACCTTAGTCTGAGGACCAGGGATAGTTTGTGGATTCTGCTAGTATACTGACCACCCCATTGTCTAGCAGACTCCCTAACCGAGCTGACACAGCTGGTCTCATAGTTGCTGTTGGAGTCGCTCAGACTTTTAGTTTTGGGCGACTTCAACATTTCACTCGAGACCAGTTTGACAAATCTGACTGGTGCGGCTCGGGAGTTCATAGAAACCATGACAAACATGGGCCTATCCCAATTGGTCGTCAGGCACACACATTGTGGTCATACCTTTGATGCGGTCTTCAGTACAGAACTGGAATATCCGTGGGCGGAGGTTATTAAAACCACCGCATTGTCATGGACGGATCATTTCCTGGTCAAGACTGAACTAAGAGTCTCTTCCTGCCCCACCAGGGGTGATGGACCCATTAGAATGGTCTGCCCCCGAAAGCTAATGGAACCAATAGTATTCCAGAAAGCCTTGGAGGGTTTAATGGTTGGTAACACCGGTAACCCTGTCAAAGCTTTGGTTAATACCTGGAACACCGACCTTACCAAGGCTATCGACACGATCGCTCCCAAGCGTCCTTTCCAACCTGCTCCAAACTATAAGCCATGGTATACATCAGACCTTAGGAAAATGAAGCGGGTTGGACAACGACTAGAGCACAACTGGCAGAAAACTCAACTTTTATCCAACAGGACTTGTCATAGGAACTTTCTTTGGTACTATCGAGAGGCAATACATGCAGCGCAGAGATCCTTCTCCTCTGCACGTATTGCGTCTGCAGATTCCCATCCAGCAGAGCTGTTTAGGGTGGTAAGGGAGATGACGCAGGTTATACCTGCACAGAACCCGTTGCTTAACCCAACTACAGCCTGCTGTGAAGTTTATCTGCAACTTCTTTGTAGATAAAATCTCTCGGATAAGAGCCGACTTAGATGCCAGTATTTTGACAGAAACAATTGACGAGGTGTCCAGCAACTCCGTTGATGTAAGTTTACTGGATCAATTTCAATCCGTGAGTACCAAGGACGTGGACAAGCTACTTGGTAGAGTGAGGAAGATGACCTGCCCTCTTGATCCTTGCCCTTCATGGCTGGCCATCCGGGGGGGGGCTTGATGGTGTTCTTTAAGGACATCATCAATGCATCCCTCAGTGAAGGGTGTGTTCCATCCTGTTTAAAGGAAGCGGTGATTAGGCCACTCCTAAAAAAACCTTCCCTGGACCCCCTGGACATGAACAACTATAGGCCGGGTTCTATGTTACCATTCTTGAGCAAAGTGACCAAGAGGGCAGTTGCTCTTCAACTCCAAGTGGTCTTGGATGAAACCGATTATCTTGACCCATTAAAAACTGGCTTTAGGATGGGATTTGGAGTTGAGACTGCCATGGTTGCCTTGACCGACGACCTGCGTCTAAGCATCGACAGGGGTAGTGTGACCCTGTTGGTGCTTCTAGACCTCTCAGCGGCTTTCGATACGATAGATCATATCATCCTCCTAGATTGCCTGAGTGGGTTAGGAATCGGAGGGACTACGCTCCAGTGCTTCCGGTCCTTCTTCTCGGGCAGGTCCCAGAGGGTGCTGTTCGGGGACAGCTGCTCCAGCAGAAAGGAGCTTACTTGTGGTGTTCTGCAAGGCACCATCCTGTCCCCGATACTGTTTAACATCTATATGAAGCCGCTGGGTGAGATTATTCAGAGTTATGGGGCTGGGTGTTATCAGTACGCTGATGACACCCAGATCTATTTCTCTTTGACCCGATCATCGGCTTCGAATTCCAATGGCATCTGTCCTCTTAATGACTATCTTAAAGCAGTAATGGGCTGGATGAGGAAAAACAGATTGAGATTAAATCCGGACAAAACGGAGGTGGTCACGGTAGCAGCCCCGAAACCAGGAGTTGGGTTGCAACCTCCAGTCCTGGACGGGGTCACGCTCTCTGTTAAGGACTGTGTTCGCAGTCTGGGGGTGTTCCTTGATTCATTGTTTCAGATGACTAGTCAGGTGAATGCGACAGTCAGGAGCGCCTGTTATCAGCTTCGGCTGATACGCCAGCTGCTCCCTTTCCTGGAAGTAAGGGACCTCGAGACTGTGGTGCACGCACTGGTAACCTCTCGTCTAGATTTCTGCAATGCGCTCTACATGGGGCTACCCTTGTGCTTGGTCCGGAAACTTCAGTTGGTACAAAATATAGCAGCCAGAGTGGTCTCGGGAACATCTCAGAGAGACCATATAACTCCAGTATTAAAATCTCTCCACAGGCTGCCTATCAGTTTCCGGGCCCAGTATAAGGTGTTGGTCATCACCTTTAAAGCCCTAAATGTCTTGGGTCCAACTTATCTTTGGAATCGCCTCTTCCCATACAATCCTCCCTGCGCACACCGGTCCTCTGGGAGGAATTTGCTTCAGCCACAAAAATCTAGGCTGTCTGCAACCTCCCAGAGGGCCTTTTCGGTAATCACCCCCAATTATGGAATGGCCTGCAGAATGAGATCCATCAGAGGACGAGCTTGAGTAGCTTTAAAAAAAACACTAAAGACGGATCTCTTTCTGCAGGCCTTTCCTGATTAGATCCCGGCCTCAGGAGCTGTGTCTCCTGGCCTCTTTTAGTCTTGCTTGTATTTGTTTTTTTATGTGATTTTAGTTAGGTGGTTTTTAATTTTATATTAGTTTAATATCTTTTTATGGGGGAGGTTGGGGGTGGGTGGTGCTTAGGGATTTTAGTCAGCATTGTTGCATTTTAATTGTTGTAAGCTGCCCCAATTGTTTTTAACAGAGGGGCGGGGTAAAAATAAATTTTATTATTATTATTATTATTATTATTATTAAAACTCTGGACAAACAGCCACTTTGATAAGTATTCCAATACTAGGTTGATAGATAAAAGAAAACAAAACACTGATTCTGTAGAAAAGAATAAAATCCATGTCATATTATAAGCCTTCTTCCTTGTCTAGGAGTCAACATTAAGATAATGCAACTCATGATTTTTTAAAATATTAAACTACTGACATGAAAATAGCTGAAATATAGATTATATTATTTGCTACATGAACATATAGGTATGGAACCTCCATTAGATACCTTAATGCTTTAAACTGTTTTTTCAAGCACATGACTCCTGCCTAACCTGGGTGACAATGGAAATTAACCCTTGAGTGGATGGCCCCTTCCTGAACTCTACAAATTTCAAATCCTGCAGATGATCCCCAGTCATGCACCAATACCATGTACCGTGGTTGTTTTGATGCCCAACAGGAAAAGCTGCCATAAGGAAAAAGTAATACATATCACAGGAGATTTGTATTTTAAGCAGTCTTGTAATTTTGTCTAATATGGACTGCAGCACCTGCCCCAAACCTTTCCATCTTATCCATCTGCCAAGACTAACAGTAATCAACACAGGGATCAGCATAACCCCTTTGTGTCTGACTGAATTAGTGTGCATGATGATTATGGGGTAAGGAGTCTAGAACCATCATAAGAAAACTCTTCTGGTTATGGAACAGGAGGGCAAGTCCTCTTCATGGTCAAATTTTATCACACCCTGAATTGGCTAAATAATTTGTTTCAATGGTTGATAAGAAGAAAAAGAGTGTAGTTATTTATGCAAATTTACAATTGGTTCCAGAAAACATATTTGAAGATTTTAATGACAGGTACATAGGAGTACAGATTGGGTCACAAGGTTCTAACATTATAGTAGTGGGTGTTTATTCTCAACAGAAAATAAGGCCATTTTAAATGCAAATTTATTGAAAAGGGTGATGAGTTATTCCTATTAAAAGTGGCTTTTCCCAGTAGATTGGAATGGAGTGATCTCCCCTCAATTGCATAGAACCTTGGATAAAAACATTAAAAGCTTTCAAGGCAAACTTCTGAAATCTTTCTTTGATTTGATGGATAATCTTGAATTGGAGGATGTGTGGAGATTTAAGTATGGAGATGCTAAAGAATTCACCATTTTCTCTGAAAGGCGTAAGTCGTTTTCCAGAATTGACAGGTTTCTGATTTCCAAGACTTTGTGTAACCGAATTGTGAAAAAGGGGATCTTGTAGCATCTTTGAGACTAACCGAAAGAAAGAAGCTGTAGCATAAGCTTTTGTAGACTTGGTTTACTTCCTCAGATGCATGTTCACTCCATGCATCTGAGGAAGCAGACCAAGTCTACAAAAGCTTATGCTACAACTTCTTTCTCTCAGTTTGTCTCAAAGGTGCTACAAGATCCCCTTGCATACTGATATTTCAGACTAACACAACTATGTCTTCGAATTGTGAAAATGGAGATTTTACCAAAAACCTTTTCTGATCATAACCATTTAAATTAAATCGTGACTTTAATTTTAAAGAATAAAAGAGGTTTCTCAACTGGAGATTGAATGAAACCCTGTTACAAGATGAAAAGATTGTAAGTAAATGCAAGACGAAATTAAAAGTTTTTGGACATAATTTGGATAAAGGTACAACAGTGAGAATGGTGTGGGATGTGAGTAAAGCCTACGTAAGAGATTACGTCATATAACAACGTAGAGTTGAAGAAAAGAAGACAAGAAAAAACTCAATTGATTTTGGATGAAATAAGAAAGAATAAAGAGGAATTGAAGAAACATCCTTCGAAGATAGGGGTGATAAACTAAAGATGTTGCAGAGGCAACTATCTATGATTATGGTTACTGAGATTGAAAAAAACCTGAGATATGTGAAACAGAAGAATTTGCAAATCAGCGAGGTAGATGGCTGGCCTGCAAGTTGAGAAAAGATAGAGAAAAAAAGTTAATTTTAAGGATACAAGATGGAAAAGAGATAACTATGATAATGAGAAGATTAAAAAAGCATATTCCATATATATAAAAGGCTTGGGTATGTACAATAGGCCTGGGTATGTTTCCTCTCCAGTGTGCTGATTGGCTGCTCAGGAAACACACCCAACCAATCACCCCAATGCAAGTTCCCTCTCCACCTCACAATCCACTCCTGCCACTCAATCTGCATCTATACCCCCAGTCTCACAGGGCACCTCCTTCCTCTCACTTCCTCAGCCACTCATCAGTCACGGGCTGCTACGGGACCCAGGCAGTCAAGCAGGATGGTGGGATGCTGCTGCTGCTGTGACAAGACACAGTCAACTGGGGGCATTGGTGGCGGGACACCATTGGTGGCCGGCGCGACGGGATCTAGGCAGTCAACTGGCAGCAGCAGCAGGACACTGCTGGTGAAGCTATGACATTACCCACAAAGTCAACTGGTGGCAGTGGTGGCCGCAGCAAGGCAAAAGATCGAGTCACCCTCAATGATTCTGGGAGAATGGTGTATGGTATGCTTGGTCCAGCTAGTTTTACAAATATTATGCCTCTTTGTATAGAAAGCAACAAAGTCCAGTTGAGAAGATATAGGAATATCTAGGAAAATAAGAGCTGTCATTAATTACAGATTTGCAGAGACTGAAGTTGAATGTTCCTATCATCATGGCTGAGATTTTTGAAGCAATTAAAAAGGTTAAGCTTAGAAAAGTGCCATAGCCTTCCAGCCATGTATTACAAATGTTCTGAGGAGGAAATTTTAATACTTTTATAACAGACTATGAATTCGATATTGCAGATTGGGAAAATTCCAGAAACATGGCAAGCTGCAAACATAATACTGAAAGAGGGTCAAGATGTGATGACGACTAAGAACTATAGGCCCATCTCTTTGCTAAATGATTATAAGACCTTCACAACTATCTTAGCAGATAAACTGAAGGTGATTTTACTGTCAGGAGTTGGTTACTGAACCCTAAGTTTTAAAATGGCCAAACAACTGCAGAAATCATGCTGAGTCATGATGACTAACTTCATGACTCCATGAACTGCCAGTCATGCTAATCATGCTACAGCTGCATGAGAAGAGTTACATCAGAGGAAGGGTTACTAGAATACAAAGCCATGAGTGTGGAAATCTGATGCAATGTAACCATGTGCTTGGGTAAGCCAATGCTGTACTGATATGTATATAAGAAAGCCAGATCAGTGTTCATTCTCTTCCTATGATCCTCTAATGCCTGGTCTAGCACTTTGTCTGTAAATATTGTGGATAGCTGAAACTACTTTGAAGATTAAAGCACCACCTGTTTTCTGGACACCAAACACTCTTTGTGTGTGAGTATTCTTGGGAAAGGGTTACTACTAGTCTGCTGAGATAGTTTTTTGGCTTCTGCCAGGGACTGAATGTCCTATCATCCCCTGACATTTACAGTACTTTATACATAGTGATCAGTGTTTTTTTTTTAACCAAAGAGATTATTGTGCGACAACACAAGACGTGTAATGGATATTTTGGAATACTTAGAAAGACATAACGAAAAGCAGACGGCTTTGATATTTTTGGATGCTGAAAAAGCTTTTGACAACTTGAACTGTTTTTTTTTAATTTGGGATTTTAGAAAAGATGGACTTTGGCAAAAAAAAAATAATTGCCTGGATTAAGGCGATATATGACACCCAAAAAGCATAAATTTTGGTCAATGGGGGTTAAGAAAATTTTGTGACATACAAAAAGGCACAAGGCAAGGGTGCCTATTTCCTCTACTGTTTATTTTGGCTTTGGAGGTTTTCAATAGGGCTATGAGACAAGAGGAGAGAATCAAAGGTTTGAAAATCAAAAGATAAATTTTTAAGTTAAGGGCATTTCTAGATAATTTTATGATTGTACTAGAAAATACTTGGAAAAGATACAGCTCCAAATCAACAAGGAGAAGAAAATGATGTTAAAGAAAACTATAAGAAAAGAAGATCAAATAAGTGTGATGGGGAAATCTGATTTTAAGATTGAGAAAAAGGTGAAATACCGAGGTATTAATGTAACAAATAGAAATTCTATGTTATTTCAGAATAATTACATTAGGACTTGGAATGACATTAAACAAGATCTTCAAAGATAAAATTTCAGTGATAAAAATGAATGATTTGTCAAAAATACTATTTTTATTTCAGACTATACCGATTTTGACCAATAAGCAATGACAGAAAGACCTATCAAGGTTCATATGGCAAGGGAAGAAGCCAAGAGTTAAATATAAAATTTTACAAGATGCCAAACAAAGAGATGGTTTGGGCTTACTGGACTTGAAACTGTATTTCTTTGCATGTTGTTTGGTTTGGTTGAATGAGTGGATTGTGTTGAAAAATAGGAGGTTAAGGGAATTGGAGGGGCATGAATTGATATTTGCGTGTCATTTTTTATGGTATGATAAAGTAAAACCTAATGCTGATTTTAATAATCATTATGTAAGATGTGCAGTGTTAAGAATTTAGAATAGATTTAAATTAAGATTATGCCAGAAAATGCCTTTGTGAGTTTCAACACAAGTCATTTTTTATATAAAAGAAACAACAGCAAAAGAAAAGTGAGTTCCCTATTGAGATATCTTATTGTTTAATGAAGACCAATGTAGAATTAAGACAAATGAGGAATTGGTGTCTGTGGGTGTTAGTTTTCAAGGTATTCTTATAGACAGATATAGGAATGGTTTAAAATGAATAAAAAATTATATGGTTTTGAACAGACTAAGTCTGATTTCGAATTACATTTATGTACAGATGAAGAACATCTGATTGGTAAGATGTATAAACTACTGTTGAAAACTGAATTGGAAGAGGAGTAAGTTAAATATTGTATAATAAAATGTACCCAAAATGTTGGTCACAACACAGATGGAAGGAACAATGGGAGAAAACGTAGTCTAAGAGGTTGAAATTTACATTGTTTTATGATTTCAAAGAGAACTTTTACTAGATGATGTATCACTGGTATTTGACTCCAGAGAGATTGCCCAAAATGTTATAAAGGAACTGTGAATATGTGCTGGAAGTGCGAACAGCAAGTTGAGACTTTTTATCATATATGGTGGACTTGTGAGAAGGTGAAAAAGTTTTAGAATCAAATTCAAAGCTTGATCCAGAAAATTTTTAAGATAAAATTTTAATTAAAACCAGAACTGTTTCTACTGGGACTGATGGAAGATCAGATTGAGAAGAAATGCAGAAGATTACTTCAATATATGACTACAGCAGCAAGGTTGTTATATGCACAGAAATGGAAAGATATAATTCCAGCACAAGAGGACTGGTTAATGAACGTATCTGATGTTGTTGAAATGGATAATTTAACTACTTTACTAAGAAAAAAAATTGAGTAATTTTATGAAAGATTGGGAGCCTTTAGTGGTCTTTTTGCAAGAACAGGAGGGTAAATTATCAACAGTCACATTTGAAAATTTGTAGGAGCAAATAAGTAGTAGAAGTATAAGAGATTTTGTAATAGAGGAAGTAAGATTCTATATCACATATAACCATCAGTAACAAAGTTGGAAATCAAGGTTTCACTTTTTTTTCTATTTGTATATTCTTTTGTAATTCTGTGTTGTTCTATATTTTCGTTCTTTTATCTTTTGTAGTTGTAGTTTTATTATATTGGAAACTCTCGGCAATAAGAAAGAAAAGAAAAGAAAAGGAAGTTTTTAGAGTGGAAGGAAACAGTGGAACTCTTCAAAAATCTGTATTAGGACAGCGCCACTGACAGTAGTGGCATGGGTGTGTGTGTGGAGAGATCAAACGTCACCAGGTGACACTGTTGGGGGGAGAGGTGACACCAGCCTTAGTAACTTATCACAGGCTACTGAATACAATAAATAAGTTATCTGGAACCAAGTGTGAATGTTCAAGTTTGCACATAACAGTACATTGCTCAGGCTGGTAACATCTCTGTCAGAACATAAAAATATCTAAAATATCTAAGCCAGGTGACTGGTAGAAAAAAACAACAGATTACACTCAAAAGTGAAAAGTGAAGTACAAGAAGACAAAAATCCTACCTTCAATGGAGTCTGATATTAAAAACTTAAGTAGTAGAAGTACTTTGGACCACAGCAGAATGCTCCCAGAGTACAACACACTGCAACAGAATTAAAAGCCAGAAACCCAGGTATTTTCTGATATGGTGAAGATAGCCATCCCTGTTCCCCCTCTCCACATTAGTTTAGGTAAGTTTGTGTGTATCTGCCTGCTCAGATTTTGCCAAACCCACACACATTATGTATTAGGATGTGTGGGAAAATGTGTAAATTTACTAACCTTTACTGAGTTGAGGTAGATTAACACATCATCAAACTGTCTGAGCAGAAAGAAACAAGATGCCATACATTGTCTCCCAGGAATTGTATCTGAAGAACATAAGTTATACACAAGTATTGTAAGTATAACAAGTACACTTCTTAGAAAACATATTCTAACATCTTACCATACAACAGCTCAGAACTCCTGTTTGGCTAACAAAAAGCAACAGAATAAGTACACATTATTTACCTTTGGGGAAAGACAGGAGAAAAAATGCAATGCAGATAACAATTACATTGTTCAGTGCATTACAGAAATTTCCTACATAAAATGAATTTTAGAAATCAAATGTGTTCTCCAGAATGAAATTTTGAGAATTTGGCTTTCACAGTTTCACAAAGACACAAGTCACCTGCCAATCTGTGCTAACTAGAACTCATATCTAAGCTTAGTCATTCACTTTTAGAGAAACAAAAACCTTAGAAGACTAATATCCTTAATATGGTATTAATTTTGCTATATTAAAAGTTTACTTCATCAAATTCTTGAAGGTATGTCAAATACATCAGATACAACTTATCTTCACTTTTCAGGTTTATATATACATGGATGGAGAATGAGCAAATGACAATGGAATAAATATACTGTATACTAAAATTATTGTATGCAAAATAAACCAATGACCATGCAGAACACAGAAATATAGACACTAGAGATTTACTATATTAATTATCAGTTGTAGTGAGGAGAAAAAGAAAACTAGTTTTGTTGTTTGAGACAGAAATTATCTTGACAAACTATAATGCAGCACTGCCATGCTGGAGATTTCTTTGAAGAATTCTTGTCGTTGGTAAAGTATGGTTACTTTCTGGTCAGCACATGATCCCTTAGAAGACTGAAGCATTTTTCTGCTTTTTGAATTTTGCCCTTTCGGATGTGAGACTTGTGTCCATTTATTCATAATGCATATTAGGTATTTGCACAGAATAATCTCTTTTAAAAAGACACTTGTAATGCCATAAGAGATATGATAGGCTCATGCGACCAACTGACAATATTCAAGACAGTATGTACTCTTTTCCCCAAGAAATCCAAATTCTACACTCAGAATAAATTGTCCAAACTGAAAAAAAACTAAGAGTATTCCAGAATAAAATAAAGAATATTACACATATTGAATTCCAATGAAACTACTGGGAGCATGACTACATTTTTCTCTGTCTCCCTTTGCTGACCAACAAGATGTTTCTTCTGATTTAGAGGTAGCAGAAGACATCTTTATTCTCACTTTCATCTAAGTTAAGATGTGGAGATATTTCAATTACAAAAGGTAAAAGTAAAAATAACTGATTGAATTCAAGGGCTGAACATAGCAGGAAAACCTTAGCAGAGTCACTCTATTTATCATATTGATAACATTCCAGACAAGTAGCCATATTAATCCAAAGGAGCACCTTAAAGACATTATGTGACATGAGTATTTGTAACCTATGCAGGTTAAGATATACAAATGTAAGATGAGACTCAATAGCATACATATGGCTCTCACTGAAAATGAAATATGTGTTCAGTTCCTGACTCCTACGGTACTTTTCTAATAATAGATGCTACTGACAGATAATGCACCAAAGTGTGGAGGGGCAGAGGAAATGCACAGTATTATTATGGCAGGATCCAAGTAATTTGGACTAAGCGTTACAGAAAAGTAGATATGAAAAAGCTGGTTTTGGTAGTAGATGTAAGTGTATTGCAATCTCCTGGCCATGCAGAAGGAGAAAGATGTTGTTTTATTAGAACCAGGCAACATAAACCTACAAATGCTTGCATTCACTAATAGTATTGACATCTGACATCTAAAGAAAACAGAACATATAAAAGTTTAATCATACCACATTCACTGGCTGATCCACCCACCAGCTGAAAAAACTGCTGAGCAATTTTCAAATGGTCTCTCTGGAAAAAGAACAAAGAAACATGAAATCAACTGCAATGAGACAGAGAAAGTCTTGGGCTATGAGTGAAGTACATATACCAGGCCAAACTAGATACCACATTATCCTGATTTTCATTTTGGATTGGAAAATGCACTTTCAGTGGGAAAATTGGGATGAGAGAAGTGGGCAAAGGAATGCTTAGCCCTTTCACAGTCCTCCCCCCTTACATGACACAAATACTCCAAGTGTTTTTCTCCAGCATCAATGGGGTTTCAAATGCATTTTGAGCATGCCTTCATAAATTCTGGCTCAGAATGAGCCATCAGGGTAACATTATGTGCATTCATCTGTAACTTGCAGTTTGGCCCAAATGACAAACAAATGGGAATAATTAAGCTTCTCAAGAAACCATATTTATGTGGTCATTCCATATATACCTGTATTCCATATACAGTATATCTGTGGTTCTTCTTAACCTATAGTCCTCTACATGTTTTGCGTGTCAGCTACCAGAATCCCTGGCCATTGGCCACACTGGCTGGGACTCCTGAGCGCTGCAGTCCAAAGGTTGAGAACTGAGACTGAGGAGATTTTCACACTACATTGTTATAGTGTTACTATTCCACTTTAACTGCTTTGACTGCCTCCTGTGGAATTCTGGGGTTTGTAGTTTAGTGAGGCCTAAGAGCTCTCTGGCTGAGAGTTGTAAATGCCCCTCCCTAAACTGCAAATCCCAGCATTCCACAGAGGGCAGCCAGAGCAGTTAAAGTGGAATAGTAACACTGTAACAGTGTAGTGTGAAAATCTCCTGACAGTCCTTCCAAAGGAAAAAAGTAAATGTTTTGTAAGCCAGACATCTGTTAGAAATAGCAGTTGGAGTTCTTTTGTTCAGTGCTACAACCAGCCATGTCTTTTTTTTGAAGATACTCCATTCTATTTCTGCTCCCGAGTTTTCCATTCTTCCCCTCCTACAGAAACTCAGCATTCTGAGGCTACTGAATATATCTAGCTGGATTTCTGGTTTGTTTAGGGATTTTTCTATCTCTGTAGCCTTTTCAATAATCCCATTTTGGCTAAAACAGCCATAATAATGCAATATCTGAGCTTGGTATTGGTATGTATCTTTCATAATTGTTTGCTGTAATAAAATAAAGAATCAGAGGGAAAAAAAGGTAAACTTGCACTCTAAAATCAATCTGTCAGCTAAACTACAATGTCTACTCATCTATTCCTCCTGAATTATGGTTATAAAAAGTTGTTGTACTCACTGAACCCATTTCTTGCCCAAGGACTGCATTTACCACACCCTTGAGGATGTACTCCTAGAAAATTATTAGATTTAAAGCAAACTGTAAAACTGAGGCAACCAGTTTACTGAGGTTTAAGGCATACTGCATTCATTCAACCTGCATTACAAATACATTGATTTCTATATCATACACGTAAATGGCTTCCAACTACCAAAGTCTAATCACATTAAATATACAATTCAGCAATAAGCCCCAACATGTGTAGCCCAGTGACTTTTATGTTGTGAGAATAACATTTTAAAATCACCATGGCAATAAGCATGATTTATAAGAGACTCTAGCAATTAAGAGACTGGTTACCCTTTCTGTTACTTTAATACAGCTACACAAACACATTACAGGTATTCACAAAGTGCTATGGTTTGAACTACCTTGGAGAAGGGAGGACAATAATATTTAGAACGACACACAAATTTAGCTTCCACCCAATTTCCACTTTTTTCTTATAACAGTCACTAGTCTGGACACTAATTTTAGAGGTGTGGGGAAAAATGCTTCCCTTCACAATAAATACTGATTACTCTCCAGTGTCCCTTAGTGCACAAACAGTAACAGGTTAGAAGTTTAGAGCTAAGAGAGGGTGAAGGAGAGCCACCATGTTGCAAGTTCGATTCCAGTGGGCTCCAAGGTTCACTCAGCCTTCCATCCTTTCGTAGGTCAGTAAATTGAGTACCCAGCTTGTGGGGGGCAATAAGCTAACACACATTGGAAACTGTTTAATGCAGTGTAGATGTGTAAATAGCTATTGCTTAAAACAATTTGTAAGCCGTTCTGATAGCCTTGTGGCTGAAGAGCAGGGTATAAATAACTAAATAAATAAATAAATAAAAATCATGTAGATGCATTATGAATAGATTCAGATAATACATACTGAATTGCATTCTAAAGATTAACCGTTTGAATAATAAAATATTAGAATTATCTATAATTCTTATACTATAAAAATTATATTCCATCTTTTAATGCATTTTAAAATAGTTTTAATTATATAGATTTTTTAAAAATAACTTTTATATATATTTTATTGCATTTTGTATGTATTCATCTCTATTGATGTTAATATTTTGCAAGCTGCCTTGACTTCCACTATTGGGGAAAAGGTGGGATACAAATGAATTAAACAATTGAATAAATAAAGATGACACTCACAAGATGCCAACTAATCTAATGTTGCTTGAAAATGCTAAAAAGGTATTTTTTAAAAAATAAAATGTTTACTGCAACTTGTACTCTTGTATATCAAATGAAATGCAAGTATCAAGACAGAGAAAAGAGAAGGCTGGATTCAGATGAACAGTGTAAGAAGCCTCTTGTGCTGCTGAACTTCCTTTACACAGAGATTCATCAGCACATGGATCTGTCTGCACAACTGATCTGCCTTCTGTACTCAGTTAACCTAAGAGTCAACAGAGAGATTGAGAAGAAGCAAGCTTTTTCAGATCCAAACTTTCTCTATCTAGAGACATAGGGCTTGTCTTGGCCAGTGTATTCTGTCCCCAAAGCTGGCCCAGATCCCCCACCCCCATCCCCATTACCATGATGTAACGGGCAGGAGTCTGCACATAGATGCCAGCTGGTACCAACGGGCACCTAAACCACTGTCATGTGTTGCACTCTCTGAAGCCAGGAAGGGGACCCTTAGCATGTGATGTGAAGGCTGGGCATATGCAGGGGGGCCTTGATCACATGCTGGGGACCTCCTTCCCAGCTGCAGAGCAACTCCAGCAGTGTCAGCGTCTGGTTATACAGACTGTGTGTAGGTACACACCCTGCATTCCTGCACTGGACCCCTCCTGCATAATGTGGGTTTTCTCTTTAAAAAAAAATATTTTAAAAGGTTTTACCCTTCCGCATTTCCCTCAGGCATCATCAGAATTGCCCCCAAAAAGGATATGTTTTTGCCTATGTGATTAAACTTAATTCCTTTATTCAAATAGTTTTAAGAGAGCCTTTCCACTGTCTTGCTGAAGAAAATTCAATATGAGACTATCTTGAAACCTTAAAGTGAACTTGTGCTTGAGTTCTGTCCTGCAGCTATGACACATTATATACCAAATGGTAACCTTTCTGATACAAACATAGTTGTGTGTCTTCAGGTTGTTTCTGACTTATGGCTATCCTAAGGCAAACTTATCACACAGTTCATATAACCAAATCTTCCCTTTACCTGTGGGGTTGTGGGTTCTAGGTCCTTAATCAGGTTGTAAGCTTCCTGAACATCATCTGAAATAAAGTTATATATAGCACATAACACTGAATACACCACCCTCTCCATGTCATCATTCACTTTCTAAAAGCATTTAAAGATAGGATGAAAACTAACTCTACAATGGAGTAAACCTATACCTTGATTCTGGTGCTCTTCTTTAGCATTATAATAAATAAGGAGTAAGCAACAATTTAACTATTTTTTTCTAATTCAAAATCTCACTAGAGTCTTTTTCTTAAAATAGTCCACCAAATGCCTTCTAAACAGTAGAAGATCAAAATACAGAGTAATTCAGGTTATTTTCTCTCCCATATTTATCTATCCATTGAGGATGGGATAGAAAGAGGGGGTACAAGGCTGCGACTTAGTTTCATGTAAGCAAAATATTGTGTTTATAACTACTACGTATATTCTTGCGTATAAGAGGCCCCCCCCCAATTTTTAAGTTAAAATATAGAGTTTGCCCCCCTCCCCCAGCCAGCCAGCCAGTTGGAAATCCTGACCCCCACCAGCCAGCCAGCTCAGTGGCTGTAGATGATGGAATAGTCTGTGAAATTAAAGGACTGAGAACAGCTAAAAAAGCATGGGATACTTTGAAAAATGTCTGTGGTGTTCAATCTTTGGAAAGTAAGGTTACATTAATAATTAAGTTGGTTAATATGAATGTTGTTTAATATGAAACTATCAAATCCCACATTTTTGAATGAGCACATTAATGATTTTAGATCCACTTGCAAACTCCTGGAGAGGAAATCCCCAAAGCTATGCAAATAGGAATCTTCTTGGCAAGTTTACCAAAATACAATCCCATAATAAATACCTTGCAATTAAAGAATGATTTAACTCTGCCAGAAGCTTTTATTCAGATAAGAGAATTTCACCATAGACAAAACTTGATGTCCTTTTAAAGATTGCTTTTCTTCTCTCCTGAGCTAAACGGAGGGCAATTTAACACTTCAAAGGCAAAGCAGCCGTTCTCACAGCAGGGGGAAGGATCTGCTGGGGAAACTGGCCAGGGAGTTTACCACTTCAAAGACAAGGCAGTCATTCTCACAGCAGGGGAAAAGATCTGCTGGGCCTATAAGATGATCTCCCACTTTTGAGGAAATTTTCAAGTGTTAAAAAGCAGTCTTATACACCAGAATATACGGTATACGCTAAACAAAGTTGCCATTAAGAAAAACAGTGTAAATTACTTCTTGAATATTAATTTCGAAGCCTTATGTGGAAGCAAAGTGCACTAAGCTCACAAGGAACTGTATTTAGAATGAAGATGTTGGGAGTGGATTTTGCCCCTTAACTAAATCATCTGCAGCAGTAGTGGCAGTGGTAAAGGAAAGCTGAACATTTATCTAAATTTATGTAAATTCACAGATGTCAGTAGTCAAGGCTACCACATAAGCAGACATTCAATGTCCTCAGATCTGGCTCTTTCCCAACTATGAATGTTTAAGACTGCAATAATGAAGAAAGTATTACAGACTCGTCTAATGGGAACATACAGGTGACAGCTGATAGAACACTGTTCTTGCAAAATGAGATCTCATAGTGCACAGGGGTTTTGAAAGCATCACGGAGGATCAGCACAGCTGCATGTGGTCTGTAGAGTTTAGGTGTGCTGAATCAATCCATATGTGTAAGACAGAGGTGGGAATCACATAGCCTTCCAGATATTGTTGGACTGCAACTCCCAGTTGCCCTAACCAGCATAGTCAATGGTGAGTAATGCTAAGAACTGCAGTTCTGCAAATTTGGAGGACCACCCCTGACTTGAGACCTTAGAAAATCTCTATGGGGAACAGCCCTGCCACAGCCATCTTCATTTGGCTCAGGTACCATTGTACCTGCAACCAAGTAAGAAAACCATGTTGTAATTGTTTTAAATGGTGCTTCATTGTGAAATACCAAATAAATAAATAGATCCAAAGCATTCATGGAATGTGAAGTTGAAGACTTTCACAGCCAGCATCCATAGATTTTCCTTGGTTTTTTTCTGGGCTGTGAGGCCGTGTTCTGGAATAGTTTCTTTCTGACATTTCGCCTGCATCTGTGGCTGGCATCCTCCAACCATTAGCCAAACAGACACTAATGAGCCTTGTATTTCTATATTCAGAAACTAACCATTCAATTACACAAATTTACATATACTCCCCAACAGGGGTTCACAGCATATAAACTCCACACACACACACCTACCCAACCATTCTCTGAGGATGCCAGCCACAGATGCAGGCGAAACGTCAGAAAGAAACTATTCCAAAACACGGCCTCACAGCCTGGAAAAAAACGAAGGAAAATCCATGCATGGAATACTACAATGTGAATTGCGAGATCTTCAAAACATTTCTATAAAGCATGTGAAGGATCAACAATCCCATAGATGCTAATTACTACGCTTCAGTTCGGCACATTATTGTTTCTTTTAGAAGTGCAGACAATTTGAGTCCAACTTAGCTGCCTACAATCACTATCAACCTGTTTGCACCCTGCAATCAGTTTCTGATCCCATGCTCTCAGTTCCTTCAGCAAAAGCTATAAGGGTGGTGAGTACCATAAATATGGCCTCTTTTGTGTGCCCATATTTTGTGAGCTTCCTCCTAAGATGGTCTGTATGCCCCGCCCCCATGTTTATTGTTTATTTTAAGAGAACTCTAATGACTAAAAAATAATTCTGATCAGGTTTTGAATGGATATTCAGATTCACTTTATAATTTTTATATATCTTTATATATAATCCTCTTGGCTATGTTGCTGTTTCCAATGTGCTGATTGGCCGCTTAGGAAACTTACCAACCAATCAAAAGCTCTCCCTTGGGCAGCCGATCAGCACACTAGGGGTGGGAACATGAAGTTTAAGTCTTTTCTAAACATGGCGGCAGCAGAGGGGCTTTCCACTGTTGCAGGCATGGTGGGTGTGAGTAGCATGGGGGGATGTAGCGTTCTGTGTGTGTGTGCGCGCGGCATGTGTGTGTATGCGGCTTGTGCCTCTGGTGAGGGGGGGCGGTGCAGGGGGGGCGTGTACCTCTGGGGGGAAGCGCAGGGGGGCAGCATGTGCCTGCGGGGCATGGGGGAGCGGCACAGGGGGGCAGCGTGTGCCTAAAAGGTGGGGGGGGGAGGCCCGGTGGGCGTGGCATGTGTAGTGTGGGGGTATAGCGTGGGGGGTGTATATCCGGTGTATGTTACACTTAGTATAACTAGTATTATACATAATTCATTATGTTTGTGTTTTAATTGGAACTGAAAACTCATAAAGCTAACAAGAGACAATTAAAAACCTAGTATTTTGTTTTTCTTCTGTGCATCTATTTATTCAACGTATATCTTGCCTTTCCACTAAAACAGTGGTTAAGGCAGCCAACAATAAACACAAATAAAATACTACATTATAATGAAACATAAAAAGCGTGTTGGTTAAATACACTTAAAAGCACATCAATAGGAATGAAAGAGGTGACTGAATCCCAGCTGCATTTATACATATGTTTATAAAAAATATTTTAAATGCTTATAGATAAATACACTTGTAATCTATTAACATGTTTAAAGGCTATAGTATCATCACTAGTCATTTTTCTGTACAAACTTTATCCTCATTCCAGCTTTACAGAGCCACATTCTGCACTGCATGTATGGAAAATCTAAGTATCATCCCTCTATCTTATTTCATAGCAGATTTGGTTAAAATGAAATACTAAAACCAAATTATCTTAATACCTTTATCAGTAAATATACTTTTCCAGATTTTTTCAAAATCAGGAATATAAATAATGTTTTAATTTTCAACTAAGAGTCAATAAGGAGCAGCAACCCCACCCCACTTTGACAAAAAGAAAAAAGAAAAAATCTCTGCCCTACATTATATTTTGGGGAAAAAATAGAAAGAGATAAACATTTGAAAGATTTGGTTACCTTGCCGGAGGTAGTAAATGACCAGATTCAATCTGGCTTCAGGAATCACATCAACCAGTGGAGGAAGTACTTGGAGAGCCCCTTCTCCTCCTCGAAATACGACCTGCAGAGGAAAATCCTCATTCATTTGGTACAACAGCAAACATGTGGTAGAATATAATCTTGCATGTGTTTTGGAGCTATTGCTTATTGGACAAAGATGTGCCAGGCCAAAAAAACTTATGATGAATTATTAAAGTGTCACAGTTTTCCTTCAGTACTTTTGTATTTACAAAGTAAACATTTATTTCCCTTGTAAACTTCAGAGAATCATGTATCATCAAAACAGTCATTCCTTCAGGGCTAAATGCAACAATTTTCACATTCATTACTTACACACTACTGTCAATGCACATGGTGTTATAGAATTTCATAAGCAAACTTTCTAAAATAAACAGGAAGGGAAACCAGAGCTACTCTGGGTGTATATGTGAGGTGGTGGGGGGAGGGAGAGAGAGAAGGGGGGATATTAAAAGCTGAATGTGGAGAAATATATTTAGCATATTTAAAACTTGATTACAACTAGTACAGCGGGCCCTCTGTATCAGTGGAGGTTTGATTCTGAAACACCCCATGGATAGCAAAAAATGTGGATGTTTGGGTCCTATATTAATCAATCGGCGCCACCACTTTAAGTATGCAGCATTGCCATTTTAGATATGGGCGGTGCCATTTTAAGCATGGGCGCCACCTATTTAGGTATGCAGCACCACCATTTTAGGTATGGGTGGCATGATTTTAGGTACAGGCCACCATTTTAGGTATGCAGCAACGGTCCGTGGATGCTCTAATCCGCAGATATTGAACTTGCAGATATGGAGAGCCCACTATAATGAAGACAAAATGATGCCAGAGAGAATAAAAGGAAAATAAACTAATAACACCACACATGTTCAGGGACACAATTATGAGCATGGAGGCCAACAAAATAGTACAGCTCTCTTGTGGAAGGAGGTCCTTAGCTAGAACTGGAAACTGAGAGGAAGGGGAACCAGCCAATCAGCTGCCTGCTGCTACTTTTATGAATGAGATTCCTGTACCAAAACTGTGAGCTGCATCAAAGCTCAGCAGCTCCCAGAAATAATCACTACCCCATGCCCCAACCAATTTTGACGTCTGTCTGGGAGGCAGAAATATATGTTGGACCCCTGCTGGGGCAGTCCTTCTGCTGCTGAAGGGTGCTACTCTAAAAGGGCAACTTAATTTTTTTGGGAGACGGCTTTGGAACACAAGGGTGAGAACCCTGCCCCTGGCTTGAGAGAAGTAAGACTGTTCGCATTAAACATTTGCAAGGGTACTACAGGCTACCATAGGAAGGATTTCCTTTCAAAAGAGGGATGGCAATAATGATACTCAGGGAGTAGCCATCACAGTTGTACAGGCAAAGAGAGACACAAACAGGTGAGATAGTTGTTTTATCTTTAGAGAGAGGATAGCAACAGTGTACAGGTCACCCCCAAACTGCCCCCAGTTCAAACAGCCTGGATAGCATTGGCAACAGTCCCCTTAGTTCAAAATGCTGCTGGAATGCTAGATCAGTTACTGGTAAAACAGCAGCTATCCAGAATTGATTACAGAGATCTGGATGCATGATGTGGGGGAGAGGGTTAATCTCACTCAACTTTGCCTACTGATATTTTCTGCACAGCAGCAGGTAAGACCTGAGGGTGGGGAAACTGTTAACCTCTGAGGTGTTTTTACCTACATGTTTTTATCTGTATTTGTTTTCATTTTTGTAAGCTGCCTTACAGTCCTAGTTCTAGGAAAAAGGAAGGATATAAAGAAATATAAAAATAACAACAAGGACAAAGGACCATCTTATGGCACCAGAAGACTGCAGATTTAAGATGCTGTTCTATACCTTCTTATGTGAGAGTAAGCTCCACTGAATGCAAAGGGACTTACTTTTGAATAAACATGCAAGGACTGAACTATTAGAGAAGTGGAAGTCATATGTAAGTATATGCCAGGAAGTAATATTGCTAAGAAAAGCCAGAGAATATGTTTAATTATATTTCATTTATATTATCCAAAGCATGAAGTAATTTAAAGGCAAAGACAATGAATTTTATACTAAATATGGAAGGAGATGGCAAGCCAGTAAGAGTTTTGGACAAATGATGACAGTGCAACAAGGAAATCATTAGAAAGAAGATTACAATAGTTATGGTGGAAGATAAACAGAGCATGAGCCAGAATTTTTAACAGAGGAGACAAGAGAAGAATGAATGCATAAATTTTTCCAACGTTGCATTGGAAGACACTTCACAACAGAGTAAATATGAGGAGTAAAGAAGACGGAGGTATCTAAAAAAAAGGGGGGGGCAATGATGCATGCCTGGTCAACTGGTAACTTGTTGATGGGTGTGAAGTAATCAGAAGCTTAAAACAGACAAATAGATCTGTCCTGGATTCAGTGAGTTTGTGACAGTGTTAAGACTTTCAAGTGAATATATCAGAAAAGCAGGCCTGGAGAGAGATCTGGTATAGATGGGGGTCATCAGCACATAGATAAAAAAGGTGATAAAGGAAGAATGTAAAACAAACCATACAGAGCCAAAACAGGATGCAGCAGATCCCAATCAAGAGGAGAATTTCTCTAAGTAGTACTTTAGGTACATACCATAGATCTGACAGATAGGCGGACAACCAGCTAAAAACACTTACCAAGACCAAAGGCAGGAGTGAGCAAATTGTGGCCCCAGATGTTGGATTGCAGCTCCCATAATCTCTAGTTAATACAGCTAAAGCTGATGGGGAATGGGAGTTGCTGTCCAACAATATATGGAGGGCTACAGCTTGTATACTTTAACCTAAGGCATGAAGGAAGTCAAATTGGAGAGAACAGTCAATTGTATCAAAGACAGCAGATGGGTCAAAAACAAGAATGAAAGATTTGGCAGTAAGAAGATCATGATTTTAGCAAAGGCAATTTCAGTACAATGCCAAAAATACAAGCAAATTGCAGGTGATTAACAGTAAAGCGTTGGGAGTAGAAGCAAACAGCATGCCTCATTTATTTGGAAGCAAAGGCAAAGAGAGAAAGAGAGAAATTGGCTGATAAGAAGAAGATGGAGTGGATTTCGAACACAGTTGGAAGTAGCTGAGAAAGAGGGATAGACTAATGATGGAGATGTGTGCAGAAAATAGCAGGGAAATGGTAGTCAGGACTTGGGAGAAAATAAAATCAAGGGGACATGTGAAGATATATTTAGATCCAGTGTAGTGGTTAGAGTGATGGATTGGGACATGGAAGTTCCAGGTTCAAGTGAGTCACAAAACTCACTTGATGGTCTTCTCCAAGATCTTGTCCGAGTCTGTCCCAGCCTAACCTAACTCACAGAGTTGTTGTGACAGCACAGTGGTAAGGAGAACCATGTACATTTCCTTGAGCTCACTGGAGAAAAATATAATTAAAATAACTAATCCTGACCACAAATATTTGAAATTGAATACCTTATTTCCTTCTCAATATTCAGTTTCTAAAGTATGCCACTCTTTGTTAGAAGAGTGACTTTCAGAGAGTGCTTCCCACCAAGCAAAATGCTGTTGGGCAGCTGATAAGACATTCTTTTGATCCTGGCCTATGGTATTAAGAACTCTACAAACTGCATTACACAAACAAGCAAATTTCACCATTGTTACTCACCAGATTGTGCTTAATAAGTTCTTTAGCAAACTCAAAGGATGTTGAGGCACTGTCCATCAGACTTTTTAGCTCTGCCTTGGTTTTAAAGAAATGATGAAAAAAAAATGAATGGAACAGTAAGACATGGCATTAAGAATTGTAACCAAGGGAAGCTATAATGACATGCCTTTAAAAAAAACCCTAATCTTCACACTCCAGCTATTATATGACTAACCCACAGGACAGTCACAAGAATATTAGGATAACTGAAATCACCTATATACTAGGCACAGACAACTTTTACGTTTTCTACCGATTGCTGCATTCTTTTAGCAACAATTTTTCAAGGATATGCCAGGAATGGACAGGGGCCATAGTTAAAAGCAGGCAGTCCTGCACTTCCTCTTTCTTTATCATTCTCCCACTCTTTTCTCTCTACCATCAGGTTCCCTTTCTCCTCCTTCACATGTAACAGGTTGGGGCCAGAACTGAATCTGCAGAGAGCTTCTGAAATTAGGCCTATGGTTCCCAATCTTTTTCTTAATGTGTACTGCTACATCATTGTTGATTTTTTTTGTAGACTACCACATAGGTAAACTAATGGGTGACAAAAGTCAAACTGGCATATTAAGGGATATTAGAAATGCAGCTATATCTGATAATTTATTGTGTCCAATCTCAAAATATTTCACTAATACTGGCCTCCCAGTGGGAAAAAGATAACATGCCAGAAGCCCCAGGGTGTTGGAAGATCCCAACAGCATGCCTGGTGGCTTTTACTATCAGAAACCATTTTCATGTTACAGGTTGCATGGACATTTGATACCTGACACCTTTCAGGAAGCAAAGTGAAAGATTCCCCCCTGTCCTTGTGTATGTGATTCCATAGACACCCACTCACAGCAGAAAAGGAACTTACTGATTAATCAGTGCAGTCCTTCATGGATCACCTGCAGCACCAACTAGACTGTCAGTGGTTCATGGCCCACAGGATAGAAACCAGTAAACTGGACAAGTCAGACAATCTGAACTCTCACACAGTGAAACACTGCTTTGTGCTTCTGAAATGTAGACACTAAAACATTACTGCCAAATTGAAACTTACATCAAGACAAAGAATTAAAAGAAAAAGATATTCTCACCTCAGCAGCCTTTCCATTGTAGAGTCGGAAATGATTGCAAGCCTTTAAATTAAGAGCAATTGTACTATCAGGAACCTGCTGAAGGTAAACAGCTAGCACTTCCTGTGAGACATCATAGTAATCCAGTTTGTAGTAGCACAAAGCCACATATACATTGAGGGCCAGATATTCCCTGCAGAAATAAAGTTAGTTAAGACATCAGTGTTGCTTCAAAAAATTGCATTTCAAAAAGCATGTTACTGTTAGCAGCAGAAAGCAGAAAGTTGATAAATAAAAATGTAGGGGCACAGCTAATATTATACGCGGGCGTGTGTGTGTGCATGTTTGTCTTTAAGTCATCTGCTGACTAATGGTGACCCAATTTCATAAGATTTTCTTAGGCAAGGAATACTCAGAGGTGGTTTTGTTCTCCCATTCAAGTACTAACCAGAGCTGACCCTGCATAGCTTCCCAGAGATATATAAAGATACATGTCTCTGTCTGTCCGTGTGTGTATTAGATAGAGAGAGGAGGAGCAGGAAAGGGAGAATGCAGGGGAGAAAGTATCAGTAGTAGAATATCCAAATACAAAATGTCTTTTGTTAGAAACAAAAGTGTATGTAATGAAGAATGGGATGTCAGGGGATGATAAACACTCAATCCCCAGCAGAAGCCAAAAAATTATCTCAGCAGACTCAGTAGCAACCCTTTCCCAAGAATACTCACACACAGAGTGTTTGATGTCCAAATAAGCAGGAGGCACTTTTATCTTCAAAATCAAACAGTTGCATTATATATAAATATTTACAATTGAAGGAGAAACTGCTTCACCAGGCCTCAGCGTTCACAGGAAGAGAAGTAAGTGAGCTCTGTTCTGAGCTCTCATATACATATCTACAAGACATTGCCCCCTAGTGGCCTGACTAGACATGACTTGGTAGTTCATGCAGTCAGCCATTACGACAAAGCATGGTTCTGCAGTTGTTCCGCCATTTTATAATGGAGTTCAGTCTCTAACTCCTGACATGGGAAGCATGTTGTAAACCACAACAAAGCTCATTTGAACATGCAGTCCTGTGCTGGAGTTCACAAAATATTTTTAGTCTACTAAAGCCTAGCCAACCCCACCCCCCAAAAACCAAAACTGGGTTGACTAAATAACATCATTACAGCTGAATCACACAAAATGTTTACCTGGAAGTTAAGTCTCAGTGGGACATACATCCTAAGAAATATGTTTAGGCCTGCAATCCTATACAGTTACCTGAAAGTAAGTTTTAATGAATTTAATGTGACTTATTTCGGCATAGGATGTACAGACCTGTCCTGCAAATGTGCATTCTTTTCTTGGTTGCATAAATTTGAAGCACTTAATGGACTGCACTGACAACATTTTGAGAGACACTGTAAAGCAATTCACTTCAGAATGCAACAATTTACAACTGTTCCAATGTTATACACTTAAACTTTGTGAACTATTTCTATAGTATGTCACTAATAAAATGTTACACAGATATCGAGAATGACAAACGGGGGAAGAAAAAGCTGACCCAACCTGTTATCAAGTAGTATGCGTTTGTAAATATCAATAGCCTCTTGGTAGTGAGAGCGCATATAGTGTATAGATGCTAGGCTAAGCTGATCTTCTGTTATGTCCTGAAGATTCTGGTGGAAGCTCATGAGTTTCTTTTCATCACCAAACTAAAAAAGAAATATGATATAATTCAGAAATAAAATATGTGTGAAATATTAATTATTAAATAGAGCTGCCAGCAAGCAACTCATTCTCAGTACATATTTTTCTCAAGTGTCTGCTGCCTGTACATCATCTTTCTTTTAGACACCATTTTTTTTCCATATACTTCAACCCTCTTACCTGTCCCTTATTTCTCTTTCTTCATGGGCCTTCTTACCACTCAGCTTCTAGGCTATCAATTTCTGTGCCTGCTCAGAATTCTACTACAGTTCTGCTTTCCAATACTGTACCTAAAGAATTAAGTTCTTGCTCATTCAAACAAGCGTTTCAGAAACTAAGATTTTAAAGTAAACTATGGAGAAGTGGTCATAAGATATGGGGAGGAAGGACAACCGCATTTCAAAGTACTATGGGCACATTCTGTACACTTACTTTTGTATTACAACCATGGCTTATAATTCTTTTAATGCATACGCACCTTGTGTGCTAGATGGAATAATAAGCGATTCTGAAGTCTACTCTTGGGAGCTGAAATGAATGAATGAAAAACAATATGTTTGCCAGTGCTTGAAACAATTCATGTTTTTTCAAATTTATGAATTTGTTCAGTTGCATGACGCTAACAGTACAATCCTGTTTATGTCTACTCAGAAATAATTATCACTGATTTCAATGGGATTTTGTTTTCACCTCAGTAAGCATAGGATAGCAGTTACTCATCTCACCTTTCAAGGCTGCTTGCTCAGCTTGTGTATACATTCCCAAAAAGAAATACGTGCATGCTAGATTCACCCAAACATCTGGATTGCAGCCAGCTTGCTTGGTCAGATTCTCATATTCCTAAAACAAATAATACTTTTTAATATGATTTTGCTGTAGTTACCACACACCAGTTTAAAATCATTTTACTTCTTGTTGTGAGCTAGTCTGATACTGTTGTTATGAATACAGTAAACACATTTAAAATGTACAGATAATATTGCTTTTTCCATGTAAAATTTCCAAGGAAACTTTATAACAGTGCTGTAAGGCAGTGGCTCTGAACCTTTTCTTTACCAGCGACCCCCTTTAAATATCCTTTGTTGCTGCAGGCCCCCAAGACTTAACTCAAGAGTTAAAACCATAACAACAACAATAATACCTGATAATAATACAGTTGTCCCTCCACATTCGCGAACTCAGCATTCGCGGTTTTAATTATTCGCGGTTTTGGGAGGGCCCCCCCCCAAAACCCCGAAAAGGGGCCTCCGGAGGCCCCTTGAAAGCCCTGGGAAGGAGCGGGGAGGGCCGGGGAGGCGTTCACGGGGCCTTTGGAGACCCTCCAGAGGCCCCGTGAAGGCCTGGGGCGGGGGGCGGGAGGCCGCGGAGGCCTTCACGGAGCCTTCGAAGGCTCCGTGAAGGCCCCGGGGAGGGAGGGTGAAGGGTGGGGGGAGGCCTTCACGGAGCCTTGGAAGGCCCCGTGAAGGCCTGGGGAGGGTGGGGGGAGGCCCCGGGGAGGGAGGGGGGAGGATGGGGGGAGGCCTTCACGGAGCCTTGGAAGGCTCCGTGAAGGCCTGGGGAGGGTGAGGGGAACCTAACCCCCGCGAATGTCAAGGGACAACTGTAATACAATTACACTGCCATTAACCCTTCCCTCAGAGGAACTGGAGGAGAGGGAAAACTTTTCTCCTGCTTCTACCTGCAAATTTATGGCTGGAGCAGATTGAAGAGCAATGCGCAGGTCAAGCCAGCCAGCCTTTGCCTTGGCTCCTGTCATGTAGGCTGAGCAGCCTACAAGTCTTTGCAGAAGCCCTGTGAGGACATTGCACCCCCCCCACCCCGCCGGGAGTCTGCAGACCAGTGGTTAAGAATCACTGCTATAAGGTGAGTGATGCTATTACATTACTGTGCAGCGGAGCTGCAAAGTGATTGTTTCAAAATGGGATTGATATGTCTTCCTTCCACTCCTACTCCCTGGGAAAAGGAATGACAGGCTGGTGCTGTTGGAAGGAGAGATTGAGAGGAGGACTGAGAGGAAGAAGAGTGGGGCGGGGAGGCTGAATTAATTAATCAGCAGTCACAAACGCAGGAATAATCAAAACCATGAAAGAGAAACCTGCAAATGTGGAGGGCCAACTGTACTATGGTGTCAGTGGCAGCTTAGATCATGGGGCCATAAAGGATAGTGGTAAGAAAACTGAGAAACTGTATGCAGAAAGGAATACACTGGGGTCAGGGATACACTGGAGTCAGGGATACACTGGGGTCAGGGAACACTTTCATTGCTAGTTCCTGATTGATGAAGGAATAGCCAGCCAATGAAAATTAAAAATAGTTCAGCTTGACAAATCTAAATCAACCACGCCACCTTGTGGTGAAAGAAACACAAACAGAACTGCTTCTATATTTTCCACAGTCAGTATTTCTAATCTAAGGCTGTAGAAATAATGCAATCTGACACTGCTTTAACTATCATGGTGCCATCCTAAGGAATCTTGGGATTTGTAGTTTGTTGTGGCACCAGAGCTCTCTGACAAAGAAGGCTAAATATCTCACAAAACTACAGATCCCAGAATTCCATAGCATTGAGCAATGGCAGCTAAAGTGGTGTCAAACTGCATTATTTCTGCAGTGTGTCAGCAACCTAAGATTTTTGCAATCATTCTGCTTCAAAAACAGACTACTTCAGAAACAAGCAATACATCTGGTATTCTAAAGTTCTATAAATTAATGTATGAAAAAGATGATACCGAAGAATCAATTAAACTGTACTATTATTTTCCTGCTCATTATACAGTAGTCCCAATGTTTTCCCTTCAATATCCTAGAAATTTAAAACATGCCTTGTGCCCAGTATCCTTCAAGTAGATTCAAGCTTACTTTAAGTGCTTAACTGATGTTTTACTTGAATAATTTCTCTGTACAAAGTCTTGGTATTTACTTTCTTTACTGATGTTAACTTTGAGTAAATTGCCATCTAGTGATGCATGCTATGTGTAAATTCTTGCTATTTTCTTTCAACTTATTTTTTTTTACACGAGAAGCCATTTTTTACAAAATCAAACAAGTCATGACGACAATATATGCCTCTGAATATGTTACTATGGAACCCAAGCGAGAGGAGGTTACTGAAATCATGGCCTGCCTGGGAGCTTCCTATAAGCATCTGGCTGGTCACTCTGGAGAAGTAATGTTGGACTAAATGGGCAACTGATCTGACCAAGCATGGGTATAAGAAAATTACCAATACATTTCATGACACCCATTTTTAAACTGGATGAAATGATTAGCAATAATCTAATATGACAACATACAGTTCTGTAATGGCTTGCCCTCTTCCTTTTGCCCTGTTCTAATAAAGCCTTCCTTCCTTCTACTATTTTTGTTTTAGGACAGCATCCCTCTTCCTTCCAAGAGGAAGCAGGATTTCCTCACCTCACCTCCAGTGCTCTCTTGTAGTCACCCAGATGGAAAGCGCAATATCCAATCCAGAGGTCTGCATCTTCCTCTTGTTCCCCAACATGACGCTTAAACTTGTAGTAAGAGAAAAAAACAGAATGAAATGATGTCTAGTTGTGGGCACATCACACAGTTTTGCTAAAATTACTTTATAATGTCTACTTTCCAGACTAAAACTATATGGTAGAAATATACAAATTCAGTAGTTTTAGGGAGGGGGATTTTTATTCAAACACTTCTTTAAAAAGTTACAAGTACTGAACCCCCGTATCTGCAGGGGTTTGGTTTCCAGACTTATGTGGATACAAGGAACCGTGGATAACTGCGAACCCTATTAAAATAAAGGACTTCTGGTAAAAGCATACCATAGAGTTGTGTTTGAGGACCTAGAAGATGCCTAGAGAAGATGCCTCTCTATGAATTTTCCAGTGCAACTCTATGGTACATGTCCCCTATTTTGTGTCCTGTGGATAACTGAAACCACAGATATTGTTTCCACGGATACAGGTCTGACTGTATATAAAATATGCATAAACGTCTTCAGAAGGACACTTTCATATGTATCTTATAACACATTTACACAAGAAGTTGGATGCAAATGAACAAAACTGAATATTTAATAATAATTGGGACAATTCGTTTTCCTGACTGACAGAGGTTCTGTGCCTTAAAGAATAATATGACAGGCAGAAATTCATTGGTTAAGATCACAGCACTTCCATAGCAAAAGCCATATACTTGGTATACAGCTGTTAAAGATACAGAACCCTAATCAGTCATAAAAATATATAAACCATATTCATACATAATGATAAACAGAGGTTGGAAAGGTTATTTTTGGACTACTGCTCCCAGTGGACACACTGGCTATTCTGCCTTATGAAATTACAACGTGGCCATAAACTAGTGTATGCTGTTCATTCTCTCCAGCTTCATTCCTTCTCTTGTGCACATGGGTAAAGAAACAAGCAGGGGGAGAGCTTAGTGTGGCATCCAAACTCAGGATTACAATTTACAGTGTCCAAGCAAGCCATGATCCATATATCAACAATTGGTTGAAAACTGTCTTACGAATCCTGGTTTATTTGGGCACAATAAAATAAGAACTGGAGGAAGGAGGCAAGAATCGCAAACTAAACCAGAGACGGGTACATTGACTTTCTGTTGAACCATTGTTAAAAAGAAGGAACCTTTTGGTATCTTAAAGACTAATCTATTTATTTCAGCATACATTTTAATGGACTACAGTCCACTTTTGCCGATCTGTGAAATTTCAGGCAGTAGTCTATGAAAGCCCATAGTATATGAAAACTTCAATTAAATCAGCTAATCTTTAAGGTACCAGAAGACTCATCCTTTTTACAGTATATTGAAGTAGACCGACTCAGCTATCACTCAGAAAATTGCCTAGACATTTTTGGCCTGAAACTCCCAAGAGTCCTAGCCAGCTTAGCCAATGTGGAGGAATGTTAGGAATCACAGTCCAACAACATATGAATGGCCACAGGTCCCCAGCCTTTATCCCTAATTGATATGAATAGAGAAGCTTGTGTATCTTCTCCAAGTGGTTTAATGTGCACAGAATAGTGGATTTCTTATTATGGGTTAAGAGGCTACTACACCTTTACAGCTTCAACAAACAATATCATGACTATACTGGTATACTAACAAGTACTGAAGTGGATAAGCAATCTTTTGGGAATAGTACTTGGCCTAAGTAGAACTTCTAGAATAAATAGCTGTGTTAGTCTGGAAAATCAGTATGCAAAGGGATCTTGTCGCACCTTTGAGCCTAGCACGTCTCAAAGGTGTGACAAGATCCCTTTGCATACAACATCTAGAGCCATTCACAGTTCATGACCACTGCCTAGATATTGATGGTGTACTATATCCAAAAGAATCATAACCCGGAAACATCACCCAAGGAGACCTTCTGCTGTGCTTTCTGCAACCGGACTTGTTTATCTCGGATTGGCCTTTTTAGTCATCAGCGCGGTTGCAGAAAGCGCAGGATGAGTCCTTCCTGAATCTTCATTTGCGAAGAAAAGCCAGAGAGAGAGACTATATCCGAACACAACTTTGTAAAATGGGATGAAACCACCTTAAGATAATTCACAAAGCAGAGTACTGTTAGCACAAGTAGGGTGAGAATCAGAAAACAGCACTCTATCTTAGAGGACTCAAAGCCAAGAAGAAGAGTGCAGAGGGTCAGGGGGCATCCATACCAGAGAAATAATTCAGGTTGAAACGTGATTATTTGCATGGCTCCTTCCTATGGAATCCTGGGATTTATGATTTGGTGAGGCACCAGCACTCTTTGACAGAGAAGGCTAAAGACCTTGTAAAACTACAAATCCCAGGATTCCATAGGAAGGAATCAAGTTTCAAACTGGATTATTTGTGTAGTGTGGATTCCCCTCAGTCTCTTTATTTCCAAGGCACTTACACGATCTGATCATTTGGGAACTGAAAAAGCATTACAGTATATTCTGAACAGGCATGCCCATCCCCAGGAACAGCGCTGATGCCGTTTCTGGCACCTGCTCCGAGCAGGACCCTTGTCACTTTCCATTTTCCAACTGGTTTCCAACTCTCGGGTACCTCGAGTAGGGCAATGGCCCCCGTGAAGTCTCGCTGGGCTAACAGTTCCTCCAACTGCGGGATGCGCTTGCCTTTCTTTTTCCGTTTGTCCACAATCTGGGGGCCACTCCCGACGGCGGGCTTGAGCCTTGAAAGCATCTGCAAAAGCGAGAGAACAGAGAGAAAGGGCAAATGAGCCTCCGCCCGTCTCCCCAACTCCTCTGAGGAGCCGCTCACAATAGCCTTGCCCGCCCCTCCGCGTCTTCCTCACCATCTTGCCCGCAGGCCGGGTCCGCCACTACTCCCACGGCCGCCTGCCTTTCTGCCTCACCAAGGACTCTGTTACCTTGGCAACCGCGCGGGCGGGAGGTAGTTAGGAAAGGGGACTCTGGGCAGAGAGGCAGCAAATAACGACCGGGTGGCAACGGCTATCTATACTCACAGTTCCGCTCGGGGTCTCGCGCCCGCACGCCCGTTTGGTGGAAAACCGCAGGAATCTCAGCGCCCTGGCAGCAGGGCGGAGGCTTGTTTTGGGAGGGCGGAGAAAAGAGAGACCCAGTTTGCCAAAAAAGGCGTCCCTCTTCTTCAGAAAACTGCATTTGACTACCAAGAGCTGTGCCCAAATAGCTCAGGGTATCTTAAGTGCTAAATACTGGTGCAAGAGGCACATACTTTGTGCGTTTACCACTCCTCCTGTGCTTTTCACATTTTAAATACTTCTAAGGACGAGTACCAAAAAGAAAGGAAGACAAATGCTCCTGAAATGCTTTCGAAATGTGTATTTTCTATTCTTTCTATAGATTGCGTTCACCATCAGACTGATTAGAAATCAATTGGATTTATTTTTTGAGACTTCTCTCTGTTTTTAAGGTGCTTACAAGATTCTTGTGTTTGATGCAACAGAGCAATTCCTCTGGAAGTTACTGCTTTTCCAAAATGCCTCATTTTGTGCGAAGTATGGTGATGCTTGTGCAAAAATGCCTGCATTGCAGGAGGAGTAAAGAATGGAGAAAGTAAGAAGGTGACAAAACTGTTAGTTAATAAATTAGCTACTGCTTAAAAGGCTTAATTCAAGTATCTTGTTGAATCAGTGAGATTCAACCAGTTGCAGCAGCATCTTCGCCCATTTTAGAGCCTGTTCATGGAGAAAAGGCTTGAATAACAAAATTCAGTTTTTTCTGTCCTTGCATGAAAGGCCAATTGCTTCCAAACAGCTGTGTAAGCAGTGTTGCTTTAACTGCTTATAAGCACTTGGCAGTGATGGCTTTTCTTATGTGAAGAATGAAGGCAGATCTTTTTGAAGTTGTCTAAATGAGAAGGTATAAAGTGGATTGGTGTGCATTATGGCAAAATATATTGTATGCAAAGCTATCTGCCTTTGAAGTGCACATGCAGCGTGCACATCAAGATGGTAGCCAAGAGTACTGTACAGTGCATTATTATCCTTCACACATGTTGTCACTACTGCACAGTATTTTTTTTTACCTGTAAATCTAAGGTGCACAAGCACAACCTTCCACTTATATAAAGCTGTTTGGTTGCCTCAGCACAGCAAAAAAGTGCACACTCTATAACATGAAATGAAAAATGTTTCCAGTTACTTCCTTGCTGGCAAGCCTGCCCACCACCCACATGGCTGACCAATCCACTCTCTACTTCCGCCCTCACTGAGAATGCGCAGTGTCCTGAATTGGATGTCCAGACATGCGATAATGCGCAAGCCTGTGCATTATTTTAAAAAAAAAAACTCAGGGAAATTGCGAAGGAAGAGTCGGAAGGGGCCTCATGGGCCATTGAGTCCAACCCCTTGCTCAGTGCAGGATCGCCAGCTACAGCATCCCCAGCAGGTAGCTGTCTAGCTTTTTTTTTTAAAGATGTCCAGCAAAGGCAACCCCACCACTTCTCTAGACAATTGGTTGTAGTTCCGATTTTAAAATGTGATAAAGCTTTTAACTTTTGAAAGTATTCTACATTTGGGGAAAACATTTTAGCAGAATTTACTTGTAGGCTTTTAGCTAATCTTGTATATTAAGGCATGCTTCCACTTGCCTCATGATCAGTGAGATGTCTCAGGAGCCCTACTAATGGGTTGACAAATGCTTGGGCGGCCATCTTCACCATAACACAAATTACAAAGAATATTGTAAAAAAAAAATTGTTTAGGCCAACCAAAAAATGCAAATTCTTTGTACAGACTTTTGAAACCAAACTGTTCTTCAGGAGCCAAATACTTTTTTTTCAAAGCAGGAAGGAGAAGGCAGGGTGTTAGATTCTGGGAAGTTTATGCTCACTACCTTATGATGGTTTCTTCTTGTGTGCCTTCAAGTCATTTTTGACTTAGAGTAAAGTTGAACCTATCATGGGGTTTTCTTGGCAAGATTTGTTCATAGAAGGTTTGCCATTGCCTTCCTCTGAGACTGAGAGAGTGTGACTTGCCCAGAGTCACTCAGTAGATTTCCAGGGCTGAGCTACAGATCCGTAATTTAGCTGATGATTCATACATTTGATGGTGTCTTTTCCCCAGTCATCAATAGGTGGCATGGTAGAGCCTTTCAGCTTTGTTTCATCAATAATTTCTACAAGACAGCAGCAACTATCTCCCCCCCCCCTTTTTTTTGTGTGCATATAGTTTAAGTTAGCACTTGTAACCTTAGAAATGTATTGAAAAATTTAAAACTTGTAATTTGAGCTTGGGAAAAGTCTCACATGAACAACATGTTGGCAGGATACACATTTCCCATCCCTGAGCCAGGTCATGGAAAATCAATTTAGCTTGCTATACTGTGAAACCTTGGGTTGTTTGCACAATTGCTGTTAAATTTCCTGTTTATTCAAAAATAATCTCTGGAAGGTTATAAAAGTTATATTGTTTGTTCAAGGGAACTGTGAGTGATTCCATAGCTCTAGTATCTATTTTAAAAGACAATTTTAATGGTGTAATCAATCTTATTGTATTACATGAATGTTCAGAGCAGCCACAGTTTTTCCTAGAAATTAAAAAGGAAATGAAATTACCATTATGTGTACAGCATGCTATCCGAATTTTTATGGGCGTTTTTCACTTAAATGATCAATGTTTGTAAAACGGAAGTTGAATAGTTGACCAGATTAAGGCAAAAGAGCTGCAAAACCTGATAAAATAGATTTTCCTTGGTTTTTTTTCCAGGCTGTGAGGCCGTGTTCTGGAAGAGTTTATTTCTGGTGTTTCACCTGCATCTGCGGCTGGCATCTTCAGAGAATGGTGGGTAGGAGTGTGTGTGTGGGGGGTTTATATACTGTAAACCCCTGTTGGAGAGGATATGTAAATTTGTGTATTTGAATGGCTAGTTTCTGGGTGGAGATATGCAAGGAGGATTAGTGTCTGTTTGGCTAATGATTGGCTAATGGACCATTGTCTGCTGGAAATCCCCCTGTCCCTGGTGGAGTTCATTTGCAAGTGTTGAGTTTTGATTTTAGTGTTTTTCAGGACTGGCAGCCAGATTTTATTTACTTTTAGGGTTTCTTCTTTCCTGTTGAAGTTGTCCAGGTGCTTGTGGATTTCAATAACTTCTCTGTGCATTCTGACATGATAATTGTTGGCCTGGTCCAGAATTTCAGTGTTTTTAAATAACATTTTGTGTCCAGGTTGGTTTATAACATGTTCTGCTACTGCTGATTTTTTGGGGAGGGGCAGTCTGCAGGGTCTCTCATGTTCCTTGATACGTGTTTGTGCACTGCGTTTAGTGGTCCCTATGTAGACTTGTCCACAGCCGCATGGTATCAGAACAGACTTTGAAAAGAGAGCCCAAAAATAAAGATGTTCTCCAAAATATTAAACTTTATCAAAAACACCTCTCTTTTCTCATGTTGGAAGACATGGAAAGAAGCTTAAAATATCTTAACCAATATAACTTTGAACATGCCAACAAGCCAGGACATTGGCTAGCTTATAAATTAAGGAAAGAAAGGGAAAATAGGCCAATTCTCAAAATTAAAGAAGGAGAGCGTTGGATTACTAAAGAGGAAGAAATTAAGACGGTCTTTCATAACTACTTCTTTATGCTATATCAAGCTAATTTGTCCAAAGAAGATGATAGGGAAAACTATTTTAACTCCCAAGTAATTTCTGAAATCCAATCAAAGGAGGGGGAAAATTTGAATAAACTGATCTCATATATGGAAATAAACAATGCTGTTGAAAAAACCAAACAAGGTAAGACCGCAAGGTCAGATGGGCTATTAGCTAAATATTATATATGCTTTAAAGAACAACTAACTGGTAAGCCCATGCAAAAAACTCATGAATGGAAAATGGGAAAATTCCCCATTCCTCAAAGAATACCAAGACCAACTGACATCTAAAGATTATCATCCAATCTCCCTTCTAAATGAAGACTATAAAATCTTTACCTCAATAGTAGCTGCTAGATGAAAGAAAGTTTTGCTAAATTACATCCAAGAAGATCAAACCAGTTTTTTACCTGGGAGGCAAATGCGTAACAATATTAAAATAGTATCAAACATTATAGAATACTATGAAGTCCACAATGAAAAAAAGGGGACACTGATTTTTATTGATGCCACCAGGAAGGCATTCAATAATCTTAATTGGAACTTTTTGAATAAAGTATTAGATAGAATGAAGGTAGGAGAAAACTTCAAAAAGTGGGTCAAAACCATTTACAAGGAGCAGATTGCCAGACTAATTATTAATGAAGATTTATCTGATAAAATCCAAATTATAAAAGACACTTGTCAAGGATGTCTGTTGTCACCATTATTGTTTATTTTGGTATTAAAAGTTTTGTTAAGAGCTATAAGCAAAGAGGAACAACTTTCAGGTGTGAAATTAGGCAAAGATGAATGTAAAACCAAAGCATTAGCGGATGATGTGGTTATTTTTTTAGAAGATCCAACCTCAAAAATTGAACTTCTTAATGAAATCCTCACTAAATTTGGACAATTTGCTGGCTTCAATGTCAACAAGAAGTCAAAAATTCTTACAAAAAACATTAATGACAAAGAAAAAGAGGTATTAAAGGGAAACTTTGGAGTAAAAATAGTCAATAAGGTGAAATGCTTTGGTACTGAATTGATGACAAATAATAACCACCTATTCCATAATAATTACCTTGTAGTTTGGAAGAAAATTAAAATTAAGATGGATCTTTAGAAATCATTACATGTATCACTATTGGGCAGAATAGCGACTATAAAATTGTCCATTCTGCCAAAAATTATATTTCTATATCAAATTATTCCGATATTTATTAAAAACAATTGGTTTACTCAATTTAAAAAAGATCTTACAAGATTTATTCAGGGTGGCAAAAAAAAAAACTAGGATAAAGCTCATGACTGGTACAAAAGATAGAGGTGGATTTGCTCTCCCCGACTTCAAATGGTACTTTGAGGCTGCATGCCTCATGTGGATACGGTCATGGATGTTGTTAGATAACCATAAATTGCTAGCTTTGGAGGGTCATGATCTGCACTTTGGGTGGCATGCCTTCTCATGGTACAATAAGATCAGTGCTCAAAAATCGTTTTACAATCATCCAATCAGGAAAGCATTACTCAAATTGTGGACTAAATATAAACCAATTCTGTATAATAAAATACCCCCTATATACAAATAAAGGAGAGGTTTAAAATGGATAGGAAAATTGAAGGATTAAATTTTAATAAGAATGAACTTGAAATGTATATATCAAGAAGAGAAAAACATTTGATTGGCAACCTATATAAGATGTTACTAAAATTAACCTAGAAGATGAAACAGTCAAAGAATGCATGGTAAAGTGGGCTAAAGATTTCGAACAGAATGTTCAGATGGGTGACTGGGAAAAATTATGGAAGAACAATAAGACCAACATGAGATGTAATAATTTTTTAAAATAGTTTGAATATGATGTATAGATGGCATCTTTTGCCTCTTAGAATTGCCAAGATGTATTTAAAAATCTAATAATTTGTGCTGGAAATTTAGAAGAGCAATTGGCAGTTTCTTTCATATTTGGTGGCAGTATTCTCTAATGAAAACGTTCTGGCTTACGGTTAGATCAAAAATGCAAAAAATTATTCAGATTAAGATTGAATTTAAACCAGAATTCTTCCTGCTGGGAATATTTTATTTTGGAAAAGATGTGGAAAAAGAGGTTAGCAGGCTTAGTTGGCACATGATATCTGCAGCTAGAATTCTTTTTGTTAGCCATTGGAAATCTTGTATAGTACTATCTGAAGAGAAATGGACAGAAAAAATAACAGAAATTGCAGCAATGGATAAGCTTACTTATATGTTAGACTGGAAACCTAACAGAAAATTTATTAAAGATTGGGAAAAACTTCAAAATTATGTAAACAATATATGTGGAGATATAATGTTGGCTGGAATTAAATAATAAAAATAGGTGGTTTGATATCAATTAGCATCCATGTCTATTCACAGGATAATAAGTGTATGGTGGAAGAAACTAACTTGAAAGAAGAGAAAGAATATAATTTAAGAGGGCATTCCCCCCACTCTCCTTGTGTTTTGTTTCGCCCTCTTTTTTTGTTGTTGTTCTTTTAAGGTTAAGTTACAATTTAAGATTAGCTGTTACTTTGACATGTTGGAAGTTGTTAATATTAGACTCAGTGATAACGTGTTTTATATCTACTGTACCTTGAATGTTATGTGTCCAGGGAAAAGGGAGGGGTAATTAGGGCAGGGAGGGAGGGGGAAAGGATTGTTATTATGTTATCATGTACTGTATTATGTATTGTATTTTGTCATGTCTTTTTTTGTCAAATTGTATATGTGTTAAAAAATTTTAATAAAAGATTATTCTTGAAAAAAAGGAAGGAGCCAAGTGAAAACACCTAAGGGAAGCCAAACACACATCCCTCCTAGAAGAGATAGCTAAACTTTCCCATAGACACAAAGTGTCAAGTGACCCAACTATTCGTATAACGCTAAACACAAAAAAATTTGAACTAGAAGAACTTTATTTATATAAAATCCAATCCTCCCTACTATATAAAATCAAGATACTATGAAAAAGGTAACAAAAACTCAAAACTTCTTGCAAATTTAGTTAAAAAGAAAACCCTTAAAAATGATCCCAGGTATTTCCTCATCAAAGGGTGAAATGAAATCCACACTAAAAGACATCCTGACAAAATTCAGGGACTATTATGCCAAACTGTACACCTCTGAACTGACAAATAATTTGCAACTGAAAGAATTTGTTCAATCCCTCACACTTAAAAATCTCAGCGAAACCCACCAAATATATCTCAATAAACCCATCACAGCAGAAGAGATTAAACAGATCACTAAAAACCTAAAACCTGCCAATTTCCCAGGTCCATATTGGTTTCACAAGCAAATGTTATGAACTTCTGAGGCATGATCTGGTTCCCCACCTAACAGACTTGTACAGTGAGATAATGCGAGGCTCTGTTCCCCTGGATAGCTGGAAAATGTTCCGAATAATACATATACCCAAATCACAGGATGAAAACCCCACAATGACAGCATTTCACCCTATTGCCCTTATAAACCAAGATTCCAAAATTCTGATAGCCATAATGGCCACATGAATCAATTATTTCATATTGGAATATATAGCACCAGATCAAGTAGGCTTCATGCTGAAATATTATTTTATTAATCTGCAACTACATCCATGTTTTACACAGTTATTTGCTTTTGTTTCGTTATGTCTTTTTATTTGTTGTTGATTGGTTATAGTAGAACTTGCAACTACAATTTATGAATGGCTAATTTATTGAACGTCTACTTTCTTTCCACCATGTATCAACCTAAAAATCAACAAAATTATTTTTTTAAAAGGGAAGTAAAAAGGGGAGAAACACAAAGAAATGAAAACAAAGACACAAAGTAAATTATAGGCTTTATATAGTACACATGGGAACTTCCTTCTTAGCCACATTCTATAACCATCAGGAATTCTCTGAAAAGAAAAGAAACAAGCTGCCATCTGTATTTCTCTACTGCAATGAGCTTTTTGTTTCATCTTCCTTTTAAGTGATTTCCTTCTATAGTGTTATTGTCTCCCCCTTTCTTTCCCGTTATCCTTATCTAGCAAGGTGTGGCTAATGCCTGAGTTTTATAACCCCAACATTCTCAACAGCAAATATGAAAACAACCTTTGGCCCTTTCCCATCTCACGAGTTCTGCTGCTGTTAATTGTTCACAGGCAGAAGTACCAGCTGGGGCAGATGGGTGTGGGGGTGGAAAGAGTGCTAAAGAAGGAAACAGAAGGACCAGGTTGAGAGAAGAAGAAATTGAGCAGTGGGCATATGACAAACACCCTTGCCTTAGCCTAAATCTTTGGCCATGGAACACACACAAGGAGCAACCTTGGCCTAGACTACAAGGCATAATGAGACAACAAAAGCTGGATCAGGCTTTCGGGGCATTGTTCCTCTTGACCCAGCTGCTGTGGTATCGTGGTGAGGGCAAATGTCTCAATAATAACTATGTGATCAATGTAATGAAACTGAGTGACTCTGATTTTCCAGTGACTTCAGAAAACATTGAACCAGCTGTAGAAATGGGCCTGAAGCTGGTGAGGTACATCCTGAAAGGTAAGAGAACTATTGCCATGGTATTCCAGTAATCAGAATGGGAAAAGTTAGTGGGAAAGGGTGAACACATTAAAGTTAATTATTAGTATGTGAAGGATTCTAATTCATCACATTTACATTGAAAGAGGGTGTTTTTAACAATGCAGTTGACCCACATCTAACTTGCCTTTAAAACTTGTGGATGTGAAATCTTTTAACCTTGGAATTCACTGAAAGGTGACATGGTAGCTATCTTTAAATATCTAAAAGGATGTCATGTGGAAGATGGACCTGGCTTGTTTTCTGCTGCTCCAGAGACTAGAACACTAATCAATGGTTTCAGATTATAAGAAGAGAGATTCACCCCTCTTACATTTTTACTGTATCAGCTGTTTGACTGCAGAATGGACTGCCTCAGAGGGTGGTGGAATCTCCTTCTTTGGTGATCTCTAAAAACAGAGGTTGGATGGGCATCTTTCAGGACTGCTTTAATTGTGTATTCCTGCATGGCAGGGGATCGGACTAGAGGGCCCTTGTGGTACCTTCCAGCTCTAAGATTCTATGATTCTATGAACTGAAATGCTTATTCCTCTACATTAACATTTATTAAAACAACTGATGGTGAAATTAATAATTAGGTACACATGCATCTATGATTACTTAACTGACACATTAAAGTAACCTAATGAATTGTTATTTCCAATCCCTATTTGGATCGAATGAACTATATTTGCAGTTATTGCTGTCCTCTTAAGTTGCTTTATGGGGAAAAGCTATTTATTTAACGATAAATACTTATTCATTATTTACTTGTAATCCCTGCTTGGCCATGGAAAGCCACTGGATGGCCTTGGGCAAATCACACTCTCAGCCTCAAAGAAAGACAAATGCAAACCCCCTCTAAACAAATCTTACTGAGAAAAACCCATGATAAGGTTGTTTTAAGTTCTCCACAAGTCAGAAACGACTTGAGGGCACACAACAATAAATAACTTTTATTTCCTCCAATAAGCCCAAGAGGCAGGCATAGCTCTCTTCCTCTCTCCATTATCCTCTCAACAAACCTGTGAGGTAGCTCATGCTGAAAGACAGTGGCCCAAGATCACTCAGTGAGTTTTATGGCTCTGTGGAAACATGTATTAAAATCAGATTTGTAACACATTTCCATTGTTCAATTCATAGCCGTCTCTCTTATGGTTTACTAAATCAGGTTTGTAGCAATTTTCCTTTTTACTGGATGACTAAAATTAAACAGTTCTTAATGCGTTCATACAATTGCAATAAGGAGAGCCTTCTCTGCTGTGGCACTCATTAAGTCGAATTATTATGGGTTATGTGTTTCCAGTATCAACTGAAGACCTATTCATTTGTCCATTTGTTATTTATTGTTATTTTGAATTGCTTATTTTATTCTTTTATCATTCCTTTTTATTCACCATCAAATTTATTGTGTCTGCATTTATTGTACATCTTTTTGAGACTTTTAAAAAATGAACAGGGGAAAGAAAATGTTGATAAAAAATAATATGGCTCTATCAAATCTGGTAAATTTAATAGCAAATAATAATAAATAATGCAATATGGAGTTATAATCCCTTTTAATGTTCATTCCAGGAACCTTTCCAGATTATCATTTTTCAGTACAACAAAATATCAGCAATTCTTTTTGCGCTCTCTCTCTCTCTCTCTCTCTCTCTCTCTGACTTTTCTCCGCAAACGAAGATTCAAGAAAGACTCATCCCGCGCTTTCTGCAAGTGCACTGATGACTAAAAAGGCCAGTTCGAGATTAACAAGTCCGGTTGCAGAAAGCACAGCAGAAGGTCTCCTTGGGTGATGTTTCCGGGTTGTGATTCTTTCTGCATTGTTGTTTCTCTTCAAGACTTGTTCGGCGTGAGTTCTCAAATAAGACTGCAGCATTGTGGATAGTACGTCTCCATGCCTCCCAATGTAAGGCCAGGGCGGACCATTGTTGGTGATCAATTTGGCCAAACCTGAGATGTTGTTTCAGGGTATCCTTGTATTGCTTTTTTGGAGCGCCCTTGTTACGCTGACCCGTGGCGAGTTCACTGTAGAGTAATATTTTTGCAAAGAACTGACAAATAGAACATTTACAGTTTATCAGTTTAATTCATTAGAGACTTGAATACACTTTATATATCACTCAAGTAATCATCTGTCCCTGAAAATAGTATCACAGACCTGTGCAGGGCTGCTCAGAGAACATCTCAATATTCCAAGAGTATTTTCTTTTAAATTGCAAACATTTCTTGAAGCTCTGAAATTTTTGAGCGGTTCCAGTAAGAATGATGCATGTGCTATTTTACTGCAGCAGATACTATGCGTCTGATGAAGCAGGCTGCAGTACATGACGGTTCATACCAGATATAATTTGCTGATCTTTAAAGTGCCAATAGACACTTTGTTGCATTTTTAAACTATGTTTACCTATTTTGAAGAAGCTTCACTGTATACATCTGAAATATTTTTTTCTATTAATCAAAACAAAACGCTGTGAATATAATTTCTACCCTACAAAAAAGATTTACAGAGGAAGATATAGTGGTTAGTTTACTTTCCTTGTAGGAAAACTAGTGGACAGTCTCTCAGCTTTAATATGCCATATTTCTTTTAAAGACAAAAGATCATCATATATATTTCATAAGTCTATTACGATGAATATATGTCTAATATTAATTATTTTCTTTTATTTCAATTATTTATAGCCTGTCTTTGAGAGTAACTCCTTACAAAGTGACTCGGAGAACCAATACAATCCCAGCACCTAAACAGTCTTAAAAATCATTAAAGTACTAGTTATTATTTTCCTCCACCTCTTCTTCCTCTCTTCAGCTTCTCCTCCAAAATATGCTGAAGTTCATTACTTTATTTTAAAATTATCCTGCAATTCCATACCTAATGTTTTTCTTACAGACAACAACGTGAATGTGAATGTGAATGCTACATATGATGGCTTCAACAACACATCTCTCTATGTCTCACAAGGCTGCCGCACAAGCACTTGTGAAGGTGTGGAAATAATCAGAACACTCTATGTGAGTATTAAAGCATTTCTATGGAAACAGTTGCATATAAACAAAGACCAAGAGGCATATCATACGCCAAAGTAAAGCAGCAGTGCAGCTGGAACGTTCCGTCTTCCATGCTGCCTTACCACACGGCATTGTCATTCTTCCAGTGTTCTGCTGTTCCAATCCCATGGGAGACAGACGTAAAACAGTGTCCTTTTGCTAATGGATTTTTTCTAGTTAGCAAAAAGATGTGGTTTTAACTTTGTCTCCCATCGGACTGGAATGGAAAAATTATGATATCATGCAGTAAGGCAGCATGGAAGACGGAACCTTCCAGCTGCACTGTTGTTTTACTTCAGCGTGCAGTAAGCCTCCAAGTGCTCTGGAAATCAAATACTGTACAGTATGGCAAAGTCTGCTATATGATGGTCCAGTTATATATCAGTATACATAGTTGTATATCCACTGATACTACCATTCTTGTATGTGAAAAACTTGACTATTTTTCAAGCAGACACTCATGCCTCTACAGCGATGCATCTTTTTCTTACATTATTTTTTATTATAAAAAGGCCTGTGGCCCATGGGCTGCACTTTGCCTGCCCCTGCTTAAACCTGATTTTCATGTTTAGGCACTGCTCTTTCAGTAATCATATTCCATTCCTAACTGCAATTTTTAGAACCTTCAAGCTGCTTGTTTCAGTGCTATAGTAGCACTTTTCCTCTGGATAATGGTTTTTATCTGAGTTCTAGTCCCTTGCTGATTTTGGCATTTTCCTATTACAGAATAGTGGTAAGCTTGGGTGTACTGTCCTGGGTCCCACGTGTACCTATGCCACATACCAGATGGTCTCGTAAGTATCAGCTGGAAATACCATGTTAAATTAAGTTTAAATATTCAATGAACCTAATATCCACTTAAGAACCTAGCAGATTCATGTGCAGATTACTGTGCTTCAGGGCTACTTTCCGCTTTATACAGTATTTCCTTACTCATAATTTTTAAGCGCCTAGAAAATGGCTAAAGATGCACAAGTTTGTAAAGATGAAGCAGTCAAATGTATGAATGATTCCTCTTAGATCTTTTTGTGAGCATGACATGGGAAGGAGGACCACATACACCACCTAGAGATACTTGGAGGGAGGTGGGGTACAAATAAATAACAAATAAACAAACAAATGTCAGCAAATGCTTTAAATAAATAAATGTCAGGTCTCATGTTATTTGCATACCTGTACAAATTTTGCACCATTCCCCTGCTATTCCCCCATTTATCCACAACATCTAAGACAGAGGACTGGCCTCTCTCAACTAACAGGTGCATATACTTTACAGGCTGGCAATTAATTTGAAAGCAATGGATACTGATAGTAAACAGATGCTAGGGTAATACTGGCTCAGTGCTTATCCTCAGGCACACAGAATAATACATTGTGTTTATTTTATATTATTTTAAAAATCTGCACGCTATGCTTTAGGCACAAAGGCTCCCAGAGCAGCTTGCAAGAGTAAACTATATGCAAACCTGCATTTAGCTGTACAATCTAATTTTAAGATGCAACATTGAAAGAATAAGAGATGAGGAGAAAAACGAGGGAAAGCAAAGTTTAGTTTACAGTTCTTTGCATTATCAGCTGGATGGAAATTATACAGCTGCTCTGCTGGAAAGGTTACCATTAGATGACAGTTGAATAAGGGCCTAATGGAACTGGTCTCCCAACAGAAGTGCTGGAATAGCACTTCTTTCTCTTCTTCTTTCTGCTTTTCAGTCTTCTGGAATGGCTGCTGCTAAGTGTGGGCCATCTCCTCAATTATTTCCTGTTGGAAATGTAACAACAAATCAGCATTTGTCTAAGACAAGGATGTCTTAGGGCTTGTCTACATGGGCAATATACCCCATCTTGCCCCTGTCTTAGAGCCCTGCAGTCCTGCTTTTGCCCTGTTCTGTCCCTGGGCAGTCCTCACCACCCCCAGGGCTAAGATGAAGCTAAGATGGGGTTACCACATTTTAAAAAAAATACCTAATCTATTCCTGCCACCTATTCTTGCATGTCCTCAGGAGCCCATCCCAGCAATCCAGCCTGTCACTGCAGCTTCTGGTCCACCTCGCTCTCTCCAAAGCGGTAATGAGTCCCACAGCATGTGTTCAAGACTGGTCACATGCATGGGACCTTGGTCACATGTTGTGGGCTGACTTCCTTGCTTCTGGGAGAGCATGGGAGATGGCAATAGCAGCAGCTGCAGCTATGGGCTGGCATGCCTGTCTGGATTCTGGCCCATTTGGAAGCAGTAATGGGGAAGGAACTGGCCTTATCTGCACCCAGGATACACTGTTAGGGAGATGGTGTATCCTGGTTTATGTAGAGTGATTAGCGTGATAAGGTTTTCAGTGACCCAAAGTCTCTTAATCTCTTATCCACCTATCCTAACCTTTCTGAGACATAAACTGATACTCAGTTTTCTTCACCTCTTCTCTACCCATCTCCTTATTCTCTCACTTGTGAAACTAGCAAATCTATATTAGCTTAGCATCCTTAGAGAGTTTTCCTATCTTTAATGAAGTAGTCACTATAAAGCCTTAGTTTGTATCTTTAGCCACTGGTGTTTTTATTCCTTAATCAAAATTGCTAGCTGTTGCACATGTACACTCTCCATCATTTCCTTTGTGTCCAATGTTTAGCCATGAGTGATACTGCTTATGTAACAAAATGGTATCAATGGTGCACAACAAACCCTTCAGTTTGTACAAGTAAAAAAAAAAGAGGGGAAAAAAACCCCTACATGTGGTGACCCTCAAAATAGATCAACGGGGATTGTGGTAGAATGTGGTGGGAATTGTGAGGAAAGCAGTATACCAGATGGCAGGGTGAACATACGGTAATTTTGTATTGTGAAGGGCAAAGCAGATTGAAACCAGCAGAATCATTCACCACTGCAACATTTTTTCCAGAATGTCACTTGCAAAATGTACTAACATTTTTCCTGAAATAACGGCTCATCAGGATTTTTCGACTTCATATTTATTTTGCAGTTAAGTCAAATAAAAGAAAGAGTATTGCAAATAGGATCTGCGTAGTAGCTTTACTTTTTAGAAATTTCAGGACCAGAAGCAGTTGTACTGGAATAATTTGCTTCTAATTTTTCTTAGAGTAGAGACTGTTATGGGTCTCCCTCTCATCTCTGCTGGGAGTTTTGGTGTGTCTTGTGACTTCAAAGAACATTTAACACGGATGTTGACTCCAGCCAGGAAACTGAACTACTTCTTGGTTGATTTCTGGAGAAATGACACATTACCATTCAAGAGCGTCACTTGGGAATCTACTTACCTTTATAAGAAGGTTAACAACACTGAAGATTGCTTCTGGTAGGAAACATTGTCATATAAGATTACAGTACTTTTTGACACTCACTGTGTTTTCACATGTGAGATTAAATCACATGCTAGTAATGTAGTGATGTCGTTTTAAGCAATTATAACATCTTGCTGGGAAATCAGTTCAGGTGGGTGGAGCTGTAGGGGGCAATACACACACAGAGAGAGAAGCAGGAGAGAAGTGCAAGTAACAGTGATATAGTTCAGTTCCAAACTATCTGAAAGACTGTCTTTCCTTATACAAGCCTGACTGTGTCTTCAAATCCTCAGGGCAGGGCTTTCTCATGGTCCCATCATCTTCATAGGTCCATTGGTGAAGGTGTGCAAGAGGGCCTTCTTTGTGGATGATCCCAAACTGTGAAATCCCTTCCCATGGGAGGGTAGACCGATCCCCTCTCTGCTTTCATTCGCTGCTAGAGAGAGACCTTTCTATTTAAGGAAGCATTTCATTCTTAATGGGCCATGTGAAAGGGCTTTTAATGGGGAAGGTTGCTGCATTTTAATCTTATATTTTAAAAATTATTTTATACTGTTGTTAAAGTATGGGTATTTTCACATGATAACTAATTTAATTTTTTTTTTAAAACGTTTCTTTCACCGGGTTTTTATCTGTGTTTTGTTTTAACTTTGTTGTAAGCTTTCTTGGGTTCCTGATTGGGAGAAATGTGGGATATAAAACAAACAAACAAACAAACATATGCACAAATCAGTGCAAGAGTTGAATGTAGGCCATATTACAAATATAATTCGCTTCAGTTAGACTTCCCAGTTAATTGATCTCTTGCTTTCAAGTACTGATTTTTTTAAAAAAAGTTTAACTTTAGTTATGTGAGGAGCAGGGGCCTTTGGTGGATCTGACAGTGTGAGGATGGCAAATCCACTCATGAGATTCTGGCTGCTCCAGTCCTCTTACATGTGCTCCAGGCTGTACAGGACCTCTCCTGGGGCCAAAACCTTGTCAGGAATAGGGTCCAGCATCTGAATAGCTCTTGTAAAAGCTGGAACAGCTGTGGGAGGGCTGGCCATAAACCCATGGTGGTTTCACTGCCCCTGCGATATCAGATCTGGCAGCCATCTCTAAGGAGGAGAGTGACAGGTGTAGCTGTCTAGAGTCTGGCTCTTAGGCAGAGAGGCCCTCTGAATTCAAGATGGAATGCCTTCTGTTGCCTGACTGGGGGAAACTGGTCACGACATCCTTTCTCCTCAGCATGAATGGCCTTGGGCTGAAAGGAGATAATAAGAAACTTGAAGAGTTGCAGATAAGAACCACCAAAATGATCAAGGAGCTGGAAGAACTCTCATATGAGAAAAGGTTGTGATTTGTAGGACTGCTTAGCTTAGAAAAAGGTGACTAAGGGCAAGCAAGATACAGGTGTACAACATTATGCTTGATCTGGAGAAAGTGGATGGGAAGAGGCTCCCCCACTCATAATACTAGAATGTGTAGCCATCCATTGAGGTTGAAAGTTGGGAAATTCAGGACAGATAAAAAGAAATACTTTTTCTTACAGCACATAAGTAAAATGTGGGGTGTGGTACTTCAAGATTAAATTATGGGTTATGTCTTTGGTAGCTCTGAAAGGGGATTGAATAAATTCATGGAGAATGGGGCTAATCAGTAGCTACTAGTCATGATGGATATATTGGACTTCTAGTAGCAGAAGCAGTATGCCTCTATATAATCAGTTGCTGGGGAGAAAAAGCAAGAGGATGCCCTACCTGTTGGCAATCCCAGAGGTATTTGCTTTGCCACTGTGTGAACAAAATGTTGGTATACAGAGATCCAATGTGGTTCAGATCCAATATGGCTCTTCCTATGTTCTTATAAAGTTTATATGTATGGTGTTTTAGAATGATAGGACTGTAATTTTCCCTTTAAAGAGAAAGAAAGAAAGAAAGAAAGAAAGAAAGAAAGAAAGAAAGAAAGAAAATGAATCAGTATGGAGAAAGAATTTTTTACTCAGGGTGCAGAAATATATAATTATTCCATTGATTGATTGCACTGTTGGGCTACCTGACAACCAGAGTTCTCTGTGTAGTATACAGTAGATATAAAATATAAACAATAAAGCAATGGCTGGAGATAATAAAAGATTAAGTCAGCAGGTTATCTCTAAGAACAGTAGCTAAACGATTGTCTCCAAGAAGAATAGAACTATTTAAGCTAACTTGAGGAAGATAAAATACGGTTTCTGCCAAAAACACTTTACTGAAGTGTTTTTTCATACAAGTAGGCATTAAGAGCATATCTATTTTTTTTAACTGTTCTTCATACCTGTTCATTTATGACAGTTAACATCTTCCCTCATGCCTGTTCCATTTTGCAAACGTTATTTTATTTGCTAGCTTTTTGTTTCCATCACTTGTTCCATTCCAGTGCTGGAATGCTTAGCTGTGAAGAGCTGGAACTAAATGAAAGTCTGGTGAGAGACTGTATTGGGCAGGCAATTAGGATCGCTAATTTGTTTTCTAGCAAAGCTTCTATGGGTGCATCTGCACTGCAGAAATAATCCAGTTGGACACCACTTTAACTGCCATGGCTCAGTGTTATGGAATCCTGGGATTTGTAGTTTGTTGTGGCGCCAGAGCCCTCTGACAGAGAAGGTGAAATATCTCACAAAACTACACATCTCAGAATTCCATAGCATTGAGCCATGACAGTTAAAGCACTATCTATCTGCAGCCTATGCCTTTAACAGCTGTTTGACATACAGAAACTGAGGCCATGAAATGTTTAACCATCACTTTAGAAGCTTTACCAGCTACATCTCTGTATGTCTTAATGAAATAAGCTAAGAACAGTAAGAATCCAAATGACAGTAGTGTTCCCTAATGACTGGTGGCTTCCATGTCATTGATGGCAGCAAATCTAATCTAGATTTTAATCTGGAGTTTAAAGGAGCTGTCCAAGGTGCTGAATTCTTTCCCCAAATTCAGTTTGGCAGCTTGGATAGCTGATTCAGCCTCAATAGATACGCATTATCATTGGTATTGCTGATACAGGCCAGGTTAAAAGATTGAGGAGAATAGACCAATGCCTTGAAAAGAGGAAGGTAGATGAGACCTAGATCTGTGCTTTTCACTGCTTCCATTTTTATAATGAAAGGCTTTGAGAGGCAAAATTTGCACACATTGCTGCATCTGGTGAAGTTTTGACATAAAACAATAATGTAATCATGCTGATCTCTACAAGAACATTGGTGTACTAAAGTTATCCATTCCATAGTGTGCTACTGAAAAATGCATGCTAAGGCATATGGCATGAATATTTAAAAGTCTACAGGCTGGGGAAGGGGAGTAATCTCTTCTTACTTTAGAAGTGGGATTGATATAACTCATTTACCTCAGACTATTTATCCAGTCATTATCAGAAGGCCACAGTTACCATGGGTTTGCTTAATTTTGCCTGTCATATCAGTAGTAAAATGGCTGCCATGGTGGTGTGGGTAATGGCTGCCGTGGTAGTAGGCGTAGTCATTTCTTTAAAAAGACATTAACTCATGCCTACAGAGTAAATACATATTTATTTGGTTATGCAACATTTTACTTGTCTATTAATGTCAATGCCCTCTCTGTATGAGGTATTTTTCTCTTTAGAGGCATGTGGGTTGAAATGTGGGGAAGTTTGTATGTGCCTGAAAGCTAGTAATTTCCTCACACAGGACTTAGACTTCTTTGACTCTGAGTGCTATTTCTGGCAGAAAGTTGACAATTGGTAGACAGGTACATTGTCCAATGCCTGGATCTGAACCCATGCTGGGGTCAAGCCTCTTCACTGTAATCAATAAACTCGTTGTCTTCTCCATGCCAACAAATGCAATATGTGTCCATTATTGCTGAAATGAAGCCTTGCTCACTGCCAAATTTAAAAATAAATAAGTAAAGCATGTAATCCAAAGGTATGCCACTATACAAACTGATTTGTAACACTTACTTCCTGTACCATGTCCAGGTATATGAATGCCTTAGAGGCTCAAGTTACATATTTTTCTGAAAGAATGAAATTCAAGGAGATCATAAGGAGCCAAGAACACCTACAGGACATTGTGAGGAATCCAAACCGGAAAAGCAATGGTAAGGAAAGATGGAGTGTATTTTGTTTCTGATTTCCACGAGACTAGGTACTTGTCAACACAGAGGGGAAAAAATGGACTGCTCCACAGTATTAGCAAGTCGCAGTAGCTGCAATCTGTCTTAATAGTTTTACAGCCCCCATAAACTTCACATGGCTGTAGCCAAGATGGCAGCTGCGAGTGGATTACTTGCATTTTTAAATCTGGCACCAGTGAACTTTTTTTAAAAAAAGAAAACCTATTTCTATGTTGCGCACAAGTAATATTTCACCTTTCTGAAAAAAGGAGAAAGATAAAGTTAACACATATCCCCTGTTTTATCACCTTAGTGATCATTGGCTAAGGTGAAAATCCAACATGGCGGCAGCGGGCACTTGCCCTATAACCCAGCCCCATTCCCTGCGCTCATCTAGCCAATCAGGTTCGCTTGTCCTAAGGAGCGGAAATGCGCACCCTTGCATTGTTTTTTTTAAAAAAAAAGACAGGAAAGGCCACGACAGCTTTTCTGGTTTGGCTTTTCCTGATTTTGGCCTTCCCTCCTTCACAATATGGTGAAATCAGGTGGGATGCCATTAAGAGAGGTAGGATTCTCCTTGCATTCTGTGAGGAGTTTTTTTTTTTTAATAGTTTGGACAACCCCTAGAAGCCCCTCCAGATGAGAAAAAAAGTATCTGAATATCTCAGGTTTTATTCCTGTACAAACCAAGGAGATTATCAGACAGGAATGCAAAAAGCATTCTTGTCCCACAATCTCCAGTCCCACCCCTTTCCTGAAACAATAACCCTCTCCATCGCACTTACCTTTTCTCCTGTCGTTGAGGTGGCCCAGGCATGAATGGAGCTCTAACAGAGCTCTGTTCACTTCCTTGTGTGAAATCCCGCCCATTCTCATGAGAAGATGCAAGTGCAGGAAATTCAAAAAGAAAAAGAAAAAGAAAAAGAAATCATTAAAAGTTACACAAAGCACCCAAACACAATTTAAAAGTCCCAAGTAACCCGGGGAGAGTTGTAAAAAGAACAAAACTTACCTGGATGTCCCAATCTCACCTGGAAGTGTTTACACTGGACCGGCCATTCCTTCTGCAGTGACAGAATTTAAATGGCCTGAGGTTTCGCATGCCGGCAATGCCAACACCAAAACGGAATAGGGGATTTATTGATGGCTTCAGCTGTCAATAAAAAAAGACGCCAACATAACACCAACGGAACGCAAAAGGATATCGTAGTCTGATATTGGTGTCCTTTTGCATTATGCTGGTGTTATGCTGGCACCACATTAGCCGCATCTGATAATCTCCCAATTTTGTTTTGGAAATTCAAATGATGTTGTCTTCATCCCAAAATATTTCCTGGGAACTCCTAGCATTACCAAGGATTTTTCATTTCTAAACTAATCTAGTACTTTCCAAAATGAAATGTACCTCTGTTTGGCTGTCTGTATTATCCCAGAACTAGCTAAGACAGCCACCAGCAGTAAACACAGATATTATTTCCAGGACACAGATTCAAGAGAGATACTAAAATGATACTAATGTTTAACTAGTGTAAAGCAATATTTGATGATAACTCTGAAACAATAATAAATAAGGCTTAGTGGGAATTAGTGAAAACAAATTTCTGAAATGTTGTATGAGTCTGCATGTGACAAGTGACCAAACAGGAGAGGGAGGAGGAAGAATACAAGGGAGGGGAGAGTGAGGGAAACCAATATATTTCAAGGAAGAGTTTGGCTGCAAACCTAGGAATATGTAGGTCCAATCAAAACTGGAAACTCTTGATACTTCCAGAGATTTCCCCTCTTTTGGATGAGCCCTGGGCTAGACAAGGTCTTAGACAAATGCTGCTAGAAAGTTAGAAAAACATCCTTCATCCATACAACACCTCCACAGCAGGGCAAGAACACAGTACAGGAATTGCTGGTAAAATTTAATTCTCCTGTAATTATTCATTGCCTTCATTGCCTTTGGGAACATTGTTTTAAGAAAGGAGAAACAGTATAATCAATGTATAGGAATAAGATTCGAAGAACAGCTAGATGGGCATTATAATGGTGGAAGCCTAAGAAAAATTTAGATAGGTATACCTCAGCTAATGATGGCTCTGTGAACAAATCTTCTTTTGCCAAGGTTTTTGGTCATGCATTTCTAGAGGTGTGTTCATTCTTGCTCTCCTCACTTGATGGGATGAGAAAAGCCTTTCAGTGGCACCTGCTTATGGAGCCAGACTTGAAGCAGTAGTAATGAATCAGTTCCTTAAGGATTAATGGATCAAACAGGAGACTAAATCTTTAGTTTGCTAGCAAAGCTATATTAAAACATACCTATTGACAGCGTAAAGCCGATTAACTCTATTGATGGAGACAGAGCCACACAGGGGATTCCAAAAGCCCCCTCCCAGTTAAGTAAGGTATAGGTTATCCCTGTTATGTTCAGGTTTTCCATGACTCAGCCTGAGTCCTTCAACAGAAGCCTCAGAGAAGCTGCGCTCATTTAGATTATTACAATGAGATGCCACATGGAAAAGAAAAAAAAGGCAAGGAAGGCATCCTTGCATTTTGGATGAAGCCTTCAGGTGGTATCTAGAAGGGTTTTCTGTGGGGTTTTTCCAGGCTATGAGGCCATACAAACCAAGGTATCTAGAAGGTTCAAAATGTTTTTGTTTACTTATGCAAGGCTCACCTGACCTGGTTATTTCATTTTACCTATGTCTATTATTAGTTTTGAATAAAATGTTTCTTGAAACATATTGAATTGCTCAATGTTTCTGGGCTGCAGGAACATACTCCTATTCTTTTCACGTCATTTCTCTCTCTGGTGCCACCTTTTCTGTTAAAGAAGTAATGTCCAGGAACACACCTACTTCGTTAACTCAGGTATACCTGTATCCTGCTTTATAGCTCCAAGTGATTATTTTTAAGTGAAAGGGTAAGATGTCATTCTTCTACAGGACATTTCTGTAGGTAAGTCCAGAACTGCAGTTGCTATCATATAATTATACTGATGCAAGGGAAGATGTACAATAACTGATGCAAAGGAAGAAAGTTGCAAGAAAACAAAAAGGCACTTTGTGATTGCTTGACACTTTTTTGGTACACATTTTCAGTGCCTTCCTGTTGCTAGTGTTACACCTAACACTATGGGTGAAAAGAGCAACAATCTCTTTCTGCCGTAGAATCGTAGACTTGGAAGGGTCTCTATGGGGCATCAGGCCCAACCCCCTGCTGAACGCAGGATCTCCAGCTAGAACATCTGCAGCAGGTAGCTGTCCAGCCTCTTACTGAAGACTTCCAGGGAAGGAGACCTCACCACCTATCTATGCAATTGGCTCCATTGTCGAGCCACTTTCATTGTCAAGAAGTTCATTCTTATGTTCAATCGAAATCTACCCTCTTGTAACTTAAAACCATTAGACCTCCGAGGCAGCAAAGAACAAGCTTGCACCCTCCTCTCTGTGACAGCCCTTGAGGTATTTTAAAGCATTCAGTCATGTCATCCACCAGTCTTCTCTTCACCAAGCTGAACAAGCCCAACTCCTCAAGCCTTTCCTCATATGTTTTGTTCTCCATACCTCTTACCATTCTCATTGGTCTTCTCTGAATCTGCTCCAGCTTGTCTATATCCTTCTTACAATGAGGTGCCCAGAACTGAATGCAGTACTCCAGATGTGGCCTGACCAGCACAGAATATGATGGGACTATTACTTCCCTTGACTTTCAAACTATGCTTCTATTAATGCAGGCTACGATAGCATTTTCCTTCTTTTCTGCAGCATCACCCTGCTGTCTCATGGTCAACTTTTGATCAACAATAATCCTAAGGTTCTTTTTGTGTGTAATACTGCTGAGTCAAGTATCCCCCATCATGTACCTGTGCATTTGGCTTTTGTGTCCTAAATATAGAATTTTGCTTGTCTCTCCTGAATTTTACTTTATTAATTTCATCCCACTTTTCTAGTTCATTGAGGTCCTTTTGAATTCTGTTCCTGTCTTCCAATGTGTTAACAGCCCCTCTCAGTTTTGTATCATCTGCAAAGTTGATAAGGATTGTCTCCAGCCCAGCATCTAAATCATTGATAAAAATATTGAACCATGTCAGCCCCAGGACAGAAGCCTGTGGCACTCCACTTGAGACCTCCTTCCAATTTGAAACACAGTCACTGATGACAACTCTTTGAGCATGGTTTTCCAACCAATTATGGATCCATCTGATGGCGTTTTCCATCTATTCCACATTCAATCAGTTTGCTAATCAAAATATCATGGGGGACCTTATATGTGTTGTTGAAATTCAGATAAATGACATCCACAGCATTCCTACCATCTACTAAACTAGTGACCTGATCAAAACAAAAGATATTGGTTTGTCTTGGAATTTGTTCTTGATAAACCTATGCTAGCTTCTACTAATCACTACATTGTCATCAAGACACTTCCAAACAGACTCCTTTTCTAATATTTTTCCTGGTATTGAGTTTAGGCTGACTGGCTTGTATTTTCCTGGATCTTCTTTTTTGCCTTATTTTAAAAAAGAAAGACAATGTTTGCTCATCTCCAGTCCTTTGGCACTTCACCTGTTCTCCAAGATTGCTCAAACGTAACAGAAAGTGGTTCTGTGATTATGGCAACAAGTTCCTTCTGTTCATCTGACCCTGCAGGTTTGAACTAATTTAGGTTAATTAGGTGATTCCAAACTAATTCCTTATCAATCTTGATTTGCAACCCAAATTCCTTACCAAGATCTCTGCTGCTACATGGAAGCACACAGTCCTCTTTTGGGGGGAAACTGAAGGCATTGAATAGGCATTGAACAATTCTGCTTTTTATTGTGATCATAGAATCATAGCATTTTACCATCCTTGCTGAGCAGTAGTCCCACCATTTCCTTCATTGTTCTCTTGCTTTGAACATATTTGAAAAAAAAAACTTTTTTTGCTGCTCCTTGTTAGCCTAGCCAGTCTCAGCTTATTTTGAGCGTTAGCTTTCCTTACACTATACCTGCAAGCTTGGGCTATACATCTGTATTCTTCCTTGGAGATTCATCCTTCCTGCCATTATTCATACATGCACTTTTTTCTTTTCACTTCCTACTTGAGTTTATTGTGCACATTGCTTTTTTAGATGTTTCTCATTTTTCTTTTTTCCATGTAATCATTTGTTGATTGTGCTTTTAGCAGTTCCTTTTTCATGAACTCCCACCCACACTAAGTGTCTTTTTCCTTTATCATCTCTAGCCATAGGATTCTGCCCAGTATTTCCCTGAGCTTGATGAAGTCAGCTTTCCTGAAATCTATGCTTTCTAATTTTGGGTATTTTAAAAAAAGGCAATTTGCTTTTAACTTGGTTGTTTTTGTCAGTTGTAAGATGAGTGCTTCTCTGTTCTGCTTTAAGAAATATCTTTACAAATAAATGGTAAAACAGAGGAAGGCTAATTCTTTCTTAATAATCATCACATCTCTATATGATCCATCTTGCAGACTTGATCTCTAGCCTCTACTGAAGTTTTCAGGGTTCCCACATACCGTACCTCCCCCTGAACATCTGTTTTAATGCTACTGCATCTTCAGTTGCTCTAAAACAGTATTTTCAAAAGAGAAGGAAAATGATTTGTTACCTTTTGTCTCTCCCTCTGTCCTTCTCTGTTTTACAGTGATCATCATGTGTGGTATCCCAGATGATATCGACTTAGCCCTAGGGAAGGTAGAGGTGGATGAGGATATTGTTATTGTCCTAATAGATCTTCACAGGTAAAAACCTGCAAGACCAATATGAAAATAGTACCTTTTAAACCTGGAATATCTTTCCCTGTTGTCAGACACTAATATTTCTAATACAGGGTAGGAATAATGCAGCCTGTGGGCCACATGTGGCTTCCAGGGTTACTTTTGTGGCCCCCAGGCTCCTCCCAGGCCCCATGGAATCTGGGGAAGTGACTGGAAATAGCTCCTGGACCCTCCACAATAACCCATCCCTTGTTTAATACATGGCTGATAAGCTGTGGTTGAGTTTATAGACTTACAGAATGAATATGCTTCTTTTTGACCAAAGCCTCCAAAGCAGCTTACATGAAATAGATTTCTAAAACAGATTAAATTAAACAATGCTGCCTTTCCAAAAAAACAAAAACAGTGTTCAGGGAGTAGTACCTGTTATGTACCTTGAAGTCAACTCTGACTAATGGAGACCTAGGACTTTTTTGGCAAGATTAGTTAAGAGGAGTTTGCCATTGCCTTCCTCTTAAGGCTGAAAGAGTGTGACTTACCCAAGGTCATCCAGTGAGTTTCCATGGCTGAGCAGGGATTTGAACCCTGGTCTCCTGGAATTCTAGTCTAAAATTCAAACCACTACACCACGCTGATGGAAGCTCTTGCAATATTCATGGTGAAAAAACAACGCACACAGTGGGCTGATTCTGCCATTAGACAGAATGAGTTAGCTTCAAGCAGCTGATCCTGGATGTCATGAAAGTACAGCATATTGTTAACTACTTAATCTATTACTGTTTTATGTTTTCTCTGTAGTAGAGAGATTTTCTTTCTCAGTTGTAAGAAATAACTTAGCCGTCCATAGCTACTACAGAAAGACTTTGGCCTTGTCTACACTACTGATAAAATCCAAAGCTCCCCCCTCCCTTCCCCCAAAATGGACTACTGTATAATGGAAGCTTATGACAAAAGATATATTGATATATATAAAGAGAAGGTTGTATGTGGAGTGATAGTAGTAACAGAATGTATAATTGAATTTTCTTTTTTTCTTTATTATTTCTGTTTATGATTTATTATCATTACTATTTTATTTTATTGTTACTATGGTATGCTTGAATAACCAATAAAAAATCCGAATCCCCCCTGAATCTAGCCCAACAATGCCACACAATGTGCAGCATTATCCCCAAATCTGGTGTGCTAGTGCTACATGACCTACGACCCTATCCACACCAGAGTTGGGGCATACCACCAGAAACCCAGTTTTGGAAGACTCACAGTTTTTTCTGGAGTTTGCAGGAAACTCCAGAGAAAACTGTAGTGTGGACAAAGAATCTGCGCTAGATTCGGGGGATGGGGAGGCAGGACAAGCGCTACTTTACAGGCACCCCCATTTTTTCCACTCCTCCGTGCTGCCGTCACTGGCTCTGTCTTCCAGTGCACAGTCACTCGTTCACTATGAACCAGGAAGACAGAGCCAGTGGCAGCACTGAAGCAGGGCGGGGCTGGGGAAATAGCAGTGCCTGTTGTCTTGTGCCAAGCAGAGTCACTTGCTCTGACCCTCAGAATGATTGGCCATATGCTGGGGGTTTGCCTTGTTAAAGAGTATGCATGAAGCTCTTTGGGAAGAGGCACCTGGCTTGGCAGCAGTGGAGGACCTACAGCAGGGAGTTAAAAACCAGTGGGAAGATTCGGACTTCTTGGCCAGGTAGGTGTGGCACTTAAATCCAGACCAGAGTGGTTCAAATATCATGCAAGCTAGCTCAGCACTGCTCCGGGCCAAAGAAGTCCAATTTTCAATCAGATTTCTCCCCTCACCTCATGTAGTCAAGCCCTTTGACTTGGGGAGGGGATATCATTTGCTGCTCCATCACACATATCTTGGGATAGGCTTATAAAAAATAAATACTACTGAAATTTGCATTTCAGTAGTACTAATATTGATGACACCATAACATACTTCAAGACATAATACAATCATTTTAATATTTTAATAATATTTCATAGAAAAACAGAAAACATATACCTGTACAAAAACTATTAAAATCTCAACTTGCAAAATGTTAACAATCAATAATCAATATGAATTTTCAAAACTAACAAATTAGATATTCCATAGTCACAAAGTTGTCCTTTTTGTCTGGATTCCTTTTAACTGATAGGTTCACATTCCAAAACGACATACAGTAGGACCCCTGTATCCACTGATTCCTTATCCACTGATTCAGTTATCTACAGTTTCAGTTTCAGCACAGCTACCATGGAGTCTTCCTAGAAAATGCATCCCCTTTATCCATTTTCTAGGTCCTCCAAGGCAACTCTATGGTATTTAAAACTGAAAGTCCCATTATTTTAAATGGCGTTTGCTATTATCCATGGATTTCAGGAGAGTCAAAATGATGTTTCTTTTCAGGGCAAGTTAGCCTAAAATTAGAATTTCTGGATTTAAACTTATCATTTTGCATCAAGTTTTGTCTATGGTGAAATTCTCTTATCTGCCAATGTGGCTCTAAAATCATTAATGTGCTGATTCATTAATGTGCTCATTCAAAAATTTGGGATTTGATAGCTTCATATTAACCAACTTACAGTATTAATGCAACCTTACTTTCCAAAGATTGAACACCACAGAGATTTTTCAAAGTATCCCATGCTTTTTTAGCTGTTCTCAGTCCTTTAATTTCACAGACTATTCCATCATCTACAGCCACTGAGCTGGCTGGCTGGTGGGGGATAGGTTTTCCAGCCAGGTGGCTGGCTGGCTGGGGGGGTGGGGGCAAACTCTATATTTTAACTTAAAAATTGAGGGGTCGTCTTATGCGCCCAGTCTTCTTATACGCCGGAATATACGGTATATCCCAGCGTCATTGCCATATTGCATGCTGTTTTGTGGAAAGGGGGTCAAAGCTGAATGACACAACTTTCCCACACTGTGGACTTCATCAGATGCTCTAAAAAAAACCTCCCGTGGAGGTCAGAAGGAGGACGCCGCTGTCCCGCTTCCAGCTGTCGCTACTGCACACCCCATTCTCCTCCTGTCCTTTGTTCGTTCTCCCTTTGTGCTGGAGGGATGAAAAAGGCACCGCTTTTCATTGACGGAAGTCAATTCATTGGCCATCCAGTACAACCCTCTGCCATGCAGGCATGTAAAATCAAAGTACTCCCGATAGATGGTCATCCTGCCTCTGTTTAAAAACCTGCAAAGGAGACTCCACCACATTCCGAGGCAGTGTATTCCACTGTTAAACCCTCTTACCATCAAGAGGTTCTTCCTAATCATTGAGTAGAATCTCTTTCCCTGTAGTTTCAATCCATTGCACCATGTCCTAGTCTCTGAAGCAGCAGAAAACAAGCTAGCTCCATCGTCAATATGACATCCCTTCAAATATTTAAATGTGGCTATCATGTCACCTCTTAACCCTTTCATCTCCAGGCTAAACATACCCGGCTCCCTAAGCCACTCCTCATAGGGCATGGCTTCCAGACCTTTTATCATTTTGGACGTCCGTCTCTGGACACGTTCCAGCTTGTCAATATCCTTCTTGAATTGTGGTGCCCAGAACTGGACACAGTATTCCAGGTGAGGTCTGACTAAAGCAGAATAGAGTAGTACTATTACTTCCCTTGATATAGATAATATACTGTACTCCTGTTGGTGCAGCCTAGAATCACATTGGCTTTTTTAGCTGCCACATCACATTATTGGCTCATGTTCAGCTTGTGGTCTGCTAAGACTCCTAGATCCCTTTCACGTATACTGTTATCAAGCCAGGTGTCACCCATCCTGTATTTGTATTTGTGTAGTACCTTACATTTCTCCCTGTAGAAATTCATTGTTAGTTTTGTCCCAGCTCTCTAATCTGTTAAGTTAATTTTGAATCCTGATCCTGTCCTCTGGGGCATTAGCTACCCATCCTCATTTGGTGTCATCTACAAATTTGATAAGTATGCCCTCTATTCCATCATCCAAGTCACTTATAAAGATGTTGAACAGCACTGGGGCCAGGACAGATTCCTGTGGCACCCCGCTAGTTACTTCTCCCCAGTATGAAGAGGAGCCATTGGTGAGCATCCTTTGGGTTCGGTCAGTCAACCAATTACAAATCCATCTAAGAGTAGCATTGCCTAGCCTACATTTTACTAGCCTGTTTTCAAGAATATTATGGGGAACCTTGTCAAAGTCCTTACTGAAATCAAGGTATGCTACATCCACAGCATTCCCTTTATCTACTAAGCTTGTAACTCTTATAAAAAAAGGATAAGATTAGTCTGGCATGACCTATTTTTGAGAAACCTCTGTTGACTTTTAGCGATCATGGCATTCCTTTCTAAGTGCTTACAGATTGTTTAATGATCTGCTCTAGAATCTTTCCTCATATTGATGTCAGGCTGACCAGGAGTTAATTGTTTGGGTTTTCTCCCCCCACTTTTTTTTTTTTTTTGGAAGATAAGGACAACATATGCCTTTCTCTAGTCTGCTAAGACTTCTTCTGTTTTCCAGGAATTCTCAAAGATTATTCCCAGTGGTTCTGCAATTGTTTCTGCCAGTTCTTTTAATACCCTTGGATGTAGTTCACCTGGCCCTGGAGATTTAAATTCATTTAAAGTAGCCAGGTATTCCTGTACTACCTCTTTACTTATTCTGTGGTGCATGTCCTCTACTGCATCATCTGCTCCATTTTCCCCAGGTTGAACAATGGTTTCCTTTTGGGAGAAGACAGAGGCAAACAAGGTGTTTAGTAGTTCTCCTTTTCTCTGTCCTTTGTTACAATTCACCATCTTCTCCATGCAGTGCCCCTGCCATTTCCTTGTTCTTCCTTTTGCTATGAACATAACAAAAGAAAAAAATAAAAGCAGCAGCAGCAGCAGCCTCTTTCATAGTTTTTGACCTTTCTAGCAAGCCTGACCTCATTCTGCATTTTAGCTTTTCAAACTATCTCCCTACACATGCTGGCTATTTGTTTAAATTCCTCTTTGGTGATTTCCCCCTTTTTCCATTTCTTGTACGTGTCCGTTTCAAATCTTAGCTCAGTCGAATATTCTTTGATCATCCATCCTGGTTTCTTTAGACATCTCCCATTTTCCCTCCTCACTGAAACTGTTTAAAATTGTGCCTTCAATATCCCACTTTCTTAAAACACTCACTCCTCATGACCTCCCTTTTCTTTTAGTATTCCTGACTATGGGATCACACCCAACATTTACCTAAGTTTATTGAAATCAGCTTTCTTAAAGTCTAGAATTTATGTCTGACTACACTTGGCTTCCCCCTTCTGCTGTTTAACAAACTCCAGGAGAACATGGTCACTCCTGCCTGAGGAGCCCTCCATTTCTACCCCATTAACCAGGTATCACTGTTGGCTAGGATCAGATCTAAAATAGCTGACCACCTTGTTGCCTCTTACACCTTCTGGACAATGAATCTGTCTGCAAGGCAAGTGAGGAATTTGTTGGAACTTATATTCTTGGCAGAGTCTGACTTCTAACAAATACCAGGATAGTTGAAATCTCCCATTGCTACTACACCTCTCCTTTCTGAATGTCTGTCTGTTCATCTGTTCCAAGAAGGCCTAAACCAAATCTTCAGTCTGGTTTGGGGGTGGGTTTAGCAGGTCCCTACAAAGACAACTCTGTTGTTTCTCTTTCCTTTAATTTTTACTCAGATGCTCTCAACCTGGCTCCCAGCGTTTAAGACATAGATATCTTCATAGATGTAAACATCCTTGACAAACAATGCTACTCCTCTTCCTTTCTTGTTTGGTCTATTGCTCTGAAATACGCTATACCCCTCTATTACTACATTCCAGTCATGAGACTTATCCCACCAGTTTCAGTGATGCCTGTTATATAATATTTACTTCGCTGTGTTAAGAGAGCTAGCTCATCCACAGAACTGTAGCGAGTTCTGAAACAGGCCTGTCAATAACTGCCTCGTGTTTTTCAGGAGAAGTGGTCTCCACCAGAGATCTTTTTAAGGCAGTACAAACCAAACGTGAAGCAGTAGGCACAGAAGATGGCCAAGGTATGGTAGAGAGGCAAGATGAAGTGGACCTCATTGCTATTGTATGCAGCGGCCTATTTTCCACTGTCTGAAAAGTGGCCCCTGGTACATGTTCCCACAGGAGTGCTTTAGCTTTGCTTCTCTGTTTCACCTGGCCCGAGGTGTAAAGGTCTGGCAGTGACAGCATGAGCCCAGATTGTGCCCCTTGCCCAGACAAAGGAGGCACTTGGAGTGGCCATCTTTCTCTAGGATTTTCCCTGCACAGACAGTGTACCATTTAAGGGAACCAGAGGAGGCCATATAAATTCCAATGAGAGCATAAACAACAGAGTGGTAAAACCAGATTTGTGAAGAAAGTCCAAGAGCAGTCAAAAAGAGAAATCACCAAACACTAGTGCCAAAACACAGAGAGAAAAAGTACAACCATAGTCTAGGCCAATAATCAATCCAAAAATTAATCAGTCAGTCAGAGAAGGTAAACACTTTGAAGTGTGCCTATGCTGCTGCTGCAGCAGACAAGAAGGAACTGAGGGCTCTGGCAGGAAGCATGCTGGTGTGGCACGTGGGGAGTGGTTGGGGCTACTGTCAAAACACTTCTGTAATAGCTCTGGAAGGTTCTGAATTTTCACTGTGCAGGCACAAATAACCCATTTGTGTGAGTTCACAGAGACCATGAAGAACTACTATGCTATGCTGAGCTAGATAGGATTAAAGCCTGTATGCAATATAACATCATACAAACACTATCAGCAGTATCACACTGTATACAAATGGGGCAAGGGAGAGGTGATGACTTGAGAGAACACTTTAATGTAGTTCATTATTAATACACCTGCACTGAAAACTATGTGTTTTAAGATCTTCATATTTTATATTTCAATATTATTTCAGGCCAGTTAACAATCATACAAATAAAACAATAAAAACAGTGAAATCATAAAACAGCAGAACAGCAAAATCAGGAAACAGTAGTTGCCGCATTAACCTGAGTTTTGAAATGTCTGTGGAAATAAAAAGGTATTATTTTGGCTGTAAGGAGACATGAGTGAACACCAGGTAAGTTTTCTTAGGGAGAGAATACCAAAGGCAGAACTCTTTCTGTTGTTTGTTGTGTTGTTCACATGAAAGATAAAGCAGAGAAGAAGCATTTGTATTGTAGACAAGTGTTTTGAACAATTTAGGTTTTCCATGTGCATTACATAAATGGAAGCAAGAGCTATAATAGTACCTTAAGCCTCATTTATGAAATTACCTTCAGACCTAGTCATTTCAAAGCACTATTAGGAGGACTATGGACTTTTTCAGACGGCGATTTGTAACACAAGCAGGCTCGTCCCTGTTGCGAGGCTGCTGTGCGGCAGGGGGGCCGTTTCGGATGACGCTATCCCCCTGCCGATACTGTTCCGGAAGAGCTGGGAGGTTGCAGCGCCATATTTGCCCAGTTTCTAATCACGGTCAACTTCTGTGATTAGAAAATGGGCAAATATGGCGCTGCAGCTCCCAGCTCTTCCAGAACAGTATCGGCAGGGGGACAGCGTCATCTGAAACGCCCCCCCCCCCTGCCGCGCAGCAGCCTTGCAACAAGGATGAGCCTGCTTGCGTTACAAATCGCTGTCCAAAAAAGTCCTATGTAAAACACAGAGAAAGTGAATCAACAAAATGGTACAAATACTCTCTTCAGAGTAACAGACAGTGTCTTGACACCTGGATGATGATACACTGATGTTGCAATCCTACGCCTACCTTGCCAGGAACTAAGCCCCATTGAACTCATTGAATAGGCACATATAGGAAGTGGAATCCAGTGTAGTGTAGTGGATTGAGTGTTAGCTTAAGACTCCAGGGAGACCAGGGTCCCTGCTTGGCCATGAAAACCTTCTAGGTGACCTTGGGCCAGTTATACTTTGTCAGCCTCAGAAGAAGGCAATGGCAACTCCCCTGAGCAAATCATGCCAAGAAAACCCTATGATAAGTTCACCTTAAGAGTCACCATAAGTTGAAAACTACTTGAAGCACAAAACAACTAAGAGATTTATAGGACTACCATTGGTGAAAAACACCCCCACACCCAAATCATTGTCTGATGGCTTAATTTCCTCAGGTACCATCTTAACAAACTATACATCTGAATATTGCCTTTTGACCTCATGAGTTCAGGCCTATTCTAGTTTTATGTATCCATGAACATAAGTGCTTCTGCCAGCTAGGAGTGGTGTGGATTCTAGAAAGGGGAGTATTCTGCCATCCTCACTCTAAGTGAAAGGCCAGTTTATGATCCTACCATAATACATTAATCATCATTTGTTTAAGCAAGGGTCACTGTGTTGGCCAAATAACCTGGACTTTCTATTGCTCTTGTTTGTGCTTTCCATTTGTACTTTCCTTTTCAGTAATCAATACTATGAAGATGCCAACTCAGCTGAATACATGAGGCATGTTCTTGTCCTGACTTTGGCACCAACAAACTATACTGCAGTTTCAAACTATAGTGGGGTTCCTGTGGATCCTGAGAAGCTCTATCTGGTAATGTTTTCCCGACTTATATGGTACACTTGCAATTGTGTTCCTGATTTATCATTCTTGCATTTATTGAAGGGTCCCTTTACACTACACAATTAAAGTGTTATATTCCTCCTTGCTATGTGCCTTCAAGTTGCTTCTGGCTTATGGCAACCCTAAGGTGTACTTATCATAGGGGTTTATTGGCAAGATTTGTTCAGAGGGGGTTTGCCTTTGCCTTCCTCTGAGGCTGCGAGAGCGTGACTTGCGCAAGATCACCCAGTGGGTTTCCATAGCCAAGAGGGGATTCAAACCCTGGTCTCCAGAGTTGTCCAATGCTCAAACCTCTATACCGCACTGGCTCTCATGTTCCTCTTTAATCTGTTCCAAATACCTTAAAGACACCAGATCCTATTTCATCTTGGATGCTAAGCAGGATCAGCTTTGGTTAGTACTTGGATAGGAGACGATCAATGAATACCAGGTGCTGTAGGCCATATTTCAGAGGAAGGAACTTGCAAAACCACTTCCGAGTATTCCTTGCCTAAGAAAACCGTATGGAATTCATGAGGTTGCCATACGTTGACAGGCAATTGGAAGGAATACACATACATACATTCCTCCTTAACTGCTATGGCAACATCCTATGGAAAATCCTGGGGCTTGTGGCTTAGTGAGGCACTAGAGTTGACTGGATGAGAATTCTAAATAGCCTCCCCTAAATTGCCCTTGGAGCTTGCATGAAAACCTACTGGGTGACCTTGGGCAAGTCACATACTCTCAGCTTCAGAAAACCCTGTGGTGGGTTTGCCTTAGGATCACCACAAGTTGGAAGGGACTTGAAGGCACACAAAAACAACAAATAGACAAGTTGGAGTGGGTTCAAAGAAGGGCAGCAAGGATGATAAGGGGTATGGAGAACAAAACATATGAAGAAAGGTTGAAGGAGCTGGGCATGTTCAGCTTGGTAAAAAGAAGACTGAGGGGTAACAGGATTGCACTCTTTAAATACCTCAAGGGCTGTCACAGAGATGAGAGGGCTGCTGCCCTAGAGGGTAGGACCAGATCTAATGGTGTGAAGTTAAGGGAGAACAGATTTCAATTGAACATTATACAGAACAAATTACCCTTGCATGTAGTGGCAGCACTTCACTAATTTTGAATGTGGGACATCAATGATGCAGTGAATGAAAACAGCAGGAGGCGATTTTTCAGCAGATGTATCAAGTGTTTGTGGAGCGATTGTTGAATCCTTTCCCACCTTCAACTTTCCCCACAAATCTCCCCACCCTATCACTTATCTACTGGTGTGGCTTATACTCTTATACACCCCAGTCTTGTATAAGTCCCCTTCCTAATAGCATTCATCCTGCCTAGTACTTTGCATGCTACAGAAAATTGCATTAAAGTATCCCATAGCACCGCTTCTACAAAAGAAGCACATGGTTTTAACTTATACTATAGAACAGAATTAGAGGTATTGTTTCACTCAAGCCAATTGTATTCAGAGCTTGGAAATTTAGGTTTTTGGACTACAGTTCCCAGAATCCTATAGCCAGATTCTGGGAGTAGCAGTCAAGAAAGTAACTTTTCCAAGGTTTGGTAATGTTGGTTATAGCATGACTTTGTGAGAAAGTGTCACTCACTATTTATAAAGTGTTTTCAGAACCATGTTTGTGATGGTTTAGTTGCTTTTTAACTCTTGTATGCTGTTAATTTTTCACTATATGTTTGTTTTGACTGTTGTAAGCAGCCCAATGGCACTACCTTTCCACGATGGTGGGACTGTGTACTCCTGTGAGACAAGAGGCTATGCTGATGGCAGCAGTGCTGCCAGTAGGGTCTCCCGTATCAGTCAGGTTTTACTGAGCAGCTAGACTAAATGTACCAAACAGCTACGGGGCAGCAGCAGTAGTGGGGTAACACTGGTGGACGATCTCTCAGAGACAACAACAGTGGCACCATAGTTTACATTTGTTAGTACTGCACAGAAGGAGGCATGGTAAACCCCTTTTGAATAGCTTTACCGTGAAAACCCTATGATGAGACAATCCAAAATGAAACAAGAGATAATGCCAGAAGTTGAGACTCCCAGGTCAGATGGCACTCAACAAGCTACAGCAAAGGACAACTACAAGTAGCACTGTGGCTAATGATGCAACTGACTCAAGCCAAAAGGGTGTCCAGCTGTTGATGTGCTCAGAGGCAAAAGGAACGTCCAAAGCTCCACAAGACATATTATAGGAACATGGAATATAAGAAGCACAAATCAGGAAAGCTAGACATAGTAAAACAAGAAATAGAATATATAAACATTGCAATATTTGGGGTGAGTGGGCTAAAGTAGACAGAAATAGGGCATTTTGAGTCAGAAAATTAAACAATATACAACCATTGTGCCAAAGTACAACCTAAAGAACATCCCCATAGAATTTAAAGATAATGTAAAAATAGATTTGCACTATTAAGCCTAACTGGCTGGGAGCCAGAAGAATTCTGGACTGAAACCAGGGACATTGTCGGGGAGGAATGGGGTGAAAAAAAACCTCACTAACTGCAGCCAAAAAGAAAGAGAAGCCTCAGTGGATTACAGATGAAACTCTTCAAGCAGTTAAGAACAGATGAGAGACAAATATAAACAGAGAGAAATAGGGTCAGAATAATGAATGCAGCTGTTCAACAACTTGAGAGCAGAGACAAAGCTACTATAATAAGCAACACATAGAAATGGAAGATGACAACAAAAAAGGAACAAGAGACCTCTTCCACAAGATCTGAGAAATCAAAGGGGATTTTAAACCAAGGGTGGAAATGCTATATGACCAAGTAGAAGGATATATAACATGACCAAGCAGAAATAAAAAGACAATGGAAACAAAACACTGAAGAACTATATGAAAGAGATGAAAGGATGACAGATTCATTAAACTGAATTGTATGGGGGAGGGAGATAGTATTCTTGAAGGCAGGAGTCCATCGAGTGCTAGAGATAATAGCCCAAATGTTATACAGAGAACAAGGCAAATAACACAACAACCCAACAATGGGAGGAATAAACCCTTTAAAAGGCAGACAGGGGAAATGGCCCATAGTCTCAGATGTCTCAGGACGAATACACAGAGCATGGGAAATAAACAGGATGAACTTGAACCCTTAGCACAGCAAAACAAATATGATATAATAAGCATCACTGAAACCTGGTGGGATGAGTCTCATGATTGGAATGTACTAATAGAGGGGTATAGCCTATTTCAGAAAAAATAGACCAAACAAGAAGGGTGGTGGAGTAACATTATACGTTAAGGATGTGTACACCTGTGAACAGATCCATGACTTAAATCCTGGGAGCCAGGTTGAGAGCATCTGGGTAAAAATCAAGGGGGAGAGAAACAGCAGGGATGTCATTGTGGGGCTCTACTACAAACCTCCAAGCCAAACCGAGGACGTGGATGATTCCTGGAACAGATGACCGCACATTCAGAAAGGAGAGATGTAGTAGTAGTAATGGGGGATTTCAACTATCCTGATATTTGTTGGAAGTCCAGCTCTGCCAAGAATTTAAGTTCCAACAAATTCCTTGCCTTGTAGACAATTTCATTGTCCAGATGGCAGAAGAGGCAACAAGGAGTTCAGCTATTTTTGATCTGATCCTAACCAACGGGGATGACCTGGTTAATGGAGTGGAAGTGGCAGGATCCTTAGTGGGGAATGATCACATTCTCCTGGAATTTGTTATACAGAGGAAAGGAGAAACCAAGCAAAGTCAGACATGCCTTCTAGACTTTAAGAAAGATGATTTCAGAAAACTTAGGGAATTACTAGAGGTGTGTGTGATCCCATGGTCAGGAATACTAAAAGAGAAGAGAGTTCATGAGGGATGAGAGTTTCTTAAAAGTGAGATATTGAAGGCACAACTTCAAACAGTTCCAATGAGGAAGAAACATGGCAGGTGTCTAAAGAAACCAGAATAGATGTTGAAAGAACTCTCAGCTGAGCTAAAACTTAAAAAGGACATGTACAAAAAATGGAAAAAGGGAGAATTTACCAAAGAATTCAAACAAATAGCCAGCTCATGTAGGGGGAAAGTCAGAAAAGCTAAAGCACAGATGGAGCTCAGGCTTGCTAGAGAGGTTAAAAATGATAAAAAGGGTGTGGTTTTTGTTGTTGTTGTTGTTGTTATGTCCCATAGCAAAAGGAAGGAACAAGGAAACGGTAGGGCTGTTGCGTGGAGAAGATGGTGAAAGGCTAACGGGACAGAGAGAAGGCAGAACTACTTAACACCTTCTTTGCTTCAGTTTTCTCCCAAAGGGGGAACAGTGCTCAACTTGGGGGAAATGGAGCAGATGACACAGTAGGGGAAATACAGCACAGAATTGTAAAAAGGTAGTTCAGGAATACCTGGCCAGTATAAATGAGTTCAAGTCTCCAGGGCCAGATTAACTTCATCCAAGAGTATTAAAAGAACTGGCAGAAGTAATCTCAGAACCACTGTCATTAATCTTTGAAAATTCCTGGAGAACAGGAGGTCCCAGCAGACTGGAGGAGGGCAAATGTTGTCCCCATCTTTAAAAGGGGGGAGAGGACCCAAATAATTACCACCCAGTCAGCCTGACATCAATACTAGGAAAGATTCTAGAGCAGATCACTAAACAGACAGTCTGTAAGCACTTAGAAAGGAATGCCACGATCACAAAAAGTCAACATGGATTTCTCAAAAACAAGTCATGCCAGACTAATCTTATCTTTTTTTTAATAGTTACAAACTTGATAGATGAAGGAAATGCTGTGGATGTAGTGTATCTTGATTTCAGTAAGGCTTTTGACAAGGTCCCCCATGATATTCTTGCAAAAAAGTTAGTAACCTGCAACTGTTAGGTGGATTTGTAATTGGTTGACTGACTGAACCCAAAGGGTAGTCACCAACGGCTCCTCTTCATCCTGGAGAGAAGTGACTAGTGGGATGCCACAGAGTTCTGTCCTGGGCCCGTTGCTGTTCAACATCTTTATCAATGACTTGGATGAGGGAATAGAGGGTATGCTTATCAAGTTTGCAGATGACACCAAATTAGGAGGGTAGCTAATACCCCAGAGGACAGGATCAGAATAAAAAATGACCTGAACAGAGTAGAAAGCTGGGACAAAACTAACAAAATTAATTTCAACAGGGAAAAATGTAGGATACTACACTTGGGCAGTAAAAATAAAATGCACAGATATAGGATGGGTGACACCTGACTCAATGGCAGTACATGCAAAACAGATCTAGGAGTCTTAGCAGACCACAAGCTGAACATGAGCCAGCAGCGTGATGCGGCAGCTAAAAAAGCCAATGCGATTCTAGGCTGCATTAATAGGAGTATAGTGTCTAGACCAAGGGAAGTAATAGTACTACTCTGTTCTGCTTTAGGCAGACCTCACCTGGAATATTGTGTCCAGTTCTGGGCACCACAATTCAGGAAAGATATTGACAAGCTGGAATGTGTCCAGAGGAGGGCGACCAGGATGGTGGGAAATCTGGAAGCCATGCCCTATGAGGAATGGCGTAGGGAGCTGGGCATGTTTAATCTGGAGAAGGTTGCGAGGTGGCATGATAGCAATGTTTAAATATTTGAAAAGATGTCATACTGAGGATGAGGCAAACTTGTTTTCTGCTACTCCAGAGACTAGGATATGGAGCAATGGGTTCAAACTACAGGAAAAGAGATTCCACCTAAACATTAGGAAGAACTTCTTGATGTAAGGGCTATTTAGAAGTGGGATACACTGCCTCGGACTGTGGTGGAGTCTCCTTCTTTGGAGGTTTTTAAGCAGAGGCTGGATGGCTATTTGTCGGGAATGATTTGCATGGCAGGGGGTTGGACTGGATGGCCCTTGTGGTCTCTTCCAACTCTATGATTCTATGATTCATTCAAGGAAAAACCATTTGAAGATGAATATACAATTTTAGAAAGTGGAAGCTGTACTCAGAGCACTTGGGAGAAATAAATCACCAGGAGCAGATGGCATACCAATAGACCTGCTTCAATCTACAGAGACAGAATCTATTCTAGTTATAACTAAAATCTTTAAACAAATATGGAAAATAAAACAGTAGCCCAGCAATTGGAAGTGTTCAATATATATTCCAATCTCCAAGAAAGGGGACACTAGGGATTACAGTAACCACAGGACCATTGCATTAATTTCCCATGCAAGCAAAGTGATGCTCAAAGTTCTGCAACAAAGACTTTTACCATATATGGAGCAAGAAGTGCCAGATGTCCATGCTGGGCTCAGGAAAGGAGGAGGCACTAGGGATCATATTGCAATCATATGTTGGATAATGGAGCATGCCAAAGAATTTCAGAAGAAAATCAGCCTGTGCTTTATAGCTTATAACAAAGCCATTGATTGGGTAAATCATGAAAAAAACTATGGACCACTGTTAAAGAAATGGGTATGCCAAAACATTTGATTGTCCTGTTGTGTAACCTGTATTCAGGACAGAGGTTACCATAAGGAAAGAATTTGGAGAAATGGAATGGTTTCCAATTGGAAAGGGGGTCAGGCAAGGTTGAATTTTATCACCCTAACTGTTTAACTTGTTTGCTGAATGTATCATATGTAAAGCAGGATTAGATTCAGAGGAAGGAGGCATGAAAATTGCAGGAAGGAGTGCCAGCAATTTAAGATATACAGATGACACCATACTTCTAGCAGAAAATAGCAAAGACTTGAAATTATTACTGAAGAAAGTCAAGGAAGAAAGTGGGAAGGCAGGTTTATAGTTCAATATTAAGAAAACAAAAATAAAGACCACAGACGTCTTACATAATTTTATTTTAGATAATGAGATAGTTGATGATTTTTCATACCTTGGTTCAGTCATTAGTCAGAGTGGAGGCTGTAGTCAAGAAATCAGAAGAAGACTAGGACTTGGAAAGGCAGCTATGAAGGAACTACGCAAGATCCTGAAGTGTCAAGATATCTCATTGAATACTAAAGTTAGGATTGTCCATTCCATTGTATTTCCAGCTTCTATGTATGGCTGTGCAAGCTTGATAGTGAAGAAAGCTGATAGGAAGAAAATCTACTCATTTGAAATGTGGTGCTAGAGAAAGTTCTGTGTATACCGTGGACTGCTAAAAAGACCAATAAATAGGCCCTGGAGTAAATCCAGCCTGAACCCTCCCTAGAAGCCAAGATTACTAAACTGAGACTATTGTACTTTGGCCATATCATGAGAAGACATGACTCACTAGAAAAGACAATAATGCCTGGAAAGGTAGAAGGCAGTAGGAAAAGAGAAAGATGTAATTACAGATGGATGGACTCAATCAAGAAAGCCACAGCCCTGAGACTGCAAGACCTGAGCAGGACTGTTGGTGATAGGGTGACTTGGAGGTCTCTTATTCATACGGTTGCCATAAGTCGAAGTTGACTTGATGGCAGTTAACAACAAGGCCATCTTGTGTCCCAAACTGGGGAAAAGGTGGGATGATAATGATGATGATCATGGTGATTATGATTTAAAATTGAGGGAATTCTGATGGATTTTGATAGGAAACTTAATATGTTCTTAATTCCATTCTATTCTGAGATTTCAATACGATTTCTATGAAGGTTGGTAATGCATGTGATAGAATTCTGTTTATCTGTCTGAACATTTCATTTATCAGTGAATTTAAAATAGGCACAATCTGGTAGAAGACCGCTCTCACACAAATAGGTAACAAATTTGTAGTGCCTCTTTCTGCTCAACTTCTCTGTGCCAGCATGTTGTACAGTTGAGAAGGCCATGACATCTACTAAGATGAGCTATGTTCAGCTAAGCGTTGGATGCTCATGAATCTCTGAATACATTGCTGTATGGATGGCAGCTCCACTGTTGGTTTTACAACCGTTCCTCCTGCAACTGCTCCAGGTTGTATGGGAGCCATGCAAGACCCTACCCTATTCCCAACAGAGGCTTGGCACTCCCTTGCAATTTGGAGCAACCATGGGATGAGTGGCTGTAGAGTGGGTTTACCACCTCCTCTGTAGTAGATCCACTAGCTGCCTCTGTTTAGATTCAGCAGTTTCTGTAAATCCACTTTAGCACATCACTGCCTAGACCTCCTCTGTGATGCTTGAGAAGATCAGTCAAATGAACATCAGAGGGATTAGGATTTCACAGTCAAAAAATGTCTTACAAGGGCAATCAAAATATAGCCTGTTCCAGTAATAAGTCCTTAGCTATGATCTGGGGGCCGTTTACACGATGAAAATGTCCTGGGAAGAATTCGTGTCGATCCCTGGCAGTTTACACGTACATCAGGTCGGGTACGTGATTTTCGGAAGGGGGGCCACCTTTTATCCCTCAACCTGCGGGACTTCCAGTCCCGCAGGTTGTGCCGGTTTTTAAAAAAGTCACTGGAGGATTCGGAAAATCGGAAATGTAAACAGCGTGGGACAAAAAGTCTCGGTACTGGGATGACCGGAAATGGTGACTGGGGGCGGGCTTAGAGCTCAGAGACCAGAAAAGGAGGGGTCAGTCACCCGTTCAACAGATCCAGCCTCACCAGCCGAAAACAAAGGCATCCCTTCCAGCTGCATGAAGGTTGATGTGTGTGCGCGCGCGCGCGACTGTACTCAATCACCTTTTTAAATGGATTTCTACACTGCATGCTACAGAGAGATCGTGGTGGGCAGATCCTCCCTGGTTCTGAACAGAGAGATCGTGGTGGACGGGCACAGTAAAATATTCCAGCCTCTGAGCGAATGAACATCTCTTAACTTCCCCCTCTCTGTGTCTGTGTGTTTCAAAACAGCCTGTTTGTAGCTGGTTTGAAGCATGAACTCTGCAGCTAATCTGTGTTGTAAGGGTTAACATTTTACAGAGGCAAGGGGAATACGATGCCTCC